>CM037585.1:15045131-16295131 GCA_021018995.1 Chloranthus sessilifolius
ACACCTCCAGTGTAATATGATTGTTCAGTTCACTATAAAATAAAGGTGTAAAATCTACTTTATGGGGTACTATTCACTTTACGGTGAAGTAAAGGATTTCTATAATTTTTTGCATGTACTCTTGACCATCTGAAATCGTCATGTTCGCTCATTTTATATCTCTTCATCGACCATTGTAAGGTGTCAGTTTCATATGAAAATTTAGGAGAGTGTCATCCATCCCCGTTCAAGTCAATATACCGGTTCGCATTTACTTGACTCACTCTTCTTATCATTCGTAGCCATGCATCCTTTTTATAGAGAAGATTGACTTTTATATTTTAAAAAATATAAATGACACAACATACAAAATGTGAAGAGGCACAATGGTGTAGGGTCTGTATTTTAAAATTAGATATATAACGAAGTAGAAACATTACAAAGTCCAAATAATCTACGACACCTCTTCCATTGATCGCCAAAATACAAAATTATAGGGTTAAAAAGAGATGCATTTTCAATACTACTAAACCTAGAGAGTAATAAATCCGGATGCCGAGTTATTGTCATCATCAGTTTCATCCTCCACTTTCCATTCATCGTCCGATTCATCAACATCCTCAACGAAATCTTCTACTTGTTCCTCTTCATCTTTTTCTTCTCATTCTTCATATTCTTTGTCCATTATAGCTTCATCCTCATCTTGTTGCATTTTCTCTTCCTTGTTGGAGCTCAGTATGTCAATAATCTCTCTGTTTTGCTCATTGCTCATTATATAAGTTTCAAGATCGATCATGATTGATGGGTATACCTTATATGGAGGGGTTGGGTTCGAAGCATGTAACTTTGCATCATCTGTCATATCTACACAAACTCACTAAAGTATTATGGTGGCAAATTAATTACTAAATGGTGCATGCAATACGATTGATATTCAATATATAAGATTAATCAAGATTTTACTCTTAAGGAGAATATAAGCACTTAAACATAAGGAGAACATAAGCGATTAAATATAAGGAGAACATAAGCGATAAACATTCAACGACGACGACCCTCCCATAGTGATGTCATGATGTGCTCACGATATTGTCGAGCAACCTCGCGTTCCACCCTTGTTTGTGACCCTCGAATTTTTGCATCAGTCAACACATTATCATTGTCTCGGTCTAAGACATTTTATGTACGCCATTCCTCGAAGACTGGGTCTTGATTGCAGTAGGTATGGATGAAATTATGTAGCACACAACATGCGATGACTATCTTAATCTTGCATTAGCATAGGGTGCCTTGCATGGTACGACAATATTGGAAATCATGCCTTGAGGGCTCCGAATGTGCGCTCAACTATATTCCATAGTCTTATTACAAATTTCTCACCAACTAAGAGGGAAGGGAGATGGAGTCCCTGACTTTATCCCTGAAAAAAATCATGTAAGTAAAATAAAAAAGGCTTGAAAAGTGTATGAACTTGACAAACCCATGGGTGATCAAAGCTTCTGGGCTAAAAGAAAAAAGCGACAAATTTTCCACGACAAATTTTAATTCCTCCATAAAAAATGCCTAGTTCATCTTTTGACATATTGTTGTGCAGATAGCCACAACAGAAGGTGATTGTTGAACATGCCTTATGGATTGGCAACACAAATATTGGTGCTCAAACTTTTATAGAAAACAGAAATCTTAGAACCTTAATCTTGAAAATAATTACAAGAATACTTTGAGATATTTTTTTACCAAAATCATGCCTCCATTCACCATCTATTACAGTTGGAACCGAGAAACTGCATTTTAGTTAGAGAGTTCCAACTCTATCATGTAGTGTAGATGGCATGTGAACTCAAATGAGTAGGTCTATAACAGTTGGAACCCGTATGCCAATGCTTAGGATGTGGTTGTTAAGCAATTTGACAGGAATGGATTACAAGGAAACATAGAGTTTTATCACTAAACAAAAAGCCTTTGGATTGGAGTACAAGGATTGTAACAACCCTGATTTTTTATTTTTTTCTTTGAACGTTGAATCGTTGACCTTCAACGAGGATACGACTGCCATGACTAATTAGACGTTGGTCAAAATTGTTGATGACTGTGATGGGGCCTCTGGGCCATCTACTTTGATTGGGTGAATACACCCGATACCCGAATTTTAAGGACCAAGCTCTGACTCGAACACTGAATCGAGATTGAACCTTGTAATGAGTGCGTTTGGCACACGACTCGAACCCCGGGATTGGACCAATTCTGAGTGCACCTTTCGAGCGCTGTAGTAATAAAGCATGAACCAAATTAATTATTATTAAGTTATCTTAATTATTTTCGAGGACGAAAATCCTTGAAGGAGGGAAGGGTGTAACAGTTGCCAAGTTTACACCGACGATACCCGATACGGACTCGGGTAGGTTCGGGCTTGTGCCTAATTATATCGGGTACGGACGAGGGTAAGGTCAGGCGTGTGCCTAACATTGGACGCGAACAACTGATATAGATTAAAGATGATAATAATTTGTTGATTTTTAGGGACCCTTTGATCTATGATCAATATATATAACTAAGTGAAACTATTTAACTCAAAACAATCAAATTATACCCAAACTTGAGCTTCAACGTTAACTAATGGGTTAGTTAGCCAACTTTGTCATATATTGTGTAGAAAATAAAATAATTGGAACCCTTCTAAACATAAAATTGATCATCGCACAATTTTAGATGATACATAGTGATGTTTGGCACATAGTAGTGTCAACCCTTTGACCCAAAACCCATCAGCGCATGTCACAAAGTGCCAACCAAGGCCTGATGGCCTTGCCTCAGCAAGGAGTAGGCTGGCCGAGGCAAGCAGCTTGCCTCGACAAGCACAATAAGTTGCCTCGGCAACTGAGACTAATAATACACTTAATAAGTATTTGTACAAAAATAAAACACACTTAATAAAGACATCAAAGATATATATATATATATATATATATATATATATATATATATATATATATATATATATATATATATATATGTGTGTGTGTGTGTGTGTGTGTGTGTGTGTGTGTGTGTATTAGCTTTATGCTAAATATAAGCTTTATAAGACTTGTAATACAAATTCCACCAAATGAATCCTACAAATTGGTCATAAGAATTGCGGCAGACGACCCTTGCTCTTGGAGAGTTCCTTGCGACCATAGCTCTTCATGAACTAGGCGAACTTGACACCAATACCCGTTCGGCGTCATCGCAAACAAAGAGACCACCATAAGGTATGCCGTAAACAATATAAATCCAATTTTTGTACAATATATATGTAAAATATATGATCTTTATAATCATACAAAAGACCCAACTAAAGTCCTGAGTAAAAGAAGCCAAAAGGGAGCAGAAAATACCCCAGCAAGCCAAGCCTGATAGGCTTGCCGCGACAACTTGATGCTCAGACCACTGTGTGGTATTTTTGTCATAACTTTTGATCTCGAATTCCAAATGGCGTGATTCTTGATGCGTTGGAAAGGAGACAACGAGACCTACAACTCTCATAAAGTAAATAAGTTCTGAGTCTAATGTTTAAAGGGTCAAAAATTGGTATCAAGTCGCGGAAAGGTCCTCAACAGAAGAGCTTGCCACGACAACCCTATTTTTGGGCCTCGTTTATGCTTTGTGCTGATATGCATGAGGTCTATGTGTTTAAGGCCGTAACTCCTATGAGTAAGGCCCATCTAGGAGACTTATATAAGGTCTATAATGACCTTGAAAACCATTAAAGCATACTAAAACTAGGCATCTTACACTATAGGTGCCACTTGGTGCACATGACGCGTTTGCTTGAAGACGTGCGTGCACGGGAAACCAGTTACACGTAAACCTGGTGTCAGGTAGGGAAATTACCTTACTAATTTATGTGGTTGTGTTGATTCTTGTCTAAACTAAGCAAATTTTGTTTATGTAAGTATATGTAGACCTATACGCATAGCAGTTTTGACATGAATGATGATAAAGAAATATTTGGAGTTCAGTTCAGTTTCAGTTAAGAATGAATATGCTAGTTCTGTTCATCGAGTGAGAGGTGTGTGTGCTAATATAAGATCTAATCAATATGCTAGTTGAAGAAGGATGAAGTTGTATGATATGCTATGCTAGTTTTGACAACTTTGAGAGTTGAAAGTTCAGTTTAATAACTTGTTAGCTTAATTTTGCTAAATAAGTAGGACCACGCTAGGTCAGATTTGAATATGCTAGTGATGATAGTTATGAGAGTTCAACTGTGATAATTTAGTTTTTTTTTAAGTTCAGATTTGATAGCTTGGTAGATCGGGTATGCTTGCATACGTAGTATGACCACGTTATGCTAATTTTGAGTATGCTTGTTTTGATAAGTTGTTTTGATAGTGCAGCTATAGAGATCAGCTTTGCTAAGTTCAGTTGCTAATTCAGCTTTAATAAATGGTTAGCTTAGTTTTGCTGAATAAAGTGGATATGACCATGCGACGTTATGCTAGTTTTCGTATATACAAGCATATACAAGCATGTGAAGTTTTATTATGCTCAGTTATATGTTTCAGTTATGCTCAGGTATATGCTAGAAAAGCTTTAAAATGATATATATATATATATATATATATATATATATATATCAGTGCATGATGTTCTCGCATGCTTGTTCTCATACATGGTCACGTCTTGATTCTTGATACTCGTTTGTTTCATGTTGAGCCAAATGACCCTGCTAACTTAGCTCAGGGGCTTGACCAGTCTCGTACCAAGTGACCTTGCTAACATAGCTCAAGAGCTTGACTTCTTCAGTCAAGTGACCCTGTTAACCTTGCTCAAGGGCTTAATATCCCTGTCCAAGTGATCCCGCTAACTCGGGAGCTTGACAAGTGATCCCGCTACTTGGGAGCTTGCTTTTCTTGTTCTTGTACATGTCTTATTTCAGCATGATTCCTTGATATTATCTCGCATGATTCCTTGCCGGTACTCGGATTTGGTCAGCATGAATATGTCAACATTGTCGGCATGATAAAATAATTGCATGATTTAGTGCTTGTTCTGTTATATACTGCTAGGTTATATTGATGCTAGAATAGACATAATATAAGATGACATGTACTTCATTTTATATTCCATCTAGACATGAATTGATAATCTCTCATATAAATTAGTATTTTAATTGTCCCTGCTGAGCTTTGATGATAGCTCATCCTACGACTTTATGTCTCAGCTGCAGATATTGACTGTGACCCTAAGCACGAGACTGCTCCTACCTACCAGCCTGAGGAGGACAAGGAGGAAGGTTCTTCTGAGGACTTCTTTCCTTGAGAGATGTTGAGAGAGAGAGAGAGAGAGATTTGTTTTAAATATTAAACATGTATAAACAGCAGTGTGGTTTAAGATACTTTACTACTTCATGTATAGGTTTATGTTTATATTCCTGTTTAGTTACTGCTTTAGATAAATGAATGGATATCAGTTGTTGCCATATTTTTATGTATCAGAGTTAATTAAATTCGCTTCCGCATATGTAACACTTTGTACACGATGCCTTTGTATGACAGGATCATGTTAGGTGATCCGACAGCGCGACCTTTCTCATTTAGGAGAAGGGGAAAAGTCGGGCTGTCACAAGGATGAAAATAGCAGGAGGTGTAGCCAACATGTGAGGAATTCTTGCATGATACTGCAAACCCACCAGTGATATGCTGCGATTTCTAGGCATCTAATATATTACTAGATGAAGAATTCAATCTGAAGCTTTCTGATTTTGGTCTTGCTAAAGTTGGCCCTGTAGGAGATAAGACCCATGTGTCTACTAGGGTGGTGGGAACCTACGACTATTGTGCACCAGAGTATGCAGTGATGGGTCAATTGATGACAAAATCGGACATTTATAGTTTCAGAGTCGTGTTCTAGAGATAATCACAGGAAGGAGAGCATTTGATAATGCAAAACCAACATATGAGCAAAATCTTGTTAATTGGGTATGTTGAATAGCTTCTTACTCCCAAATTATCTTATATTTAAGCAAATTTTCATCTTCCAAATTTTCTCTGTGGAGTCCTTGTTATTACCTTTTCATTTGCATACTTGTAGGCACAAACCCATGGGTGATCAAAGCTTCTAGGAAAAACCCTATTAGAATCTCTTCATTCTTAGCTACAAAACTCATAACAGATAAAAATTTTGAAAAAATTAGACCTATGATTTTCTTCTAAGGAGGTAAAAACTAATTAATATTAAAAATTAGACAAAAATGATATTAAATATTTTTTTCTAAAAAATCTAAAAGTTAGAGAAAATATATATCTAGAAATGCACTAAAACGACAAATTCAGAAGCCAAATAGCAAAGATCAATCATGAATTAGATGTGGATCTAACAGTACTACAAGTTGTGATCTATCCAAGAGGAGTTTAAATCATACATCTAAATTCATATCATCAAATATCTAAAAAAATAAATGAAAATAAAAAATAAAAACTAAATTAGAAAAATTACAGATAATAGATTTAGAAATGCACCCAGAATCAAAGCCAAAATCCAAAGATATGAGCAAATGATTAACAAGTCCCAATCAATAAGCAAATCAACTAACCGTACGATCAAATGCGCACAAACAACATATTCAAAAACCATGAAAGAGATCACTCAGTTATGAATTAAATGTCGATCTAATATAATTTACCAAATCGTTGATGGATTCTCCTCTTGAGAAGGTTAATAAAAAACTTTAAGAAGGAAAAAAATGAAAAATATGCACATGTTTTATAGATCTATTCACCCTAACCTACTGTTCTGTAATCCCATCTCAGGAACCCTCCACCTTCTTTGATTTATAGAGGGATAGCCCGATCTACATAGGACGCGATCGAAGATCGCCGGATCGTTCGTACAATCCGCCATCCGATGAACCAGCCGATTACCGCTTCCTCTTCAGTGTTGAAGTGTTCAGTTGTTGAAGAAGATATAGATCTTAAAGAAGATGCATCTCTCTACAAATGAGTTGATCTGCCTTTAACCCCTGTAAAATATCGGCCGTTGCGGATTTTACCTGCAATAAATGGATATTACAAGCCCCAGGCTCATAAGTCGAAATTATTGCAAATTATTGTAGGTAACATTTAGTGGCACAAAATCCAAAAAATTATACCCAAATGAACAACCAAAGTTATACTTTTTATAGAAAAATATAAGGATTGTGTGTAATATTGCAATTTTACAGTGAACTGGACGGGCCCTTAGTCTTAGCATATTCTTTCCTATCACGTAGAGATAAAAAATATAGGTACAAGTTAGCAAAATTTCTAATTCATTTTAGCAAACATTTATTTATTTATTTATTATTAATCAATAATAGAGAGCAAACCAACGAAAACTCTCTTCCTAAGAAATGCAATGATTTCAGCTCTCTTCGTAAAAAATGCACTCGTACCCATATTTGGTTGAATCCAGAGTACCTCTGCAAATATCCTGACCTTCTCGGGTATTCGTATTTGCAACCATGAATTCTATCTTTCCAACAATCAGTTTGCACATGTCAAAATGTTGACAACTTTGAATCAAATCGTCTAGATCATTTTTTGTTCCAATATTCCACGATCTAAATCTTTGGATCATGCGCCTACAAGCAGATGGCTGGATGTTGATTTCATGTTGGCACAACTCAAAAAGGGACTTCATAAACCTTTGAAGGCACTTCCTTATAATGTTCACATTTTGAGACTTGTGCCTTGTGACGACCCGACTTTCCCGGTCCTAGAGTATCGAAAATATCGGCTCGCCAAGGCACAGGTACATCCATATAAAAGTAAAGTAAATAGAAAAATAATCATTAAACTTAAAACCTAACCATAGTAAACAAAATAGATCTCTCATTTTATACATAGCTAAAAAAGGAACCAAAAAGAACCACCGGTGATGGCCATTCCAACACCTAAACAATGGTTCCCGATAGTGGTTCCCCAAAATATGAAAAGTAATAACAAAATAGAGGGCCTCGGGCCCATAATTCAAACAGTATTTACTCAAAATATCACCAAAGAACTATACCAAGATTTCAAGCCTAAGTCAAAGGAAAGAACTCCTCAGGAGGAATCTTTGACTCTTCCTCTGGAACGTAGTCCAGATCACTCTCATAACCCTGTTCCTGAGTGTCCACACCTGTGACGTATAGTTTGTATGAGCTAACAGTCTAAGCTCAACATAAGAAACTCAATTTATAGTACATTTTATCATAATAAAATGTTTTCAAAGACTGAAATCGAAGCATCTTTGTTTTCAAATAAGTTATTCCAAAACAGACTTCTTTACTGAATTTCCAATGCTAATATCAGGTAAAATGTTATGAACGAAAATAAAAAAACTAAGATTTCATATGTTTTCGGATTCTTATTCATGCAATGCTTCTTTGTTTAATGACTTAAATCATAACTTAAAGTTTCTCTCAAGTTACTATATCATGAGAGCAAGAATATTACCGATGGGAACCCTAATTATCGTCGTTCAATGAACCCTTTGCAGGAATTGCAACAAGCCTCTGCGTTATGAGGGGAACTTGTGCCTGTCAGGTATACCGTCAACAAGGTTCAAGGCGAGAAGGGGTTCGTTTGGAGTGAATCCTTAAATCAAATGCAGATGCTAACGTATAATTCAATGTATTTTAATATATTTATAGATTCAGGGTTCTAAGTTTCAAGATTCATATGCAAATTCAAGATGTATTCGGAATTCAGGGTTCATAATTTATGCTAATCAAATTCAAAGCAGATTCGAATCAAATTCAGAGTTCATGATCGAAAGAAAAATCATATTATCATATTTCACGATAATTGTAGCAAGTTATTCATATTAATTTAGACAAAAGTGTAATTAATATCGAGGTTCCCCTACCTTAAACTTGGATCCGTTCAAAGCTTATCCAAAAGTCCTCACCCAAGGTCTTCCACTCTTAACCTAGATTTAATTAACACCATACTAAGTGTTAATAGCGTCAAAAATAAAAAGTTTGAAGCTTTCCAAAGTTTTTCCAAAGAAAAATAAAAATAGCCAGAAACAGGGGAAATCGATCAATTTCCCAAATCAAATGTTCTATTTCCTCAGAATTTTCACTTGTCAAGTTGTGCCAAAATCGATCGATCGATTCAAAAATTGATCATTCGATTTCAGATTCGAACGTTCAATTTAAGATTCGAACGTTCGATTTTTTACAGATTCTGTAGCCTTCGGGTTTTTTCTTTCTTAAATTGTTTTTCTTCAAAACCAAAACCCGATTTCTTTCCTAATTTCACATACTAACTAGTCTAAATTCATATCAATAAATACACAAGTTGAAACATTAATTCGCTTACCATTTCATGGTAGATTTCGTGGCTTTCGATGATTCTATCCCAAGATGTCGGATTGAATCTTGCGAAGTCCAACGTCAGTAGATTCCAGAATGGGTTCCACTTAGCACATAGAGAGCCACATCTTTTCCATTATGCAGCTAACACGTTCCAAAAGATCGTTTCACACACGATCAGCACCCCTCTCGCTCACTACCCTCAATCTAAACAACAACAGAATTCATAATTTCTCTATGGTCGAGATCGCATGGGTGATTCGAAACTTAGACAATCTTATCGAGGAAAGCGAAGAGCAACCAAAACTAATTGCTTTAGTTCACAAGAGAAAAAGAGAAGCGAAAGTTTGCTCTTCTTCCTTCTTTTCTTATAACACAAAAGCAAGCTACAAATATCATGATATTTCCCCAGAATATTATGATATTTATTTCACAATTCTATCCACTTGATTTTTAAGTTAACTTGGGTGTTGAGCAAGCATACACGAGTCGGTGTACAGGTCGCTGGCTAATGGCCCTAATCATGTCTAACTCAAATTTCTTTTCACCAAAAATATTCTTTTAATTTAATTATTTCAAAAATCAAGATCTCACTCATTATGCGACTCACTTGGGCACGCACACTGAGGTGATCGTGTTCGGTTTCAAAAAATTTTGGGATATTATATGCCTTGTCTAGGCAACATCTTACCATTTGATGATAGGAACGTCATCTAAGATCTATTTGGTGAAAGACAGGAAACAAAATCTATGCTTATCATCTAAATCTATGGAGTCAATAACTCTATACAGTAAAATAGGGATGCAGATTCGGTGTATCAAACCGAAACCAATTTTTTTCGTTTCCGGTTCAGTACCCCCACACCGAAACTAAACCGAAACCCATTCGGTTCTATTTTTTTTTTGAAACCGATTCGGTTCGGTTCGGTTCGGTGTGGGTATTTTACCTATTTTATTAATTTTTTTAATGTATTTTTCGGGTTTTTTTTTTCTTTTTTCAATTTTTTCGGTTTACTCATCCTACCCCCTCGGTTTTAGTTTTTGCCACCCTAAACCAAACCGAATTGGGGTTCGGTTCGGTTTCAATCGGTTTTCGATTTGGTTTCAATGTTCGGTTCAAAGCTTTCATCCCTATTGTAGATTCATACTTGGGATGAAAAAATCCATTATTGCAAATAATAAGTATCCTTAATGCAAGTTTCAAGGTCGTACATGTTAGCAAGTTGCCAAAACCCTATTTTACAAATTATACCTTATGTTTTTTTTTGTTTTCTAAAAAGAGAGAAGTTTTGGTTTCTTTTGGGGTTTTTTGAAATTTTCATTTTTAGGGATAATGGCTCATGGTCGTCGCTTAAGTTAAACACCAAATGGTGTTTAAATGGTCTTACACCTAAGGTGTCAAACTCGGTATCGGTATCGGATATCTATCCATGGAGGACCGATATGAATCGGCCGATACTGAGTTGTATCAGTGTCTATTTTACAAAAAATAAAGGTATCGGCCGATACTGAGTTATATCAGTGTCTATTTAAAAAAAATAAAGGTATCGGCCAATACCGATACTTTGTTAGAAAAATAAAGTGCATAAAATAACAAATAAACATTAAATGACATAAAGTAAGAAATTATATCAACCTACGGAAAACTTGACTTAAGCCTTCTTCCCCTTAATATTCTATTTGAATTGAAAAGACATGAACATAAAATAAAAAATAAATAAGAACAATGCATTAATATGTAAAAAATACAAGAGGTTCATATTGAGAATCAAACCAAAACTTTCATTCTCCTTAACAATCTACTTAAAAATAAAAATATAAGAAATAAAAACTAAAATTAAATAAATATTCAACTAAAGCTAAAACAAAAACTAGAGATTAAAGATAACTAGAGGAGAGAGAGATCTATGCTTGAAGAAAGCTTGAACTTCAAAGGTTTTTGTTAACTAAAATGACTGGTGGGGTGTTTATATAGAGTTACAAGACTTCTTTCTTTCCTTCTTTAGTCTTGATGATCCTTCTCCAATTGAATTTTTTGAAATTTTGACTTTATCAATCTTTCATGTGAGCTTTCCTTTTTAAAAAAATTTACTACCACTCTTTCCAATATTAAAACCTTGATTGATTGATTATTTCTGCTCTCACTTTTCTTTTTTGAATTTTGTGTGTCACACTTGTTAAATACATCAAGTTTGATTGAATGAATCAAATATTTTGAAATATCTCTTTCCAAAATCTCTCAAATTTACAAGTGTGCAATCTCTCATCAAAACCTTCTTTATTTTTTCAATCAAACCTGCCATCAAAAATAACTTCCTTATCTAAAAGTTCATTGACTTTTCTTTTCTTTATCTTGACCAATCCCTTCCATTTATTTCTTTGACTTTAACTTGAAATTGGTATTTGCAATTCAATTTAGCTCTTCTTTTGGAATTCCTATAATAATCACAAAAGAGTTTAATTAAAGGGAAAATATTTAATAAAATTTGACTTATCATGGGTCTACCTTGAGATGGTCGGGTTTTCATTCCAAATGTCACATATCACAAAAAGTAAACATGATCATGTGCATATATCAAATGTAGTTCTTGGATCACTTTTCTAGATGTGTGTCATGTGGAATCAAATTTTGATCATTTGCTGGTAGGCCCATGATCTCAAGATTCATCTTCAAAGGTTTGCAAGAAATCGATCCAGTTGCAATCTTCTTTTCTATGGTTTGGTATTAATTGCATGAACTCGCACCTATTATGTAAAAGTCACTTTAATAAATTGCATAACGAAATTGTTTAAGTAAGATTTAGTTGTAATCTTAAAACTGATTTTAGATATTTATATTGCAACCATTCATTATTCAAACAAATGGCTATCACGTGCATCGTAGTGCAGAGTCCACTAGTGTGTGTGTGTGTATATATATATGGAAAAGGTGTCTCTCCTCCGTGGGAGGACAGTGACCGTCCTCCAAGCTTCCACGTGGAGTTCCACATGGCATCCAAAATATTGTTTCGATGTCACGTGGAGTTCGGGTGCATTGCTTAGATCATTTTTGAAAAAAAGATAAGTGAAACCTCATCTCTACCGTGTGTGTTTTGAACGGTGAAATGTGGACCAATGAAACCTGTCAAACTATGACATGTGGGTTTAAATTTTTTAATTTAATTTAATTTTTTTTTAATATTGATCTAAATCGTCCACCTGTGCTCCACGTGGCACCCAAACAATGTTTTGGGTGCCACATTGAGCTATATGTATATCTTGGAGGACGGTCACCGTCCTCCATTGGAGGACCTAACCGGCTCCCTATATATATAAAAGAAAGGAATTTAAAATTTGATACTCATTTGATTCCTTTCTATTGAAAGGATATTCTTTCATTTTATCACATAGGACAATAAAGGTTAGGTGCAAGTTAACAAAACTCATGCTTATTGTAGCAAAATTCCCAAATATGTGGACTTCATTAATGCACAACAGAGCATGGTTATTAAAATCCCAAACGATAAAGACTTCATTTTGGTTGGCGTACCTCTGTTTGCATCCATGCATTCTCTGAAAGCGCCCCCGTCCCGGACCCCTTCAAAATTATTGATTGCTTTGGATCAGATGATCGGGATCGTGTTTCAGCCCGATATTCCACAAAATAGATCTTGAGATCATGGCTCACCTATTAGACTATCATTTTTTCACTCTATATGTCACAGATCTCAAAATAAATGACCCTTGAATCATATAGCTCACATCACGTTCAAACGTGAATTTAGTGCCATTGATTGGGGATATGTGACGCATGGAATCAAACAATGACCATCTAATAGATGAGCTGTGATTTCAAGATGTATTTTGTGGAATATTAGGGTGAAAAGTGACGTCCATCATCTGATCCGACGCAGTCAACGATTTTCAAAGGGTATGAGACGTGGGCATTTCAAAGAATGAGTGGGCGCAAACAAAGGTATCCATTAATTTATGATAAAAATGGAATCATATTAATATATAATAATATCAATAATAAATAAAAACAAGGGAGGGTTATTCACACCTGTCTCTCTAGAATACATGCTCTTTCACACGAAAAAATTGTTGGTTGCCTTGAATCAGACGATGGAGATCATTTTTTGTAATATCCCTGATATTTTGACCTAATTTTATTTACCTCGATAAGCGTGTCCAAAAAATTTTACGGGTTTTGTTAGACTTTTGGTTAGCTTTGTATTTGATGAGAATGATGGTAAAAATAGTATTGTCAATAGATGTGTGTAAGTCATGAAAACGATAACTTACACACTAGGATAGGTGTATGTGTTCAACATGAAATATTTTGCAAATTTAAAGGATAAGTTGTAAACAAAAATATCTAGATTTTTGTTAAGAATTGTTTTATCTTATAAGAAGAGAGAGTGCAAGAGAAGTTAGCTTCTCCCTCTCGTTGGAAATCAAGCCTCTAGGCCTTGCCTCCTTGTTGATCCTAGATCTTGAGAGTTTAAAAGTTCCTCTCTCCATCTCAACCATTGATTAGGTTAGTGCTTCAATTCTGATCTGTTTGAATTATTGAAAGAGAAGAGTGATGTGGAGAGTGAGAAAAATCTGTGTGATCATGTTGAGTTAACAGCCCTTTTGATGGACTGATTTGATGATCTAAACCTTTGAGCTTGGAGAATTGTTCCGGACATTGAATCGGTGTAGCGGAAGCAATGAATTAAACTACAAGAGGTAGACCTTTAAACATCCTTTTATCTTTTGAATTCAATTTAGGTTTAGAATAGTATATGGTATGTTTAAAGGAGATCTAAGGCTGTGTTTGGAAATGAAGAAAAAGAATCCGGGCATGTTGAGTTAACAGCCACAGAGCCTGGAGAATTCGACTGTCGATTTGAAAATCGACTGTCGAAATTGGAAATCGACTGTCGAATTGGAAATCGACAGTCGAAATGAAAATTTTGGCCTGAAATAGAATTCTGAAATTCGATGGTCGAATTCTGTCCAGCTTTTGGCATTTTAAGGTTTGGTTGGATTTTTATTTTGTGAGCTTTTGGGTTGAATTGTAGGTTCTATATTAACACAGAGAGTGTTAATATATGTAGGTTTTGACAATTGGGAGTCCTTGGAGAGGACTGCTTGTTCATGCCTTTGAAATTTCTTGGTTAAGGTAGGGGAATCCTAATTATCATTTGCATGAATTTATAAGCATAAACTATTATAGACCATTTCTTTTAGAAGCATAAAATTTGGAAATTTCGTTGCACACAGTGTAATTAAAACTTTGAACATATGACACAATCCGAAAATTTGTAAACCTTGTAAAAAATAAGAATCCTTGGAAATCAGAACCTCAGCTAAATTTTGAATCAGAACCTCAATTAAATTTTGAATCAGAACTTCGAATCAGAACTTTGAAAAATCAGTATATGATATGAATAATAAGCTTGGATATGTGTTAGCATTTGCATTTGATTTTGGGTTCATAAGTACGATGCCCTAGATTCTACCAACCGTGTTGACGATAAAACTTTGGCGCAAGTTTCCCTCATAGCGTAGGGGCTTGTTGCATTTTCGAAATGGGTTCATGAACGACGATGGTCAGTAGGGTCTTCCCGTCGGTCACGTAGTCTGCTCTCATGCTATAGGAAATTTGGGAGATAAAATTAAGTTATAAATTTAAGACAAGAAGCATGCTAGATCAGAACATTTTGAACACTTTAGATTATATTATCGGTTTGACTCGTGATTAGAATCGAGATTTAACATGAAAAGCATCATTGAAAAACCATATTTGATCCGATTCGTCTTTTGAAAACCTTTACTTATAAAAAATGCAAATAGATCTGTCTTCCTCTATTGAGCTTGGTTTAGCTCACCCTCGACTATCGTCACGTCTTGAGGTTTGGGTCGAGGATCCGGAGGTCTCCGATTATATTCCCGAGGAGGATTTGGACATACCAGCTGAGGAGTTCTTCCCGTGATCTTAGATTCTATATTTTGGTATTTTGTCTGGATATTATTTTGGAATGTTGAGCCTTAGGCTATTATTTTTATAATTTTGATATCACTTGATGAACCATTATGGTGAACCTCTATTTTAGGTGATCGGATTGGCCATCACCGGTGGTTCTTTTTGGTTCCTCACAGTGATATATCTAATTTTGTTATATGAAGCTTTTATTTTTAGATTAACAATGTTGCCTCTGTCTTTAGACTTTTGTTTATGTTGCCGGCTTCTGTTTGTTACGGCTTATTGAGAAATCAATAAGTTGATGAACCGGCCTTTCCTATACCTTAGGGATTGGAAAAGTCAAGTCGTCACAGTTGGTATCAGAGCTAAGCTCTAGGTTTAGAGTCTTAGGACTAGGGGTTAGATTATTTCTAACAATTTATTACTGATCAATTGTTATTGTTTGTTTAACAATGACAGATCAGCATGCCTCCACGGTTCAGAGGCAGAGGCCGAGGTATAGAGGGACCTCGTACAGCTCGCATCGAGGAGATAGATGAGGGCATAGGCACCTCATATGGCAGAGGGCGAGTTGCTTCTGGCCCTAATGCAGAGCCTTTGGGAGCTGCTAGGCAAGACAGAGGGAATGTGGACGAGGTGTTGGCAGCCTTGGCTACTAACATGGCCCAAGATCGACCATTGACCAAGCAGGCAGAGATCTTTGGCAGCTAGACATCAGCCAGGAGGATTCGCAGAGTTTAGGAGGATGAGACCTCCTACATTCCCAGGGCAGACGGATCCTATGGAAGCCGAGGCATAGCTGGATGAGATAGAGAAAATATTTGAAGTGTTGCGATGTCTGATGTCGAGAAAGTACTGGCATCTTTCAAACTTTTAGGCGAGGCCCGTGGTGGAAGTCTCTGTTTCGTGGATGAGAGAGCGGGACTACCCCAATACTCCATGGACTTGGGCGAGTTCGTGGAGGCGTTCAACGATCGATGCTTCCCAAGATCGTCACGTAATCAATGGGAGGTCAATTTATCGAATTGAAAGCGAATGAGATGTCGGTCTTGCAGTATGGCGCAGAATTTGATAGACTTTCTGATTTGCACCCTTGCATGTGGCCTTTGGTGATGAGAGCTTCGAAATTTTGAAGAGGTTTGAGGCGAACATTCGGAGAGAGGTGTCGATGTGGGAAATGGAGACGTATCTTTGGAGTGATGTCCAAGGCCCTCATTACAGAGGAAGATATTCAAAAGCACTTGAGGCGAGAGCGAGTAATAAAAATAGGTTTGGTCGACGTGAGTGCTTGAGTGAGCGAGGTGAACAAAAGCCGAGGTTCTCTAAACCTCCTCCCTACCCTAGTCACCATCATATTCTAGACCATTTGTTGCTTGAGACCGATGGCGTCTTCCTATCGGAGACCTCGAGTTCGTCACCGACGACCTTTCGAGCCGAAAGCACTATTGCAGTGGAGCTTACGAGCTCGGGGTTCGACGAGAGGATCACATTACTACTCCTGTTTCTACCCCAGTGTGTGCAAGATGTGGGAAACCACATAAGACAGAGGATTGCAGGCGAAACACTGGAGGATGCTTCAGGTGTGGACAGGTTGGTCACATGATCAAGGATTGTCCTACTATTGAGAAAGGATGGACTACGACGGTCTCTACGCAGAAGTCGACACGACCTACAGTTCAAGGTCGGGCTTATGCGGTGACTGCACAGGATGCCCAAACGTTGAATGACGTCATTCAAGGTATCATTAAAGTTGAGACGTCAATTATGCATTGATTCAATTATTATTGTTTAAATCTAAATACAAGTCAATTATGTTAAACCACATAGGAATCATTGCATATAATTAACAAACTTTTTAACTAAAGGTACACTTATGATGAGTAGTCGAGACGACGTGGATAAAATTGAAGCACGAGTACTTATAGACCCTGGGTCTACACACTCGTTTATTACTCCTTCCTTCTCAGAGAAGTTGGGTATTACTCCCGAACCCCTTGCTTTCATTTTGGATGTCAAGATTCCTACGGGAGTTAGATGTATCGATCTGACATGTCACCCATCGTGATGATTGATGAGCACGAGACAATGACCGACATGATTACGTTGAGCATGGAAGGGTTCAACGTCATTCTCGGAATGGATTGGTTGGAAGCTTATCACGCGAGCGTGGACTGTCTGCGGAAGATTGTGACCTTCCGGCCGCCAAAGCGAAAATCCTTTCGATTCTGTGGAGTCAAATCCAAGGTTGCACCGTTGGTTTCAGCCATTAAAGCTGACCGTATGATGAAGAATGGTTGTAGTGGGTATCTGGCCTATTTGCAAGATTCTACCGAGAAGAAGAACGACTTAGCTCTTATCAAGGTGGTCTGCGATTATCCTGATGTCTTTCCAGAGGACTTACCTGGATTACCACCTGACCGAGAGATTGAGTTCGCAATTGAGCTAGCGCCGGGTACAGAACCGTTATCTAAAGCTCCATATCGGATGGCGCCTGCTGAGTTGAAAGAGCTCAAGGAATGCCTTGAGTCATTAGACAAAGGCTTTATACGACCGAGTGTCTCTCCTTGGGGTGCACTGGTTCTATTTGTGAAAAAGAAGGATGGATCGATGCGTCTGTGTATTGATTATAGGCAGCTCAACAAGATGACGATTAAGAATCGTTATCCTCTTCCGTGGATAGACGACTTGTTTGATCAATTGCAGGGTGCAAGGTTCTTTTCGAAGATTGATCTGAGGTCAGGCTATCACCAGCTCAAGATCAAGGCGGAAGATATATCCAAGACTGCGTTTCGGACGCGTTATGGTCACTATGAGTTTCTAGTGATGCCATTTGGATTGACGAATGCGCCTGCATCTTTCATGGACCTGATGAACAGGGTGTTCAAACCACATCTTGACAAATCTGTGGTAGTTTTCGTAGATGACATCCTCATCTATTCAAAAACCAGAGAGGAGCATGTGCAGCATCTGAAGATGGCTCTTCAAACACTCAGGGACCACAGTTGTATGCCAAACTCAGTAAGTGTGAGTTTTAGCTTGAGCAGGTCAGTTTCTTGGGCCACGTAGTCTCTGAAGCGGGTATCTCAGTGGATCCTATAAAGATAGATTCTGTGGTGACATGGGAACAACCTCGGCGATTCTGAGTTTCCTTGGTTTGGCAGGGTACTATCGGCGATTTGTCGAGGGTTTCTCGAAGATATCGGGTCCACACAGCTCACAAGAAAGAATGCTAAGTTCGACTGGACAGAACAGTGTGAGCAGAGCTTTTAGGAGTTAAAGCGTCGCTTGACTACATCACCAGTGCTTGCTATACCTTCCGGCAGTGGAGGTTTCGCAGTATATAGTGATGCTTCCTATGGCGGATTAGGATGTGTGCTTAATCAACACGAGCGGGTCATTGCGTATGGTTCTAGGCAGTTGAAGGAGCATGAAAGAAACTATCCGACGCATGACTTAGAGCTAGCAACAGTTATATTCGCCTTGAAGATCTGGCGACATTACCTCTACGGTGAAATCTTTGATATATTCACCGATCACAAGAGTCTCAAGTACCTCTTCACTCAAAAGGACTTGAATATGCGGCAGCGACGATGGATGGAGTTCTTGAAGGACTACGATTGCTCGATTCAATACCATCCGGGAAAGGCAAATGTCGTTGCTGATGCACTTAGTAGGAGGTCTTCTGATTGTCACATCTTGTTAGCGGATTCGTGAGATGGAAGCTTTTGGAGGATATGGCTTTGGGCTCAAGGTTCGATGTAAAAGGCTCGGAGCATTGATGGCTACACTTGTATTACGTCCCCACGCTCTTCGAGAACATTGAGCTTGATGACCGATGATGAGCTAATGGCAATCGACGAGATGTCGAGAATGGCGCAGAAGGATTTCTCCATTCGAGCGATGGGACCTTGCTATTTCACGACCGGGTATGCGTCCGAGTACCGAGCCGGGACACCATTCTGGAAGAGGCTCACAAATCCATGTATGCCATACATCCTGGTAGCACCAAGATGTATCAGGACTTGATGAAGAGTTTCTGGTGGCGAGGTTTGAAGCGCGACGTCGCTGAGTATGTATCGCGCTGCTTGGTTTGTCAACAGGTTAAGGTTGATCATCAGAATCCTGAGGCCTATTGCAGCCTTTACCTGTGCCTGAGTGGAAATGGGAAGCCATTTCGATTGATTTCATACTCGGGTTGCCAAATAATGCCATCCGGGTTATTGTAGATCGGCTAACCAAGTCTCGCTCATTTCTTGCCATACAATACCACGTATCTGACCGAGACTTGCAGAGTTATACCTGAAGGAGATTGTTAGATTGCATGGAATACCGGCTAGTATTGTGTCTGATCGAGACCCGTTGTTTACTTCACATTTTTGGCAGAAATTTCAGGAAGGCATGGGTTCTCGTCTTGACTTTAATTCGGCATTTCACCCACAGACGGATGGCCAGACCGAGCGCGTGAACCAGATCATTGAGGACATGTTGAGAGCATATATGTTGGATTTTCACGGGTCATGGGACCAACACTTGCCTCTGATAGAGTTCGCCTACAATAATAGCTTTCAGGCTAGCATTGGTATGGCTCCGTTCGAGGCTTTATATGGACGGCGGTGTCGATCACCGTTGAATTGGGAAGAAGTGGGTGAGAAGCTCATTATTGAACCTGAGATAGTTGAGCGCACTACCGAGACGGTTCGGTTGATACGCGAGCGACTACGAGTAGCTCAGAGTCGTCAGAAGAGCTACGCCGATCTCAAAAGGAGACACGTGGATTTTCAGGTAGCTTTTGATATGTCAATGGGTATTTTCTTCACTTGGTATAAATTCCATGTGAAATTGGCACTAATACTTGATTTTTCAGGTCGGTGAGAATGTCTTTGTTCGGATTTCGCCTATCAAGGGAGTTATGCGGTTCGGAAAATGAGGGAAACTGAGTCCTCGATACGTTGGGCCTTTTGAGATATTAGGCCGAGTCGGCGAAGTTGCATATCGTGTGGCGTTACCGCCGCAATTATCTAGCATGCACAACGTTTTCATGTGTCGATGCTGCGTCGATACATCCGTGACCCGACTCACGTGCTTGATTACCAACCCATCGAGCTTCAGGATGGTTTGAAGGTGGTCGAAGACCCGATTCGTATTTTGGATCGTAAGGAGCAGATCCTACGCACTAAAAGCATTCCTTTGGTTCTCGTGCAATGGCGGAATCATACACCGGACGAAGCCACTTGGGAGCGTGAAGCTGAGCTCCAAGACCAATTCCCAAGCCTCTTTATTTAAATTTTGAGAAATTGTGTGTTGACAGTATGATCCTTGAATTTTTATTTATTTACTGGTTATATAAATACTTTTGGCGAGAATTTTGGCGGTCCAATATACATTAAATTGTGCTTGTTTATCAAACAATTTTGGGCCTTAGACAAATCCTGGTATGTTACTCCTTATTGGTCTGGTGACCTACATTTCGGTCTATCTGGTCTATATCCATAAGCAATTTTGGCCTTGATACTGGTGTCATGGCCCTATACTTATACCAATTATTTTGCCCATATTTTACAGCTTTTATTCGCGTTATGTTGTGGAAATCCTGAAACTTTTGCGATGCCCGACCAGATTCGGACGAGTTCTTTTCCAAATAGATATATCATTTAGTTTCGCCACAAATTCTTCCCCTGTTCTATCATTTTCTATGCCTTTTTGGCTATGATAAATACGGTCCAGGTCCGAAAATGTGATGGGAATGAAAAGGGATCAAAGACGGTCCATTTAGACCCAATGGTAAGGATTGGATTCCAAACATTTCAACAAAAATTTAACAAAAACAGTGTAACAAAATTCGACTGTCGAAATGGAAAATCGACCATCGAATTTATATAAGCTTACAAGCAATTTTCAGCCAAAAAACAGGACCTGAGAAGTCCTGAGAAAATCGACTGTCGATTTCAAAATCGACCATCGATTTGGAAAATCGACCATCGAATTTGAAATCGATGGTCGAATTTATCGACTTAAGTTAGGGGTTTAAAACTCTTTTGGCATTTCGGGTTCCAAATTTGGGGGTTTTGAGCTTAGGGTTTTGAGGGGTTTTGGCGATTTTGGGGTGTATCATCACTTTTGGCCGATTTTCGGGGAGTGATCCATTGCAAATTGAAAAAGGGGCTTCAATTTTACCTTATGGAAACCGGATTTGGGCTTTTTCAGGTAAACTCCTCCCACAGCTACATTATTTGGGGATTTTTCATCCTCTTTGTCTGTTGTTTTCTTTTTATGTATATTTTTGTTCAATAGGGCCTAAAAAGCAGACCCCCATTCGAAATCCTACCTCAAAGACTCCAAAGGATGCAGAGGCACCTGATACCGCTAGCGATGATGATGAGGACCCTACTCATTCTGTCCCTGACACTACTACCCCTGCACCTCTTCAGCCCCCACAGAGTGACATCCTTACACTCTCAGAGTTCACCCGACAGATGACCGCCATGAGCCACCAGATTCAAGAGCTCACCCACCATACCAGCTCTATGCGTCAGGAGTTGGATGTCCATGGCGGCGCTCTCTCTTATCTGATGCAACACGCGTTTCCCGAGGATTACACGACGTATATGGCCGATATCCGTGCTTTAGTATATCGCCCTTCGACATCGGGCGCTGGTACTAGCATGCCTCCTGCGGCCAGAGCAGATACGGGTGATGATGATGCTGCTGAGGGCGATGGTGCTTCGGATCGGGCGGGTTCATCTACTGCCGGGGATTTTTAGCATGCTTGGGGGAGGGGGTCCTGGTTTATTTGTGGTTGTATGGGTCTGTATTTATTATCCAGCCTGGATTATTTAGGACCTGGTGGTCCTTCTTTTGTTCTCTTTTATCTTTCTGTCTTTACTTTGCTTCCGATACTATGTTATTTTTGTTTGTATATGGTTCAGTTTGATACTTGTTCTGATCTTCTCTATATGCGTTTTCGTTCTCCGTGTGAGTTGATTTTGCTGTTATTTTTGGTATATGGTTCAATTAGATACTTGTGTGGATTTACTCTCTGTCACTTTAGTACTTTCTGTTTCTTTGGTGGATTTTTGTTATCATGATGACTTTCATGCGTCACTGTGCGTCGGTCTCCCGGCACGTAACACTTAGGGTGTGGGCATCCATGTACGGATGTAATCCACTATGGCCTTTTAATGCCACATGCAGTACATCCATGTTACTACGGATCCCATCCCTTGGCTTGCGTGCCCTGTGGGATCGACACACGGTGCCCCATGTTTTCTATTCTTTTGTTGTCTGGTGTGTGTTATGTTCAATTTTCGCGGACGAAAATTCCTAAGGAGGGGTGAATGTAATATCCCTGATATTTTGACCTAATTTCATTTACCTCGATAAGCGTGTCCGAAAAATTTTACGGATTTTGTTAGACTTTTGGTTAGCTTTGTATTTGATGAGAATGATGGTAAAAATAGTATTGTCAATAGATGTATGTAAGTCATGAAAACGATAACTTACACACTAGGATAGGTGTATGTGTTCAACATGAAATATTTTGCAAATTTAAAGGATAAGTTGTAAACAAAAATATCTAGATTTTTGTTAAGAATTATTTTATCTTATAAGAAGAGAGAGTGCAAGAGAAGTTAGCTTCTCCCTCTCGTTGGAAATCAAGCCTCTAGGCCTTGCCTCCTTGTTGATCCTAGATCTTGAGAGTTTAAAAGTTCCTCTCTCCATCTCAACCATTGATTAGGTTAGTGCTTCAATTCTGATCTGTTTGAATTATTGAAAGAGAAGAGTGATGTGGAGAGTGAGAAAAATATGTGTGATCATGTTGAGTTAACAGCCCTTTTGATGGACTGATTTGATGATCTAAACCTTTGAGCTTGGAGAATTGTTCCGGACATTGAATCGGTGTAGCGGAAGCAATGAATTAAACTACAAGAGGTAGACCTTTAAACATCCTTTTATCTTTTGAATTCAATTTAGGTTTAGAATAGTATATGGTATGTTTAAAGGAGATCTAAGGCTGTGTTTGGAAATGAAGAAAAAGAATCCGGGCATGTTGAGTTAACAGCCACAGAGCCTGGAGAATTCGACTGTCGATTTGAAAATCAACTGTCGAAATAAAAATTTTGGCCTGAAATAGAATTCTGAAATTCGATGGTCGAATTCTGTCCAGCTTTTGGCTTTTTAAGGTTTGGTTGGATTTTTATTTTGTGAGCTTTTGGGTTGAATTGTAGGTTCTATATTAACACAGAGAGTGTTAATATATGTAGGTTTTGACAATTAGGAGTCCTTGGAGAGGACTGCTTGTTCATGCCTTTGAAATTTCTTGGTTAAGGTAGGGGAATCCTAATTATCATTTGCATGAATTTATAAGCATAAACTGTTATAGACCATTTCTTTTAGAAGCATAAAATTTGGAAATTTCGTTGCACACAGTGTAATTAAAACTTTGAACATATGACACAATCCGAAAATTTGTAAACCTTGTCATAAATAAGAATCCTTGGAAATCAGAACCTCAGCTAAATTTTGAATCAGAACCTCAATTAAATTTTGAATCAGAACTTCGAATCAGAACTTTGAAAAATCAGTATATGATATGAATAATAAGCTTGGATATGTGTTAGCATTTGCATTTGATTTTGGGTTCATAAGTACGATGCCCTAGATTCTACCAAGTGTTGTGATAAAACTTTTTGGCGCAAGTTTCCCTCATAGCGTAGGGGCTTGTTGCATTTTGAAATGGGTTCATGAGCAGCGATGGTCGATGAGGGTCTTCCCGTCGGTCACGTAGTCTGCTCTCATGCTATAGAAAATTTGGGAGATAAAATTAAGTTATAAATTTAAGACAAGAAGCATGCTAAATCAGAACATTTTGAACACTTTAGATTATATTATCAGTTTTGACTCAGGATTAGAACTGGAGATTTAACATGAAAAGCATCATTGAAAAACCATATTTGATCCGATTCCGTCTTTTGAAAACCTTTACTTATAAAAAAATGCAAATAGATCTGTCTTCCTCTATTGAGCTTGGCTGTTAGCTCACCCTCGACTATACGTCACAGGTGCTGAGACTGACCTTGGGTCAGAGGATCCGGAGGACTCCGATTATATTCCCGAGGAGGATTTGGACATACCAGCTGAGGAGTTCTTCCCGTGATCTTAGATTCTATATTTTGGTATTTTGTCTGGATATTATTTTGGAATGTTGAGCCTTAGGCTATTATTTTTGTAATTTTGATATCACTTGATGAACCATTATGGTGAACCTCTATTTTAGGTGATCGGATTGGCCATCACCGGTGGTTCTTTTTGGTTCCTCACAGTGATATATCTAATTTTGTTATATGAAGCTTTTATTTTTGGATTAACAATGTTGCCTCTGTCTTTAGACTTTTGTTTATGTTGCCGGCTTCTGTTTGTTACGGCTTATTGAGAAATCAATAAGTTGATGAACCGGCCTTTCCTATACCTTAGGGATTGGAAAAGTCGGGTCGTCACATTTTTTGTCCTAATATTTCGCATAGATCTTAAAATCATGCCCACCTATCAGACGATTAGATATTGTTTTCACATGGCACACATCCCCAAAAATGATCGTCTGACAGATGTATAATGATCTCAAGATCTATTTTGTGAAAGATTGGGACGAAAAATGATCTCCATCGTCTCTCTAGAATACACGCTCTTTCACACAAAAAAATTGTTGGTTGCCTTGAATCAGACGATGAAGATCATTTTTTGTTCTAATATTTCGCATAATAGATCTTAAGATCATGCGCACCTATTAGACGGTTAGATATTATTTTCACGTGACACACATCCCCAAAAGTGATCGCCTGATAGGTGTGCCATGATCTCAAGATCTATTTTGTAGAAGATTGGGACGAAAAATGATCTCCATCGTCTAATTTAAGGTAGTCAATATTTTTTCCTATGAAAGACTATGCACTCTTTACAGGAAAAACGGGTGCAAATAATGTCACCCTAAAAATAATGTCACACAACCTTATATTGTTCAAAACTATAATATAGATGTTTTTCATGTCAGTAATGTTACACAACCTTCCATCCAATATAGGGGTATTCAAACCACGTGAATCAGCTTCAAGCATATGCATCTTGCTTACGATTTACTGCTTTAAGTCGTATTGTCTTCATCTTGTAGGCTCCAACCATATGCATTTTTCTTGAGCTTGAGTTGCATTTTTTCTTGTCTGTTCAGAATGCAATATAGAGACATAATAAATCTATTTTGACCATTTGTGTCAAAATAGGCATAATAGATCTATTAAGAAAGAGGATATCTAACAGAAGAGATTTTTTTTAACATAATAACTATTAATTAATTCATTGATGTATGTGTGCACCCAACACTTGTTTGGTGCTCAACAACATTCGTGCACCGGTTGAGTAATAACTCAACTAGAATCCTCTTCCCTTGTAGAAGCACAAGTCGTAGCTCGCCTGCTCCCGCCCTTTGTGCGGATCCCCTCTCAGTGTGCTAGGCTAATAGTGGATCTTCTATGTGTGCAAGTTTGCACATGCACTACATTTGGGCTATCTATGAGGTTGATATTTAGTGATCCAAATTTCACGTCTTTGACAAACCTAAATTATTTATATGTGCCTAATAGCGTATACATCGCATGTCTTGATTTTTCAAAATGTTTTAATTAAAAATACATGTTTTGATTTTTTAAACTCTTATATTTATTTCGTCATTAATTGAAGCAAGTTATGTGATAGCTTATTGGTTAGAGGTTTGAGTTTAAGATAAGAGGTCAAAGGATCGAACCTTAGTATGTAGTTTTTAAACATCTATTTTAAACCTTGAAGTAAATGTCTATACATCCTTCTTTAGTGTGCTAGCCTAACATCGGATATTTTCTTAATAAGTTAAAAGGTGTATTACAAAACCCTAGAGACCTTAGAGAAGAGATTCTAAATTCTCATTTTCTAAAACTTTTCTTTTTGGAAGATTGGCAAGACGTTTGTATCTATTATCAAGCGGCTTTCGCCTGCTTCAAGAGCCATCACCGTAGTGAGGAACTCAATAGAATCGCGGAGATACGATCGATCTAGGTATGGAGAAATCATGTTTTTCCTTGAAACTTAAAATATCGATTTAAATATGAGTTTTATGTTAAATAATACTTTTATTGCATAAATAATAAATGGTATGAATAAATATGATGATGTGACAACCTGACTTTTCCAATACTAGATTATTTGAAAGGTTGGCTTGCCGACCTATTGGTTAAACGATAAGTCGGACGGAATACAAATAAAAATCAGAGTACAACAAATGGAAACTCCATTTCTATAAGAAAGCAGGACAAAATAACGGTTCTAATCCCAGGCAAAACCATGAGCAAAAGAATCGAAAAGAACTACCGGTGATGACCGACCATCACCTAAACATAATTTACAAAAAGAATAATTATATAGTTACATGAATTTTAAAACACAAAATATAATAGGCCGAACATACCAAGCCCAAGTCTAATCTCTCAAAAAGTGCACACAACAAGTAGGATCCTAAATAGGAAAGAATTCCTCAGGAGGAATTTCAGGCTCTTCCTCAGGAACGTAATCCTGATCGCACTCGTAACCCCGAGCCAATATGTCTGAATCAGTACCTGTGACATATAGTCGAAGTGAGCTAACCATCTAAGCTCAATAGAAGAAACTTATTAAATATATTGTATTTTAATTAACATGATTTATAAAGTATATTTCATAGTATCTTATGTTCGAAACAGGTACTCAAAACAGACTAAATAAATGAATTTCAAGGACAATGATCATATGGAAATTCATATTCTAAATGTCAAAGCAGATTCAAAACAGATAAAGAATTCAGATGCTCATTGTTCTTAGTTCATACATACAAAGCTTATCGAATTCATGACTTAAGATCTCAACTTAATCTACCTCTCAAGTTACTATATCTTGAGAGCAGGAATAATACCAATGGACCCCTATCTATCATCGTTGTTCATGAACCTTTTTCAGGAGTGCAATAAGCCCCTGCGTTATGAGAGTAACTTGTGTCAGGATGTTGTTCAGGAATTGAGGGGTCGTTCAGGTGAACCATAAATCACATGCATATACTAATACATAGTTCATATGCGAATTCTATAATATATAATTCAGAGTTTAGATTTCAGGATTCATGATTCAGATTCAAGTTCCATATTCAGGGTAATTTCAAGTAATCAGAGTTCTTAATCATATTCACGCTTTCAGATTTAAGGTTTAGATGTCATATGCAAAGTTTAAAATATCCAAGTGAATTAAAATAGAATGCAAGTGATTATGAGATTCTCCTACCTCCGTACACTTTCATATAAATCGATATAAAAATATCATATCAATCGGTATCAAAGCTCACAACATAACCTAAGACAATTAATGACCATATATCAACAGTCTGGTAACATACCAGTAAAAGATTCGGACATAATTCAGAAAATTAAAAAAAAACAGCCCAGATTCAATTTCTCACGCGAGCGAGGTACAGAACTCGGGCGCCCGAGCACAAAGACACATCTAATCTCACACGACCGACTGGATTTGTGCCTACTGCTGCTAGGCACGGGAACCCCTCGCGTGAGAAAGCACTTGAGCTCGGGTGCGCGAGACATAGAGATTCACTGGAACTTTACATTTTGGGCGTAAGAAATTCTCAGGAGCCTTTCTAAAGGCTGCTCGCGCGAGCGAGCTTTGAAGCTCGGGCACACAAGTTTTTTTCAAAGCTCACTCGAGCGAGTTACAGAGACTCTGCGATTTTTCGAGTTTCTAAAACCCATTTTGCTCGAGGCTTTTCATCATTTTCACTTAAAATTTCCACACATAAATAACCAACTAATTCAAGCATTTACTCTACGAATTTAGATCATTAAAATCAACACGATCGTACCTTTTACCGATCAATTTTACGGCTTGAGGAATGTTGCCCAAAAAGGGGTTTCGGAACGAAACCTTCGGATCCCTTCAACGATTTCCACCATGTTTGATCTTGCGAGTCCAAGATGATTTCATCTCTTCACACGAGTCAATCTCAACCCTTTCAAAGTGTTGAAGACGAGTCCGAGGAGGTCGGCTCACCCTCTTTTCAAGCTCAAGGGTTTCAAATAACAAAAAAAGGGGTTTATAATGGTTGGGATTCACAATGGCGGAGCTTAACGATGATTGGTGCGAACACGAGGAGTGCGGAGTTTGCGGCGATCACACGATCCAAATCTCACAAGAAGTTTGGGAAGGAGACGAATTTCTAAAGGTTGGGTCGGTTCTCTCTAGCTCTCACTCTCCTTCTTTCTCTAAGTTCCCAAACGGCAATGACTTCCTTGAGAAGCCTTCCCCTCTTTTATAAATAAATTGCAAAAGAAAAATATCTACATACCTAGGGTTCGGTTTCGATGTTGAGCAGCATACCGCAAGTTGGTGCACGGTCTTTCCACTAAAGGTCCAATCAAACTCTAAACCTTAATCCTTCCACATAATTTCTTCAAATATTTAATTAATAGCCTGTAGCGACATCAATCACCGTACCGGACACGCATACGGGGTCGGTATAGTTCGGGTCTAATTTTACTAGTCATTACAGATGCATGCTTCGATTAATGCTTTTTTAGGTTGATTTTTTTGGCTAAAAATTGGGCTAAATCCCACTATGCAATTTAAGAGACTTTGAGGAGTGCTCATAGGTTGAAATCAATCGATCGAGTTTGGAAATCGATCGATCGATTTCTGGACAATGTTTCATAGACTACTCACAGGTTGAAATCGATCGATTGATTTTGGAAATTGATCAATCGAGTTTGACTGATAATGTTTTAAAATTCTTTGAGGGAGCAGCTGTCGGTATTGGAAACATCGATCAATCGAGTTTGACTAATAATGCTTGAAATCTCTCGGGGAGAAGTTGATCAATCGATTTTGGGTCGACAAGTTTTATAGGTTCGGACTCGGGACAGACGTCCGTGTCCTTTTTAATTCTTTTTACACTAGTTTGATTAAATGTTAAGGATTATGCTCAATGATTATATTTATATGCACTTTAATGTTTTATGATGGTTCACGAATTGTATAATAATGACACATGTGAATATGATGAAATGTTAAGCAATGATCGTGTTTGATTAGACCCAACGTCTTGAGAGGGACGGATAATTAAATGAATAAAAATGATTAGACCTAACATCTTGAGAGGGACAGAGTCTAACGAAACAATGAATAAAGACGCATTAGACCCAACGTCTTGAGAGGGACGAAGTCTAAAAGTCAATGTTAAATAAATAAGAATGGTTAGACTCAACGTCTTGAGAGAGACGGGGTCTAACGAAACAATGAATAACGGCGCATTAGACCCAACATCTCGAGAGAGACGGAGTCTAAAAGTTAACGTCTTGAGAGAGACAGATAATTAAATGAATAAGGACTTATTAAACCCAACATCTTGATGGGGACGAAGCCTAATAGTCAACGTCTTGAGAGGAACTGGTAAAAGAGGAACTTAAAAGAAAAGATAAACTCATGCGATAATAATTTTCATGTCATGTTTCAGTTTCTTTCAGCTGATTGAAATTATGTCACGTTTCAGTATCCGCTGATACAGGCCTTTATCAATCGATATGTATTGGGTATCAGCAGATACGATGTATTTTCCTTTTTTTTTTTTAAATGGGCCGATTTGTATCGGTCCTCCAAGGACTGATACCGAGTTTGTTACCTTGATGATATGTATAGCACTGCTCCTGTTAAAAATTGAAATCGTCTATCCCCAAAGGTACCAAGGTTCTAAAATCGATAGAATAGATGCGAGATTTAACAAGTTGGACCTGACCATGTCCTTTTAATTAAGGGATAATGGCGCCTGATCCACATTTAAACACCAAAGGTTCTTAGGGTACCTCTGTTTGCGCCCACGCATTCTTTGCAAGTGTCTGTGTCTCATACCCCTTGAAAACCATTGATTTTCGTGGATCAGAGATCGCGTTTCACCCAAATCTTCTACAAAATAGATCTTAAGATCACGGCGCACTTATTAGACGGTCAATTTTTTATTTCAATTGTCATGGAACCCCAAAAACCCTTGAATCATATGGCACACATCACGCTCAAACGTGAATGTAGGGTCATTTTTGGGTGATTTGTTACACGTGGAATAGAAAAAGGACCATCTGATAGGTGCGCCATGATCTCAAGATCTATTGTATGGAAGATCGGGGTGAAAAAACGACCTCCATCATATGATCTAACACAATCAATGGTTTTCAAGGGTCTTGGATGTGAGCAGTTTCAAAGAACGTGCGAGCACAAATAGAGGTACCCATGTTCTTACACCATGAAATTAGACCTTTTATTTCATCCGTGATAAGTCTAAATTGTCCAATTGGCAATCTATCATCTGTGACATGTTTTAGTCCAAAGAAACATCGCTATAAGTGGATGTGAATCATCCGGTTGACAAATTATAATATCAGTCATTAAAATTAAAAAGAACGGTTGATATTATAGTCCACATATTGGATGGTTTAAATTTCCTTAAAATACCATTTTTTGGCTTGCTGCACTTCAATCTATTATCTATCACTTGAACGGTATAGATCGCCCACATTTTAAATAATTGATGGTGTAAGATCATTCAAACAACATTTTGGTGTTTAAATGACAGGAGAGTTAGGTTCCTCTGAGTAAAGCTTAAGATTGAAAAACAAATGTGGTCCTAAGAAGAGCCGATCATGATGATGTGCACGTGAGTAGTTGTGGGTTGCAACCACCACGACCATGGCTTTCAAAGAAACAAGTTAAAGTGCAACCAAACTTGGCTACCAAATGGAAGGAAACGAATAAGAAATTAAGGACAAATCAGTTTTGGGTCATGGTATTTGCAACTGAGGATATGCTCTCCGCAACGAAGGTTTTCACATGTGTAAATCGTAGACTGCTTTGAATCAGATGCTGGAGATCATTTTTGGCCCAATATTCCACTAAAGTGATCTTTAGATCATGGTTCATCTATCAAATGGTCAGATTTTGATTCCAAATTTTATACATCCCTAAAAATGATTGTAATCATTGGCATATTTCGATCGTTTTTGAGATCTGTGCCGTGTGGAGTCAGCATCCGCTCGTCAACATTTCTATGCGCCTAAAAAGATCTCCATTGTGTGTGATTCAATGCAGTCAATAATTTTCATATAGAAAAGTCCTAGTTGCCAAGACTGAATCTTCGGTTGCAAATAACCGTTTATTTTTCATGGCTTAACATTTGGGTAAGAGACAGTGTGCATGGCGAAGTCTAAAGATGGCGTGTGCATAGGCCTAGGAACAACGGGCATGCATTTATTATCAAAGTTGTAACGATAGATCAGGACCATCTACGTATTAGGTGTTCTATTGAAGCACCAAACATTGTGATGATCAAATCATCTGGACCGCACATGTGGCATTAATATTCTTCAATCAAGAATGTAATTTTGATCAAGATCGTTCACGAGGAAAAGTATCGTGTGATTGGATCATATTTCAAAGCACACATCAATCAAAACACATCCAACCATCTGATCAAGTTCTTGCAAGAAATCGCAAACAAACTGTCCAGCTCAATACAGAGGATGTGTTCCATATCTGAAAAGCGCAAGTGGACCAATCAGACGGTTGGCATTCTATAATCAATTCAATTTAGAGGCTGATTCAGTCTGTATTTGACCGTATTGTCCATTGTAGATGATCCTAACAAGCTAACAACTAGCTTGGTGCTTGCGCCAGCCACCTGATACCCACCCAAAATAATCCCACTCGACATCACAACGCATGAGAAAGGAAATATTAGAAATGACAGATTTGTTGATGGCAGAGTGTTTGCAGGCGGCTGACGTGGTGCGGTTTAACTAGCTGCACCGACTTGCATTAATTTAGTCATACTACACTTGCAGCCAATTGTCTTGCACCATATCAGCCGCATATACTTTGTCCTTATAAAATTTGTCCTTCATGTAACTCTGTCCTACAAGAATAGACTACTCGTAGAACTCGGTATCGGTATCAGTCCATAGAGATATTGGAAGAAAGGTGTAAAACTCGGTATCAGTATCGGGTATCGGTCCATAGAGGACTGATACGTATTTGTCCATACCAAGTTGTATTGGTCCCTTTTTAAACAAATAAAGAAAATAGAGGTATCGGCCGATACCGATACTCAATATGTACCGGCTGATATGGGGCCGTATCCGCTGATACAGATACCCGAGTTGATACTTGATATGTAAAATCGACATGTATTAGTATCGGCCGATATTTAATACAATGATTGGATGCATAGTAACCAAGTATCTTTGGGTGGGGTGTCGGTCCAGTTTAATTCGGATAAGTTTCAGAAAAATTCAACAAAAATTAGGAGACTATAAAAATGAAAATAAACTATTAAAATATATAAAAATATATGATAACTTATGTAACGTTCAAAAATGATGTCTTTAAAGAATAAAATAAGTATACTATATGGTCAACATTTATTAAAAATTTACAATCATAAAAGAACGAGCATAAGCATGATTAATGCCTGTATCATAGAGACAAAAATTCAAAAAAATCAGTCACAAAAGATTCATAGAATTGATGAATCATGCGAATATTCAGCATACCACCTATGACTATTCAATAATTTTTTTTAAATTTTTGATTAATTCGAAGAATTTTGTGACAGCTTGGAAGTCAATACACTGTTACCTAGGCGTACCTTTGATCCACTGATTGAGTGCTCTTCCACAATGGGTCATCAACATGCTCAAACAAAATCTAGGTTGGCTTAGATCGGCCAAGAGTATGTGCTTCACTCGGTTTTTGTAGGTCCAGTCTGATGGGGTCAACCTAGTTCAAAATGATCGGTGCTGTAATCGAGCTTCTCATTGAGGAAGCTCTCCCTCCAGTGGCACGGGCTTCTCTGTTCTATGTAGTATGTTACCCTCGGGTATATTTCTATAGAGTACCTTTAAATCCATCCACCGAAATTTTGAGTTCACCCACCATGAAACCTATTAACTGTTTTGAATTTAATGATGGAGATTGTTTTTACTCTTTTCCATGATGGTTCTTGAGATCATTCTCTTACCATCCACCTTAAGTTTTTTGTATTTCATATAGTTTCCATTTCCAAAAAATGGCATTAAGATCAGGTGGAACTCATCACACTCAAATAAGGTCACTTTTTTGGAATGTGTACCACATAAAATCAAAACTTATCGTCCATCAAGTGAAAGAATGGGATGAAAAACCCTCTCCATTAATAGATTCAAAGCAAGTAGTGAGTTTTAGCATAGTAGAACTCAAAGATTCGGTGAGTGAAATTAAAGGCACTCATCTCTATATACTAATAAAAAAATTAGATAAATATTAACAGGTTCAGTTGGGTTGGACGCCATAAGACCAACTGATCCAATTGGTTAAGTTTATGTACCCAGTCCCGATTAAGAAATCATCTCCATAACCGATTCAGAAATCAACTCCATAACCGGACATAAGATGCAACCTTTTACCCTTACTCATAAACCCTAGAAAATAGAGCTCGAAACCCTATTGAAGCACTTCATTCCAAATAAATTTGGACGTCCACCTGCTTTCATGGACCTGCTGGCTCAGGCCAACCCATTTGCATACCCACTTACGCCTATAGTCACCAAATCATCCGAAATAATTGATAGATTTAAAGTTCTAAGAATTATTCACAATTTTTTTTTTTTTTTTTTTTTAAATTTTAAAATTCGTGTCTTCTGAAAATTCATGAAATATTCGCAAATTTTAACAAATAATTCGCTTTTTTTAATAAGTCATGATTTTAAATAAATGTTTTATACATTTAATTTTATTTTTAAAAATTTTCTCTTTTTTTTCCCGAATTTTTTCCCGAATTTGTCAGGTTGAGCTCCGACTTGGTGACTATTGTTATCCCGATCCAATGACATATATCTGAATTATATACGCGTTTAACAAGGGATCTGTGGTCAGCAATAGTAGACTCGGAGAAGAGCGAGCTTCTCTTGTTTAAAGCTTAGAGAGAGAGAGAGAGAGAGAGAGAGAGAGAGAGAGAGAGGAGATGTCAGACCTCGATAGGCAAATCGAGCAACTGAAGAAATGCGAGCCTCTCAAAGAATCAGAAGTGAAAGCTCTCTGCTTAAAGGCCATGGAGATCCTCGTCGAAGAAAGCAACGTTCAACGGGTCGACGCCCCTGTTACTGTAAATCCCTATTAACCATACCACCCATTTCATCAATTCCCTTTTTTCACATTACCCATCTCAATTTCATGCTAAATCTTCATGGGTTATTTTTATTTTTACTTTTTTGGTTTACTGTGAAGATTGGTTAATGTGTTTTTATTGTTTGGTTCTTATTATTATTATTATTTTCGTTTTTTATGTGGACATTAACTTAATGAATAAATCTCATTATAATGGTTATTTTATAATGATTTATGGGTCAATTTATAGAAGTAATCTTCGCCTTCTTATAAATCTTTTGTAAATGCCCTTATACTGGTTAAAAGAGAGCTCTGCTATATTCGAATTTGATCATCTGATCTGTATGCTATTTGAGTGTAATTTGGTGCACAAATCACCATATCTTTTTTTTTTTTTTGGTTTTTAGTATACTTAATACTGTAGGTGCTTTGTTTGTATTTAGGTATTTGAGCATGTACTTTGTGGATTTATGGAGTATTTTGATATAATTATGCTATATGATGCATTAAATGCTTGATTTTGTCGTTTTTTTTTCGTAATATATCTAACTACTCGAATGTCTTTTGCATCTCCACTAGCACACTAGATTGAGGCTTCTGTTTGCGGGATTTGCTGTGTCGTTTTGGGTTGAAACTAAGAATGCACGTAGATAACAAGTTGAATGGCAAAGTTAATAATAATATCGTTTGAGTTATAAACTGTTGATTGTTAGTAGTGATTTCAAAACCCTGGGCCAAGCACTCCCATATCCTAACTAATGCTTAGGTACTCACTAAGTCTCAGTGGTTAAACCCCCCAACACGAGCTAATCTCCATTGAATTATACTCCTTTATATAATACACAAAGTACTGAGGTGGTTGATTGTGACCAAAATTGTCTTATCTCTAAAATCTAAGCGGAAATGAAGTATATATGATTATATACTACTAGTATGTGTGAAATACTGGAGTGGGAAGATTAATGGATGAATTTTCGACCAAGCACTGATGTTGGTCAGTGGGCAAGGACTACTGGATTAGTGATGGAAGAAAAGTTCGTGAATGTTAGTACTTAGTATTACTTTAAGGCCTTTTTCTTTTTGTTAAATGAATTCCTCTAGACACTATCTTGTTCACCTTGACATGAATATGTTGCCTTTTGGGAACACTAGTTCTCATCAGGGGAGCTCTTTAAGGGAAAGTGCAATTTAAGTTGTTTAAGAAGCTGATGAAATAGTTTGCAAGTTTGGTAATGAACACTAGTTCTAATTATTTCCCTGTCCGCTTCCATTTCTGACAGAGTTTGCAAGTGTGGTAACTGCCATATACCCTTGGGAACCTTTTTGCCACTGTCAAAATCGAAACTCCTCTGACTGAAATCATATATCATTAGATGTCGCAATTTCTGTAATTTTTCAATTTCACCGGGTGGTTTTTTCTAGATTTGTCTTGCTAATGTCTAGGGTTTGTAAGTTTCTCAGCCTTTCTATATTAGGGAGTTCCCTGATTTTGGTCTTCCTCAAGCTTAAGTAGCGTAAATTGAATAGATTTGCCAATTCATTTGGTACACTTGTAATGGAAACACCCTCTAGATCCAAGACCCTCAATAGTCTAAAACGTGATAAGATTTCGGGAAAAGAAGAAGATTTAAACTGAGCGCAGGAAACATAAAGAAGGAGCGAAGATGGGGCATACATTTTCTCCATTCATGGTGGGTTTCGCCTAATTTGTGAATTGATAATCGGCGGGCATTACTTTCTAACGTCAGGCTCCTATCATCGTTAATGAAGAAAAATCTCTCCTTCTCCGATATAGATACCGCTAACTCGCGCACAACATCATGTAGGCAGCACTCTTTTTTGACAGGGACGCCGACATCGTAGACATCGGATATGGACCTTTTCGCGTGTACCGACGCCGGAAGAAGCGGAATGGAAATCAAAACTAGGCTAAAAGGGAGTTCTGGAAATGAAGAGGGCGGGTACAAACCGTGAGGAGAACAGTATCAAGCGAGCCCTTGCTCGAGCGGTTAAATTCCTCGCTCGAGCGGTTAGAATCCTCGCTCGAGCGGGCCCAGCGACGAAAATTTTCTTTTTTTTTTTTTTCTCTTTTTAGTCTTTTATTATTTTAGAACTCTTTTAGTGCGAGTTTTATTTCGTTTAGGGTTTTCTTAGCCTATATGAAGGCCTTGTAAACACTCTATTAAGGAGATTATTGATTATGAATAAAAGAGCTTTTGCTTTTGTGTGCTTGAGATGAGCCTATACGAAGAGTGAATCTTCTTTCCGAGAAGGGTTTGGTGCGAAGCCAAGGGTGTGAAGCCTACAATTCTATCTACCTCTTTTATCTTTGTTTGCGTGATTCTACAACCCTAATTCGACCATCTTCTTGTGAAATCCTAAACCCTGAATTTATCTAAATCCTTGAATCGATCTGATTCAACAACCGTAGAACCCAGCAGAGCTATTAAACCTTCCGCACCTGATATTCAGAGAAAATCAGTGATCCCATCATTGAATCGTGAGCGCCCTAATATGGAAAAACCTAGAGTTCTATCTCTAGGATCGATCTGCGCTGCAACCTAACGGATCTAGCGCTCGGATTGAACCCTGCCTGAAGCATACGTGAATCTCCCATGAAATACTAAGAAGACCGGAGGTATTCATTATATTTTGTGAATTTTATTGCTTAACTTAATTCCAATTTAATTTCGGCAAATCAATCATATCATTCACGTAGATTAGGGAACCGTCCTGCGTCAGTTTTGGTATCAAAGCCCTAGGTTCTAGGTTAGGGCATATTGTGTGTCATTTTAATTTTCGTTGTATTTTATCTCATTTGTGTTCAAAAGTATACACGTCTACTGTTTGACAAAATTCTTCATCCATTGTGGTTCATGTTTGCATGACATTTAGCATTCGTGTTAGTAAGCCGTGTTCACCATGAGCATGAGCGAGATTGTTGATGCCCTTAGGGACATCAAAGCCCAAATGTGTGCAATTAATAATAGGGGCCGCTACACATCAAATTATGGGCAAAATCTCAAAAGTTGTGATGAGACTAGAGTTAGGGGATACCTTTACCATTGTGAACCTAAGTACGACCCTGCCGAGAGGTTTCTAAAATCTATTCGGAATGAGGTTCCAAAATTTGAAGGTACGGCAAATCCTAAAACCTTTGTGGAGTGGTTATCTAGTGTGGAAGAGTATTTTGATTGGTATGGCGTACCGAATGAGTACAAAGTTAGGTTAGTGAAAACAAAGTTGGAGGATAGTGCCAAAACCTATTGGACTAATGTTGAGCTTCTACGCGACTTAGCTAATCGTAAGCCCATCACACAATGGGAAGACATGAGGGAGCGACTTATCGAGAATTATGTTCCTCTCACACACCGTCATCTTTTACGATTTTTAAAATCAAAGACAGACAAGTGTCCTGATTGCTCCAAGTGTCACGGATTTGGACACTTTGCTTACCAATGCTCCACAGAACTTTCCACTCCGAATTTATTGATTAAAAGGGAGAGTTCTAAGGAGCAAAAAGATTTGAGAGTAGAAGAGGTGTATGACCCCCGTACCGTGATGAGTGAAGAGGAGATGGAAGAAGCTGATGAGAGCCTAACTTGTGTCAAAGAGACTACCATTTCCCTTGTGAGTAGTGATATTGAGTTGCCCACACGTGAGTCAATTGAGTCACCAACGCACGATTCGACCGAGTCACCTACACACGATTTATTAGTACCCATAGAGCCCGTTGTGCACAAGTCCTTGTTGGTGGTAGAGTCAAGAGTACTTGAGTCGGTTACATGTGAGTCATTCGCATCGCATGCACATGAGAGTATCGAGTCCATAGACACGCATGCACATCATAGTCTCAAGTTGCATACTTCTATACATTCCAAGTTTTATTGTAAGTCATCTTTTGAGTCTCATTCCGCATTGCATGCCGAAATTAAGCTTGAAATTAATTTATGCAATGAAGCTCTCAAAATATCGATGCAGTTACCTAAGGCTTTTATGGAATTTCAATTGAATGATTATGTGATGGTTCGGGTTAGGCCTGAACGATTCCCATTGGGAGTCGTAAAGGATATCCAAGCCCACGGCGCTAGACCTTTTAGAATTGTGGCAAGGAGCGGACCTAATGCATATGTTCTCGAGCTTCCACCTGATATAGGGGTCAGCTCTACATTCAATGTGGAGGACCTGGTTCCTTCATTGGTCCCAGCCCCACCCCCTCACAACCCCTTTCAAGCAGCCCCGAGCCCAAATTTCAGCCCCACCCTGCAACCCCTACCCTTCCCTTCCCCGCACAAGCAACACAGAGAGGAGATCGAAGGGATACTAGATGATATGGCGATATCCACCCATGACGGTGGAATTCAAAAGTACTTGGTCAAATGGTTGGGAAAGCTGGACTCCGAGAACTCATGGATAGCTGAAGACAAAGTGCGACGTTTGGACCCCGACATGCTCGAGCGCTATCACGACGCTGCTTCATCGGTGATGAAGCCTTTTCGGCCCGGGAGAATTGACGGGGACGCTGACATCGTAGACATCGGATATGGACCTTTTCGCGTATACCGACGCCGGAAGAAGCGGAATGGAAATCAAAACTAGGTGAAAAGGGAGTTCTGGAAATGAAGAGGGCGGGTACAAACCGCGAGGAGAACAGTATCAAGCGAGCCCTTGCTCGAGTGGTTAAATTCCTCGCTCGAGCGAGCCCTCGCTCGAGTGGCCACTTAAGCTCGCTCGAGCGGTTATAATCCTCGCTCGAGCGGGCCCAGCGACGAAATATATATATATATATATTTTTTTCTCTTTTTAGTCTTTTATTATTTTAGAACTCTTTTAGTGCGAGTTTTATTTCGTTTAGGGTTTTCTTAGCCTATATAAAGGCCTTGTAAACACTCTATTAAGGAGATTATTGATTATGAATAAAAGAGTTTTTGCTTATGTGTGCTTGAGATGAGCCTATACGAAGAGTGAATCTTCTTCCCGAGAAGGGTTTGGTGCGAAGCCAAGGGTGTGAAGCCTACAATTCTATCTACCTCTTTTATCTTTGTTTGCGTGATTCTACAACCCTAATTCGACCATCTTCTTGTGAAATCCTAAACCCTAAATTTATCTAAATCCTTGAATCGATCCGATTCAACAACCGTAGAACCTAGCATAGCTATTAAACCTTCCGCACCTGATATTCAGAGAAAATCAGTGATCCCATCATTGAATCGTGAGCGCCCTAATATGGAAAAATCTAGAATTCTATCTCTAGGATCGATTTGCGCTGCAACCTAACGGATCTAGCGCTCGGACTGAACCCTGCCTGAAGCATACGTGAATCTCCCATGGAATACTAAGAAGACCAGAGGTATTCATTATATTTTGTGAAATTTATTGCTTAACTTAATTCCAATTTAATTTCGGCAAATCAATCATATCATTCACGTAGATTAGGGAACCGTCCTGCGTCATTTTTCCCCCGCCCACTCGTTTGAATCTGCAACCTGTAGCATACTATGAAAAATGAGTTCTTTGAGGTAGTCATCTCCTACTTCCTCTAGCATCATGCCTCGCTTTTCTTCAATGAATCCTTCTGCTACCCATAGCCTGATTAACCTTTCTTGCTCTATTTTATAATCCTCGGGAAAAGCACTGCAATACAAGATGCAGCTTTTAAGGTTTTCGGTAAATCGTAGAAGCTAAGCCACAATATGTTCTTCACGTTTTCTAGCATCGGATTATTGCCCAAATAATTAGAACTAGCGTAACGAATGCTTTTAGAGAATCATGATTGTCCCTTGTTTAGTAGGGGTGAAAATGGGTCATGCCGGGTCGGATCTGGGTCAGTCTGATTATCTAAACTGGACCCGACCCGATTAGCAAAAACTCGAGTCAAGTTGGGTTAGGTAAACTAGGTTAAATATAGGGGAGGGAGTCAGGTCAGTCAGATCAAGAAACCTCGAACCAAACATGACCGTTTAATAAATGGGTTGGGATTTTCAACCTGACAGGTCAGAAATCTGAACCCAATCCCGTTCCATGGCAGGTGAGGTTGCTTGACCAGTCAATTTGACCCAACCCGTTTTCACTCCTATCATTTAAGGTGAATGATGGAATTGTGCCAAGCTCGGATGAGAAAGGAGGAGGGTTGGTGTCATGTTGACATCAGGCTGTAAGAAAACCCCATCAACTTAGATGGGACAAGGCTGTAATGATGGTCATGATTCCAGTACGCCTAATGAAGATCCGATTGTGGAACGTTAGAGGTTTAAATGGCTAGGATAAATGCAGGATGGCTGGGAATCAAATTAGGCTCCTCCCATTATTGTATTGTTATAGAAGATAGAGATAGAGAATGTGCCTAGTTTTGGAATGTTGGGTGGTATGGAAACAAAATTTTGGAATGTTACTATCTTTGCTGTCTTTTGGGCCATTTGGTTGGAGGGGGAATAATAGTATCTTTAGGTAAATCGGGGGATTTATTAGTTTGATTATTAAGGCTGCTCGGGATTTCACGATTAGCTGGCTTCATATCACGATCACTGAAGATGAAAGGGAGGGCAGAAAATTACTTGGAAGCCTGGGAAAGCCTGCACGATAACTATACTTTCCATTGGTGAAGGGTGTTCCAAGGTCTTTTTTGGCTTGTCTGGGGGGTCTGGATTTGGGGAATGATGTTTTGGTCTAGGTTTCTGTTTTTGTGTCCAGCTTCTGCTAGCTGAGCCTAGTTTGTTGTTCTTGTACTTTATTTCATTTTTTCAATGAATTTTCTTTACCGATAAAAAAAGAGAGGATGTGCCTAGTGCCAATAGTAATATCGTTTGGTTGATGTGGTGTGGATTTTTAACATTTGGTTGTTATATTGGGGGTATTATGATTTATGGAATACTATGTTGGTCACCTGCCATGGTTTGTGTGTGTGTGGTTTCGTCCACCTGTACTGATTAGTCTTCCTCCTTGTGTTATAGAAAAAAGGACATCTTTCTCCCCCTCTTTATCCCTACATGGCGTAAAGGTTTTCATATGCTTCACACTTAATCTTGTAATTCTTGGTTATGTCCATCATAAAAGGTTTGATACCTTGAAATTCAAGTCAGACTCAATAAGGGTTATTACTGAGATTTTCTAGTACTTGAGCAAGTGTTGAAACGTATTTTTTAGAACTTGAAACTTTTAGAAGTTCTTTTTCTAGAAACTTGAAGAGAGATTTTGAGATAAAAGCAATAATAAGAAGTGTGAGCCCCTATTTATTATAAAAGAGATTTCTTCATCTTGAAGTAGGAGAAGTAAGCCACGTAGGTTGTCCCCTCCGTGGGTCTTCCTCTCTCTCTCCCCCCCCCCCCCCCCCTCCTCTCCTCTCTTTCTCTTCTAAAGAAGACCCACACATGCCACCATGTGTGGATCCCATCCCCACTCTCCAATTCTCTCTCTCTAAATGAAACCCACGCATGGTCACCTCTGCGTGGGTCCCACCCTCTCTTTCTCCCTTGTTTCTCTCTCCCTCCCTCTCACTTAAGTCCTATGTAGGGTCACCTGTGTGGGTCCTGGTTTCCTTCTCTCTTTCTCTCTCTTCTAGACCCACGCAGGCCCCTGCGTGGGTCTCCTTTCTCTCTTTCGCCCTCTCTTTATCTCTCTTCCAGACCCATGCAGCCCCTCTGTGTGGGTTCCCTTCTCTCTTCTCTCTCTCTCCTCTCTCCTTTCTCCCTCTCTCTCTCTCTCGTCCAGACCAATGCAGGCCCCTGCGTGGGTCTCCTTTTTGTCTCCTCTCCTCTCCTTTTTATCTTCTCCATCAAGAGGAATACCCGGAAGTGTAAAGTCCACCACAATCTCAATAAAATCCTCTCCTTGAGAGGGGAAATTTGATGCAATTTATTTGTGAATGCAATTTATTTCTTAACCAAATTTGTTGTGTACATCAAGTCTATCCAACTTTTAACAAAAATTGTTCGAAAATCTGTAGAGGCTAGAGTTTTTGAATTGACTGAACTTGTCATTTACTTAGCCTTCAAACAAAAGAATTGTGTTGGTTAGTATAAATTGACAAAGTTATCCCCAACTTTTCCGAAATATAATTGCAGATTACTGAAATGTTTATATTAGGACATATGCGAGTGTTGATGTCTTTGAGTTTGATCAACCTATGATCTCTCCCTTAAACTTTGAGCATCCATAACGGAAGATTTATTTGATCTTGCGGATATTTTTTCCACAACTATGGAATATATATCCTTATAAACAATTGAATTCGTCCATGTATTTTTCATTGTACGATAACTTAAAGTTTAGCAATGTTTCCAATCTAACAACTTAAGTCCACTACGAAGATCTCGTTGGTGTTTTGAGTTCATCCATATTTACTTATGTTAGAGATCTCACTTTTCTCTCTTTTTATTATGATAGGCGTGTATGTCTCAAGTTTGGAATGACCTTAACAGCTGACCTCTGAATATGCACATTTGCAACGTATCGTTTAGATTTGAGCTCAAAACAGTAGGATAAATGCTTTTAGAACATTCTGAGTCGGAACTGAATGATGGAAACACTCTTTGTAAGAAAATGTTTGATAGATGGATTCATATTTGATGGTTTAACCGCAATGCTTTAGACATTAAATCCTAAATGTATGATTTTTTTTATTTTATTTTATTTTTTATAATGGAAAATTTTCTTTCTGTGGATGAATTACTCTCATGAAAACTACATGCTTATCAATATGATTTACTTGCTATCATTGTTTCATTGCCTGATCCGTTAGAGGGACCCCTTGAACCGTTGAAAAAAAAGAAGCTTTAGTTGGAGATCTTTTTGGTGATGGTAATTGGATGCTCCAACCTCGTACTACATTCTGCATGGAAACCCTATGGAATTTGAGAATCACCTTATTTGATGATGAACTGGTTTGGACAGCTTCCCCCAGTTGAAAAATCACTTTACAATCTGCTTGGAATATTTAAGGAATCCATCTCTGAAGGTCTGATGCATGGTATCAAAATTCGGCCGATACCGTTACGTATTGGTTTCGTCGAGTACCAATACTGATACGACCCCAACTGTCTCTGTATTGGGTTGCTATCGGTATCGGTATTGGACCGATACTGTCTCTTTATCGGCCGATACTGACTGATACAACCAGTTCTTTATTATTATTATTATTTTTTCAAAAATAAAGAGTCAATCGATACGGTATCGACAATACCGTAGCCATATCGGCCGATAAGTATCGGTCCAAGATGGACAGATACCCATGACCGATACTGACACCTAGGTCTCATGGCAGAAAATCATATGGAACAAACTTAAAATTTCGAAACACACGATCTGTGCGTGCTTAGCCATAATTGCAAGCTCTGACCTCTTGAAACCCTCTGTAAGAGGGGTTTGATAATACCCTCAAGATGAATCTTGTGTTGGACTCACTCTGGTTACATGTTTTGAATGCAAATATGTTAAATGGATCTGGTGATCCATTATTAGCCGTCTGGGCCTCCCTTCAAGACCCATTGGTACGATCGAAGAGAAGCTAGAAGCCTAGAATATCTTAGTTTGATTGAAAGAGAGGGTGAATATAGGTCCACTTTGATCAAACTTGTATTCCCGGTTGCCAAATTCCCGGTTTTGGAGCTGGGCAGTATGAACCAGAAAACCAAGATTTTGAACCTTGATGTCAACAATTTCGGGCTGATTTTAATCCATGATTTTGGTACTTGAGTATAACATCACCAATCTCGGTTTTCCATCAAATCGACTGCAATTCTTGGTTTACCTGCCAGAAAGGAAAGGATGTTTGTTTAATTAATAAATGGGTTGGAGGGCACTTTTCCTCCGTTTACCGACAACAAGAAATAGGGTCTCCTCTGGCCATTTCTATGAGAAGGAGCTGGTCGGAAAGCACAAAAAGTATTATTAGGTAGAGCAAAAGGATGTTTTAAGCCTTCAAAAGAGATTTGTAGGCCTTGTATTCGAAAGCTCAAGGATATAAATAGGGCATTGTTGAGGAAATGAAGTTGGAGAGTGGGAGAATATATCTTTAAATCAAAATTCAAGGTGAGATGTATGGTATCGAGGAGGTTGGTGGGACATTTGATTAGGGGTCGTGGTTCTTGAAGGGAATATTGATGCCATGGTTTATGGTCGGGTTTTGGGAAAATTCATGGTGGATGAGTCATCAATGTGTGTTCAGTATAGGCTTTATTGTTTGTTAGTATTAGAAAGGGAGCAAAAACTTGCACACGAGATTTGTACCGTGGCACATGGTTAAAAAGAAAGACTTTGTTATTTTTGGGTCTGTGCCACAGGGAACACCATCTAAGTCATTTGATTTGAAGACCATGATACAATCTTTGAGGAAAAAATTGGCAAGAAACATGATCTCTTTCATATGATCTGTCAGAGTAAACCATTTAATCAGATGATGGACTTTGACTGCATTGAATCAGATGATAGAGATTGTGTCGTGCCAATCTTTGACCTCAAAGATCTTTCCATCACGGTCTTCAAATCAGGCGGTTTGGATGGTGTTTCATGTGGCACAGATCTCAAAAATTGCAAATTCTATGTGCCATGGTACAATTCTCGTGTGCAAGTTGTAGCTCCTTATTTTTTACTGAGGAACAACTCTGTTTTTTTTATTTTTGCTCCCACTATAATTTTTATTTTGTTGTTGCAATTGTTGTTGGTCTTATTCTAATTATTATTATTTTTCTTGTCATCTCATCATCATCATCGTTGCTGTTATTATTATTATGGCAGTGGGGTTGGTTTGTGGGATTTTTTTTTGTTTTTTGGTTAGAATTTAAAGGAGTTTGAGCTGGTTGGGCTTGCGATTTCTTAGACTGGTTGGAAGATGATTACACTGCTGGGAATGAGTCTGATCGTAGGGTCTGGGTTTGAGCGGCTAATGGTGTTTTCCCAAGTTAGGTCTTTCTTTACATTTCTTTGTTGTGAGTTTATGGAGCCAATCTAGCGAAAAGGCATTACTGCCCCCAGAGTTTAGATCTAAATAGAAATGAGTGAACAAGTAGGACTCACAATACCGACTCCAAATATATGGGCTGGGGCGATGATGATGATGACTATGATGATGTCTCTCATTCATCTTGAATGTAGCTTAGGATTAAATTGTAGGTTAAATTGGGCCTGTTAATGTTAAATTGTTTCACCCTTCTCTTGTACCAGTCTCAAATCTTGTTGAGATTTAAACTTGTAGCTACACTTTTGAGCACATTTTGCATTTGCACACAAGAAAAGAGAATACACTAGTGAAAATGAGGAAGACAATGAACAAGAAAAATTATAAAACATTGTTGAATATTATTAGCCCATTTCGTAATCTTATTCGGTCTACTTTCTAAGCATATATAGGCTCACTCTTTTGCATAAGGTTAATTACTGCTGTATTTTGCCATAGTTTCATACTTAAGGGGATGAAGTCGCTTAAGTCAACACTGAGTATATAATGAAAAACAAAATCCAGTTATGATGTATTTTCACTTCTTTTTTTTATATTAAAAATGGGTTTTTGTTATAAATATCCGTTTCTATGTCTCAGTAAATTTCCTAGTCATACTGACGGGGACGCCACCAACAAAGACTTAGGGTTCAGGCCATACAAGGTGTATCAACGGCGAAAGAAGCGACTAAAGGGCCAAGGAACGCCAAGGATCACCAAGGGAAGGCCCTAGAATTCAGTTTGGGAGCACCAGGCATTAACAGGCGACGGACATCCGTGGATACAGTACGGACGTCCGGAGTTCGAGGTGCTTACTGCCCGGACATCCGTAGTGCACCACGGTCGTCCGTGAGTAGGCGACGAACGTCCGTGGACCCCAGGTCGGACGTCCGTGAAAACCCGCGCATCTGCGTCTTAAGTGACGTAATTGTCATTTTTATCCTTAGTTTTTGTCCTTTTTGTAAGTTACCACTTAGGGTAACCTAGTACTTTTCTATTTTAGGTTTATTCACTTGTATTGGCTATAAAGCCCAAATTGTAAGCCATTTTTGGCACTGGATTTTGATTAATGAAAAGAGTTATTTGCTTTGGCTTGTGGGGAGCTTGAAGAGTGAGTCTTCTTCCCCATTTGGGGTTTGGTGTGAGGCCAAGGGTGAGATGCCCATTATTCTTTAATTTTATCATTTGATCTCCTATACTTACTTGATCTTTTATTTTCCCCTAATCTCTTGCATCATAATTTCCCCCTTTTGATTAATCTTTCTCTACCCCTAACCCTAGATCTAGAGTAGCCTTGATGTTCATCCTTATGAATCGAACCCAATCCTAGCCCTTCGACTTAAAGCCCTAGCGAGGAGCTACCGATTCCACAAAGAAATACGATCTAACGCCCCGACCTAGACGAAGCGAGAGTTCTATCTCTCGGATCGCCTCTTCCGCCATCCAAACGGATCCCGCGCGTCGGATTGGACCCTTCGTGAGCCAAAGCATGGCCACCTAAATGGAATCCCGAGAAACCCCAAGGTATCGCGCTAATTTGTGATTAATTGCTTAATTAGTTTAATTTCGGCAAATCATCACATCATGGGCATTCACGGATTTTAGGGTCGTTGTCCCGTGTCAGTTTTGGTATCAAAGCTTAGGTTCTAGGTTAGGGCATCTTTTGCATGTCATTTCAATTTCTTTAAATTTCATTCCATTTGCGTTCCATTGCATGCATGTCACGTGTTTGATAAAATTCCTCACTCACTTGTGTTCATAGTTGTGTGTCATTTTAGAACCCGTGCTAGTGTGTTGCGGTCACCATGGACCCGAACATGATTGCCGATGCTCATAAAGGCATCCAAGCCATGTTGATCACTATGAAGGATAGATAGGATAGATGCCATGGAAGAAGCCCAAACGGCTATAGTTGCCTCTAGCGAGATGCTTCTCAACCGCTTGGATCGATTGGAGGGTAATGAGGAGCATCATGATCGACGCAATGAGCGTAATGGTCCGTGCTTTGGGCGTGGTGAACAGCCCGGGGGGCGACATAGGGATCATAGGGAACTAGTTCATCGCAGAGATGACTACGACCCGGATGAGAAACTCCTCAAAAATGTTCGAGTTGAGTTTCCAACCTTCGATGGAAGAATGAACCCTAAAGTCTTCCTCGATTGGGTCTCCGATATGGATCACCATTTTGAGTGGTATGGCATGGGCAATGAGCGGTGCGTTAGGCTTGCGAAAATGAAACTCATTGGTCAAGCTCGACTCTTTTGGGTCAACGTCGAGCGCATGCGTGAGAATGCGGGTCGTGCTTCCATTACCCATTGGGAGGACATGAAGGAGCGTCTCATGGAGAAGTACGTTCCATTATCATACTACCACCGCCTACTTGATCAATGGCAAAATCTGTGCCAAGGTAGTATGCCCGTAGCCGAGTACATTGGCAAGTTTGAGGAGTTCATGATGAGAGCCAATGTATCTGAAGATCCTCAAGTCACTCTTTCAAGGTTCCGCATCGGGTTGCGATTGGACCTCCAAAAAGAGTTGATCTCCCACCCCGTCGACACTCTTGAAGAGTGTTATGCCGTTGTGTAAGACCTTGAGAGGTACTTGAAAATGACGGTGGTGAGGCGATTTGAGTCGCATGCTGGTAGCCATAGAGTTGGAGAAGGGAGGCCTAGTGCTGGAAATCCACTTCCCAAACCGACCCAACCCACTCCTACAAATGTTCGGTTGACAAAGGAAAAGGTGTGATGGGTGAGTCCTCAAAGGGGGGCACTCAAGCCAAGTGCTATAAATGTCATGGGTTTGGCCACTTTGCCGCCCAATGCCCTACCCGAGATCCACAAAGGACTCTCTTGGTTGAAGGAGAGGTTGATGAAGGTGAAGAAGAGGAGGTTTATGAACCGGAAGTCATGCCTAGTGATGAGGAGGGTGACGACGGTAACCGAGCACTAGTTTGTACCCAAGGGTGCTTGGTTGTGAGGTGTGCCCTTGCACAACCTCAACGTGAAGAGAAGGTTGATTGGCGTAGAGATAACATTTTCAATACTTTTGCCAAGTGTGGGGAGAAGAGTTGTAGAGTCATTGTGGATAGCGGGAGTTGCACCAATGTTGTGTCTACACACACCATTACCTGCTTAGGGCTTTCACCCGAGCCCCACCCGAGACCGTATAAAGTCGCATGGGTCGACTCCTCTTCCATCCCCGTGTCCCAAAGGTGTCGTGTGCCGATACAATTAGCCTTGTATTCGGACACCTTATGGTGTGATGTGGTGCCGATGGACGTGGGCCATATCATCTTGGGGAGGCCATGGCTCTATGACATGGACGTGACCCTCCATGGGCGGTCAAATGTATGCACGTTCACGCATGGGGGCAAGAAGATAAAATTAAACCCCTTGCCTCCCAAGACACCATCGGACAAGAAAGTTGAGAAGAAGGGCGGTCAATCTAAGACCATCAATATTGTGAGCCCGTTGGAGTTTGAGAGAGCGTCGTTAGATGAGAGTGTGGTATATGTTGTCATCACCGTTGAGCATGCTCTCGAGTCTATGGGTGACTACCTCAAGGAGGTTGGGCCAGTTTTGAAAGAGTTTGTGGATGTCTTCCCGGAAGACTTACCCAATGAGCTCCCTCCCATGCGTGACATTCAACACGCAATAGACTTGGTTCCCGGATCTACCCTACCAAACCTACCTCACTATAGGTTGAATCCAGTGGAACATGCCGAGTTATTGAGGCAAGTTGATGAGCTCCTACAGAAGGGGTTCATCCAAGAGAGCTTGAGCACATGTGCCGTACCCGCACTACTCACACCCAAGAAAGATGGCACGTGGCGGATGTGTGTGGATAGTCGGGCCATTAACAAAATTACGGTCAAATATCGGTTTCCAATACCGAGGCTCGATGATATGTTGGATATGATGGTTGGGGTCACTATTTTCTCTAAGATAGACCTCAAGAGTGGCTACCATCAAGTCTGAATCTGCCTCGATGATGAATGGAAAACCGCTTTCAAGACCAAGGATGGTCTTTACGAGTGGATGGTCATGCCTTTTGGGCTTTCTAATGCCCCAAGCACCTTCATGAGGCTCATGACCCAAGTGTTGCGACCATTTATCAGAAAGTTCCTTGTGGTGTATTTTGATGACATTTTGATATATAGTCACGACAAGGAGCAACACTTGATCCACCTTCGGTTAGTTTGTGAAACATTGAGAGGAGAGAAACTGTATGCGAACTTCAAGAAGTGTACCTTCATGCAACGATCCGTTGTCTTCTTGGGGTTCATCGTCTCGGCCAATGGTATGGTTGCGGACCGGGAAAAGGTAAAGGCTATTGTAGAGTGGCTCGAGCCTAGGAACATACATGAGGTCCGTAGCTTCCATGGGTTGGCTACCTTCTATCGTCGCTTCATTCGAAGCTTTAGCACCATTATGGCTCCCATCACCGATTGTATGAAGAAAGGGGAGTTTCAATGGAGCAAAGCCGTGACGAAGGCCTTTGCCGAGATAAAAGGGAAAATGTCTAGTGCACCCGTCATGCGCCTACCGGACTTTTCAAAGGTCTTTGAGGTCGCTTGTGACGCTTCGGGTATAGGAATAGGCAGAGTGCTTAGCCAAGAGGGCCACCCCGTGGCCTACTTTAGTGAAAAGCTCAACGAGGCCAAGCAAAAATACTCCACCTATGATAAGGAGTTCTATGCGGTCGTCCGATCCCTTTGGTATTGGAAACATTACCTTAGACCGCAGGAATTTGTCCTATTCTCCGATCATGAAGCCTTATGCTTCCTTGCTTCTCAAAAGAAGTTGAACCCGAGGCACGCGACGTGGGTCGAGTACCTTCAAGGGTTCACATTTGTATTGAAGCACAAGGCCGGCGCTGAAAACAAAGCGGCAGATGCTCTTAGTCGTCGGGTAACGACTTTGCAAGTCATGAGCACCGAGGTTGTGGGATTTGAGCAATTGATCCAAAATTATCCCGCATGCCCAGATTTTGGGGTAGAGTACATTGCTCTACGAGACAATCCTCCCAATGCCCACTCCAAGTACACCCTCCAAGATGGGTATTTGTTTATGGGAAATCGCCTATGCATCCCTCGCACGTCTTTACGTGACGTCCTCACTTGGGAGTTACATGCCGGAGGGATTGCCGGTCATTTTGGGCGCAACAAGACCATCGCACTCGTCAAAGATCGATTCTTTTGGCCGGGTCTTATGCGTGATGTCGCCCGAGTTGTGCGCCTATGTCGTACTTGCCAAGTTTCCAAGCAACAAAGGCAAAATACCGGTATGTACACCCCTTTGCCGGTGCCACACACGCCTTGGCAAGATGTCTCTATGGACTTTGTGTTGGGTCTTCCTAAGACCCTCCGCAAGCATGACTCTATTTTTGTTGCCGTGGACCGCTTCTCCAAGATGGCCCACTTCATACCGTGCCATAAGTCTACGGATGCATCCCATGTGGCGAAGTTATTTTTCAATGAGGTAGTGCTCCTCCACGGGTTACCCAAGACCATTGTGTCGGATAGGGATGTCAAGTTTACAAGTTACTTTTGGAAAACCCTATGGCACATGATGGGTACGATGCTCCAGTTTTCTTCGGCGTATCACTCGCAAACCGATAGCCAAACGGAAGCCACCAATAGGAGCCTAGGCAATCTACTTCGTTGTCTTGTCAGTGACCATATTAGGACTTGGGATTGCATTTTGCCATTAGCCGAGTTTGCATATAATAACTCTGTCAATAGGTCCACGGGTAAGAGTCCGTTTGAAGTGGTACATGGTCATAAGCCAAGGACACCCCTAGATTTGATTCCTATGTCTGCATCTCACCGCTTTGTCCAGAAGTCATGGATACATTTGCACAACTTATTTATAACTTGCATGCCGAAATTAGACGTAAAATTAATTCGAGCAATGATAATTACAAGTTGGCGGCAGGTGCCCACAAGCGTTTCAAAGAATTCCAAATCGGTGAGCATGTGATGGTTCGAGTTAGGCCGGAATGATTCCCATCGGGAATCGCAAAGAAGCTCCAAGCCCGCGGTGCCGGACCTTATAGGATTGTGACAAGGAGTGGTCCGAATGCATATGTTCTTGAGCTTCCTCAAGACGTGGGGGTTAGTTCAACCTTCAACGTGGAAGACCTAGTTCCTTACCTAGGCTTAACCCCACCCCCTTGCAATCCTTTCCAAACATCCTCCACTCATGAACCAACCCAAACCTTGCAACCTACTCCACCTCCTCCTCCAAAAGAACCTAATAGAGATGTGATCGAGAAGATCTTAGACGATCATGTGGTCTCTACCCATGATGGGGGGTTCCAAAGGTACTTGGTGAAGTGGATCCAAAAGCCGGAATCCGAAAATACATGGATCACTGAAGAAGAAGTCCGCCGCCTCGACCCTGACTTACTTGATCGCTACCATGACCGTTCTTCATCGGTGATGAAGCCTTTTCGGTTTGGGGGAATTGACGGGGACGCCACCAACAAAGACTTAGGGTTCAGGCCATACAAGGTGTATCAACGGCGAAAGAAGTGACTAAAGGGCCAAGGAACGCCAAGAATCACCAAGGGAAGGCCCTATAATTCAGTTTGGGAGCACTAGGCATTAACATGCGACGGATGTCCGAAGTTCGAGGTGCTTACTGCCCGGACGTCCGTAGTGCACCACAGACGTCCATGAGTAGGCGACGGACGTCCGTGGACCCCAGGTCGGACGTTCGTGAAAACCTGCGCATCTGCGTCTTAAGTGACGTAATTGTCATTTTTATCCTTAGTTTTTGTCCTTCTTGTAAGTTACCACTTAGGGTAACCTAGTACTTTTCTATTTTAGGTTTATTCACTTGTATTGGCTATAAAGCCCAAATTGTAAGCCATTTTTGGCACTGGATTTTGATTAATGAAAAGAGCTATTTGCTTTGGCTTGTGAGGGGCTTGAAGAGTGAGTCTTCTTCCCCATTTGGGGTTTGGTGTGAGGCCAAGGGTGAGATGCCCATTATTCTTTAATTTTCTCATTTGATCTCCTATACTTACTTGATCTTTTATTTTCCCCTAATCTCTTGCATCATAATTTCCCCCTTTTGATTAATCTTTCTCTACCCCTAACCCTAGATCTAGAGTAGCCTTGATGTTCATCCTTATGAATCGAACCCAATCCTAGCCCTTCGACTTAAAGCCCTAGCGAGGAGCTACCGATTCCACAAAGAAATACGATCTAACGCCCCGACCTAGACGAAGCGAGAGTTCTATCTCTCGGATCGCCTCTTCCGCCATCTTAACGGATCCCGCGCGTCGGATTGGACCCTACGTGAGCCAAAGCATGACCACCTAAATGGAATCCCGAGAAACCCCAAGGTATTGCGTTAATTTGTGATTAATTGCTTAATTAATTAGTTTAATTTCGGCAAATCATCACATCATGGGCATTCACGGATTTTAGGGTCGTTGTCCCACGTCACATACTCATTTCTTTACTTGTGAGAAAACACAACAGTTTTTTGCACTTTTTTTTTCACATACTCTGAATTTGTCAATCCATGGCTTTTTTTTTTTTTCTTTTTCCCTTTATGCACTGGGTTTTGGTTTATAACTTTTGTTGTTCAAATATTGAGGCTGAGTGTAATTTGAAATATGACCTTAATCATAGTTGGCTATGCTGTTCCCAGATATGTGGTGACATCCATGGACAGTTTTATGACATGAATGAGCTATTCAAAGTTGGAGGTGATTGTCCAAAGACAAATTATTTGTTTCTAGGAGATTTCGTTGATAGAGGGTTTTACTCTGTTGAAACATTTCTTCTTTTATTAGCACTTAAGGTAATATTTCCTCATTCCAATAATTTTTTTTCCTTCATAAAATATATTTGGATGTTTGTCTGGCGCTTAATAATTTTTCCTTTTTTTAAAAGTTTAGATTTTGGATATCATGCTTTTTCTCAGACAAATGGGTCTCTCTTCAGTAACAAACAATTGGTAGCTTTCTGAAATTTGAAGTTTTTATGGTGATTCAGACTGCTGTAATCTGTAGTTAACTTTTGTTTAGGTTTGAATAGGATGTATATGTTTTGAATAATAATGACTTCCTTTGGGAGTAAAATTTATAATTTATAATGCCAATTGTTGGTGTCAAATTTTGGGATCCTTGATGACCAATTCCCACCCTAGTGCATGTGTTAAGCATGGGTTAAAAATCTTGTCCGATATCGTTACGTATCGGATAATATGTACTGGTATCAGAGGCCGACGGTACACTACATATGCAATGTATCCTACCAACTCAAAATTGTCCAAAATATCGGACGATACAAACCTCGGCTTGTTATATCGGATGATACATTGATTGTATCATATATCTATACTTACTACTTATAAAAGTACGAAAGCAAGATTTGTTTTCACACTTTTTTAGTACCAAAAATACCATTTTGATGCACACTCAATATACCCGTGTGACTACTAATTAGAGTTAAACTCTACTTCCAAAATAGCAACTCAAGATTCCAATTTAAGACTCCCTTCAAAATCGTCACCCTAAATCCATCTTACCTTTGTATATATTTTTTTTCCCTATTTTCTCTCCATAATATTTCGAATTTCCAATAGGATTCTACCTCCAATGTCTTTTAAGATGGGCTTTGTTCAGGTCCAAGTGGTTGGACTCTAAATGTGGTTTAATCAATTTTTAGACCGTTGGATGCACAGGTTCCAAAAGTGAATGCAAACCAATAAAGATAAAAGTCAAAATTCCCTTGCTTCCAATGGCCTCAAAATTGGTTGAGCCGCATTTAGAGTTCAACCAGTTGGACCTGATCAAACCCCCTTTTAAGATAGCAACTCGGCATGCCAATTAAGACCCACCTGCAAAAGTACCTTTAAATACCCCAACTGAATCTTTGAGAGCCCATGTTAAAACTCATTGATTGCTTTGAATTTGATGTTAAGAATGTTTTTCATTCCAATCTTTCGCACACTTGATCTTGAGAATATGGGCGTACCATCAGACAGTCAATATTGATTTAACATGACACAAATCCCAAAGTGACTTAAAATCAAATTTAAATGCGATGAATGGCATGTGATTTTATCAAATGTGATTTTACCTTTAAAGACTCACTTCCATTTTAAATACGGCTGATGTCAATACACTTCTGCTGATGCCAAATTTTGTAGTGGTCAATATGGCTGCTGATACTGATACCATTATTGGTATCATTATTGATCAGCCAAAAACTGATACATAATGGTATTAGCCGAGATTTAAAACCATGTCATAAATACCACCATTCAATCTTGAGATACTTTGACTATTTGGTCAATAGTGGAAGTGAGTCTCCAAGGTCCATGATCCTTTGCGAGCTCCTTCCAACTAGGCAATCACATTCTTTGAGTTTACTGCACCATTTAAATATTTCATTGTTCCACAAACAAGTAACCGTTATATCTAGACCCATCATCTCCTTCGAACCTTCGAAACATCGGATCAAATTAGTAAATTTGGCTGCATCCTTGTGATTTTTTAAAGCCTCCTACTTTAGGGACCAACTTACCTAAGATCTCTCATTGAAATTGAGATCTTAGACATCTTTCTGTGATTTCTTTCCATTTGATCTTCACCTTCTCCTTTTTTAAGTTTGAGCCAATATTTTTTAGATATTTAATGGTCTAGAAATAATTTACTATATTTTAATTTTGGAATTTGATGTTTGTTCGATTGCTATATAGTAGTTAAACTAGTTATGTTTGTTTTATATGTCAAATTATTAGTGGTGACAGTTCAAATTTTTTTTTTTCATGTAATATCATTGTTTTGAAAAACTGGGTACTAGAGGTGCTATTGGCCAGCCTCCAGACTAATTTGTATCACCGATACCGATATGTATGAATTGATTCCAAGGATTTCAAATACCTTGCTTCGCTGATACATATTAATAGTATCAGCCAATACCGACGGATGCTAAATCCCGTATTGCAATGCATATATATTGTATAACTCGGCCAACATGGTGCGTATCTACCTAGTCGCGTTTCAAAAACATACATCTTCAACAAGTTGTATGCTTGTAGCCCTGATAGTGGGTGATGCCGAAACCATAGTCACAAACGTCCCCGACTGTTTCAAAAAATCGGAAAAAGTCAGCAACTTGCTGTCATCCCGACTACATCGCCGATTAATCGCAATGTTTATGATGTTGTCCGAATTTTGTTTGTTTTTCTTTTCCACTTATACTTGAAGGGGAAAAAACCCTTTAGGTTTTGTACTATTTTGTTCATAAAAAGCCTTTAATTTTTGCCTATTTTGTACTATTTTGATCACTAAAACCATTATTTATACTATTTTGTTCACTAAAACCATTTTGTTCATAAAAAACCTTTAGGATAAAGCTGAAGACTTGAATAAGGTATTTATAAAGTGCTCTTCTCTTCACTAGTGATTTCCAAATGATGCAGGCTAAGCAGCTAATGACCATGTGGGATTTTGGGTTGATGCGACAAGTGGACCTATGCTTTAGATGGTCAAATCTAGCTGTCCCTTGTCATTCCAACAAAAATCTTGCAATGGTTCCTTTATGGACTTAGGTATGCAAAAGTCAAAACACTGGAATCTAGTTGCCAAGTTGGTTTCGACAAAAAAGGGAAATTGCATATGGAAGACATGAGATTGATGCTACTAGAGGTTATAGGACTTCAGAACGGTGAGATTAGCTGCCATTTATGCAACAAACACAAAGCACAGAACACCCTAATTGAAGGAGAAGTCATTGTGAATAGAGGACCTAGGAGTTCATAACGATTAGGGCATTCAGTGCTTTGTGTTGAACCCACACTCGGGAATTAAACGTTTTGGCACACCCAGTCATGTATTTGAGGGGGCCATGTCGATGGCCCACTGATTAAATTCCCACACCCAATCAGTGAGGCCATCACGCTATGCGCCCAAGGTTGTCCATCACTGAGGTTCACCTAGGCATTTTGGCAACTTTTGACTCCATTGATTAAATCCCAAACGCAATCATTTGGTGCATAGTGACAAATTTCGTTTTCAGCAATATTTCGGTGAGGGGTCTCTTTGGTTCATTTGGAAAACTTTCGGGAAAATTTCGGAAAATTTTTGGGGATTAAAAGTTATATAGAAAAGATATTTAATATGACAACAATATCTGTATTCAATTTCCCTTGTTTTCTTATTGCAACATTGTGGAACAGGAGACTGGGCTGGGCACCCAAGAAGCGAGTAGCGCTCCAAGATGAAGAAAATCGCAGTTGGGAAGAATAATGTTTCTTTTCATGCGGGGAAATAAAAAATGTGTAGACATGAAACATAATGGTTGTAGCAGTTGCTTTGGACTGCTCATTATGTAGATATGAACATGCCATGTATACCTCCAAAGCTATAATCATGTCCACTATCAATTGTACATTAAGTAGTATTTGTAAATTTTTGTAATGATTGTGCTCAGATTAAATTAGCAGTTGTACGTTCTCATACTGGCCCACAAAATCACCGTCAAAAATTGAAAAAAGATATAGAGATGAGAGGAAAGCTAGGACTAATCTTGGAGGTTCGCTGGATCTTTGAGGGCCGCCGGAGATTCGCCGGAGGGTGAGCATAACCAGTGTTAGGGTTTTGGACTCCGGAGTCCGGTAGAGACTTGAGACAGATATGAGATGAGCCAGGAGAGAGTAGTAACGTAGGGGCTTCAACTTTGTTAAAACTTATAATTAAGTGGGGTGCTGTTGGGAATAAATTGAAAATCATCGAAATTTCAATAATTTCGACAAAACAACTGGAAATTTGGAAATTACATCTAAATCACCCAAATTTTACCGAAACATCGAAAGCAATTTAATCAGTGGGCCATCACCTACTCGCCTATAGTGACAAATTTCAACGCAATTAGCCGAGGGGGTAAAACAGAAATTTCGGTGATTTCAATGTAATTTTCATATTTCCGGTATCCCGTCGAAATTCTGATGATTTTCATTTTTTTTTTCCCGCACCGCCCCGCTTAAATTTTAAGTATAATGCAGTTAAATTCCCTATGTTACTGACTCTCTCCTGACTCCTCTCATATTTGTCTTAAGTCTCCTCCCGACTCTCGAGTCCCAAACCCTAATGCCAGTTACGCCCACCCTCCGGCAGCCCTTAAAGATCCGGCGACCCTACAAGCATGATAGTTTCTTTTTAATCACTTCTTTTTTGCATTTTGAAGATGATTTATCTCATCGAAAAATTGAAATATTTAAATTTGAGCACAATTGTTAGAAGAATATAGAAATAATACTTAATGTCTAATTGATAGTCGACATGATTATAGTTCTGGAGGTATACATGTCATGTTCATATCTACATAATGATTCGTCCAACAGCCATTATATTTTATAATTACACATTTTTATTTCCCAATCTGAAAATAAACATTATTCTTCCCAATTGCGATTTTCTTCATCTTGGGGGGCCTTACTTGCTTCTTGGGTGCTTTACCCAGTCACCTGTTCCACAATGCCACAATAAGAAAACAAGGAAAATTGATTACAAATATCGTTGTTTTATTAAATATATTCTTTAATCCCTAAAACTTTTTCTGATAGTTTTGCGAAATTTATCCGCAATGAACAAAAATGACCCCCCACCAAAATATTGCTGCAAACGAATTTGTCATTATGTAGGCGCCTAAGCCTGACCATCGCCAAGGGTTACCTAGGTGTTTTGACTACTTTGGACTCGATGACCTTGATGGGAGAGGTAAGCTCTCCTAGATTGTTTCAACATGGCTCATTTCACCTTAAGAATTTTGGAATCAAACAATTTTGCAAATCCCCCACACTAGCCTGTTTATGCATGAATTTTCCGTCCGGAACCCTTATTATTCATTGCTCATAGTTGATGGATTACCATCGTTTCATTTTGAAATATTTATCTTAGCAAATGGAATTACATAGAATTGTGAAATGAATGCCGGAAATGGAAAGAAAGAAACTTTTGGCATTGTGTGAGGAGAAACAGTTTTCCTGGTGGCATATGCTATTTTCTGTAACTAAACTGTTATTATTTTATTCTGTAGAATATAATCTTTTAAACATAACAAACACAATATATGGTTATCAAATCTAAATGCAGCACAGCACGACTCTTGATATGGTAGAATCAATAAGATCCCGACATCCCACATCAATTATTAATCATAATTGTTGTATTTTATTTTGTTTTATTTTTTGTGCTCTGTTAAATAGAAATGTGCAGAGCTGACTTGAACCCAGATCTACTGCATTTAAAGTGCAAATACTTATGTCTTAACCATCAAGTGCCAATGTGATTGTTGAATATTATTATATAGAGTTAATTTTACGGCTGACGCTATTATCTGAGAATGCATTTGAAGCTGTTAACTTTCGGATTCGTATCAGTCCAACAGCTTGCAAGACAATTTCTGAAAATTCTAATAATGCAGCACAACGATACAAAAATAAAAATATTTAAAATATATGGTAAACTAAAATTGAAGGGAAATCTTAGAGAGCTAATTGATAAACCTGCGTGATTGAAAGATGAAGCAAAATGTATTCCATATTAAACAAATGGTTTTCAAGGACTCAAGCTTTTTCTTTATAATTTACTAAACTGTACATGTCTTTTAACTCGATTTTTTAAAAATGAGAAATATGAATTTTCAATTTAATTTAGTTAGAAAATAATGATTGAGAAGCAAGGGTGTCTCTCGTTAACTTAGGCACTGCCTTGTCAATAAGTTGCAATTAAATTGATTTTTTTTTGTTTTGAGTATTAATTTGTAATTTAATCGTGACTTTTGAAGAAAGTTAGAGAAATTGGTGACTAGTTCCAATCAAAATCGCATAACAATGCTGCTGTTTAGTGCTCACGTCAACCCAAAAGTAACTGATTTGGTACCCATGTGCTCAAACTGATAAACTTGGATATCCATCTCAAAACCAATTGGCTATGAGTGGAGGGACCTAGGATCTTATCAGAGGAGAGAGAAGGCTATGAATTCCCGATGTGAGACTAACCTTCAACACGCCCCCAAACGTGTTGGCCGAACGAAGCCAAATCCCATGGACACGTGGAGTGGAGAAAGGCCTGCTCTGATACCATGATAAATTTGGATATGCATCTCAAAACCAATTGGCTATGAGTGGAGGGACTAGGATCTTATAAGAGGAGATTTGTTTTTGTTTGTTCACAACTTTATTATATTTTTGAAGATTTCCAATTCTGTATTACTTTTTTTTTATCGGTAATAAAGATTATATTAAAACCAGCAAAGCGCTGAAGCCGAATACAATCAAGCAACACAATCAAAAACAGCATACATCGACAGTTAGTACACCCAAACCACCCAAGACCACCTATCCCTCTAACCTTTAACCCGGGTCCCAAAGGAAATTGGAGCTGCTGTCCTCATGCCCTCTACACTTTTCCCAGAAATTCACTAACTTCGAGACCGTCCTAATAATCATTCTGACAGGTTTGGTTCTCTCTTCAAAAATTCTGCGGTTCCTTTCACACTATAGACACCACAAAGTAGCGAACATCGCAGCCCTCCAAACCCCCTTATCCCCCCTTTGTCCCGCACCGCTTCCCAGCTCAACATGAACAAGTGAAGGGATTGGGGCATCGTCCAGGACATACCGAAAGATCTAAGTATGGCTCCTCACACCTCATCGGCCACACGACAATGAAGAAAGAGATGAGCAGCGGACTCCTCCTCAGCAGAGCACATAACACACAATCGGGACATCGTTCCCTCTCCGAATCAGCTGATCCCTGGTAAGAATTTTGCCCTTACACACCGTTCAAGCGAAGAACCTGTTCTTGAGAGGAATGGGTTCCCTCCACATCCATTTACCACCAAAGTTGATAAGTGGGCGATGTGAATACCACCGATATAGGGCTTTAACACTGAACTTCCCTTCTCGATTCAGATCCCATATCCGCTGATCTGCCCTTGAGTTGTTCCGCTGTACCGCGCACAGTGTACTTAGAATCCCCACCTCGTTGTCTCTGAGCTGCCTCCTAATGGGTACATCCCAAGTACTCCTCTCGCTGACGAAGGAAACGAACTCATTAATCCTACCACCCGGGTTCAAGGAGAGGGCGTAAACTTCCGGAAACATAGCTTTGAGCGTGCCCCCCTCCAACCACCGATCTTCCCAGAAAAGAATACGGGACCCGCATCCCCAGCTGTATCGCACCCCCTTGGCCAAATTCTCCCAAGTACGGGAGATATCTCTCCACCACGGAGAGGAATTTCTGCGGGTAGACAGACTTATCCCCCAACCCCCCCAAGACATTCCATATTTGTCGCACAAAACCAACCACTAGAGGCTATCCCTCTCCTCCTCCCTTCCCGCTCTCCAAATCCATTTCCCGAGCAACGCTAAATTGGTTCTCTTGAGACTCCGGATTCCCAACCCGCCATACGCTGTAGGCATCTGACAAGTGTCCCAATTGGCGAGATGGTACCGCCGGTTCAAACATGCCCCCTCCCACAAAAACGCCCTTTGAATGCGTTCCAATTGATTTAGAATTTTAGCCGGGCACCTAAACATGGACAAGTAGAAAATAGGGATCGCCGAGAGCACCGCTTTAACTAAGACCAGTCTACCCCCACTACTCAGTAGCCTGCCTTTCCATGACGACAATCACTGCTCAAATTTTTGCACCACAGGGAGCCAGTCACTACTAGAGAGCTTTCTGATCCCAAGAGCCATACCCAGGTACCGAATAGGCAGCCCCTCAATGCGACACCCAACCGAACTAGCGAAGGATGTCAACAAATCTTCCTCCACCCTAATCCCCGATATAGTGGATTTAGGAGATTAACCCGTTGGCCCGACATCGCCTCATAAACCGAGAGAACATCAGCCATAGCTCGGATTTCCGACTCATCTGCCTTCCCAAATAAGATTGTGTCGTCCGCGTACTGAAGGTGCGTAAGAAATCACCCTTGATCATCAACTTTGATACCAGTAAGCATCCCCAAGATCCTTGCGCGCCTGATCAGCCCCGACAAAGCCTCCCCCACCGTATTAAAAAGGAAGGGGGAGAGAGGATCACCTTGCCTGAGACCCCTGGAACTCTTAAAATACCCCGCCGCAGTCCCATTTATCAACACCGAGAACCATGGAGACGAATAGCACCCGCGCAACCACTTCCTCCAAGTGGCACCAAACCCCAACCTTCCAAGCATATAATCCAAACTCCCCCAACTGACTCTATCATAAGCCTTCTTCATATCCACCTTCCAAACTACCGCCGGACTACGAAGCACATAAGCCGAGTGAATGGTCTCATTAGCAACAACCACAAGGTCCATGAGGTGTCTACCACGGACGAAGGCCCCCTGGTTATCAGATATGGCACTGCCCATCATCCCCTTAAGTCTATTGGTCAACACCTTCGCAATAATCTTGTAAGCGCAATTGATCAGACTGATCGATCGATAATCGAAAATATTTTCAGCCTCGTGAATCTTGGGGGTGAGAGTAATAAAGGTAGAATTTAGTGCTCTTCTGATAAAACCAGTGGAGTGAAACTCGTGGAAAACGCCCATCAGATCCGCCTTAATCGTCCCCCAGAACGCGCGGTAGAATTCCATGGTAAACCCGTCCGGCCCCAGTGATTTATTGGTCCCACCAAATCTAATCGCGGTCCACACTTCGTCTTCCGTAAACGCACATTCCAACCCCCTACTATCCTCTTCCGAAGCAGTATTAAACTGCAGCTCATCCAGAATTGGTCTTTGGAGCCCCTCATCAGAGTACAAACGTTCGTAGAAATTCACAATGTTATCCCTCACCTCATCCTGAACGAGTACTCCACCCCATCCACTATGATGTTCCCCAAATACGTCGATTTATTACGGGCGTTCGCGACCGCATGGAAATACTTCGAGTTGGCATCCCCCTCTTTGAACCATCGAGCCTTCGCTTTCTGTATCCAAAAGCATTCCTCAACCCTACACGTCTCGTTGAACTCTACCTTTGTTCACAATCTAGCCTCCCTTTCGTCCGCCAAAAGCATCCTGGTCTCCTCCAAATTGTCTAACTCTTTCAGCTTTGAAAGCAGCTTCTCTTTTCTAACATGCACCTTTCCATACTCATCCCTATTCCAGACCTTAATATGATCCTTTAACCGACGTAGCTTAGTGATGAACCGATAAGCAGCCGTCCCATTCGACACCGGTTCAGCCCACCACCCCCGAACCTTCTCCCGAAAAGTATCGTCCATAAGCCACATATTCTCAAAGCGGAAAGGGGACGGTCCCCTACCACGGGAGTCGCACGTGAGAATGATAGGCAGGCAGCCTCGGTCAGGCGTCGGAAAATGTCAAGCCACTCAGTAGAACAAAGAAATCGGTCCAACCTGTTGAGAACCGGCGAATCCTGTAAATTTGACCACGTAAATCTGGCCCCCATCATCGGGATATCGAATAGCCCCCAATCCGCAATGAAGGAGTTGAAATCCCTCATGACCCGACGGTTGGCGGGGCCACCCTGCTTCTCGAAATCCCACCTAACAGCATTAAAGTCTCCAACGAAGCAAAGTGGAAAATCCCAATGAGCAGCCAAAGCATTCAGCTCAAACCAGAAATCCCCCCTTTCTCAGTCCGGCGTCGGTCCATAAATACCCGCAAAACTCCAAACTTTCGCCGACACTTTGTCCCGCAGCACCACAGCAGCCGAGAAATACCCCAGTTCCTCGTCCACCTTGTCAAATATAACCGACGACCAGGCCACCAAAATCCCCCCGGAAGCCCCTAACGAATCGACACCGATCCAGTCCCAACTGCCCCCCCTCCCCTAGATCGAAGCTACTTTCCTATCGTCACAGCTCCCCCACTTAGTTTCTTGGAGTGTAACCACAACAGGATTGTACACCTTGATCACTTGTCTAACCCCCGACCGCTTGTTCGCTAATGCCTCTAACATTCCATGCTAGCATCCTCATGATCATACAAGTAAGAAGCCCGCCCGAAATGACAGCATCCAGTCATAGCCCCCCTCCCTCCTCCCATCCGACATACCCCAGTGTAGCCGTGCCAACTCCCTTGATCCACCTCGCCTCTTTCTCTTACCAATCTGGCGGCATGCGATGATGGATCGAAACACCTCCCGTAGTTCTACCCGGGATCCTTTAAATGTCATCCCAAGGTTTCGCCCTACATTAATCAGCCGATCGATTTCCATCACCAATTCCGCATCCAGTTCCGTATTACTTCTTAAATAGCTAGTCCAATCATGTAGTGGAATTAAGGTGTCAGTACTCTCGGTATCCATATCGGTTATTGACCGATATTTTTTTTAAGAAACAAGTTTTAAAAAAATAGAAGATTTCGCCAATACTGACCCATATCGGTCTGATACCGAGACTGATATTGACACCACCCCGATACCTGTATCAGGGTGGTATCAGTATCGGTTCTCGAGGAAACTGATAGATATTGCTGATACGTATCGGTGATACCATCAGATACAATCAATCTTTAGTGCAATTTGACTATATTTTTTCCTGCTTAGGAGTTAGTTGTATCTTAATTACTAGACAAAATGCCCCGTGGTATTTAGCCGGTTAGACTTGACCTATATATCCACCATTGATTTCAACTTAAACAACCCTACCATGCATCAACTTTGATAAAAAAATAAATTCTATGATACATCAATGGGGGCCTCTTATTATTCATAATCTTGTCATTGGTTTTATTATATTCTTACGATACATGGCCTTTCCTGGTCTTTGTTCACCAATTCTTTTCTGACTTCAACCTCGGAATCTGCAGGTGAGATATCCAGATCGGATAACTCTCATACGAGGAAATCACGAGAGTCGGCAGATCACACAGGTCTATTATCATAAAGCTGATTCGGATGGCTTATTTGTAAAAGTTCTGACAATTTCGTAAACTGAAGACAGCTACTGACTCACTTTTTTTTATCAGGTATATGGATTCTACGATGAGTGCCTCCGCAAATATGGGTCCGTAAACGTCTGGAGATATTGCACGGATATATTTGATTACTTAAGGTTTACTATTTGCTTACCGAAATTTCAATTGCAGTACCTCATTCGTGTGGCATTGAATCATTTCATGTTTAGATATGTTATAAAACCCTGATATTGAGCTAGATATGTTTGAATCCATTATCATCCAATCCATGATGAGGAAGTGTTAGGATGCTTGGACTTCATGTCTCATCACCTGTCGAAGCATTCAGAGATGGGACATAAAAAACCCCACATCCCAGCATCATTGTATCATAGAACGGAAAACTTCAATCATAGATGTAAGGAGCTCTATAAACATTGGGATTGATTTACCTCACCTTGGGCCTAAGATAACACTCATCGTCTCACTTTTAAGCCATATGGTGCCATGTGGCGCCCAATTTTTTTACTAAGGCTGGTGTTACTACCACACCCCTTTATATTACAGCCACCTCACTTAAATAAAGGAAAAATCCGTTGGCTGCGTTGAATCAGATGATGGAGATCATTTTTCTTCCCGATATTCCATAAAATAGATCTTGAGATCATAGGCCTTTCATCAGATGGTCAGATGTTGATTTCATGTGCCACACATGGCAATAAGTGAATGTGATCATAAAGTACCATCATTGGGATGTGTACCACATGGAATCAACATCTGACCATCTGATGAAAGGCCTAGGATCTCAAAATCTATTTTATGGAATATTGGGACAAAAAATGATCTCCATCCTCTGATTTAAAGCAGTCAACAGATTTTTTTTTCATTTATTTAAGTGAGGTGGCTGTAACATAAAGTGGTGTGGTGGTAACACCAGCCTGTACTAATACAAGATATCCAAGTGGCAGGACATCTTATGCCCTTTGTGCAGCCAAAAAAATATTCCCGTTGGAGGATCCCTACCATCGAGTCCAAATACTTTAATATGAACTCTATGTTAGATACGAAAAATGCTCCGTCTTAAACTTCCCAGATCGAGTAGTTTGACTTTGAACCTTCTGATGAGCATGTCTCTTTGCCTGAGTGATCATCATATGATTAGCCAGTTGGACAATTTGGATTGGCCAAAAAAGTCCGCTGCATGACTCAAAAAGTGAGACAGTGAGGGTTTTATCTTAGGCCGAAACCAAGCACTCATTAATCCATAAAAATTTCTTACCTTAATATATATATTTTTAATATGTAGCTATCTTTCGTGTTGCCTTACAGTCTGTCGGCACTCATAGAAAACCGTATTTTTAGCGTCCATGGTGGACTCTCTCCCGCCATAAATTCATTAGACGAGGTCAGGATACTCCTCATTTATCCTGCTAAGCTTTTATTTATCGTAGATATTAACGAAGTACCCTTGCCACAGATCAGAACAATTGATCGGAAGCAGGAAGTACCCCATGATGGTGCCATGTGTGACCTCTTGTGGTCCGATCCCGAGGACGTAGTCGATGGTTGGGGTATAAGTCCTCGAGGTGCTGGCTACTTGTTCGGTGGTAATGTAGTTACTTCCTTCAACCACTCAAATAACATTGATTACATATGCCGCGCACATCAGTTAGTGATGGAAGGATATAAATGGATGTTCAAAAGCCAGATCGTAACGGTTTGGTCAGCTCCAAATTATTGTTACAGGTATCCTATCTTTTTTTTCTTTTTAAATTTATTATTATTATTATCATTATTATTATTATTATTATTATTATTATTATTATTATTATTATTAGGGTTTTTTGCAAATACCCCCCTATGTTATGCTAAAATTGCATAAAACCCACTAAGTTATGCCTATTTACACTGCAACCCCTACTTTTATGTTTCCTTTACAAATACCCCCCTGCCATTAAATGACAGTTAATTAGGTGTCATTTAAATGACGCACTTACCCTTAATATTATATACAAAATGGCCATTGTATTTTTCCCAACTTTGACTGCATTTAAAACGGTGGATAAGCATCGGATCTTGCCCAAATTTTTTGGGTGGAACATGATTGATCTCCTCTAAGTTGCCATGTTACTCGATTTTCGATTTGGGTGTCCATGATGTTCAATTGGTTCGTAACGATGGTAGGGTCGGGATGTACTAACGGGGGTAGCATCTTAGCGCTACCCACGAGTCAAGTGAGCATCATGGATACCGAAATAAAAAATCGGGTAATACAGCAGCTTATAGGAGATCAATCATGTTCCACCCAAAAAATTTGGGCAGGATCCGATGCGTATCCACCGTTTAAAATGCAGTCAAAGTTGGGAAAAATACAATGGTCATTTTTTATATAATGTTAAGTAAGGGCAAACCTGTCATTTAATTGAAGAAATGAAGCCCAGTTAACTGTCATTAAACGGCAGAAGGGTATTTATAAAGGAAACATAAAAGTAGGGGGTGTAGTGTAAATAGGCATAACTCAGGGGTTTTTATTATTAAATGTATGGGTAAGCTGGGCTCGACCCTGTGGAATCTTGTGATTGCAATATTGTCAACTTTCCATTGTGCTATAGGCCCCAGCTTGTATGCTATATCATGGTTCAAAATTTCGGCCGATAATTCAAATTATCGGCCGAAATGTATTGGTTTCGTTCCCCACCGAAACGAAAATTTGAACCGAAATTTTGGTCAAAATATGTATGGAGGGGAAATTTTCAGCCGAAATTCAATTTTTCGGCATAAATTTTGGTTCACATTTTCGGTTTCGGTCATGCCCAAAACCGAAAACGAAACCGCTATTTTGATCCTTGTCCTATATTTGTCACCTCCTCTAGTGTTCAAACCAGTCACAAAAGTCTCAACGACTTTTTCAAAATATTGGAAAAAGTTGGCGGCTTGCAATCATCTCGCCTGCATCGCCGATTGATTGGCCGAGTCCGCGACTCGCTGATTATTCAGCGATGCTTGTGATGTTGTCCCGGCTTTTTTTTCACAAGAGAAAAAAACACCTCTAGGTTTTGTACTATTTTGTTTATCTTGTTCATAAAAACATTTAGGTTTTGCCTATTTTGTAGTATTTTGTTCATTAAAACCATTATTTTTAACTTGAAACATATTATATATTTTTTAATTTGTCTTTTTCTCAATTTTTCTGACTTCGACCAAATTTTCCAACTTTGACCAATTTTTCTGACTTAGACCCTTGCCGATTTATTGCCAACTCTTGACTTTGTGACTAGGGGATCAAACCTCGATTTGCAATTGTTATAAGGGTACTGACTGAAACCTATGGATGCTGAATATTTGAAAACACAATTCCAATTATTATGATTACAATATATTTTTTTTTTAATTCATGAAGGAGAGGAATATATAATCAGGAGATCAATGACCTGATTTGAGTTTTTTTTCTCCTTTTTAATTTTTTTTAAAAATTTATTTCTAATTTATTAACCTGATTTTGTTCATGTTTTGCAGATGTGGCAATGTTGCGGCAATTCTTGAGCTGGATGAGAATCTGAATAAGCAGTTTCGTGTGTTTGAAGCGGCCCCACATGTTTGTATACATAACCCACTCCTGTTTTGGTCACCCTATATATATATATATATATATATATATATATATATATATATATATATATATATATATGTAGTGTTGGAATGTCGTGACTGTATCCCGTCACTTGTCCTTAAAAAATATCAGCAAGTTGATGGGGCGTAGTTCTCGCCATGGTTCAAAATATCAGACAATATAGAATGTATCGCCGGTATGTATCGATATGGACACCCAACCGCTACAAAATATAATGCCAATAAAATGAAAGTTTCGTCGTTTCCTGATAGCTGATACGCATCGGCTCAATATCGATGGGGAACAATAATTATCGATAAATCGAAAATTTGAACCGTGGTTTCCCCATCCCATCACTGAAGAAATCATGAATTGGATGGGGCGTTTGATTGATTAAATATTGTTTTCTTAACGCGCTCTCTTATATGGTGGGTATTGAGAGATTGAGGATGCATGCAGGAATCAAGAGGCGTTCCTTCCAGAAAACCCGCACCGGATTACTTTCTCTGATATGGTGTCCGATTGATCTTATTACTTTCTCTGCTTAAATTGACCTGAAGGGTCGTCAGAAACCACGTGTCGAAGTGAGTTCTTGTGGATGCTGGAGGATTCGATTGGTTGGCGCTTTATAAGATGATCGATCTGGATGGCTGTCGAACTCGCTCCTAATATCTGATTCGAATTGGAGGTATTGCAAGTATGTCCATTTTATATCTTGTTTTCTTGTGAGAATATAAAATGTATTTGATTACATGTTTGCAATTGAATAGAACCCCAAGCCCACGTGATATTATATTAATATCATAGAAAGGAAACCAAGGGGTTGTATAAAAAGAGGGAGTTTGCTCCCACTTGTTGGGGCCAAAGCCATTGGAAACATATTGTAGTTGGTGTGGCAGAGAGGTGTTTCCATTTCTTAGTTGCTGAGAATATTGAAAAAGAATACCAAGTGAAGCATCACTTATTGAAACATTCTGAAAGCCATATATGGCTAATTGGAAATGAAAGAGTTTGATTGAATTGTTTTTTTTTTGTTTTTGTTTTTTTTTTAAATCTTTCTCCGATAAGCAGATATTGTCAAAAAAATCAGCGTATACCTTCAATTCGGGTATGTACTTTTTGCCATAATTTGGATGAAAAAAACTTAAAAATTGTGATTCCAAGGCGACGGGTCAAAGCTGGTCAAATCTGATTACTGTGGGATTATGCAGTGTATGTTTATGTACTATTGAGATAGATTTGATACATTCTTTGAGGGCCAGTTTGTACCAAAAGTCTAATTAGATTAGAGAAAATAAGAGAGCTGCTATGAGCAACATTTTCTACACATTTTAAATCACACACCAACATTTTCTACACACATCAATTAATGAAAAAATAAATAAAAATAAATTAGGTACCTCTGTTCGTGCCTACCAATTTACGGGTGGGCGGGGGCGCCTGCACTAAAAACCTCCGACTCTGTTGAATCAGACGATGCTGATCGTTTTTTATTCCAAACTTTCACAAGGAATAGTTGAGGCCAGTTTTTGATTTTATGTGAGCAATCTAAAAAAAAATTGACCCTTAAATCACATGATACACTTCACAGCACAAAGTAAAAAAATTAACCTTCTGATGACACGGTAACCTACCATAGGTTAAAACTGTTTCTTCTATTAAACTTTTCGATGTCATATTTTACTGGCCATTATTATGAAGAACTTGAGCTCTAAAATCATTTGGTGGATACAAAATAAACTCGCACTGGGTAAAAGATAATTTAACGTGGTTCACTTTCTACGAATCGACGCCTACGAGTTAACGAGAAAGATAACGTTCTTAGTACTTAACGATACATATCAAAATACCGATTGAGCGATAACGCAACTGGTATCACCTTCCCTTGTGAAAGCAATAGGTCATGGGTTTTTAATTTGCATGCCTGCTCTCGCTCTCTGTGCGGGACTCCTCCGAGTGTGCTGCACCAAAAACAGATCCTCTATGCGTGCAGGTTTGCACAGGCACTTCGTCTGGGCTCTTTATGCCGTAAATGCTATGTACCAAAAAGTGAATAAGCAAAATAAAATATGAATGAGTTACACTGCATATAAATCTGTCTTCTATTTAACATCCAAACCTTAGGTTCTCTAATTATTTTCTTATTTTGATCTTAGCAATTATTTTTTAGAGCTGCTATGAGCACACCACTTTTCTTCCCACACCACCCAAGAAGAAAAATAAAGGGGTTTACAGATAGAAAATGTTGACTGCACCTAGAACAAATCTAATTTCAATTAACTGAAGTAGTCAGAAATTTGGGAAAAATTCGTGTACACCAAAAATTGCTATGAATACACGTGTTTGGGATCCTTATTAGCCATAACAAAGCAAAATTTATTATCATTACTTTTTTAGTAATTGGTGTGCAACTAACAAAAATTTCTCCGTGACTAAAAATGGTGTGCATGAAATAAAAAATGGTGTACCCATAGCAGCTCTTCTATTTTTTCATAAGGAGAAACACTAAACTAAAACAGACGCTTAGTGGAACAGTAATAACGATAGATCTACTTGCACCCACTGAAATACCTTTCGGGTTGCACATGTTACTATGTTAGTAGTGAAAGGTGGGTGCTCTTAGAGTTTTAGTGGGTTCAAATAGAGATATCTTCAAATTATTTGATCCAATTTTCAGTGGGATTCTTTTGCCGCATGAAGATGATGTGGTAAAGAATTGGTTTACAGCAAAAAGATTCATATTTAATTTTTAGTTTATTTGATTTGATTATTATTTTTTTTAAATTTAAATTAAAAAAAGTTACCTTTTTTTATTAGAGATGTGTTTTAGTTATAATATGATTTACATTAATATGATTACTAGAACTGAGATCCTCTCACAATCATTTAATCACATTCTTTACTCTTTTATTAAGGTCCATGTTCTTCCCTTTTGTCTACATCTTGGTAAGGCTGTCAACGGGTCGGGTTGACTCGGCTCAAAATTTTGGCTGCCCAAAAAGAAAGTTGTAAATGCTAGATCTTACCTGACCCGGCCTGATGATGCACTCAAGCCCACCTGACCGACAAGACCTCTTGGTTGACCCGACACGAAGGTCAGATCAAAAGTCTCATGCCCATCCTGACCCAACCCAACAGGTCAAGTTTATAATCCCGACCTAGGAAACTTTCGGTACTGGTTGGGTATCGGGTCGACTTGATCGATTGGCAACCCTAGAAGTTCTAGGGCTGTCAACAAGTTAGGTTGACCCTACACCTGACTGCCCAACCCGGCTTTTGTACTGGGTCAGGTACATAAACTTGACCCATCAGATTGGGTCAGGTTAAGCATGAAGCATTGATCCGACCTTGGATCGAGTCAGGTCAGGTTGTTCTGACCCGATAAATCAAAATTCTAGAAAACTAAGGAGTTCGCTTTTAATTGGGCTAGACAGGGTTTTCGGGTAGGGTCAGTTTTTGGGTTGGGTCAGGTGTGGCACATGCCCTTACCCTGCAGGGCAGCCAAAGTTTTCGCCCGGATCCGATCCATTACAGCCCTATCAGTACTTTGCATTTAAGAGCTGATAATAACCCTTAGGTCAATAGCTAGTAGATGAAATGTTGAACTGAATATGAATCACAACTCATTTAAGGTAAAAAGTCCATCAATCAGTTGGTATTATTGATCAAGTGGATGACTAAGCAGCATAGGGACAAAAGCCCTCACTGATGTACAAAAAATGTTTTTATCAGACGGTCAGAAACCTTTTCCAACGGCATAGCTCAATTGATGACTAGGATTGCCATGGTCTACTGATGGAGATGACCTGTGCGTCACATGTAGCGAGCAGGCCTGTGCACCTTACGAGTTTGTATTTGGTACACGAACTATGTACCTGGTGCTCCGACAAGCACCATCAGATGCACCGTTGCACCGACTTAGGGGCTTTAAATATGCACGCACATCCACAAATGTGTTTGAAAGTGCACTCAGGAGCACCAGCAACACAGCTAATACAAACTTTTACACCTAATTTCGGTTCGTATTTGATTTTGCAGTTCGTAGTACGCCCCTGTTGAGCGAACCCGGTTTGCTAAGGAGGCTCGGCAGGGGTGGCAAAAATATTTTGTAAAAATATTAAATTTTCAGTGTCGGTCATGCCCGAAACTGAAAACGAAACCACTATTTTGATCCTTGATGCCTATCGACTGTGTATGGCAACATGAACAGTTTGGATCTCGATCAAGCGTACCATAGTATTATATGACTGTATGATGTAAAGATCATCAATCTATTTAAGATGGTTGAAAAGGAGTGGCCCAGATCATGTTGCTTGGCCCATTCGGGAGAAATCTTCGATGCCAAATATCGGTCAGATCACACACAAACAGTCCCTTTTTTCCAGCCAATCATGACATGCCTATCCGTATTAGTAAGATTCAATTATCTGTAGCTGTATCACATAATTATTCCTCAATTAACATATTTTACATCTTCATTAAGTTAATCATGTTTTATATCATCTTTAAAAGAAAAAACAACAGAGATCAAAAGGAGTAATGCATTTAGTGTTGTGTTGCATAAACCAATATGATAGTGCCCCGAAGCGTGTATGTAATAATTTAATGATCCAAACCATCCGATCAATTGAACACCTTCCGATTAAACAGTCCCACCCATTCATAGAAGTTTCGCCAGCCTAAGCCTGATCCCTTCCCACCACTACTTAACCATGGTAAAATGTGAAAGTATGTCTTGATCATGCCTGAAACAAACGATATGATACATATCGTCCCATGCAAGGATCAAAATTTCGGCTGAAATGACCAAAATTTCGGTCCAAATATGTATGGTATTCAAAATTTCGGTCAAATTATCGGCCGAAATTTCAGTTTTCGGTCGAAATTTCGGTCCAAAATTTCGGTTTCGGTCCCCTCGACCGAAACCGAAATTTTGATCCTTGGTCCCATGTAAACTTTACTCCGGTAACATGTACGCAAAGGTAAGCCAATATAGGGTCGTATAGCCCGACACAACGATAAATTTGTACAAGAATTGTATCGTTTCGGGTGTAATTATAAATCATGCTTAGCATGCAAGAACTCATGATGAAAAAGGGGAAAGAAGAAACTGAAAAAGAATATGCATAGACACAACAAGAAGCAAACTTTGTTAGGTACCTTGCTGCAAACCATGTGCAGAAGTATTAAAAAAGTAATAAGAGTCCGGACTTCACAAAACACTACTTTTTCTCTTTTCTTCCTTTTCTTTTATGTGATTTAAGAAAAGGCCCAATTCCAGCTCAAAAGCTATGCCACTCTCCAAATTTACTGACTAATCTTAACCAACATGTGGGGTTTTCTACTTAATCTTCAGTGGAGCAAATCCCTAGTTTCAACTTTTTTGGCCTTCTCTTTTGCAAAATCTCAGTACTTTAAGATGGTGTTGCTATAATTGAAGAGAACCCATTTGAGAACTTTGATCTGTAGTTGTTGGTCTGAGATGGGTCTCACAGGGGAGCTGGTTAGGAGTGTCTTCTCGAAGAATCGTTCCGTGGGTGCACAAGATAGCAATGTGCGCCACTTCGGTTTTTATTTTTTTACATTTTGTTTTTTTATTTTTTTTTGTTGGGTGTTCTGTTTTTAAAGCAATTGAATTGAACTTGAAATGCTGGCAATTCAGTTTAGATGCTGAATTTTATGTCATTTCATTAGTAGGAATTGAATTGCTATTTTTTGGCTCTGGTAGTTCTGTTTTCTTGTTTTTTTTTTGCGTCAGATAAAAAATGAAATGAATATTTGTCATCATAATTAAGATTTTGGTTGCATTCAGCCACCTAAAATTATAATGCGTAGGTCTTAATTATTGATGCCAAATGGTTATTTTGTTCTGGTTGTTCAGTTTGGTTCCAATTGTTTTAGTTTCTGGTAATTGAGTTGAAATGCCAACCCAGCTGGAATTCTTTTTGGCTGTTTGAATTCCTCAGGTGAGGAATCTTGGGGTGGATAAGAGGAGATGGAGTGCAGTTAGATCCTATTTGTGTGGTGATGAATTCAATTCAGTTGTAGCGGAGGACGATTCGGCTTCTCTTAGGAGTTCTGAGGCTACCGTAACACAACCTGTGACAGAAGATTTGAAGGGAGAAGAAAATTACGAGAGAATTCAAACAAAAGGTCGGGAGGAACAAGCAACTGAAGAAAGTGAGAATTCGACCGCTAAATGCATCAAGGAAGAGAATGCAGCAATCCTTATACAGGCTGCATTTAGAGGCTTTCTGGTTTGTTTTCATTTCCTACAGTTAAATTTTTGTATACTTATTCATATTTACACAGTAAGACTTAAATTATGGACCTATTGCACCCTTACATATTTCATAATTCATTGATTTGTAATATTAATCATGGTTCAAAAACCTAAAATTCGACTCAAAATGCAGCTGGGTCGAGTTAACTCAAGGGCTCGCCTTCATCTGAGTACACGACTAAGTAATTTAATAAATATTTAGAATATATATTTCACAAAATATATAAATATTTTTAAAAATTAGCAAATAATTATAGGCTACAAAAAGAGAGCAAAAAGAGGATACTAATCACTACATTCATAGTGAATCACTGTAAATACATGCCTCACAAAATTATAATAACAATAAAACACATGTGATTCTTCTCTTTTTTTGTCCCTTCTCTTTGTTCCAAAATGTCAGAGAGAGAGAGAGAGAGAGAGAGAGAGAGAGGATGTGTAAGATGTGGTTTTTGAAACCTCATTCCAGAAAAATATTTTATATATAGGGATGCTTTATGAACCATGGTGGCATCATCCTACTGAAATCTCGGCTAGTTGAGTAACTTGTCGACTTGCTGGATTTTAGATCCGCCCTATTAATGTTCAGAATATCTTAAGTGTTCAAATTTCAGGCCAGGAGTCGTCATGGAGAAATTAAACAATTGGGTAAGAACAGCAACATCGAAGGAATAGAAAATCAATGTGGAGAGTCAGTGGGTACATCGATTGAAGTGCAAACAGGTAACTCAGAAGAAACTTCACGAATCCGAGAGGAATACATGGCAGTTCAGAACAGATTTCAGCAGAAAGCCAGAACCCAAGGCTTAAGGCTGAAGGTATTACGCAGTGAATCATCACGTCTTAAGACTGAACATTTAACATTTCTTTCAAAGCTATGCTCATGGTTCAAATTTTCGGACGAAACCAGTACGTATCATCCGATACGTATCGGTTTCGGAATTCACTGGTCTGATACTTTGTATGTATCATACCGGTGCATTACATATATTATAGGTATGTATCGGATGATTAATACCAATGTATCGTCCGGTACTGCTATGTATCGGTTTTGGAGTTGGACGATATGGACCGGAAACCGGTACTTTATATCATCGCTATGCTAGTTAGTCGAGAATTTAATTGCATTTGGTTTGAAGAATTGTGCCATGATCTGTTCAGCTTTGATTGTTTTACAGCTGCACTTGTTTATATCTGCATCCTCTCTTTCACTTTGTATGTATTGTAATGGGTACTGTACTAGGGTTCGATCCTTGGATGCATTCCCAGGGACCATATATATATATATATATATATATATATATATATATATATATATATATATATATATATATATATATATATATCTTAATTAAAAGATTTTTTTATTGGATTATTGCATTATGTGTAGCATTATTTTATAAATCAAATTATAGATTAATTTAAGGATTTTGTCGTGTTATCTCTTAGATAGCGAGTAAAGTGGATGTAAAATGGTGAAATAGAAAGTAATAGATTACTATACTATACCCAATTTATACAATAAACAAATGGATGAAAAAAATACCTGAATTTGGCTTAGCATATGTTGCAGGAGGATATTGAAAGAGAACCCGTGAAGTCCTGAAGACATGCTAACCACTATATGGGAATGCATGAATGCAAGAGTGATTTAAAATAACATATGACCTAACTTCTTTCCGTCAAGGATGAGCCAAATATAAAATTCACAATTCACACTCAATTTTGAAATAATGTAGTGAGGCACAGCAGATGGGGGTGGAGCAGATCTGCAACGCCAACAAATTGAAGAATACTGTGGAGATGAGGAGATAAATTCACCACATAAAAAACAACAGGACCCGACTCATATCACTGCTTGTATAAAGATAGGGCCATGACAGCCCACTTTTACACCACGTAGTGTACATCTTTGATCAACCCAAGTAGTCCACCTAGAAGCTCATCATTAGCACGTCAGCCACAGTATCATTCGTAATAGAGGATTGGAATAATCTGGTTGTTAATATTCGACAGTTCAAAAAAAAAATTGCACAACTGTCCATATTAGACTGCATAGAGGGGATGGTTAAAACTCCCCAATTAGTGTCTGAAAATGGAACTTCCATGGCTCTATTGGTAATGGAGCAGTAATAGTCCATTAATCCGAAATAAAAATAATTATAAAACACAATGTTGACTCCTGTAATTACTAAAATGTGATGATTCTCCTATTTGGTAATCCTGCTTTGCCTAAGACTATATGCAAAGTGCTAAGGAACAATGTTGGTGCTCCGTGGAAACAATTGTATGAATTAATACTGTAATTTCTCTGAATTGGAAAAGAAACTCAATCTGTACTAAATTGCAGGTCAGATTACTTTGTCCAATATATGTTCAGGGCATCTAATTTTAGGCAAAACATATCCAAATGTGAAATGGCTGATAACCGTGAGGGCTTATGCCACCTAAGAACATCCAATCTGTACTAAAAAATACTGTAATTTCTCTGAATTGGAAAAGAAACTCAATCTGTACTAAAAAATTTGGAAACTGAGTAGTTCAGTTTCCAAATTTTTTCAGACTGAACCAGATAAAGTTGATTCAAAAAACTTATATTTATGTGTACGATAACATGGGCGTCCGGGCCTCTTGAGCACCTGAGTAATCCCAGGGGCACGTGCACACCCCAAGTTAGCACATGGTGAATCAGCATGGTATAGAATCCCTAGGGTGGCCTCAAGGGTGAGTTCAAACTCAGGTTTCCTGCTTCTTGAGGCAAGTACTTGGCGATCACACCAAACCCCTTGAGGTTCACAAAATTTTAATATTAGAGGTAATAGACTCAAAATGTTCATCATATTGCTCATATATTCTCACTTCTTTATCTTCTTTTCGTCAAAAAGCAATTGAAATGCCCACCCTTCTTGTTGTGTAAAAATTGGGATGTCTCGGATTAATCTTTTGTGGGGTAACACAGAAAGCTTTTGAAAAATTATAGTTGTAAAAAATAATTGAGAAATTTTATGATAATCTGTACACTTCACAATGAAAAGAAAAAAGACATGGTTATAATTAACAAAAATTAAATCAATAGTAGATTCAGCAAATGAACAATAAATGCTTTAAGTGTTAAAGTTTTCAAAAAAAAGTTTGGTACATGGGCACGGACTGAAACCTTGATTCTTGAAGATCTGACCTGTTGGTGTTCCCCTGCTGCTCAGTTCTCACAATTAAGGAGATCACAAGGGAGTGGGAGTAACTGGGGCAGCCTTAGTTTTCAGTGATTAAATGGACTCTGGTCGCCTATTTCGGCGGGCAGGGGCCCTCGTTCATTATCGGGCTGCCACCTTTTCTATTTTTAGTTTATTATTGTAATTTTTGTTCTTTTTTAGTTGCTGTTTTTCCTTGGCTAAGCACATCCCTGTACCGCTTTTGATGTGCTGTAATTCGTTTAAAGTAATGAAAGTATGATTCTACATTGATAAACAAAAATAGTGTTAAAATCTTCATCTTAGGTCTCTCTGTAGAGTGTAGACAAAAATGCATTAATTTCATGTTAATGCAATCTGCTCCTGTTTGCAGGAAGACTGGGACGACAGCACGGTGAGTAGCAACATATCAAAATTAAGAATCCAGAATAGACTAGAAGCAACAACCAGGCGTGAAAGAGCTTTAGCATATGCATTTTCTCAACAGGTAATGCCAGAGTGTATATATATATATATTTTCCAATAAAAAAATGCCAGAATATTTTTTTGATAAAACATAAAGGTATCAATCCCAATCCATAAATAATCCAAGTTTAGCTGGCTTGTCGACAGCTAAGAACTTGTACAACAAAGAAAAAACCAACCTGGTCCAGTTGCACAGAACCCAGCATGGGATGGAGTTGGCTCGAAAGATGGATGGCGACTCGCCCACCAGAAAGTTACTCGGTTGAAGACTGTTTGAGCAAGCGTCTCGAATCTATTTCTATTGATCCGAGATCCACAATTACTTATAAAAAAATGGATGTAGCAGGCGAAGAGAAGGAAAGCTGTGGTTCTAATGACGTATCTGTTGTTAGGTTTGAAAATCTTCCAGCATCCGTGAAGTCTATGAAAGATAGCTATAGACCTGTCAAAAACAGGCTGAAAGCAACAAGAAGCATCTCACGACGAAAAACAGTTCCGAGCTACCAATACACAACACAGTCAACCAAGGTCAGAATATCCTATTACATTGATTCTATAACATTAGAAATATATAATATATACATTTCAGCCACTATATAATCACAGTCACAAAAGTCTCTGACTTTTTCAAAAAGTCGGAAAAAGTCATCCCAACTACATCTCCTATTAATAGGCCGAGTCAGCGGCTCAGCCGATTAATTAGCGATGTTTGTGATGTACAAAAGTCTCCAACTTTTTCAAAAAGTCGGAAAAAGTCATCCCAACTACATCTCCGATTAATAGGCCGAGTCAGCGGCTCAGCCGATTAATTGGCAATGTTTGTGATGTTGCCCGGTTTTTTTTTTCTTTCTACGTTCAGTTATACTTAAAAACACACAATTTTTTTTTTTAGGGTTATCGCCCTCTCTGACCTCACTGCTCTGAGGGCTGCCTGCCCGTCTCAGACCTCACTGCTCTTCTTCTTTTTGCCTATTTTGTACAATTTTCTTCATTAATACCAATATTTTCAACTTGAAATATATTATGATATATTTTCTAGATTTTCATATATTTTTAAAATTTTCATTTTCCCCATTTTTTCCGACTTAGATCAATTCTTGCCGATTTTCCTGACTTAGACCCTTGCCAATTTATTGCGGACTTCCGATTTTGTGACTATGCTATATATGTGATGTTTCTATTTTCTTGTTGATTGTTTACGGAGGTTTTCCGCGTTGTTGCATGGTTGAACGAAGAGAAGAGAAACAAAAAAATTTTGATCTTGTATTTTTTTTTAATCTTTTGCCATAGGTAAGCAAGAAAGATTTGTTGAGGGAAGAAGAAAAGGATAAAAAACAGAAGCAAATGAAGCCACAAAGTGTTGGTGAAATCAAATGCAAAGACTCTTCTTCCCAAGTATCGTCGAACAACTGATTGAAACTCTTATTTGAAGTCTGGATCTGTAAGAAGACATGGGCTTATGATCCCTATTTAGGTCTCCAATGCTACCATATCTGCAGATAATGTGATAAAGAAACACCATATGTTATTAAAGTTGTATCAGACTCCAACTATCGATAAGGCAATTGGAGAAGAAATCCGATTTAACATCTATTATGTGTAGCTATTTTAATTAGATGCGTAAGCCAGCTGTTTTTTCAAAGGTACTATTGACTGCACTGAACTTGGCTGTGTTCATGGCCATGTTCAGCAGCACGTGTGGGTGTACGCACACACAATGATTGACTTTCTATTTTATTTTAAAACTAAAACATGCAAACACAGGCCAGAAAAGGACGTTCGTACACAAAAGACTCATTTAAACTTACCAATTTACCCCCCAAAAATTAAATAATCGTTATCTTCTTCAACCGCAACTGGTCATTGACTGGCAACGGTTTTTCAAAATGAAAGAAAAGCTAACAAGTAACAAACAAATGAAAATAAAGTTTAAGAAAAAAAAACCGAAAAAATGCAATCAAATGGTCTTCAATCTTGAATCGATTGTTCTTGCAAATGAACTCTTCAACATTGCTCCCGACCATGGTTCAAAATCCCGGTTTTCCAGTACGTATCGTCCAGCCCCAAAACCGATACGTATCGATTCCGTAGGATACATTGGTATGTATCGTCCAATACATACCAATATTAATTTACATGTACTGGTCGATACATACCAATGCATATATGTACATGTACTGGTCGATACATTCAAAGCCTGGTATCAAATATCGGCCGATACCGATACGTATCGGTTTTTCGGCAAACCTATACGTATCAGGTATCAACTCGGGTATCGGCCGATACATATCTGGTATCAGCCGATACCTCTATTTTCCTTAATTTTTTTTTTAAAGGCATCACTACTTATTGCATTGGCCAATTCGTATCAGTCCTCCATGGACCGATAACCGATACTGGTACCCGAGTTAACACCTTGATTCAAAGTATCGGAACCGGTGGCCTCCGAAACCGATACCATATCAGATGATATGTATCGGTTTCATCCAGAGTTTTGACCCATGCTCCCGACTGTAGGATGCCTAGTGATCACCACCACCACCACCACCACCATAACAACAACAGTATAACAGCTAGCCAATCTCTAAATCATCGAGAAAGTACGCAAACAGCATCTCCAGCAACAACAGAGAAGAAAAAGTGGATACTAAATCCAACTAGGAGGAAAGAAAAATCTACACAAACACTTCACAACTCCAAAGAAACAATAAACAAATCTTCATTTGCTAACAGGATTGAAGGAGAATCAATCAATCAAGCAAGCAATCAACTAATTAGCAAATCCAAGATGAAGAACATGAAAACAATAAGTTAACTACAAACTTTCTGAAGAAAACTTGAACAAATAAAAAATCAAATATAGAAACTCTAGATCACATACAAGTAAACATAAAAATGAAGGCAGAAACAAATAAAAAGAAGAAAAAGCAGAAAAGATTTGATACTCAACTGCTAGAGAAGGGGCAATATGAGAAGCAGAAAGAGAAGAAGCACGAGGATGGAGACAATGGCAGTTTTGAAAATTTTCAAGAAAATGGTAAATTAGTAATTTTACATTTTAAGCACCTAAGCCCTAATAGTATGGACGTCCATATTTGACCCACGTTAGCATGTTTTGGTAATGAAAAAAGGAAAGAAAATGCTATGGTAAAAAAAAGAATAGGCAATGACCATGTTTTGATGACATTTGGGTTTTCTATGGTTTTAGTATTTATTATCTCATATCCATTTCAACGTATACCTGTGCCCAAGTTACAGACTATTCCTTGATTAGGTTATTGACTGTCAGACTATCTCTCATTGTAAATATTGACTATCAAAATTTTCTTGTCTTTCAAATTCTTCGAACTTCATTTCGTGTTATAATCATTTCATGGGGCATTTGCATCCAAAGCTGGATAAATACAAGCCTAGATATTTTTTTATTTGCATAAATCATAGTTATCCGAGGGGTAAGCAGGGAATGAACGTACGACCTTAAGGTTGCAGTAGCTACTGAATAGTTACTACTTCCAAAGATCCTTTTTTTAACAGGTTAAAAGTGAAAAGCAATTACAATATAATGGTTGCTTTTGATGTGATAAACACTATGCAAGCCAAGTGGACTTTTTGAGTGCCTATGGCACTTTTAGTGTGTGGAGACTCAATAGCAAGTCAGAGACATTGGAGATAATTCAGATATTTATTGATCATTCCCTTAGGAATCATTTTGTGACGAGTCATTAGATGATTTTTAGATTACTTTGTGGAGAAAACAAACTTTTCGCTTGCTCTGATTTAGTGACATGCAGAATCAAACTTGAAACACTAAGAATATTTTATATAAAAAAGGATTATAGGTACTTCGAGTCAGGTATCCTTTGATAAGGGAAGCAATTGCTCTTAGCCATGGGATCCAATTAAAAAGGAGTAACAAAGATCTTGAGGCTGAGTAACACCAGGTATTCATCCTTCAGATTTGGAACACGTTCTCCATGGGATCGCATAAGTAAGAGGCATGGATTCCTTTATGAAAAAGGAACCCAACTAAAGAGTACCAAAAAGAAAAGAGTAAAGGGCCTTTGGGTTGATCACTCCTCAATACAATCCACCGTATTTGTTTTATTTTACATCTACTTCTGTGAGATTCTGCTTATTGATGTTAGGAAAAAGACTCGTTTTCTTTTTATCTGTAATAAAAGGATATCGACCAAGTCAAGATTAAATAGCACTTGGTTTAACAAGCAAGACAAAACCCTTTTCCTCTGACTCAAACCAACAGGTGTTGAACATAAGAACATGGCATCATCTCACTTTGTGCCAAATTTTCATCTATTTTTACACATCTCTAAGTGGGCTACTGCTTACAGAGGAAATTAAACAGCTAAAAAAAACTCCAAAAGAAAGAAAAATAGAGAAACCAATAGTTAATTATCAGAAAAAGGTCAACATTCCACTACAATCATGTTCAAGTACAACAACCTATAAATCTATTGATAGAGAAAGAAAAAGTGAATATCATTTGATCCTGACTTACAACCAAAACAATCAAGAATACTTTATTTATCAGATATATTGAAAGATATATAGTTACATAGGCTACAACAAATCCGTACCTTCTATACTGCATTCATATGTTTGCTGGAACCAGCATGTCCCAGCAGGTGCAAAAAGAATGCTTTCATCTGGTGTTTGACAATTTGACATCGACAAAACTAATATATCAATTGTCACGTAGAACAAATTATGCAACTGATCTTCCCAATCTATACCCACATTTCCCCAGAAAATCTCTTAAGATATCTGTACTTCCTTTCTCCAGGGCATAAAACAAATAAAAATAGACTACCCTACCATGGATCACAAATAACCCAACTTTTACAAATTTCTCCCTTCAAAGGTTGAATAATCAAATCCAATTAATGTGTATCAAGTTTCAATATGGAAAGCCAGAACAGGGAGCGGCACGGCTGAATTTTCTATTACTTTCGCTTCTGTCAAATATATATCGTAGTCTGCAAGATTGCTCAATTATCATCTTATACGTAGATGGGTAATCCCATGCTACAACAGCGAAGTCATCCTCCTCCATTCTTTCAACAATTAACTGCCAAATCAAGGCTCCTGCCCCAGCTTCTCTCTTTTTAGCAGACTCATATATTTTATCATAAACCGTCTTCAATAGAAGGTCTCTGCTGTATAATCCTTTTTGCTTTCCCTGCATAGAGGATCCGACCTCTGTAAAAATAACTGGTTTTTTCAGCACATGTTCGCTGTCATTTACATGAGAATCCACCCAATGTGAAAGATACATCACTTTTTCTTCCAGATCGGCATTCGGGATCCTGCAATAAAAGTTCTAGAAAATCAAAACCATTTATTTAAACTATGATGAACCATTATATAGTAATGAGAAAGGAAGTTTTTGCAAGACCAAAACTGAGCCAAGTCAACAGACCAGCTATCAGGATAAGCATGAGCCGAAGCGAAATCAATATGTTCAATGGCTGAATTCTGTAAAAAATCTGATCCAAGCGAGGCAGCCCAATTTCCAGGATTCTCTCCCAATCTTTCAGTTGTTTTTGGCCCATAAAACCCTTCAAGTCCAATGGTGACAAGATGTTTATGGTCCAAACTCTTGACAAATGCAGACATTTCAGCAATCCAAGCCTGTTCATCCACATAAGTGCGGTTAAGATTTAGATCTATCCGATCATAAAGAAAATCAACCAAAACAAAACCGTAAATCCACAGGGCTTTTCCTGGTAGTTATGAATTAAAACAGAAGAAGCAATAGAATTTAATGTATAGAAAGACAATGCAGGTTATATTGCTACCTGAAGAACAGGACCAGACGAACTGGACATGCAGCGAGGCTCATTCATGAGTTCCCAGGCAAAGATGGCAGGCTCCTCAGAATATTTGACTCCGCTGAAGGAGTTCTTTCGCGTCAAAATTGCCTGCGAGATGTGAATGGAAATCCAGGTAAATATTGCTAGGTTTCCACGTTAATCCATGTAAATCAAAAGCCACTGAGCAGTAGCTCACCACATGATTTGTCGACAGCTTTTTTAAACAAAACGAAGAAATTTAACTTGTAAGCAGTTTGAGCATGGTCACAAAGACAGAATATGGGAACAAAACGGCAAGAGAAAAATTCAGAAAAAAACAGCAAAAAACGATAAGTACGGGAAAAAAAAGTGACAAAACGGAGTACAGGAATAGTACGGCAAGGGCTAAATACAGAAAAAGGAAAAAAAAAAAGGAAAGTACGGGAAAAAAGGAAAAAGCTATAAAAATATATACGTTAAAATTTAAAAAATATAAATATATATATTTAAACCCTTTTTCCCTGTTTAAAACGAGTTTTATACTGAAAAAAATGTTTAAAACGCGTTTTAAACGAAAAATACGTGCTTTATACGTTTTGGCTTTTAAAACTCCCTTTTATTCGTTCAGTCAAAAATAAGTGTTTTAATGTTTTAGGGTTTTCTTCTTTTGAGGCCTACTATATAAGGTCCTTACCAACATTGTAAAAAAACAATTGATGTTTATTGAAAAAAAGGCTATTTTGCTTAGAGCTTGAGATGAGCTTCGTCGAAGAGGGGTATCGGCTGTAAGGTTGGGTTGGGATCAGGACTAGGAGAGGTGTGGAATGGGTTTGACTGGGGTGGGGTTGAGCCTAAATAAGGAATTAGGTCTTCCACATTGAATGTTGAACTAACTCCTGCATCTAGAGGAGCTCAAGAACATATGCATTGGCCCACTCCTTGCCATGTTCCTAAAAGGTCCAGCGCCGCACGCCTAGAGCTTTTTCACGACTCCTATTAGGAGTCGTTCAGGCCTAACCCGAACCATCACTTGATCACCAATCTGGAACTCTTTGAAACATCTATGTGAATCCGCCAATAACTTATATTGATCATTGCTTGAATTAATCATTGTCTAATTTCGGTATGCAAATTATGAATATGTTGTGCAAATGCATCTGCGGACTCGGACACACGATGTGATGCAGACAGAGGGATTAGATCTAAGGGTGTTCTAGGCCTATGACCATGTACAACCCCAAATGGACTCATGCCTATGGACATATTGACTGAATTGTTATATGCAAACTCAGCCATTAACAAGATAGAATCCCAAGTCCTAATGTGATCACCGACTAGACTACGAAGAAGATTGCCTAAGCTTCTATTGGTGGCTTTGGTTTGGCCATCGGTTTGAGGATGATAAGCCGAAGAGAACTACAACATGGAACCCATCATGTGCCACAGGGTCTTCCAAAAGTAACTAGTGAACTTGACGTCCCTATCAGACACGGTGATCTTAGACAACTCATGGAGACGCACAACCTCCCCGAAAAACAATTTAGCAATATGAGCAACATCGGAGGCTTTAGAGCATCGTATAAAGTGGGTCATTTTGGAGAAGCAGTCCACTACCACAAAAATGAAATCGTGTTTTCGCGGAGTCTTGGGAAGTCCAAGCATGAAGTTCATCGAGATGTCTTGCCACGGTGTGTGGCACGGGTAACGGGGTGTACAGGCCAGTATTTTGTTTACTCAGTTTGGACACGTGGCATGTATGACAATGTTTCACAACTCAAGAAACATTTCTCATTAGGCTAGACCAATAAAACCTATCCTTTACAAGCGCAATGGTCTTATTATGCCCGAAATGTCTGACAATCCCTCCAACATGTAACTCCCAAATAAGGAAGTCATGCAATGAAGTGTGAGGGATGCATGGGCGATTGCCTTTGAACAAATACCCGTCCTGTAGGGTGTAGTTGGAGTTAGAGTAGGCCAGATTACTAAGGAGAGCATTGTACCCCATCCTGAAATCTTGGCACTTGGGATACTCTTCTTTCAATCGCTCAAATCCAACAACTTCGATGCTCATGATTTGCAAAGTCGCCACCCAACGACTAAGCGCATCAGCAGCCTTGTTTTCAACACTGGCCTTATGCTTCAGCAGGAAGGTGAACCCTTGGAGGTATTCAGCCCATTTCGCGTGCCTCATATTTGATTTATTCTGAGAGACTAGGAAACACAAAGCTTCGTGGTCGGAAAATAGCACAAATTCTTGCGGTCTAAGGTAATGTTTCCAATACCAAATGGATCGAACCGTATAAAACTCCTTGTCATAGGTGGAATACTTATGCTTTGCCTCGTCAAGCTTTTCGCTAAAGTAGGCCACTGGATGGCCCTCTTGGCTAAACACCCTGCCTATACCTACTCCTGATGCATCACTGACGACTTCAAAGACTTTGGAAAAATCCGACAAGCGCATGACGGGAGGACTACTCATTCTCTCTTTGATCTTGGCAAAGGCCTTCGCCGCGACTTTGCTCTATGGAAAATCCCCCTTTTTCATGCACTCAGTGATTGGGGCCATGATAGTACTAAAGCCTTTGATGAAGTAACGATAGAAAGTAGCCAAGCCATGGAAGCTATGGACATCGTGAATATTCTTAGGTTTGGGCAATTCCACAATAGCCTTAACCTTCTCGGGGTTCGCGATCATCCCATCAGTTGAGATAATAAATCACAAGAAAACAATGGATCGTTGCATGAGTGTGCACTTCTTGAAATTCGCATACAATTTCTCTCTCAAGGTCTCACAAACCAACCTAGGGTGAGTCAAATGTTGTTCCTTGTAATGACTATAAATCAAAATGTCGTCAAAATACGCCACAAGGAATTTACCTAGAAACGACCTCAACACTTGGGTCAAGAGCCTCATGAAAGTGCTTGGGGAATTAGAAAGCCCAAAAGGCATGACCAAAAGGCATGACCATCCACTCGTAAAGACCATCCTTGGTCTTAAAGGTGGTTTTTCACTCATCACCGGGGCAGATACAGACCTGATGGTAGCCACTTTTGAGGTCTATCTCGGAAAAGATCGTACCAACCATCATATCCAACATGTCGTCGAGCCTCAGTATAGAAAATCAATACTTGACCATAATCTTGTTGATGGCCCGACTATCCACACACATTCGCCAAGTACCATCTTTCTTGGGTGTGAGTAGTGTGGGTACGGCACAAGGGCTCAAGCTCTCTTGGATGAACCCCTTCCGAAGGAGCTCATCGACTTGCCACGTTAACTCGACATGTTCAACAAGATTCAGCCTATAATGGGGCAGGTTCGGTAGAGTAGATCCGAAAACTAAGTCTATGGCGTATTGAAGGTCACGCATAGGAGGGAGTTCATTGGGCAAGTCCTCCGGGGAGACATTCGCAAATTCTTTCAAAATTGGCTCAACCTCCTTAGGGTGTTCGCCTATAGACTCAAGAGCACGCTCGACGGTGATGACAACGCACACTACGTTTTCATCCAAAGATGCTCTTTCAAACTCCGAAGGGCTCACAATGTTGATAGCCTTAGACTGACCGTCCTCAACTTTGTTGGTCGATGGTGTTTTGTGAGGCAAGTGGTTTAAAGTGATTTTCTTCCCTTATACATGAACGTGCACACGTTAGATCGACCAAGAAGGGTCACATCCATGTCATAGAGTCATGGCCTTCCCAAAATGATGTGGCCCGCATCCATCGACACTACATCGCACCACAAGGCGTCTAAATACGAAGCCAATTGAATCGACACACGACACCTTTGGGACACGGGAATAGATGAAGAGTCAACTCATGCAACTTTGTATGGTCTCGGGTGAGCTTCGGGTGTAAGCCCTAAGTAGGTGATGGTATGAGTCAACACCACATTGGTGCAACACCCGCTACCCACGATAACCCTACAACTCTTCTCTCCACATTTGGCGAAGGTGTTGAAGAGGTTCTCCCTATGCCCATCCTCTTTTTCATCTCATTGAGGTTGTGCAAGGGCACACCTCACAACTAAGGCACATCCACTGCCATCACCTTCCTCGTCACTGGGTGTGATGTCCGACTCGTACACTTCTTCTTCAACACCTCCATCATCCTCATCTTCCTCTCCCTCAATCAAGAGATTCCTTTGAGGGTCTCTTGTAGGACATTGGGCAGCAAAGTACCCCAGTTCATGACATTTATAGCACTAAGTTTGAGAACCACACTTCGAGGATTCTCCAACCACACATTTTCCTTTGTCAAACCTCACATTGGTAGGAGTGGTTGTGAAGGTTTGAGAGGTGGGTTTCCGGCACTAGATCTTTCCTCATTGGTACGATGACCACTAGTTTGTCATTCAAATCGCCTCACCATCGTCGTTCTCAAGTATCGCTCAAGGTCTTGTACAACGGCGTAACACTCGTCAAGGGTGTCAACGGGGTGGGAGATCAACTCCTTTGGCAACTCTAATCGCAATCTGGTGCAGAATCTAGAGAGAGTGACTTGATGATCTTCCGTTACTTTGGCTCTCATCATGAATTCTTCAAATTTGCCAATGTATTCAGACATGAGCATACTACCTTGGCATAGATTTTGCCATTGATCAAGTAAGCGATGGTAGTATGATAAAGCAACGTACTTATCTGTAAGTCGTTCTTTCATGTCCACCCAACGGGTAATGAGGGCACGACCCGCATTCGCTCTCATGCGCTCAGTGTTGACCCAAAAGAGTCGAGCTTGTCGATGAGTTTCATTTTGGCGAGCCTAACACATACCATACCACTCAAAGTGGTGGTCCATATCGGAGATCCAATCGAGGAAGACTTTAGGGTCCATTCTTCCATTGTAGGTTGGAAACTCAACTCAGACGTTTTTGAGGAGTCTTTCATTCTTCGTAGTCATCTCCGTGATGATCTACCGCCCTATGGTTCCGATTCTGATCATTCTGTTGACCACCGCGTTCAAAGCACGGACCGTTACGCACATGGTGTCGATCTTATTGCTCATCAACTCCTTCCAATCGATTTAATACGTCATGGAGCCTACCATTAGAAACCCCTATGGATGTTTGGGTTTGTTCCATAGCATTCATCCTCTCATTTATCGCACTTAATTTGGTTCGGATGCCCCTAAGAACATCGACAATCTCACTCGAATCCATGGTGATCACGATTTGCTAACACGAGTTCTAAAATGACATGCAACTATGAACCAAAATGAATGAGGAACTTTATCAGACACAAGACATGCACACTGATGAACACAAATGAAATAAAATGCAATAAAAAAGAAATGACATACAAATATGCCCTAACCTAGAACCTACGACTTTGATACCAAAACTGACGTGGGACAACCCTAAAACTCGCGAATCGAGATGAAATGAAGATGTACCGAAATTAAATTGATTAATTAAGCAAAAATATCAAAATAATCGTGGCACCTAGGGTTTCGTAGATTTCCATTTGATTGATCGTGCGAGATTCGGCTAGTTCCCGTCCGATGTGCGAGTCCCGTTAGAATCGCGGTGTAGGTTGATCCTAGAGATAGAACTCTAGCTTTTCCAGATTACGGCGTTCATTCATCGATTAGATGTGGAATCACTAGATCTTACTAAGGTTGGTTGAATCAAATCAGCTTAATGGTTCAGATGAAATCTAAGGTTTGGGTATTTAGCATGATCAAATAGAAATGGCTGAAATAAGTTTATGGAATCGAGGATAAAGTAGAAAATAGGGAAAAAGAGATATCAAGATAAACAAGATTAGAAAATAATGGGCATCGCACCCTTGGCCTCACACCAAACCATCCCGGAAAAAGGAGAATCGCTCTTCGAGGAAGCTCCTCTCAAGCTCCAAGTAAAATAGCCTTTTTTTCATTAAACATCATTTTTTTTTTCCAATGCTGATAAGGACCTTATACAGTAGGCCTCAAAATAAGAAAACCCTAAAACATTTAAAAGGGCAAGTTTTGCCAAAAAATTAAAATTTCATCTTTTGGCGGACCTGACTTACGCAGTAAATCGATCTAGAATCAATCGATCGAATTATAAATAATAAAATCGATCGAAGTCTCGGTCCACAATCGATCGATCGAAAGTTTGGATTCGATCGATCGACTGAGAAGAATAAAATCACCAAAAGTTCAGAAGCCATTGTTCTCAATCGATTGATCGATCGACTAAAACACGCCCCAATTCTTCAATTTCTGCTCAGTTCTTCAATTCTAGCTCCCTTTCCGTTTCTTCCGACGCCGGTATAAGCGAAATGGTCCAAAGTCAATGTCCATAGTGTTGGCATCCCCGTCAAATACAAACCTAACCTTTGGCTTTTTACACAAAGTGGCTGCTCTCTGTACTACTAACTTGTTTTAAGCAAACGCAATAGAGATAGAGCCTTTGTGAAAACACCATCCAGCTTATTTATAGATGTAAATCCGTTTGAACATTTACATTTTCCGCTTTTCCGAGAACAAAGTGATATTTTTATACGCATAGTGGGTGCGTGAAAGATGGTGTGCCAATCTTATTCACTTTTGTGAAAACACCAGCCAGCTTATCCACCTAGAAGCCTTCCTAGAAACCTGGTGTGCCAATCCTTATGTCGCATAAGGCTTAAGCTTAAACAGGTTATGCCTACGCAATCAACCCCCTAAGTACGCATTGTGGCAGGGCGTTTTGATTACAGAGGGTTGTAGGGATAAATGTCGACAATGTTGGCTTACATCAAGAAATCCAAGCCAATATGGAGCGTCCAACTGCAATTTCAAACAATGAAACCACTACCCAATGTATGAAGTACCATCGAGCCTTAACCCTAATTACGTGAGGATCCCATGACTATTTCAGGAAAACTGATTTGTTCACTGTTGCAAAATTGCCCATGCAATAGTCAACGGGCATATTTTCTACACAATATGTTCATTAATCAGAGAAGCTCAAACCCCCATGCCCTAAAGAGGAGGTCGAAAGAACTCAGCATGACCCAATTATTAGCAAAAATGGTCAACATATTTGACCATATAGAGAGATTTGGCGCCTTTAGGGCTCTTAATTGTCATCTTTTCGTCGTCTTTGGCAATATGATCTTCGAGAAGCTTGAAGGAAGTGATATATAGTGGATCTAACGATGCATCAAGAGTTAGGACACTCCCACAGTTGGAGAAATTTTATTTTGAACTAGTGACTACTATTTTAATTTAGGAAAAAGGAAATATTGAGACAAAAATCCATAATAACAATATAATCAAACAACAGATTGGGACTACCCCTCATTAATAGCCATGCCCCACTATTGGGGGCATTCAAACTCAATTTTGATAAAGTTCTAATTGGGATTCCTGGGTCACTCTGCTACAGAAATTGGGGAGCTTACTTAGAGATCAGTAGGATGCAGTGAAGACACATTATTCTAGGCACTTGGTTGGAGCGACTCTAAAGAAGTGGAAGTTTCAGCCTCTTTCAAGTGTTTTAACTATAGGTTCCAACATTTGGTTGTTGTGGAATTATTGAAGGCAATGCAACAAATGTTATACAACTGAAAAGGGTGGAGATCCAGTAGTGAGATAAGAGAAAATTAGATGCCAGGCCCAAAAGAAAAGTTAGCTTCTTCCTTTAACCATGTATCATCAACCAACAATGAAGATGCATGCAAACTTTTGAGCCCAGGGGAAGGTTGATACTTGGGAGGGTTTTTTGTTAGTGGTAGAATTTGCCTTCAGGTTATTAAATTTTTCCCTTGTCTTCAGTTCTGATTCTTTTTCTCCATTTTCCTTTCGATTTGTCTTCTTTGCATTTTAAACCATAAGTCTCTAGCACTGGCTTTTTTTTTTTTTTTTTTTTGAACTTTTAATAAAATTTTGCTATAACTAAAAAAAAAAAATTAACCCTTGCTGTAAGTTCATCACCTAAGAGCTTAACAATAAGAAAATATTGATAAAGGAGCACATATCAGCCACCTAAAAATGGTAGTTATTTCTGGTACTCCAGTGCAATTTGTATCCAAATGAATGGGGTAATATGATCTGAGTATTTTTTTTTTGTTAAACTGGAAAAACTAAAAGAATTGAGAATAACAATAAGAAAATAATGAAAAAGATAAAAATAAATATATACTATGTTCCTAACAAGAATATGATGCACACTATATATATATATATATATATATATATATATATATAAGTAGGGTTGAACCCTACGACGTGGCCAGCTCGGCGCCATGTGGCACCCAATCTGAGGATCGGGTGTCATGGTAAGTTACCTAAGGTCGGTCTTTTACCATCTCCAAAATATAATTAGAAAAAGGTTTTTTCCCACCGTTGACTATTAGGTCAAAGTTGAAAAAAAGTCAATGCACCATGTTTGTCTGGCGAACCACGATATTTGACCTATGATTTGAAGGGCAAAAAGTTAAAGGAAAGATTTTCATTTTCTAAAACTATAGAGGAACTAGGGAACCCTAGAGGGAACCGGTGTCATTTTAGAATTTGGGTGTCACATGGCAGCCCAAATGAACCACATTGTAGGGTTGAACCCTAGGACCCCGTCCTAGGATTCCGTTTATATATAACTGCTTTAGCAAAACTATACATTTCTGTATCACACAGCCAGGCCCAAAAGTTGATACTTAATTAGTGGGATGTATTGCGTCGGATATTTTAATTGTTTTGCAGGATTTGGCGCCATCACCATCTCTCTCGCCTCTTCCCAGCATTTCGAGTTGGCAACATGGTTTCAAAACTCAACTGATATAGACATGGATCAATGAGATGAATTGATTTCGGCCTGATTCGATATTGATACCACCAACGGTATCAATATCAACAGGGATAGGCCAATACCGCCAAAATATTTATTAGCCAACCAATGGACTTGATATCCCTTGGTATCGGTCAATACGTGTTGGCAGACACCATCTCTGATATCAAGTTTTGTATAGTCTGACTGTCTACCTGAGGCTAATTTTGCAGCATTCAACAAATACACATGCTATGTTGGTGTCAAATGATGAGTTGATCATTAGCCAACTCAGGTGTTCTCGGCAATAGTGGTTAGTTTAATTATATGCTTAGACATCTCTGGACGTGTTAATGACTTGATGGCAAGTTTTTGTCATATGATTATTGTAAATGAATCTTTACAGTTAAAATCAATAAACCAAACCAATGCTGCATAATATGCAAGGTCCAAATTGATGTATTCAGATTGGATGGTCAAGATCTTCTAATGAGCTTTTGCTTTTGGGATGAGGTGAATTCAAATGATGGTCTACCATTTGGATTAGTCAATAGATAATTGTGCCAAGCATTTAACAGGTCGTCAACAGGACATCATGAGTAAGACCCTATCCTTAATTATTGCCTTCCCATTTGGGTTGGAGGATGCCTATAAGGATTATTATGTTCAACCAGATGTGCGTTTATCCTTTTCAGGGCCTACCGATTTGGTTAAAAGAAAATTTTAAGGATTATTTTGCTGAAGTTATAAGATACTTTGTTAAATAAGTTGCCTATTTAGGCAACAAAGTATATGCTGGGACTTGCATTAGTTAGTTGTTGCGTACCTTTTTTGGTGTATTATATGCATGAAATTGCAATAAGAAATGCAACTTACATATGAAAAAAGAAAAGAATCTCTAATTTCCTTGAACCATAGAATTAAATTTATTTAGATTGTAGTTGGACAACATTAACACCCACTAGAAAGAAATCACAAATCTTCAAAAAAATTAAACAATCTATCCATCTGCCACTATCACAAGCTTCTTGTTATCCAAATATATGATTCAAAAACCTGAAAACTCGACTTCAATCCAAAGCTAGTAAACTCGGGTTAACTGAAAGACTCAGGTAAAATTCGACTAAGTCCAACTTGGTAATCTAGTAAAATTTTAATATACATAGGCTTATATAGAGGGGTGGTAACGGGGACGCTGACATCATGAACATAGGCTTTAGACCATATCGCGTGTTGCAGCGTCGGAAGAAACGAAACGGAAACTAGGACCAGGCATAAAGGAGAACACAAAGGAGTACACGATCGATCGATCCCAGACATTCGATCGACCGATTGAAGACAGGGGGTCTCAACTTTTGGCAAATTTTTGTTCTTAGTCGATCGATTGATTCCAAATTTTCGATTGATCGAATGTGAACCGAGACCTGGGCAATTTATAAATTTATAAACCGATCGATCGACTTCAGAATTGATCGATTTGTCGCGTAGGTGAGATCCACCAAAAGACGGGATTTTAGTTTTGGGCAAACTTGTCCTTTTTAGTGTTTATTTGATTTAGGATTTTTTTTTTTTATACCTACTATATAAGGTCCTTATAAACTTTGTAAGGATTATTGATTATGAATGAAAAGAGCAAATGCTTTTAGCTTGAGATGAGCTTTTGAAGAGTGAATCTTCTCTCCCGCAAAGGGTTTGGTGTGAAGTCAAGGGTGCGATGCCCACAATTTCCTAGTTTTTATCTTTATCTCTCTATTTATCTTTTCTCTAATTTATTTACCGATCCCTTAAAACCTAATTCAGCCATTACTCTTTTGAATATCCCGAAAATTCTAAACCCTAGATTTTACTTGAGACATTAAACCAATCCGAATCATAAACCCTGAGCGAACCAATGATTCCACCTTTGATCGAAGAGCGACACCCTAATCTGGAAGCAACTAGAGTTCTATCTCTTGGATCCCCCCTTCTGCGAAGCTAACGGATCTAGCGCATCGGATTGGACCCTACCTGAATCAAACGTGATCCAAGCGGAAATCTATGAAATCTTAAGGTATCGCGAGCGTTTTGAGACTTTTGCTTAATTAATTTAGTTTAATTTTGGCAAACTAGGATTTCATCATCATTCATGTAGTCTAGGGTCGTCGTCCCACGTCAGTTTTGGTGTCAAAGTCTAGGTTCTAGGTTAGGGCATCTTTTGCATGACATTTTAATTTTAGTGCAATTTTATTTCATTTGTGTTCATCAATGTGCACGTCTAGTGTTTGATAAAAGTCCTTATTCTTTGTTGGTTCATAATTGCATGTCATTTTAGAACTTGTGTTAGTAAGTAGTGATCACCATGGACATGAGCGAGGTTGTCAATGTCCTTAGGGACATCAATGCTGAATTGTGTGCGATCAATGATAGGATGGCTGCCATGGAGCAAGCCCAAACAACCCTTGAGGCTTCTAATGATAGGTTGTTTGACCGAGTCAATCGGTTAGAAGGGGTTGGTGAGTACCTTGATCAATATCGTGAGCGTGATGGTCCACGCTTCAAGTGCAGTGGTCATCAGAATGATCGGAATCAGAACTGTAGGGTAGATCATCGTGGGGATGACTACAACCCGGATGTGTGACTCCTAAAAAATGTTTGAGTTGAGTTTCCAACCTTCGATGGGAGAATGGACCCTAAAGTCTTCCTCGATTGGTTATCCGATATGAATCAACATTTTGAGTGATATAGTATGAGCGATGAGCGATGTGTTAGGCTCGCCAAAGATGAAGCTCATCGGCCAAGCTAAACTCTTTTGGACCAACGTCGAGCGCATAAGAATGAATGTAGGTTGTGCTCCCACTACCCGTTGAGAGGACATGAAGGTACGACTTATAAATAAGTACGTTCCTTTATCATACTACCATCGCCTACTTGATCAATGACAATATTTATGCCAAGGTAGTATGCTCGTGACCGAATACATTGGCAAATTTGAAGAGTTCATAATGAGAGCCAAGGTATCGGAAAATCCTCAAGTCGCTCTCTCCAAATTTTGCACTGGATTGCGAATTGAATTGAAAAAAGAGTTGATCTCTCACCTCGTTGAAACTCTTGAAGGGTGTTACTTCGTTGTTCAAGACCTTGAATGGTATTTGAAAATGACGGTAGTGAGGCGACTTGAATCCCATACCGGTCAACATCGTGCTGGAGAGGTGAGGCTTAGTGCTGGAAACCCACCTCCCAAATCTACACAATCCACTCCTACCAATGTGAGATTTGACAAGGGAAAGGGTGTGGTTGGAGAATCCTCGAAGGGTGGTTCTAACATTAAGTGTTATAAATGTTAGGGACTGGGACACTTTTCCGCCCAATGCCCTACGAGAGAACCCCAAAGAATCTCTTCATTGAGGGAGAGGGAGATGAGGATGATGGAAATTTTGAGGAAGAAGTATTCAAGCCAGATGTCACACCTAGTGATGATAGTAGTCGTGCTCTAGTTGTGAGGTGTGCCCTTGCACAATCTCAACGGGATGAAAAGGAGGATTGGTGTAGGGAGAACATTTTTCACACCTTCGCCAAATGTGGAGAGAAGAGTTGTAGGGTTATCGTGGATAGCGCGAGTTGCACCAATGTGGTGTCGACACACCATCACCCGCTTAGGGCTTACACCCGAAGCTCACCCGAGACCACACAAAGTCGCATGGGTTAACTCTTCATCCATTCCCGTGTCTCAAAGGTGTCGTGTGCTTATTCAATTGAGTTCATATTCAGACACCTTGTGGTGCAATGTGGTGCCAATGGATGTGGGTCATTTCATTTTGGGAAGGTCGTGGCTCTATGATTTAGACGTGACCCTTCTGGTCGATCTAACATATGCACGTTCATGTATAAGGGAAGGAAAATCACTTTAAACCCCTTGCCTCCCAAAACACCATTGATCAACAAAGTAGAGAAGAAGGGCAGTCAATCTAAGACCATCAGCATTGTGAGCCCTGCGGAGTTTGAGAGAACATCTTTAGATGAGAGTGTGGTGTACGTTGTCATCATCGTTGAACGTGCTCTCGAGTCTATGGGCGAATACCCTAAGGAGGTTGAGCTGATTTTGAAAGAATTTGCGGATGTCTTCCCAGAAAACTTACCCAATGAGCTCCCTCCTATGCGTGGCATTCAACATGCCATAGACTTAATTCCCGGATCTACTCTGCCGAACTTGCCCCATTATAGGTTGAATCCGGTTGAACATGCCGAGTTAACACGACAAGTCGATGAGCTCCTTTGGAAGTGGTTCATCTAAGAGAGCTTAAGCCCTTGTGCCGTACCCGCACTACTCACACCCAAGAAAGATGGTACTTGGCGAATGTGTGGATAGTTGGGCCATCAACATGATTACGGTCAAGTATCAGTTACCTATACCGAGGCTCGATGACATGTTAGATATGATGGTTGGTGCCACTATCTTCTCTAAGATAGACCTTAAAAGTGGCTACCATCAAGTCCGTATCCGCCCCGATGATGAGTGGAAAACCACCTTCAAGACTAAAAATGGTCTTTATGAGCGGATGATCATGCCTTTTGGGCTATCTAATGCCCCGAGCACTTTCATGAGGCTCATGACCCAAGTGTTGAGGTCATTCCTAGGCAAATTCCTTGTGTATTTTGATGACATCTTGATTTATAGTCATGACAAGGAGCAACACCTGATCCACCTTAGGTTGGTTTGCGAGACTTTGAGGGGAGAAAAATTGTATGCGAATTTCAAGAAGTGCACATTCATGCAACGATCTGTTGTCTTCTTCGGATTCATTGTCTTGGCCGACGAGATGGTTGCGAACCCCGATAAGGTTAAGGCTATTGTGGAGTGGCCCGAACCTAAGAATATTCACGATGTCCGTAGCTTCCATGACTTGGCTACATTCAATCATTGCTTCATTTGAAGTTTTAGCACTATTATGGCTCACATCACCGATTGCATGAAAAAAGGAGAGTTTCAATGGAGCAAAGATGCAACGAAAGCCTTTGCCGAGATTAAGCATTCGTCATGCGTCTACCAGATTTTCTCAAGTCTTTGAAGTAACATGTGATGTATCAGGTGTAGGTATAGGTGGAGTGTTTAGCTAAGAGGGTCACCCTATGGCCTACTTTAGATAGAAGCTTAACGAGGCGAAGCAAAAATACTCCACTATGATAAGGAGTTTTATGCAATTGTCTGATCCCTTTGGTATTAGAAACATTACCTTAGACCGCAAGAGTTTGTGCTATTTTTCGACCACAAAGCCTTGCGCTTCTTTGCTTCCCAAAAGAAGTTGAACCCGAAGCACGCAACATGGGTTGAATACCTCCAAGGGTTCACATTCGTGTTGAAACACAAGGTCGGTGTTGAAAACAAAGCGGCTAATGCGCTTAGTCGTCGGGTGGCGACTTTGCAAACCATGAGCACCGAGGTCGTCGGGTTTGAGCAATTGAAAGAAGAGTATTTAGAGTGCCCAAATTTCGGGATGGAATGCAATGCTCTCCTTGATAATCTGATCAACACTAACTCCAAGTATGCCTTGCAGGACAAGTATTTGTTCAAAGGCAATCGCCTATGCATCCCTCACACTTCATTGCGTGACTTCTTCATTTAGGAGTTACATGCCAGAGGGATTGCCGGACATTTCGGGTGTAACAAGACCATTGCACTCGTAGAGGATAGATTTTATTGGCCTAGCCTAATGAGAGATGTTTCTCGGGTTGTGAAAGAATGACGTACATGCCAAGTGTCCAAACAGAGCAAACAAAATACTAGTTTGTACACCCCTTTACCTGTGCCACACACACCATGGCAGGACAACTCGATGGATTTTATGATCAAAATTCCCAAGACTCCGCGAAAACAAGATTCCATTTTTGTGGTAGTGGACTGCTTCTCCAAAATGGCCCACTTTATACCATGCTCTAAAACCTCTTATGCGGCTCATATCGCAAAGTAGTTTTTCGGGGAGGTTATGCGTCTCCATGAGTTGCCCAAGACCATCGTGCCAGATAGGGACGTCAAGTTCACTAGTTATTTTTGGAAGGCCTTGTGGCACATGATGGGTACCATGTCGCAGTTCTCTTTGGCCTATCATCCTCAGACCATGGCCAAACCGAAGTCACCAATAGAAGCTTAGGTAATCTCCTTCATTGTCTTGTTAGTGATCACATTAGGACTTGGGATTCTATCTTGCCAATGGCCGAATTTGCATATAACAATTCAGTCAATAGGTCCATAGGCATGAGTCCGTTTGAAGTCGTACATGGTCATAGGCCTAGAACACTCTTAGATTAATCCCCATGTCTGCATCGCATTGAGTGTCCAAGTCCGCAGATGCATTCGCACAAGATATTCATAGTTTGCATGCTATTTGCATGCTGAAATTAGACAGAAAATTAATTCAAGCAATGATCGATACAAATTATCGGCGAATGCGCATAAGCGTTTCAAAGAATTCCAAATTGGTGATTATATGATAGTTCGGGTTAGGCCTGAACGATTTCCATCGGAGGTCGCAAAGAAGCTCTAAGCCCGCAGTGCTAGACCTTTTAGAATTGTGGTAAGGAGTGGTCCTAATGCGTACGTTCTTGAGCTTCCTCCAAATATAGGGATTAGCTCAACGTTCAATGTGAAAGACGTAGTTCCTTCCTTGGGCTCCTCTCCACCGCCTTGCAATCCTTTCCAAACGCCCCCTATTTACAATCCCAACCCGACAATGAAACCTCTACCACTTCCCTCCCCAAGCAAGCAGAGGAAAGATGCAATCAAAGAGATATTGGATGATCTTGTGGTGTCCAGCCATGGTGGAGGATTTCAGAAGTATTTGGTGAAGTGGATGGGTAAGTCGGACTCTAAAAATGAGTGGATAAATGAAGACGAAGTTCGTCGCCTAGACCCCGACATGCTCGATCAATATCACGACTTCGCTTCATCGCTGATGAAGACCTTTTGGTCCAGGGGAATTGACCGAGACGCTGACATCATAGACATAGGCTTTGGACCATATCGCGTGTACAGGTATCAGAAGAAACGGAAGGGAAACCAAAACCAGGCATAAAGGAGAACACAAACGAGCACACAGTGGATCGGTCAATCCCAAACATTCGATCGACCGATTGAAGACGGGGGGTCTTAACTTTTGGCGAATTTTTGTTCTTAGTCGATCGATCGAGTCCAAATTTTTGATCGATCGAATGTAAACTGAGACCTGAGTGATTTATAAATTTATAAATCGATCGATCGATCGATTTGTCACGTAGATGAGATCTGCCAAAAGACAGAATTTTAGTTTTGGGCAAGGCAAACTTGTCCTTTTTAGTGTTTATTTGTTCTAGGGTTTTTTTTTTTTTTTTAAGACTAAACTTTGTAAGGATTATTGATTATGAATAAAAAGAGCAAATGTTTTCAACTTGAGATGAGCTTTCGAAGAGTGAATCTTCTCTCCCGCGAAGGGTTTGGTGTGATGCCCACAATTTCCTAGTTTTTATCTTTATCTCTCTGTTTATCTTTTCTCTTATTTATTTACCGATCCCCTATAACCTAATTCAGCCATTACTCTTTTTGAATATCCCGAAAGTCCTAAACCTTAGATTCTACCTGAGACATTAAACCAATCCGAATCATAAACCCAGAGAGAATCAGTGATTCCACCTTTGATTGAAGAGCGACACCCTAATCTGGAAGTAACTAGAGTTTTATCTCTAGAATCCCCCTTCTGCGAAGCTAGCGGATCTAGCGTATCGGACTGGACCCTACCCGAACCAAGCATGAACATCCAAGCGGAAATATACGAAATCCTAAGGTATTGCTAGCATTTTGAGATTTTTGCTTAATTAGTTTAATTTCGGCAAACTAACATTTCATCATAATTCACGTAGTCTAGGGTCGTTGTTCCGCATCAGGAGGTCCGTATTATGGAACAAACAAATTCTCTCCTAAGAGTGATCCTTGCGTTTTTGTCGGCTATAGCACAAAACTAGCGCTCTTCCTTTTTATCTTTTTCTTTTTTTCTAATGAAGCTTTGTTCGTTTTAGAAGAAGCATATCAAAGAAAAACCACCGACACATAAAAACTGGACTGAACTCGACTCGGCCGAGTCAAGTAGGACAAGTCACTCGTGACTGGTTTCTAAAAGAGTTCGCTCAAATACTGGCTAGGTCGATTTTTTCTTAGAGTTTTGAAACAGTGTCCAAATCACCAATCACAGATTACAGCGTATTGTTAGAAGTGGCTCTTGAAGCCCCACACCCTGCTTTACCTTGACACATAGCACAGTTGCCAAGTGTTAAGGTGTCATAGATGTTTTGGCACGCCAATTTCTAAAGATTCCAATATGGTAACATGACCTCAAGAAAAAAAATAAAATAAGAAATAAAATGAAAATAAAAAATAAAAGAATTTGAAGGGAAATCTTAGAGAGCCAATTGAGATATGTATTAAAAAGATACATAATGTATGTCATGAATCTAACTAAATGTATACTATAATAGATCATCCTGGTACAATTTTATTTTAACTTTTTTTTTTAAATCCCAAAAAATACCCAAATTTTCTGAAAAAATATATTAATGGTTTTCTAATTTTTTCAATTTTTTAAAAAATTATTTAAGGCTTCTTTAAGGCATCTTTGGAAATGTTATCACCTTAGAAGTATAAAACCTCTCAACTTAACATTGCATATAAATATAACATTAAAGTCACCATAGTAAACTATTGATCCTAGCACATTGTACATGAAAAACTTACATTAAAGTCACATTAAATTCCTTGGTGGTTCTTCGTCGCCGCCATCATCATCATCAATGCGCTAGTTTTACCTATAGTGTAGGCCATATTGATACCCATGATCATATGCCCCCCATTCAAACAGAGACATTAGCATAGGGTATGGGTTAGTGTAATATGGAAATGTAGGTCTTCCAAAAATTTGACAAAGAAGTCTTTATGTTGGGGGTAGGTTAGTTGAGGGATTGGGTATGGGTTACTGGTTGCTGAATCTTCGGTGTTTTGCAAACTAAATCCCCCAAAGGTAGAAATAGTACAACCCATATTATCTTGTGGTGGTTGGTAAGATTCTGAAGCTCCTCTTCCTTCAACCCCTCCACCTCTAAATGTAGGAGTGTCAAACATTGTTAATGGTTCATCGTCCCATTTGACAATACCTCCATAAGAGGGACCCCGCATCAACGCCTCCACCACCACCACCACCCTATCATCATCAGTATTATCACTACCGGGTTATGTTTCTTCATCAAGTTCATGGGGGAATTTGTGACGAAGTCTTCTTCTTCGCCTAGGTTCTTGAGAAGTCTGGTCCTCTACTATTCTTTCTGCATTATCCAACCATGCAATGCTCTCACTATCCAACACTAGAGCTTCTCTCTCTTCAATCCACTGATTCAAAGGATCATCCTTCGCGAATATATAATCCAACTCGATGGAGTTAAAATATTCACTATCTATAACGTAGAATATGATAGATTAATTAATATATGCCTCTTCAATTAGATAAAATAAAAAAATGTATGAACTAAGAAGCTCAATAATTGTTTACCACGATTGGTCATCTCCATATTCCTAACCCTTAACCGCATATTATAATGGTAGTAGACTAACTTTTCCAATGGGCGCATAATTAGCCTATTCCTGGTCTTCGTGTGGATAAGAGAAAATGCTCCAATTCCGCTCACTATTGGATGAGGAACATATTTGGGGTAAAACCCGCATGACAATCCGCCTTAGTATTGGTCCATCATGTCAGTAGTGCATCCACCAATATGTCGCTTTATCATGTTGAATCTGAGATTGTGCTAACCTCGTTCCAAACAACTCATATCTCTTCCGGAACATATCAATCTACAAAGACGTAATACCACTGTTCTGAAAATCGCCATGATTCGAGCTCCGGGACCCCGTTTAGGCCTAAGCGGACTCGGCGAGCCGGATTTGCGGGCTGCCGGCCTTGATCCCCAACTTCTTTTTTTTTTATCTCCTCTGTTTTCTTCTTTTTCCTCGGTTTTTTTCCTTCTTCTTATTCTTCTTCTTCCTCTATTTTTTATGATCTTGCACAATACTTTTTTTTTTGGCAACTGAGCAGTGAGCACAACTTTTTTTTTGGTCTTCTTTTAATTTTTTTTCTTCCTCCTATTCTGGGCAAATGACACACACACACACACACACATATATATATAGCGGCCGCCCGAACATCTCCCCAACAGCCCGAACCCGCCCAGCGATTTTACGAACACTGCGTAATACGATAACTGACATATCAATCTACAAATAGAGCATATTGATCTACAAATTAGAAATAATATTATAACCACTCACATCTCTTATAGTTTGACCTTGGTCCACCAGCTTAAGCTCCATCCGCTGGATGACATTGAGCAAATCATTGTACACTTCATCAATTTCATTCAACTCAAAGCGTCCCGTATATTGGAAGACAGGGTTCAAATAATATGTTATACATAAAATATGAGTAGCGTAATTAGTATATAAAAATAATGAGCACTATGGAAGAGAACAAATAAATTAAAATCATTAAATAAGCAGTTAACCACGAATTACATGTGGCATGCAAGAATTGGTGGAATTGTTTATCCCACCTCTTATTGATAATCAACCAACATCGCTTATATTTTGCGGGGAATTTTGTTTTGATGGCCAACTTCGCCTTGTCCATTGACCCATAAATGTACCTCGTGGTCAATTTATCATCACCATCTATCAACCTCAACACCAGTACTAGCGGGGTAGTGGCGTTCACCAAGTGCTCAACATCTGTTCAAAACAGGGTGTTGTTTCAGCCAATTAAATGCAAGCGGGTCTCTTTGATCTGGGCAATTCTGATTCATATTTTACCCACTCTTGGGATGACGCCATTGTTTTCAGGTCACGCTTATATCTTGTTAAGCTATAGAGGGCAAGAAATTGTGTGGCAAACCGTGTAATCTCAGGCCGGAGGAGGTCATTCTTAGTAAACCCTACTCATCAAATTCACCAACTTCTTAGTACCTCCTTATACAATAAGGAGGTAATAATTCTTCCCTTTTGAATAATTGTCCGTGTCTTGCTCCTCTTTCCCAAGTCCTCAAGAATGAGATCCACGCAATGAGCGACACACGGAGTCTAATACAAGTGAGGTCTCTTCAACATTAACCGAATACCGGCCGCTTTATAATTGGTGGCATTGTCTGTTACCACCTGTACAACCCGTTTCTCTCCATCCTCTTCAACTACCCTATCCATTAATTGAAATTGGTTAGAAGCATCCACCAATTTCAAGAATATTGTCCCATGCTATATACCAAAAAATTGATCAAACTCTTTTTTGTAGGACCGGTCCACCCATCGCTCATAATTGTGCAACTTCTCTCATCCCACACTTCCTCAAAGCTTTTCACCTAAACTCCAAATCTCCTTGTATTCGTCATCTAGGAGAACCAGGCCCCAGATATCTCGTATGCAAAAGACTTTTTAACTCCTGACGCAACTTCTACACTAGTATCGATGATACTTTTGAAGTATGGAGACTCCACAACCTGACTTGGAATGTGGCTGAATACCACGAACTTCGTAATTTTCTTTTCAAGCTTCTTCCCCCATGTTTTTAATAAGGTTGCGCTCAATTTTGTTTGTTTTGAACTTCTGTCATACACATGAAGGCATCCATAAGACCGATACTACAACGTGTACTATGTCTCATGGTCTCCCTCATGGTTGCTGACCCTCAATCTCCTCATCATCTTCAACATCATGTATATTTTGACTAGACCCACCACCACCAGCACGCATGGATAGGCCCCTCAAGTTGGACCTAAACCGAGAATCTGCCTCTTCCTGATCTTGTCGAATCTTGTTTCTCTAGCACTCTCCTTCATCACTCTCGTTCATGGGTCAAAATATCGTCCGATACCGATACGTATCGTCCGATACGTATCGGTTTTGGAGGTCAGAGGTACGATACATAAGGTATGTATCGTACCCTGTATAAAATAGGCAAATTATCGCCCGATACGGACAAAATATCATTCGTATCGTCCGTATCGGACGATAATTTGAGTAAAGGTGAAAATTTAAAAAAAGGATAAAATTATCGTCTGATACGAACAATAATTTCAAAATATCGGTGGGCCCCACCCTTTGACCCGACTAAAAGGTCGGGTTTCCCTTTTTTTTTTCCCATTTTCCTCCTTTCTTTTTCCTCTCTTCTTCCTTCTTCTTCCTCTCTTATTTTTGGGTTATTTGCACCCTAAATCGGCGCCAAATCGCACAAAAAATCACGGGATCAACGTGGAAGGTACGTGTTTATCATTTTACCATCATTTTATTTTATTTTAAATACTAAAATAAGGTAGATCTACCTAATTTAATGGTAGATCTACCTTAAATAAGTATAGATCTACCTTAAATAAGTGTAGATCTATCTTAAATAAGTGTAGATCTACCTTTAAATTTTATCATTTACCTATAATATTAATTATTTAAAATAATTAATATTATTTAAAATAATTAAAATATTTAAATTATTTAAATTAAGAAGAGGGGAAAAATAATTTAAAATATTTAAATTAATTAAAAATAATATAAATAATGGGTCAAAAATAATATGATGGGTCAAAAATAATTATATGTGACCCCATTTAAAATATTTAAATTGATGAGTCAAAAATAATATAAATAATTATAATTAAGGGTCACATGTAATCAATATGGGTCACATATAATATGGGTCACATATAATTAATAAAATAATGGGGTCAATATGGGTCACATATAATTAAATTTATGGGTCACATATTAAATTATATGTGACCCATATTAATTTTAATAATAAATTTAATTATATGTGACCCATATTGATTATATGTGACCGTCACATATAATTAAAATAATTAATATTATGAGATATGTCCCATAAAATATTAGAATAATATGGAATAAATTTCAAATAAATTTTTAAAAATTATAATAATATCAAATAAATATTCAAAAATAAAAATAATATCAAATAAATATTTATAAATTATAATAATATCAAATAAATATTCAAAAATTATAATAATATCAAATAAATTTAAATTATACTCTATTCTTTTATAAATTAGAATAATATAAAATAAAAATTCAAATGTAATCTAAATTTTATAAAAATTAGAATAATATCAAATAAATTTAATAAAATATAATCTAATATTTTTAAAATAGCAATAATTAAAAAATAAATTTTATTTTCAAGTGTAAATTAGATGTTTACTTTAATGCAATCGTTTGCTCATTCATGCAGGTGAAATAAATAAATATGATACGTTAAGACAAAGAATAGATGGTAATAGACTCCAGATCCAATGTAAGCTTTGTGAAAAAAAACTGCTGAGAGGAGGTATCACACGGTTAAAGGAGCATCTTGCTCATGTAAAGGAAGAGACAAGAGGGTGTCCCAGTGTACCCAGAGAGGTAAAAGAAAATATCAGAGCTAGTTTACAAGCGGCAAAGGGAAAGAAAAAGAAGCCGATCGTGATAGGAAATGTATGAGAGAATCGAGGCGGATCCAAAGTTTACATCACCGCACTTTTGAGGATGATGAGGATGAGGATGAGCAGGATAAGCGAGAGCTATGAGAGAGAGTGCGAGAAGCACAATGACGAGATCGGGAAGAAGCCGATTATCGATTTCGGTGGTTGAGGGCCCATCCATGCCTCTGGGTGGTGGATCTAGTCATAGGCCACATGTTGTTGAGGATGATGAGGATGTTAAGCGTAGGTCAAACATGGGAGGAATTATAGCGTACTAGAGGTCAGTACTACATTTCATGGATCCATTCATGTATCGCTGAAAGCTCCAAACAAACCAAATTGAGTGCAATCTCACTTACAAAATGGGGAAGAAGCTTGGAAAATCGACACAAGTTTTTATATACACATCTGGAGCCAGCATACTTCAAAAGCATGATTGATACAAGTGCGAAGTTGGTCCAGAGTTAAAAAGCCTTCTCCATCTGAGATATCCGGGTCCTTACTAACAGATGAGTAATGGCGAGATAACCGCCTATGTACAAAGCTTTGAGGATGTATGGGATGAGAGGTTGCACAATTATGTGCGATGGATGGACCGTCCCACAAAGAAGAGTTTGATAAACTTTTTGGTTTACAGCGATGCCGGGACAGTATTTTTGAAATCAGTTAATGCTTCTAGACACGTAAAGACTGCTGACTACCTCTTTAAACTAATGGATATGGTAGTTCATGAGGTTGGAGAGCAGCGGGTTGTGCAGGTGGTAACAGACAATGCGGCAAACTACAAAGCCGCTGGATTAAAACTAATGGCAAAGAGACGTCACCTGTCTTGGACCGTGTGTGCCGCATCGTGGACCTCATTCTTAAGGATTTAGGAAAGAGAAGCAAGGCACAGACAACTATTCAAAAGGGAAGAACGATTACTTCCTACCTGTACAACAGTGACAAGCTGGTCAATTTAATGAGAGCCTTCACGAACAATGAGTTGCTCCGACCTGCGATTACACGTTTTGCAATACAGTTCTTAGCCCTACAGAGTTTGGCTAGATATAGGCGTGAGCTGAAAAGCATGGTGTCGTCGGAAGAATGGAATCAACATGAAATAGGACTCCCACGAGCGAAGAGACTAGCTTGCACTGAAGTTGCTGACCTGATCTACAGCACGCAGTTTTGGGCAGATGTCGACCACCTGATCGCCGTCACTACCCCGTTGGTGCAAGTGTTGAGATTGGTTGATGGTGATGACAAACCAACGATGGGGTACGTTTATGAGTCAATGGATAAGGCAAAATTGGCTATAAAAACCAAATGCCCTACAAAATATAAACGATACTGGGCGATTATCGACAAGAGGTGGGATGCACAATTTCACCAGTACTTGCATGCAGCAGGTATAACATGTTGCACAATTATGTAGTGATTTTTATTTATTTATTCATTATTTTCATATACTGATGAAATTGCTCATATTTGATGTGTAGCACACTACTTGAATCCAACCTTCCAGTATACGCGACGCTTCGAGCTGAGTGACACTGATGAAGTGTATACCGGTTTGCTCAATGTAATCCAAAGAATGCTCCCTGAGTTGGCGGACCAAGGCCAAGCCATAAGAGATGTGAGTGATCATAGTATCATACCTTATAAGTAATAAGTCAAATGTCATGTGATATTATCATCTATTTATTGATATGTGCCTTACTGTGTTTCATCTTTATAGATTGACATGTTTCGCAAGAGACATGGGTCATTTGGGACCCCGTTGGTGCAATCCCAAATTAAACACGACAAACCCGCTGATTGGTGGATGCATTATGGAGGTGATGGTCCGATATTGAGGTGGGTAGCAATGAGGGTATTGCAGCAAACGTGTTCCTCGTCCAACTGCGAGCGGAATTGGAACACTCTCTCTCATTCATGCTAAGACAAGGAATAGACTAACTATGGACCGATTGGAAAAGTTAGTCTACTGCCACTACAACATGCGATTAAGGGTCAGGAATATACTGAGGACCAACCGTGGTAAGCAATTACATGAAGTCATAGATCCTCAATTATATAAAGTCTTACTTACATATTATACTAATTCATCTATCATATTCTACCTTGCAGACGGTGATTATTTTGATCCCATCCAGTTGGATTATATATTCGAGGAGGATGACCCTTTGAATAAATGGATCGAAGAGAGAGAAGAGCCAGTCTTGGATAGTGAGAGCACTGAATGGCTGGACAATGCTGAAAGAGTAGCGGAGCAGCAGGCCTCCCAACCACCGAGGCGAAAAAGAAGATTGAATCGTCATTCAGTGGTTGGATCTGATGACGAAACGCAGCCCGGTAGTGATGATGGGAGTGGTGAGGATGATGGTGGAGGGCATGATAGTGAAGGGGACGTTGACACTAGTGGGGAGGGGAGGATGCTGGTACCTCTGATCCTTATAGAGATATGGCGACGTGGGACAATGACTCGACGCCGTTAACACAGTTCGACACTCCTACATTTAGAATGGGAGGGGTTGAAGGAAGAGGAGCGTCGGGATCATATCAAACACCACCACCACCACCGCCACAAGATGATACGGATATGGGTTATATGACTTCTAGCTTCGGGGGATTCAGTTTGCAAAATACCGAAGATTCAGCAACTAGTAACCCATACTACTAGCCACAACAAACTTACCCGGTGCCATATGACTTCGTTGGTCAGATTTTTGGAGGACCGGCCTTTACATACTACACTGAGCCATATTCGTTGCTACAGTCTCAGTTTCAAGAGGGCACATATAATCATGGGTATCAATATGGGCAACATTATAGGCAAAGGCCGGAAAGCTCGCGCACCGATGATGACGATGATTATGAGGGCCAAGAACCACCACGAAATTCAATGTGGCTCTAAAGTAAGTTTTCCATGTACAATTAAATTTATTTTTATCAACATAGCTATTATTTTTTACAATATATAATTTATTTTTGTCAATATACATTGTAATTTAGTTTATGCGTGACTGCGTCGATCAAATTATGAAATATTGTTAATAAAATAGGCATGTGATCAGCTGGTCGAACATAATGTTAGAAGATCTATTACATTAAATCAAAAATGTGATCTTAAGTCAAAAATAAGTTACAAAATAGACATGTGACTTGGGTTAAGTTACAAAATAGGCATCTTACTTATATATTCATCTAAATAATGCATCAAATAAGTCAAAAATAAAAGCAAAAATAGTTGAAATAAATACAAAATAAATAAATATAATTTTTCAGATTTTTTGGGATTTTCTGGGATTTTTTTGGGATGTTTTTTCAAAAAACCGGTTTTTTGAATGTATCAAACCGATACATTCAATGTATCATCGATACATTGAATGTGGAGGTCGATCGTCTTTCCCGATTCAATATTTTGACCCATGCTCTCGTTGTCACCGTATCGACATCCTCATCATCATCAATCCCTCAGGTCTAGGTGCAGGAAACTCTGGACCCCTTATTCTCTCATACATGTCCCAATCTCTGTTGGCATCTACTTTCTTTTTTTCCTTAGTTGCCTTCACTGTGGCTCCCATAGGTAACATCACCTCTTTCGAAACTTTCTCACATCCTGTAATCTCTCCCTTAATGTGAGCCAAATGCTCATTCAATCGTATTATGCCCCATCCCCTACAGTTTCTTCCCATCGAGCGTACATTTAATTCAGAGCCTATTACCATCTATAGCTTTACCATATTGCCAGGCCAAATCTTGCCCACGTACCATATTTATTTATTTCACCTATAATTAGAGACTATTAGACGTTAATTAGAAGTAACAAACAAATTAATGAGTAATATGTCACATATTGTTAATTGTATATCACATACTATTAATTATATGTGACCTTTAATGTGTAATATGCCACATATCATTAATAATATGTGATATAATATGTATAATATATCACATATTATTAATGATATGTGACATATTTTAATATATGATTACATGATTATTTCATTAATGTATGATTATATTATTAATATATAATTATAAATTAATATATGATTATATGATTACACATCATTATAATTTTTCAAACAATAACTAATATATGATTATATATAAATTATTTTTTCAAAGAGTAATTAATATATGATTTTTTAAAATATATAAATCCATAGCAAAATTAAAAAATAATTTATTATCTAGGTTAGGAACCAATTAACTAAATATTATGATCTAGGTTAGGAAATAAATGAACCTAGGTTAATAGATCTAGGTTGGTTAGATCTAGATTACAAACTCTAAAAATAAATCAAATTTGAGACACATTAGAGACATCTAGGGCCTCAAATTTGGGGGTTTTAATACAAAACTCCTAAATTTTGGCCTAAATTTTCAAGATCTACCATATTTATGGGTAGATCTATTATAAATAAAGGTAAAAATGTAAGAAAATGGAGAAAAATAATCCTAAATGATGGAACACATACCTTTTCTACAATCTCCGGTGAGACGGCGATGATCCCGGGCATTTCCAGGTGGTGGTTTTGAGTCTCCGGTGCTTAGGAAGGAAGATGAGGAAGATGGAGAAGAGAAAAAAGAAAGAAAGTAAGAAAAAAAGTGGAGAAATAGCCCCAAACCTGTGTTCACAAGTGGCTGGGGCCCACTTTAATTTTTTTGAAATTATCGGACACTAATTTCAAATTACCGCCCGATAGGGACGATAATTTGCCCGTATCAAGCGATAATTTGAGTGTTTTTTGGGGTGCCCAATAAAAAGTGCATTTATCGTCTCGGACACCCCAGAAACCGATACGTATCGGTTGCGTCCAATATTTTGATCCATGTATACTATATTAGACAAATTGTTTTCAATAACCCAAGCTTTTTATGTTATAAGTTACTAAACTTCACACAATTGTTTTTAATAAAACGATAATTCATTTTATCATGTCAAACGAAGACCATTTTCATAGTATTATGTAGTATTTTCATACGTGTCATGTCTAGAAGTATCGTGTTGTGTTGAAAAGTGTCCAAGTGCCACCAATTTCCGGCACGAGTCCAAGTGTCAGGACCGCAAAAATCCCAAAAGTAGAAGTGCCTAGGTAACACTACCCACACCCTGTGTGAGCCCTAGGCACACTGCACACTAAGTTAAGTATGCAATGTTGCCTCGATGGCCAACTCACTCATTTGTTTGGCTTTGGCTCTGTCTATGTAAACTTGACTATGGCTAATGAGCTTTGTATCTCACTGGTAAGTGCATGTCGCTTGCTCAAATAGAAACATAGTTGGTGTACACGGTCCTAGTAAGAAAACTCACCCTAATCTTGCAAGTATAGTGTCATCTTAGCACAATTCTTGCCTCATGCCAAAGAGACAAGGAGACACTAGAAGCGCCCTCAACGCAACTAGGTCTGCACACACAAACACTTACGGTCAACTGGGCTAAAAATTGGCACCGTAGAACAAAATTATACGTCATTGGACTTCTCTCTGCTATATAGGGGGGAAATGTCAATTCTTAGAAAGTAGCGAGAAAACGTCAAATGCATTAGTTTGACATACCGATTCCGAAAGACACCTTACGAGGTTGTTTGGGCCACATGACATGCTCGTGTGCCAACCAGAATGCCAACATGTGTTCCATATCCAAGCTATGCAATCAACACCAATCCACAACACCCCACCTCAGCCCATTGTAAACTCTCTCTCAGAACCCAAACAACATCCTTGGAAACCCCACAACAAGGCTCACATGGCTCGACAACATGCCCCTCTTGGCCTTGGGCCATGGCGATAGTCGCGCTCATGACACTAGCCACGCCCACACTCATATCCACCAGGCTCACACAACAAACCAACAAGGCCACACAGCATTCCTGAGTACCAATACCAGCTCAACGGCCATGCCCACAATGGCTTTCAAGTGTGTGTCCATGCCATACTAAGCTACTAGACTTGCTCATTCTACCAATATCAAACAACCAATGTTATCACAACTTCAACCACTATCTTGAAACTGCCCACAAACTATTTTTAAAACCTTTATTTGTTTATGGTGGCAATCCAACTGAATGAATGACCCACTAACTCCGTTTTAAAATCAATGCAAAGCATAGTTACTAAGTTGGGGTTCGGCAATAATTCGGCAAGGCTAAAATTCAGTAAAATTCAGTATTGAGGAAAAATCGGAGAAAAAAAAGAAGAGATTAAAGGTATGAATTTGTTTCATATATACGTAAACAGTAACAGTTTATTGAAAGAGTGGAGGGGAAATGCACCTGTTTGCAGGGATGGATCCCAAAAACCGGGTGCATTATCACATCCCACATGGCATGATCAATCCAAAACAACACCCGTTTTGGGTTGATCAGTCAGGTGGCATGTGATTTGTTTTAATTTCTTTTCTTCATAACTTTTTCGACCTTGATTTGATGGGTCAAAGATAAAGTGACTCCCCACAAATTTGGTGCATTGATTTTAGCGACCTATAACCACATATTCAACAGTGGATATGTATCAGATTGTGCCCAATTTTTTGTGTGGCACTTGATCAATCTTATCCAAGTTGCTGTGGCACCCGATCCTCGAGATGGGTACCACATGATGCCCAGCTGTTGTGGTTGCATAGTCCCAGGTCTCTTATTGAACAAAGTCGCAATTTTTTTTTTTAAATACAAATAATTCGTTATTAATTCACGGAACCTCAAAATCGCGAATTATTCTTGAATTTTCAAAATTCAAAATTTTGTGATTATGATGCAAACTACATACCATTCCAAACAAATTATAATCATACCCACCATAATCAAAATAACAACTAGCAATCAATACTCAACAACAAAGATTCAAAAAATATGAAAAGAAAATAAAAAAAATATGTAAAAAGTCATGATTTATTGAAAAAAGTGGCAAATTTTTAAAAAATTAATTGACCCCAAAATTGCAAATTATTCACCAATTTTTCAAATACTCGACGAATTTTGTGATTATGATGCAAACAACATAGCACTACAAACAAATTCTAATCATACCCACTCTAATTAAAATAACAATTAACAATCATAGTGGCAAATTTCCTTTCCAGCAATATTGCGGTAGGGGGTAGTTTCGGCTCATTTCGGATAAATTTCCAAAACATTTCGGGGTATATATATATATATATATATATATATATATATATATATATATATATATACATACATACTAGTTATTAAATATTATTTAAAAATTTATCAAATTTAAAAAGATTTCCTTAATTTCCGCGAATTCATCCGAAATTAAAGAAATTTCACCAAGACTGAAATTGGGTAAATAGTTTCATACAACTCCTGTGTCGAATTTGGGAGAATTTCGAAGAAATTTTTCACCATGTTAACAATCACCGATTCAACAACAAAAATTCTTATTAAAAAAAAAAAAAAAGCTCACCTTGACGTAATTCTTATAATAACCCTTGACGACCGGATCGGAAAAAAACGAATCATCCTCCGTCAAATTCACCTTCCCGCCTTCTCTCGCCCAACTCACATACTGACTCTTTCCCCCAAACGCATTCAAATTATTAACCAGACTCAAAATCAACCTAATCCTATACCTCCTTGCTTCGACGATCACGAAATCTAACGCCTCAAAAACCCGCTCGTCGAACACCCCAGGCGAGATCTGAAGCACACCGTTGTTTCGATCGCCGCCATCGCTGAACGCCCACGTTCTGCAGACGGTCATCCCCATTTGGGATCCTCTTCGGAGCATTTTGGAAACCCTAGATCTTGATTGAGGGCCCCACACGCTCTCCTTCATGAGCCAGTAGGAGTTCCAGCCATTGATGTACAAGGGGTGACCGTCGACGGTGAAGTGGGTGGTGTTCGTACGGACGAAGGTCATGTCGGGTTGCCATAGGATCGGGAGGCGTATCTTGTCTCCGAAGTTGAGGTAGAGTATTGCGATTATGGAGAGGATGCCTAACACCGGATATAAACCCCGCTCCTTCCACATTCTGTTGGTGTCGCTCAAACCCTGCTGCCGACTGACACTATGTAATATCTACCTGCTGCGGTGACCTGTAGACAGGAATTTGGGAGTGAGTGCGCAGTTCGCGCCACCACAATTTTACTATGGGTACCAATATTTGCACCCATTGAAAGGCACATCCAGTTGGCAATGTGTTTTCCAAAAGGGTACCTTTAAATCCACTCATCCAATCGTTGAGTTCAAAGTGACAATAGAGATTGTTTTTCATCATTCTTTTTTAGGATGGATCTTTAGATCATGCTCTTACCATCCAGTAATTTCACATGATATCCATTCCCAAAAAGTAGCCTTGCCATGAGGAAGAACTCATCACACTTAAATAAGGTTACTTTATTGGGATGTATACACTTATCATCTCATGGTCCGCCCATGATCTCAAGATCCATCCTGGGAAAGAGTGAGATGAAAAAGTGATCTCCATCGATAGTTTCAAAGCAGTCGATGAGTTTTACCTTAGGTGAGCTCAACGATTCAGTGGGTGGATTTAAAGGTATTCTTTCGAAGAAAAAATTAGAAAAGGGCATTTAGAAAAGAAGAATCAATTTTAGAAAGTCTACTACAAAAAGTTTTAGGCAAAAAGGATTGGTACGGTCTTCTAAGTTTCACAAAAAATGATTGGTCCATTACAAGAAAGCACTTCATCTAAAATTATTATAGTACCCTTCTCTCTATCAAATATCCCAAATACTCTAAAAGTCTAACCCCATCGGCTCTAACATCACCCTACTCCATCACACCCAATGAGACAACCGTCATTCCTAACGTCATTCTCCGGACGAATGGTGATCGCTCGACACCATCTCCTCTTTCACTAGTTAGTAGAGGCACTATTAATGGAGTGATTGGAGAACACAACCCAAAATGGAGGTGCCATTAATGGGATTAAGAAAGTTTTAGGCAATCAGACATAGAGAAGACGGTCGAATGGAGATGCCATTAATGGAATTTTAAAATGTTTCAACTGATTCGAGACAAAGAAGACGAGCATATGGAGATGCCATTACAGCCCGAATCAATCATACCTATCCAAGCGGTGGAGAAGACGACCCAAATGGAGGTCCATTAATAGAGTTTTTCAAATTTCATACGATTGTAGAAGACGACATGGATGGAAGTCCATTAATGGAGTTTCACAAATATTCATAAAATTGGAGAAAATAACCTTGATGGGTCCATTAATAGATTTTTCCAAATTTACAAAAGATTAGAGAAGACGACACAAATGGAGGCCACTTAATGGAGTTTTGCAAATTTTCAAACGAATGGACAAGATGATCCAATAAGAGGTACCAATAATGGAGTTCTTTGTAGAGAGAGAGAAAGGGTGAAAATCCAAAATATATTTCTTTGCTTTAGGAATTCAGCCATATTGTCCACAAGATTGGAGAAGCCGAACCAAATGGAAGAAGGGTACTCCAGTAATTTTATGTGAAGCTTTTCTCACATATTGACCAAACGGTTTTTTGGGAAGTTAACAACTCGTGTCAATCCTTTTTTTAAAAAAAACTTTAAGAATAGTATAATAACCAGAAACAATTTACTCTCAATCGTGTTTCTGTAATTTTGCTAAAAAGGGAATCGCTTGAAAATAGTTTTAGCATAGGATAGCTCTACTCGCGCCTACCGGTTTACTGAAAGCTCCAACGTTTGAAACCCCTTAAAACCCATCAACTGCTTTAGATCGTCTCATGAAGATCGTTTTTCGCCCTGATCTTCTAAACAAAGGATTTTGAGACAATTAGCGTACCACTAGACAGTCAATATTTTATTTCACACAACACAGAAGCCCCAGAAGGGGCCCTAAAATCATATGACGACATCATGCTCAAATGTTGAATTTAGGACTTGTTTTTGGGTTTTGTAACACGTGGAATCAAAACATGACTTCTGATAGTACTATTATGCTCTCAAGATCAATTTTGAAGAAGATTTGAGTGAAAAACAACATTCATTGTTTGATTTCAAGCCGTCAATGGGTTTCAAGACATTGCCGCTTTCGAAAAACCTTGCGAGGAGTCACTTAGTCAATGTATGACAGAAATGGTAGTTTGAAATTGCAAAAAAGTTTCCAAAAAGTTATTCACCAAGCATGCGAGAAATATTTATAGTTGAAATTATATAAATATACTTATACTAAACATTATATAATACAAATGACATCATATATTTAATTGAGAAGAAGTGAGAATCGGTAACTTAACTATAAGGTGGAAAATCACTCTGCTCCGCTCTCCAACCGATATTTTCTTATCCGCTCCGTTGTCGGGCCGAAACATTCATGAATCGGCCACCTCGTTCAGGTGTTTCCTGATTTTTCTCAGGAAAGCTCTGATTCCTAAAAACTCATATTCTTGTAGATTCGTGATTTTCCCAGATGCGTTCTTAAGTCACTACTTTTCCCCAAATAACTCAAAATTGTATCGTTCTTAAATTCAAATGAAAAATGCTCAAAATTGGAAGAGTTATGCAATGACCTTGATTTTTGTTAACGTGGAATCGTTGTCCTTTGATGATAATACGACCTTTTTTACCAATTTGACTTTGGTCAAACCTTTGATCGATACATGCGAGGTGCAGCCTCCATCTCCACCAAATTAGTAAAATATGAAATTGTGTTCACAAATAGATGCATGGAATTTGAACCCGAGCCCTTCCTAGAATTTAATGATTTGAAAAATAAAATAATTATAACTACGTGTCTGCATCTAGAAAGATAGAGTGTGTGGTATTAGATCAACATGCCCCAATTGGGAGATTAGGGTGTCATACGCAACACCAAATCCAGTAAATAATAAGTTGCCTTTCATAGGCAACTTTCCAAAACGGTGGAGGTTCTCTTAATCCTTGCCAATTTAGCTAAGTGACACTATGGTTGCTCTATACTATACATATTAGTGGGCCAAGAAGGTGTTCTCCTCTCTAAAGTCATCAAGCGCCGTAGCCCTTCATCTCTCTCTCACACTCAAGTGCACATCCCTCTTTTATATGCGCCCAACACCAAAAATTACTATATTAGTAAACACAATGAGTTAGGACTCTTTTCTAACAAATCTTCCACAGGACTTCCTCATATAAGTCCAATCTAGCCCCTTGATTGTTGGGATTGGTTGCGAGCAATTAGAGCCTTTAATGGACTCTTTCCAAGCCAAGCATATCCCCATCTCTTTACTTTTCTCTCTATAAATAAAAGCCAAAGGCTTTTTATTCTCCTACCCTCTCTCTTTCATACCTAATGAAATCCTCGCAAGCCAGACACCCAAGCCCTCTCTCGTCCCCTCTTTATTGTCTCTCTCTCTCTACTTCTTCAACTCCCTCTCTCTCCCGATTAAAACAACAAAGATCCCAATTATTTTGCATCATCCGATCTCCATCAACCATGGCACCCCTCTCATCCTCTTCCTATTCTCACAAGTGCCCCACCATTTTATCCATGTCGCTACTATAAAAAAAATGGCCAATATCACCATCATCATCACCTCCATCGGGCCCCATTTATTGTGCTTAGACTCAGCTGCAACATCGGATAATTGCACCAGAAAAATCAAGCAAAGAGGTCTCTCTCAGGCAATAGTAATCCGTGTGTCAAAATTTAACTACGTCAATGTGTATCAATCCGGACCATCCGAACTCGCATAAAAGTTACAAACAAGGTGGGTGCACCTCAATCTATCATAGGTTATCCAGTTATTTTTGAAAAATATATAAAATAGATTTTAGAAATTCCATTAATGAAGCTCTGTGTAATTGAAGAAGGTAAAAACATAAAATAAAATAAATAAATACCTGTTTATTTTATATAGGTACCATAAATTTAATAATATGCATATATAAGTGTGTACATGAGTACACCAAATCAAATCCTCCCCCCTATTCTTTGTCTCCAACCATTCTACACGTCTCTGCAATACAGAGATATTATATATATATATATATATATATATATATATATATATATATATATATATATATATATACTATTTTATACACTATTTTGTAAACTGTTTTATGTATTGTATTATACGGATATATATTGTTTTTTTATATATTATTGTGGTATATTTCTATGCTGCTTGTATATAATTGCTTCTTCTGCCTTGCTCCCACAATCCTGAAACAGAGAACCCAACATAAATTTTAGAGAGGGAAAGAAAGAACCCAATATAAATTTAGAGAAGTTTAGAAAGAGAGAAGACCCATGGTCTTTAGAGAGAGAGACCCAACCTATAATAGAGAAATTTAGACTGAGAAAAAGAGAGAGATCCAATCTATAATAGAAAATTTTAGAGAGAGAAAGACCCAACCCACAATAGAGAAATTTAGAGAGAGAAAGAGAAAGATATATTTTTAGAGAGAGAAACCTATGCTTTTTAAGCAGAAAGAGAGACCCATGGTTTCTGAAGAGAGTAATAACCTCATTAAACACATAACAACCCCCAATGAGGAGTAATTAGATTTAAATCTTAGAATAAATATATGGTTAAACATCTCTTCTTTACTGTTTTACTCAATACTTCATAATATATACTCTATGTCAATTTTTTTTATGAATACGCAATGTTTAGGGTGCATGATAGTTTCATTCTTATATATGTTCACCATCATCTGACATTCATCATGTAGAAAATTACGATATGGTATACGCATAAAAGTTAAAAATAAAATATGACACATGACATAAGCCTTCGTCGCGGTAGGGTTTCTTTCACGGTCATGTAGAACTTGGAATGTAGGCGTCCATGTACGAATGCAACCCTCTATGATAGTATGAGATTTCACACGAAGTACATCCATGTTACTACAAAATCCGTCCCTTGGAAAATGTGATTTAGTGAAGCCTATGCACCGTGACCTATTATAATTAAGTTTAAGAAAATATGAGAAATAAATATAATAAGATATGAGATGTTAAGAAAGTAGAGATTTAAGCCCACGCAAATATAAAATCAGGGTGGGGACCTAAGCCCAAAACCGAATAATATGATATGTTAAGATATGCTGTGAAGGCCAGCTAAACATGAATTAAGTTCTACACGTGTCATACCTTACGAGCTACCATAAGCGGTCCAACGTCTGCAGCTGAGACGGGTCTTAAGGACATTATAATTTTATCTCGAACTAAGGAGACATTATGGTTACTATGTCGGCAATCTCATCAGGCAGGATGGTAGTTTATGTTATGATATGTAGGTTACGTGGTTATCTATACGTGGGCCTCGCGTGATAGGCTCGAGCAGCGATTCTGGCACATGTCGTTTAAACAAAATAAGATACAAAGTACGTTGTGTAGGCATATGGAGTAATAATAAGACTTATGATATGTCACGTATGATAAGTTGATAAGACAAATAGGAAAAGATATAAAAAAAAAGAAGCATCATTTACTCTTCATTTTATATTAAGTCTTTCTGTTTTGATTATAATATGCTATGAGTTATCGATAGTTGTCATCTTATTAAAATACTGATTTTATTTTTAAAATGCACCACAACTCTATCGAATATACACACGATCACCTGGATAAATTATGGTGGATCGATTGTGCAACCCCCACTGAGTTTACATGACTGAGTAAACTCACCCCCTCCCAAAAACTAACAACTATAGGTGAAGATATGGATTACACTACTTTAGTGGACTTAATACACTGGTAGATGATACAGATTATAAGGGTGACAATGTGGATGAGCAGCTTGACGATGTAAGGTATATAGTAATTATTTAGAAAAACTTTCCAATAGTTGATCGTACTTGTATTTCTAGTCATTTAATATTGTGGACTCCACTTTCAATGTAACCTTCATGAAGGGATTTTAATGTGAAAAGAAATTTTGATTCACGATTTTTAGGAGCCCTATTTTATGTAAGATTTAGTAAGATATGTATATCCGTTTATCGTCTTAACAAGCGTGCGGTGTCATAACACGAAATTCTAGGCTCTCAAAATCGGCTAGGATTCTGAGTCACTTTTTAGTAGTTGATCGTTCTTGTACCTCCGGCCATTTAATATTGTGGACTCCAATTTCAATGTATGCTTCATGAAGGGATTTTAATGTGAGAAGAAATTTCGGTTCATGATTTTTGGGAGCTCAGTTTTATGTAAGATCTAATAAGACATGTATGTCTGCTTATCGCCTTAACAAGCATGCGATGTCACAACACATAATTCTAGGCCCTTGAGATCGGCTAAGATTCTGGGTCGTGACAAGTTGTTAGGTGGGCTTGGGTCGTAGACACAATTATAAATGATTGGTATATGAGGAGAACTCCGATTTAGTCTAAATTTTACAGGATGTCCATCCATGCGATGTTAAACGTATTGGATAGTGTTTTTTTCATAATACGACTTGTATAAGGACCATACCAAAAAACTCATATATATATATATATATATATATATATATATATATATATATATATATATATATATATATATATATATATATATACACACACACACACACACACACACACACATATATATATATAAATTACATATTCAATTAGGCCATAGTAACAAAATTGGTCTAATATTTTTTTTTAAAGGAAAAACTACAAATGACAGACATAAAATCAGGAAACACACCTCCCAACACACATCTCCCCTCCCAACAATCACTAAGTACTAGAATAGGAGTGGTCATCATCCTTGGAAGAGTAGGAGATTATTGTAGTGCGCTTCGGGGAGCCGGTTGTCACGAAGTTACTCCTTTTGACGTGCCCTCACGTGCGGTGCCTAACTTCCGAAGCTAGGCTAGCCTACCTTTGATACCACTTGTCACGGGGGCACACATCGATGCGCCATCATACCAGTGCGGCATCTCGCTTGCCGCGTGTAACGAAACTAGCCCATCTCTCCATCAGACTCTGATACCACCCGTCTAGAGGATGGAAACTCCCGTTCATGGTTACCTCCTTTTGGAGGCCTATCATTCCAACGTATCGTGTCCTTTACGACACGCATGCAAGCACCTTTGTGCCTCGCTTGGCCTACTCAAGCTTCACCCTCGCATCATGCTTAGTACCTCGCCTCGCAACAGTAGCATGCAGCTCCTCATGTCGTCCTATTCCAACATGTCTCAGCAACACACTGAACCAAGCCCACCATTGTGTGCATTCCCCGTTACTAACTAATCAGTCATATAATTTACCAATGTATTACCCTTAACTTAGTGATGCTAGACCCCGGTCTTCTGCTAATAAGTTAACGATGTGTAGATATTAAAGATAAATAGCAAAAGAAAATCAAAATGATAATATTTGTCAAAATGAACTCAAAAAGCAATAAAGAGAACGATTGAAGTGAAAGACGAATCATCGCCTACTGAAAGATGAAAAATCGTGTTTACGATTAAGCAGAAACAAAAGAAGATAAAAGAAATAAAAAATCGTAATTTACGATTCGTCAGAGGAAGTCGTTCAAAAGAGTACGATACAAGAGAAGACGACAAATCGTAAATAAAGAATCGTTCAACAGGAAGCTATGTTGAGAAATAGAAAATCGTGATTTACGATTTTCTAAGGAAAGCTACAACAGAAACAGAAAATTGTGATTTACGATTTTACAAAGAATGAAGCATCTGCTATTGCTGATCACGTGAAGATTTCCACCGCCATGAATATCTCTGGAAGTCTTCTATAATTAGAAGTCTGGTGAATCACGGATCTAAGGAGATTGACGAAGAAGACTTTTAAAGGACTCTGCTGCTGAAATTAAGGAAACAAATCCGGTGCGCATCAACCGTCCAAAAGTAAGGAAAGATAGAATTAAAAGTAGAGTTATATTAGAAATCTTTTATTTTTAGTAGTTTTTTTTATTAGAATTAGATCTCTATAAATCGACCCCCTATGATCTATAAATAAGAGGGTTCGACATAGGAATAACCATCGAAGAATTTCACAACATCAATTGACAACTAAGGTCTTTATTTTCTCTCGATCAAAGTAGTTTAGGATTTACAGAGTAACATCGTCCATAGTTCTCTGAGGTTTTGCCTGACAACCAAGGTCGAGGAAGCTGAAAGATCAACCCTATGAATGGTTCTACTTTCGCTTTCTAGTTTAGATTTATTTTATTGCAATTTTCTACTTTGTAAATATTTTCGAATTTTAATTTAAATTGACGACTCAGGTTGAAGTTTGCAGATTAGTGTAATTGTTTTTACTTTTCCATCTTCAATTTTCTCGAATTTGATTAACGCCCAAGTTTTAGTTGATTGTTGACTAGATTAAATCTGTATTGATAGGATTCTGGTTTTGATTGACGACCAATGTTAGGATACTTGAGATATAGTGTAATGTCTTTTAAATTTGTAAACATCCGATAACTGAAGATTGTAATTGACGACCATAATCTGAAGGAGGATTTAGGATTTATTTTCTGTAATTTAGATTAATAAACAATTCTTTATTCATATTTCCCCAGTAGTATAGGAACTTAAAAGATAAGTATAAATTTTCAGAAAAATTAAATTGATAGATAAACCTGTCTATATGGGAACGATCCTATACTAGCTCTACAATTTTCATTGTGCGCTTGCAATAGGTTAAGACGCAATTAGATACATCAAAGTAGCATGATCAAGTTTTTGACGTCATTGCCGGGGACAACGTTCTTATATATTAATTTAAGAAAATAAGTATTTATCTTTCTCTTTTTATATTTCTTTATATTTTCATTTTCTTTGATCACTTCTTAAGCTTTTACAAATTTACTTGAAGCAGCGAATCAAGGGTTTCAATACTTTCGTTGGCCACAAAAACTAGAGGCTCAGATTTATCTCTCCCCGCTTTCTATATATATATATATATAATATATATAATATATTTTATTTAAGATGCAAGGCCATGGTGAAACATCTTATCAAATCTCAACATCACACTCCCACTTGCTCCTTGGTATCTAACCATGTTGGAGACGGAGCAAGCCTTTGCCTCTCAGTGGGGTAGTGTGGAGAATTCTTATAATTTTCAGTGGGATAATCCTTATGGCTTCCCAACAGTCATATAGCCCATACCCATCCTTTGCTCAACAACCATATCCTCATAATGGAAATAATGGTGCTACTATCCTCCAAATCCTCAAGGACTTGCAACAACATGCACACCATTGCTCTAGGGAATTAGCCCAATTGTCCTAGATCTCCCAAAACTTACACTCTTGTACTCAGTCCATTGTAAATTTAGAAACCCAAATTGGGCAATTAGCCTTGCAGTGGGAGGAAAGAGAGTGTAATCAAGCGAGCTCGCAGGCCCTAATTCCCACAGTTCAAACTGTTCAGACTTTAAAGAGTGGCCGAACTATTGACAAAAGAGTAGAGATGCCTACTGATCGACTTACTATGTGTATCTAATTAAGTCTTAACCTATTACAAGCGCACAATAGAAATTGTAGAGATAGTATAGGATCGTTCCCACGAAGAAGTTTATCTTATTTATATTTCTATTTTAAAGTTATATTTATCTTTTAAGGCTCTAAACTACTTGAGAAATATAAATAAAAGAATAGTTTCTTAATCTAAAGTGCATAAAATAAATCTTAATCCTCTTTCTTCAGATTGAGGTCGTCAATCTCAATATTCAGCTATCGGATATTTATAAAAATAAACAGTACCGTTACACAGTATTGCAATCTTCTAGAATTTGGGCATCAATCAAAAATTAAAAATTTTTAATACAGATTTAATCTAATCAACAATTTTCTAAAATATGTGCGTCAATCAAATTCTAAAAAATTGAAATTGGAAAAGTAAAAATCGTTACACTAATTTGCAAATTTCAACCCGAGTCGTCAATTCAAATTAAAACTTGAAGATGTTTACAAAGTAGTAAATAAAGCAAATAAAATCTAAACTAGAAAGTAAAGTAAATATATCTTTCACCCCTCAGCCCAGTCATCAATTGCTTCTGAGAAACTAGGATATATCTATACTAATCTTCAGCACCCAATAGCAGTCGTCAATTGCTCTTGAGAAACCTCTGACATCTAATCTACTCTACCTATTTTATACTACTGATCAGAAGAAAATTCAACCTCAGTTGTCAATTGATGCTGAAATTCTTCGATCCTTATTCCTACACCAAGCTCTCTTATTTATAGATCATAAGGAGTCAGTTTTTAAAGATTTCTAATTCTAATAAAAGATTCCTAATATAACTGTAATCCCTAATTTTATTCTTCCTTACTTTCAATTGTAGATGTGTTTCTAGATTGTTCTCTTTTATTTCAGTAATCGAAATTTTCTAAGAGCTTATCTTCATCAATCTTCTCAGATCTGTGATTCACCAAACTTCTAATTTCAGAGATCTTCTAATTCTGTGTAGGGCGGTGATAATCTTCACTCACGTGATCAGCAGCAGTAGTAGATGTAGCAGCGGGAAATGCTTTACACAATCGTAAATTACGATTGTTCTTCTTTTTCTAGAGAATCGTAAATCACGATTTCTCATTTTCACACAGCTTTCTTATTGGACGATTTCTTATAATGAACGATTGCTTTTTTTATTACTTTTTACTCTTTTGTCACTTTATGAAGAATCGTCTTTTTAAGAATCGTAAATTACGATTTCTTAGTTTTCACTTTCTTTCCGTCTTCAGCTTTAGCGCACAATCGTAAAGTTCGATTTCTTGACTTTCAACAACGGCGAATTGTCCTCTTTTTGCTCAATCATCTTTTTACTGCTTTTCGAGTTTATTTTGATGAATATTAATACTTTGGCTCTCTTTTACTATTTTTCCTTAATATCAGCACATCGTTAACTAGTTAGTAGCAAACTAAGTCCTAGCATCACTAAGTTAAGGGTGATAAAATAATAAATTCTGTGACTGATCACACCCTCAAACTTAAACTTTGCTAGTCCCTAGCAAATAAAAAAATATAAAATATCTAAACTATAAATTCAAATGCTACTTTCGTTGGGAACACGATTGCATTTAGCGGATGCAACAAGCCTTTAAACCCCTAAGTTATCCCTAGTGGAGGAGTTGTAGTCCCTTGAATGTTTTCAGTAAAGTTACTTACAAACTTAAATATTTTTGGATATATATATATATATATTTTCAAAATATATTTTTCAGAAATAAAATCTATACTACTAATTAAATTAATCATCATATGTTTGTTATGATTTTCAAAAATTCCAAATCCTTCACATTTACTCTCCATCACGGTAATTATCCTTGATCAGAACTCAACAATTTCAATTCTATACAGCGTGGAGTGTGTGCTTATTAGTGAAAATTTTATTCATCGTAGATTTTTCTAAACTGCAGATTTAGAAAATATTTTCATCTAAACTCTCACTATTGGCATACTCTAAAAAAAAATATCGAAATATTTAGTTCTCTCATTATGATATGTATGATAATTTTCAAAGGACAATCAACTAAGAAGGTAAATCTCATTGAATAGACTATTTCAATTCTGATCATATGACTATTTCGTTCATTCATAGTATCTATTTCATACATCTCTACTAGACTCATACTTTTGCAAATCATAAATCACAAAGGTCTTTTCTTCAGCTTGTAATGAGGTTTTGGGTTAAAAGGTTTCAAAGAAAGGTAGATAGGGTTCAAAAGTTTCTGAGAATTTAGTTCTTTCGTCTCTATCTTCTTTCCTTCTTTTCTATTTTAATAAGTATCCAAAAAGTTGGATAACTTCCTTCCATTTTTCTTTCTTGTATAAATCCCATTTTTTTTCCTTTAGTTGGAAGCATTTTGCTTCTCTTTTCATGAAATCGTCTTTTACGATTTTCCTTTTCTTTTCCAATATATATATATATATATATATATATATATATATATATATATTTTTTTTTTTTCATACGATTGTATTTCTTCTCAGTTATACCCTTTTCAGCAGATCCTTTTTCTGTTATTGCTTATACTCCTTTCAGTCCCTCTTCTTCCCTTCTTTTACATTCTAAACTCTCAAAATTTATAAGGATTAAAGATAGAAAGTTTTGGATAGTACATATAGTTAAAGGTTTATAAAATATTGGTGCAAAAAAATTCGATTTTGGGCTTCTAATATGGGTTCAAAGGATAAAGTTTTCTTGGGATTTTGGTTGTTTTGGCTCTGGTTTAAACAAAAGATGACCTTTGATTATTTTCACGATTTACTAGTATTGATGTCTTATTGCTTTGAGATATTTAACAGACAGTTCTAAAGAAACAAATCATTATAATCACGGAGTATCTTGATTCTAAGTTCAGCAATATGAGATTTCTCAGAAAAAGTTTAAGGAAAATTTAAGCTTGAATAAAACAGTCTCTCTCAGAATATAAAGAGGATATATTAGCTCAAGATCTCACTGACTTTATAATTTTGAAACTATGATCTAAATTTTGCAGTTTAAATTGATCATATAGTTTCAAACATTCATCTGATACAATATTAAAAAGTGTTATACATGAATTGCAACTGTTTTATTTTGATTGTTGAACTTTTACTATGATTGATTGTAGCATTTTCAAGATAAATTTTTCTATCATAATTTGCATATAATGATTAACTCTAGACTAATGCTATATTTCTTAACTAAAAACAGAAAAAATAAAAAATAAATAAAATTCATATAAAAGCAAAATAAAAAATAAAAAATGCTACCTACTAATACACACAGATTTGTATGTCCCCTCAAACTTAAATAGGACAATGTCCTCATTATTTCAAAATTGGGGATACAGTAAAAATCTATAACCTTAATGATGTTTTTTAAGTTATCGGGTCTATGATCGGCATTAGGATTCAACAATGATCCCCCAAACTTGGGAGAAACTGCTTCCGGTATAAAAAAATTTACACTATAAAGAAATAGTTAGAGACATTAAAAATGGTTAAAAGAAATTATCATATATATGAGATGAAATATTTACATAAGAGAAAGAGAAGCTTACACTAAAAATAAACCTATGAAAAACTCTAGACACACACTAAACTAAGATACTAGCAGCAACGTCCGAGAACGAAGTTTGTCTTCGATAAAGATCGGTCTTCGGCTTCTATTGTTGCCCATATAACAAAAAAAATTAACCGTCTGGCAGTGGGTACATCCAATAGAAAAGGGAAAAGGGCTGTTTAAGAGGATGAAGGAGGTGGCGGTGGGGAATGCATTGTAAGAGGTGAAGATAAAGTGGGGGATAGAGGTGGTGTTTCCATTGTTTGATTTGGAATAGCGAGGGAGGAGAAGAGAGTGACGATTTCGCTTATTACCTGCCCCCTTTCTTCTAGGATCGCGGTGAGCTCCTCCCTATGGCGTTGAATGAGACGGTTAAAGGCCACTGTGATGTCGGACCAATTTGATGTGTTCGCCATGGCAAGGATGTTGGTAATGAAGGTGGAAGCAAAAAGGAATGTAATGAAGACGGATGGTAAGAATGCTCATTTATAAGCAATCTGAGACAGGGAATACTAAGGGTTGTTAGAAATGAGAGATATGGCCTGGCGTTGAAGAATGCAAATCGGTATGTATTTTTATTAATGGTGGGGGACGTGTCTGTGCCTCGTGAAACGAGGCGACACCATTGATATCGGAAGACGTCCCCTTCTGATAGCAGTGTATAAAGCCCGAATATATCGTATTCCCAGCAATCGTGAGTATCGCGCTTGTATTTGAAAAACGTATGGCCGAAAAATCGCAATCACTACGATATCTCGTACCCTCAAAACATATATTGAAATATACAGTCACCTAATATTGTACAACTAGAATTAGGGAAGTAATTTACACAAAATCGCTACGGGTGAGTCGGTAGCATGACAATGCCTAAGAGCATATCAGACATACTTCGGGTCTTTTAGTGACATAGTGGTCACTGTCCCTTTCTCTTGTAAAGATACCATAGGTTTAAGTCTCTGCCCATTAACCTTGAATGTACGATTATCCTTGGGATCCTGAATAGTGATAGGCCCGTGAGGGAATGTTTCGACCACATTGTAAGGTCCGTCCCAACGACTTCTTAATTTTCCTGGGAATAGCTTTAATCTTGAATTGTATAACCAAACTTGTTGGCTTGGCTTAAAACTCATCCTCAAAATGTGTTTATCATGAAATGTTTTAGTTTTGGCCTTGTAAATTCGAGCATTTTGATAGGCATCATTGCGAATTTCTTCCAGTTCATTAAGTTTAAGTTTTCTTCATTCTCCAAATGCATCTAGTTCAAAATTTAATGCCTTGATAGGCCATAAGGCTCTATGCTCTAATTCCACAAGTAGACGGCAAGCCTTACCCTACACCAGTAGGAAAGGAGACATGCCAATAGGTGTTTTATAGGCCGTTCTGTATAGCCATAAGGCATCATTTAGTCTCAGGGACCAGTCTTTTTTGTCAGGTCAAACAATTCTTTCCAACATTTTCTTTATTTCTCGGTTGGAAACCTCAACTTGCCCACTAGTTTGCGGGTGGTAGGGGGTTGCCATTTTATGAGTGATACCGTATTTCTTGAGTAAGCTCTCGAAATGCCTGTTACAAAAATTGCTTCCTCCATCACTTATAATGGCGCGTGGGGTTCCAAACCATGAAAATATGTTTTCCCTGATAAAAGAGATTACCACCTTATGGTCATTCGTTCTTGTAGTTGTTGCTTCTACCCATTTTGATACGTAGCCAATGGATACAAGTATATACATGAATCTGAACGAAGGTGGGAAGAGGCCCAGAAAGTTTATGCCCCAAACGTCAAAGGGCTCTTTGATCAAAATTGGTTGGAGGGGCATCATGTTCCTTCGAGACATAGCTCCTGACTTCTGGTAGAGATCGCAGGCCTGACAAAAATTTTGGGCATCCTTAAATAATGATGGTTAATAAAATCCTGATTGCAGTACTTTAGCAGCAATTTTTCTGCCTCCGAAGTGGCCCCCACAAGCATATGTGTGATAAAATTATAAGATATTGTGGGTGTCACTATCGGGCACACATTTTCGAATTATTTGGTCTGGGCATATTTTGAATAGGTCAGGATCCTCCCAAATATAATATTTTATATTAGAAAAGAAAATGTACCTGACCTGATTGGACCAGGTCGGGGGAATCTTACCTATTGCCAAATAATTTATGATGTTTGCGTACCGTGAAACTGTTGCTTGGATGGCAAACAATTGTAAATCTGGGAAGGTATCGTGCAAAGACTCTCTATTGCTGGTTCCAAGCAGTTCGATTCTAGACAGGTGATCAGCTACCATATTTTCAACGCCCTTCTTATCCTTGATTTCGAAATTAAATTCCTGCAAAAGTAGGATCCACAGGATTAGTCTTGGCTTGGCATCCTTTTTAGACAATAGATATTTTAGTGCAGTATGATCAGAGAAAATGACGATCTTTGATCCCAATAGGTATTGTCAAAATTTATCCAATGCAAATACGACAGCAAGAAGCTCCTTCTCAGTGGTAGTGTAGTTAACCTAAGCTTCGATCAAGGTAAGACTCACATAATAAATTACGTGAGGAATCTTGTTTTTCTGCTGTCCTAGGACGGCACCTATTGCGTAATCAGAAGCATCACACATTACTTCAAAAGGCAAGGAGTTGTCAAGTGATTGAATGATTGGTGCAGATGAGAGAAGGGCTTTAAGCTTATTAAATGCGTCAAGGCAGGCATCGTCGAAGTTAAAAAGTACATCGTTTGCTAATAAATGGCAAAGTGTTCTCGAGATTTTTGAAAAATCTTTAATAAAGCGACAATAGAAGTCGGCATGGCCAAGGAAAGTTCGAACCTGCCGTGCCAAAGTTGGTGGTGGCAGATTTGATATTATGTCAATTTTAGCCCTGTCAACTTCTATTCCTCTTTTGGAGACAATGTGCCCTAAGACTATGCCTTCTTGAACCATAAAATGGCTCTTCTCCCAACATAGTACCAAGTTTGTCTCCTCACATCTTTCTAGAACGAGGGCAAGGTGATCAAGACAGGACTCGAAGGTCCGGCCGAATACCGAAAAATTATCCATGAATACTTCTAGAAGCCTGTCTATCATATCAGAAAAGATGGCCATCATGCATCTTTGGAAAGTTGCGGGTGCATTACATAGCTCAAAGGGCATGCGACGATAGGCAAATGTTCCAAAGGGACATGTAAAGGTGACTTTTTCTTAGTCTTCCGGATAAATCGGAACCTAGTTATTCCCTGAGTAACCGTCTAGAAAATAAAAATATTCCTGACCCGCAAGTTTTTCCAAAATTTGGTCAATGAAGGGTAGTGGGAAATGATCCTTGCGTGTCATGGAGTTAAGCTTCCAATAGTCAATATATGCATGCCATCCTGTGGTTTCGCGTAATAGCACTAGCTCACTGAATGCATTTTCTTTCACGGTAATCCCGGATTTCTTTGGGACTACCTGAATGGGACTCACCCACTCACTGTCGGAAATTAGGTAAATAATACATGCGTCTAATAATTTTATGATTTACTTTTGGACTACTTCCCTCATATTTGGATTCAACTATCGTTGACTTTCACGTGAAGTTTTGGCATTGTCCTCTAGATGAATTCGATGCATACAGATTGACGGATCAAGGCCTTTAAGGTCAACAACTATCCACTCGATTGCACGTTTATATTTTATAAGTATGGCCAACAACTTGCTTTCATGTTCCCTGTTAAGAGCAAATGAAGTAATCACTGGGAGAGTTTCATTAGGCCCAAGAAAAGTGTACTTAAGGGTGTTGGGAAGTAGTTTCAGGTCTAGGGATGGTGCTTTTTCGATGGAAGGTTGTAATGGTTCATTGGAGGCAGTGGGCAAAGGTTCTGTCCACGGCTTCCATATTTTGGACTGGAGTTAGCAGACAGAAGTGTCCAGCACAGAAGTCACCTCCCTTAGTTGGTAGTTTGATTCTTTCGAGTTTGTATACCATAATACGGTTTGAAGCACATCCTTAGATAATACTAGAGGTAATGCTTCTTCCACCAGTTCTTCAATTTCATCTATGCTGAAACATTCCTCATCGTCAATTGAGGCCATTTGGTTGGCTGTCGAGAAAACATTTAACTGGATTCACATATCTCCAAAAGAAACTTCCATTACTCCGATTTTATACTTGATGCATGCATTGGTCGTGGCCAAGAATGGTCTACCGAGTATAACGGGAATTTGTGTTGGAGATTTTGAACTGGGTTCCATGTCTAGTACTAAGAAGTCGACAGGGAAAACAAATTTGTCGACCCCAACCATAACATCTTCAGTGATTCCTACTGGCCTTCTTTCTTATCTATCGGCTAATTGAAGAGTTACCGAAGTAGGACTCATATCTCCCAGTCCCAACTTTTCATAGACGAAATATGGTAGCAGATTTACGCTGGCTCCTAGATCAAGAAGTGCTTTATTTCTAGCTTGATTGCCTATAATACATGAAATTGTAGGCACTCAAGGATCCTTAAGTTTAGGCGGGATTCTGGCTTGCAAGACTGAGCTTACTTGCTCTGTCATGAAAACTTTTTGCGAGATATTTTTTTGCCTTTTTCTTTTCTGCAGACACATCTCCTCCAGGAATCGTGCATAGGCGAGGACTTGTTTAATTGCTTCTAAGAGAGGCAAATTAATCTTTACTTCCTTGAAGATTTCGATAAATTTTTTTAATTTTTTGGATTTTTTTCAAAAGGAGATGGTGCATCAAAGGCATTTGGAAAAGGTAACTTCGATACATAAGACACTTCAGCCACAGATTTTGGTGTACTCTCCTCATTACTACTCTTTTTATTTTCTTTTTCTACTTTTTTTTTTATTTTTCTGGCAAGGGGACTTCTTCTAGGGTTCTCTTCTCTTTGGTATGGGTTTCAGGGGCGACTAATGGTGTAGGCATCTCTACCTTATTGTCAACAGTTTTCCCACTTCGTAGAGTTTGAACAACTTGAATGTGAGGTGTAGGAGTTGGTGTAAATCCCTTCCTTGATTGTCCTCTTAAATTGGTCCTTGTTAGGAAACACCTTTGGTTGTCTTCCGTTCTCTCCCATTGCATGGCTATTTGTTCAACTTTGGTCCCTAAACTTGCAATGGATTGAGAGCAGGACTGTTGGTCTTGGGAAATTTGGGTCAGTTGAGATAGTTCTTTAGATCGTCGATGTGCCTGTTGCTACTGGTCTTGAAGGATCTGAACAATAGTAGCATTGCCATTTCTAATGGACTGTTGGTCAAAATATTGGTTTTCAACATAGGATTGTTGATCTTGCAGATATGCATATGAGAAATCTTGGTGGTTTGCCCTTGAGAAGTCATAATGGTTTCCCCACTAAGGGTTGTAGGTACTCCTGTAATTACCCAATGAGAAGCAAAAACTTGTTCAATTTCCGCCATGGATGGATAGTAAGGGGTAACTGGATATTCTACCGGGGCATAGGTAGGTTGGTAAATTGGCCAAGATAAATTGTCGTGGCCTTGCATGATAATAATTTTTTTTTTTTTTAGAAGGCAGGGAAAGAAACAAATCTGAGCCTCTAGTCTCTGTGGCCAACAGAAGGGGTGAAGTTCTTAATTCGTTACTCCGAATAATCCTGCAAAAGCTTAAGAAGTGATCACAGAAAGTTGAAAATATAAAGAAATATAAAAAGAAAAAGATAAATATTTATTTTTAAAACGGAAATATAAAAAGATAAAGACTTCCCCAACAGCGGCGCCAAAAACTTGATCGGCTTATTATGTGTATCAAATTAAGTCTTAATTTATTGCAAGTACACCATGAAAATTGTAGAGCTAGTATAGGATCGTTCCCATGAAGAAGTTTTATCTTATTTATATTTCTATTTTAAAGTTATATTTATCTTTTAAGGTTCTAAACTACTTGAGAAATATGAATAAAAGAATGGCTTCTTAATCTAAAGTGCATAAAATAAATCATAATCCTCCTTCTTCAGATTGAGGTCGTCAATCCCAATATTCAGCTATCGGATATTTATAAAAATAAATAGTACTGTTACACCGTATTACAGTCTTCTAGAATTTGGGCGTCAATCAAAAACTAAAATTCCTTAATACAGATTTAATCTAATCAACAATTTCCTAAAATTTGGGCGTCAATCAAATTCTAGAAAATTGAAGATGAAAAAGTAAAAATCGTTACATTAATCTGCAAATTCCAACCTGAGTCGTCAATTTAAATTAAAACTTGAAGATGTTTACAAAGCAGTAAATAAAGTAAATAAAATCTAAACTAGAAAGCAAAGTAAATATATCTTTCACCCCTCAGCCACAGTCATCAATTGCTTCTGAGAAACTAGGATATCTATACTAATCTTCAGTACCCAATAGCAGTCGTTAATTGCTCTTGAGAAACCTCTAATATCTAATCTACTTTAACTATTTTACACTGTTGATCGGAAGAAAATTCAACCTCAGTTGTCAATTGATGCTGAAATTCTTCGATCCCTTATTCCTACACCAGACTCTTTTATTTATATATTATAAGGAGTCGGTTTACAAAGATTTCTAATTCTAATAAAAGAAACTAATAAAAGATTCCTAATATAACTCTAATTCCTAATTTTATTCTTTTTTGCTTTCAATTGTAGATGTGCTTCTGGATTGTTCTCCTTTATTTCAATAATCGAGATTTCCTAAGAGCTTATCTTCATCAATCTTCTCAGATCTGTGATTCACCAAACTTCTAATTTTAGAGATCTTCTAACTTTGTGCACAGCGGTAATAATCTTCACTCACGTGATCAACAGCAACAGTAGATATAGCAACGGGAAAAACTTTACACAATCATAAATTACGATTGTTCTTCTTTTTCTAGAGAATCATAAATCACGATTTCTCATTTTCACACAGCTTTCTTACTGGACGATTTCTTATAATGAACAATTATTTTTCTTTTATTGCTTTTTACTTTTTGCCGCTTTATGAAGAATCGTCTTTTTAAGAATTGTAAATTACGATTTCTTAGTTTTCACTTTCTTTCTGTCTTCAGCTTTAGCGCACAATCGTAAAGTTCGATTTCTTGACTTTCAGCAGCGGCGAATCGTTTTCTTTTTGCTCAATTATCTTTTTACTGCTTTTCGAGTTTAATTTGATGAATATTAACACTTTTGCTCCCTTTTACTATTTTTTCTTAATATCTACACATCGTTAACTTGTAAGTAGCAAACTAAGTCTTAGCATCACTAAGTTAAGGGTGATAAAATGATAAATTCTGTGACTGATCACACCCTCAAAGTTAAACTTTGCTAGTCCCTAGCAAATAAGGAAACATAAAAATTTAAACTATAAATTCAAATGCCACTTTCGTAGGGAGCACAATTGCATTTAGCGGATGCAATAAGCCTTTAAACCCCTAGGTGATCCCTTTAAACCCCAGTTGTTGTCCCTACGACCGTAGAAAAAGAGAATGAAGCCAAAGAAGAGACTCCCCCACAAGAAAAATCAGAAAAATTAGAAAACGAAAAATAAAAAAAAAGTAGAAAATAAAGAGGACAATATACCTAAATCTGTGACCGAGGTATCCTATGTGCTAAAGTTACCATTTCCAAATGCTTTTGGTGCACCATCCCCTTTTGATAAAAATTCAAAAAAAATAGAGGAAATGATTGAGGTCTTCAAGGAGGTGAAGATTAATTTGCCCCTCTTAGAAGCAATTAAACAAGTCCCAGCCTATGTAAAATTTCTAAAAGAGATGTATACGCAGAAACGAAAATGGCAAAATAATGTCTCGCAAAAATTTTTCTTGATAGAGCAAGTAAGTTCAGTCTTGAAAGCTAGACCTCTGCCTAAGCTTAAGGATCCTGGGGTGCCTATAATTCCATATATCATAGGTAATTATGCAATAAATAAAGCACTTATGGATCTAGGAGTCAGCGTAAATCTGCTACCATACTCTGTTTAAAAAAAATTGGGACTAGGAGACATGAGGCCTACGTCAGTAACTTCAGTTAGTTGATAGATAAGAAAGAAGGCCTGTAGGAATCATTGAAGATGTAATGGTTGGGGTCGATAAATTTATTTTACCTGTTGATTTCCTGGTGTTAGATATGGAACCAAGTTCAAATTCTCCAACGCAAATTCCCGTTATACTCAGTAGACCATTCTTAGTCACAACCAACACCTGTATAAACTATCAAATCGGGGTAATGGAAATTTCTTTTGGAGATATGTGGATCTAATTAAATGTCTTCACTGCAGCTAACTAAATAGCTTCAATAGATGATAAGGATGCTTCAGCATAGATGAAATTGAAGAGTTAGTAGAAGAAGCATTACCTCTAGTCTTATCAAAGGATGTGTTTCAGACTACATTATGGTATACGGATTTGGAAGAACCAGACCACCAACTAAAGGAGGTGATTTATCCGACGAACACCTCTATTTGTAGACTACAATCCAAAACTTGAAAGCCAGAGATAGAATCCCTGCCTGTTATTTCCAATGAACTGTTACAACTATCTATTCAAAAAGCACCATCCTTAGATTTGAAACTACTCCCTGATACCCTTAAATATGTTTTTCTTGGTCCCAACGAAACTCTCCCAGTAATTATTTCATCTCCTCTTAACAAGGAGCAAGAGATTAGGTTATTGAACACACTTGTAAAGTATAAGCGCGCAATAGGATGGACTGTCGCTAACCTTAACGGGCTTTGACCCTTTGATATGTATGTGTAGACACCCAAATTTGGTCCAAGGCCCGATCGATCCATACATCGAGAACGGTGCACTCTCAAACTTTAGAAAGCACCTCTCAAACCCTTAGAACTTAATCTAACCTTTAGATCCATTCTCAAACCCTTAGGAAGCAACCCAAACCCTTAGAAAACCTAAAACGAACCCATAGAACCCATTTCAAATCAATCAAAGCATCTGATGAAAAGAGGAGTGTCAAGATTTGCATAGATAGTTGGAAAGTAGAGGTTCTCAGCTTTCCAACGAGCCAATAATCACCTAATTTAGAGTTGTATATCAAAAGTTATGGCAATTTGAAAATTGCGAATTTCTACTGAAAATTGTAAAATCAAGCCATAACTTCTCAAAACTCAAAAAACCCATTTTTAAAAAATGGTTGATTTGGAAAGTGGGGGTTTGACTTGTGAACCATCCCAAAGCTTGAAGTTTGTTTCTTTAGGGCCCATATGCCCTTTCCAACCTTAGGTATCACCCTTTTTCCATTTAAGTTATCACCCCATTATCCACCATTAAAACCCAACTCCCTCTTCTCCATGCTCTTAAAAACCTCAAAAACTATAGATTTAGGATTACCTAATTTCTAAACCAATTAGTAAACTAACCACTCACTAATCCACCCTTTCTCTATAAATAGAGAGCCACCCCCCTTGTTTAAGGACTTTGAAAATCCTAAAGTAAAAATTATACAAAAATCTCTTCCCATTTCCAAGCTCTAAACTATCCAAACCTTAGAATCCTAGTTGTTTCTCCACCATTACTCTTCCATGTCCATCACCCCCAAGCTTTAGAACCTTGGCCAACCATCTCACACCATCATTCCTAACCTCTTAGCATCCAAGCTTTAGGAAGGTGAAACCCATCTCTAACCCTTTTGTGCTATCGGAAGCTCACCGAAGTCATCATTCACGCGAAGGTCCGGCGACGGTGCTGCAAGGGCCCCGAGAGCTCCGGCTCTCCCCTCATTTTTTCTACCTTCTTATGTTTTTCTTCTATCCTAGAATTTGAGCCGTTAAGCTGTCGCAATTTTTGTGATTGCAGGGGGCTCAAATAGGATCGGAGTGTCTTCGGGCAAGAGGAAGTGCCGCTCGTTTTTATATTTTTTTTACACTTGGCCATAGTAGAGGCCGCTTATGAGCGGGTCAATCGAGTGCCTAACACTTTCCCGATTGTTAACCGAAGTCCCTACCCAAGAGCCTTTGGCGTAGACCGGATCAAAGTCAAATCGAGCACTTCGGTGCGCACGATCTTGATTTTGGGTATCTCGGGACACCAAAAGCTCCGGGTGGCGACTCCATTTTTTTGAGCGCATGTCGTAACGGATTGATGAAATCTACGGTTGCATAGATGGCGACTCCACTGGGGATAGCTTATAGAGTTTCTCCTTGAAGTGTTGGCCCTTGTTTTGCATGTGTTTTTTATTTTCTTTTCTTTTTTACTAACTTTTCATTTTTGCATACTTACCCCTACAATTATGTACTTTTTTATACTCACCCTTACGATTCGGCATTTTTTATACTTACCCCTACATTTCCGTCATTTACACGCTTTAGCCGTTTGGCGAGTTTACTTGAGTATTTACGTTTTTTTGTAATTTACGTGCCTTAGTCGGTCGGCGGGCCTACTTGAGCATTTTTTTTTCTTCTTTTTTGTCATTTTATGCACCTTGGCTGATTGGGCGGGTTATTTGCTAACTTAGAATCATATTCCAACAGTGGACACCGACCCGTAGTGGCGGCACGGGATTGTCACCACCTGTTTTAAACTAAGGAAAACTCCCTTAAAATTGAACTCTAAAATTGAACAGAGGGATTTAATTAATTCATTTTTGTGCGAGTAGATTTTACAAAAAGGTTTGGAAATTAGGTAGTGATACAACCATCCCAATTCCAAGTAGGGCGGCAGCCTAAGTGGTGATGATCCCGAAAAGAACCACCCCATCCAGTATCTGAGAAGGCATTCGTGTCGGAGGTATATCGAGTGGGTGACTGAAGTTTCAAAAGCCTTAAAACCCTTGGGGAGCGCGTTAGAATACCCCAAAAAAGCCTTGTATCCTCTAGGCATGAAAAGGAGGGACCCGAAAAGTGAAGAAAAAAAAGTAGTCCCAAGGGGCATTTCGCTGACCCCCTGTACATTGGATTCTAGATTCCCAATATTTCCTACATTTTACGTGCCCAAATGCTCTCACCGGTCAAGAGAGGTCACCCTCTTATTAGCTCTTTCGAGAGATCGGGTTACCGTGTGGAAATCCGTGCCCTTAAAGATCAAGAGATTTTTCCTTTGATTCTTGAAAAGGGCATTCGGGTCCCGCCGTAGGAAGTTTTAAGAGTACTAAAAATCATCCGGAAAGGAGGTTCTCATCATCATCACTCAAAAATCACCAACAAAAAAATAAATAAACAAAGGTTCAAAAGCCAAAAAGATCCAAAAAGAGAGCTTGTGGTGCCATAAATATAGCATTGCCAAACCCCGCCACCATCTCGTGAGGGAAGAGGAAGGAAAATGAAGGTCTTTGAGCCTCACCTAAAAAACCCATACCCTACTCACTATCAAACCATGTCTTGGGCGGTCAATCCGACCTTTGCCGATCTGGACTCATCCCCACCACATTCCCACATAGAGGAGATTCTCATCTCCAATCCCTCCATCCAATCCCCATTCAACGTCACCGGACCATTCGGTGCACCCATTTTTTCCTCCACATCAAACCAATATACATCCACTTTCCCCTCCACAATCACCCAAAATACACTTTTTTTCCCTCCACCCAATGTTCCCCTTACATCCACCCAACATATACCCAATTTCCACCCGATTTTCCCTTCACATCCACCCAAAATATACCCACTTCCCCTTCCTCATTCACCCAAAACACACCCTCTTTTCACTCCACTCAAAATACACTCATTTTTCCATCCGCCCAAAATACACTCACATCAACCCAAGTCGTACCCAAATTTCCATCCACTTCAAACCAAGCACCACCACCACCCCATACATTTCCCCCATCTAGGGAACATTCCACATCCCCTCTCATGACCGATCCCATGGTCATGATGGAGGAAATGGTGAGAGCATATACAATATGGAAGGCTTCCCAAGGCCTTCCTAATTCATCACAAACACCTCCAAACTCATCCCATACACTCCAAAATCTCTATACCTCATTCCCCTAAAATCCTAATCAACCTCCTATTGTCCATACCATCCAAGGCTCCCATCAACCATGGGGCCATTTGAGCAGGCCTCAAGGCCCAATACCCCATACCCAAGCCCATCAAAGCCTAATAGCCTAGGCCCAAACCCATCGAGGCCCAATAGCCCAAGCCCATCAACGCCCAATACCCCATACCCAAGCCTATCAAGGCCCAATAGCCCAGACCCAAGCCCATCAAGGCCCAATAGCCCAAGTCCATCAAGGCCCAATATTTCAGGCCCAAACCCAAGAACCCTATTTCCAAACCCTCCATCATTGCCCCAATATCCCACATTCACCTATACCAACAAACCCCCATTCCCCCTCAAATAGTACACCCCTCTCATCCAATCTTTCAACCCAGCATGAGCCATACCCATCCACATCCATCATACCCAACCCATCAGGAAGATCCATCTCAAACCATCAACCATCCCTAATTTACCCATTCACTCATTCCCCAACTAAATCCCAATCCCCAAAGCATATCATGGCCTCATCAGACACCCGCTCAAAATCCATAATTCACCCATCCACAATTCAACCCACAAGCCGCTCATCAAAGCTTCCCCTACCTACAATGGCCTCATCAGGCACCCATCAAAAATCTCCCGTTCACTCATCTCTTTACCCCAAAACCAGTCACCCAAATCCTCAAGCACAATGGCCTCCTCAGGCGCCTGCCCAACCCATCCAAAGCTCACATGCTAATCTTATCCTTCCACCATCCTATGTTGATCAACAATATGAGGAAGATGAGATAAAAAATAGTGAGGCCTATACAGGGGCATTTGTCAGTTCCAACCCCCCGCATCCTATTTTTACCAACCAACAGGCAGTCGTAAATGATTGGGGGCAGCCTAGTGGGGGACCATCCCTAACAATATAGTCCAGGGAGTCAGAGCTGTTGAAAGAACAAATGGATAAAATTTAGAAACAACTAATGAAACTTGGTGCGATCGAGGTCCATGCCATAAAATTTTCAGATCTGTGCCTATTCGCTGAGGTGCCTTTGCCACCTAAGTTTAAAGTGCCTACATTCGATAAATACAATGGCACTGGTAATCCCATCGCACACCTCAAGTCATATTGTGGGGACATGTGCCAATATGGAGGTGATGAGCACTTACTCATAAAGGTTTTTCAGAAAAGTCTCATGGGACCTGCACTAAGATGGTTCACCTCCCTTGAGCCGTCAATGATAACAACCTGGAAGGACCTAACCCATCTATTCCAAGAACAATACATCTACAATATGGACATCGAGCCACACAAATCTAATTTGGCTCGATTGAAATAAAAGCCCGATGAAACGTTCAGTAAATACCTTGGGAGATGGCGAGCCCAAGCAGCCCAAGTAAGAAACCGAATCCCGAATGATGAACAAATCAAGATGATCTCAAAAACAGCCCTACCTGTCATCTTCGATTTCTTGGTATACCAGCAGCAATCCAGTTTCACTGATCTGATAAGGAACGCCAACCTCTGTGAGGATGCAGTAAGAGAGGGCCGATTAAGCAAAAATACAACCAGTGGGGCCAGTGGAGTCTGTAAATTCACCGAGCAAAGGAATGAGAAAAGGACTGGGGCAGATGTCCAGACAATAATGAACATCCAGCCCAACACTAACATGATGCCTTTTCAGTTTGCGGCAGCACAGCCAACACCAACAAATCTGGCTCCCAGGCTAAACAATGTCCCTTAGGGACAAATGACTCCTGAGCAAAGAAGGGCCCAATACAATAGAGTGTTCACTCCCCTAGAGCAATCCTTGACTGTTCTTTTGCCCCTGCTAGTCGAAAAGGGTTTGGTCACCATACTCCAGTCACGACCTCCGCTGAATCCGATCCCCAAGAACTATGATCCCAGCACACACTACAGTTTTCATTAGGAATCGAGACATCCAATAGATCGTTGCTTCCCTCTGAAGCATGCGATACAAGATCTGATAGATACGGGGAAGCTCATTCCCCCGGCACCGCCCCAGGCCAACACCAATATCATGCAGGCGCCATTACCGTCGCACCCGCCGGGAGCAATGGGCCCGAGAGCCACAATTAATATGCTAGAGGAAGCAAGGGAGAGGTCGACCCCTCAGAATATATTGGCATAGGGGAAGTTACAATAACTCATGGCAGTGGGATCATGAAAATGAAACCATTGGGATAGTTGAGCCTCTGAGTTTGGCCGACTATTTTCCCAATCCAACACCCCAAATGGCACCCTTAGACTTAAATCTATACTTTCCCACACCGGTTCCCGTTAATCAAGTCCAACCCAGCTGAGCCTCACCCCTGATGTACCAACCCTATTCAGCAACAACCCTCGTCAACTACACGGTGCCCAGTTTTACCTCACATTCTGAGTCAACTCCCGTCAACCACGCTTTCCCAGCTGATTCACCATCCATCACCCATCCACCTTCACCTCCAAAGACCAACCCAAGATCTGGCCCAAAGATCGAAAGACCACTCTCAATCAATCCACCTCTAGCACCAATCCAGTACAGTTGGCCCAGTACTGCAGCACCACCCTCAATCAATCCATCTCCAACACCAACCCAATACAGTTGGCCTCCTTTTGCCACACCATCGGCCCAGCCGCCTCCAGCACCAGTCAACCATGTTTGGCCTAACTTTGCCACACCAGCCCCGCCAGTTCAACCATAATCGACGTCATCCACCCAATTCCAAATCCCTAGACCTACCTATAACCCCCATCAGGTCCCGATCGACTACAGCTAAACAGACGCTAATGCAGGCGGTAACAAAGAAGGGGCAATCGAATTTGTAACCCGGTCAGACAGAATTTCCAAACAACTTGAGGCACCGATACCAGCCCAACCAAAAGAGAGAAGGGAACCGGCAACAATACATCCCATGGAGCGCATGCACCGAGAGTACACGATAGAAACTCAATTGAGGCGAACTACAACTCACATCACCATTTAGGACCTATTGATGACGTCTCTACCCCATTTCCAAGCTATAATGGGGGTACTTAAAGACACTCATGTGTCCGATAAGGTCTCGCCAGATGAAGTAGGGCAAATGATTGGACAGATTTTGGCCTCTAATGCCATCTCATTTTCAGACACTAACCTCCTAGCAGGAGGAAACCACTTCAGACCCCTCAATGTCACGGTCGAAATTGGGAACTTAATGATACCGCTTGTATTGATAGACAATGGGTCAGCATTGAATGTATGCCCACTGCGGATAGCGACCAGGATTGGGGTCAACCCATCTATGTTTCGACGAGACCGGACAAGCGCAAGAGGGTTTGATAACATAAGAAGGGAAGTGATAGGAAAAGCCGATCTCGAGCTTACCATTGGGTCGATGATCTTCTCAATCCCATTCCAAGTCATGGACATCAAGTCCTCCTTTAACCTGCTGTTAGGACACCCGTGGCTACATGAAATATGGGCAGTACCCTCCACCCTGCATAAGCAACTCAAGTTCATCTCAGAAGGGACAGTTATATCTGTCATGAGAGAGGGACGAGAGGAAAAAGGGAAAATAGCCCACAACATTGAAAATCTCAAGGTGCTGGATATATCACACACCGCTGAGGACACAGAACTTACAACTTTCAGTATGATGTGTCAACCCCAGTAGCGTCAGAAGCTCCCAAGAAGGCTACTGAGAAAACTAAAGGAGGAATGGTAGCAGCGGTAGCCATGCTCCAGAAGTGAGGCTATCAAAGAGGCAAAGGGTTGGGTCCTCGCCTACAGGACAGACAAGACCCAGTCAAGGCCAAAAGAGGACAACATGTTAGATTCGGCTTAGGCTACAAGCCTACTGAAGAAGAGGTCCAGGAGGTCAAGGAAAAGGCCCAAACCATTGCGGCAGCCAAAGCCAGGGGGTAGACCTGGAGGATGAACTGCGCTCGAGACCTCACATCCGAAGCACTTTTATAAGTGCAGCTGTGCAGTGGTCATCAAGATCGACCAGAACAAGATAACTCCGCTAATCCCGCACAAAAGAGTCGCTGTCCATGAGACCAATCCCCACATCATTCCCCTAGATATCGAAATCGACCTGACATCCCTTCCCTTTTCGAAGAGGAGGTACCCCTGCCTGTACAGCCACCTACCCATCCCAAGCCTGTACTGATATTTGATGACCAAGTTCAAGATGAACCCATGGTTAACATGTTGGGGGCTGACCCTCAAAATTCATCTCAATCGACCTCTTCCACTAGACCAGGTAAAGGTTGGACACCTCAGGTGAGGAATTGGGCTTCAATGCCCCTAACCTTGGAAGCATCAAATGGTCATAAATACAACATCAGCTTCCCAAAAAAAAATAACCTATAAAAAGTGGGGTTAGCCCCTGACAAGCAATTCCCTGTGTGTATAAAGACCCGCCTTGCCAAGGGCCGATCCCCGAAGAAAAAGAAAAAACCAAAAAAATAGAAAAAGAAAAAAATCAAAAGCATGAAAAATGCATAAAATAATTTAAAAATATTGTCTTGCAAAATTTCTGATAAAAATAAAAATGATGCCTTAATTGAAAAATCTGTCCCACGTGAAATCGACCTCTTTCCTGTAGAAATATAAGAAGAGGTAGGAGTCACGAGTCTGGACAAGGAGGTCTAAAGTGCGGAGCTTCCCAATGAACTCCTTGACCAATATGTCGATTTTGAGAATGGTCCTACCCCAATAATTGACGAGATCGAAGAGGTTCATCTAGGCACTGAGGAGGATCCTAAAATCACTAAGATCGAAACATCGATGTCTCTTGAGGAAAGCCAAAGTATGATTGAATTCCTTCAGTCATACAGAAACGTCTTCGCATAGTCATACAAAGGCATACCTGGTTTAGACACCGATTTGGTCGAGCATGAGTTGTCGTTGTATCCAGATGTCAAGCCAGTCAAGCAGAAGTTGAGGTGCCTCAGGCTAGAGTGGATGCTAAAAGTGAAAGACGAAGTCATCAAGCAATACAATGTAGGCTTCCTCATGGTCTCCAAATACCCACAGTGGCTAGCCAACATCGTGTCGGTACCAAAGAAAGCTGAAAAGGTTCTCATGTGCATTGACTTCAGAAACCTCAATAACGCAAGCCTAAAAGATGACTTCCCTTTGCCACACATCGACATCTTGGTCGACAACACTGCCAGGCACGGGATGCTCTCGTTCATGGACAAATTTTCTGGGTACAATCAAATCAAGATGGCAGAGGCAAACCGAGAAAAGACGGTGTTCATCACTCCATGGGGCACTTTCTGCTATAGAGTCATGTCATTTGGGTTAAAAAATGTCAGGGCGACATATCAAAGAGCGATGACTGCACTATTCCACGACATGATGCATCGAAAAATCGAGGTGTACATTGACGACATGATAGCCAAGTCTCAGGAAAGAGGTGATCATCTGGTGAACCTCCAAAAGCCGTTTGAAAGACTAAGGAAGTACAGGTTACACCTGAACCCTCAAAAATGCGCGTTTGATGTTATGCCAGGAAATTTGTTAGGATTCATCGTCAGCAGAAGAGGCATTGAAGTCAACCTAGTCAAAGTAAAAACCATCATCGAAATGCCACCGCCATCTATCGAGAAAGAAATCATAGGATTCTTGGGTAGAATATAGCACATTAGTCGGTTCATTGCACAGTTAACTCCTATCTGCACACCGATTTTCAAGCTACTAAGGAAAAATTCACTCGTCGAATGGAATGATGACTTTAAAGCCACATTCAAAAAAATTAAAAGTTATCTCTTCAACCCTCCAGTGTTGGTACCGCCCGTACCACATCCCAGGGAGACCCCTCCTAATGTACCTCTCAACGATAGAATTTTTGATGGGGTGTGTCCTCGGGCAGCACGATGAAACCGATAAAAAAGAACAGGCAATCTACTACCTGAGCAAGAAGTTTACTGATTACAAGATGCGCTATTCTCATATGAAGAAAGTACGTCTGGCTCTCGTGTGGGCCACACAGAGGCTTCGCCACTACTTGCTCTCTCGGCAATACTCCTTCTGGCGCGAATGGATCCTCTGAAATACCTATTCGAAAAGTCAACTCTTATTGGGCGGACCACACGCTGACAGCTTTTCTTATCAGAATTTGACATCACCTATGTCACTCAGAAGTGAATCAAGGGACAAGCACTCATTGATCATCTTGCCGAGAATCCTTTACCTGATTATGAGCCTTTGAGAACTGAGTACCCTGATGAAGAAATCTTGTTCATGACAGAGGATGACATTGAAGAGGCAGAAGAGTCATGGGGTCGACGCTATTCTAATTTCGCCGAAAGGGTCTCACATACCAGTCTCCATCAAACTCAATTTTCCATGCACCAACAATATGGCCGAATATGAAGCCTGCGTAGCTGGATTACAAGCAGCTCTTGATCTGAACGTAACTCATCTCAGGGTGTTGGGCGATTCATAGCTGATAATATGCCAGACTAACGGAGATTAGAAGACAAAGGATGAAAAGTGAATCCCGTACCATGAACACCTCGAAGATTTGATAACATGCTTCGAAGAGGTTACCTTCTCCTATGTCCCGCGAGTAAGGAATAGTTTTGCCGACGCGCTTGCGACATTAGCATCAATGGTCGAAATTCCTTACGACGTCGAGATGAAGCCTATCATGATCAGGTAGAGAAATAAGTCAGCTTTCTGCCTCCAGATCGAGGATCCCACAAAGTTAGATAATGAGCCTTCGTGGTTCTCAAACATCAAGACTTTCCTCGAAACACGTGCTTTCTCTGAGGGCACAGCCAAAGCAGATAGACGAATCATCCAACATCTAGCATCAAATTATGTCATCTTCAGTGAGTGCCTCTACAAGCGATCATATAACAACATCCTGCTCAGATGCTTAATTAAAAGTGAGGCAACCAACGTCATAAAAGAAATCTATGAAAGAGTATGCGGTGCCCACATCAACGGCCACATGCTCGCTAAAAAGATTCTACGGCAAGGGTACTTCTGGACACCATGGAATTTGATTATTGCTAGCACGTTCAGAGGTGCTATAAATGTCAAGAACACTCCAGTCTGATACATGCTCCATCCATAGATTTATACGGCATGACTACTCCATGGCCATTTTCTACTTGGGGCCTTGACGTCGTCAGAAAGGTTAATCTGAAAGCTTCCAACGGACATTAGTTCATCCTCGTTTCCATCGAGTACTTCACAAAATGGGTAGAGGTAGCATCCTACACAAACATCACGGCCAGTCATGTTAAAAAATTCATCAAGAACAACATCATCTATCGATTCGGCATGCCTAAGGACATTATCACAGACAACGGCACCAACTTCACGAACAAGTGCATCAGAGCCTTATGCGAGCAGTACAAAATCGAACATCATCTCTCATCACCATATAGGCCGCAAACTAATGGAGCCGTCATAGCTGCCAATAAAATAGTGGTCTGAATCTTTAAGAAGATAGTTATCACATATCGAGACTGGAGCGAGATGCTACCTTTCGCACTATGGGCTTATCGAACGTCGATCCGTACCGCTACAAGGGCAACACCATTCTCCCTTGTGTATGGAACTGAGGCAGTGCTGCCAGTTAAATTTGAAGTACCATCACTCTGTATCCTCATCGAAACAAATCTACCAGAAGTCGAAAGAGAGAGATCTAGCTTCGAGCAATTGAGCCTGATTGATGAAAAGAGGCTTCAAGCTTTGTGTCACACCCAAGTTTACCAAGGAAGGATTGCACGCGCTTATAATAAACGTGTCCGCGTTCGAGATTTGAAGGTGGGCTACACCGTACTCAAGAAAATCTTCCCGTCTCTCCATGCCGATCCAAGAGGGAAATTCAAGCCCAACTGGGAAGGACCTTACGTCATCCGAGAAGTACTCCTTGGATACGCGCTCCACCTCTCCACCATGGACGAAGAACATTTTTCTGAGCCCATCAACATTGGATACGTGGGACGATTCTACTCCTAGTCTCCTGCAGCAAGGTAAGTATTGATAAGATGAATACGTGACTACTTAAGGGCCCCTTAAAAGAGGCCATCATTTCAAAGCCAAGTTAGCCGAAAAGCATCCCTGAATGATCACACCCTTTGCTACATCCATTGAGCCATTAACCTTTCTTTCGTAACCCCTCCCCAAAGAAGAAGTGAAAATGTATATACCAAAAAAAAAAAAAAAAAAAAGAGTATCAAAATTTTAAAAAAAATCAAAAAAGCAAAACTCCAAAAAAAATGGGAGTCTGAAAAGAAAGCAAAAGAAAAAAGAGATAGAAAAATCATGGGGCATGTACGGTAAAAAATCTCCCAAGAAAGAAGTGTATTACATCATCTGAAACCCAATCAAGGAAAACCTTTAAATCCAAGAATACCTTCAAAATTCCTAACCTATCCCTTTTTAACTAATGGCCATGATACAACCCTGAATAAAGCCCTCTTTAAGGTCTACGAGCAGTCATAATATCCTTTGAGTCAGTACGAGCTAAGCTGAGAGACAACAAAAGAATTCCATCCAGCCGATTATGACGGAATCAACGTTCATGTCGTGGCCTTTAGAGAAAAGAAAAAGAAAAAATATACGAGCTCAAAGCAAAGATGACGTGGTGAAAACCCGCAAAGGCGCCACGGATAAAAAAAAGAGAGCTTGTGTGGACCAGGTGAAAAACTGAAAAGGCGCCTGGGGTAAAAATACAAAAACCCATGGACGTAGTGAAAACCCGAAAGGGCACTATGGGTAAAAAAGAGGGCGATAGAGGGCAGACGAAAACCCATCTTGAGCGATGTGAGTAAAAATACTTTAAAAAAAAAATAGAGAGAAAGAAAAAGAAAAGAAATATCATTCAAGTTAGTCCTTTGGTTACATTTATGATCTATCTGGTCGTCAATTGGGCCGCTCATGTTTGCTCAAATCAGGTCCTGGTCAGGTATTTCTTCAGACTGTACCGTCAAACGTATGACCCGAGATAAGAAGAAAAGGTCGATTCGATCTAAAGGGATGGATATTCCGACCTTGGTAAAAATTCTAAACCTTACTCAGGTCCGACCCCATGAACAGGTTCGCCTATGCTCAAAATGGGAATCGTTGCATCGCCTCATTGTTAAGGCATCAAACAAAAAAGAAGAAAAGAAAGAAAAAATAAAAACAAGAAATCTGGAAATTTTCAAAATATATATATATATACTCCTTCCATGTGCATATTTACAGCATTGTACTTCCATCTCAAAAATAAAGAAAAAGAAAAAAAAATCTCTGAAAACAAAAATCTAAAAAATATATAAATCTTGAAAATTAAAAATGTGTAGGTAAAAGTTTGCTTCTCCTTCTATTAATTAGGATGCATATTATTACCTATATAAACAAAAAAGAGACTGATATTTTATTGAGAATGTGAACGAACATCAAATGGTCCAAAGCCTTGAAGCAAGCAACCCCTCAGCGATGGATAAATCAGATAAAGCATCTCACCACCGACGTCCAGTCTATTCGAAAAAAAAAAAAAAATAGAAAAAGATATCATTTGCAAAGAAAAAAAAGAAAGTTGAGTTTTCATGATACTTTTTGTTACACACAGCTACGCACATGCGTATTTTAATGTGGTAAAATATCAATATTTTATTGGCAACACAGTTGTTATAAATTAATGTCCTAAGTCTAAGGTTCACCTTGGATCTTTGGATCCTACTTCAAAGTAGGAGCAACAGTGTCAATCCCGATCAAACAGTCGATGTTTAATCAGATTGATTCCACCGCTAAATCTTTACGTTGATCGCTCCTTTTTAGTTTCAAGTGAACTTGAGTGCCTTGAACTTTAAGTTCGTCACATGATTTTCAAAGGCGTAGACTCTTGGTCTATATTGTCCGGGCGAGCGCCCTCCGGGGTTTGAGATCCAGATAACTCCGTTTTCGAAAAGATCAATCGTTGGTTAAGACCAACCTACTAGATATGAAATTACGTATCAAACAACTATGTTCAAATATGCATGCAGAAGGGCTCATTCTGAGTCGCGGGCTTTTAAACCTGCACGATATCCCTTAGATAGGCGCCATGCATCTGGGTATCCATAGGATGGTCGATTATTCCTGTAAATTATACCCGAAAGGGATTTGGGTCGGGACTTCCATCGCCTTGTTGTTTATCACCCATGATGGGTGCATGTTTATGCGTAGTCGTTCGTAATATCATTGACAACAGAGACCAGGATTGGATGTCTCCGTCGTTCGTAATATCATTGACGTCAGAGACCAGGATTGGATGTCTCCTTTTGTGGACAACTAATTCTGGCTCGATCCTTTCGATATCATATGATCTTGAATGTCTTAGCTTCGATTTCATCAAACTATTTTGGAGGAATAGACTTTTGGTCTGTGCTATTTGGGTGTGCGCACTCTGGGGTTTGAGGCCCGGACAGCCCGTTATAAAAAAAGAAAAATTCAAAAGTGGCACATTCTCCCAAAAAGCATTGTGACATCAATATTCGCTCCGTTCAAGTAGTTATGCTAAATTAACTTCGGTATCAATGGGTTCGCTCAAAGATCTCGAACTACCTCTCGTAGGAGCACCCATGGCCGATCAAGTAGGGCAATCAATGCCTCATGAGATTGGACACAAGCAGTGGATCTTCGCGTCTTTGCTTTACGCCAATCTTTAAGTATTGATCGATCACCCTCCTGCTCGTGGGACTATTTTATTCAGAATGAAACTCAAACATCGAGCATAATCACATCATCTCGGTTATGCCCAGTAATGTCGCTAAGCGCTTGGAAACCGATGATCTCGAGGAGCTGAAGTTTTCCCAAGTGTTGGGGCTTTCGCTACTTTCCTTCCCAAGTGACACACGTTATCCCAAGTGTTGGGCTTATGTCACTCTTTCTATTTTTTTTTCTTTTTGATGTTTGAGGTTCATTTTGAATATGACAGACCCGTTAGCGTGCCTTGGGCCTCTTCAGATGTCTCTTTCTTTGGCATACGATCATTACTGATCAGATACCAAAGAGGGGCATCTGTAAACAGCCAAATTTGGCCCAAGGCCCGATCGACCCATACATAGAGAACGACGCACTCCCGAGCTTCCGAAAGTACCTCCCAAACCCTTAGAACTTAATCTAACCTTTAGAGTCATTCCCAAACCCGTAGGAAGGAACCCAAACCTTTCCAAACCCTTAGAAAGCTTAAAATGGACCCATAGAACTCGTTTTAAATTAATCAAAATAGCTGATAAAAAGAGGAGTGTCAAGGTTTGAACAAATAGTTACTCAACCTAAGGCCTATACCATTGGAAAGTAGAGGTTCTCAGCTTTCCAACGAGTTAAGAATCACCTCATTTAGAGTTGTATATCAAAAGTTATGGCAATTTGAAAAATATGGATTTGTGTTGAAAATTGTAAAATCGGGCCAAAACTTTTCAAAACTCAAAAAACTCATTTTTAAAAAATGGTTGATTTGGAAATTGGGGGTTTGACTTGTGAACCATCTCAAAGCTTTGGGTTTTTTTTCTTTAAGACCCATATGCCCTTCCCAACCTTAGGTATCACCCTTTTTCCATTTAAGTTATCACCCCATCATCCACCATTAAAACCTAACTCCCTCTTCTCCAAGCGCTTAAAAACCCCAAAAACCTTAGATTTAGGATTACCTAATTTCTAAACCCATTAGTTACCTAACCACTCACTAATCCACCCTTTCTCTATAAATAGAGAGCCAAACTCTCTTATTTAAGGACTTTGGAAATCCTAAAGCAAAAACTATACAAAAATCCCTTCCCATTTTCAAGCTCTAAACCATCCAAACCTTAGAATCCTAGTTGTTTCTACACTATTACGCTTCCATGTCCATCACCCACAATCTTTAGAACCTTGGCCAACCATCTCACACCATCATTCCTAACCTCTTAGCATCCAAGCTTTAGCAAAGTGAAACCCATCTCTAACCCTTTTGTACTATCGGAAGCTCACCGGAGTCATCATTCACTCAAAGATCCGGTGACGGTGCTACAAGGGCCCGAGAGCTCTGGCTCTCCCCTCATTTCCTCTACCTTCTTTTGCTTTTCCTCTATCCTAGAATTTGAGTCGTTACGCCGCTAAAATTTTGGTGATTGCGGGGGGCTAAAATAGGATCGAAGTGCCTCCGGGCAAGAGGAAGTGTCACTCATTTTTATATTTTTTTTATACTTGGCCATAGTAGAGACCACTTACGAGTAGGTCAATCGGGTGCCTAATACCTTCCTAATTGATAACCGAAGCCCCTACCCAAGAGCCTTTGGCATAAATCGGATCGGAGTCAAATCGAGCACTTTGGCGCACACGATCTTGATTTTGGGTATCCCGGTACACCAAAAGCTCCGAGTGGCAACTCCATTTTTTTTAGCTCATCGTCGCGACGGATTGATGAAATCCACGGTTACACAATATGCATCGTATCCATTTAGAGGACAATGCCAAAACTTCATGAGAAAGCCAACAATGATTAAATCCAAATATGAGGGAAGTTGTTCAAAAGGAAATCGTGAAACTACTAGACGCAGGTATTATTTACCTAATTTTCGACAGTGAGTGGGTGAGTCCCATCCAAGTAGTCCCAAAGAAATCTAGGATTACTGTTAAAGAAAATGCAACCGGTGAGATGGTGCCATTATGCGAAACCACAAGGTGGCGCGTATGCATTGACTACCGGAAGCTCAACTCAATGACTCGTAAGGATCATTTTCCATTATCCTTCATAGACCAAATTTTGAAAAAACTTGCGGGCTAGGAATATTTTGCTTTCTAGATGGATATTTAAGGTAAAATCAAGTCTCGGTCTACCCAGAAGACCAAGAAAAACTACCTTCACGTGTCCTTTTGGAACGCTCGCTTATCGTCGCATGCCCTTTGGGTTATGCAATGCATCTGCAACATTCCAAAGATGCATGATGACAATCTTTTCTGATATGATAGACAAGTTTCTTGAGGTATTCATGGATGACTTCTCAGTGTTTGACCGAACTTTCGATTTTTGTCTTGATCATCTTACCCTCATTTTGGAAAGATGCGAAGAAACCAACTTAGAGCTAAGTTGGGAGAAGAGTCACTTCATGGTTTAAGAAGGTATAGTCTTAGGACATATTGTCTCCAAAAGAGGAATAGAAGTTGAGAGGGCTAAAATCGATATAATAGCGAATCTACCACCACCAACTTCGGTACGACAGATTTGATCTTTCCTTGGCCATGTCGGCTTCTATTGCCGCTTTATCAAAGATTTTTCAAAAATCTCGAGACCATTATATCACCTTTTAGCAAATGATGTACCCTTTAACTTCGACGATGCCTATCTTGACGCATTCAACAAACTTAAGGTACTTCTCTCATCCGCACCAATCATTCAACCTCCCGACTATTCCCTTCCTTTTGAAGTAATGTGCGATGCTTCTTATTACGCAATAGGTGTCGTCTTAGGGCAGTGGAGAGACAAGGTTCCTCATGTAATTTATTATGCAAGTCGAACCTTAATTGAAGCTCAGATTAATTACACCACCACTGAGAAAGAACTTCTCGCTGCAGTCTTCGCTTTGGACAAATTTCAGCCGTACCTATTGAAATCTAAGATCGTGATCTTCTCTGATCATTTTGCACTAAAATACTTACTATCTAAAAAGGATGTCAAACCAAGATTAATCAGATGGATCTTTGTTTTGCAAGAATTTAACTTCGAGATCAAGTACAAGAAGGGAGTTGAGAACGTGGTGGCTGATCACCTGTCTATGATAGAGATGCTTGAGACCACCAGTAAAGAATCTGTGCATGATACCTTTTCGGATTAGCAACTTTTTGCCATCTAAACAACAGTTTCATGGTATGCCAATATCAAGAATTATTTGGCAACAGATAAGATTCCCCCGATCTGGTCTAATCAAAATAGATATATTTTCTTTGCTAACGTAAAATACTATATTTGGGAGGATCTAGACCTATTTAAAATATGATTAGACCAAATAATTAGAAAATGTGTGTCCGACAGTGACACCCATAATATTCTATAATTTTTTCACACATATGCTTGTGGGGGACACTTCGGTGGTAAGAAAATGATTGCCAATATACTACAATTGGGTTTTATTGGCCATCGTTATTTAAGGATGCCTATAATTTTTGTCAAGCCTGCGATCAATGCCAAAAGTCAGGAGCCATGTCCCGAAGGAATATGATGCTCCTTCAACTGATTTTGGTCGCAGAACCCTTTGATGTCTGGGGTATTGACTTTATGGGCCCTTTTCCACCTTCGTCTAGATTCATATACATACTTGCAGTCGTTGACTGCATATCAAAAAGGGTAGAAGCAGTAACTACACGAACAAATGATCATAAGGTGGTAATTTCTTTCATCAGAGAAAATATGTTTGCACCGTTTGGAACCTCACGAGCTATTATAAGTGATGGAGGTAGCCATTTTTGCAACAGGTATTTTAAGAGCTTGCTAAAAAAATATGGTGTGACTCATAAAATCGCAACCCCCTATCACCCGCAAACTAGTGGGCAAGTTGAGGTTTCCAATCGTGAAATACAGAAGATACTGGAAAGAACAGTTCAGCCTGAAAGAAAAGACTGATCCCTAAGATTGAATGATGCCTTATCAGCATATAGGACGACATATAAAACACCCATTGGCATGTCTCCATATACGTTGGTCTATGGGAGAGACTGTCATCTACCTGTGGAATTAGAACACAGAGCTCTATGGGCCATCAAAATATTGAATTTCGTGTTGGATGCATATGGAGAATAACGAAAACTTGAACTCAATGAGCTTGAGGAAATTCCTAATGATGCTTACCAAAATGCTCGAATTTATAAGGCCAAAACTAAGGCATTTAATGATAAACACATTTCGAGAAAGAGGTTTGAGTCAGGCCAACAAGTTTAGCTATATAATTCAAGGTTAAAACTATTCCCAGGAAAATTACGAAGTCGCTGGGATGGTCCCTACACCGTTATAGAAATATTCCCTCATGGGGCTGTAACCATCCAGGATCCCAAGGACAATCGTACTTTTAAGGTCAATGGGCAAAGGTTTAAATTAATGATTACACTAGAAGAAAAAGGGACAGTGAGAACACTGATACTGAAAGACCAAAGTATGTCTGAAATACCCTAGGGCATTGTCAAGCTACCAACTCATCTGTAGCAATTTTGTGTAAATTAATTAGGTGTATTAACTAGTTATTTTGTCGATCCAAAGAATTGTAGTAAGTACAAGTCTTATACAAACTCAAATTCTTCCATTTGGGAATCATAGTGATTACGATTGTTGAGAGAACACATTGCCGAGGTTGCATATTTTGCTATCGGAATGGCACAATTGCTAATAAACAACCACATCTAATAGGAAATTAATGTCATTACCTACCGAATCACATTCTCCAACGCCGGCTAGCCATAACACATATTTATGGTGACTCTTCATATCCCCTAGCTATAAATATACATTCCCTTTCCTTCCATCTCTAACGCTCTTACCATGGCTAAACCACCGAGTTGGTCAGAGATTTCTGAGGCATTCGAGAGACTCCTTCGGCGGGAAGCTGAAGCCATCTTTGCGCTCCTAGAGGAGAGGAGACGACTAATTGATGAATTTATATCCCTCCTCCCTCAACCAGAACCCGCTGAAAACCCATCATCTCCCTCTCCCAAACAACAAAAACCTGCTCCATCTTCTTGACTCTTTTCTTTTTTTTCCAATTCTATTGGATACACCCATCCAAAAGAGAGTTTATACATCTATTAAACGGCATCACAATTTTGGATAAAAGCCAAGGACCGATCTTTATCGAAGACAAATTCTTGTCTCGGACGTTGCTGCTAGTATTGTCTAGACATTTTCCTAGGTTTATACTTTTATGTAATTAGTTCTTATTATGTTTAGGTTTTCTTCTTTTTTTGATAATTATAAATATTTAGTTAATATATAATATTTTCTTTGACGAACTTTCTTTTTCACTAACTGTGTAATTGTTACTAACTTTTCTTTACTTTTTGTTATTGATATCTCTGAGACTCAAACGAATGTGTTTTTCCACAAGTTTGGGGCGGACTATTCTTTGCCCAAGTGAATTTTTTTTCACATCAGTGCATAATCGGTAATACCAATAATTCTTCAGAAAATAATTTTTTTATATCCCTTGTTTTTGTGCCAATGAGGACATTGTCCTATTCAAGTTTGGGGAGGGTATACAACTCTATATAATATTAGTTGTCGTCTTTAGTGTATTATGTCTTCAATTTAGTAAAAAATTTACTTTGCTTACAAAATTTTTGTTGATTAACCATCATATGCGAGTTAGAGAAGAAAAATTTATAAATCCAGAAAACTTAACGATTCATCGTAGTAGAAGTTCAACCACCATAATAAATAGTTATAATTCATGCTTAATCTCTGAAACACTGCATTAGAAAGAATGTTTGAAATAATAGATTGATTTAAACTGCAAAATTTTAGATTATAGTTTCAAAATCATGTAACCAGTGAGTTCTTGAGCCATATTTCCTCTTCTATTCTAAGAGAGTGTTTTTATTCAAGTTTGAAATTTTTTTTGAACTTCTTGACATTTCAATGAAAAATCTCATATTGCTGAACTTAGAATCAAATATTTTGTGATTATGATCAATTGTTTCTTTTAAAATTGTCTATTAAATATATTAAAATAATATGACATCCATGCTAGTAAATTGTAAAGATGATCAAAGGCCATCTTTTATCTACCCAGGGCCAAAAGGCCAAAATTCTAGAAATAATTATCCTTTGAACCCATATTAGACGCCTAAATCGAATTTCTTTGTAAAAAAAATCTGAAAAATTCTTAACCAGATATACTATCCAAAGCTTTCAACCTTTAACCCTTATAATTTATGAGAGTTTAGAATGTAAAAGAAGGGAAGAAGAGGGAGTAGAAGGAGTAAAAACAAAAACAGATAAGGGATATGCTAAAAATGGGTACAGCTAAAAAAATCAAAAGTAGAATATGGGAAAGGAGTAAAAAATCACAAAAAGATGATTTATAAAAAAAATAATCATAATTACGATTTTGAGAAGCAAAAAGCTTCCAAACTGAAAATCCAAAGGATATCTAAAGAAAATCAAAAGAAATAATGGGATTTACAAACTAGTGAAAAATGAGAAGAAGTTATCCAATTCATGGATACTTACTGAAGCAGAAAAGAAAGAAGAAGAAGATAGGAAAAGAAGAGTTAAATTCTCAGAGAAATTTTGAATCCTTCTACCTTTCTTTGAAACCTTCTAAAACCCAAAGCCCCATTACAAGTAAAAAAAAAGACCTTTTTGATTTACAATTTGCAGAAGCATGAGTCTAGTAGAGATGTATGCAGTAGATACTATAAATAAATAAGAAATCATATGATTCAGAACTGATTATCTATTCCATGAGATTTATACTTTTCAGTCAATTGTCCTTCGAATATATATATATATATATATATATATATATATATATATATATATATATATCATATTGTGAGAACCCAAAAATTTTGACATTCTTCTGAGAGTATGCCCACAGTGAGAGTTTTTGAATGAAAATATTTTCTAAATCTGCAGTTTAGAGAAATTTATGACGAATAAATTGTTCACTGATGCATACACTCTGTGTTTACCATGAATTGAAATTGTTGAGTTTTGATAAAGGATAACCACTGTGATGGAAAGTTAAGGATAAGGAATTGTAAATTTGAAAATCGTAACAACCATATGATGGTTAATTAGTTAATGTACAAAATTAATTTAGATTTTTACCTTTGTTTTTGTTTTGAAATTTTTTCAAAAACTCCAAAAATATTTGAAGTTTGTAGGTAACTTCACTGAAAACCTTCAGGAGACTACAACTCCTCCACTAAGGATCACCTAGGGGTTTAAAAGCTTGTTGCATCTGCTAAATGCAATCGTGCTCTTTATGAAAGTGGCATTTAAATTCTTAGTTTATATTTCCTTGTTTGTCAGGGACTAGCAAAATATAAGTTTGGGAGTATGATCAGTCACATAATTTATCAATTTATCACCCTTAACTTAGTGATGCTAGACCCCAGTTTGCTACTAACAAGTTAACGATGTACAGATATTAAAGATAAACAGTAAAAAAAAACCAAAATGATAATATTTGTCAAAATGAACTCAAAAAGCAATAAAGAGAATGATTGAAGTGAAAGACGAATCATCGCCTACTGAAAGATGAAAAATCATGTTTACGATTGAGCGGAAACAAAAGAAGACAATAGAAATGAAAAATTGTAATTTACGATTCCTCAGAGGAAGCCGTTCAAAAGAGTACGATACAAGAGAAGACGATGAATCGTAAATAAAGAATCGTTCAATAAGAAGCTGTGCTAAGAAATAGAAAATCATGATTTACGATTTTCGAAGGAAAGCTACAACAGAAACAGAAAATCGTGATTTACGATTTTACAAAGAATGAAGCTTCTGTTATTGCTGATCACGTGAAGATTTTCACCGCCATGAATATCTCTAGAAGTCTTCTATAATTAGAAGTCTGGTGAATCACGGATCTGAGGAGATTGACGAAGAAGACTTTTAAAGGACTCTGCTGCTGAAATTAAGGAAACAAATCCGGTGCGCATCAACCGTCCAAAAGCAAGGAAAGATAGAATTAGAAATAGAGTTATATTAGGAATCTTTTAATTTTAGTAGTTTCTTTTATTAGAGCTAGATTTCAATAAATCGACCCCCTATGATCTATAAATAAGAGGGCTCGACATAGGAATAATCATCTAAGAATTTTATAGCATCAATTGATAATCGAGGTCTGTGTTTTCTCCCGATCAAAGTAGTTTAGGATTTACGAAGTAACATCGTCTACAGTTCTTTGAGGTTTTGCCTGACAACCAAGGCCGATGAAGCTGAAAGATCAACTCTATGGATGGTTCTACTTTCGCTTTCTAGTTTAGATTTATTTTATTGTAATTTTTTGCTTTGTAAACATCTACGAATTTTAATTTGAATTGACGACTCGGGTTGAAGTTTGCAGATTAGTGTAATTGCTTTTACTTTTTCATCTTCAATTTTCTCAAATTTGATTGACGCCCAAGTTTTAGGAGATTGTTGATTAGATTAAATCTGTATTGATAGGATTCTGATTTTGATTGACGACCAATGCTAGGATACTTAAGATATAGTGTAATGTCTTTAAAATTTGTAAACATTCGATAACTGAAGATTGTGATTGACGACCATAATGTGAAGAAGGAGGATTTAAGATTTATTTTCTGTAATTTAGATTAATAAATAATTCTTTATTCATATTTCTCCCGTAGTTTAGAAACTTAAAACATAAGTATAAGTTTTCAGAAAAATTAAATTAATAGATAAACCTGTCTTTGTGGGAACGATCCTATACTAGCTCTACAATTTTCATTGTGCGCTTGCAATAGGTTAAGATTTAATTAGATACATCAAAGTAGCACGATCACTAACACACGTCTACATCCGACCCTCGGCTACCATGCGCCACTGTGTCCTACGTAGTCCTCGAGTGCCTCCCTCTCAACTTGCCCATGTGCACCGCGACGCCAGCCCGGGGCCACATGGCAACCTCACCTTGTGTGCCACATGGCATTGCTGAAGCAACGTCCTAGGCCTACCATCTCAGTCCTAGGAGACACTTGCGCACCCTTTAGTGTCGCAAGGCCCCGTGTGGGTGAGAGTATCACACCAACACCTCTCCCACATAGATGGTTCAAATACCATCTATCGTCAAATAACCCGAGGACCTCATACGTGTTGATTTGTCATACCCCCATAGCCCACGGACTCCTTCCATGGCACATAGTGTCATGCCTCATCGTGCCCTCTTGACCCCGTCACATGGTGCCTACATGGTAGCTATCGAAAACCTCTAGATTATGGAGGGGTAGCTAGTAGTCCGAATTTAAGGAGTCGGAGTTAGAACTAACTATGACAAGCTCGCTACGACAACCCCACCTTAGGCCCTCCCAAATGTAGGTCGGAATGGGTGAGTTTGATATCCCGGTCGATAGGGTAAAGATGCGAGAGCATTGGGGTCGGAGCTCGTGGGAACGCGGCTACGATGCTGTCATTAATGGGTAGTGGTGAAACTACATGAACGAGGGGGACAGGAGCATGAACCGGTGGTGGTGCAAGGGAACAGACTATAGGGGGCCCCTCTAAATCCGGGAGGCACAAGGGGTGTCATTGGAGCGAGGGGCGCCATCAATAGTGACTACATCAATCCGGCACTGTGCCTGTTGGTACACGTTTTCGGGAACCCTCTCGGATTCGGGAAAAAAGGCCCAAATTGGCACAAGGGGACTCTGTTTGCGATTAGGGGCAAAGGGAGTTTATAGTGATAAAATAAAGGTATATGTACCTGCAAAGAGATATTGTTAGTAATAATGGAATTTAAATGGAGTATACGTGAGTTGATGCGATCCTCATCTATAAATATTTATCGACGTTGTAGAACGTCATTGATCACGCGAGGATGGAGCGAGGGGTTAGTTGATTGGACTCCTATGCTAAACCTCGGCCTGTTGGCTTTAACAGCTAAGGTTGCCTAGGGTTTTAACTAATTTGGATTTCCTAATCCTAAATTGGTCTATCTAAAAAGGGTTGTTGGCCCATTATGCGCAGGAGGATTGACCATGTTCCCGGGTACCCTCCGTAGGCTCCCTTGGATAAATCAGTTGATGGCTATGATTGGTTTTGAAAATATGAAGAAGGGTTGTGGACCTAATTGGATCTAAGAATTTTGGCAGATGTTTCCTAAGGGTTGGATCTAAGGCTAGCTTTTCTTCCTATTGTACTTACTCGGGAATCGAAGCAAGTGGGCTAGCCCCACCATGCTTGACTACTCTACGAGACTTCTAGAAGATAGTCGCAGTTCTAGGAGCCAGATACCTAGAGTGCAACTCTGCTCTATTTCAAAATCTCAGAGCTAACCTTAAGTTTTCCAAGAGAGAATAAGCAAAAAAAATATGTTTAGAATGGGAGGGCAAGGGCCCTATTTATAGTATACGACCAATTATACGATGGGAGTCCAACGTATAATCTTGAATTATATGCTAGAAGTCCGGCATACAATCCGAAATATACGTTGGGAGTTCAGAGTATAATGAATTATACGTTGTGGTTCCAGCGTATAATTCGGGGGCCACAGGTTGAATCGGTCAAGTGACCAGATGACCGGATTTGTCCATAAGGTAGAGTCTAAGTAGAACTTTCCTTAATTATACGATGAAAGTACAACGTATAATCAGGAAGTCAGGGCGATTTGAGAGAGAGAGAAACTCAACCCAAGTGGACTGATTATACGCAGGGATTCCTGCGCATAATCGAACTATACGCTGGGATTCCAGCGTATAATCTGGGGGAGTTCGGTCTCCAAGAGTAGAGTCCCAATATGTCGTAGGGGCAATTATACGCAGAAGAAACTGCGTATAATCAATTATACGCTTAAAGTAAAGCGTATAATCCACGACGAAAACAGGACCGGGTCGGGTCCAATTATACGTTGAGAGTCCAACGTATAATCAGTTATACGCTGGAACTCTAGAGTATAATTCCCAAAATTAAAGATTTTAAGGATTTTTGGAGAAGGCTGACTTTTCTAGAAATCGAGGGCTTGGTCAATGATTGACCGAACATTTTGCATACTCCGAGGGGGCAAAAATGAGGTGTCTACAGATGCCCCTCTTCAGAGCATTCTTGCGGAGCAAGGATGCGTCAAAAAAGTAGACACTAAGGTGTCCTCCCGTTTCTTAGAAAAATCACAAGTGTAAAATGAAATGAGCTGACATGAACTACTTGGCTTTCTTATCTATCTGTACAAGCTAAGAGACGATTTAGAGGTCGGTAGGAGTAATCGAGAGATGTTTCCACAGCCATGGGTGCATGTCGCGACCAAACGGGGGGATTATACGCAAACGAAGTAGAGGTGACACAAGCTAATGTCAAGGTAAATGAAATAATATAATAAGGTGGCGAAGGCCCTGCAGATCATGTCAAACCAGACGCGTTATTGCTCACACCAACAATGCGTCAGTGGTCTCTTTCAGTAAACATTTGTGATTCTTCAAAGTTGAGTATATTCTATGTTCGATTTCCCCGGGGAAAGAAAGGATTGAGGTGGAGAGAGATAGGTAGATAGAGTTTTGAAATTTTTGGGTTTAACTTAAAATCAATTTAGTAAAAACATCAGAAAACGTGACTCCCGAGACGTCGCTGAGCAGATCCATCGGTACGGGATTTGGAGACCCAACCTTTGTTTGAATTATCAAGACGCTCGATATGCCAAAATACTCCGTCTAACCTTCACACGCACATTGATGATTGTCTCTTACTGAAGGACTAAAGTAGTTCCGTAATTGGAAGAGTCGGGTTTTGAAAAGGTTTTGATACTTAATATTAGAATAATTATATTTTTATGGAAATATCGAGTAAAGAGATGTTACTTACCTGAATGAGCGCAGACACTCGTGCATGGAGGAGAATTTGTTGCTCGGGATATAATGACGAATATTCTCCAATGAGAGGTTGATGCCGACTCTTATCTTCCTTATCATGAAGCACAAAGAAGGTTGGTTCATCTGGAGACCGGTTGTGGCGGTCGAGGGGCTTTTACCGTTGCCGTGAGTGCATGTTGCGACTATGATGTAGTCGAAGCACAAGTGGTGTAACCAGAGTGATAACGAGATAAAGTTGAGAGTAAAAAGAGTGTCGAAAGATATTGAGTGATATCAACGAGTGCATCGTGATGCGGCTCAAAAAAATGGGGTTCTTTGAGGAACATTCGATTGTTCTTTTGAGAAAAGATTCTTACGTTATTGTTTAGGAGTGATTCTGCAGTGTCATTCTCGATAAGATGTGTTCCGTATTGTAGGTGGTGAGGGAGAATGAGATAAAGTGAGGGAAAAGGATGACAAGGGGTATTTTGTTGTTTATATATGTATTTTATATTATTATTTTGTTTTGTATAGATTGGAAACAAATTATTGTAAGAGTAAAAAGAGTGAAAAAAGCTTCTTTTTGGGTCACACTGTGGGACTAGGATAATTTTTTGTTATACCATGGGACTTCAAAAAAAATAAAAATAATTTTTTGGTTCCATTGTGGGACTTAAAATAATTTTTGGCTCCATGGTGTGATTTTGAAGAGTAAAATAATTCCGAAGACTTTTGAATGACAAGCGATACAACCACTTATTACCTACCACGCATTCCATTCTTGTTAAAAGTTACGGTACATGATGATCATTCAATGCTTACCAAATCAAGTCTGGCATATGACCGAAATAATCAAATTACTTTCTAACATGGGTCATTACAAAGCATGCTTCATTCAAAATTCTCAGGCCATTCCAAGATATTTGCGAGGCCAAGAAAAGTCCCACCGTGATCTGACACTGGGGCATTTTTTTTATCACTAACACCTTAGTAGCGATAATCGGGTCATGAGACCAATATCCTGAAATTGGGGTTTTTTTTAGAACTTTTATTTTATCATTTCATTTATTTCATTCCCCAAAATCCCATCGTGGAACCAAAAATTATTTTAAGTCCCACCGCGGAACCAAAAAATTATGTTACTCTTCAAAATCCCACCACGGAACCAAAAAATGTTCACATTTACTTTTTGGGATATGTGCCATGTTGAATCGACATTTGACCGTCTGATAGTAGGCAAATCATCTCAAGATCTGTTATGCCGAAGATTGGGATGAAAAAGATCTCCATCGTCTGATTTAGAGCGATCAACAAATTTTTTCCTTTGCTTAAATGAGGTAGCTATAGCATAAAATGGTAGCCTTTTTTTTAAGTCACTCAATTCATTCAAAAGCACTTTTTGGGATGTGTCATGTGTACCACATGGAATCAACATCTTACGGCCTGATAGTAGGCCCATGATCTCCAGATCTATTGTGCGGAAATTTGGCCATATGTTGGAAGTGCAAATTATTGGGTATATATATTGGAAGTGAAAATTGGAACTGAAAATTTCGGTTGGTGCCTTTAAACGCACACACCAAATCTTGCGAGGCACTTATGCACACACGTGGGAGCCAAAATTCCCTTTATTTTGTGGGTGCCCAACAAGATTCGGTGCATCATAAAGAAGAGAACCCACTTATGTGGATGCTCTTCGTTATTTTCTTCTTATTGCCTTCTTCATCTTCTTCCACCTCCTTCGTTCTCACGAGTCGTACAACCCATGTCGGCGACTCCATACATTCCAGCGACTCCTCCATTCGGCAGGTGACTCCGTATACGCTAGCGACTCCTCCATTCTGTTGGCTTCAAGTGGGTTCTATTGCAACGACACTAAACAATCTAGCGTTTTCCATTGACGTCTCCTCCATGAAGCCCTCTTGAAACCCTAAACCCTAAACCTTATGATAGTAAATAGAAGAAGACGAAGAGAATAAGAAGAGACTGTACATATGATGGTGGGTGCCCACTGTCAGTAGCTAAAAACTGACGATGGTAGTCCGTCGATTTGAAGCTACAAACGGTGATCACCCACTGTAAAAAACTAACGGTTAGTATCCATTATTGGTTTTAAACTACAAACGGTGGGCACTCATCGTCGATTTTAAACTACAAATGGTGGGTACCCACAGTCATATTTAGAGTCTCTTCATCATCTTCTTTTTCTTCTTCTTTTTCAAGGGGGTTTAGAGTTTAGGGATTCAAGAGGGTTTCATGGTCTTCTTTTCTTTTTCTTAGGATGTCAAGAGGATTTCGCCGAAGAAGATATGGTGGGTATAAAGATAGGTCGTTGTTTACCAAAAAATAATAATATTAAGTGGGTGTCTCAAAGATTTTTAGTGCAAGATGGGACACCCACTTATGTGGGCGCCAAACAAGATTCAGTGGGTGCATTTAAAGGCACCCACTTTCGGCCAAGTCTTTGCAAAATTTAGGCCGCCCTACACTCATGCCAAAACCGACATTTTGATCCTCGATTACAACCACACCATTTTACCAGATGCTCTTTACCTTGTCGTTTATGCCAGCTGCTATCCCCCTTGTCGGTAGAAACAAGAAAGGAGATTGGGAAAAGGGAGCCTTGTACACATTTTTAAGTGATTACACCAAATTTGAAAAAAGACTTAATATTTTTGGGACATGTGATATGTAAAAATGCGATATGTAAAAATGCAATATGAGCGATCTAATTTGAAGTTCATGATCAATACTTCTCACGTACATAAAATTAGAGCAAAATACCATACTTGTTCTAATTTGAAGTTCATGATCAATATTTCTCACGTACATAAAATTAGAGCAAAATATCATACTTGTCATATGTGTTCTAATGTAGTCAACTGTTAGAATTATATAATATTCTTTTACTCGTTTTTAATTAAATGATGAAAATTAGATTTTGTTATAATGTTTTGTAAATGATATCTTTAAATCATGCCTTCAAATCAAACGACTTAAAGGTTGTTTCGATATGATAGAGAGAAGAGAGAGGGGCATCTAGAGCGTTTGAAAGTAATGGCTCCCTTCGGTAAAAAGAAAGACGCATTTAGAAAGAAAGAAAGTGAGGCATCTAGAGAGAGAGAGAGAGAGTTCCTGATTTTGGTTGAAGCTAGCAAACATGGCAGATGGTGCTGTAAAATTGGTGATCCAAAAGCTAAGCTCCCTCCTCCAGCAAGAAGCATCTCTGTTAGGAGGATTATACGATGAAGTCGACGGAATCAAATCTGAGTTGGTGAGCATGAAATCCTTCCTAAAAGAAGCAGATATAAGGAAACATAGCAACGAAGTAGTGGGAGCATGGGTGGAACAAGTAAGAGATGCAGCATACGACATTGAAGATGTCATTGATGAGTTTTTGTATTGTGTGGATCGGCCAAAGCGCAGTGGACTGATGGGTTTTTTCCGTAACACCCTTCAATACTCCAATAGTCTCATTGCTAGGCATAAGATTGCCTCTCAACTCCAAACAATCAAATCTAACCTTCTCCAAATTTCAGAGAGGAGAATGAGGTACGGAATTGATAGAATTGAGCAAGGAAGAAGCTCAACTGATGCGATTGGTGGCGAAAGATGGCAACGTTACAAAGGGCCTTATGCTTCTGTTGACGAAGAAAATATGGTGGGGATAGATGAAAAGAAGGATTTATTAGTTAGCTGGTTGATGGAGGATCAACCATCCCGCATGGTGATTTCAGTGGTGGGGATTGGTGGTTTAGGTAAGACGACTCTTGTTAGCAAAGTTTACGGTACCCAAATCGTAAAGAGTCGTTTTGATTGCCTTGCTTGGATCTCTGTCTCTCAGTCTTATCAAATTGAGGGTTTACAAAGACGCATAATAAAAGAGTTATTCAGCTTTAAAAAAGAGGAGGAACCGAAAGATTTGAACATGAAGAACTATGATCAGCTACTAGAAATGCTTAAAAACTATCTGCAAGAAAGAAGGTATCTGATCGTTTTAGATGATGTATGGGACGAAGTAGTTTGGAACAGATTATATGATGGATTCCCAGATTGTAATATTGGAAGCAGGATTATGATTACAAGTCGACATAAGAATATTGTGCCTCGTCAAGGAGCTTTAAGCCGTATTTACCATCTTGAACCGCTACAAGAGAATGAAGAAGCTTGGCCTCTATTCTGTAAGAAAGCATTCTGGGATGATCCAGAACATACTTGTCCTCGAGAACTAGAGTTGTCGGCTAGAAAAATTGTCAAAAAGTGCGAAGGCTTGCCGCTTGCCATAGTGGCAATTGGTGGCCTTATGTCATTTAGAGAAAAGGAAGAGGTGGAATGGGAAAGAGTTTACAAAAGCCTTAGCTGGGAGTTGGACAACAATCATATGCTTGAGAGTGTGAAGGGCATCTTGTTTCTTAGCTTTAACGATTTGCCGTATCACCTTAAACATTGCTTCTTGTATTGCAGTGTCTTTCCGGAAGATTTTCTTATTCTGCGAGGGAGGTTAATTATGTTGTGGATAGCAGAGGGCTTTGTATGTGAAAGGATAGGCATGACCTTGGAGGAAGTAGGAGATGACTACCTTAATGAACTCATTTTTCGTGGCATGATTCAGGTTGCAAAGACTAGTGCAGTTCCTTGGAATCAGAAGTATCGGATGCATGATCTTATGCGTGAGTTAGCACTATTGACGTCTAAGAAGGAGAATTTTTGCTCAATATTTGATAGTGGGAGAGAAGGAATGCAAGAACGCAAAGCCCGTCGATTATCGATCCACAGATATAGTGATAATAATCAATATAGAGCATGTACGTCTCATCTTCGCTCTTTCTTTATGTTTTCCACAATCAAAATCCACTCTTCTTTACCTTCAATTTTATCGAGCTTTAGACTATTAAAGGTCTTAGATCTAGAGGGTGCATCTATTGACTGTGTACCTAAAGAACTGACAACTCTATTTAATTTACGGTATTTAAGCTTCAGAGAAACTGAGATTAGAGAACTTCCCAAATCTTTGGGAAGGCTTCAAAATTTACAAACTCTAGATATTTGGAGCACAAATATAGAGAAGCTACCAAGTGGGATAGTCAAATTGCAGAATTTAAGACATCTTTTTGTTTCTGGTCCAATTGATATATATGGAAGAATTTTCCACCATCGCACAGGCACAAAAGCCCCCATGGGAATATGGAGGTTAAGAAACTTACAAAGCCTAACAACCATTGAAGCAGATAGGGAGACGGTTGGCCAAATAGGGAAAATGGCTCACCTTCGGAGGTTAGGAATAAGCAAGGTTAGAGCATCTGAAGGGGAAGAGTTGTGCTCCTCCATTCAGAAGTTGAGTTGCCTTAATAACCTGTTTGTATCAGCAAGAAATGAGGAAGAGTCACTAAAATTAGAGACTCTGTCTCCTCCTCCTCTTCTTATTAGTCTATGGTTGGTTGGACAATTGGAGCAAGTACCAAATTGGTTTAGCTCCCTGAAGAAGCTCACACAATTGCATTTGCATTGGTCTCGACTGAAAGAGGATCCCCTTTCTTCCTTCCATGCATTGCCTAATCTGAGGTCCCTTATACTTAACAGTGCATATGAAGGGCAGCAGTTGTGGTTCCAAGCAGGATGGTTCCCTAGGCTAGAACAACTATGGTTACGAGATATGAAACAATTGAATTTGGTAAGAATAGAGCAGGGTTCACTGCCAAGCATCCAAGAAATATATTTGAGTGGTTGTGAAGAGTTGAAGGTGTTGCCTCGAGGCATTGTATACCTTACTAGCCTCCAAGAGTTGTGGTTAAGAGAGATGCCCATGGAGTTGGTACAAAAACTGAGAGGAGACGGAAGTGAGTATCATCTAACGGTCCGGCATATTCCCAAAATCATGATTATTTGAAGAGCGTGCAAGAAATGGTTATACGAAAGCATTTCCATCTACAATTTATAAGGTACTCTCTCTCTCTCTCTCTCTCTCTCTCTCTCTCTTGCGAATAGCACTAGCCATTGATTACTTTCAAAACTGACTTAACAAAATTTTAAGGATTTGAAATTTGTAAATCCAGCATTTTTTCAACTAAAGGACCTTCACAAGGGACGATGCTCTGATGCCCTATTTATCCTTACTAGACAATGCCATTCAACAGGATTAATAGGGCGTCACCAACATCAATAGATAGTAGCACTTAGAACCGACTTCACCGACTGAATCTTTTCAAAAGCTGTCATTCATGAAAATCTGGGTCATTTTCTAACTAGATTTTGTATAAGTTCCACTAAGACCTTGCTGTACTTTTGCTGCTGAGTTGATACAGGGGAACAGATTAGTGCACTCTCAAGCACAAAATGGTAAATCACCTTATGCTGTGATGGTAAAAACTTTGAACAGTGCACAACTATTTAAAATCATGTGAATTAGCGAAAGTACAAGTTTGAGCATTTTAAGAAAGGGAGAGAGACCCATTCACACTATAAAGCAGATGGATTGGCTATCCTATACCACCTCTGTGCTAGAATGATCAGCAATGGTAGCTCACAACTATTTGTAAGCATATAAATCAATAAAAGTACCAGTTTGACTATTGGAGTATAAAGAGGTTAACCCATTTAAACTTGAAAGTGAATGGGTAGGTTAACCTAGATCGACTCTTCGCTAGTTTATCCAAAGCCCCTACTTGTTGAAAATTTCTTTCTTTCTACCACTTTTACCTACGTCAAATGTTCTTTTCATATCTTCAAGTGACTTCCATAATTCTTCTCACATTGTAGATGGATTATGTGGGCATCGCGCGAGTAACATCAGCTGCCCTAGATTAATTAAGGTCTCTCTAAACTTCCCAATTTCCAATAAATTTAATTTTCTTGGCTTTCTTTCTTGGATTCGTGTGTTTGTAATGGTGTGATTGATGAAATATATATATATATATATATATATATATATATATATATATATATATATATATATATATATATATATATATATATATATATATATATATAACGACCTCTTTTTAATTTCACTTTATTTAGTGGTACTAGATGTGTTTTGCACTGTGCACGGTGTTAGTGCTCCACAACGGAACCTACCCTATTTGAGAAAAGTTACGCAAACCTCTTTCACTTTTCTTCTTCTTCTTCTTAAGAAACCCTAGCCGTCTCTTATTCTTATTCTTTTCTTCTCTTAAGAAACTCTAGCCGCCACAACCTTTCTTCTTCAACCCATCTCTTCTCAACTACCTTAATCTCTTCCCTAAAATCTTTTGTGTGTTCTTCCATAAGAGCCATCGTGATCTATTTCTACCATCAAGATCAAAGAGGAGGAAGGAGAAATCTTAGACCTTGAGCTAATATAATATCAGATATAATATAATATAAAAAAGGATAAGTGAAGAGGATTCTAGAAAGGGTGAGAACTGTGGGGCTTGGGGTTTGTCTTAGCATAGAGACAAAACAGAAACAAAAACAGAAGAAGTAAAAAGAGAAAAAGAAAAAGGAAAAAAGAAAGAGAGCCTGAGAAAGAAAGAGAGAGAGAGAGAGAGAGAGAGAGAGAGAGAGAGAACCTGAGAAAGAGAAAGTGAGAGAGAGCCTGAGAAAGAAAAAGAGAAAAAGAAAAAAGAAAGAAAAAGAGAGAATCCGAGAGAGAGTTCAAGAAGAAGGCGAACCCTAAAGCTGCTTGGATTTCTTGAGGCAAGTACCTCTTCTACTATGTCTTGATTTATCCCTAATCTTAAATATTTTGTTTGTACAAATATGCTTCTTCTGTGTATAAACGCCATACCCGTTTGACCAAATGGTAGGGGTTTTACTGATCTAATACAGTAATGAATAGGGAATTGTTTTAAATTGGAAAAAATGCATTTGGTGACATAAATGTGTAGAAATTTGTTACCTAACTCTGTGATACCTGTTATGCCTGAATGTGTAGAAATTTGTTACCTGAATTTGTTTTACTTATTATACCTGAATGTGTAGAAATTTGTTACCTGAATTTGTTATACCTATTATACCTGAATGTATAGAAATTTGTTACCTGAATCTGTTAAACCTGTTATACCCTAAGGTGTAGAAATCTACTACCTGAATGTGTAGAAATCTGTTACCTGACTATGTAGAAATACGCTTACTTAGTGTGTTAGACCTGAATGTTTGTCTATATAACTCGCTTGAAGTGGATCTGAAATTTCTGACCTTTCAATTATATATGAACACTTGATTTTTTTATGAGTAGTTTATACCATTTCCGAGACCGAAGTATGTGTGCACTATAAATTCATGTTTTCTGAAATTTCAGCACTGGAATTGAATACCATAATTTCTAAAAGGCAATGAGATGGTGCCTATGAGTCCGGATGAGAAAATTTTAAGACCCTAGCCAGGTCATGAATCTCTTATCTGCTCTGTCATTTGATCTCAACTAAAGTTGAGGAAAATACTTGGTATTCGTGCTATTAGCTATAAAATATTCCCCAACACAAATAAGTCTGTTGTGGTAATTTAAGTGGAAGATTCATTACTTATTTGTCTACTTTCTGGTATGAGACCATCTGTCTGATTTGTGGTAGTTTAAGTGAGATTTGTTGCCTGGTTTCTGATATGGGAATATCTGTTTGATTTGTGGTAAGTTAAGTGAAAAATTCATTACTTACCTGTCTATCTGTCTAAGTTCATCTGTCTGATTTCTGGCACAGGCAATGAGTTTTGTTGTAGTATTGTTTTATGTGTCCCTTTAATACCAACCGGATTTCATTTAAAATGCCTGATTGGAAAGTACCTTGATAAACAAACTTAGAAATTTTGGTGTGAGTGGGTAGTCAATATTTATTAGAATGGTTACTTGCGGAGCATGTGGATTAGCTCTTATGGTGGTTTAACCACCCTGTAGGTTAAGGAAAGGGATTGGAGAAAGTTCAGTGGGCGGAGTTCTCAACAGTGTTATCTGGTGCAGATCTCTGTGTCTGGTGCGTAGTGTTTAAAGCATATATAACTAGTTGTTTAAGCCTGGCTGTTCTGAGGAATTGTGTAGTTTAATGTAATGAGGTATTCTGACTTGTTTTATGTAAGAAAAGGAAAAGTTTCTTTTGTTTATCTGAAATTTGGTTGCCTAGATATCTGTTTTCGATCTCAAGTTAGAGATTTTTATTTCAGGTTTATTGCTTTCTTCTGATCTGTCTGGGTCGCGATTCGAGATCCAAGTGCGTGGATTTTAGGTTGTGACAGTGTGGTATCAAAGATTTCGGTTTAGCAAATCCCTAGCTGACCTTAAGGAGTGGACCCATAGGCTAGGATTAGGAAGAGTAACCGTTATCCAGTTGTGACATTGTGTTCCCCGTGATGACCAAGAAATGAAGGAGCGGACGGTAACGAAAAAACTACGGGGCTACCTCGATCAGTTCAGTATAGGATGGCCAGCCTTCATGTACCTCAAAAGGCGTCTGACATCATCGAGGTCAACAAATACCAGCAACGCCATGAAGAACGCACTCTTCTTCCACCTTCTTTGCTCGAAGTTTGATCTTCCGAGGAAGAAGTGGTGGACAATTTTGAAGAACTCGAAAATGACATAGATAACCTCAGCGAAGGAGAGATGACTGACCTAAGCGAGGATGAACAAGATGCTGAGGAAATGAACAATGAGGAACCAAATGCTGCAAACCATGACATTATCAAAATCTCTGACTATATTGCATCAGAGGCGACCGAGGAAGTAGACTCTGAGAACAAACATACCGAATGGGCCATTATCAAGCTAAGTTAGAGAGGAACCTTGTAGAACACCATAATGGCCTAAGAAAGAAAATTTCACCACTGAGGTTGGCGCAAGGAAAAGCAAGGCCTTGAAAATCGAAAATAGACATGTAGTGTCAGGTCCTGTTTGTTAGATTGAGCATAGATGTGAACTCTTTTGGTACCACTCGTGCTTTTATAATTACCACTCTATGAATGAAATGAACTGTTTTCCCTACTTGTTACTAAATTGTATAATGAAAGTAATTACAATGTGCTCGTAAGGTAAATAACGTGATTAGCCTATATGTTTGATTATCTCTATCGATGCTACGAGGACGAGGCATCAGACTGTCACGCACTGGGAGAACCGCAACACCCTCAATAAGTGTATAAGTCTTGTGTTGGTTGCATTAGCGGTCATGACTTATTAGCAGAGTTGATCTTCTTAGAATTGATAGATTTGAGGTGTTGTTGGTCATGGTTTGGCTCTCTGCTTATCATGCTACTGTTAACTGTTTTGAGAAGATCGTCACTTTTCATATTCCTGGTCTGTGTGAAATTCATTATCGGGGGTTAGACCATTCGCTTAGACCTAGTTAGGGTTGAAAATAGTCTGATAGTTCGAGGCTTTGCTGATGTGTTTCCGGATGAGTTGTCTGGTCTACCTCCACAACGCAAAACTGATTGTACTCTACTTAAGAATAAGTATCATATCCCTAGAATTAAAGCTTTGTTTCCCCACCTGCATAGTGCCTATATTTTTAAAACTTGATATGAGATCTTGATACTATCAGTTGAGAATTCAAAATAATAATAATAATAATAATAAAGATATTTAATTTTATTATTGCTTTCTGTTCCGTAGTAAGATATTTAATTTTATTACTGCTTTGGTTACTATGAGTTCGTAGTAATGCCATTATTGACAAACGCACCTCCCTCGTTCATTGACCTTCTGAATCAAGGTTTTAAACCATATCTAGACCAGTTTATTGTTGTTGTCAGTGGTGATATCCTCATTTATTCTCCATTCCATGCCGATCATGAACAACATCTGTGATTAGCCTTACACGTGTTGCGGGAAAATAAAGTATGTGGTAAAGTGAGGACATGTGAGTTCTGGCTTGAAAAAGTTACTTGCCTAGGCCTTGTGATATCAAAAGAGGGTGTAGATGTTGATCCCTTTAGAGTAGAAGTTATCTGGAATTGGGATATACCAAGTTCAATAACAAAGATCAGAAGTTTTCTGGAATTGGCAGGTTACGATCAAAGAGTTGTTAAGGACTTTTCTCGTATTGTAGCTCCTTGAATTCAATTGACTCGGAAAAATGTGATTTCTATCTTGAGTGATCGATGTGAAGCAAGTTGTCAGGAAGTGAAGAATAGAGTGACTTCTGCTCCAGTATTAACCATTCCTTCAGGAAGCGAGGGATACAGGATCTGTAGTGATGCAACCCGAATTAGGTTAGGATGTGTGCTGATGCAGTTTCGTAATGTTGTCGCTTATGCTTCAAGACAACTCAAAGTTCGTGAGTAGAACTATCCAACGCATGATTGAGAACTGGTTGTGGTAGTGTTTGCCTTAAAAGCTGGAGGCAGTATTTGTATGGGGTTTATATATAGTTGTTTGTAATATTTGTTTGACCGGAAAGAGTTGAATATACGACAACGAAGATGGATTGAATTTCAGACAGATTATGATATTTCAATTAATTATCATTCTGGGAAAGCCAATGTTGTAGCAGATGCTTTAAGTCAATAATCTTCCCAATTGGTTGCTCGACTAATGATTTCTGAATGGCGATTGTTCAAGAAATTGATAGATTGAGACCCTAGAATTCAAATGGGTAAGTCTCAACTTCTTTTTGCAAATCTGATTGTTCGACCTACCAATCTTCAAGAAATTAAAGAGGCTCAACAGAAGGATTTTAGACTGAAGACTATAATGGCAGATGTGATTGCAGGATTTAAGCCGGATGTTAAAATCCATGAGGATGGTAGTCATGGTAGATTGTGTGTACCTGGCATTCCTGAATTGCTTCGTATATTTCAAACTGTTTGATTTGTCAGCAAATTAAGACAGAATACCAAAGCCCCACAAGTAAATTACAGTCCTAGATATGTCGGAATGAAAGTGGGATGATACTATTCATTAGGAAGAATGACCTGTTGACCTAATTGGCCCAGCTGTTTGTCACTGAGATTGTGAGGTTCCATGGGATTCTGATAGCAATTGTATCTGATAGAGATTCACGTTTCAACTCAGAGTACTGGAATGGTCTGATGAAAGTTTTGGGGACGATTTGAAAGTTTCGTACGACAACTGAATTCAAATCCTATAAGACATGCTATGAGCTTGTGTGCTGAAGTTTAAAGAAAGTTGGGATCAAGTCTTGCCTTTGAGTGAAGTTGCATATAATAATAGTTACTAGGCCAGTAGTCAGATGGCACCGTATGAAGTTCTGTATGGTAGACCTTATCGTTCACCTCTTTGTTGGGACGAGGATGGTGAAAGAAAGTTGTTAGGGCCGGAATTAGTGCAGGAAACGACGGAGAAGATTGAATGCATTAGAGATTGACTTCAGATAGTTCAAAGCAGACAGAAAAGTTACGCAGATATCAAGAGGAGAGTTTTGGTGTATGAGAAGGGTGATCCTGTATTTTTAAAGGTATATCCAGCGCAAGGTGTGATGTGAGTTGGGAAGAAAGGTAAACAAAGCCCAAGGTTTCTTAGTCCTTTTGAGGTTCTGAATCGAGTTAGTGCAGTTGCTTATAAACTCATCCACAGTGTATTCCATGGGTTCAGGTTACAAAGATATGTTCGAGATCCTGCTCATATATTGAAATACGAATCGATACCACTCTATGAGGACTTGTCTTCTATTGAACAACCTATTCGAAGTGTAGACAGAAGAGAGCAAGTGCGTCGGAAAAAAAATATTTCACTTGTCAAGATTCAATGGCAAAATCATTCTAAAAGGGAAGCAATTTGGGAGCGAGAAGAACTTAGAGAGAAATATCTACAGTGGTTTGGTAGCTAATCCTAAATTTTGAGGACGAAATTTCATAAGGAGGAGAGGTTGTAAGGACCCGATTTGAAACCAGGTCAGATATTTCATTTTTTCTTTATGTAATACAGTTAGGATTTTTGCATTTGTTTTAATCAATGGGCATTTGGGCCATGAGGTGGTTGTGCCGGGTATAAGAGTAATTTAATAAATCAAAGGGCACATTAGGCCACGGTATGAATAATCAGGTTATAGTGGGAAGTCTATAATAAAAAAGGGGCCATTTAGATATTTTGACCTTGAGCTAATAGAATATAATATAATATAGTATACTAGAATATAATATAATATCATATATAATATAATATAAGAAAGGATAAGTGAAGAGGATTCTAGAAAGGGCGAGAACTGTGGGGCATGGGGTTTGTCTTAGCATAGGGACAAAACAGAAACAAAAAAAAAAGAAGTAAAAAGAGAAAAAGAAAAAAGAGAGCCTGAGAAAGAGAGAAAAAGAGAGAAAGTGAGAGAGAGAGCCTGAGCAAGAAAAAGAAAAAAGAAAGAGAGAGAGAGAGAGCCTGAGAGAATCCGAGAGAGAGAAAGAGAGAGTTCACGAAGAAGGCGAACCCTAAAGCTGCTTGGATTTCTTGAGACAAGTACCTCTTTTACTATGTCTTGATTTACCCCTAATCTGAAATATCTTCTTTGTACAAATATGCTTTTTCCGTGTATAAACGTCACACCCGTTTGACCAAATGGTAGGGGTTTTACTGATCTGATATAGTAATGAATAGGAAATTGTTTTAAATTGGAAAAAATGCATTTGGTGACATAAATGTGTAGAAATCTGTTACCTGACTCTGTGATTCCTATTATAGCTGAATGTGTAGAAATTTGTTACTTGAATTTATTATACCTGTTATACCTGAATGTGCAGAAATTTGTTACTTGAATCTGTTATACTTGCTATACCCTAAGGTCTAGTGTGTTAGACCTGAATGTTTACAACAGCCCTGTCTATATTACTCGCTTGAATTGGATCGGAAATTTCCGACCTTTCAATTATATATGAACACCTGATTTTTTTATGAGTAGTGTATACCATTTTCGAGACCGAAGTATGTGTGCACTATAAATTCATGTTTTCTGATATTTTTGCACTGAAATTGAATACCATGATTTTTGAAAGGCAATGAGATGGTGGTGCATAGGAGTCCGGATGAGACAATTTTAAGACCCTGGCCAAGTCGTGAATCTGTTATTTGCTATCTGCTATCTGCTCTGTCATCTGATCTCAATTAAAGTTGATGAAAACACTTGGTATTCGTGCTATTAGCTATAAAATATTCTCCAATAGAGATAAGTCTATTGTGGTAATTTAAGTGGAGGATTCATTACTTATCTGCCTGCTTTCTGGTATGAGAGTACTATCTGTCTGATTTGTGGTAGTTTAAGTGAAAGATTTATTGCCTGATTTCTGATATGGGAATATCTGTTTGATTTGTGGCAAGTTAAGTGAAAGATTCATTACTTATCTGTCTCTCTGTCTGATTTCTGGCACGGGCAATGAGTTGTGTTGTAGTATTGTTTTATGTGTCCCTTTAATACCAACCGGATTTCATTTAAAACACCTGATTGGAAAGTACCTTGATAAACAAACTTAGAAATTTTGGTGTGAGTGGTTAGTCAATATTTATTAGAATGGTTACTTGCAAAGCATGTGGATTAGTTGTTACGATAGTTTAACCATCCTGTAGGTTAAGGAAAGGAATTGGAGAGAGATCAGTGGGCGTAGTTCTCAGCAGTGTTATCTGGTGCAGATCTCTGTGTTTGGTACGTAGTGTTTAGAGCATATATAACTAGTTGTTTGAGACCAATTGTTTTGAGGAACTGTATAGCTTAATGTAATAAGGTATGCTGACCTGTTTTATGCAAGAAAATGAATAGTTTCTTTTGTTTATCTGAAATCTGGTTGTCTGGATATCTATTTTCGATCCCAGGTTTACTGTTTTCTTCTGATCTGTCTAGGTCGCAATTTGAGATCCAGGTGCGTGGATTTTGGGTCGTGACAATACAGGATTTCATAAACAGTACTCAGAGATGGAAGAGGTCGTGTAGTAAGTATCAGGGTCCTGGTATGCTCATACTCGGGACAAAGACCCCCTAAAAAGGTGTAAATCTGCTTACACTCATGGTGTTCAAGAAGAACTGATGTAACTGCCTCACTAAACTGAGAAAGAGGCTCGTAATGATTGAGCTCCTCCTACGTACTCTGCAATGTACTAAAATACTCTCCCATAGTCATATCTCCCTATCTGCACTCAGTAATACCACGAGTGAGCTGATAAATACGAGTGTCATGCTCAACAGGGGCAAAAGTCTCCTCAAGTTTAGTCCATAACAAAGAGGCAGTTTCATAAAACATAAGAGTTCTGGATATGCTAGGTTCCATGAAATTAAAAAGCCATCCAAGAATAATGGCATTTTCGGCCTCCCAATCTGATACCTCAGAGGAACTGGGTTTAGGCTTTGGAATGGTCCCAGTAAGAAGACCCATCTTCTTACATCCTTGAATATATAACATTATAGCTCTTTTCCATTGAAGGTAATTAGAAGAGTTAAGTTTTATGGTAGTGATGCTCCACCGTAAATTGTCGGCACTCATTCCGATATATTTATCACCCATGCTTGTAAAACGAAAAATGCTCCAATAAAATAACACAAACCAGCAATGGAGAATAATACTAACCAGCAATGGAAAATAACCAGCAATTATTTTATACCCGTGAAAAATATCTCAGATCTGAGGGGGAACCATTGCACCAAGAAGATCCAAATAAAAAACAGTAGCATCAAATAAAGAACACAGTAGCAGCATCAAATCGGGGCAGCAGAATCAACATTTAAAATAACTCAGATCTGAGGAGGAACCATTGCAGCAGGAAGATCCAAATAAAAAGCAACAGCATAAAACATATTTCTTGGCTTTATATTCTCTTGAGCCAAGAGACAAAGTAAATCCCCATAAAAACCGGTGAGTATGATATGGATCTCGAGTCAAATTGGGTCAAAAAGGTTGACCTGGCTGACATCAGCAGGTTGGTGTGTGATGAACAGAAAAAAAAAAAAAAAACCTTCTTTGATACCAAGTTGGAGTGGAGAGGATGATAGTTGATTGATGTGTTTAGGATTAGGGTTAAGTATGTGACGTGTAGTTTAGGGTTTTGAGAGAGAAGAAGAAATATTAGAGAGAAAGTGAACTTGCTTAATGACCCTAATTGAGTCATTAGCATTAATATAAAAACCAATGTAATACACACACCCCAATATTTATGTATTACACCCAATATAAATAAGAAACAAATACTAACACTAACGAAAGTCTCCCCACCCTTCACCAAACTCCAGAAGAGCTTAGACATCCCAGCCAAATTCCAATATTTGATTCTTCTGATCCCCAGTCCTCCTTCCAGTTTTTGTTTATAAAATTCACTCCACTTCATTGGGTGCAACGATTGGGCCAAACAAGGCCCCTTCCAAAGAAAACGAGCAAAAATACTTTCAATTTCCTTCATAGTGTGCTTTGGCAGAAAAAAAGCTCTGGTTCAATAAACCTGGAAGCTAGTCAAGACAGAAGCGATTAACTCAAGTCTTCCAGCATAAGCAAGAAGATGTCCTTTCCAACTTTCCAGTCCATCCCGGATCTTTTGAATCAAAGGAAAGCAGAGGGAATGGGTCACTCTAGCAGCAAAAAGGGTAATCCCCAAATATCTTATAGGAAGGAAGTCTTCTTTAAAATTCAGGATACTTCCTATAGCATTTCTGGCAGTACAGAATTTGCTAAATATGATGGCACTTTTATTATTATTGGCCAGCAGTCCAGAGAATCTGTGAAAGTCATCTAAAACACTCCTTATTTCCATAGCAGACTGGGTATCGCCTTCCCCCAAAAGTAGAACATCATCAGCAAACAATAAATGAGAAACTAGAGTCCCATTTAACAAATCAGGCACTTTAATCTTCTTTTCATCAATTTTGTTTATTAAGACGAGAGAGCTTCCATCACCAACATGAAAATCAGGGGGGACAAAGGGTCGCCTTGCTGGAGACCACACTTACCCTGAAAAAACCCATGAGGGGTTCCATTGACCAGGAGAAAGAAGACGTAGCAATGCACTCTCTAGTCCAGTCAATCCAACTTTCATTGAACCCCAACTGCCTAAGCACTTCAAGGATAAATCCCAGCGAACCCTATCATAAGCTTTTTAATATCAATTTTTGCACAAATTGCACGATGACCATTTTTCGCGTGAAATTTCCGAACCATCTCATGGGCAAGGAGAATGTTCTCAGTAATTCTTCTTCCCTTGACAAAAGAAGATTGGTTAAGGCTAGCCAATTTGGGGAGAACACTGGCCAAATGATTTGCCATAATCTTCGTGATTATCTTGTACAAAAAATTACACAAGGCAATTAGCTGAAATTTATCCACAGAATTCGCTTCTTTGTCCTTAGGAATGAGACGAATAAATTTGCAATTAACAGATCTAATCATTCTTCCATGAGTAAAAACGTACCTTATGGAGCGGTACAGATCTCTATAATGTTCCAAAAGGCCTTGTAGAAATCAGCTGGAAAGCCATCAAGGCCTGGAGACTTGCCGGAAGGGGCCTCCATCACCACCAATCTGACCTCCTCCATAGTAATAGAAGTAAGATCATTTGCTTCAGAATTGTCCAGGCGTCTCGCAAACGGAATATGAGGGATATGAGCATCACGTGAGGGTTCATAAATTTTTTGTAGTGATCCACAAGATAATCACCAATATTGTTGAATTCAACTGGTCTGTTACCACCATCATCTTTGATTTCGAACAGGCTATCTCTAGCAATTCTAGATTTGACAGTAGCATGATAGATTCTTGTGTTTCTATCAGCTTCAGTTAGCCAATGCACCGCAGCTTTCTGACGATAAAAACTATCTTCATTGTCTAGCTCGGTGTTTAGAACTTTAATAGCATCATTTTTCTCCTTCGCCAGGGAAGAATTCGAAGGATCTCTCTGTACCCGCTTCTGAACATTAGTCAGGCAACACTTAGCATCGGCCACTCTTTTGTGAATAGTCCCAAAGTAATCCCTATTCCATACTTTAATGGCGCTTTTCACTTTAACTAGCTTCTGTTGGAATCTATTGAGATCGGTGCCATTGATTTCTACATTCCAGGCCTTTTCAACCACTTCACAAAAGCCAACTTGACGGTTCCACATAATGAAATATTTAAACGGTTTGGGTCCATCTCCACACTTTTGATGTAACTTGACAACCAAAGCAGAATGATCCGATATACTGGCGGGAAGGTAATCAACCACCACATTAGGCATGAGATTCTTCCATTCTTCATTGGTCAAGACTCGATCCAGCTTGCATAATATTCTAGGGTTCCCAGTCGACATGTACTCCATGAAAGATAATTCCCACTACTTTTCATATCTGTAAGCTTACAAAGGTCCCTGCACTGATTGAATTCATCAATAATGCGCATAGGGACTTCTTGCCCCCCAAAATTTTTCATCTCTAGCTCAAACACAGTTAAAATCACCACAAACAGCCCAAGGGCCATCAATGGTTGGGACAATATTAACCAATGAGGACCATAAATTTCTTCTTTCTGAGGCAAGATTCGAAGTCATAAACAGCAGTAAGGAAAGATTTAGCTTGGTCTACTTTTCTAATTATAGTGCAGTGAATAATTTGACAATTCTCCACAATCTTATGGACTTCAAAGCTATCTGGCTTCCACAAATCCATACCCGACCCAACTGGTGAGACCCGTTATTAGAGATAGCCTCCCCATCACATTTGATACTTCTTTCTATCTTAGCAAATCGGTTAATCTTAACCTTGGTTTCAAGAATGCACATAACACCAATATCCTGCACACGAATTAATGATTTCACTTCATTGTGCTTATTCCGATGGTTGAGACCTCTAATATTCCAAATTGCGATATTCATTGAGTACTCTGAGGGTTGGGGCTATCCTTAGCCTTTCCTTTCTTGGAATTCACAACTTTCACAGGTTTTTTGGTCAAAACTTTTTTTTCCCTTCTTTATCAAGTTTAGCATTAATTATATTTAGAGAAGCAATTTTACTGATGATATCCTCTAAATCGCCAGATATCTCTTCACCTACCAATAATTGAAACTGATTATTTACGGAAGCTTCTAAAGTGGAGTCCACATTTCGTTGCAGAGAATCTTTGACAATATCAAGACTCCCCTTAGTAGTGGAAGAGTCAGACCCCGGTGTAACGCCTTTGGTAGGGGACACCCCCACGGGAATTTGAATTCCTTCTATTGCGCACTTCTTCCCAATCATGTTCCAAGATTCCTTCACCTTCCTCCAAATTTGCTGGAATTCGAATCTCAGCAGACCTTCCTTCCTTATCTGTGTTGTCCTTGTCATGGTTTTTACTGATATTAGGGATATCTATAGATTTATTGATCTCAGTGTCCTTGGGATCCGTGCCTCTAGATTCAACCATAGCAGATTTGTCTTCTTCCCCACCCAACTGATTGGTTTTTCTCTAAGTATTCACAATAATTTCTATAGCCGCTTTGTCTTCAGCCTCCTTCCTTTTCATCTCAGCTTCTTGTGCATTCAGCCCTTCAAAATCTTCATCATTGTGCATTGAAGTAGACCCCACCTTCTTTCAAACCCATTCTTGTTTAGGCTATTGTTGTTTCAGGGTTTTGGGGGCATCTATCCGATGTGTGCTCAAATGATGAGCATATACTGGGCTTCCATTCATACTCAATCAGCTGATTAAGGATCATGTTGTCTTCTCTCTGCAGATTGATTGAATTCGGGAAATTGAATTGACGGGGAATTCAGATCCGCATGTTTGAACCGTGCCCGAGCCAATCGAAGAAAATCAGCAAAGAAGAAATGAACCCATAAATGGGCCTTCAAACGGCCCGTGAAGAAATCAGAACCGGGCATAAAGGAAGAGCACATGGCAAATTCAATCGATCGAAGTCCTATTTCGATCGATCGAATGTTGACGGCGATATTCCATATATGTGAATTTCGATCGATCGATTTTCAATTTCGATCAATCGAATTTTAATTTCGATCGATCGAAATCGTGCTGAGTAGTTTTAAATTTTAAATTTCGAATTTAAGTTTCAGGGTTAAACTTGTCTTTTCTTATTTAATTGTTTTTAGGGTTTTCTTTTGGTTAATGACCTCTATATAAAGGTCTTTATAGCTTTGTAATAGATAGTTGATTGAATATTGAATGCTTTTATGCTTGAATATTTTCTACCTGAGATGGGTTTGGTGTGAAGCCAAGGGAGTGATTCCCAAAACCCATTATTTTTTTCTCTATCATATTTGCTATCTCAATCTGTGCTTGTTTCTCTAAACCTCAACCTAATCGCTTCCTTCGATCCCAAAACCCTTTTGAAACCCTAAACCACACAAGCCAATACCCGTTCCGAAACCATAAACCGATCTAAAAGCCATAAGCCTTTTACAAACCCTAATTCCCTTTTACAACCCAATTTGGAATCCGTGAATCTACATCGGGTCAAAGACGAGCGCCTAAGCCTGGAAAAGCTAGAGTCCTATCTCTAGGTTGATCTCGTCTCGACTCTAAAAGTACTTGTGCATCGGACTGGAACCCAATTGGATCTCGCGTGATCTACCAACCTGAATTCTCTGAACCTTAAGGTATTTAAGATAGTTTTGAGATTACGCTTGATTTAATTTTAATTAATTTCGGGAAATCGCATTAAAAAATCATATTCCGCATTTTAGGGTTGACGTCCCGCGTCAGTTTTGGTATCAGAGCCCTAGGTTCTAGGTTAAGGCATATTGTGTGACGTTTTAATTCTTTCTTTTTATTTTATTTTAATGAAAGGTTTTAAGACCCTAAACCTCCTTCCACGCGGGATTTTGCTATTTTAGGGTTAGCGTGCGGTTTGCCCTGTGTCAATTTGCTATCACAGCGGTGCGAATCCTCGGGAAATGGATTGGCGAATCATGAGTCAAAACCCAGTTCTCGAAGCCCTTCGTGATTTGAACGATTACATGGCTTCCATGAGAGCGTTCGCGGAACGATGGAACATTCCAATCGTGCGCCAAAAGATGGCGAGGGTACAAAAACTTTGGCGCGAAGAGGAAAGTAGATCATCTGAGCAGCACGATTCCATATTCAAGCATAAGGCGCTTCTTAATAGCGTTTATGGCGAGTTAATAAGATCGCGTCGGATCATGGTTGCATGGCGTGAGAATATCAGCGTAATAATTATCAAAGATTTTATTCACAATCTATCTGAAGAGGTATTAGACGTAATTCACGCTTTAAGATCGGAGGCGAGAGATTTCGTCCCCATAGTCGTACCGGTGAGAAAATCTCTACGAGTTGAAGCTCCTCTACCCGAACCCATGGTTGTACCTGTATCGGTGGAAGGTACCGAACCTATAGTAAATCACAGTACTTCCATACCTATGGAAGAACCGATGGCGCTCGTTGTTCACGCAGATCCAGTTATCCGCCTTGATCTTATGCCGGAACAGCATCTGCTCGAAGAGTCCATACCAGATGCTGAGACCATGGCAGATCTTGAAACCGTCGAAGAGTCCATACCAGTTACTGAGACCGTGGTAGATCTCGAAACCGTCGAAGAGCCCAAGATCATTGCAGTCCAAGCATCCATGATAGGCTCTGCCGAACCCACAATCATCGAAGCACAGGCATCTGTGATCGTCCCTACCGAGTCCAAGACCATTCAAAAGTTTGAGATCCATGGGGAACAAACATACTTGATAACGCTTATCGATGTCGACTAAAGTTCAAGGCCAATCTTTTTCAAAGTCGAGGAGATTGACAGGGAATTCAGATCCGCATGTTTGAACCGTGCCCGAGCCAATCGAAAAAAATCAGCAAGGAAGAAATGGACCCATAAATGGGCCTTCAAACGGCCCGTGAAGAAATCAAAACCGGGCATAAAGAAAGAGCACATGGAAAATTCGATCGATCGAAGTCCTATTTCGATCGATCGAATGTCGACGGCGATATTCCATATATGTGAATTTCGATCGATCGATTTTCAATTTCGATCTATCGAATTGAAAATCAATCGATCGAAATCGTGCTGAGTAGTTTTAAATTTTTAATTTCGAATTTAAGTTTCAGGGTTAAACTTGTCTTTTCTTATTTAATTGTTTTTAGGGTTTTCTTTTGTTTAATGACCTACTATATAAAGGTCTTTATAGTTTTGTAATAGATAGTTGATTGAATATTGAATGCTTTTATGCTTGAATATTTTTTGCCTGAGATGGGTTTGGTGTGAGGCCAAGGGAGTGATTCCCGAAAGCCATTGTTATTTTCTCTATCACATTTGCTATCTCAATCTATGCTTGTTTCTCTAAACCTCAATCTAATTGTTTCCTTCGATCCCAAAACCCTTTTGAAACCCTAAACCACACAAGCCAATACCCGTTCCAAAACCATAAACCGATCTAAAAGTCATAAGCCTTTTACAAACCCTAATTCCTTTTTACAACCCAATTTGAAATCCGTGAATTTACATCGGATCGAAGATGAGCACCTAAGCCTGAAAAAACTAGAGTCCTATCTCTAGGTCGATCCCGCCTCGACTCTAAAAGTACTTGCGCATCGGACTGGACCATAACTGGATCTCGCGTGATCTACCAACCTAAATTCTCTGAACCTTAAGGGATTTAAGATAGTTTTGAGATTACGCTTGATTTAATTTTAATTAATTTCGGCAAATCGCATTAAAAAATCATATTCCGCATTTTAGGGTTGTCGTCCCGCGTCAGTTTTGGTATCAGAGCCCTAGGTTCTAGGTTAGGGCATATTGTGTGACGTTTTAATTGTTGCATTTTATTTTAGTTTTGTTTGTGCACATCTAGTGTTCGATAAAATTCTTCTTCCATTGTGGTTCATGTTTGCATGTCATTTAGCATCCATGTTAGTAAGCCGTGTTCACCATGAGGCGATCGCGTCCAAATTCTTGGTAAAGTTCCACGAGTAGTGATGAGATTAGAGTCAGGGGATACCCTCATCATCGTGAACCTGAGTACGACCCTTCCGAGAAGTTTCTAAAATCTATTTGGGATGAGGTTCCAAATTTTGAGGGTACGACAAACCCTAAAACCTTCATAGAGTGGTTGTCTAGTGTAGAGGAGTATTTTGATTGATATGGTGTACCAGATGAGTACAAAATTAGACTAGTGACAACAAAGTTTAAGGGTAATGCCGAGATTTTTTGGATTCATATAGAACTCCGTGTTGAGTTTCGTTGGATTAAACCCATCTCCACATGGGAGGATATGAAGGTGACACTTATTGAAAAGTATGCTCCTTTGACACACCGTCACCTTCTACAGAGTTTAAGAACCAAGACAAATAAGTGTCCTGATTGTCTTAAGTGTTATGGGTTCGAACACTTTGCATACCAATGCCCCATAAAATTTCCCACTTTGAGTTTATTGATTAAAAACGAAAGTTCTAAGGAGTCGGAAACTTTTAGAGTAGAAGAGGTGTATGACCCCCGTACTGTGATGAGTGAAGAGATGGACGAAGCTTATGAGAGCCTACCTTGTGTCAAAGAGACTACCATTTCCCTTGTGAGTAGTGATATTGAGTCGCCCACATGTGAGTCAACTGAGTCACCCACTCACGATTCGACCGAGTCACCTACGCACGATTTGTTAATGCCCGTAGAGCCCATTGTTCCTAAGTCGTTGATGTTAGTAGAGTCAAGAGCACTTGAGTCGGTTACATGTGAGTCATTCGCGTCGCATGCACATGAGAGTATCGAGTCCATTGACACACGTACACATCATAGTCTCGAGTTTCAGACTGTTATACATTCCAAGTCTTATTGTGAGTCAACTTTCGAGTCTCATTCTGTATTGCATGCCGAAATTAAACAAAAGATTAATTCAAGCAACAATCACTACAAATTATCTGCTAATACTTCGACTACCGAGAGTACATGGGCCAATGATGAAAGAGTTTGCCGCTTGAGTTCTCGTAATCCCGACCGATATTGCGATCACACTTCATCGAGGATGAATTCCTTCAGGTCTGGGAGAGTTGATGAGAAGCTTTAAAAATATTTGATAGAGTGGGTTGGCAAGCCGGGTTATCAGGTTCATCAAGGAGAGGTTTACCGCATGCGTCCCGCTACAATCAGCTGAGATGAGGATCATACGTCACCAGGAGCTGAGATTGTTTGGGGTAGTTGCAAGGAGTTCCACCGTGCAAGTTCCGATACACTTTGATCAGTACCACGTGCGTGTTTCATCGATGATGAAAGATTTTGAGTGGAGGAGAATGACGGGGAATGTCAAAAGCGAACAGCAGCGAGAGGAAAAACACGAAATTCTGGAGAAAGAGGATGAGGAAGAACTGAAAAAAATAGCGAAATTTCGATCGATTGAAAATTTCGATCGATCGAATGTCGACGGTGATTTTCATAGAAATATGAATTTCGATCGATCGATTTCAAATTTGATCGATCGAAATTTAAAATCGTTCGATCGAATTCCAATTTCGATCGATCAATTTCGTGCCGGGTTGGTTTAGTTGTTTTAGGAGTTTAGTTTTGAACTTTTGTTTCAAGGGTATATTTGCCTTTATTTAATATTCGTTTTAGGGTTTTCTTTTATTGTAAGACCTCTTATATAAGGTCATTAAACTAAACAATGTAGTTAATTGATTGAATACTGAATGCTTTTATGCTTGAATATTTTCTGCCTGAGATGGGTTTGGCGTGAGGCCAAGGGAGTGATTCCCAAAAGCCATTATTATTTTCTTGCTATCTCAATCTGTGCTTGTTTCTCTAAACCTCAACCTAATCGTTTCCTTCGATCCCAAAACCCTTTTGAAACCCTAAACCACACAAGCCAATACCCATTCTGAAACCATAAACCGATCTAAAAGCCATAAGCATTTTACAAACCCTAATTCCCTTTTACAACCCAATTTGGAATCCGTGAATCTACATCGGATCGAAGATGAGCGCCTAAGCTTGGAAAAGATAGAGTCCTATCTCTAGGTCGATCTCGCCTCGACTCTAAAAGTACTTGCGCATCGGACTGGACCCTAACTGGATCTCGCGTGATCTACCAACCTGAATTCTCTAAACCTTAAGGTATTTAAGATAGTTTTGAGATTACGCTTGATTTAATTTTAATTAATTTTTACAAATCGCATTAAAAAATCATATTCCGCATTTTAGGGTTGCCGTCCCGCGTCATGAATTCACTATCAATCTCAACACAGCCTAGCATAGGCTAGTCGAAATCTATTCAAAGTAGGTTTATTAGCATGGATAGGGATTCCGATAGCAGTAGCTATACAACTAACATATTTAATAAATCTGACCAAAACTGTAAAGGAAGTCTCGGCAATCAAATCCAAATAGGAACATATTTCATCAGTTCTCGTTCTGGCTTCAATGATGCCCCCCCCCCCCCCCAACTTGTTAAGGTCTTCCTCATTCTAGAATTTAAAGAGAAAAAACCCATCAGCGGAGGACATCACTGCTACTATTCCCTTAGGATCTGTTTGGATAGGGGGAAAGGAAAAGAAACCGTGGGAAAAAACTGGAAACAAGATAGAATCCGTCGTTTAGTAACGAAAATAAGGCGTCAGAAATGAGCGGAAAATAAATATATTTTCGAACCCTTCGGAAAATACAAAATCCATTTATAATGGTAGGATTTCTTCTTTTCCTACGGGTCGGGCTCTGGTCGAGAGAATCGCTGCCTCTCTTCTCGGTAAGCTTTCTCCTCTCTCCCTCCCCTCTCTCTCTCTTCGTCTCTCTCTCTCATTTGGCCTAGATTAAGCTTTTTCATGGTCGATCTAGGGTTTTTCAATGATCGATTTTTTTTATGATCGATTACGGTTTTCAATGATCGATTAGGGATGTTTGATGAGTGATTAGGGCCTTATCCCCCATCAACGAATGCAGCGTTTTCAACGGTCAATCTAGGGTTTTCAATAGTTGATCTAGGGTTTCAATGATCGATTACAATTTTCAATAATCGATTAGGGATTTTATTTTATGTTCTAAATTTTGGTTGTTTTGATCTTATCCCCCATCAACGATTGCAGCGTTTTCATTTTATTTTAATTATATATATATATATATATATATATATATATATATATATATATATATATAATAATTGTTGGTTTCAGCTTGATTTGCTTTCTATGGATGTATTTCTCTTTGTTTATACAGATCTGTGGGTATTTATATTTTATTTTCAATATTTTGGCTGTGGTGATCTTAATCCCCATTAACAGGTGACGTTAATGGGATCTGTGTGGTATTTATATTTTATCTCTCTGGCTAGTATGCTAAGTGTTTGATGAAATACTTAAAAGAGGGCAACCGCATGAACTGAGGGCAACGCCCAACTGTTCAACCTAGTTGACTAAATCCCAAAAGGAATCCATGAGATCATTTCAATATTATGTCATTTCTCTGATTTTAGAAACATCAATCAGCCCACTTATGATGTGAAAACATGTTTTTTATCGATAAGATATCTGAAAATTAACGAAAATTACAACAAAGATCAAGGCTGAGTGAGGCACTTGAGAAGAAAGAAAGAGCAAAAGAACGGATGTAAAAACATTTTTCAAATAAAACTTGGTTGACGAAAAATGGTTTTAGATGCATTTTAGAAGATGAAGAATCACATAATAAATGAGCCTGGTTATTTGTTGTTGATATTTTCAAAGATCCAAAAGCAATCAGATTATAGATGTGTACTAGTCTTTTAGCAGTAGAGTTTGAAGAAAATTAGGCCTGGCCATTTGCTGTTCATGTTTTGGAAGATGAATAAAAGTGGGTTGGCTTTTGTTCCAATTATGTAATGCAGCTATCAGATACCTCCGCTGATCACGAAAAAGCCTGCTGTTGTTTTAAGTCCTCTTCTAGCTTTAATGCAAGATCACGTATGCTAGTAAATAACTCTAGTGCATTCAATGTTCCTATGGATTTTTTAGGCAGTTCTAGTTAGAACTGATGTTACATTTCAATGGGTTTCACATTACAGAAAATATATTGCAGGGCATGCCAAAGAAAAGGGCAAAGCTACAAATTGACACATCTGATGTTATAGCAAAGGTAAGCTTGCAACTTTGCTGGCATAGTTAAGGGGCTGTTTGGGTGGCTGCCTTTTCATGAGCAGATTGACATGTTCGAACAGCCAAAATACATGTCTAACTGTTGTTTGCCTTGTGTTTCTACCAGAAACATAGCTAGGAGATGTTCTTGTGAAACATGAATTCATTCATTTCAAATGTTTTCAAAACGAATATTTACCATTTGTCATTAATGTTTTGGTTCTGATTAGGTACTCGATTTCCATTAGAGAGGCCAGCTAGGATCCCTCACTGTTGCAGAGTTGAAAGGGTTCCTTTCCACAAGAAATGCTAAGTTGGGAGGGAAGAAGGAAGAACTTATTCAACGCATCATCACCTTCTTTCTTGATCCTAAGGCCATCTCAACCTCATTATCTTCCAGGTTCTGTTCTATTGCAAGGACATTAAAGCCAAAGTTTCAGGTTTCTTTTTTATTTGCCACTGCGCTAATGGAAGTGTAACTGTCTTCTTGTGTCTGTTCAAAGCGAATCCTGTTGTGTTCAAATTTTGAAAGAAGAAAGCTTAGCGCTGTTCTTATACCAAAAACATTAGCAAAAAAAACCAGCATGGTAAGAATGTTATTGGAGGAAGGGTCATTACTCTTTCCGGTATTTGGAAGCATATCAAACTAATAAACTAGGGTTGTCAACGGGTCGGGTCTGCCCGATACCCGACCCTCCTGACCTGCTCGACCCGGATTTTTTTTTCTGGGTCAGGTACATAAGCTTCACCCATCAGGTCGGATTGTCCATGAAGCATCCAACTCGATCTTCAGGTTGGGTCAGCTCAAAGGTTGGATCAGGAAAAATTCGGGTCAGATCGGGTTTTTGGGCCAGGTATGAATTGGGTCGATTTTCGGGTCGAGTCGGGCTATGCCCATCACCCGTTGGGCAGCCAAAAGTTCTGCCGGACCCATTGACAGCCCTATAATAAAACGTCAGGGACTAAAATTTAGAATAAAGAGAAATTGAATTTTTACACAGGTCCTGCTTCTATGTGAAGGGTCTAACAGTAGCATGGCCCATGGAATTATTAATGCTTTACCAATTCCGCACCTTTCACAATAATGTGTTGAGATTTGATTGAAGAGGTGAAATTTTCTTGAAAGATTGCAATCTCATCTTAATATTTTGAGGGATAAGAGATGTGTACTCATTATATTGTAGTGATGGCACAGACAATTATAGTAAGAATCATTTGAAGAAGAAAAAAAGGCGTCTATTGTGCACCTCGTTAAGTCATTGAGAACAGAAACCAAAACAATAATATCCAGTCTTATAAAGATCTATAAAGAGGATTTCAAGGTCCAGTTAATAGTGGTAGGTGAGTTAGAAGTAAACTTAGTTGTGTTTTATTGCCTTTAGCAGTTTATATCAGTAAAAAATTTTAAGGATATGCTATACAGTAAGGTGAGCTGTAACTAGCCTTCAGTCTTTTCTAAGAAAAAGAAGCTTGGAATCAATTTCAACATTGACTTCTCTGTAATAATCTTTGGCACAGAAAATTGGAAATCATTTATGAACTACAAAGATCATGGGCCAAATAGCAATTGGAGTATTACTAACAGAGAACCCAGTTGTTTTTAGGTTATAATATGATCAACAATCATCCATACATTGCATTTATCTATTGAGAACCATTCAACATGGAAATTAGAAAACTGATTCCTCTTGAACTGCTACAAACATCAAAGTTTTATGTTTAAATTCACACAATAGAGAGATGACCAAAATCTTAAAATCTCTACTATCCAATTCATGTCTACAGGGTTGCTAAGAGTTTTAGGCATGGCCTAGGTAGTGGACCCCTTTGAGCACTAGTGGGGCTTAGGCAGATGCTATGTCACCTCCGCTACTATTGCTAAATGCAGTTCATTTATTGTTCTTTATGTTACTAGCTTGAACTTTTTTTTTTGTCTAAGTTCAACAATCCTATATTAAGCAATCTAGCATGAACTTATATATGCAAGTGCAACCATTAGAAAACAAAGGGGAATGATGTAGATCCCTCTCCTTCTTCGCTCAGTAGAAAACTACCATACATAGACATATTTCCCACCACACCCTCTGTCACCTATGTTAAGTTGTAGATCTTTATAAGTTTAAACTTCTTACGTTGCTCTTTCTACCATGTCTCCCTCCCAGAACTTCTCCCTCTTGACAAACCTGTCCTTATCCATAGATTTTATTTTGTTGATAGGTAAGATGGGCTCGAACACTCTGCACCATGCAGTAATATAGGTCTTGTTGCCATCTTACAAGAATACCCCTTCAATTGAAGTAGCAATTGTTCATGTAAAACACTACTTGCTTTAAGGATAAACTTGGTTGAGTTTTCAAGAATTTGCTGTAAAACTAAGTGTTTGGTTCCCTCCAAAGTCAGGCAGTTTGCCGATTTTTGCTCAGAGTTGAAATTTGACTAAGATGTAACTTATTATTTTCACTGACATAACATCCTTTTTGTAGATGATGGAATGGTGGTATCAATCTACTGAAGAAAGAATGTCAGCTCCAACTGTGTATCCCCACCTCCTCCTCCCCCTCCTTCGAAGGTAAGCTCATTTTGCATATCAATTTTTGGTATTTCTGTTTGCACCTACAGCCATGGTATTAAAACTCGGCCGATACTGCTACATATTAGTTTCGCCGGAAACTGATACCACCACGATACCAGTATCGGGGTCGTATTGGTATTAGTTGATACATATCGGGTATCGGCCGATTTTTTATATTTTTTTATCAGTTATTTCACCCTTAAAATATAAAAAAAATCCAGATCGGCCGACATGTATCAGTCCTCCATGGATCGATACCGATCCCGAGTTAGATACCTTGCCTACAACGAATTGTATGTTAGCTTTTGTTTGAATAATTGGCCAATGTCTTCAGAAAATGGCTGAAATTTCAGTTATTCCTGGGGTGGTAATATGAATATTGCCAAAAAAACCTGCAATAATGCCTCTGGATCACTTCGAACATTACTCCAGTTGATCTTGATCTATGAATTTCTGAAATTCAGAGAGTAAAAGTGCTGGAATTTAGTTGTATTATCAAATATTGCCATTTGTTTTGGTGTTTTCTGATTAAACCAAGTCTCTGATCAACAGGTTGCAGAAGAGGGGATTCCATTGCCACCCAACAAAACAGTGTGCCCCTTTATGCTTACAGAAACGAGCGAATCCATCAGTCATTGCAGTTTCTCGATTTGTCTTCTGTTACGTGTGCAATTTCAAGTATGTTTCACAAGAGTCTCCAAACCTTCCACCATTCTCCTAGGAAGGAGGAAAATTACTAGATGTGCAACATGTTGATCAGAGACTAACTTGTATTGTAATTCATTTCCGCATTGTTATCCATTTCTAATCATCATCAAATGAAGAAACATGGAAACCATGGAAAGAGGCTTCAGTTGTTGAGGGATGTTAGTGGTGCTTTTAGACCAGTTGTTCTAACTGCATTGATGGGGGTGACTGGTGCTCGAAAAACCACATTGCTAGATGTTTTAGTGGGAAGGAAAACAGGGATAATGCTTACATTGAGCTGACTTTGCTCATTTATTTTGTTTTTGTTTTTGTTTTATAGAATTGAAGTTTGTAATTTGTACTTAAAAATTAGTAAATCAATATGACTCACCCAATTTCCAAGTTGATTTGCTTTGTTAAACAGCTTCAACCATGCAGATCTGATATGTACATCAATTTTTATTCTCAGTAACTAGTACAAACCCTTGTTATGATGTCTTCAATTTGACTTTATTTTTTTACTTGTTCAATGCTCATATATTTTCTCACTATTAACTGCCATCTAATTTGCTATTCTTAAATTTTTTTTGTTTTGGTCGCTTCATTTGCAGCCCGCAGATCTTTCAATCCAAACCATCGTTGGGTTGCATCTGATATTTTGTGGGCAACAAATAACATGAAATTGCAGGCTACCATAGACAGTAATCGTGAGGTGGAGAAAAAAAAAAAATTAAGAAAAAACACCTACGCCGACGACTGCAGCCATCGGCATAGGTTGGGGAATAAATTTATAAAAGAAAAAAAAAATTTCAAAAAACACCTACGCATAGGTTGGGAAATAATTTTTTTTTTTTTTTTTTAAAAACACCTACACCTACGACTATAGCTGTCGGCGTTGGGCCCCTATCCTATGCCGACAATTTCAGCCGTCAGTGTAAGCATTCGCCGACGGCTGCCAGCTGTCGGCATAGGTCCCTTTTTTTGTTGTGTGGTTAATGCCTTTTCTTGATCCAATAGTTTTGGGGATTCAAGTGAGGCAGAGACAAGATAGTGTAAATTCCGAACATATTAGTGAATAGAATCAATTGTTGGAATATTAGGCATTGACCGCTTTGAGTTAGATGATAGAAATGATTTTTTGACTTATCAAACAAAGATGACAATTATTTTTTATCTAAATCTTTGGCACAATAGATCTCTAGGTCAGAGGATGCATATGAAACAATCATGCACCATAGATCTCTAGCTGAAAAGTGTGGTTTTATGAAGAGTGTTCTTTCAGCAGCATAGAAAGTTTTACTTAATGGGTTTTCATGGAACTATGGAGGAATTGAATAGTTCCATTGATATCTTTCCATTTTCTTACATTTTTAAGGCTTTATTCTTGGATACTTTTTGGCAGTTCATATATCAAACAAATACTTAGGGCGTCTACTTTGCTATAACCATTTTTCATGCATCTACTTTTCATTCAGGTGCATTGTTTCAGGTCCTCTATGATTTGACAGCATGTGTAGGGCAGCTTCTGTCATTGTCTACAATGGGAAATCTGAGAATCTATCTCGAAATGCTAATATTTTGGATAGCTTTATTTGAGTATTGCAATCTTAGGTTGCATATTCGATGCAAAAGGAGATTAAGGGCTCGTTCGTGGAGAAAGGGTTTTGAAAATTTATTCTAGGATAATTGGAAGTTCTTGTAAAATGATACAATTAATTTTTCCTTTGTTTAATTGGTATAGAAGATGAAGGACTTGTCGGATTGTGGATTTAATTAGTTGATTGTTTGGATTAAGATTTAGAGTAATTTTAATTGAGAGATTGCTCACTTAATCTCAAATAGTAATTTTAATCAATAAGATCCAAAGTCTCGCTTATTATGTCATCTCAAAGATTTGTATTGTGGCATATGAGTTAAAGGAAGGACTTGGTAATTTTGAGACTTGTGCCACATGGAATACCATCTAAGCCGTATGATTTTATGGCCATGATGTAAAGATCTTTGATGCAAAAATTGACACGAAATGCGATCTCTATCATCTGATTCAACACAGAACTTGTATTTTGTGTCAATCGTTGGCGTCAAAAATCTTTAAATCATGTCATTCAAATCAAATGGCTTAGACGGTGTTCCATGTGACACGGGTTTCAAAATTATCAGGTCCGTCCTTTTTAACTCATGTGTCACAGTACAAATCTCGTGTATCAAAAAAAACCTACAGGTTTATATGGTGAATGTTTTTTATTTTTATTTTTTAAAAATTATTGCCGGCAGTTCTGAACTGCCGAGGAACTGATACTTTGCTCGCGATTTTTAACCACCGGCGAAGGTAAGCCAATTTGCCAGCAGTTTTAAACTGCCGACAAATAAAATTATATAGAAAGATTAGAGTATTTTCCTGACAATAAAAACCGCCAAGGTATGTTAAAAATCACCGGCAGGTACCGGCAGTAACAGCTCATATATAAGATATAAAAAATTTTCTTTTGTTTTATTTTCTTACTATCCAAACACAGGAAATGGATTTTAAATAACATTTTCGCACTGAAAAAGAGAGTATCCAAACATTGAAAAATTAAATTTCCTTTGGATTCCAGCCCCATAAGAATCCAGAGGGAATCAAAATCTTTTTCCTATGTTTTCTAGAAAATTGCCAAACAGACCGTTAGTTTTCCAAAGTGTGTCCACCACGAGTATTCCGCCATCTAGTCGACTCTGCAACAAGGTCAGTTTCTGTCACGACCCGAAATTTTACCCCATCCAGAGGGCCTAGAATTCCGAGTTATGACCCGCACATATCCCGGATATGCTAAGCGGACATACACCTAATCAGAGTTCTCGCGCAATAATGGTTCCACAAAATCCGTGAGATTTAACAAATAGGGTGGAATATGAATGTAATCATAAATACTGAATAAGTCTGATAAAATGCAATAGAATGCTATCAATCCATAACTAACAGGTAAGTCAAATCGGAGACAAATCCGATAAAAATAAAATAAAAGCATAGAGTCAATGATAATAATATAAGACAAAATCCAATATCGAGTCTACTAAATCAATATCCGGCGCTCGGATCAAAACCAACACTGTAGTCCTCCTGGTGATCGGCAACGTCGCCCTCCAAAGGCTCCTGGTACTCAACGCCCGCGGAATCAATGAAATCAGCGTCGACGAGATCTAGATGGCCAACGTCTACTCCACCAGTGTAATCACCTGCAACTGTTAGATTATCGTGGGATGAGTTTACTCAGTCATGTAAACTCAGTGGATACACCACTAATCCACCCCATACTACTCAGGTGTATTGTGGGTGCATCATGTGAGTGATAAACATAATATCTCAAAGCAGATAGCAAAAGAAAGACAAAATCACATGTATATCGTAAAACTCATATCATATCATAAATGCAAGACTATGATCTAGACACTCATATCCTAACGTACCTTACCATATCTCATAACATATCATACCATGTCTTATTATCATTCTCGCACATACGTCTGTACATCGCATGAGCGTAACTAACATACTAGTGAAATCCTAAACGACCTGTGCCAGAGTCGCTGCTCGAGCTACAATGGGAGGGTCAACATAGTATCATACCACTATATTATAACGCCCTCGTGTCATACTCATACTCCACCACCCAGCCAATGGGGAGACATAATGGCCAAACTCACTCATAACGCACTCATACTCATAATCTCTCCCAGAGATCCGTCTTGGCTGAAAGACGTTGTTGCCCTTACGGTGGCTACGCAAGGAACGACACGCGTCTGAGACTTAAGTTCTTTATCTTTTGCTGGCCTACACAGTGATGTCTTATTATCGTACTCGTATCATAACTTATCTTATCTCATACTCATATCTTATCATACTCTTATACTTAATCCTATGACAAACTATAATGAGGCAACCTTCCTAATTCACGTTTCCCAAGAAAAAGGTTCCGTAGTAACCTGGATGTACTTCGTGTGATAGTTTATACTACCATAGAGGTGTTGCATCCGTACATGGACGCCAATATTCTGAGTTTCACGTGACCGTAAAAGAAACCTCACCACAGCTAAGGCCCAAAGCCCGATTCTCATATCTTATCCTCTTGTATTAAAATTCGGGGGTGATAGGATCACTGTATATGCCACCGTGTACGAAGTTACACTGAATTCACACTCACCCGACTCGTCATAGGTCTCATTCCACCATGAGTTGTAAGGCATGTGAATACGGTGTATTCTTTGCTTCGATACCATCTCGGCGAATCACCACGCCTAAGCGTAGGCATGATCTCATACACTCTCGTACTCATGATCTAACATATTCTTAACTCGTATAAATTGATTAAGTTACAAATACAAAAGTATCACACATACAGAATGGTTTATACTTAGATTTTGATTATGCTTATACTTATATTTATTTACATACCACACCAATATAGTTATAGAATAGAGTTATAAGTGTGATTTCGATAATCGTAAAAGTCAGAGTTCGATTTCATAAAGACATCGAAGTTCTAACACTTTGTATTATCGAAGAGGTCGCGTTGAAGCGATAAAATTGAGATATATATATAAATATAATAATTAGATAATTAAATTAAATAGTATTTATACTTATTAAGTTATGATTTATCATGACCATCGATCGAAAGACCTTACAATATAATATACAGAGGAACTTTGGTCATGAGAATTAGAAAATAATATTAAATTCGAATAGCCTTGAGTCATTCAAAATTGAACCCGACTTGTTGCTCTATTTTGACCTCTAAAACGTCAGATTCGTGAAATGGCTATTTCACACAAAGTTGTAAAGCTCACTGTCTTCTTTCCAATGCCGTATGAATCGCATTAATCCGGGGTCAGAGTAAAAAGTTATGACCAAAATACCATGACAGGTGCATTAATGGTCGCGAGGTCGGGTTCGTGGACGCGAATTTGAGTTCGCAGTCATGAGTTCGAACCCGAAACTTCAAGATGGTACAATTTATAATTCTTTTAATTAAAATAAAAATATAGTTTAATTTTTGGGCTTAATTAATTTTAAATAAATAATAATATAACTTGCAACAATAATATATATTATTATAGTCTTAGTAGAATGATAAATTTATAATTATATTGATTTGGAAATAAATAATATCAATATGATATTATGCCAATTAAGTCAATCTATCAAATTTATAAGTATTAAAATTTAATTAATTTTACAGACATAAAAAAGTAAGTAAGCATATTAAATATACAGACCTAATATAAGATAAAATATTAATGGCTCAAGCAAAAGAAATTTTTGAAAAGAAAAGAGAAATAACATATAAACTCAATTTACAAAATATATAACTTTCAAGGGAAAGCATATATTAAATATATATATCTATTAATTTATGAGATATTTTGGTTTAAATAAGATTTTTAAACCCGTCGTCTAGCGATCGAATCTACGAAATCTGAGAAGAACAAGATGGATTGATGGGTACCCACCTCTTGAAGCGTGAACGGAAGATCAACGGCGATTCGGGTTGAAAAGGTCGATTCCCAAGACATCTGCTCGTCTAAGTCTCGAGAGAGAATAATTTTTTATTATAGAGAGGAGAGAGCTTTTAAAGTTTTATTTATAATGGTATAAAATTTTAGGTCAACTCTAATTAACATTTTTCGTAGGAGATTTAATAGAATAGGAGACTTTTACACGGAATAAGAATTCGAAAAGGTTTCGTTCCAGCGTTTTGCATAAGCACCAAAGCAATTGGTGTTTCTCTCCCGAAATTACAACTATACCCTTTGACTTGCTTGATCACTTAAAATGAGTATAACTTTTTATATTCTTGTCAGAAGTCGTCAAATTATATATCGTTGGAATCGTATTGATGAGCACTTCGCAATGAGTATAATTTTGATATGAGAAAATTAGAAATTTTCTATTTTAAAAAGTGGGTTTCGATTCTGATGTGGAGCGTTAGCACAGTACATAGTGTGGTGCATCATCTAACACCGTTAAAATAAAATCTAAAAATCCGGGTTGTTACAGTTTCGGGGCACACCACCACACCATGGTCCTCCTCTCCCAAAGGAATGGATTCCAACTTAGAACATGCTTCTGTCGTTATCCCAGCATTGAAAAGAACAGCCCATCTCCTAGTCAGAGAAGGAAGAGAACCCGAAGACTCTACCAGTTGAACACCTTCAAAGCCCCCTAGAGTTCAGTGTCGTCGGGTTTAATGCATATTTTAAGACATTTTTGTCCGCATTGCCATAGATTTTCTCCAGTTCACTTTGCATTATTTTAAGAAGCTTTGGCCTATTGTAAAATAGTGACAAATTTAGTTTTCGGCAACATTTTGGTAGGTGGTCATTTCAGATAAATTTCGAGAAAAATTCCAAAAGTTTCAAAAAAACTTCAAGGAGTATAAAAAATATTAAATATAAATTATATTTAAACTTTATAAAAAATTTATTTATTATTTAAAAAATAATAAAAATTAGAAAAGATTTATTAATTTCGGCAATTTCGGAGAAATCATCGAAATTTCACCGAAAGTTTCATCCAACCCCTATTTCGGTAAATTTGGAAAATTTCGGAGAAATTTGCCACTATAATTGTAAATAATGGTGCATGATGTGACGACACAAATGGACCAAACAAAGAACCAAATAAATGATCAACTGAAATTATGGCGAAGGAGCATTTGAACTGCAAATCTAGTAAACATATAGCCTAGAGGAGGATCTAGCTAAACTAGAAAACCACCTAGTACCACATTATCATAGATTTTGCTATTTAGGCTCTACTTTATAATTAGCTACTAGATTTGAAGAGGACGTGTCAAATAAGATTAATAAAAGCTGGATGAAATGGAGACAAACAAGCGGACTATTGGGTGATCCAAGAATTCTTCGATTGAAGAGGCATTTTTATAAGACGATAGTAAGACTTGTTATACTATATGGTGTGGAATCTTAGGCTACAGGAAGTAATAAAAAGATAGAATACATGGGGCTGGGATGTGTATGTTGATGGATGTGTGGAGTAACAAGAATAGATAAGATAAAGAATAAGCGCATAAGAGAAGAAGAAGAAGAGAAAGAGCTTGGCGCCAAATTTCTGAACGAGAGAGAGATGGGGCATCTCCCACAAGTTATAAAGGGCTGAGTGCCACGTTGGCAAGCCCACGTAGGCAAATAATGAGGGTTAACTGCTTCGTCGTAGTTTTCATCGACCAAGGAGACAGAGGTTGACAGTAAGGATCTAATTTTAGGGATTTGTTTTCATCGGGAGATTATGTTATATTTAATAAAGTTCAGGTGTCTCTTAGACATTGAGATGAAAGTTCAAGGATTTATATGCAATTTTTCCTGAACTATTCAATACTGCAATTAAATAAGGGAAAATTTCAAAATAACTCTGAACTTTCACTCCGCCATCAATAACTCACCTAAATTATTGCTTCTATCTAATAGGCACCCAAAGTACACATAAGTTCATCAATTAAACCCCTACGATCACTTTCCGTTGATATGTGAACGAAAAATATTGAGTTGGCATACAACACCCTAAAATAGCGCGTGTGGCATGCCAACATAGTAAGGACTTAGCAGACGCGACTGTTGATTTGGCTTGTCTCTCGAAAACCGTTGGTCCTTCCTCTCACGTTGGCATGCCACGCACGCTATTTTGAGGTGTTGTATAAGAACTCAGCATTTTACGTTCGCATATTAATGGAAGGTGGTGATAAGGGTTTAGGTAATGAACTTATGTGTACTTTGAGTGCCTATTAGATAAGAACAATAGTTTAAGTGCGTTATTGATGATTATTTTGAAAATTTTCCATTAAATAACAATCAATGAAATGATAACAATAAAAATAGCATACTATAAATATCTTAAGGAAAAGAAAAGTAATAGATCGCTAGGGCACTACAAAATCGTAATTGCACTACGTTATTGAAGCATGGATCATAGTACGAAACGGAGACGCGATTAAGATAGGGAGCCATTACTTGCACATGTGTTTGAAGTGATTGCACTGAATTTAAAGAAAGACTTGGTATTTTAGAGACATGTGATATGTAAAAGTGAAATATGAGTCGTCTGATTTGAAGTTCATGATCAATAGATCTCTGGTACATAAAATTGGAGCAAAACACAATACTTGTCATATGATCTATTGTTGTCAACTGTTGAATTATATAATAGCCTTTGACTCCATTTAATCAAATGATGAAAATTATATTTTGTTCTAATCTTTTGCAATTGATATCTTTAAATCATGTTCTTCAAATCAAATGGCTTAGATGGTGTTTTCACAGGGTAGAGATCGCCAAACTTATAAGTCTTTCTTTTAAATTCGATGCAATTCGGTGCAATCACTTGAAAAGCGTGTGCGAAGTAATGGCTCCTGGTAAGATATCGTAGTGATTTTATTACACAATGAGGCACTACAATATTGTAATTGTGCTATAATCTACCGTACGATAAAGTAATGCTTGTGATAGTAATGTAGCATAGATCTTAGCGCAATTACGAGATCATATTGATTTAATCACGTAATTGGTTGCTACGACATGGTAAATGTGTTATGATCATGGGATGAGTCAAGGATCAAAATTTCGGCCGAAATAATCGAAATTATCGGTTTCGGTCCCCACTGAAACGATAATTTGGACCGAAATTTCGGTCCAAATTTGTATGGGATCCGAAATTTTGGCCGAAATTTTGATTCAAAATTTCGATTTCAGTCAAGCTCGAAACTGAAAGTTTATCCAAAATTTTGATCCTTGGAAAGAGTACCTTAAATACGCCCACCAAATCTTTAAGAGTGCTCGGGCTAAAAACCCATTGACTGTTTTTAATCTGATGATAGAGATCATTTGCCATTCCAATCTTCCACAGACTTGATCTTGAGATCATGGGCATACTTATCAGACGCTCAGACTTTGATTATATGTGATACAGATACCAAAAAATCGTGTGAAGATTATGTATCATTCATCACACTCAAACGTGATTTTAAAGTTTGGAATTCAGGCCATATAAAATTAATGTCTAACCGTCTAATGGTGCACCCTTGATCTCAAGATGAATCGTATAAAATATTGCGAAAGCAAATACTCTCCATTCGATTTGAAGCAATGAATGAGTTTTACCGTTGGCTCTCTCAAAGATTCGGTGGGTTTTTTAAGGTACTTTAAAAGGAATTAGTCGAATGAGAAATTCGCCTACTTTTATTCTACCTCGAAAAAGTTCAAAGTATAATAATATGCTAACCAGCAAAAGTTAAAAAGTAAACAAAAGAATGAACAAATATGGATCTAGTGATTCTTAGGTCAAAGCATGGTATCAAGTAGGTCTGATGCCTATACCGATATGTATCGGCGATACGTATTAGTATTTTAGCTAATCGATATCAATATCGATTGATACCTCCTTCATTTGATTTTTTTTTGAATAATAGTGTATCAGCTTATGTTGATACATATCGGTCCTCTATGAATTGATACCTGATTTGACACTTTGGGTCAAAGAGTTGTGTCCTAACCCCTTCGCTTCAACATGCATCATTATTTCCGAGAACTAGTTTTACGCATACCTTCACCGGTAACTTATCACTAGGTTGTTAGTTTATTTTTAATGGGCACTTTCCTTTGCGCCTATAAGTTTATTGAAGCGCCTACATCCAATACCTATGACTGCTTGGAAGCAGATGATTGAATCTATTTTTCACCCTAATCATCCATACAATGGATCTTGAGACAATGGTTGTACATCAAACTCTAATTTCTTATTCCAAGTGGCACAAATTCCAAAAAATGACCTTAAAATCATATGACACGCATCACGCTCCATTGTTTTAGACCTGTGCTATGTGGAATCTAAAACTGTCCATTTGACGATAAGATCAGGGTTTCAAGATCTATTGTATGAAATATTGGAGTGAAAAACGATGTTCATGTCTCAAGCTAAGCAATCAATGGGTTTAGTGGGTTTTGGACGTAGGTGCTTTCCATAAGGTTGCAGCCGCAAACAGAGGTGCCATCTTTAATAAATTTAGTTTGGCTTTCGGGAAGTATTGCTTGCATACCAAAAGTTGGCCCTTGCACATATTTTAAAGACAGACAAGATAGTTTGGGGGACTGGTATTGTCATGTGAAAACATCATCTAAGCCGTCTAATTTGAAGGCCATCATCTAATAAGTAAATGGACCATTCTAGGGTAAGAGATGGCATATCATATTTTACTTTAGGGAGCTACAACTTGCACATAAGAGATTTGTACTGTGGCACATAAGAGATGGCATATCATACTTTACTTTAGGGAGCCTTCTCATTTAAATGTCATGATGTAAGGATCTTTAGTGCCAAAGATTAGAACCAAGCAAGATCATTATCATCTTATTTGTCACAATCAACCATTGAAACGCATGATGGGCTTTAACCCTTTTGAATAAGATGATGAGATTGCATTTCGTGTCATCTTTGACACAAAAGATCTTTACAACGTGGCTTTCAAATCGGACGGTATTTCACATGGCACAAATCTCAAAACTATCAGATCTTTCTTTCTAAATTATGTGCCACCGAACAAATCTCATGTGCAAGTTGGAGCTTCCTTTATCTTATTATACTTTGTTTATTATTTCTACTATGTGCCCATCCCTCTCCCTCATGCATTTTGTGGTGACAAAGTTGCATGAAACTGCATCATCTTATTAAAATTTGTCCAAAGTTGGCATAGTAGAAATAATAAAATAAGGTTGTTGGCAACAGAATATAATAATAAATGATTTTTTTAAACAAATAAATATGATAGAATAGAATAACCTATATATTGCGTCGTTGATAGCAATTTGAATGAGACACAATATTGTGAGGCAAGGATCAAACTTCCGGATTTCGTTTATTTTGAATTTCGTTCGAAATTTTCATATAGTGCCGAAATAATCGTAAATTTCAGTTATCATTTTGGTTTCGACGGGAAGCGAAACTAAAATTTTGAATCGAAATTTTAGTCACTTCGGCCCAAATTATGATCCTTGTTGTGAGGTCATTGGCAATAGATGATTCCTTCTAACAAATAATAGATGATTTTTCTAACAATTAGACTCGAAATAAGAAATATAGTGCAATAAAATAAGTTGATGCAAATGTGACCTACTATGACCCCTTTCACCATTTCAAAATAGGTCCTCATAAAATTTGAAAAAAATAAAGTCAAGCTTTTCAGTTCAAAATAAAATTTTAATTGGGTTGTTGATCAAAACTTTAGCTTTCAAATGTGAAGTTTTTTTAGGACGTTTAAAGCCCGTAAATTTTATTATTTCAAAACATTGCTAAAACACAAAAATCTGGTAAAAATTCTCACATCTTCACCTTCCAATTAGAGAAACAATACTATTCAAGAGATTGGAATTTGAATGGGAGGTACTGATTGTAAATAAGTATTTGTCGCTATCCTGTTGTCCGATGGTTGGAATTCTCCTGGTGTTCACTTTCTAGACATTAATAAGAATGATAATGTAACGACTCAGAATTTTTGACTTTCTTTTATTGGTATTAGATGATGCTTTGTACCTTGTATGGTGTTAGTGTTCCATACCAGAACCTACCCTAGTTGAGAAAATACATATTTTAATTTTTCAAAAGGTTTTATATTTAACATTGTCTTTATTTGACACAAGTTGTGTGATGGCCTAGTAGTTGAAAGACTTTAGTTATAGATAAGAGATCTAAAGATCAAACTTTACTATGTGAGTTTTAAACCTCTATTTTAAACTTTCCATCTTCTTCTCTGGGTATTTTTCTGTCGTCAGATCGTGGTGGAAGAAGGCGGCGTAATCGTGGATAGATCATCGTGTGGACGCCGATATCTATCGCCCTAATCGTCGTTGATCTATCAAATCACGCTTCAAGAGGTGGGTACTCATCAATCCATCTTGTTCTTCTCAGATCCCGTCGCATAGGATGCGTTCGATCGCGCATCGACGGGTTTAAAAATCTTATTTAAACCCAAATATCTCCTAAATTAATAGACCTATATGTTTAATATATATATGTTCTCCCTTGAAAGTTGTATATTCTGTAAATCGAGTTTATATATTATTTCTCTTTTCTTTTCAAGAACCCTTTTGTTTGGGCTATTAATATTTTACCCTCTATTAGGTCTGTATATTTAATATGTCTACTTCCTTTTAAATCTACATAATAATTAAACATGAATATCTTTAAGTATGATAAATCTGCATGTTTAATATTTGCATGAACTGTAAATCGGGTTTATATGTTATTTCTCTTTTCTTTTCAAGAATCCCTTTTGTTTGGGTTATTAATATTTTACCTTCTATTAGGTCTACATATCTAATATGTTTACTTCCTCTTTTATACCTGTAAAAGTAATTAAACTCTAATATTTATAAATTTGATAGATTGACTTAATTGGCATAATATCATATTGATATTGTTTATTTCCAAATCTATATAGTTAGAAATTTATCCTTCTACTATGACTATAATAATATATATTATTGTTGCAAGTCTATATTATTATTTATTTAAAATTAATTAAGTCTAAAAATTAAATTATATTTTTATTTTATTTAAAAGAATAATAGATTGTACCATCTTGAAGTTTCGGGTCCGAACTCAAATTCGCATCCACGAACCCGAGCTCGCGACCATTGATGCACCTATTCCGGTATTTTAGTCATAACTTTTTACTCCGACCTCGAATTAATGCGATTCTTGCGACACTGGAAAGAAGACAGCGAGCTTTACAACTTTATATTGAAATAGTCATTTCACGAATCTGACATTTTAAAGGTCAAAATAAAGTAACAAGTCGGGTTCAATTTTGAATGACTCAAGGTTATTCGAATTTAGTGTTATTTTTCAATTCTCATGACTAAAGTTCCTGTGTATATTATATCTTAAGGTCTTTCGATCGATGGTCATAATAAATCATAACTTAATAATTATAAATATCATTTAATTTAATTATCTAATTATTATATATATATCAATTTATCGCTTCAACGTGACCTCTTTGTTAACACGAAGTGTTAGAAATTCGATACCTCGTGAACATCGAATCCCGATCTTCCCGTTATCGATGATACACTTATAATTATCATATTTTATGTTGTATTGGAATGTGTGTAAATAAATGTATATATATATAAGATAATCTAATATAAATCTTTTTGTATGTCTGATTTTCTATATTTTCATCTGAATTACATTATATGAGTTATGATTAAGTTAGGACATGTGTACGAGAGTGTATGAGATCATGCCTATGCTTGGGCGTGGTGACTCACTGAGATGGTATCGAAGCGAGGAATACACCGTATTCACATGCCTTACAACTCATGGTGGAATGGGACCCATGACGAGTCTGGTGAGTGTGAATTTAGTGTAACTTCGTATACGGTGATCCTATCACCCCGAGTTTTAATACGAGAGGATAAGATATGAGATATGATACGAGAATCGAGCTTTGGGCCTTAGTTGTGGTAAGGTTTCTTCTACGGTCACGTGAAACTCAGAATATTGGAGTCCATGTACGGATGCAACACCTCTATGATAGTATAAACTACCACACGAAATACATTCAGGTTACTACGAAACTTTTTTCTTGGGAAGTGTGAATTAGGAAGGTTGCATCACTATAATTTTTCATAGGATTAAGTATAAGAGTATGATAAGATATGAGTATGAGATAAGATAAATTATGATACGAATACGATAATAAATTATCGCTGTGTAGGCCAGCAAAACATAAAGAACGTAAGTCTATGTACGTGTCGTTCCTTGCGTAGCCACCGTAAGGGCAACAACGTTTTTCAGCCAAGACGGATCTCTGAGAGAGATTATGAGTATGTTATGAGTGACTTTGGCCATTATGCCTCCCCATTGGCTGGATGGTGGAGTATGAGTATGACATGAGGGCGTTATGATATGGTGGTATGATACTATGTTGACCCTCCCATGGTAGCTCGAGCAGCGACTCTAGCATAGGTCGTTTAAGATTTCACGAGTATATTAGTTATGCTCATTCGATGTACAGACGTATGTGCGAAAATGATAATAAGATATGGTATGATATGTTATGAGATATGGTAAGGTACGTTAGGATATGAATGTCTAGATCATGATCTTACATTTATGATATAATATGAGTTTCACGATATGCATATGATTTTATCTTTCTTTTCTTATCCGCTTTGAGATATTATGTTTATCACTCACTTAATGCACCCACAATGCACCTGAGTAGTAAGGGGTGAATTGGTGGTGTATCCACTGAGTTTACGTGATTGAGTAAACCCATCCCACAATAATCTAACAATTGCAGGTGATTATGCTGGTGGAGTAGACGTCGGTCATCTAGATCCCGCCGACGCTGATTTCATTGATCCTACGGGCGTTGAGTACCAAGAGCCTTTAGAGGGCGACGCTGCCAGTTATCAGGAGGACTACGATGTTGATCTTGATCCGAGTGCCGATTACTGATCATTATGGACTTGGTATTGAGTTCTATTGATACTAGTATTGCGGATTTCATAGTTTATTTCATTAGATTTGTCTCCGACTGGATTTACATTTTATTGGTGGATTGTAGTTTTATCACACTTATTCAGTATTTATGATTGCATTTACATTCTACCTTATGTGTTGGATTTCACAGATTTCGTGGAACCATTATTACGCGAGAACTCTGATTAGGTGTATGTCCGCTTAGCATATCCGGGATATGTGCGGGTCATAATTCGAAATTCTAGGCTCTCGGGATGGGGTAGAATTTCGGGTCGTGACAGATAAGACCTCGGATTATGAAACAATTGGCATCAAAATGAGACCAATCACCAGTTGTAAGATTTTTTATCAGACTTTTGTGTTTTCGCAATGTTTCAACATTACAGAATTTATAGGTTTCAAAATTTCAAGAGAAGACTTGGAATTTGAAAGTTAATATTTTATTGAACTAAAAAGTTAATTTTTTATTTTTAGAATTTCATTTGAATGTATTTTTATTGAATTCAAATGGGGTATTCCCTTATTTATATTAAATATCTCAAGTAAATGTAAAGAATAAAAAAAGAAAGAAAAAGAAGTGATGACATTTACTTAAATGTTAGTTGTTTTCTTGTTGTTTGATGCCTGGAACTGCGGTGTTAGCAAGACTGACAGGTCTCATTACACTGATTTGTCTCATTTCGGGCCGTCGTAAGACAGATTTGTCTCGGTTTGGACCGATCAATCTTTATAAGAATTAGGGGCTGTATGAAAAAAATTGTATATTTTTAAATGCTCTAGCATAGGAGATTGATCAGTCTAAGGGATGACCCTATAAATAAGAGCATATTTATCCTACAAATATATCACTTATAAGGACCAACAATGCGTAGATCAATCTCATTGAAATTGCACTAAAATGGTCATAAGTGTACTTTCATTAACTTCTTGTTCATAAAGATATTGACTCCATAATAGAGAACTCGAGAAAGCAAGAGTGAAAAAATAATAGAAACATCTAGCAAGAGAGAGAGTTGTGAAGAAAACATGGTGGATGCTATTGTAGAATTCGTGCTTCAAAAGTTGACCTTCCTTTTGCAGCAAGAAGCATCTCTGTTAGGAGGATTATATAATGAAGTTGACCAAATCAAATCTGAGTTGTTGAGCATGAAATCATTCCTAAAAGATGCAGATAGAAGGCAGCATAGCAACGAAGTAGCGCGAGCTTGGGTGGATCAAGTAAGAGATGCAGCATATGACATCGAGGATGTCATTGATGAATTCTTATATTGTGTGGATCGGCCAAAGCGAGGTGGTGTTATGGGTGTTTTCCGTAACACCATTCAATTCTCCAAGAGTCTTATTGCTAGGCATAAGATTGCCTCTCAACTCCAAACAATCATATCTAACATTCTCGAAATTTCAGCGAGGAGACAACGGTATGGAATTGATAGGATTGAAGAAGAAACAAGCTCAACTGGTGCGGGCGAAAGATGGCAACGCTACAAAGGGCCTTATGCTTCTGTTGATGAAGAAAATATCGTGGGGATAGATAAAAAGAAAGATTTATTAGTTAGCTGGTTGATCGAGGACCAACTACGGCGCATGGTGATTTCTGTGGTGGGGATTGGTGGTTTAGGTAAGACTACTCTTGTCAGCGAAGTTTACAATACCCAAATCGTAAAGAGTCATTTTGACTGCTTTGCTTGGATCTCTGTCTCTCAATCTTATCAAATCGAAGATTTACAAATACGCATAATAAAAGAGTTATTCAGCCTAAAAAACGAGGAGGAACCAAAAGATTTGAGCACGAAGAACTACGATCAGCTACTAGAGATGCTTAAAAATAATCTACAAGAGAAAAGGTATGTGATCGTTTTAGATGATGTATGGGACGAAGTTGTTTGGAGCAGATTAAATGATGCATTCCCAGATTGTAAAAATGGAAGTAGGATTATAATCACAAGTCGAAATAAGAATAAGGTGCCTCGGCAAGGAGGTTTGAGTCGTGTTTACAATCTTGAACCACTAGAAGAGAATGAAGAAGCCTGGCCTCTGTTTTGTAAGAAAGCATTTTGGGATGATCCCCAACATAGTTGCCCCCCAGAACTAGACTTGCCCGCTAGAAAAATCGTCAAAAAGTGCGAAGGCTTGCCACTTGCCATAGTGGCAATTGGTGGCCTTCTGTCATTTAGAGAAAAGGAAGAGGTGGAATGGGAAAGAGTTTACAAAAACCTTAGATGGGAGTTGGACAACACTCATATGCTTGAGAGAGTGAAGGGCATATTGTTTCTTAGCTTTAACGATTTGCCGTATCACCTCAAGCATTGCTTCTTATATTGCAGTGTCTTTCCAGAGGATTTTCTAATTCCGCAAGGGAGATTAATTTCGTTGTGGATAGCAGAGGGCTTTGTATGCGAAAGGAGAGGCATGACCTTGGAGGAAGTAGCAGAGGACTACTATAATGAACTCATTTTTCGTAACATGCTTCAAGTTGCAAAGACTAATGCGGTCCCATGGAGACAAACTTGTCAGATGCACGATATTATGCGTGAGTTAGCACTATTGACGTCTATGAAAGAGAATTTTAGCTTACTCTATGATGGTGACAGAGAAGTAAGACCAAAAAGCAAAGCTCGTCGATTATCGATTCACAAAAGTAGTGAGAATCATGAATATACTACTAGTATGTCTCATCTTCGCTCTTTCTTTATGTTTTCCACGGTCAAGATCCACTCAGCTTCGTTACGTACAATTTTATCAAGTTTTAGACTATTAAAGGTCTTAGATCTTAAGGGTGCATCTATTGATAGCGTACCGAAGGAACTGACAAATCTATTTAATTTACGGTATTTGAGCTTCAAAGAAACTAAGATTAGAGAACTTCCTAGTTCTTTGGGAAGGCTAGAAAATTTACAGTGTTTAAACGTTTGGCGCACAAAAATAGAGAAGCTACCGAGTGGGATAGTAAAATTGCAGAATTTGCGACATCTTTATATGTGTGGTCCACATGATAAATATGAAAGAATTTTTCACCTTCGCAAAGGCGTAAAGGCCCCCATGGGAATATGGAAGCTAAGAAACTTACAAAGTCTAACAACCATTGAAGCCGCCGAAAGGGTAACGGTTCGCAAAGTAGGGAAAATGACACATCTTAGGAAGTTCGGAATAAGCGAGGTTAGAGCAGTTGAAGGAGAAGAGTTGTGCACCTCTATTCAAAAGTTGAGTTGCCTTCATAGCCTATTTGTATCAGCAAGAAATGAGCAAGAACCACTAAAATTAGAGACTTTGTCTCCTCCTCCACTTCTTATATATCTATATTTGGTTGGACATTTGGAGCAAGTACCAAGCTGGTTTAGCTCCCTAAGGAACCTCACACTATTACATTTGCATTGGTCCAAACTTAGAGAGGATCCCCTTTCTTCCCTTCACGCATTGCCCAATCTGAGGTCCCTTACACTTACCAATGCATATGAAGGACAAAAGATGTGGTTCCAAGAAGGATGGTTCCCTAGGCTAGAAAAACTATGGTTGCGAGATATGAAACAATTGAAAGTGGTGAGAGTAGAGGAGGGAGCATTGCCAAGCATCCAAGAAATGTATTTCAGAGGTTGTGGAGAGTTGAAGGTGTTGCCTCAAGGCATTGAATACCTTACTACCCTCCAGTTGCTATATTTACGAGCGATGTCCGAGGAACTCGTACAAAAGCTGCGAGGAGGAGATCGAAGCGAGTATCATCTAACAGTTCGGCACATTCCCAAAATCATTATTATTTGAAGAGAGGGCGAGGCATAATTCTTCAGTCTACAAGTTAGAAGGTCCTCTCTCTCTCTCTCTCTCTCTCTCTCTCTCAAATGTTTTAATGTGTAGTTCACTTCCTTTTAGAATAATCTTGTCACTGATAACATTCAAAACTTATTTCATAAATTTTCTCTTCTGTTTTTAAACCCCCCTTGTTGAAATTTTCTCTTTCAAGTACTTTTAGCTACATCAGATGTTCTTGCATAATTCTTCTCACACTGCAGATGGATTAAGTGGCATCATGAGGTAGCATCAGCTGCACCGGATTGATTAAGGTCTCTCTCAACTTCCTGATTTTCAATTAATTAATATTTTTTATGGCTTTCTTGATTGGATTGGTGTTATTGTAATGGTGTGATTGATCACATATTATACTGTTTGTAGTAAACTACTTTTCCAATATCTATATATATATATATATATATATATATATATATAGAGAGAGAGAGAGAGAGAGAGAGAGAAATGGGAACATGGGTTTGAACACACCTGAGATCACATGCCAAGTGGCACGTGATCGCAACTTACATCACACCTCTAAGGATTCACACAGTTCCTTAAGCTTTTAGAAGAAGTAAAAAATTAATTTTATCAAAAAAAATTTCCCTTCAAATCATAGGTCAAAATTATGGATCCACCGTCTGAATATTGTGCATTAAAAATTTTCCACCTTTGACCAAAGATCCAACCATGGTTCAAAATTTCGGCCGATAATTTGCCGAAATGTATCGGTCTCTATCCCCACTGAAACGAAAATTTGAACCGAAATTTCGATCAAAATATGTACGGAGGGAAAATTTCGGTTCAAATTTTCAAAGCCGATATTTTAATCCTTGGATCCAAGGATGGATTAATACCCTCTTTAGTTCATTTCTTTAGATGTTACGTGATTGACCTATCAAGTTGTCGGGGTGCCCAATCCTTCAATTGGGTTCGACCTGGCGCCTAGCTGGTTCAAACGTACAGATGACCTATATGATGCGAATGCATATCCCCGGACCTCATATATAAGCTGCTTAAGTCATATAATTTGTGAGAAACAGAAGATTTTTCTGTTAAAGGCTGACTTTCACTCATTTCCAGGGCCCTTGATGGTGGGACTAGTTGCACCATACTATACAGAAGGTGTACGCTACTAAAAGAGAATTAATAACAAATAATTTGTTGTTTTTTTGTGCTGCGAATCTCAGAATGTAGTTTTTTTTTCTTTACATATGCTATATGGATGAACTCTTTATAGTTGTCGTTTACATAATTGGCTTATTCCATTATTCTTTACATAATTCTCATAATAAGTCCTGGCCCAAGCTTGGCCCATTTATAGTAGAATTGAGGCCTGAACCCGGCCCATTGCCACCCCTAAGCCCAACCCACTCCGGTTGCTCCCTGCGAGAGACAGGACCAACCCGCTCCCTGCAAGGGATTGGTATCATAGGCTTTTAACGATAACCCGCTCCCCATGGCTTCACATCTGCTCCCTGCAGTGTTTACCAAACACACTCCCGGGCTGCTCAGGCGCCCCGCCAGAGCCGGGAGCGCCTGAGAGCACTGCCAAACACAGCAAAGTCTATGGTTCTAAAGAATCCCCAGTAACTCAAGCTCTTTTTCCACTAAATTATCATCTTAGGTTGCATTGGGAACGTGGATTTGGATTCGGGGATTTCAAATTCAGAATTTGAAATATTTGGATTTGCAAATCTCGTTTAGATGTTTAAGCATTGCCTTAAGAGTTAAGATTTGGCCCAATGATTTATAAATACTTCATTTGGCTATTTTTTTATAAAAAGAATTTATATTTCATTGGTTTCCTTTATATATTCTATGTAAGTACGGATGCAAGTTCAGTGTACCGAACTGAATCCGATGTTTACGATTTTCAATTCGATACACCACAAATCAAAACCGAACCGAAATATATTGACTTCGGTACACCGAATTCCTCCAACACATAAACCATTCCCAAATCGAAACCAAATTTTTCAGAGTTCGATTCGGTTCGGTTTGGGTTTAGGGGGGAAAAAAATCGAAAATGGGTACAACCAACAATTTTTTTCTGAACCCAAATTGAAGCAAACAGAACCGAACACCGAAAAATTCGATTTCGGTACACATGATTCCTCCAACACATAAACCGTTCCCGAACCGAAACTGAATTTTTCGGTGTTCAGTTTGCTTCGGTTTGGGTTCAGAAAAAAAAAAAATTCAAAAATCAAAAATGGGTGCAACCAGCAATTTTTTTCTGAACCGAACCCGAACCGAACAGAACACTGAAAATTTCGATACACAGAATTCCTCCAACACATAAACCGTTCCCGAACCGAAGCTGAATTTTTCAATGTTAGGTTCGGTTCAGTTTAGGTTCAGGAAAAAATAAATAAATAATTAAATCAAAATGGGTGCAACCAACAATTCCCTGATTGCGCTTAGGATGCACTATACAAAGGTGGGCTGCAACAACCAAAAACTAGTCATTGCAGCCCAACGACAACTACAATAGCTAGTTTTCTAACCGTTGCAGTAATTACTTAAGCTTGGGTTGGGTCAATTCGGTCGGGTCTGGTTCAGTCTAGTACCGGTTCAATCTGATCCATTTACCACTGGTTTAACCCGATTCGGTTTGATTTAATTCGAGTTACCTTATGCCCAACCCAATCAGATCGATCGAGCTTAAAAATACTAGGCTCAGGCAGGTCGAGTATCAGGTCAAACCATACCTATAATAGTACTGAGTAACAGCTTTTTATTCACTAAACATGACCAATTATATGCTAGTGTGAGATTTAAATTTTCAAATAACGCTTAGGTATTATTTACAAATCTACTTTTTTACAATACAAACATGAATTTCTAAATTCCAATGAATTTATCAAATCTAAATCCAAATTCAAATCCAAACACTAAAAGGTAGAATCAAATGGTGAATTTAAATTTAGGAGATACAAATCCGAATCCACGTTCCCAAATATAACCTTTAGGCAATGAAAGGACTGTTTCAAAGCAACTCATACAAATTCGAGCACTCCAAACATTATCTTGGACACTACTATTTTATCCCACATCTTTAGTCAAGTTGGTTTCCAACAGAGTCGCACTTCCCTCGATCCTCAAATATGAAATATCCCACCAGTCTAAAGACGTCTTTCCTTTAGGCAGCGTTTGGACTGGGGAATTTGCATTTCAAATCTATGCATTTGATTTGAAATATTTGGATTTGAAAATCTCTTATTTGAAGGCTTAAGGAGTGCATTTGGGTTTATAGATTCTAGTAACCCAAATTTTAGTATATATGAATCACAATTAGGATTGTAGACTAGTAGTCAATCCAATACCCGAGCCGAACTCTCTACTGTGTCAATCACATAAATTTGACTCATCGAGATGGATCGGGTCAAGTTGAGTAAGAGGTTGTGTCGGGTTGGGCGAAATGCGGGATAAGTTGGGTCAACGGAGATTAAGTCGAGTCGCATGTCGGGTTGGATCGAGTCAACCTTACCCTATATATATATATATATATATATATATATATATATATATATAGGAAGATAATGAAAATTTGAGTTTTTGACAGGGGCAGGTCAGGTTTTTTCAGTTACGCGACAAGTTGGATCGAGCATAATTATCTCATTGGGTAGCCAAAATTTTAGTGTGGAAATATGAAGTGACATCCATCAAAACTAAGAAACCGAGATATATATATATATATATATATATATATATATATATATATATATATATATATATATATATATATATATATATATATATATATCATATATTACAGATAATTAACTACTTCGCTATTAGGATGAGACTTTGTAACATATATATGCAGAAACACATGCATATATAGCTTCTACTGCGAAATTTAAATGTATTACCCTGTTCCTAATGACACCAATAAAGCACTAAAACCTACTAATGTTGGGCGAACCTGTGGCTCAATTGGACCGTGCCAACTGTCGAAACATTGAGGTTGGGAGTTCACTCCCAGGGTATCTAGCAAAAAGAAGACATTTACAAGAGTTTTAAATTGCTAGTATTACTCCAACCAGCCCCAATCATTGGGAAGAGTTTTTTAATATTCTTTTCTCTTGTAAGAGTGAAAAGAACCCACTCCTGTACTACTCCCTATTTTCTTATTACAAATGAGAAAGAATCATATTAGCCCTGTTATTTACATTTAGATACGCATATGCTGTAGTAGTAGATCATGGAGTCACCTGTTTGTCTTCTTGTTTTTGTAATGTTTGGGATCTTTGTGGTTTCAGATATTTTGTGTAAGCTTTGCCAAATCCACTAAGAAACACATGAGAGCACCTCTATTTGGCATTTTATCAAACAGGTGATTCTAAAACAATTAATAATTAAATTTTAACAAGCTCAAATAAGATATCTATATTCATGACCATAGTTATTCGATGACCAACAAATATATTGTCTAATATAATAAAAAATTAATTGTTTGGAGAAGAAAACAACCCAAAAAAGGGTAAAATTATTCTTCTCCAACAAATCTCATATCAAACCTCAAAAACAGACTTCATCTGTTCTCTATGTTAATTTCCTAAAAAATGAAACCATGGAGGAGAGGATTCGAATCACCAAACGAAACCTCAGAAAGGATTCGAATCACTAAACCCTAATCATCCAAAACACTTAGAAAATCATTGCTAACCTTCCCGACTTTGAAAAAGGAGCTTACCTTTTGTTGTTCGACAAAGTGACTGTCGACAGTTGATGACTGAGGAGCTTCCCTTTTTTTCCAGAAGAGACTCAAAGGATGAGAAGAGAGAACAAAGAGAAGAGAAGACCAAAAGTCTCAGCCCCGACTCTAAAAGTCAACTTTATGGGATTTCAAATAACACCTAAGAGGAGTCATTCTAAATGCCCTTTTTTTCTTAAGAGGTTATTTTAAATGAAGGTGAATTTGAGCAAATCCAAGCATAAAAAAGGGTTTCCAAACGGTGGATTTGAAATCCAGCAACCCCAAATCCAAATCCAATTTCTCAAATACGTGTTCCAGCCTAATAAAGCAATCAACTAGCTCTTACCTTCCATTCGGGTACCAATTAATCAAATGCATAGCCAAATATTCTCGCATTTCTTTGCTTCCAAAGATGGTTAATTGTAGAAGAAAATGCAAGTTTGATAAGCTTTGCCTTGTGTCACTCATAGTGACAAATTTCGCCAAAATTCGGTAAAATTTTGCAAAATTCGGTATTTTTCGACAAAATTTCGATTTTTTTTATATTTATGTTTATTTATTTATTATTATTTTATTTTATTTTAATAAATATGTAGTAATTTAGTATATATTGTAGTAATTTTTTTTTTAAATATTAACTATATTTTTTATGTATTTTTAATCCCCGAAACTTTCCCGATTTTTTTCGGAAAGGTATCGAAATTAATCCGAAATGTACCAAAAGGAACCCCCACCAAAAAGTTACCATAAACGAAATTTATCACTACGATATCACTTTCTGAAAACGTTGTGAATCCTTTAAGAAAAATTTAAAAATAAATGAAATATTCGCAATTTTTTGAAAGGAAAAATATCAGCAAATTTTATGAATGAATCGTGAATTTTGCGAGTAATTTGCCTATTTTCTGACTTTTTCCCATTCTTTCCAATTTTTCCCTTATTTTTTATAATATTTTATGAATATGGAACATCAGGTTCAGTAGAGATCTCCGTGAAAACAAACTAAGCCATAATAATCATAATAGTAATAATAATAAATCTGCGATGTGTTGGATCTCCTTGCTAAGCTGCACGTAGTCTCTCTCCCCAGTAACAATGGTGATAGAAGCACCCAGAAGTTCGATTCCTTGAAGGTGAGCAGCATGCTAAGGTTGGCCAACTTTGCTTAGATTGCCCCCCTCGAGAAGATCACTACGATAGACCATCAGGACCCTTTGCTGCCACGATTTGGAAATAGTAGAACATGTCCTAATTCTGTGCCCGTTTGCTTATGTGGTTTGGGGGTTTTACCATGACCTATTTAAGAGACAATTGGAGGGTAGGCTAAGGGGCAATGAACCGCTCCAATTGCTAAAAGAGGTAAGATTCTAAGGTAGATGTGTACCCCTTAGCCATCTATCATCCGGGAGCTATGAGCTGAAAAAATCAGAATTTTTGGCCCCAGCTTCTCTTTTCTGGCGTACCGCCTTGTTCAGCCAGCTGTAATTATACATATCTGTCCCGATATGTATCAGATATCAACAAGTCGTAACCTTCACAATGCATCAATGGATCAGGAGTTATGAACGATCCAAACCAGCCAATGAATGCATTTTAAATGTTGCTTTTTGGCATGCTGTCACATCACCTAAAAGCCATCCCTTTTGGTATTTTTTTATTAATAAGCTATCACATCACACAACAATCGTCCCTTTTACTATTTTTTTCATTGACAAGTAGTCACATCATACAAAAAGCAACCGATTACTTTTTTTGGCTTCTCTAAATGCAAAGCCGTATTTACCAAAAGCACCAATATTTCATACCTCTTAAAACCCATTGATTGGTTGATATCATAGGATGGAGATAGCGTTTCGCCCCAAACTTCTACCATAAGGATCTTGAGATCATGTCTCACCTATCAGATGGTAAGTTTTTGATTCCACATATCACAGATCCTCAAAATATGACCCTAAATTTGTTTGAGCGTGACTCGGAGTGCCATATAGGATTCAATATATATTTTTTTGGGATCTGTGACACCCGCTTAGAGTTAGACTACGGCCAAGCTGTCAAACAGGAAAGAAAAAAAAAAAAACCTCTGAATTCGCTTGTTTCCCATGCACTTCAGTAATATGGTTTTTTTTTAAATGGCCAATACGTATCGGCATCGGCCTCTACGTATCGGCCTCGGGTAAACCGATACCCGATATCAAGTTTAATACCAAGAAAAGAAGAGAACAAAATAACGAAAGAAACAAACGATTAAAGAACCATCCCTAATAGCAGTGTAGGAACTCCATCAAGCCCTCAAGTCTATCGAACCATCTTTCAAAGGTTATGAGCCGGTTTCCATTTGCACCCAAGAGGACTTGGAAAAACTGTCATGGGCTGCCTCCTTGGCAAAAGAGTCAGCTACTGGAGCCTGAAGGTGGCTGTTGAAAGAAAATGGACGTGCCACGGTGCTATGGAGTTGCTATCTTCAGTAAACAGATTCTTCCTATTCAAATTTGTTGAAGAAGATGGCTGCTTGAAAAAAAATTTACCCTGCCCCGGGGGAAAACCACTCTCTACGGTTGCATTAAATTGCATCAAGGTCCAAACTAACCTATATCAGAGACTACATCAAAATCACTGCAAGAACCAACATCCCCCTTTGATCTGTATCACTTCTAAAAATCGATCCACCCTCAGGGAAATCATAGAAAATTAGTGGTTGTAAAGCGCATTTACTGTTGCACATTAGACACAACAAGAAGGAAATTTCTTGGCTCCTAAGCAAGATATTGCGGTCACAATTGCACAAATCTTGAATCTAGTAAGAATGATCAAACTTCGTCATTCATACTCGTGAGGAAAAGGAATAATCATGTGAGGTATAAGCAAGGTATTAAAATCGACATCGGGTCTCGGTTTGCCCGAGGCCGATATGAATCAGCCGATACGTATCGGCCATTTAAGAAAAAAAAAACCATATTACTGACATGCATGGGAAACAAGCGAATTCAGAGGTTTTTTTTTATGTTTGACAGCTTGGCCCGTAGTCTAACTCTAAGCGGGTGTCACAGATCCCAAAAAAAAATATTTTGAATCGTATGTAGCACACCGAGTCACGCTCAAACAAATTTTAGGGTCATATTTTGAGGATCTGTGATATGTAGAATCAAAAACTTACCATCTGATAGGTGAGACATGATCTCAAGATCCTTCTGGTAAAAGATCGGGGCAAAACACTATCTCCATCATCTGATATCAAGCAATCAATGGGTTTTAAGTGGTCTTGAATATTGGTGCTCCCAGCAAATGCGGTGATTAGAGAAACCAAAAAAACCAATCGGCTGCTTTTTTGTATGATGTGACTACTTGTCAATAAAAAATAGTAAAAGGGATGGTTTGTGTGTAATGTGATGGCTTATCAATAAAAAAATACCAAAAGAGATGGTTTTTAAGTGATGTGACAGCTTGTCAAAAAGCAACATTTAAAATGCAATAAATGCATTCATTTGACGGTTTGGATCGTCCATAACTCCTTATCCATCGGTATACTGTGAAGGCTACGCCTTGGTCAATACCTGATACGTATCGGTTTGGCCGAAAACTAATACGTATCGGTGATACGTATCAGTATCGGCCGATTTTTTATACCATGGGTATAAGCAGGTCTACATCACTAAAGGCAAAGAAGTCGTCCATGATCCTACTGGCTCCTCCAATCCTAAACCAGATCTTCATGCATCTTCCTCGAATCCCAAGTTCAATAATGTCCAACCCTCGAATACTGAAGTTAAAAGGAGCAAACCTAAGTTATCAAGCAGGATCTAAATAAAGATTTTAGAACCAAAGATGGAGAAACCCTGGAACCTATCGTTCAAACCTCAAACACCTTTGTTCGTTCGCCAGACTCCAAAACTGACATAAACCCAAATCCATCAAAACATAGACCCCCAAAAGCCTGAAGTTGTTAATAAAACTGCTAAATTTGACATTCAAACTGCCCAGTTTCCCCATTAAAATGGATACCACTCCCATTACTGAAGCTGGCACCAAGCCTGAGACTACCTTGTTCTCGGCACCTGATCCTATTCTTCTTAATTGATCGACCACCCAGCCAACTGTTGGCCCAAAACCTCATATGACACCTGGCTCTCCTACCCCACCACATCAATCAATGCTGACTCTTGAGGATAGTGAGGATTTGGAGGTCACTTTTGATACTACTCTTGATGTATTCAATACACGCCCCCACAGAGATCTAAATGATTCTTTGTTGGAGACCACAAGGGGGGTATTAATTCCCTCCCAAAACAAAATGATGTTGGAACGAATATCAGAAGATGCAATATTCAGAACAATGGCTTTCTTAAAATCAAAGAAAGCATATGAGGGTCTATAAAATCTTTGATAACATATGCACTGGACAGGAATTCATCGAAAAATTTACTTTTAATGCCTTGGTAAGAATCTGGATAGGTTGAGACACTAGGGATATCCCCCTTACTTGTATTTCGGCCAAGGACCAATATATCCACTGACATTTCTCCTGCTACCTGACAACTTTGTTTATGCTCACAATAGCTATTTGGATCGCCTTAGTCTTTGGCGGGGGTCTTGAGGCTATTGGTCAAAATGTCAATGGTCTTGGATTGTTTCCGGAGACTTTGAAGTAACCAGATTTATAGGGGGAAAATTGGTGGTCAATCTGATCCTAATAGTGCATGAGGGTGTTCAATACTTCCATTAATAACCACGGTCTTTTCGACATACACGCACTTGGGAGCATACTTTCCTGAAGCAACAGTGCATCCTTTCAAGGTCGGATTGCACGCTAATAAACAATAATTGGACTGTTGCCTGACTGGCATCTAGCGCCACCTATCTCACAGCTGGTACCTCAGACCACTATCACATCGTTATCAAGTGCAGAGAGTCGGACTATTTTTTTAATCGAAAAGCACAGTAATTTTATTAATAAAAATAATGATTACGGTGTATCAAAGGAGTCTTGCAAGCAAGAAGCTCAACCGAAAAAAGAAAAATAAAACTACACAGACAATACAAAAGGGGACCCAAAAAATTCAATGACGCAACAAACAAATAGGCCCCTCAACATCCAAACTAGCACCTAAGGGGGCCTAAGAAAATCCCATTCTCTCATAAACTCCTCCATCGAGGATACCAAACATTTGGGGGAAGCCATACACCATCCAAAGAAATCGCCAAACACCAAGTTTAACACCACATTGCCTGTTCCGTACTTGACGTTAAAAATCCTCCATTCTTTCTTTCAAGATTTCCCAGAATATTGCCAGTGGCAGCATCCTTCACAACATGGCAATATTATCCCTAAAAGGAAGATTGGTCCACTCTGTGAGGACGGAGGTTGCCGAGGCACCAAGACACGTGGATACTCCAAAGCCACTAAGGAAATAGGCCCAGACCTGTAGGGCAAAGAGACAGTCCAAGAGTAAACGTGAGTCAGATTCCTTAAACTCCCCACAAACACAGCCTGTGAACATGGTCATACCCCTCTTACACAGTTGGGCACATCAGAAGAGTCGGACTATAGCCTCAAATCTTTCATATTTTCTAAGATGTAGGTGAGGCATAGTCTGACTACTGCATCCTTATTGCCATGAGGTTATCAAGAATGCCTGGTCTGACGAATTTTGCAAAAGTCCATATTATGTATCGATCGAAAGGTCAATGCCACCAATCGTGCACTCAAAGTTTAGAACAGTTCCTTTGATTCTTCTCATAAGGGGCAGATACAGTATTCTATTCAGCCTGACCCTGCAAATACTCATCCGCTTAGGGCCAGAGAAAGAGATGCTATATGTGCTTTCCAAGAGGCTCTTCATATTGAAGATTTTGCACGACAGAATCATGTACTGACTCACCTAAATCCGATTCCAACACAATTTTTTCTATCTGGTGATCGCTGATGATATACATGAAATCAAGCAAAGGAATGTGATCCAAACGGATGATCCTACTACCCTATTGAACCTAATTGTGGAGCACTTACAAGCGCCTAGCGAGTGCCATCCCCGAAAGTTTGTGTATTTCACTCGGCCACTGAATCACTGAAGGAGAAACTCCAGCCCTTCACGCTCTATTTCTGATGCGAAAATAAAGGATCCTTTTTCCTAGTTGGAAAGCGACATGGCCCCAGGGCATGATGGTTTCTTGGGTCGTTTTTTTTTTGCAGCATATATTGGGATGCCGTTGGTCCTAATGTGCTTGCTGCTGTTCAGAGTTCTCCTCGGGTAAGCTTCTCAAAGATGTAAATTGCATGTTCGTCTCCTCGGGTTCCAAAGAGCGAGACAGCCATTTGTTTTTATAACAACCAGCTGATTTTGCATTGCAACTTTGCATAAAAGATCATTTCCAGCCTCTTGCGAACTGGATACAAATTATCTTACCACACATTATTAGCCTGGCTCAATCGACTTTTGTTGAGGATGCCACATACGAGAAAACATCCATCCTTGCCCAGGAATAAAAATAACTTCCATCTAAGTGACCTAAGGTACATATATATATATATATATATATATATATATATATATATATATATATATATATATATTACGATTGAATTCAAGAAGGCTTTTGGGAATTTCTCCTTGAATATCTTTAACAATTCAGTTTCCTAGTATTTTCCCTTCATTCCTGTGTGCTTGTTAATGAAGCAGCGAAAGGATTCTTCACTAGCAATCATGGTCTCCGACAAGGCGACCCGCTATCCCCCTATAGATTCAAGATTGTGGTAGCACGTTTAATCTTTTCAGATAGAGGGGCATCTATGACTTGGTCAATAAAGAGAACATCTTAGTTGAGGTTTTCATCAATAATGGTCCATTGTATCTCTCTCATCCATCATCCAGAGAGCAGTTGCACACTTGGGATCTCATCCAAGAGCATCCAATTGATCCTCAGTTAGAGGGGGATCAGATTGCTTGGAATAGCAAAACCAGGGGATCTAGCTCAGGATTAAAGAACCGGAGCTTCTTCATTGGGTACAAGACCAATATACCATCCAAGGCCTTTGATCACTTGGAAAGTTGTACAAGGCAAGTTTCTCACATTTGATCAGCAGAATTCGTATGCCCACCAGTTGCAAACTCTGCTATATATCGTTGAAGACTTTCAAGTTCGATGTGCACCACTTCGGAGTCTATTAAATGAAATTGGAAATATAAGGACGAGACCAAAGCCGAGTAGGATTCAAATCAAAGCTGCCCTTGTAAGTACAACGTACCACATCTAGATGGAAGTAGACTCACTTGTAGTGGACACTATCAACACTAGTGACTCATGTGTAGTGGACTCTACCAACACTAGTGACTCATGTGTGATCGAATCAAGTCACACTAATGGTTCATGTGGACTCAACTCAACGGACTCCAATGCCTCATGGGTGACTTGATCGGCTCGTGTGTACTCGGTTCAACCAGCACCAAAGACTCAAGTGCACTTGACTCTACAAACAACAAGGACTCGTGTACAACTGACTCCATGGACACTAACAAATCACGTGTAAGTGACTCGGTCAAATCGTATGTGGTTGACTCAGTTGGCTGATGTGCGGGCAGCTCAATATCATTACTCACAACGGAAATAAAAGCCTCCTCAATGCAAGCTAGACTTTCTTTGATTTCCTCTATTTTCTCTTCACTCACCACGGTACTAGGGTCGTACACAACTTCTTCCACCGTGGCATTTTCCGGCTTCATAGAACACTCTCTATCAATCGATAAATTTTGAGCAGGGCATTCTGTGGGATATTGATAAGCAAAGTGCCCAAATCCATGAGACTTGTAACATTTATTGCGACCACGAGTTTTGGGGCTCTCATTGATCGCTCCTTTCCCGTTATCGATTTGGGGATTCGGAGTAATAATCACGGGTTTCGATGGTTGAACCCCGAAATTATATCTCTTGTGGACAATTCCTTTCTCGTGATCAATTTGGGGCCTCGTAAGAGTATTCGCGGGTTTCAATGGTTGAACTCCGGAGTTAGAGCTCTCTTTAGCATAGGTGCTCCTTGACTCAAGTTGGTTGTGCTTATGACGCTTATCCACATTAGCTTCCATACACCGTAGGAGGTGGCGGTGTGTGTGAAAGAAACATACTTCTCGGTAAGTCGCTCCTTCATCTCCTCCCATCGTGTGATCGGCTTACTTCAAAGTGACTTGCGTCGAAACTCCACATTAGCCCAATAGGTTTTGGCATGGCTCACCAACCTCGTCTTGACTAACTCAACCTTACACTCATCCAACACATCATACGGGTCAAAATACTCATTTATGCTAGCCAACCATCTCACAAAGGACTTAGGGTTCACCGTACCCTCAAACTCTGGGACTTCGACTTGATTAGACCTTAGAGATTTTCTATCAAGATCATATTTTGGTTCACAATGATGGGAGTGTCCCCTAAGTCTAATCTCATCACGACTTTCGAAACTTCGCCTAGGATTTGGAGTGTAACGGTTTCCTTGTTTGGCTAGTTCCCTCTCATTCATCGCGATCATCGTGGCTTGGATGTCTTTAAAAGCATCGGCAAGCACATTCGTGTCCATGGTGACCACGATTCACTAATATGGGCTCTAAAATGACACACAACTATGAAATGGCACGCAACTATGAAGCACAAATGAATGAGTAATTTTATCAAACACACGATGTGCAAGCAAATGAACGCACAAATATGAACACACAAAATGCCCTAACCTAGAACCTAAGCTTTGATACCAAATTTGATGGCAGTACAACGACCCTAAATTACGTGAATGCCACAAGATATGCTAATTTGCCGAAATTAAACTAATTAATTGAATAATTATTCACAAATTAAAGTGATACCTTAGGGTTTCACGAAATCCCGCTTAAGTGACCATGCTTGGTTCACGTAGGGTCCAATCCGACGCGCGAGATCTGTTAGGATTTGCCGAAGGTGCGGTCTTAAAGATAAGACTCTAGCTCCTTCTAAGTTGGGGAGTTCAATCGTAGTTCGCGGTGGAATCGGTAGCTCCTCACTAGGGATTTTGAATTAAAGCGGTTAACAGCACAAATCGAGTAAGCTCGAGCCCAACAATGGTCATGTATTGACGGGCTTGGATTGGATTTGATCCACAAAGATGGACGTCAAGGTTGCTCTAGATCTAGGGTTTAGGAATTGGAACGATCAATAAAAAGGAGAAAATTGGATGCAAGAGATTAAAGAGAAAATAGAAAGATCAAGCAAGAACAAGAAGTAAAAAGAAGATCAAAGATAATATGGGCATCACACCCTTAGCCTCACACCAAACCCATATGGGGAAGAAGACTACTCTTCGAAGCTCCTCTCAAGCCCAAAATGCAATGCACTTTCATTAATTCATCAATAACCACCAAAAATGACGTACAAAATATGCTTTATAGTATTTACAAATGGGAATAATCCCTAAAATAGGAAAATACTATGTTACCCTAAAAGGTAATTTACAAATGACACAAAGAAACAACAATGGACAAAAAAGGTAAATCCCGTCACTTGACTCGCTCGAGCCTATTTGGTTCCCGCTCGAGCAGGAATCTTTACGGAATGGTCGCCCGAGCGATAACCAAGGGTCGTTCAAGCAACAACTGGAGTTCGCTCAAGCGAATTTTAGCCAAAATATTCGGCCTTGATTCTTGATGCTCTTTCGCTCGAGCGACAATAGGCCGAGAGTTTTCCCGTGTTTCTAAAGCATTCTCAATCGAGCGACCTTGGGCAAGGACTCTTCTTTTGGGCTGCTCCTTAAGGCTTTCCTCCAGTGGGTCTTGGCACTCCATGGCTCCTTCGTCACTTCTTCCACCGGTACACCTTGTATGGCCCGAAACCTAAGTCTTCTAGGCAGCGTCCCCATCAATTCTCCCATACCCAAAATGTTTCATCACCGATGAAACTGGCTCTTGACATTGGCCGGAGATGGATCTTATGACGCTTCTTCTACTATCGGTACACCTTGTGGGGCCCAAAACCTAGGTCATCAGTGTCGGTGTCCCCATCAGTTTTGTTTCAAAAGAATGTATTGTTTCATTTTGAGAATTCATTTTGTTGATGAATAGCCAAAGCATCTTCTTAAGAGCAAGGAGTTCAGGTTGAGCACAATATTTTGTTCTTTTTTTATCGGCAATGAAAATAATATTAAAAATCCCAAAAGGGCTAAGAAGATGCAGCGAGAGACTACAAGAGATCCCCCCCAACCCACCCGACCGGAAAGACAAACCCGAAACATCCCAAGAAGACCTTCCTCGGACATAAAGGAAAAAGGCTACTCAAGAAGCAAGCTCTCCCCCTCGTCCATAAAATTTCTGCCCTCCCTCTCTCCCTTGCTCAACGAAAGACTGACCAACTGCACTGCTAAGGTTGTGTTTGGGATTGCTCTTTGGGGGCAAAGAGCAGCCCTCTACTCTAGCGCAGAGCACTTCAGTATGGGACTGTGTTTGGCTGTAAATGCTCTTAGCTCTTTCGGAGAGTGAAAGAGCTGAATTTTGTGCTCTTTAAAAGAGCAATTTAAACCTGCTCTTTTAAGTGGGCTTCTCTTTGCCTCCAGAGAGCAATCCCAAACACAGCCCAAGCCTCTGGCCAAATTTCAAAATGATGAGAACAGTATGATGCTTCTTTCTAACCAAATGACGCACTTACCAGCATAAACCATAATGATCCAAAAATTTCCTTTGATACCCTCAAAGCTAGCACACCAATTTCTCATAAGCTGACCACAGGTTTCGGGGAATACCCAGCTCATCCAGCCTTTAGCATTGCGTGCCAGATCTCCCTCGCGACCCAACAATGCATTAATGGTGGTCAACTCCCTCTTCTTGTAGGCACATGACACACCTGTTCGGAAGCAAAACCCCTCTCTTCTTCGGCTGATCAATCATGAGCATTCTACCCCAAGCCACACTCCATCCATCAAATATCCTTAAAGAACCATTTCACATGTTAGGTGAAGCTGGTGTATTTGGTGGTTCCTAAATATTGCTACACATGGTTCCATGGTACCTCGAGTTTGATCAGGGAAACAAATAAAAATGAGCCCGCTAATGAAGATTATTGATTCGGTCAAGAGGATGAAACTTATATGATCGTATATGCTCATGTTTATTTTGGCCAATTGATCTTTTAATATGCTAGTTTCAAAAGAAAAAAAAAAAAAAAAAATGTTTCTTCCTAGCCGCTTGGCCTATAGTAGGTATGAGGTTCACTACTCTAGGAATCCGCACCATGGTAACAAATGGTCGAATTGGACTCCAAAGAAGAGTTAACCAAAAGCACAATTATAACTTAAAAGTAAAATAAAATGTACTTTATATATAGTTCACAAGCTCAACCTATTAGCTACTATGAAGTACAAAAGTAATGAATTCCAAACACATTAGAATCTATGTATGGATATAGTAAGTGCTCCAAAGGAAAAACAAAATAAAAGACAAATCCACCTATGGTCATGCATGGCGTCTACTTAGAGGATGGGTGAGTAAATGAAGGTTTGTCAGACTTTACCAAAATATTCAACAGGGTGACCTTAAAATCTAGCACAACCTAGTAAGGGGTTGGATGTGGAATATGTGCCTCATGTCTTAAAACCATAGTTCAATCTTAAAATAGACTGTTAGATTTTTAATCATATAGTTTAGATATAAATTCTTACAACAAAATTTGATCCTAAACTATTAGGAGATCCCAAAAGCTCAAATATTTCATATAGGATTGAATCTCTGCCACTCACTTGTGATCATCATCCCTATGGAAAAGGCCTCTCCTGTCCCTGAAAAGAGAGATGTCAACCATTTGCCCATTTCACAAAGACATGCTAATCGTGATGCAAGCAGGCTTGCCACCAACCAGAAAATTTGAATTTTGAGCATTGCTCTGAAGCAGCAATTGTCCCGTTACTCAAATAAGAGGTTCATGACCAGGTTGATTGCCCAATAAAAAAATGGGATAAAATATGTAACCAACAATATCATGCAAAAACACAGGTCAAGTAGACATCAACAAGCGAAATCAAGGATAACCATTGACTTTGCATCAAAGAAACAAGTAATCATGAAGATGTTTGCTGGGGAAATATAGGTTGTGCTCCTGAAGATGTTTAATATTAGCTTCGTGTTCCCAGTCTCTTGCAGGCAGTTGATAGCGCCTTGAAAAGGCACACATTTTGGGAGGCCCAAGTTTCCCTTGATCCAATTATCCAATTTCCATGGATATTCAACACATGTCAGCATATAGATGAACCCTTGAGTCATTGATTAAGAGTGTCCTAATCATACTCTGAAAATACTAGCAGAGGTTTAGGCTGGCATTCCATCTATTTGAGTCTTTCAAGCTGGTGATAACACTCTGACAATGTGTGGAATCAAGATGATTCTCTGACTGCGTGAAGCTAATTACCTCTGGGTCTGAATCCAATAGTGGCATAACAGCCAGTAGGTAGAGAACTTTGAACATGGTCTAAGCAACCAAGTTGTGTTGAGTCATTCTAAAATTAGCCAGTTCAAAATAATAATAATAATAATAATAAATAAATAAATAAATAAAGAGGAAGCCAATTAGTTGAGTTATCTACTTGAATCTGGAAAAACAAAACTAGTAGCCTTCAAAAGGTGGTGTTATCTAAAGATGCTATGTTGGGAATGCAACGAATATGATGTTTGAATATGATGTTTGACCAATGACCTCAATGTGCCAACATGTTAGAGGTGGTTATATTTGTTGGAATTAAAGCATATGCAAATAATTGCCACTTGATATTCTTAATATATACACACTTATCCATTTCCCACTACTAATAATGAGGTCAAATTGAGAAATTAATATCTACCCTCATTCCTTTAGACTTGTGAGTTCAGCAGATGCCTGAAAACAGCTAATTCTTGCTTCCGTTTGAAGAAATCTCAAACTTTGTGGTTTGGGTTATTTAGAAAGTGTAAGATCCCACCCACAGACTGCATTCTATTGCACTTCGTAATTTGTATTCATGATTTAGATGAAAGTAGTATTATGCATTTGTCTGATCCTTTCCCTCATTTAGTTCTCACCTTTCAGTCTATCAACACATAAAACCCCAGAGCTCAATGAACATGAACGCCCAATTGATAAAAGCATTATTTTGAAGAGCATCATGTGCAAGAAGTGTTTGTGTCCATAGATCGTCTCACCTTTCAGTCTATCAACGCATAAAACCCCCGAGCTCAATGAACATGAACTCCCAATTGATAAAAGCATTATTTTGAAGACAATCATATGCAAGAAGTGTTTGTGTCCATAGATTGCACGCATTGGCATGTGAAGTTCTGAACACTTTCCATTTTCCAGATCCTTTTCCTCTTCTGAGTTCTCACCTTTCAGTCTATCATGTCAAATAAACCTCAGAGCTCACTAAGCATGCAGTCCAGACCGATAAAAGTAGTATTTTGAACACCATAACTTGCAAGGTTCTCAATATATGTGTGGGCTCTACCATTGCAATTACTTTCAATCTTAGCGATTTTAAGTTCAAAAATTCATATAGTTTTTTAACAGTAACTTTTGGAGCCATCATCCAGCAATTTATTAGCCAAACATTGAACTTAATAATAGTATTCAATATTGATGGTAACACTAATGAAATTCATTGAGCAAAGGCAATTAACGTCATCACTGAAGAAGGGGCACGGAAACCATATCACATATCTTGGATTAAAAGCATGCTGAACTCCGCCATACAATAAACTTGGCAGAAGATGAAAGATGGTGCTGAAAACTTCTCAATGGGCTTCGAAGGAAGGTGGCTATTCAATCTATCCAACTCATTCCATGAATGATTCAACTTAGTGTTTCTACACATGATTTATTCAGCATTGCAAGAGCCACAATTCCAACTTTCTTAAAAACTCAACCTCATTATCGCAACAAGGGAAATGATGTGCAGTTAAGGCTATACCGTTTAGCGATAGAAATCGCCATAAGAAGCAATAGCTAGCGGAATATAGAATAACAACGATACATTGACATGTATTGACCCAGTTTATGTATCATCCAGAGGAATAGACTCAAGCATGAAACAAGGCCGATCGGCCAGGAAAAGTAGTTGCTCGGTCAAGAAAAGTAACTGATCGTCCAGGAAAATGTGGTTGATCGTCGAGGAACATGGTTGATGGCTAGGAAATGCTTACTATATATTTCATATTTATTGGTGTTTTTATTTGTTAATAAGCATATAACTAGCGCATGTAATGACAACAAAGCAAACAGTAAGATAGCTCACGGATACAAGAGGTCATAATATTTTAGTTGGGAATTGACTGAAAATTTTCTTGATACATTGATGAAATTTTATCAAAAGGAAAGAAAAATTATAAAAATCAAAGGAGGTGAGCGAGATGCACAAAAGAGGAACAAAAGAACAACCATCACAACAAAGCTACACCATTTAGCGATAGAGAAATCACCATAAGAAGCAATAGCTAGAGGAATATAGAATAACGACGATACATTGATATGTATCGAGTATTGACCCAGTCTATGTATCATCCAAATACAAACTCAAGCATGAAAAAAGGCCGATCGGCCAGGAAAAGTAGTTGCTTGGTCAAGAAAAGTGACTGATCGCCCAAGAAAATGTGGCCGATCATCGAGGACCATGGTCGATTGGCTAGGAAATGTTTACTTTATATTTCACATTTATTGGTGTTTTTATTTGTTAATATTTGTTTATGTTGCAAATTTGTTAATATTTCATATTTAATAATTAATAATTGATTCATATTTATTGATATTTGTTATTTTGTTTATACCCAGTTGCCTACAACCTAAAACCCTCAATGGTCAATATTAGAACGATGTTTGGTAGTTGATTTTTTCCTTAATTTTTCCTTTATAAAAAAATTGAATAATTGAAAACATGATTAAAAAAAACTTTAAAAAAAAAAGAAAAGAATAATAGTGTAAATATATTTTAAAAATTAAAAATTAAACAAAAATAGCCTTGTCATGGCGAGCATATTGCACAGCGATCCTTGTCTCCATGCCCTCACCGAGACGTCATGACAACCTTGTGAATTAGAAATAATTATGCCTTCCATTAGAGGCCTCCTTTTAGCCAGTGACCCTCTAAGTTAATGCACAAACTGAAATGTTGTCCCAGGAAAGCAGCCCTGATATTATTCATGACATCCAATAACCTCCATAGGGTCCTCACCCTTATTCAGCCAAGAAATAACACAGTTTGAGTCGCCGTCCGCAATAGCAGTCCCATGCCAACATTCAATTAGCCACTTCATTGATCATTGATATGAAATGCATAAATGTTAATGTTTGGAAATCTCAATGACCAGTGACTGAGAGAATACAAAATACCATACTATGAAACAAATCGTGTGTACATATATTAATATGTGCCAGTAATTTCGCCCAAATTCCACAATCAATCGTCCAAACCCAAACCAAACTCGTATCAAAAATCATGTGATTGAGACATACTAGTAAGAGCCTTCCTATTCTCCAAATTATTTTAGAATATGATTTCAGTTAGTCACACAAGCCAGATTATAGTTCAATCCAGACTCTCTAGAGTTGAAGTTTCTTTCTTTTTCTTTGCTTTGCTCACATAAGAATTAGAGCACAGTCGCAAATCCCAACTTTTAACATAGTATACATACATACATACATATATGCGTAATCTTCACTTGACTCGAGTCACAACTTGACTCGAGTCACAACGTGACTCGTGAATCCAGAGGATGCATCTCTAGCATGCAGTCGTTGGATGCTCGAGTCACACCATGATCAAGTCATATAATCACTTTCTTATATATTTATTTATATATATATATATATATATATATATGAAAAATATATATTTGCTTCATCACGCTATGAAACGAATGAGTACATTACCAATACTGAGCACACAAATCTCATAAAATCAATCACAACAGCTCCGAATGATTTGCATCATAATCCCATCCATAACTATCATAATGAGAAGGGGTTGGCAGTGAAACAGAACCTCAAGGCAATGGTACAAAACCCAAATCATGTTACAAGTATCAAACCAATCCAAAATCACTACCATTTAAAAACAATAAATTATAATTTAGAAGGAGCACGCACAAACACAAATGCCTCTTCATAGGCATAGTCACCAAATCAGAATTGGGGAAATAATAGGCAAGGAAAAAAAAACAGGGAAAATCGGCAATAATCAGAGAAAAAAAATGGAAAACATATGGAAATATCTAAAAATATTAGAAAATAGCTCTTTTTTTTAAATAAGGAATATCTCAGGAAAAATTCCTAAAAACATGTTTAATAGGCAAAAATTGTGATTTTTTCAAAAAAAAAAAAAAGAAATTTAAAAATAATGCATTTTAGATATGTTTTTTTTTTATCAGTACGCATTTTAGATATGTTCCCAACGTTTTACGAAAAAAAAAGATGATTTTGGTAACTACCATCATAAAAAAAAAAAAATATTAACCCATCCAGTGCAAGCCAAAAGCCCAATCAAAACATCGCATCACTAACAATCACCCACAATTAATAAACAGAACAATTCAACTCACTATTATTCCATACCACATCCAATCACCCAAACCCTAATTAATAAAACCATATATCATCATTATCATCACCATCATAATAATAATCATAAAATCCATCAACAAACCACCAATAAAAATCCAAGTAAAAGATAAAACAAAATACTCGAAACAAAGTTAACAATAACCTCAACTCCTCTAGATTTTATCAATATCCTCGTCCTCGAACTCGATATACTCGTCCCCGGCGCCATCGTCCTCCTCGTCAAGCCCGGCCGCAATTCCCTCGTTAAGCCTAGTGTTCTCGGGCAACTCCTTATACGCCTTCAGAAGCCTCGCTTCGTCGGGCATGTACTTGAGGATCACATCGGCTTTGTCGTCTTGGTAGTCTCTGAGGCCGACGAGTATGATGTCGCCGGCCGCGATCCAGACCTTCTTGTGCATCTTTCCGCGGATGTGGCAGAGGCGTTTGGTGCCATCGATGCACATCGCTTCGCAGCGGCCGTTTCCGAGCATGCGGAGGACTTGGGCATACTCTTGGCCGTCTTCTTTGAAGACCAGCTCCCGCTTCTCGTCATCGGCTTCGTTCTTGCCTCTCTTGCGGTTCTTGCCTCCCTTTCCCTTGTTCTTCGGCATGGTTAGAGAGAGAAAACGACTAACCCTAACCCTAGTTTTTGGTTCTGATTTGAAGAAGAAGGAGACCTCCCGCTAACCCTAGTTTTTAGATGGGAGATTTGTTGTGACGCTTTTTGGTTTTCCGTGTGATATCTGATCTCCTTTTATGCTTTGTGTGAGCAATTTGGATTGCAATTGGGATTTTTGGATTTTCTGGGTTTGCGTTGGAGTTACGTGGGGCATCATAGATTTTTATTTTTTCCTTTGGTAATCGTGGGGCATAGATTTTGGAATATGGGATCTTGATTTGGAGAGGTTGAAAGACGAAAATACCCTCACCTTTTTAAAAGCTGGAGAGGGAGCCAAATGTCACGGAGTCACTCTTTTAGAAATTCCCTTACGTGTAACGCCTTACTTCCGAAGCTAGGTCAACCTATCTCTGATATCAACTGTCACGAGGGCGCGCTCCAACGCGCCATCATACCCTCGCGGTGCTTTGTTGTAGCGAGCAACGAAGCCAACTTATCTCTCTATCAGCTCTAATATCACCTGCCTAAAGGACAGGAACTCTCTCTGGTTATCTTCTTTCAAGGTCCATCATACCAACGCATCATGTCCCGTACGACACGCTCACTCGCACATTCGTGCCTTGTTTGGCCTATTCAAGCTTTACTCTCACGTGTCATGCACAAGTACCTCGCTTCACAACAGTAGTGGCATGCAACTCCTCATGTCATCTTATCCCACATAGATGTTTTGCCGACATACTGAACCAAGCCTACTATCGTGTACGTTCCACTTTACTAACACACGTTCGTATCCGATCCTTGTGCTGTCGTGCTCTACCGAGTCCTATGCAGCCCTCAAGTATCCTTATGAAGTTGCTAAGCCATATGTATCATGATGCGTAGTTCGGGGCCATATGTCAACATCACCTTGGGTGCCACACGGCACAGCAGTTGCAATGTTTTAGGCCCACCCTTTCAGGCCTAGGAGAAACTTGTGCGCCCTCTGGCGACGCAAAGCCCCGTGTAGGTGGAAAGCATTCATCCAATATCTCTCCCACATATATGGTCCAAACACCATCTATGGGCAAACAACTCGATGACCTCAAACTTTTTGGTTTGTCATACCCCCATGGCACACGCCTTCTGCTCATGGCACACGGTGTTAAGCCCCCAACTATTACGCCCATAACTCCCCGTATCATCATCTCATGCACTACAGATGGTCCGAGTAGCCACGCTATGTACCTCTGTCACACGTCGCTAGTGATGTTGTGGGATCCAACGGCTCTAACCGACATTTCAATACCAGGTGGTGTTTAAATGATCTTACACCATTAAAATATCACTTTTTATCTCACACTAGTGAAAGTAAGATTTATTTTTATCTCACACCGTTGAAAGTATGATTTATTATTGTGCCATCTGACACACATCTATGATCAATCTAAATTGTTCAAGTGGTAATCCATCGTTGGAATATGTCTAAGCTTCATCCTTATAACTGGATGTAAATCATTCAATCGGTGAATTTTAATATCAGTCATCAAAATTAAGAACAATTGTTGATATTAGAGTGCACAGATTGGATGATTACAATCTCTGAAAAAGTGACATTTTTACCCATAGCCCTTCAACCGATGATGCTATCTCACTTTGACGATATGAATTTCCAAGATCATAAGCCAATAAATGGTGTTTGATCACTTAAACACCATTTGGCATTTAAATGACGGTCTGGGGAGTCGGTCCCTCTATTTAAGGGACCAACTCTCCTCAGTGCCATTTAAACACCAAAACGGTGTCATTGGTTTAAGATGTGTGTGATCTAAACTATCAAAGTGATAGATCAAAGATTGTAGTGCAATAGGCTCAAAAATGTTGTTTTAGAGAGATTTAAACCATCCGATATATAGACTATAATATCAACCGTTGTTTTTTGTTTTAATGACTGATATTAAAGCTTATCAATTGGATAGTTCACATCTAGTTTTCGGCATGTTTTATTAGGCTGGGACATATTCCAGTGGTAGATTACCATTTGGGAAATTTGGATTGATATAGCTGTGTGACATGGCATAATGATAAATCATAGCTTACATGGTGTGAGGTAAAAAGTCTAATTTTAATGGTGTAAGATTATTTAAATACCATTTTGTGTAAATGTCAATCTGGAGCCATTCTCTTACGCCATCAATGGGATAGATATGGATGATTGTACCATAGATCATAGATTAAAGTGCAAGAGGCTCAAAAATGATAGTTTAGGGAGAATTTATACCATCTAATATGTGTTTTTAGTTTTAATGGTTGATATTAAAATTCAACAATTGGATAGTTCACATCCAATTATTGGCATGTTTCTTTGAAATGAGATATATTCTAAATGATGGATTATCAATTGAACAATTTAGAATCTAGATTTTAGAATCATCACATCTAAAGATTGAGGATATGTTGTAGTAAGCGTTGCATGTTGTCAAGAATTCAAGATCCGATCAAGTAAATTGAACCCATGGTAGTTCTCAAATAATAAAAAATGGTAGTTGGCTGCCACTTGGCATCCGATTACATAATCAAGATTCACATGAGTGTATCGGTATTTGCAACGGAAGATTCGGTCTTTGCAAATTGTTACTTTTTTAATCTGACAATGGAGACCCTTTTTTCAATCCAAATTGGGAAATTTACCTGATCAACCCTGTCAGATACACCTTTAACGTCAGAGGCCCTATAGTTTCACCTTTACCCAAATTGACCCGCTGCTCACCGAGCCGTCGCCCGCCTTTAGGAAATACTGAAATTACCCCCAAGGTAATAAATAGCCGTCCAATATTCAAAATCAGTGTTGTTTACATTTTTACTTTCTATTTTTTCGTTTGAAGTCGGTGGAGAGGCGATGTCGATTCGTAGTCGCTGACGCTTCGTTTTTTAATCTTCAAGCTATCAAATCGGTAAGTTAGAAATTAAATTACCTCTATTTCTATTAAATTTTTTATTCTCCTTTCTACAATCAATGTTTTGAAATAATTTTCTCTTTATATGATTTCTTACACAATCGTCATCGATTGTTAATGCAATCGATATCGATTGAATATACAATCTATAACGATTGTATATTCAATCGATATCGATCGCATTAACAATCGATGATGATTGTGTAAGAAATCAATATCGATCGCATTAACAATCAATGACGATTGTATATTCAATCGATATTGATCGTATTAATAATCGATGACGATTGCCTGAACAATCATCGATTTTTTATCTAACTTGATTATAAATAATCTCTTTTAGTATCTGAGTCACGCCTTTCAATTTTATTACAGTTCATATACAGAAGCCGTCAAAATGGTTGTACAGCGGGCTATTGGCAAATATTCGCCTACTGACATTTTGAAGGTCTACAAGGAAGCTAACCTGCAGCGGAAGGAGTTGCTAAGAGCATCAGTTTTTCGGGGAATATTTCAAATGCCAAAGGGTGTTAGTTTTGTTGGAGATGTCGTCGATGTCATGTTGAGTTTTTGGGTTGAGAAGAACCACTTTCGAATCGGGAAGAGAGATGTCTATCTTCGGAAGATAGACATTGCCTTAATACTAGGCCTTGTGGTGGTTGAACCCCAACAGTATATCCCTTCCGTTAAACCATCTAAAAAGGAAACCATTCGATACAAATATTTTCGTGGACTACCGATCAGAAAAATTATTCGATCTCATATAGAAAATGGATTGAGGCTAGTGGAAAGTGATGACGACTTCGTCAAGTTGGCTTTTCTATTTGTTTTGTGTACATTTCTTTTTCTCAGGCCCCACCATCAAGTGTTGGAAGACCACGTTGAACTCATCGATGTCGTGGAGAACTTCAAACAAACTCCGTGAGGTCTATACGTGTTCAATGACCTGCTGGAGTATATAGAGAAGGGCGTGGCAAATAAAAAGACTGTCGACAACGATAAAGCCCTTAAGTCGTATAATATTTATAGTTACGTGTGTACTTCAATGGTGGGCTTATGAGATGATGCCTGTCATCTCACCTCAAAGAACGTCCATGATAAACCCTTTCCCCCGACTATTAAAGTGGGCGGAGAAGTCGCAAACGAGGACGAAAGGTTACACTCTTGCGAAGATGCTGGACAGCAAGGTATGATATCGTTTTAAATAATTTAAATTTGTAAAGGTAAATTTGGAAGATTCCGAGTACCAAATCAGTCGATATCTACTGCCTACGAAGTCGTTATCGACTTCCTAAGCAATCGGTATCGACTTTCTAAGCAATCGACATCGACTGTATAAGCAATCGGTATCGACTTTCTAAGCAATTGGTATCGACTTCCTAAGCAATCAGTATCGACTTTCTAAGTAATCGGTATCGACTTCCTACACAATCGGTATCAACTCGTTAAGCAGTCAATATATTATAGTAATTGTTTAATTTTCTCTGTAATATTACTATGTTATTTTACAATCTGTCCTTTTTCGTAACAGATTTACGCTCCCCTCGAACCCGTTTCTTTCGAGTTGGTGATACCCCTCGTAAGGGATTATCAGCGGGGTCGACAGGCTGCTGCGGGAAAGATTGGGGGGAAGAGGAAAGAGCCTGAAGAGGTAAAAAAAGCTATGGAAGTTGATTTGCGACACAAGAAGAAAAGAAATTATATTCTCGTGAAAGAAGTTGACGAGGAAGAGTTCAAGTATGAAACAACGTCTGACGAAGACTCGTCATCAGAAGAGGTCCCCGTCCAATTAGACCAGCCTAGAAGGGACGCCGCAAAGATAAGAGGCAGTACACCAACCTCCTCTAATCAAGAGTTGTTGAGGAGAATTGACAATATGGAGTTGAAGAACTTGAAATTCAACCAAAAAGTGAGTCATTTGAAAGAGTTAGTGAACCAATTGGTGGAAGGAAATAAGCAGTTGGTGGAAGAGAATAAGCTCCTTCGGAAATAATGCACCTCCTTTGATGAACGGCTCACTTCAAGAGATGTATAACTGCAAATGGCGGATCACTTCAACACGCGGATCTGGAAGGAGCAAGGAAAAATTATAGAACTCCTTCAAACGATGCTGGAGGTGACACCCAAGGTATGGTTGTAATGTAGTCTACTTTAACTTAATGCGATTGTTTAGTGAATCGTTATTGATTGTAAGTACAATCGTTAACGATTATCAATGCAATCGATGACGATTGTATTTACAATCGATGGCGATTGTATTTACAATCGTTAACGATTGTATTTACAATCATTATAGAGTCAATATCGATTGGTTTCAGAGTCGATATTAATTATTGTTGGAGGGTATATCTATTCTCTCATATCTGATTATTTATCGATTTTATTTCTTTTGATGTTCAGGATGGTGTTGTTTCGAAGTTGTTATCGGATGTGCCTCTCACTGTCGATATGAGACCAGAACCTGCTCCTCCAGTAAACCTAGGATCAACAGATATGGGACCACCTCCTCCCACGCAAGGGGAGGTGGCAGCAGCTGACAACCAATCTCAGGATCATGATGATAAGGGTGGTCCGGCTGGTGATGAGCAACCATTCGACGCTCACTTGATGCCTAGGACTAAATCAAAACATGTTGCCATAAAACCGCCTAGGACCGGATGAAAGCCGCCGATAAAAAAATCAGCAACCGAGACGATGCTCCCTTCTACGATTGAGCTGACAGATAAACAGAGGTTCATGAATGCCATATGGACAGCTCCTGAAAAGGATGCCAAGTAAGTTACTTACTTTCGTAATTTGTCCATTTTTTCGATGATAGTTAGTTAGTTGTTATTTAGTAGTTAATTTTATTTTGAATTTAAACTTTGGCCGTTATGTTTTATACAGCACCTACGTAAGCACCGTGGGTGATTATACACTTCGGATGCATACTTTCAAATATTTAGAAGATCAGAAATACTTAGGCAATCTTATAAGTAACCAAATCTCTCATATTTAATTATTTTCATGTTATTTGCTTAAACAAACGATAACGATTTCCTAGATAGTCGATAACGATTGTTTATACAATCGATATCAATTGCCTTAACCGTTGATATCAACTGTATTAACAATCGATACCGACTGTATTAACAATCGTTGACAATCGTCTTAACACTCGATACCAAATGTATTAATAATCGTTGACGATCATCTTAATAGTCGATATCGACTGTATTAACAATCGTTGACAATCGTCTTAACAGTCGATACCGACTGTGTATAGAGTCGATAATGATTTTCTGTATAGTCGATTACTGAAATATTTTTTCTTTCAGATATTGAGAGCCTACCTAAGACTTTTAGAAGTCATTGATGACACTGCTCATCCTGAGATAGTGGATAAATTCTTCCTTATGAGCCCCGCCAGTTTGTCCTATATGGCAATGGATTATAATGATTTCATATTCTTTAATGAATCTGAAAAACTCAATGACCAACTGTTGGCCACACAAATCGAACGGTGGGCTGCCGTTAAGGAGGAAGTCAACCCTGGCAAGAAGGTGCTCCAAACTTCTTCAATAGGTTGAGGGATCTGTGGGCTCACCAATGTAACATGGTATATTACTATTTCTGTAAAAAAAAATTTATAATTTTTACCATTGTATCCTCTAATATAATTTTCATTTCAGTTATTTGTCCCAGTCCATAATCAAGATCCATTACATAGGGCGTTTGCGATCGTTAAAATTTTAGAACGATTGGTAATGATCGTTGACCCTATTTTCAATAGGTCTTCTATAGAAAAATATCTGGTACAAATAAACGTCCTGATAAGAATTGTCCATAAATTATAAATCTATAATTTTTGCTTACTTTATCCGACTACGATTACGACTTCATAAGCAATCGTTAACGATTGCCTATATAGTCATTAACGATTGTCTATACAGTCGCTACCAATTTCTTAAGTAGTCGTTAACGACTTCTTAGATAGTCGCTATCGATTGCTTATATAGTCGTTAACGACTGTTTTGACAATCGATATCGACCGTATTAACAGTCGAAATCTGAGAAAATTCTGATAGTAGTAAAAAATTTCACTGTTTGCTTATTTTAGCTGTTTATCTTATATGACATTGCACTTTCCAAAACATGTCAAATACCTTCTTGCACTTTTACATGCATACGGAGACTCCACTGCATTGAACGCTGATACCTATCCGTGGTTAAGTTCTAATTGCAAGATCAAATTCGTACCACGACAGACCAATGGATAGGACTGTGGGGTGTTTGTGTTAAAGTACATAGAGTACTTCATGACGGAAAAGAAATTCGACTTCGGCCAAGACAATATGACTCAGATCAGGGCAGAAATAGGTCAAGCCCTTGATAAATTCACTGCCGATAAAGAAGCCGAGAAAGATATCGTTGAAGAACCTACTACTGATGCAGCACCATAGTACTGATGCAGCACCATAGTTTTTGTTGAACATTTATAGAAATTTGTAAATGAAAATTTGTTAATGAAAATTTATAAATGAAAGTTACATTTTTTTGGAAACGTGTAATCTCAAGTATATAAAAATACATCGGGTGAACATTCGAAAACGAAACAATAGTTTGGTTTTGGGTGTGTCGCAGACCATATTGACTGTCGATATCGATTGTATAAGCATCGACTGCCTATCAAATCGCTAACAGCTTCTTACAAAATCTATATCGATTGTATAAGAAGTTGACATCGACTACTTGTGAAATCGATATCGATTTCACAAGCAGTCGTTATCGACTGCTTATACAATCGATGTCGATTGTATAAGCAGCCGATATCGATTGTATTGGAAGTCGATATCGATGTCGACTGCTTATACAATCGACATCGATTATATATGAGTTGAAGAAACATTGGAGAATGCTTAAAAGTTCTACTAAAATGTACTTCGTTACATTTTTAATGGAAATTTATCATATATGTTACATCCAAATTTATAGCTAATGGACTGTGGGGTGTTGTCGTTGAAGGTAGCTGACTTCTTCTACTGTGTCAACCCATCGGCCCCACTACCGTGCAACTCCTGCGATTGTGATCATACTCACTGCACCTGTCACATTATTGGGCCCTAACCTCACCCTTAAACCGTATCCTTCTCTTCCTTGGACGGCCGGCTTGCTTTCGATAATTATATTATGGTCTCACTTTCATATTTTCAAGCAGTTGCTCAGCTTAAAATTCTCATTGGCTTTTATCGAGGGTGAGAATCTATTGTTCGTCGTATGTTTGTCTAAAGTAAATAGTCAAAAACCACTTCTCACAGAAGTTATGATAATCGTAACTTTTCCGATTGATGGTCGCCATGGCACAAGATCAAGGCAAGCCATTAATGTGCCAACGACGGCAAGTACACGTCTTGTGTTCTAAGTCGACGTGATGAATGAAAATTTTGAAATTGACTTAGAATTGATCGCGCTCGTATGGTTGAGCTCTCTTTTTATCGACCCATTGCAGCACCTTCTTCATATACTGGTCTGCTTTCAGGCAGAGGAGGGTAGTCCATTTCTCAGATATTTGTCGGCGCTTTTGAAAATGATCGATGATTTTCTCTCTAGCAGTTCTGATTAGGTCGATAATTGGTCTCTCTCGAGCTATCTTTAGTACGCTGTTCAAGCTTTCAGTATTATTCGTAGTTAGGGAATCATATTGTCTTCCTTTCATATATGCGCGTGCCCAATGCTTTGGGTCTATTTTTAAAATATACTCTACTGCCCGAGAATCAGTAAGATCTTTCTTCATTTCGTTAATAAAATAATCAAATCTCTCTGCCGAATATGCACGCGCGGTGCTCCACCATAGACCCTTCACATTGTTCCTGAGATACTTGTGTTATAAATTTTGAGTCATATGTTGCATGCAGTAGTTGTGGTGTGTGTTAGGGAAGATATGTTTCACCGCCTTAATTAAACCCTTCGACCTATCCGTGATAAAAACGAAATCTTCGATAAACTCACCAATTACGAACGCATCTACCCGTTTAAGAAATCACATTCACGTATCCTCTTCTTCTAACTCGACCACGACAAATGCTAACAGTAATATATGACCATTACTGTCTTGCGGCGAGGCGATAAGTAGGATCCCTTCGAAATATCCCCATAGGTGTGTGCCATCTACAAGCAGTATGCGACGAAGTGTATTGCGATAGCTTTCGATGCACAGGCCGAAACTCTAAAAAAATCTTTGAAACTTACCGTCAAGCATTAGTTGAAAATATGTTTATACATTAGGATCTATCCCCTCCATCTCCTTCACGTAGGCCGATAGATCTATAAATTATCCTTCCCAAATGTCTCTAATATTATTAAGGGCAAGTTCTTTCCCCCTCCAAGTCTTAGCATATGAGATTTGCACATTATAAGCTTTTACAATATCGAACATTATCGATGCTGGAGTGTAGTCGAATCCTTCCATAAGTTTCTCCCGTACATAGTTGGCTACGAAGGAGATTGTTGCATTACGGTGACCGGGCGGTACGATCTTAGCGGCTCCGCATGTGTGAGTACTATTGAACGTCTTGATTTTGAAAGTGTCGAGCCCAGTTAATTTAGACGCATGTATTCGCCATGAATAATTGGGTTCATAGCATGCGGCTATCACTCAATAACTAGCAGTTTTCAAAGGCCGAATTTGAAAGTTTTTCTCCACCGCGTGTTCTTTCAATGCTCTTTAAAATGTTTGTTTATCTCTAAAGGTCTCTCCAACTTCAAACGTCTAATTTCGGTATTCGATTTCTACCTCTTGATGGGAAGACTCGTCCGATCTCTCTAACACTTCGTAAGCTCCATCTACTAAGGGATTATCAATACCTCTCACAAAAATTTTCGGATCTTCTTTTATAAACCCATCCGGTTCGTCATCATAATCTTCGACATTCTCTTCACTAGCAGTGTTTTGAGGTGGTTGACTAGATCGTTCTTTGCCGAAGGGATTTTGATGTGGTAGACTAGGCCCTTCACGGAACGGGTCATGACATGGTTGACTAGGCCCTTCACAGAACGGGTTCTAACATGGTTGACTAGGCCCTTCACTGAAAGGGGGCTCATGTATATGGAAATAGGGTTGAAATCCTTCATTAATCCCTATCGAAGGCATAGTATAACATAATTCGTGAGTCAGCCAAGTTGTGAATCCACCGGGGAAGATATGACGAAAATTGTCTTCATCCCCCACTCTTAAAGACGTGTAGTCTAACTCTGGACTCCAATGTTATGACCCATGCATATTTTGTAGTGGGTCATCATATGATTCAATTGGGGCATGATTTAAATCAATAGCTGCTTTCATGACCGATATGTTTATCGCAAAATCGCTATCATCACTTAACTGAACGGTATCATATGTAGGTCCTTCCTCCTCAAACTTACATGGCTGAAAAGAATGGTTACTTACAAAATCAGTCCCACCTTGAGGTACTTGTTCAGCTTCGAATCATAAAGAGGATAGTTCTTTAATGATGAATACCTTTATAATGTCCGACCTTGATTTATAAAACGAAAATAGAGTGGCCAAATCATCCGAATCCAAAATGTCGGCAAACACAGGAGTATTCACTATCTTCATAAAGAACTTTATGAAAATTATTTCATCTGCCCTCGCAAAACTGACAGCAGAAATTCGCCTTATGAATCGTTCATAAGACATGCCCGTCAAAATTGTAATAACCCTTCGGCGGCCATCTTGATACAAACCATCATCATTTATAATATGACCATCAAAGTGACAGAGAAGAGAAATTTCCACACCAGACATCGCATGTTTAAGAAGGAGAAGGAAAGGTAATAAGACGGATGACAAAAATGAAAAATTAGTAGCAAAATAACTGATACACAATCGGTGTCGACTGTTTAAACGATCGATATCGATTGTAAAGAGAATCGATATCGATTGTGAAGAGAATCGATATCGATTGGATACGCAATTATTATCGACTGTTTACACAATCGATATCGATTTTTTTTACAATCGATATTGATCGTTTAAACAGTCGACACCAATTGTTTATAAAGTTTTTATCATCTCTTTCCATATATTTACCCAGTAAAATTAATTTTCTAAAATAACTTTCGATGAGGTTTACATTGGATCTGAACATACCTCGCGTCGGAATGGGAAACTGCACAATCTTCAACTCTCAATGGCAAAATGCAAGAGCTTCTTCTCCCAAACCTCTGTTTTCTTCTTCCAGTTTGTAGATCTGAGGTAGAAGACGTTGTCACCTTCACCACCTCTAACTTCTTACTAACTCTAGCAGAATAAAATGAGGAAGAAGGGGAATGTATTCGTGGGTTAAAGAAAGTCAGAGAAGGGGGTAATATGGACTTTTTATTCTCCTTAGGGTCGACTCGGCTTCGAGCTGGTCGGTTTGGATAAAGGTGAAACTATAGGGCCTTTGACGTTAAAGGTATATCTGACAGGGTTGATCAGGTAAATTTCGCATCCAAATTTCCACACGACTAATCTTTAGATCACGACTTACTATAGTCAAATGTTTATTGCACGAGACACACATTCCAAAAGTGATTGTAATGATAGCGTACCATGAGAAGGATTCTTCCATCACTTTTGGGGAATCTATTGTATGGAAATGTGGGACAAAAAGCGGTCGCTATCGTCTGATTCAAGGCAATTTTAACAGTAGAAACCGTAGGCTATGGAGGCCGAATCAACACACCACCCATGTGAAAAAGTGATCAGAGAAATCAATCACTTTGGGGATTCTATCTTTGCAGCTAAGGAATTTCAACATTAAAGTCGTTGATTTCCTTGAACTAGACGATGGAGATTATTTGTTGTCCCAATCTTTCATACAAAAGATCTCGAGATCATGGTCACCTATCGGATGTTCAAATGTTGATTCTGTGTGGATTGCATCCCCAATAATGACCTAAGAACTGCTCTCATAATACACATGATCACAATCACTTTTAGGATGTGTGTCATGTGGAATCAACATGTGACTATTTGATAGGTTGATCACAATATCAAGATATTGTACGGAAGATTGCGATGAAAAATAATCTACAACCTCATATTCAAGGCAGTTAATTGTTTTAACAACAGAAACACTTGAGAACAAAGATCGAATCTTTGATTGCAAATACAAATACTGAAAACCATATTTGGTTTCACCTTTATATTTTGTGTAATTGACTGATGGTCGAATTTTTCCATCATTTTTCAATGGTCCTAATTATTGACTTGCTCATCCACATGGCACTCGATCATATGATCGAGTTCCAAGTGGCATAAAACTAGCATGATTCTAGATAAGTTGCCCGAACTTTGAAAGCATGCTAACTTTATCCTTCAATAAAATACAAAATGTAAAAATGGTCCAACTAGATGTCGATTAATAATTATGCTCAAATAGGGTTTAATGTTCGAGGGTTCACATCTTTGATCAATCCAAGTGGTCCAACTAGTCATCACCATTGGCACATCCCAATCAAGGGGTCATAACTATGAGAGGATTTGAGCTCAAGAATTTTAAAATGAGTCATACCTGAAAGGGGACGACCTCACTTACAGACTAGAGTCTGGACAAGTTTCTAATCGATGTGGGACTATACCAAATCACCTTTAGCTCCTCACCCATCATCGACGGAGAGACGTTTTTGGCTTTGATACCACTTGTAACGATCCAAACCAATTGACCCCGGTATGATATCATCCCGGTCTGGGCACCTGCCCTGAAGGGTTGTAAAAAGTGCACTTGAAAGGGGACCACTTCACTTATAGCCCAGGGGTCTAAACAAGTTTCCAAGTATTGATTAGATCTTTACCACCATCGATGGAGAGTCCTCGACTTTAATACCATATGTAACGACACTTACCTGATCTCAATATGAGATTGTTGTAGTATGGGCACCTGCCTCAAGGGATTAAAAGTGTGTCATGCCTGTAAGAGGACGTCCTCACTTATAACCCAAGATCTGGAAGAGTTTCTAAACAATGTGAGACTAAACCAAATCACTTGTAGGTCTTTAGTCTTTACCCGCCATTGGCGGAAAATCGTCCTCGACTCTTACATCATTTTTAACGACCAAATCGTGACCCCCAATATGATAATATCAAAATCAGATCACTTGGTAACATCACAGTACAAACCAAACAATATAGTATCTCATAAAAGGTAGTATAATATAACATCAATAATGATTATCCATAACTAGATGAATCTAGTAAATAGGAAAACTACATTAAGAACCCCATTCAATAAAGACTAAGGCCTCGTTTAGGTGTTTCTTGGCTTTTCTCAGAAAAGCTGTGAATCCTGACAACTTAGATTCTTGTTGATTCTTAGCAGACTCTTATTCCTGTCTTTTTTTTAAGACATACATATGATACAAAAAAAAGTTATATATATATATATATATATATCAAATAAAAATTATAAACTCATGAAAGTGTTCGTACCGATATTGTTAATGTCAAATGATAAAGTTTATTAGTTCAACACATTCAAAATCGGCTTAATCGACAACCCAAAATACAAAAATATAAAGTAATTAAAAACCTAGGAAAAGCGACATATAACCCTACAGATGACTATGAGGTAGCGTCGTCACCATCCTCATCCTGGGAAGAGTATAAGGTAGTTATCGTCCAAAAAGTAAGATGATGTGGCTCTACGTTGCGGGGAGCCCGTGAGACCATTGAAGTTGTTGAACATATCTAGATGATGAACAGGAAGACCCGACATTTTTTTATTTAATAATTTTGATGCCTTTGTAGAATACATATACATTATTTCGATTTTAAAAAATTATATATGTATTAAGTTTTTCATGCTCTTTATATATCTTAGTGAAATGTTTTTGTGGTTGACTTAGTGCTTTGTGAAAGTTAGGTTCTAGGTTCAAACCTTGTTATGTGCAATAAATTACTTATTTTTTTAATTAATTATACTAAAACCTATACACCATATATTGAGTATGTAACTCTACAACATAGTGGCGGTAAGATAAATCTCTCCAAAAATAAGTCCTCGAGCACCTAAATAGATGGAGAGCTTAAAAATAAGCCAAAATTGTAGGTAATTGGGTACCATTATTTGCAATCCAAATTCTACCAAAATTATGATAGTTGCAACAAAGGAATCCTCTATTATAAGTTTTTGAGCAAAATAATTTTTTCTTTTCTCGCTTTATAATCTTAAATATATGGTAAGAGTATTTGCAACCGAAGATTCGGTCTCTTGAACTGATGGTTTCACCTCTAACACCATTGAATGCCTTGAAACAAATTATGGAGATCATTTTTTGTCTCAATCTTTGGCAAGTTGATGTTCAAACCATAACCCACCTATTAGACGTTCAGATGTTGATTACGCATGCAACACATCCCCAGAAGTTACCCAAGAACTCTACTTATATAACGCCCATGATCACGGTCACTTTAGGATATGTTCCACGTGGAATGAACATATGACTATCTGATATGTGGGTCATGATTTCAAGATCCATTTTGCCAAAGATTGGGAAAAAAATAAATCTCTATGATTTAAGTCAAGGTAGCCAGCAGTGTCAAATGGTAGTTGTTGTATATTAAATAGAAAAAAATAGTTTGGATTTAAAAAAAGTCGTTTGGATTTAAAAATTATTAAAAGAGCTTTGATCTGATGTACATATGTGGGAGTACTATAGTTCTATGCATTTTGATTCCTGCCTTTCCTAAGCATTTGGGGTGGAAATTAATATGTTGCTTTCGCAAGGAAAGCAACCAAAATCGACCCCACAAAAATTATCGAACAGTCGAAAAGGCCAAAAAGTGCAAGAAAACACTTATTTTCTGAGTATAAACTCTGTTTCTTGGCATTTTTGCTCTTGCGAATGAGGCCTAAGTCAATTGATTGGGGAGTGAATTTTATTGAATTTATATTTTCGAGAGGTCCTACTTGGGCTCTACAAATGAAGCAGATATTGACGGAGTCAATGTTCACTTGCAAAATCTTAATTGGAAAAAGGATTGGTGATTTTGTAAAAGCAAAAAATTAGGATTCATTATCAAAATGAATGCATGATCCATCGTCAGAAATGCAAGTTTTGAATCGAACACTGAAATCGAACCGAAAATCAAGGGTTTCGAATCAGACCGAACCGCATCGAAACCTAACATAAACCGAACCCCAATTCGGTTCAGTTTTGCTTTAGGTGGCTTGAAACAGAAAGCCGAGGGGGTAGGTTGAGTAAATTGAAAAAACCCAAAAAAAAATCGAAAAAATAGAAAAAATACCCTTTAAAAAAGTAGGTATTTTACCTACAAAATTTTGGGTTCAATTCGGTTCGGTGTAGGTTTTTAGGTAAAATACCTACTTTTTTTTTTTTTTTTTTTTTTTCAGGTTTTTTTTTTCAGTTTCCTCAACCTACCCCCTCGGTTTTCGGTTTCAAGCCACCCAAAGCGAAACCGTACCGAATTGGGGTTCGGTGCGGGTCGGTTTGTGTCGGGTTTCGATGCGGTTCAATCATGTTCGGGACCGAAGAGTGTATGTGAAATATAATTGCACCAAAGAGCATATTTGAAATATAATTGTACCTAGAAAATATTTCTTTCTTGCATAATTGCAACCACAAGGTCGCAGGTCCAAGCCCAGCTAAAGGATCATACGTTTAAGTGGATGTAAATCATCCGATTGGTGAATTTTATTATTAGCCATCAAAATTAAGAACAATCGTAGATAGTAGAGTGCACATATCAGATGGTTCTGATCTCCCAAAAAGTGTTATTTTTGGACCCATAACCCTTCAATTGATGATATATCACTTTGATGGTATGAATTTTCATGATCATAAGCTAATAAATGGCATATGATCTAAATGAAGGTCATGAGAGTCGGTTCTTAATCTAAACATAAATATAGTTGAGCCCTAAAATTCCAAAATCTCCTTAGATTTGCGGAATCTATTTTCCAATCGTCCGTCATTTATGAAAGCTAAATAAGACAAGCATGCTTCTTTGACATTTATAGCTTGGTTAGATGTAAATGATCTATAACATATAGTCTCCCTGACGAACGACCCTGCACCGATAACGTTGCCATCGCTTAATGAGATGAAAAGCTTCTCTAGTTTGTATTAGGTGTTGAACTAAAGCACAATCATTGGTGCTTAGACTATTCAAATTCTACAAGTCGCACTCTAGCATAGGTGGTCGTCAATCTATTTATTATCTAGTATGCATAGAAACACATATTTTCTGGAGTCAACCCAGGGTCACTCAGAGAATGATTGTAACTATCTGATCAAAACTCTGAGATCATGACACGTGTACCATGTGATGAGTTTGGCACTATGACTGCATGATACCTAATAAAACCTACTGTTCTAACAGCCGTCTTATGCAGTAAAGCTTCTGTTGGCTCTTGGGCTTTTTCCTGAGGCCTCGTTCGGTTGGCTAGAAACAGTCGGAATCTGACTTCGGGACTCAAAAAGTGTTATTTTGTACGACTTTTCACTTTTCTCTTGTTTGAGAGATAGCGTGAGACCTACCATAAATTTGAGTCTTTCCCGAGTGAATGCGACATTTTAACTTTCGAGTACGGTGAATCGTAATCTCACGCGCGCATGATAGTGGCTAAAAATCCCAACGCCTCAATAGTGAAATTATTTTTAAAAAATTCTAGGAAAATACACCATTTAATCATCAAACAACATGGATTTCAATTCAAATAGGTTGTCTACTATCTCACGGTGATGAAACACCAAGCACTCATCTTCCAAGCACTAATTTTATCAAACAAACAAAAAACTCAAATTAACACTACAAAAGATAAGACTATTAGCGGCGGCTAAAAACTACCGTTATTAACAAAGAAACTATTAAGACTATTAACAACGAGGGTATTAGCAATAATTTTTTTGTTAATAGCGGTAGTTTTGATTGCCGCTAATAGTCTTATTTTTTTGTAGTGTAAAGCCCTAATTTATATAAACAAACAAAATATCATTTTTAATAAACAAGGCCCTAATTTCATTAAACAAACAAAAAAAATCAAATCAATAAGATAAGAATCAACAAGTAGTAGAGAGTTGGAGATTGCTTGCTTCACAGTTTTCCAATGATTCTACTTGCTTGATTCAGCGAAATCAATGGTGGGTTGTCACTTTCAAGTCTTCATAGTGAAGAGGGTTGTGGGAGAGAGAGAGAGAGAGAGAGAGAGAGAGAGATGATATTTTTTTTTAATAGAAAAAATGAGAGACTTGTATATTCGGTTATTGAAATGGTTAAACAAGCCTCTAGAAAAACCTAAAATATCTTATAAAGGCAATTTTGTTTGCAGTCAACTTCATACAACATTGTTGTATTAAATGATATGATTTGTTAGTTGCAAATAAATATACATAGGATTCTTAGATGGGTAGCTCTTTTTGCAACCAGAGGTGGTTTCAAAGGTTAAGCAACCAAAGGTGGTTCCAAAGGTTACGCCACTAACTGCCTTGAATCAAATGGTTGATATCGTTTTTCATCCCAATAACCTACTCGAATACATATTGTTTATCATTAGATTTTTTATATATGAAGGTATCTTATTTTGACATTAATGTTCTCGGCCTGAGTACTTTCATGAGTTTATAATATTCATTTGCTATATGTATATGAAGTTTTTGGTATTGTCTTTCTACAAGTTATGTTATTTAAAAACCACCATCCAATATGTTCTATCTCGCATGGATTAACAACTCGTAAAATTTGAACCAAATTCGAGTTCGACTAATATACCGATGATTAAATAACATGTCTACAATAGTAGCACAACCAACATTTCAACCGATTCTGAGCATTTCTGAATGAAGTTAAGAACGATAGGATTATATGCTTTTCTGAGAAATATCATGAATCAGAGTGATTTAAGAACACATATGGGAAAAGTCAGGAATCTGAGTCTGCCAAGAATCAGAGTTTTCAATTTTCTGAACTTTTATGAGAAAAGCTAGGAATCACCCGAACGAGGCCTAAAAGAATTTGTATTTGGTGCACAACATGTGCATTACAAGCAACACGAAAGCCAATCTCACTCTGTGAAATTTGTCTAATCATGAGACTTGCATACAAATTTGTAGGCCTGAAATCCATGAAAGTATTATAATACACACCAAAATTTGTTATTTGCAAACCAATTAAAGTAATAAATATAATGCCTTTACTAGCGAAATTCTGCTCATTCTTTTAAAAGGGATGCCTTAATTTACAACTCAAGAATGTTCTTTCTTACATTCTTAAACTGTTGATTATTTGAATCTGACGATGGGGATCGTTTTTTATCCCAATCTATCTCTATGAATCTTTATATGCAAATGTGGTTATTGGAATGTTTTTTCGAACATAAACATTAACTTACATTAAACGTGGCTATTGGATCACTTTCGGAATGTGGGCTATGTGGAGTTAAAATATGACCGTCCAATGATAAGACTGTGATCTCAAGATATAATGTGTTGAAGATTGAGACGTAAAGCGATCTACATGGTCGAATTCAAAAGAGTCTATAGTTCATGCATGAACAACCTGAATTGAGAAGGAAGGAGCTCGCGATCCTTAGGCCTACTTTGTCACATATTTTTTCTCACATGCAGCTTCTCCAAGAGGTCTATTACACAACATGATGCAGCTTCTCAACTCCACCATTTTCAGTTAGACACGGTCAAGTCCTTGAGTGAAATATGCTTTTCACCCAACATTTTTCTCTTTGAAAAACACTTTTTGGAAAAGGGTTTCCAAACCCTCTTTTACACCTCTTTCTGCACTTGCTTTCCTAACTAGTAATTTTTTTTTGTTTCCCGTTAGTCTATCACTAATAGGTCGTGATTCTGATTGCTCTAGCACATAGAACTTTAGTATGAGACTGTGTTTAGTTGTAAGTGTTAGGGCTGTGTTTTGGATAGCTCTTTGTGTCACGCCCCTCGGCCTCCCCCCGACCTTGCCCATCGCGATCTGCGGTGCCGATCCTGCGTGACAACGCCACATCCATTTCGATTATTTTTAAATCCTATTGCGATTTCAAAATTCATTTCCCAAACTCGGTTAAATCTCGATTCTATTCATATAAATTTGGCATTTTTTTTTTCCTAAAACGTTGCGAGAAATGCTTTCTATTTTCACATAATTGCGGAAGCATAATTAATTTTTCTTTCAATAAGTTGTGAAAACGTATTTAAATACTTTTTCATTTATTTTTCCTTTCTCGCTAATATGATCAGGTAAATTCAATTTTACAACTCTTATCGTAAACAAATTCTACTTATTGTGAGAATAAAAAATAAGACACTTTAAAGAGATTTTTCCAAAGAGTTCAAACTTTAAAAAGCTAATATTTACACAAGTCCAAACACAAAGATACATCAATAGTTTTTCAAAAGTACTGGATTTAAAACAAGAACAAAAGAAATGAAAAGATCTGTCGAAACCAGGTGTGAAGAGGTCACATGTGTGGCTAGTAGCTCTATAAGCAAACTGAGCTCAACTATCAGCTCGGTGTTCGTTCCTAGATCTCTCCTTATCCAACTCCTCTAGCTTTGACTGGGTGGCTGTTAGTTGGCCTCTGAAATTTTTTGGTCATAAAAGGACTGTAAGCCATGAAACTTAATAAAGTCTTAGTTAACTATGTTATGGGTTTCAATACAAGTAATATAAGAGAATTTCATATGTGCAAGTGCAAGTGTGGTTTCCATCAATTGTGATAGCATAAAAATAATTATGATTAAACTAATGCTAACAAAAAATTCCAAGTACAATTAACATTAAAACAATATCTAATAATGAGATAAACATTCACCATACAACATACCAATTATCATGCAACATTATCAACTAAAACATGAAAATATTATTCTACAGGTTACAAAATATAATATTAACAAGCACAAAGATTACAACGTACATTAAATTTTATGAGTTATTCAAATGTCAATTTTCGAACTATTAGGCCTTATTTCTTCATTTATTTATTATTAACATCTTTTAATTAATTCAGTGTGATACCAAACACCAACAATGGTCCAATATTTAAAATTTGATTGTCAATGTCATGCAAACAGAGGTTGTCACTCTTAACCATTTAGTCAATCAAGACAAAGATCGCTGACCTTGTTGGTTTAAGAAGACCCAATCCTCAACTGATATTTTAATAACTCGTCTGAAATACGAAGTCGTCATACGAGCCTGTTTGCTAGAACAACGGTCGGCTATGTGAGATTTCAAATTCGATATAGTATCATCTTTTCACTTTCAAGTTTTCAAGATTTGTTATAAAAAAATCAATATTCAAGATTTATTTTTTATGTTTAGGGTTCGATGTTCAATCATATATTCAATATTTTAATTTCAATATTCAGTGTTTCATATTTTACATTTATTTTAAGGTTCATAATCAATATTTAATATTCGATGTTCTATATTCAAGATTTGGTATTCAATAATCTCATTCTTAAGGGCTCATATTCAAATTCAGATATTTGGTAATCTAATTACCTTATTCCGTTTGATTTCATTCCATGTATTTCATATTCAAGTTTCATTTTCCATTCAGTTAACGGTTTCATATGGCTTTATCTCTAAAGTTCATTAATCATTCTTCATATATATTATAAAGCATTTCAATCATCAATATCAAACATTGCATGTCATCAGACAACTCCATCAATCAATCAATTAGTCAAATCAAACAATTTCGCTCAATCACAAATCGAAGTTCGAGTCTTCAAATTTCTAAGACTAAGGGAGAATCTCGTCGGCTCACACTTATACTAAGTGTCACCTCAGTTTAGAGTCCAATGAGAACTTATATTTATTGTCATCGAATAAAAGAAAATCGATCATCTCTAATCGAATTTAAGGCATCGAGAGGTGCCTGTTTTCTAATGATTCCACAAATTTACTTGAGTCGAGTCAACTATTTGATTGTTCATCGGTAGACCAATATTTCTCACTCTTAAATGAGTATCCTATGTACTTACCCTAGGAGAATCCCCTCTTAGGATTCTCACTCCTTTTCTGATTATCCGATTTATCGGTCCAGGTTCAGGTCACATCCTAAGGTTTCGATCAGTTTTCTTAGTCGAGCATTTCATAAAGCTCTCTAGAGGGTCAAGAGATATTTATTTATGTTTTTTGAATATGGACCTTAAGTCTTCTCCTTTCTTATTAAAGACTCACCTTGGGCCTCGGGTCCAATGGGCCATGGTTCAAAATTTCGACTGAAATGTATGAAATTTCGAACCCCATCGAAACCGAAATGATAACTAAAAATTTCAATTTTTTTGTATTAGGCGGAAAATTTCGGTTTCGCTCCCCACCGAAATCGAAATGAAATCTAAAATTTTGATCCTTGCAATGGGCTATAGTTTTATTTAATTAATTTAGTGATTGAGCATCAAGATACCAGCCACTTGTCTATGCCGAGTCTTCAGGCCAGATATTGGACTTAGACAAATCCAAACCTACAAGTTCAAGGTCCATGGGTCATTTCTTAAGTGTGATGGGTCTTTACTAGATCCAATTCTAGATATATGGGTATTTTCATGGTTCGGGCCCATAAACGGGTGCATTCATTCTTTAAGGGGTGCCTTTATCAATTTCTTCAAAAAATTTTAGGCTAGGCCATAACTTAGAAATTCATTTAGGGCTTACCGGGCCATGGGCCAGGTAGTTGGGTTTTTATAAATTTTACAAATTCTTAATATCTTGGGCATTGGGCCATCTACGAGTCCAATCCAACACTTAGTTGATCAAGTCAACTCAAATCTAATTACTAAAATATCCTCACAGTAGTCACTGTGATCTGGTATTGCCCAGATGGTCACTGGTCTCGAGGAAAGAGTCATGATTTAGACTATATTCTTTTAAATTACAAATTTTTCTACAACTGTACTGAACACTCTGTGGTAAATCACTCGCCATTTTCAACTCTGATCAAATTTTTAAGTCCTACTAAAATTGGGTGAAAGAGTATCGATAGCCACATCTTTTTCAGGTAGTGGCACTCAAAGATATGATCATACTTGATCATGGTCGACATATTGCTGAGATCTATCATCTTTTATCAGGTTATCGAACCAGATTTATTGGTCCTCAGAGCCGGGTCTGTAGCTCTTATTGCCGATATCAAAATTGCGCTCTTAATGACTTTCTGGAAAAATAAGAGAGTTATCTTTAATTCCTTTTTATATTTTAAAGGTCAAAAGTTTAAGGATCCTGATGGAATTAGATCCATCCGATCAGAGGTCAGTTCTGGTTACTAGCTGGGTGCCATGTGACATAGTTTTGCGTCACGAGTTTCTAGATTTTCCAGCTGATAATTCCTGTGAAGTTATCACATAAAATTTTACCCAAGTCTTAGGGACATGTCAAGGTTTGACCTTGATTTATCCTTGATTTTTCTAAAGGGTATTGGGCATGAAAATTTTAGCTCTTCAGGGGATCAAATTTTTGGTGCAAAAGGACAGATTCGCTGCCTTGTGCTCTAAGTTTCATAAATTTTGAAATACGGGGAGTCAGGATCCAATTTTTAACTGGGTATCGGGAACCCATCAATTTATTTAACTTAATTTTTTGGATATTATTTCAGATCATTTTGCTCTCAGGTTTGAGAGTAATATGTTGTGGGCTACAGGGCCTACAGGTTTGGGTCATCGATGGGGTCCACTTAATGGTCCATTTTATGCCACAACTTTTTGGATTTTGACCCGGGATGACTCTAGATCAATCGAGATCCCTTTTCGGGATCGTCATATCGATTTAACGGCACAAATAGTTTGCCGGTACTATCCTATTCGCCGGGTATCATTCTAAGCTTATATTAGGCAACTTCGGGTTAGCTTTGAGAGCCATCCGATCAATTCAAATTTTTCGGGTATAATTCTATTTTTCAAATCATTATCTTTTCAAAAATCATTTTTACAAAGATTAGACTTTTCAAATCAAGTTTCGATCAGAATTCAAAATTAATTTACTACACATACTATGGCCTAAATTACCCGAATCTCTAAGATTTCATCTATAAGCGATTGATCACCGTTGATCATTCGTGATCAACAATGATCATAAGCTTCCAAGGTATGGAATCTCATCAAGCCACAGGTTAATCAAAATGGTCAAACTTCAATTATTATACCATCAAATGGTTTCAATCAATACTACACTACATAGAGTAGTCTTACATCAAAAGTTCCCTACACAAGCATCTATCACCAATCAAATTGTTTACGATCAATTCTCATAATTCAAACACATATTATGGGAGTCAGTAATCTATCCAATTTCATCAGTAAGTCAAAATCCCATGGTCAAAATCAGATTATTCTATAAGTTCTGGACATCTACACTAAGCATAGTAAGCCATTCAATCAATTCTAATTTCAAGCGATCTTAGCCATTCGATCGCACCATTATTAAAACAGTAAATCAAATAATTTTATTTTCTGAGATATAATAAAACAAAAATCAATTAACCACAACCACTAATATGCTCAGATTTTAATACTATTTTTATGAAAAATATGGCAAAATTTAATACTATACTACGACCTAACTACCATTATGCATCTATAATCATTCATTTTCATCATCATCAAAGCCAGAAAATCACAGTATATTTTTCTGAGACTTCATATTAATATTTCATCTTAAACTAAATTAATATCATACCACAATTTTCATTTTTATACTATGAAAAAGAAATATCAATAATTAAAACTACACTACACAGTGTTAATTATCATCATGCATCTATAGCCATTCATTTAACTCTAATATCAGTGATAAAAAATATGAATTTCTGAAATCTAAAATAAATTATATAACTATTATAATCAACAGATGTCATCTATTTGGTCAACTTTATCTAAATAAATTAGCATAAAAATTTTAAGCTAAAAATCTTGAAATCAAAGGCAAGGTGAGTCAATTTGATCAAGACTATTCATTTTCTCTAAAAGTCTGATCACAACTCAGAAGTTCTCTATTATTTTTAAGATCATATGATCCTAATAGTGGTATCATATGGAGGAGGAGCCATGGTAAGCCTTAAATGCACATGATCTCTACTCAAACTCTAATTTTAACATAATTGCTCCAAAAGTAATCATAGGCTATTCGATCAATCAAAGTGTAATGTATGATCATCAAGATCACACACATTACTCCACATCTCAGGTCACAAAATCAGAGATAAAAAATTATAATCGAAATTCAAAGAAAAACTCCATAGAAATCATATTTTTCAAAGCATTTTTGCACTAGTTTTAGATTAGTGATAGATATAGTTCAAGTTTGACCGATTTGGGCCATTGGATGGCCTTGCATAATCACAAAATTCACATGCATGACATTCTATGATTCTGATCGAGCCATGTTCCAGAAATTTTTCAAAAACTTGAACAAAAACCCATATATTCAAAGCCAAAATCAAAATTTCCTACACTATGATGAACATAGTTCATCCTTGACTAATCTAGACTATTGGATGGCCTTGCATGATCATCAAGATCACATGCATAACATCCCAAGGTTTTGGTCTAACCAATATTCCAGAAATCTTAAGAAAATTTGAACAAAAATCAAATTCTTTTTACAAAACTTCAAGAAAATCCTACACTACAATAGTCTTAATCTACTTGACCAATCTAGACACTTGGATGGCCTTGCATGATCATTAGGATCACATGCATGACATCCCATGACTCAACTCACATATGCTACAAAATTTTTATAATTATAACTGAAGAAAAGTAAAAACAAGAATCAAATCTATGGACAAAAATCCTACATTACTACACTATAAACATCAAAATATGACTAAGACATTACCTTAGCTTGATCTTCTAGAACTTGATGGTTTGCCTTATTTTTGTGGTGGAAAGGGCTGGAATATAGCCTATATATATATATATATATAGGTGTAGGGGGTATGGGGAGTTGGTTAATGGTGTTGGATTTCAAATTGGATGATTGGATGTAGAGGGCAAATGGAGGGAAGCAAGAGGAGCTCTAATGGAGTTCCAAGAGAAGAAGAAGAAAATGGAGAGAAGGGAGGAGCCCCAAGAAGAATTCGAAATTTGCAAATGGGAGTTGGGCTTTGAAATTTTTAGATGAGTATCCCAAGTTTCCTTAAGCAAGCTCTCTCTTTCCTCTCTCCTCCAAAATCACATGCGCATGTGGGAGTGGACCCCACTTGGGTTCATTTCCCACCACTCCTTTTGTCTCATCTTGTCTTTTATATATCTCTTGAGCCTTAAAATTTATGAATTTCTACTTTTTCAATACATCTTGTGGTGCATATGTGAGAGCTCATCTCTCACCCTAGATTTCTCCAAAGTTTTTCTATGGTGTAAGATGAGTCAAAGTTGGGTCAATTAGATGAGTGACTAGGATTTGCTAGAAATTAGCAAAAATCTAATTTATAATTATAAAATTTAGGAAGTTAATTCATAAATGCCCTTGGGCTTATTTTAAATTTATAAGAAATGTCATTGCTCCATGTAAGACACATATACACAACTTTAAATATTAGTGCATCCAGTCCTTTAAAATTTATGAGTTTAGGTTTGACCCAAAACATTGACCAATTTTATGATCATTATCGAAGTCTAATCAGTTGGCGATGATCTCCTCATCAATACCAAGGTTCAGTCTAACTTCGGGTCAAATTTCAGGTCAAGGTCTATCAAAAATCAGTCCGAGCTCCCCATATGGTGTGAGATGTGGTGTGTGCTTTACTTAATTACAAACATCACTTATTCAAATAAAAAGGGAACCCTATGAGAACATTAGAAATAGACAATATCCCATCAATCTAAGGTGTGTGTTCAGTAGGACACAATCGGACGAATATTTTATTACATTAACAGTTTCATTACGCATAAGGAATGAACTTCTGTTTATCGAATTGTCTGATTTCGATGATCTTATAAACTTATTCAGAGCATATTGTATTGGTGTTGTTGTGATAAATATTTATATCGAAAAATCATTAGTCACTATCGTAGCAGAAATTTTATCGTCCTTAGAAGCATTTCAACTGTTCCAGGAAACAAATGAAGATGATCAAGAATGTGAGGAAAATATCAAATTAGTAAATGATGATGGTGTGAAACCAGAAAATTTGATCCAAAATCAAGAAATACAGTTTGAAGAGGAGAACATCGCTACACCGATGATAGTCGACGATGATAACAATATTAATATAGGATTTCGCCCCTATTGTAGGCCTTTGGAGAAACTCTCTTCAAACATTTCAATGAGAGAAGGCGATGAAGATCAAAGATATTATCATCAAATGAATCCGATGCATGATACATCTTAGCTCAACTTTGAATCGATAAATAATATATTTGCCTGGAATCAGTGGGAAACATTTTTAGTCGGCCTTAGTCCATATCAATGGCCTTTCGAACTAATAGCTTCGGAGCCAACGATAATCGAGCTTTCAACAGAACAATCTCTCGTACCTCAAACATTCCCACCTTGGCCAACCTCAATCCAAACAACTACACCTCAACCAAACATACATCGACGGACTCAATCCCAATCACATAATAATCATCCAGTCGATGATGGTAATAGTGATCCTGAAAATAATGAAGCACCGCCATCGCCCACTTCGCGAGTTAATATTAATAGGAGAATTGATCAACCTCTGGTGAGCGAAAACTATCAGCATAATGACTCGGAAGGAGAGTATATGGATTTAGATGATGAGGAACTGTATGAAGACGGACCAATTACCATTAGTCAGGCATTTAGAAATAAGAAATCCTTTCAGAAAGCTCTTAAAGAATTTGTAATGACAAATAATTTCTAAATTAAATCAATAAAAGCTAGTCCTCTTTGAGTTACGACCAAGTGTATTGAAGTAGGATGTATTTAGCGAATACATGTATCGAAATTGGTAGGTGTGGACACGTTTGCTGTGAAAACTTTTCGCCCAAAACATACATGTGGAAGGCTAGCTTTCGAAAGCGGACATCGCCAATATACAATATTATGGATAGTTTCATTCGTGAGAGATAAGCTATTAAAGGGCTTTGACGAGACTCCTGCTTCAATAATTTTTTATATTGAAAAAAAATATGGTATAGCAGTAGGGTACTGGAAAGCATGGAGAGGAAAAAAAATAGTGTTGAATGACATCCGAGGTAGCTGGAATGAGCAATTTAAGATATTACCGTCATATGTAGCCGAATTACAGCGAGTCGATCCATACGTACAGACCGAATTGTGTCTCGAGCCTGATAATGCATTTCAGAGATTCTTCGTGGCATTCGAAGCTTTCGTAATACTTTAAGAAGAATAATTGCGATAGATGGAACGCATTTGCGGGGACGATAGAAGGAAGTGTTGTTAATAGCTACGGGGATAGACGGGAATAGACCTTTATTGGATATGGTTCCTTGATCTATTAGGGAGACTTATAATCGAGGACTTTGAAAAGCAGTTTATATTGATATCAGACAAGCAGAAAAGTTTGATGGAAGCTGTGGAAAAAGTTTTCCCTAACGCCTTTCAAACTTTTTCCACAACTTCTGTATGCGACACCTAGCTTTAAATTTGTGTGATATATATAAGAATACAATCTCTAGACCACTTTTTTGGATTGGTGCCCGTATATTTTTGGAAGCAAAATTTAAAAGAATTTTACGAAAAATAGAAAACGACGCTCCTCCGAAATGTACAACATGAATTAAAGAAATTAGTGACTATTTCTGGGCGCGCACTTATTTTTCAGGGAGGCGTTGTGATATATTGACAACTAATATAGCTGAAAGCATTAATAGTGTGTTAAAAAAAATAAGGGAGGAACCAATCGTGAGCATGTTAGAAACTATTTGCACAAAGGTAACCGAATTTTATCTTCATCGCCAAAAGAAAGGAAATAAAATGACCTACGTGTTAACACCGATGGCTCAAGAGAAAATAACACGAAATTCAGGATGGGCCCGTCGAAAGAACATTATACCATATGGTCGCGATACATTTCAAGTTAAACGTGGTGATTACACTCACAGTATCGATCTAGATAAGCGAACATATACATGTAGACGTTGGGCTATCTTTGGATTACCATGTTCATATGTGATTGCCGCATTATTCGGCCGAAACAGAGAAAGAGAGATCCCCCAATTTTGTAAACACTGGTTTACCAGTAACTTATTTAGAGAAACTTATAAATAATACTTTGTCCCGACCGTTGACAAGCGTCAATAGACTTCGCTAAAAGATGACATTTAAGTTTTGCCTCCGCACAAAATATGTCAAGCCGGTCATCCAAAGAAAAGGAGAATAAGATCTAAAGGCGAAGTTCGATCATAACGATGTAAAAATTATAACAAATACGGTTATAACCGTCACTCGTGTAAATTTGTTAGAATTTAAAATTAACTTACATTACTTATAAGAGTACCCTAAGTTAGTACTTTTATTTCTATCCTTATATTATTACACCTTACTGAAAAAAATGAATAAAAATAAAAAATCGATTAACCGAATGATTAGGGAAAAATTAGCAAACGCCCGCTGATTTAAGTTAGCGAAAAATTAGCGCCCGCTAACCTAAGTCAGCGGGCGCTAACATAAGTTAGCGAGTGCTAATATAAGTCATCGCCCGCTAACTTAAGTTAGCGAGCGCTGACTTATATTAGTAGGTGCTGATATATGTTAGTTTCCAAGTTAGTTTAGTTCTCTAAACATAAGCTTATTTGATGCATATTTCAGAATTTGATGCATATTTGATACATATTTCATAATTTTATTAGTTAAGTTAGCGGGCGCTGACTTAAGGCTTATTTGATGCATATTTCATAATTTTATCAACGCATAACCTAAATTATAACAAAAATATTTATAAAAATATAAAAAATTATACTAAAAATATAAAAAAATTATTACAAAAATATAAAAATTATTACAAAAATATAAAAAATTATTACAAAAAATTAACTCTTCCCAAACGTGCACATTAAATGATCGATTTCGGCTCTAAATTATTGTATTTATTTTTCTTCAAAATCAATAGTCCACCCTTGGGTGAAAATTTCTATATACTTCAAAATATACACACCGCAATCCCAATTGTTTCTTTGGAGCAGGATGTGACGGGGCCAAGACTCGAGCTTGCAGCATGGTGCATGTGGCACGACATGTGGTGCCAGGAGGGCACGCGACATGGGGCCATGTTGGCCTTGCGACGTGGTCGCACTGCGAGGATGCGACACGGACGCATGGCGGTAGGACGCGGAGCATCACGGACGCGACATAGCCAAGGTGGGCTAGCGATGCATGAGGCGTTGCGGTATGTCAAACCAAGGGGTTTGAGGTTCTCCTGCCATTCTGGTTGAATGACTGTTTTACCCTTATATAGGGGAAGGGAGCTAGAGAGCTATTCCCCCGCACACGGGGCCTTGCGTTGCCAGAGGGGGCGCAAGTGTCTCCTAGGCCTGAAAGGGTGGGCCTAGGACGTCGACGCAGCGATGCCGTGTGGAACCCGGGTGAGGTTGATGTATGGCTTTGACCAGCGTCATGCGGTGCATCTGTTTGAGCAACCTCGTGAGAACACCAAGGCATGTGTGGGACTTCGGTTGAGCACGACGGCATGTGGGCTAAAGATGAGCGTGTGCTAGTAATTGGAACGCATTACGAAGGCAAATGTCTGGGACTCGATTGGGCACACGAGAGCGAGGCACAAGGCATGGGCTTGGTTGGCGGTGGCGAGGTACTAGTGCGATATGTGGTGAAGCTTGAGCGGGGACAAGTTAAGCGCTGATCTGATTGGCGTGTCGTAAGGGACACGATGAGCTGAATGGTAAGCCGTGAAACAGAGGCAACCATGTTAGGAGGAGTTTTGGTCCTCTAGGCGGGTGGTATCAGAGCTGATGTGCAGATGGGTTGGCTTCGTTGCACGCGGTAGCGAAGCACCGCGCGGGTTGAAAGCGCGTCGAAGGACACCCTCGCGACAGTTGGTATCAGAAGTAGGCTGACCTAGCGAAGCATGCGTTAGGTGCCGCACGGGACTAAGGTTGCAGAAGTGCGACCTCGTGACAGGGAGATTGACACTGTTGAACGTCGATACCTTCCACTGTTGATCGAAAGCAGACATCAAATCGACAGTATAAAGAAGACGCGGAAGGTGATGCAATAGACATCCTTTATGCGCTTCGAACCTCCTTAAGCACTCTCGGTCTGCTGGGTCTATCAACTTAATTTCGTGATCAACTAATAAAATTATAGCCAACGCCCAGTGGCTATATTTTTGACTCTGCATTGGAAGAAAAATCTGTATAAGAACGGAACCAGAATCTTAGATAACTAAAAATTGAAAAAGCCGTTAACGTTAAATAAAGCGAAGTGTAGTATTAAAAAATGTAATGTTCCACAATCGATCACGTGAATTCAGTGCTTATCATTAGTAAGTAGGGGTTTAAGTGGCTTTGAATTGTGATAAACCTGTCACTCGTCACAGTAGGCATGCCACTTATCAAAGTCATTAAGTGTTGCTAGACTTTCATTATCGACATATTTTTTAATTTTTTTCTCGTCTGCCATAAATAAGGTCTGAAAGAGGATAATATAATAAGTAAATAAATTAAAAGAAATGAATTAAAATTCATGAATAAAAAGACAAATAAATGAAAGAAACGAAATAATAAATAGTTGAAACCTTACTAGGGCGGACGTAAAAGTGAACCATCTTTTTTCTACATTTGCTGTAAATATTGAACCATTGATAACTTTAAGGACTCTCGAGTACGAGTCGATGACTTCATTGTCGAGCCATGAGTGTCCTTTGAGGACCTTTAAAATAACAACTGTGATGTCAACACCTATGATAGTATTGACGATCACATCGTCCTCATCCTCCGGCCGATTTAAAAAACTGAACATATATTTATGCTCTATTAATTTTGGCTCATCCTCCTCCACAACCAATCTTGGTCTTTTTATAATGACTTTACTGGTCGGGGTCTTTCTCTTCTTTCGAGCACGTAAGTCATATCCCTCGGCTTTACTCTTTGCAGTTGATAGTTTCACTAAAATTAATTTTAGTGATGCGGACTGTGACTCACGAGAAGGTTGGGTAAGAGGAGCACCCTCATTACCCACTTCCACCAAGGATTGTGTAGCAGGAGGTTGAGGTGCTTCAGTAGTGGGTTGAGTGGTTGTTGGTTTAGCGATAGAAGTTTTGGGGATAGTGGTTTGAAGAGTAGGTTGAGGAGCAGTGGGTTTTGGGCCAGTAGGCTTAGGGGTAGTGGATTGATGAGTAGGTTGAGGAGCAGTGGGTTTAGGGATTGGTTGAGGAGTGGTGGATTGATGAGTGGGTTGAGGAGTAGTGGGTTTAGGGGTTGGTTGAGGAGCGGTGGGTTTTGGGCCAGTGGGTTTAGGGGCAGAAGTTTTGGGGACAGTGAATTGATGAGTAGGTTGAGGAGCAATGGGTTTAGGGGTTGGTTGAAGAGCGGTGAGTTTATGAGTTAGTTGAGGAGCAGTTGGTTTAGGGTTAGAAGATTTGGTGACTGTTGGTTGAGTGGCAGTGGTATGAGGGGCAGAAGTTTGAGGGAGAAAAGATTGAGAGCTGTTGGATGAGTAGCAGTGGGAACGAATGTTTCAAATAGAACAGAGGAGAGAATATTATTCTGCATAATTGTAAAATATATTAAAAAGTATCATTATATTTTAAAAAATAACATTATTTAGGAATCAGGTTAACGACTAAATTATCGGCCGATAATGTAAGTAATCGGCCGACAACTTACATTAGCGCCCGATAATTTAAGTCAGCGGTCGATAACTTACATTATCGGACGCTAATGTAAGTTGTCGGCCGATAACTTACATTATCGCTCGCTCATATAAATTATCGATCAGTAATGTAAGTTGTCGCTCGATAACTTACATGACCGGTCGACAAGCTAATTTTGTATTAATCTTTAAAAAAAAATATATATTTTAAATTTAAAAAGAATTGGTTTAATACATTCGTCAAATGAGATCTGACCGCAATAAGGTCCTTCTGAATTGCGTCATTTTATTCAGTTAAATTTAGAATTCGATCTTGTAGAGACCCTACTTCATATTGTAATGACTCAACTTGCTTTTGTAGAGTCTTCTTGTCTCTCCCTAGCTGTTCAATGGTCAGTGCTTACCCTTTAAGCACTGTAAATGGATGTCAAAAGTCACTTTTCATCTCTTTAACAGCCATACATAATGTTTTGCATTCTTTTCTAAGCTTCGTTACTTCTTTAGTTAGGTGGGATTGCCTAATCGGCTGTTCTCTTATTGGTTGGCGCCTAATCTCCGGTTTGCCCCTTGGTTCCATATGTTGACATACAATGACCTCATACTTGTCGTTTTTGTCGCTGTCATCATCGTCATCTCGGCTCTTCGGCTCTTTGTTGATGACGTGTCTTGTAACTTGGGACATCGTCGTATTCATATATATTTTCTTGGGAGTGAGGCTCCTCGGTCTTTTCCTGGTCCCGTTTCATCTCTCTTTGCATAAAAAAGAGTCGAATCTATCGATACTGTTATTCATACTTTACAGCATCAAACTCTAAGATAATTTTATGCTTAAAATTTTTTTCTCGATATAAATTAGGATTACGACTGAATTTTGGGCCTTCCCATTTCAATAACCTTATAAATGAGTCTTTCAGCTGAGTAAGAGCGGTGCGACTCCAGGAAAGTGCTAAAACGCTTAAATCTGTAGGGCGATAGTGCATCCGTAGATGTTGTAATGCCTATTTTATGACTTTTTGCCATTTCCCTTTTGATGTTTGCTTTCGATATGCAGTCTACTAAATTTTTGTAAACTATCAGGCCTCACGAAAACTTGTTGAACTCTTCAAGGTTATCTACTAATGCCAAGTACTGTGTGTCCATTTCCTGGTATGTGTTCGGAAGTAAGAAAGAATATAAGAGGAACAACAATGATAGCTTCAAAAACTCATCGTTAGATAGATCGACACTATCAACTATTTATTCAATACGAGATCTTTTAGCCGGCTTCCCAAGAAAGAATTTGTATCGAATCATTTCTTTCTCTGGCACGGTCATTTTCTCAAACTCAGGTTCCGTCAACATGTTCAGGCTTAAAATCAATGCTATATCAGATTCTTGCAGCAGTACATTGGTATTCCTGACCTTGAAAATATTATATTTAACCCAAAAGCTTAAAATAGTATCGACCAAGTCTCCAATGAATCCTAATTTCTCATTAATCCTAAATAGATGACCGAAAATTGAATCATCTAAAATCTTCTTCCTCTCTTCGTTGTAGTGCAAGTAAAATTTCCTACTAATTTCAGAACATTTTCCGAAGGGCTTTAGAGACATAGTCATTTTACAATTACTTAGTGGGAACTGCAAAATATATAAAAACAATTAATTAACAAAATAGGTGAGGTTGAAAATATTCCGCTAACTTACCGCTAAGTTATATTATCGTCCGCTAAGTTACATTATCGACCGACAACTTATATTATCGGCCACTAAGTTATATTATCGACCGCTAACTTACATTAACGGCCGCTAAGTTATATTATTGACCGATAACTTATATTATCGGACGCTAAGTTATATTATCGCCCGCTAACTTACATATCGTCCGATAATGTAATTTAGCGGCCGATAATATAACTTAGCGGCCACTAATATAAGTTATCGGTAAGTTAGTGGTAAGTTCGCAGGTTAGGTGAGAAACATAACAGATGACTTAATGTGTTTAAATGTAAAAAAGGAAATTACCTGAAAATTTTTTGTTGCTTCTTCTCCGCTTTATCGCCGATATGCCGTCACTCTCTTTGTTTTTACAGAAAAGTTAAAGTTAAAGTAAAAAAGTACAAAAGAAAAAGTAATATAAGTTACTTTTGCACTGACCTTAAGCATTAAAATATTAATTAAATTAGAAGGTCGGCGTATATCTAAATAGGAGAGGTTGGTGCTGACGTGGAACCGACTTGGCTTGGAGTTGGCTGTTATGCAAGGATTGAAATTATAGGGCCGTTTTTATAAATACGCGAAATTATAGGGCCGAAAGTGCAAATTTTCCTTGGTTGTAAGTGCTCTCAGTTCTTTCTAAGATGAAAAGAGCTAAATTTGGGTCACTTTAAAAAAAAAAATTAAATATGCTCTTTTAAGTGGGATGCTCTGTGCCTCCAAAGAGCAATCCCAAACACAGCCACAGAGTTGAATTTGGATATATTTAAATGAGCAACATCAACATGCTCGAACACAGCCACAGAGTATTTAGTTATCCAGTATTTTATAAGTGATAAAATAAGTATATTCTGAGGCTAATTAAAAAACAAAATTCATCTCGAGCGGTAGGGAAGGAAAAAGAGATGTGCCCGTAGCCGTAGATGCTGTAAATCGTGTAACACCCGTTAACGCTTAACATTCTATATAATTTCTCTCTCTCTCTCTCTCTCTACTTCAAATTCTTGCACACAGACCTCTGAGCTCTTCGATCTAGGGCTTCTTCCCAGTAGCCATGGCAGCAACCCTTCTCTTTCTCCTCCTATCAATCTTATCCGTCCATGCAACTCCCAACACTCAATCAACCGAACCAGGTTTCATCTCAGCAGTAATTTCCGAAAAAGGGCTCGAATTTGTCAAAGATTTACTGATAAACAAGGCCATTTTATCTCTCATTCCTCTTAGCCTGCCCAAAATTGAAAAGGCTGTCAAAATCCCTGTAATTGGAGGAGTTCAGATGTCACTAACGAACATTACTATTTATAGTATGAACGTTTCTTCATCCTATATTTCGCCTGGAGATTCGGGAATCGTGATTGTGGCGTCTGGTGCGACCGCGAATTTGAGTATGAATTGGCGTTATTCTTACAGTACATGGCTCCTTCCCATCGAAATCTCCGATAAAGGGAAAGCCACTGTTCAGGTATTCAACTTTACTGTATCTTTTTAGCTTTTGAATTTTGGTAATTGAAGATATTATTGCTAATTTATTAGTTTGATATTGGTTGAATTCGCTAAAGAGGAATTTTTTTTCAACACTAATTTAGGTAGGTTAGTTATAATGTTGTGGGTCTGCGACTATGAGTCCATGCCAGCTGGGCACCATGTGGTACGCATTACTGAGGATCAGGTGCCATGGAAACTTGGACCAGATCAATTAGGTACCAGCCAAAAAATTTGGGCAGAATCTGATACATATCCACCGTTGAAAATGTGGTCAAAGTGCACAAAATTCAATGCACCAAGTTCGTGGGGTATTACTCTATCTTGGACCCATAAAATGGCAAATTATTATTTTATTTTTTTAAACCACATGCCACGTGGCTATACAACCCAAAATGGTCACGTGGCATGTGATATGGCATTGGGTGCAGCCCTTCGGGGCTGCGTCCGGATGCATAGCTCCTGTGCTCTATATTGTTTAGATCAAGGTACCAACTCAGGTATCGGCCAATACTGATACATTACACCTTAAAAAAATTAATTAAAGGAGGTATCGGCCGATACCTGATCCGTATCGGTAGATACCTGATATGTATCGGCCGATACCGATACGTATTGCTGATACATATCGGTATCGGCTGATACTTGATAGTTGATACCATGGTTTAGATTGAATTGGAGAAAAGCCTTAGAATTAAGGTGTTTGGTGGAATAGTGGCGAAATATGTGGGTAAGTTTAGCATATGAAAGCGTGAAGGACAAGGATCAAAATATCGGATTTTGTTTTGGTTTCAGATTGGACTGAAACCAAAATTTTGAACCGAAATTTCGGCCGAAAACTTCCCCTTAGTACATTCTCAGACCGAAATTTTGGGTTCTTGGTTTCGTTTTGGTGGGGACCGAAAGAAATTTTGATCCATGGTGAAGGATGATTTGGTCAAAATAGAAAGCCATTTAGTTGGACAACGTCATAAATTTTGATACTACTATGCCATTGGACTGGGTTTGAGGAGGAAATACTCAAATGAGATCAATGCAGCATGGGTAAAGTGGAGATAAATGAGTGGTGGTGTGTTGTGTGATCATCAGGCACCACTTTGATTGAGTGGATGTCTTTATAAGGCAGTTTTAAGACTTGCATTACTAGAATAATGCTTATAATTGAATGAAAAGTTGGAATTTTGAAGAACTTATAATTACAATATTTAAAAAGCTGATATATGGTATCTGAACCCTGCATAATCTTTTTTGTCAACTTGGTACTATGGTTTTCATCAAGTGGACGGGTGGATGCAAAGTAGATGATACACAGATCAATCATACTGAAAATTCCATAAAAAAGTAGCTCTATCTTGTAATTAAGATTGGTCAAACGCCAATAAAATGAACGTCTAAAGCATGTTTGGAGATAACCATTGCTTTTTTATGACGTTCGACCGTGTTTAGTTACACATTAGGAATGCTTTTTTCGAATATGAAATCTTTTGGCGCGATTGATCTAACGATTGACTACTTTGCATCCACCAGATTATCAGTCCACTTGGTGAAAATCATAGGGCCGTGTGGACAAAATGGTGGCCATTCATAATCTAGATAATACATAGGTTGGAATATATGTAGTGTAATTTTAATGGACATTAGAATTTGAAAAATGATTTGGTCAGAAAAGAAAACTATTTAACGTCACAATGTTGTAGATCTTGGTATTTGGGTTCTAAAATGCAACTGCGAGTGGTTGCAATTGTTAGTGTGATTCTTTTTTTCATTTTTTGGAAAGAATTCTACTTCTAAGTTGCTACTTAAAACATAGGTAGAGTTGGATTTTTTTTAATGGATACTGAAACTTCATTAAAAACCAAAAAGAATGTGGATAGAGTTGCTATGCAACTAGCTTACTTGTGTCATCTGAACTTGAACATGGATGAAGAAAACAATAGATATGTTTTAATTTCTTTCGATCCGAATTTTAGATCTATTTTTGGAATGCCCAAACACACTCTTAGAAGTTAGGCCCAAGGCCTCCCATGTATGGGTCGGGCGTGCTGCTTGGCTTGCCATGGCACCTTTGCATTTTTTTGTAGAGTCATAGGGCGGGAGGGAGAGTTGGAACTTTTGAAAGTTATATTTTGAGTAGAAATTTTCAAAATCATGTTTTTCAAGATTTTTGTAATTTTCAAAAAGAAAAAAAAGTATTTTGTTCAAACATTATATTTTTGAGATGTCATGGTTTTTTTTTTTTTTTTTTTTTTATATCACATAGAATAGTGATTGGGTTTTCCCGGTCCATCCAAACTTGCCATAAATGTCTACGCTACCTTTGATACATAAGACAAAATGTCTAGAGCAAAAGTGTATAAAGTGACACGGTGCAATAAATGGGTTTGGCGTATTTGAGCTAAAATACCTGTTCTTATGGCAATGTCTTTGCTTCACTTCTTTTCGGATAACATTTTGTTGGGTTTCAATCTCAAATTTATCACATAAGGAAATGCTTCCTATTTTTGCGATGTTGGCAATTGAACTGAAACTTTTGTCCTTTCTGATTTTCTATGGCCCTCTTTCGTGATTACTTGAGGTGGGGTCCTGGTGGGTTTGACTCCTATTATTACAAACTAGCTTTGGTTTTGATGGTGCTTTGTTTCTAAGGAACACTATATCTTGATACTATCCTTAGAATTAACATCATCTATCCTATTCCGTTCAGTTTTAGGGTTAGTTAGGCAACTGGCTGCAAAAAACCCCGGTCAATAATTTAATTCACAAGGAACTTTATGTCTTGATACCATTCTTAGAACAATGAGATGTTAGGCAAAGGAAATGATGATGCAGATCTTCCTACCTTTTTTGTTTTTGCTTTTTCCCTCCACCCTCACAAGAAAAGCTGATGACTGTGCTAGGTTCTACTTTACATTTTAAATGCTTCTTAATGGCAGGGACATGTCCTCCTCCATATACTTGCATAGATTTTATCTCTATGCAATATCCACATCAATGCTTAGTATATAGCACACCAATAGAGCCAGCCACACCATTGAGCCTATAATCTACAATACCACGGTATCTACATATCTTGCTCAGTCTACATCCATTGTTTTGGGTGATTTGAGGGCTTCCTGAATTCACCATACTCCCATTATAGCAATCGACATTATAAATTTAATCTTCATAAGAGGTCTCATGATGTATTATGTTGGCAGTTTGTGGTGTCTGCTTTGGGAATTCCATTTGCAACTAGAGATTTTAGTTCTGGTAGTTTATTTGGAACTATACTTTCCCTTTTCAGTGTTTATGTTAATAGAAAGCAGTGTTAAGTAAGAAGGTTAAAAAACTAATAGGCGGATTTCACAAACTTTTATTTATTTATTTATAGGGTTAATAGCCATGCACCAATACATTGTATTTTTTCAATGCTCAATGCTCATGTACTTATTTTTCCTATATGATAGTGTGCTCATGCTCAATGTGTCTTTTAAACAAAGGGAAATTGATGACTGCTGCTTCTGGGTAAGGTTGAAGGCATGGAAGTTGGGCTTACTATATATATGGAGAATCAGGAAGGAACCCTGAAGCTGGCACTCATGGAATGTGGTTGTTATTTGGAAGACATGTCCATAACCTTGGATGGTGGAGCATCTTGGCTATATCAAGGGTATGGGATCCTCTTATATAGATTTGGGATGTTTATAAATAGGAATTAAAATTAAATGTTGATTGGGAATATTGTCTCATGTTTTGTTTATGCCTTGAAAATTTTCATTTGCATATCCTTAGCGTTTTCTGTTGAGAGAAATTTCTATTTTCTTGCCATTGACTGAATTAATAACTAAGACCATGTATGGAGATATAGCACGTTGATACCAATAAATAAAAAGGATATAGCATATTGAGTTTTTATCCTTTATTGCTTATTATTTCAAATAGAACTTTTTTCCCATATATGCTGTATGAAATTGTTTTCCCTGCTTGATTAGGTAACACCGTAACAATACACTTCCATTGGTTTGTGAATTGTGATGCAGATCATTGATAGATTGTACACGTTCTTAAGTGCCCCATGGTCACATTAGCATATTATGAACTTTATTGGCTTCTTTTAATCATTATGAGTTTTCTAGTTAGATAATATTGGCATAACATGTTGATCATGATTCATGGATGGCCCTTACTGTGTTATTTGAATAAATTTCATGTTTATGACATAAGTTGGTGGGTGAAGTCTTTAGCAAATGCACCACATATATTTGTGCATTATTTCAAGACAAATAATATATATGTAAATAGCAACAACTTCAATCTGTTCAAGGACCCTACGGAATGATCTTCCATTGATGATATTTATTTAGTAGTTGAAAAAAGCTATCTTGATGCATGTGGTGCAAAATGTGGGTTAGATTGAGATTGATGGTTTGAGTTAGGTATTCTGTGAAAAATTTCCTTTATGTGAGAGGTAATGGATGATAGGTACCATCGGTGTTGTATGGTCTAAAGATATTAAACAACCCGGATGTTTGTTAATTGTGGAAGAAGTTTAAAAGAGTCAGCGTGGTGGAGCCTTATGTGGCGTTTGAGTGGAGCCTTAAGGATTTGGGACCCCGAAATACTTTCTTGGCATTGAAGTAACAAGATCAAGAAAGGAATTGCCTTGTCACAAAGGAAATACGCATTTGATCTACTGCATGAAACAGGGATGTTAGGGTGTAAGCCTGCAATTACACCTATAGAACAAAATCATTGATTGAGATGAGAAGAGGGTGAACCCCTAAAAGATCCATGTGTATACCAAAGCTTAGTGAGGAAATTGATCTACCAGATCATGCAACGTCTGGACATTGCTTATATGGTTATACCGTTAGTGTAGTGAGCCAATACCTGCGTTCACCACGAAGTGTTCATTTTGATTCCATCCACAAAATCTTGAAGTATCTAAAGGGGAGTCCCGAAACACGTCTCCTATACAATAACCATGGCCATTTGGATATCAAAATCTTTATTGATGCAGATTGGGCTGGTTCGCTGGATAACAGAAGATCCACTACTAGCTACTGCACTTTCTTAGGCAATCTGGTTACTTGGAAGTTCAAGAAACCACACGTGGTATCAAATTCTAGCTTCGAGGGGGAGTATAGGGCTATGTCCCAATGGGCTAGAGAGGGTATATGGTTGAAACATATCTTGGCCGACATTGGTGTTTGTGTGTCAGCACCTATGATCTAGTATGGAGACAATGAGGTTGCTCACCTTATAGTAGAAAACCCAGTTTTTCACGAAAGAACCAAGCACATTGAGGTTGACTGCCATTACATTAAATAGAAAGCATGCTACAAGTTCGATCTAAAGATCAATTGACCGATTTTCTTCTTAAAGACATCGGAGGGAAGAAATTACATGACATCACCCCCAAGTTGGGCATGATTGACGTCTATGCTCCAACTTGAGGGGGAGTGTTGGTGTGTCTATGAGAATTATCATTAAGTTGGTGTCTATGAGTTCAAATAGTTTCCTCTTTACATGAAAGCTGGTGTGTTTGTAATAATGTGTGTGTCATCAATAGTTTGTAATTAAGTGACAAAAATACCAGTAAGAGTAGAGTTTGAGGATAACAACTCATAACCTAATTTCTTCCATCTCCCATTCTTCTCCTTCTTCCTTGTCCTCCTCTAACCAAACCCTAACCCCAATTTCTCTTACCTTACTTTTAACTACCAATAGATTCAAAAGATCATGGATGAACAAATCATCTTCAATAATTTGAAGTTTGAACAGTCTTCTTTGAGAACACATCATTAGTTGCAACTGGAAGAAGACATTTGAACTTTTTTCCTATAAAAAAACGTTTGAACGGTCTTCTTCATTTGCAACTTATGATGTGTTCTCAAAGAAGAGAAATCTAGATTATTGAGTTCCTATTGAAAGATACCAGCAACTCTTTCTCAAATCGTAGGAGATTGTCTATGAGTCCAAGCGCCAAAACAGCCGAACCAGAAACAAAAGGAGAAGAAGAGAATTCCATAGGAAATAAAATCAGAGAAGAGCTTCCATTATAACAAATATTAATCGTGATACAGTGAAGAGAATGGACAATATGCTATCTACTGCAATAGAAACTTAAAGGATAACAAGTTACAAGGTTGTGTATATCTTCTCTATGATGGAAATGATGAACAAAATGAACTCTCAGGTTTCCAGCCCCTTGTCCTTTCAAAGAGCAAAGTTTTCATCATAATGACTGCAAGCTCCCAAGAAAATTGCAAGATTCCAATGGATATCTATATACAGAACCTTAATACGGGTTTCGGTCCAGTCCATCGGTTGAATTCTACATGGCATTCAATCGATTTTGAAACCCTCGGATATAAGGGAATTTAACGTGGAAAGCACTTTCTCATCAACCTATGTGATGTGGAGGCTCTGAAAACCGAGTTTTTTTTTTGCATCCAAGGATTTTAAAACCCCCATGTAGGGGACCTGACTAAATCCATATATGTGTGTGTGTGCGTGCGTGTGCGTGGGTGGGTGGGTGTGTGTGTGTTGAAAGGGGAAGCTTGTGTGCGTGCGTGTGGGGTTGGTGTGTGTGTGTTGAAAGGGGAAGTTTGTGTGGTTGTGCGCGTGCGTGCGTGGGGGTGTGTGCCTGCGTGTGTGGGTGCGTATGTGTGTGTGTGTGTGTGTGTGTGGTGGCTGTGGTGGGGAGCGGTGGTGATGATAATGATGGTAGTTCTGGTTGGAAGTGGTGAAGGTGATGGAGGAAGGTGGAGCTGGTCGTGGTGGGTGGGGCTTGTGCTGACGGTGGATCGTGGAGTTGGTGGTGCTTTAATGGGGGAGTTGGTTGCGGTGGTGCTGGTCGTGAAGAAGAATAATCAAAATAAAAAACACGATAGGGAGGGAGGGACGGTTTAGGGTTGGGAGTCATTGGATTTGGGTTGGGTCTCTTAACCCATAAAACCCCTTAGCCTCACAGGCATGAGGCTTATGAATGGATGAACAACCAGTACACCATAGGTTGGCCCAACCCCGTCCTCTCGTACTAGGGTTGGCTCCTCGCAGTTCTCCCTTTAACACCAATGGTAGATAGGTACCGAACTGTCTCACGCCGTTCCTAGCATTTTGCTCTTTTTTTCTGACATGGAAATGCACACATTATTCAGTTGATCAAAACACTATAGTACGATAATAAATAACCCCATTTCTATGGATGAATGCTGGTTATATTTCATTGGCCTTTATGAATTATTATTGAGGACTTAAATTTCTGATTTATGTGTGATGAGGTTCCTTTTGTTTCACTGTCTGTTTTTATTCTGTAGGTTGGTGGATGCTTTTGAAGGTCAAATTAGGTCTGCTGTGGAAAATGCTATCATGAAAAAAATCAGTGAAGGAATTTTGAAACTCGATTCCTTGTTGCAAAAGCTTCCTAAAACAATCCAAGTAGATGATATTGCTGCTTTGAATGTTACTTTTGTGGATGACCCTTTATTGGGCAACTATTCCGTTGGGTTTGAGATTAATGGGTTATTCACATCAACAAATGAAGTTGCAGTTCTCAACTACCATAGAATTTCACAACCTTCAGTTTCCTGCAAGGGTCCATTGAAAATGCTTATGATTTCATTAGATGAAGCCGTTTTCAACTCTGCATCAGTCGCATACTTCGAAGTAATTTTTATCTTATCTCTATGAATTTTGACTTTGTATTCTTATTATGTTTTGTAAAGTTCAAATACATAATTATGGGAGCACTTCTTTTTGGGGATAAGCACTACCTTTATTTTGGGTCAAATCACACACACACACACACACACACACGCCTTTATTATGTTTTGTAAAGTTCAAATACATAATTATGGAAGCACTTCTTTTTGGGGGTAAGCACTACCTTTATTTTGTAAACCCTAAACCCTAAACCCTAACACAATTATATATATATATATATATATATATATGGAAAAGGTGTCCGTCCTCCATGGGAGGACGGTGACCATCCTCCAAGCTTCCACGCGGCACCCAAAATATTGTTTCGATTGCACGGGGAGCTCCGGTGCATTGCTTAGATCATCTTTGAAAAAAAATAATTTGAAAACTCATCTCCACCGTGTGTTTTTTGAACCGTGAAATGTGGACCAATAAACCCGTCAAACTTTTGACTTGTAGGTTTAAAAAGTTTTTTCGAAATTTCTTTTTTTAAAATTGATCTAAACCGTCCACTTGTGCTCCTCGTGACACCCAAACAGTGTTTTGGGTGCCACGTGGAGCTCCATATATATCTTCGAGGACGGTCACCATCCTCCATTGGAGGACCTAACCGGCTCCCTATATATATATATATATATGTATGTATGTATGTATGTATGTATGTATGTTAAGAGTTGGCAAGTCAGACATACAATGTCATAATAATATGTTAAGAGCTGGCAAGTCGCATGTTTCTCATTTAGTAATTCTTTATTTTGCTGGGAACAGATCTGTTGGCTTAAACTTGTTTAGAAATACATTATTGCTGTTACTTTTACATCAATGAATTGGATGTTCTGAGACTTCCTAAAAACATCAAGATAATCTACATAGGTTTTAGGCGTCGGAATTGGTAGAATAACACTTATGTTTGCTTATATGAACCATATGGTTAATGTAATTGTATTTTATTGATATTTGGATAAAGTGTGCGAGTATTAAATAATCATGATTTGATTTCTGAATTGAAAAGGCAAGGGAAATAGATATTAGGTCGCATGGGAGGTGCAACTCATGTTTGAGATACTTACATGGAAAGTGTCACACGATTGAAGGAACATTTAGCAGAGAAAAATGGCCAGAGAACGTATTGTGAACTATTTTCGTAAGAGTTTATATTGGTCATTTAAAAAGCATTTATAAGTTGGTAAAGGTAAAAAAGCAGAACCACCACTGTAATGGTTGAAATTATCTTCATTGAGAATGCAAAACTTACTTTGGGTGAATAAGATGAATTGATGGGGACATCAAATGCTACAAGGTGTATAAAAAGCTTAAAAAGAAATTCAGAGCATCGAGGCGTTTCAAAACACTTTGGAAGGGCCGTGAAGACCCATGTGCACATGTGCGTCATGTGAGAAGACCCATTTTGGGAAGGTACACACGTGGAAGGAAAGAAAGAAAGGAAGAAAAGATGAGAAAAGCCAATAGGACAGTTCGCTGCCCAGACTCGCTTGCGCGAGTTTGACCGGGGAAGACAAAGAATCGTAGATCCAAACTCGCTCGCGCGAGAACGAGCCAACTTTCAAAATTTGAGTGCGAAAGTTTCCTTTTTTTTTAGTTTTATTTAGACTAGGCGTTTCTATTTCGGTTCTTTAGTCTTAGTTAGGGTTTTAGCCTATATAAAGGCATTGCAAAGAGAATTAAACATATTTTATGAGTAATGAAAATTTATGAGTTTTGCTTTTTGCGAATTCTTGAGAACTTGCAATGAGTTTTCGTTGAGAGAGTGATTCTTTCAAAATCCAAAGTGTGATTGTTCAAATTCCCCGAGTTTAGGGTTTGGTGAGAGGCTAATAATTTTGCTGGTGAAATTTCAGGTTTTTCCATTATCTTCTTCTCTAATCTTCTTAACAATTTATCAAGTAATCTTTAGTTTTATTTCCTTGATTAAAATCATCAAACAAACTAGCCTTTTTTTTGTGTATGTTGCTGTAATTTGTTCTTCAATTCCCTTTATTGAAATGCCATGATTTTCCCTTGAATAATTTACAACCCTACCGACTTTCAAGTTTTTCAAACCCTAGAGAGAAGTCGAGAGATATCATCTTGATCATCGCTTGGTGCCCTAGACTAAAGTGAAAATCCGAGTTCTATCACTAGAATCTTATTTTCTAGATTGGGAAAGGAATGCGTGTAGACGGAGCACTAAATTGGATTAACCTAATTGTCTAATTGATTTTATTAAATATTTATGTGCGTTAGGGATGATTTTGATAATTCTGCTGCTCAATTAGATCCCAATTTGATTTCAAATAGCATATATAGGGTTTAGTGCTTTTGTCCTGCATCATGAATATTCTCTATGAATCAAATAAGCAAATGGTCAGTGTCTGAGCCACCTAATAACATAGTACATCATGAACTTGGTGGTAGTTCTGGTGGTGGTGGAAGGTGTACACACTATGAGTAGCATGCAAGAGCAGAACAGAAATTGAGAGAGCTCAAAGAGATGCTGCAATGAGTCTCACGTATTTGTGTGTTTATAGTAAAAATATAAACACACCGTATAGAGGGCTCGCTCCTGAATATAAGAAATAAGGTGGGGAAGTCACCCACCATACTCAAAATGCTGCAAAGGCAGACGCTTCAATTATTTAGCCGATAGTTGACACTATTTCTTAGGCAAGACCTGGAGTAAACACTTTCCCTATGAAATTGTTGGTGTTCCTTGATAATGATGTAGAGGAGTTAAAGTTGTAAATAGATGGAGGGGTTCTACTAGGAATTAAATTTTATATTAAAAAATTTATAAGGATTTGGGATGATAGAGGATGCAATATTATGTGCTATAGGTGGAGGGGTTCTACATGTAGATCCATAATCAATTTTTCATAGTTTATTGTAATCTTGTACCATAATCAATTTCGCAGGTTCGCAGGTTGGTTGAGCATCTGGCTCCATTTATAACACAATACATCTTTGATCTCTACATTGGATTGTTATTGAGACTGGGAAGGAGAATTTTGTAAAAATTTATCATTGATAATAGAGAAAAATTTAAGGGGGTTGAGAAAAAAGGTTACATGGTATATACTATAATTAGGTGGTTAAGTTGATGAGGGCAAATGCTAGAAATACAGAAGGGCGGAAATATTGGTCGATTGGTCTGTTGGGCCAATATTTTGTTTGATTTGTTGAGCCAAGTTTGCGCCAATTTTTCATGATCTGAAAATTTATTGGATCGACCTCTGACTATCTAGGCTCACTTGTCTGCCCGACCTGATTATATTTTAAATCAATATTCCATACATATATATATATATATATACATGTTAAATTTAAAAGGTCTTTTAGTAATATAAATAAAGTTATCCTAAGCCTGTGAAACATCTCTCTCTCTCTCTCATTTCAACTTTTCAACCCTAGATCCAATGGGCACAACTGGTGATTGTTCCTTATCCTATTTCTTCTTCTTCATCTTTTTTTTAATCAGTAAAAGCGAAATATATTAAAAAAGAAAGGCAAATACATACTTGCACGTTAGGAGACACTAAACGACAACAACCAGGGCCAGAACTAGCCCGACCCAGACCATAACTGGATGAATACAGAAGGCCAGACCAACACCAGGAACCCTGACTTGAAAGACTAGAAGAAACTCACTGGATCCAATTAGCCAACAGCCAATTCATCCCAGCTATTCCTGTTCGAGTCCACCCTTATCTGACCCTGTCAAGAATTAGCGGCCTCCCAGATGGTGCACTCTGTAACAAATTCATCACATGCCCAGTAGATCTTCTCTCACCTCAGGGTATCCTATCATTTCTTTCAAGCCAGATCCACCATATCTCCGCCATGTGGGCAATCTCCCAACAAGCTTTGAAAACACCCGGAAACTCTGACCCATCCTAGGCATGAAGTAACCACCCCACGGTCCTCTAGAAACATATTCACTTGAAAATGCCTCAGAACCATGTCCTAGAGCAGCTGAGTAAATCCATCTTAGGCATCAAGTAACCACCCACGGTTCTCCGAAAATGCCTCAGAATCACGCCCCCGAGCAGATGAATAAATTCACAATGAAAATTGAGCATCAAGCAACCACCCCATTTCGTTGAGGTGTATAGGGCATAAAAATTGATGCATAATCCCATGACCTTAAGATATTGAGCAAAAGAATGAGGGGTGTACTCTTACCCCCATTATAATAACGAAGAGCTTTAATAAATATACCATATTTATTAAGGACACCATATTTAATAAAGACACCATATATAGTTTGAATGATGGAATCAAACTTCTGAAACTTAGAGAGTACTTCATCTTTAGGTTTCATGAGATGAACCCAAGTAGCATAGGTGTAGTCATCTATAATAACAACATATTAGCGAAGTCCTTCAAGAGATATAACATGGAGAGACCCCACACATCAGAGTGAATCAACTCAAAAGGAGAACTGCACCCGTGCATTCACGAGGGATAAACACTACTGATTTGTTTAGAAATCATGCTAATCTTGGATTGGAACTTAGAAGACATGCAAACAATTTTAAACTATGGAATTAAAGAGCATGGACTTTTAAATCCGATTTTCCTAATTTGGCATGCCATAGAGAAATAGAATCTGCGTTAGCATTAATACGTAAAGAACAACAAGATGAAAGATCAAGAGAAGAATTAGTTATCAACAGTAGCAGCAAAAGGGCACGAACGATCTACATTCAAATAGTATAAGCCAGCTCTCTCCATTCCTTTACCAACACTGCTCTTAGTGAGAAGATCTTGAGCAACGCATATGAAGGATAAAGGTAATGGAACAATACTAACCGAAAGCAAATTTGGAGATAAATGGTGAACATGAAGCACATCAGACAAAGAAAGGGTAGATGATTTCATAATGGTTCCTACTCCTATAACAGGGGTAGTTGAACCATCAGCCAACTGAATCTGAGAGGATGATGATGAAGGAGAATATAAGGAATAACCCCGAGAATCCCCATCCATGTGGTCATAAGCCCCGGTGTCAAATCACCCAGTATGAAAAGGAAGATGAAGAAGTGGCCACCAACACAGACGTAATATGTGTCATGGGATGAGATATATTAGATGTATGAGTCCTAGCGGCCATCTCCAATAAGCAAGCCAAGCCCAAACCAAATCAATTTGCACCAATGGAGAATATCAATTCAAACTTTTAACACTTACAACTATGCAGTAATCACTTAAGTAAAGGAAAAGAAAAGGATTTATCTTCATCACAGGATTTTAGTCAAATACCTATAGGGCTGTCACACAACAGCTCTAATAACCATTAAATATTCCACCAAAAACTTAATAAGATGCTTGGAGTTTAGGTAAGCAGCCCGAGTGATATGACGGGTCAGCTGCACAAAATAGCATATAGAAATTTCATCAAACAGAAGTCAACTGCACGATTCCGCTGTGCGCCATTCTCTGTTTTCAAAAGCAGCGCCTAGGCCCCCGCTTTGCCTCCTAGTCCCCGTTTAGGGGGATGACTGCTTAGGCATAGTCCATTCTGCTTTACCTGCGGTGGGTGTCATAAGGAGAGATGCTAGACTTCTAGATGGAATTTTGGTGGGCCTACTAAGGACCGCTAAAAGATCTTAAGTGAGATGATAAACACAAACCAAGCTTTACAAATGGTTATTTTTTTTTTTAATCTTTTAAATAGTCAAGCTATGGTTTGCGACTTAACTCTTGGCCTCAAATTACATGTGCATCACCACTTGAGCTAAAGCCCAATCCCCAAGAGCCTAAATTTTCCAATCTTTTATAGATTAATCAAGATGAAATTAGATCGAATCACTATCTTGAAATTTTTTCTAAAGTTTTTTCAAATTAACTTTAGATTTGATCACGATAGACTAATAGATGCGTTTAAATTGAAAACTATAAACCTATTATGTTTTCGAAACAAATAATTTACTTATTATTTTTTGTCTGTTTAATTTGTTAATTGTTGCTTGCTAGTACTTAGTGAGTTGTTTTACTCTTACAACATACAATTTTGCAGGATGGTTGATACTTAATGATTAAGTAATCATGTTTTTATCATTATTTGTTATTTCACATTATCATTTGTTATAAATCCTCTATAAATTACTGTAATTAGTGAATAATTGCAATATTACTAGGCCTCACCACCTATGCTCCACCTAGGCCCTGCTTAGCTCCAAGGGGAGTCTATAGCCTGGTGTCACGGGGTAACTTTTTTTCGACACCCGTGCGGCGCCTCGCTGCCGCTACAGCGAGGCCAGCCTAACTCAGATACCAGTTTGTCACAAGGCATAACCTAACATTGGTTGTCACGCCTGTGCCACATCTCACTGCCGCGCGCAGCGAGACCTCATATCCAACCATCACTCTGATACCACCCGCCTAGAGGACGGGAACTCCCGCGTCGTGGTTGCCTTCACTCGAGGCGAACCCACTGAATGCATCGTGTCTACTCGCGACACACATGCCAGCACCTCAGTGCCCCTTGGCTTGTCCAGCTTCACCCTGTGCAGTGCACTGGTTCCTCGCTTTAGACAACGGCATGCCTCTCTTCATGCCATCCAAGCCAACCAACGTGTGTGGTCCACGCGACCAGCACACTTCTGCTCCAGGCCCTCAGCTAGTGTGCGCTACTGCGTCCCACATAGCCCTTGAGAGCCCTAGTGAGGCCACCGACCCATGTGCACGCGACGGAACGCAGGGCCACATGGTAACCTCACCTCAGGTGACACATGGCATCGCCGCAGTACTGCGGCGATGTTCTAGGCCCACCCCTAACCTAGAAAGCACATGCGCTCATCCCGCAACGCAAGGCCCCATGTGTGGGAGAATAGCTCCATAGCTCCCTTCCCCCTATATATGGTCTAAAGACCAACTTAGGCAAAATATAAAACCCTCAAACCTATTGGTTTGTCATACCCCCATGGCACACGCTCTCCTGCCTGCCGCACACACCTGCAAAGGTGGTGTCTTGCCATTAAACATGGCACCACGACCGTGGCACCCAGTGCCATCCTCCAAGCCCACATGGCTTGCTAGGTCACGCATCAACGTCTCTTACGACCGTGTCGCGTCCGCGTCGCGACTACGTCACGAGGCCCTCATGGCCTCATGCCCAACATAGCACTGCATCGCGACCATGTCGCGTCCGTGTCGCGACCATGTCGCAAGGCCCTCATGGCCTCCTGTCGTGTGCCCTCATGGCACCACATGGCGTACCCTCATGGCACCGCATCACGTCTAAGTCGTGATTGTGTCGCGCGTTAACTTGACACCATATCGGGTCCGTCATTGTACCCAGATGCCGCGTGCCCTCTTAGCACCGCATCGCGTGCACTCTTGGCACCGCATTGCTTGCCATACAAGCTAGATGTCGCGTGTCCTCTTGACACCACATCGCGTGCCACCATGGCACCGCTTCATGTGCCTTAGCACTTGGACGTCGCGTGCCCTCTTGGCACCACGTTGCGTGCCCCAACGCGGAGCACCGCACTACGTGCCCAATGGCACCAAGACGTCGCGTGCCCTCTTGGCACCACGTCGCGTGCTCATGGCACCGCATTCTAAGCCCTTCACGCGTCTAGTAACCATACTAGATCGCAGCTTAGTTCGGGTCACCGTCGCATCATGCATCAGGGACTCATGCACACGTCGCAGGGCCACGTGCCTCTGCGCCCACGCGTGCTACACGGCTAGCTTACAAGGTCCGCTTGCCTTCTTGCTAGCTAAGTGCCCGCCCAAGGTCGTCATGCCTTCATCTTTGGCGCGCATTAATGAGGCCGTCACATCCTCCCCGACTCAATAAGGTCAACGTCCTCGTTGACGCAGTATCTCAAGGAAATGGACCATGCCACATCCACCAATCTGGTTGTGTCAACGTTTTTATTGACTGTAGGACTCGCATCAGTTCCTCGACCTATGTCTTCACCCCATGCGAAGCCTATCCAGAGTCACTTTTCTCGTAGTGTACTCCAGTGCTACACTTAGCGTCCCACGCTAAATCATCCTATCTTAGCTCGTGTGTGGCCCTCGTCACCAACACACATTGTATTTGGACCCTCTGGCCCACGTACTCTATCGAGTCCCACATCGCATCTCTTGCAGACGTGTTCCACCAATATCTAGCCCCGAGGTTTCTCACCTCCTCGCTGGATCAATTTGGTCATATCCACGTGGTTCCACACCACGCTATCCGTCACTATGCCATACACTGAGCATTAGTGATTACAGCTCACTCTAGTACCTCGACACCACATGTCTTCACCCAAGAGTTCGCTTAGAAAATTTTGAATTTGAAGCATTTTAGTGCTTTGTCTATGAGGGGTGTGATTTTGGTCACATTTTCTCCCCCACTCGATGCGTTGACGCGTCTCGACAAGATCCGAACTCGTCAGTTCCTCAACTTATAATCTGGTCTTCACCGAAGCACACTTGGATCTGAATCGCAATTAGTGCACTTCACTGCATGGATTCACAATTCTGTGCTAGTACCTCAACCATGTTCAGTGTCTTCACCCCACGTAGTGTTCTAGCCTACTTGGTCGAAGATTTCACCGGTATCTTTATATACCAGGTTCCTCATACTTTAAGCAAGACAATCGTTAACAACCAAGCTTCCGCAACTCATTGCCCCGTAGCTCTCTAGGTTTTCAACAGCCCATCTTCACCCAGAGTCTACCTTTCATTAGATCGCTGCCTAAAGACCTCAACACATCTGTCTTCGCCCAAGAGTTCGACTGCGTGTGATTCAGTAGAACTCGACCTCGTATGTTTCCAACCACGAGATTGCCACCCAAGCAAATTTTGCAGCTCTAGTGCCTCGATATAGGCTTTTCTCCTTCGATCATAGCAACCGATGGAACCCAGCTTTGTTGGACCTTTAGACTTGATCACCACAAAAGCCCTCAGATCTGCGCTCTAGTACCTCAACACCTCCGTGTTTTCACCCAAGAGCCTGCCATGAGCACCTTGCTCAATCAATGAAGCTCACTGCTTCTCACACTATAGTACCTCGACCTCTGTCTTCACCCAATAGTGTGACTCGAGTCACCTCTAGCAACTCGGCTTACGGTCCTTCACGTAGACCAAATATTTTAACGATCACCTGGGACTCACTTCCTCTGAAGATACCCATCTGGTTCATCCATTGGCTTTCCTCCGAAGCCACGCTGGATCTTAGTCCAGCCATCCGTCACTCGCGGACATTATTTCTTATCGTCACACAAGGCAACGAGCTTCTGACCCCTACTCTGGTTCAGCCTAGCTCAAATCAGTTCTCGCGATAGCTTTTAATCAGATCATCGATCTGGCCCTCGCAACATATTGATCTTTACATTGCCGCATACCAGCGGTCCAGACCCTCATGTCATATGCCAGTGACCGATTTCAAAATCTCAGCTTCTCAAGTGAGACTGGAGCATCCAACCTGCTCCTTGCCATCCATGGCAATAGTGCTCTCAGCACTAACGTGATCCAACGTCTCATGTTGGAGATCACTAGCGTTCATCCGCCTCGGACCGACCCGCTACTTCAACGTGTGGCACTCACAACCAACAAGTTGTTACATGTGAATGGAGCATCCTACTTGCTCCTTGCCATCCATGGCAACAGTGCTCTTAGCACCAACGTGATCCAACGTCTCATGTTGGGGATCACTAGCGTTCATCCATCCTGGACCGACCCGCTACCGTAATGTATAGCCTTCATAGGCGACAACCATCACGAAATTAGAACGGAGCATCGCTCGTGCTCCATGCCTACATGGCAATGGTGCTCTCAGCACCTGTGTGACTCAATGTCTCAAGTTGAAAGTCACTAGCGTCCATCCACCTCGGACCGGCCCGCTAACTCAACGCGTGGCTCACATGGCCAACTAGCGTCGAGTTCCTTTTTCGCGACAAGTAACCCAGCAGTACCGTCCCTCTGCGTGTGACTCATTCGCGTCTCAAACGCAGATGTGTAACTCTACTGCACCGTAGTAACTCTGGTTGTCACAAAATCAGAGCGCACCTCATCGCTCTAGCTTGCAAAAGCAGTCCCAATCGGAACGATCTGGCTCTGATACCAACTGTCACGGGGTAACTTTTTTTCGACACCCGTGCGGCGCCTACCATGCCGCTTCTGGCCGAGGCCAGCCTAACTCAGATACCAGTTTGTCACAAGGCATAACCTAACATTGGTTATCACGCCTGTGCCACATCTCGCTGCCGCGCACAGCGAGACCTCATATCCAACCATCACTCTGATACCACCCGCCTAGAGGACGGGAACTCCCGCGTCGTGGTTGCCTTCACTCGAGGCGAACCCACTGAATGCATCGTGTCTACTCGCGACACACATGCCAGCACCTCAGTGCCCCTTGGCTTGTCCAGCTTCACCTAGCGGTAATCTGGTTCCTCGCTTTAGACAACGGCATGCCTCTCTTCATGCCATCCAAGCCAACCAACGTGTGTGGTCCACGCGACCAGCACACTTCTGCTCCAGGCCCTCAGCTAGTGTGCGCTACTGCGTCCCACATAGCCCTTGAGAGCCCCAGTGAGGCCACCGACCCATGTGCACCGCGACGCAGGCACGGGGCCACATAGTAGCCTCACCCCAGGTGACACATGGCATCGCCACCACAGACGCGGCAGCCGATGTTCTAGGCCCACCCCTAACCTAGAAAGCACATGCGCTCATCCCGCAACGCAAGGCCCCATGTGTGGGAGAATAGCTCCATAGCTCCCTTCCCCCTATATATGGTCTAAAGACCAACTTAGGCAAAATAGCAGAAAACCCTCAAACCTATTGGTTTGTTATACCCCCATGGCACACGATCTCCTGCCCGTGGCACACACCTGCAAAGGTGGTGTCTTGCCATTAAACATGGCACACGATCCTCTGACCGTGGCACCCAGTGCCATCCTCCAAGCCCACATGGCTTGCTAGATCACGCATCAACGTCTCTTACGACCGTGTCGCGTCCGCATCGCGACTACGTCACGAGGCCCTCATGGCCTCATGCCCAACATAGCACTGCATCGCGACCATGTCGCGTCCGTGTCGCGACCATGTCGCAAGGCCCTCATGGCCTCCTGTCGCGTGCCCTCATGGCACCACATGGCGTACCCTCATGGCACCGCATCACGTCTAAGTCGTGATTGTGTCGCGCGTTAACTTGACACCATATCGGGTCCGTCATTGTACCCAGATGCCGCGTGCCCTCTTAGCACCGCATCGCGTGCACTCTTGGCACCGCATTGCTTGCCATACAAGCTAGATGTCGCGTGTCCTCTTGACACCACATCGCGTGCCACCATGGCACCGCTTCATGTGCCTTAGCACTTGGACGTCGCGTGCCCTCTTGGCACCACGTCGCGTGCCCCAACGCGGAGCACCGCACTACGTGCCCAATGGCACCAAGACGTCGCGTGCCCTCTTGGCACCACGTCGCGTGCTCATGGCACCGCATTCTAAGCCCTTCACGCGTCTAGTAACCATACTAGATCGCAGCTTAGTTCGGGTCACCGTCGCATCATGCATCAGGGACTCATACACACGTCGCAGGGCCACGTGCCTCTGCGCCCACGCGTGCTACACGGCTAGCTTACAAGGTCCGCTTGCCTTCTTGCTAGCTAAGTGCCCAGTTCCAAGGTCGTCATGCCTTCATGCTGGCGCACAGATTAATGAGGCCGTCACACTGGGCCCAGCCTGACGCATTTAACAACTTGGCACCATCGTTCTAACACATCCCCAGAAATTTCAGCATATAGAAATGTCATAAAAAAATTGCAATAACTAGCAGCTGACGCTGGGTATGGCTCAACCATCTTTATATTCACCGCAAACAACCACATAGTATGTAGCAGCTCAACATATAGGCAGGTACACAGTAAACCGAGCTTCACTATCTCCTCAAACAATCACCATGGCGCCTTCAAATCTTAAGATCAAATGCCAAATGCCAAATGGATGATGCAAATAAAGGATAAAAAAACCTGATCAACCCTATTAGTGGTTACCTCCAATACTGCCTTTCTTGATATTAGAATCCTCAAAAGCCGTGAATATCCATTTTCAACAACCACTTTTCATTGATAAAGAAAAACTGCAAACAGTGACCAAAAAAATCCCTTTTTGGAGTTATCTGTAGTATTTCACCAACAGCTCCAGACGACATTTTTGGAGTTACACTGGAATTTCATCAAACAGCTGATATAAGTTGCAAAATATCTCCATAGGGCTGCAACGATCAGCTATTACACACAACATAGTTTGTCTCAAATCCTAGCTTTGTGAGGTCCAGTCCACAACTCAGAATAAACATATCCAGCCAAACATTAAACCAGCAGGAACAGCACCATCAAAGTAAGATTAGTGGGCACAGAAATTGAAAAGAAAGCAGGTATAAACAGCCATGAAGGCTGTACAATCACTCGGTCATCTTTTGAATACCTAGAAAATTGTCAAAGCCGTTTCAATATTGATCAATCCCAACTTACCCATAAAAAAGCAGAAATAAAATAAAAACAAAACAAAATGTATTAACATAGAGGGCATGGCTTTTATGTTACTTTGATGAAGTAAGATGATAAAATTCACCAGTCCCTCTAAAAATCTTGAAGATTATCAATGGCACTAAAATATGAGGTAAGCTTTGCAAGTCCTATTTCTCCTCTTGTTTCTGTTCAAGGGCTAAGCATGTTACATCCAAGGAAAATAAATTCTAGGGTTGTTCGCTAAGATCTGGCTGTAAGTGTCAATAACAAAAACCTGAAAGCGCATCATTTGTATGCAAAAATCTTGTTTGAGTGAGAAATAATTGTGCTTTCAGCTGTTCTTGCTGCTTTATTTTAAATTTATGGAATTGCCTAGCCAAATTTGATTTTCTATCTAGTGCTATATTGAGACAATAGCTTTATACTTCCTTTTAGCATAGATAATGATACCTGTTTATTTATTTATTTTTTATATTTTTATGTTTTTTAAATTTTTGTTTACAAATCAATTTGTTCACATCACCTCTTTAAGTTTAATGTGTTAACTGTTTAGATAACTGAGTAAGAATTTGAATAATATATGTAAGATGTATTTATTTATGTATTTATTTTTTTTTATCGGTAAAGGCACAATATATTAAAGCAACCCAGTGAGGAGCTGGAAACGTTATATGTAAGATGTATTTATTTATGCAATATATGTAAGATGTATTTATTTATGCACCGGGTGAAACCACCAAAAAAAAAGGAAAACAAGAACCAAAAAAAAAAAGAAAGAGAAAACAACAGAACCACACAACTAAACCAAAGCCCTACCCTACAAAATCAGACTCGGAACCCAATAAGGAGACCAGACTCCTCAGCCCAAGAAGGAGGCCAGACTCCACTACCTGGGATCAAATCCATCACACTCTTCCTGATCATCGCCGTCAGGCGACGTTTCTTATTGAAAATGCAAGCTTTTCACTCCAACCATATACCCCAGAACACCGCAAAGAAGCCAACCCTCCAAAAAGCCCGCAGACTGCCCTTCCAAATGTATTCAAAGCTAGGACGAGTAGAGGCTGGGAATGGACTCGGGAAAAACGCACAACATATCGAACGATCTGAAGAGGATTTTCCAAATCTCACGAGCAAGCAATGAAGAAAAAGGTGCGACGCCTATTCTTTGGATTATAAGCACATGGAGCACCGATTTGGCATCTCTTTTCCCCTCCGAATCAGCTGAGCAACAGTGAGCACTCGATCTCTCACCACCGTCCACATGGAAAATTTCGCTTTGGGAGGAATCAAAGCCTTCCAAAGCAAAGCCCAGTCACACCGAATAAGAGGACGACCAACTAGAAACCTATGGTAGGACTTGACAGAGAAGACTCCATTGATGCTCGCAACACAAATTCTGTCATCCAACCTCTTGGAATTCTGATTGGCTTGGTAAAGCAAAGTTGTCAAATGCTGAAAGTTAGTCATCTCCTCCTCTCTTAGAAGCCTCCGAGTGCACAGCTCCCATGACGTCTTTCCCCCAACTTCCGAGATAAGTTCTACCACCAGACAACAATTGGAAGTCGAGATGGCAAAGTTGTCAAATGCTGAAAGTTAGTCATCTCCTCCTCTCTTAGAAGCCTCCGAGTGCACAGCTCCCATGACGTCTTTCCCCCAACTTCCGAGATAAGTTCTACCACCAGACAACAATTGGAAGTCGAGATGGCATATATGTCTACAAACCTATCCTTCAAAGGTCTGAACTCGATCCAGGGATCGTCCCAAAATCTGATCCTGGAACCGTCACCCAAACTAAAATGAATCCCTCGAGCGAAACTCTCCCACGTAGAGCAGATACCTCGCCACCAAGCTGAGACGTTCTTATTTATATTGACGTTGACCCCCCCCCCCCCCCTTCTCCCCCCAGTGACCATGTAGCCAGCCGTACTCCGCCAGAACCATAACCCATAAATCCCTGTCACCGACCGACAATTAACATATCTCCTAACTCACAAGGTGATATTTCCTATAAAAGCCTGAGCCTTCCCACAAAAAATCTCTCTCAATCCGCTCTAACTTCTGAACCACAACCATGGGGCATTTGAATAATGACATGAAAAAAATAGGAAGACTCGACAAAACCGTCTTCACTAATAGAAGTTTCTCACCGAAGACTTGACAAAACCGTCTTCCGTCTTCACTAATAGGAAGACTCGACAAAAACTTCCCTTTCCAAGATGCCATCCTCCTTTCAAATCTCTAGACCACCGAATGCCCTGACGTTGGGCTTGTTTATGCCGAGGGGGAGGCCCAAGTATGTGATGGGGAACATAGCAATATTTCCATCCACCATATCAGCTAGAGAATATAAGATTTGATTTTCAACTCTGATGCCCATAACACTCGATTTATGGAGGTTAACCTACTGACCCGAGACCGCCTCATAGATAATTAGCACATCCGCCATAGCCTGAACTTTTGAAGCCTTCACCTTGCAAAATAGAATTGTGTCATCCGCATACTGTGAATGCGTAATTCGCCCACTATTGTCCACCGAAATGCACGAGATTCGATATAATTGCTGCGAACAACGAAGAAGGCCATCAAGAGCTTCTCCCACCATAATGAACAAGAAGGGATATAATGGATCTCCTTGTCTAATCCCTCTTGAACTATGGAAGTACTCCGCAGGCGACCCGTTCATCAAAACCGAGAACCAGGCCGTATCCAGCCCCTCCACTTATCTCCGCATCCAGTCCCTCCACTTATCTCCGAAACCAAATCGGCTCAACATTTAATCTAAGCACTCCCAACTTACTCTATCATACGCCTTCTCCATGTCCACCTTCACATGGTAGCCGGGTCTCTATTGGGGGAGGCCGAATGGAGCACCTCTAGTGCAACATAAACATTATCCACCAGCTGCCTTGCACAAAAAGCCCCCAAATTGTTTGAGATAAGCCGATCCATGAGGGGTTTAAGTCGATTGACGAGCACTTTCGACAAAATTTTATATAGCCCGTTGAGGAGACAAATTGGGTTTAAAATCCTTGAGGTCTTCCGCACCTTCCTTCTTCGGGATGAGCGATATGAAAATCGAATTTAAGCATCTTCCAATGACTGCTTTAGAGTGAAACTCTGCAAAAAAGTCCAATAGGTCATCCATAAACAAATTCTAGAAGCGCCTACAAAATTCCAAAGTAAGTCGGATCCCGGAGCTTTGTTCTTTCCGCTGTATTTAATTGCGGGCCATATTTCTTGTTCATCAAAAAGCCTTTCAATATCAGTCCGGTCTTTCGCCGAGAGAGGCGAACGGCAGCCCATCTAGCTGTGGGCAATTCCAACCATCATCTGAATAGAGCTTCTTATAGAATTCCACAATCTCGGTTCTTATATGTGCTTGATCTGTGAATACGAAGCCCTCCATGAAAATTCTTCCTAGCCAATTCTTGTTTCCTTGTGCTTTAGCTACCGCATGAAAGTATTTGGTATTATTGTCCCCAACCTTCAATCAGTGAACCTTCGATTTTTGCTTCCAACACACTTCCTCTTCGAAACATTTATCATTGAAATCCATTATGACCTTGAGCCTTTCCTCCCTCTCAGCATCCGTAAGCCCTTTGGATTCCTCCAACTCATCAAGCTCTCTAAGCCGCTCCAAGAGAATCCCCTTAGCAACATGGACAATCCCAAACTCGTCCTTGTTCCACACTTGGATCCGTTTCTTTAAGTGTCTCAATTTGGAAGGAAGCCTGTATTCGGTAGACCCTTGAGGAGACACTTCCGTCCACCACCTTGGTACCAAACCCCGAAAGTTTTCAGCCACATATTCTCGAAGCGACGGGGCGATGGATCCTTCCCCAACGCCTCACACTGAACAACAAGAGGTTTATGGTTAGAGACTGCTTGAGCTAGACCTTGTAGAGACACATTTGGGAAGAAATTGAGCCACTCAGGCAAAACAAGAGAGCAGTCTAGGCGACAGAGAGTCGACGGATCTTGAAGATTAGACCACGTGAACTGAGCACCCGTCAAAGGCAAATCAAAGAGCTCCCAATCATGTATGAAGTGATTCATACACCTCATCGGAACCCTGTCCGGTGGTCCGCCAATTTTCTCATGAGGCCATCTGATTGCATTGTAATCCCCATTGAGGCAAATGGGGGAGGTCCCACCGAGCAGCCACAACAGCCAATTCAAACCTGAAATCGGCCCTCCGTCCCTTGTCAGGACCATAAATCCCCGAAAAGGTGCAACGCTTCCCATTTTTTTTATTTTGAAGCACCACCGAAGCCGAGAAATAGCCTACTTCCTCATCAATTTTATCGAACAACGTAGAGTCCCAAGCAATAAGGATCCCCCCCGACACCCCCTTCAAGTCGACACAAATCCACTCCCATCTATTCCCTCCTAAAACAAAGATCACCTTGAAGCGGTCACAACATCCCCACTTTGTCTCTTGAAGAGAAATAACAGAAGGTTTGTGAGGTGCAATGCCCGCTTCTTTAAGTCGCAGATACCTCGTACATTCCAGGAGAAGAGTTTCATAAACAACCCGATCCGATAAAAGGAGACTCAGGCTCCCCCAACTCCCATCCGACATACCCCACTAATCGAGCAAGCTTTGTAGCTTTGCCTTTTCCTCTTCTTATCCCCGACCTTGTTGCTTCGCTTCGAAAGGATGTCATGGAAAACCTCCCTCAGGTCGTTATCAGAACCGCGAAACGTCATGTTGTGAGCTCTACCGAAAAGAATGATTTCTTGAAGAGCGTTAGGATTCGAAAAACTTGGGCAACACGCAAGTCCCTTGGGTGAGAAGAGACATTACACCGGGGGCTAAATGACCAATCCACCCAAGCACCGGATTGATCGCATCTTAGGGGATCTGATCGGGAGGACCTCTCCCACCGAGGATTGAGATGAATTCGAGTCTGAATCCGTAGAGGAGACTTCCCGAGAGGACATGCCGTCGGTAATCGAAGAAGACGAAGGGTCTCTTGCAAGCTCAGAGTTGGATCCCGAGTTAGAAGATTGCAAGTTAGAGAGACCCGGTGTGTGAATTCGCCCCGTGAAGCCTTGTTGACCCAAGCTCCAATCTCAAGTCTAGTGTTTCCACCCAAAGACCCATAGACCCGAGATAAAGACATTAGGCGGTCTGACCCAAGAAGAATATCCAGCCGATCCTAGGACGAGTTCCAAGTAGGATACAATTGGCTGCTGTCCATATCCCTAGACGATTCACAATACCGCTTACCAGAGTGTAAATCGGTGGGCTGGTAAAAGAAACCACTCCCATCTGACATCGTAGGGTGTCTCTCCTTGCCACGTGTCAACGACACGATGTCTACATATGTCCCAAACCCTGGTGGCGTGTCCATCAGGCACGAGGGTGAACCCCGTTCAAAAACCACCTTGGTAACTCCGCGAGAGACCCTAACTTCCTCCGCATCGGAGGGGATGCCACCTATCCCCATATCGCCACGTGCACTCTCTACCACCATCAGATCCTGCCTTCCCTAACCCTCCTTTAAAGGGTGCACACCTCACGAACACCCCAGATTTACAATTTGGAATACTATCTGTTTGCTTGTCCCTATTCTGGATTAGATCTAGCGGAGCTGAAGAGCAGATATACGGTGAGATATTAGGCAGTGAATTAGAATTAGGGTTTAGCTCATGGATCAAAATATTGTCTGATACCGGTACGTATCGGACGATACGTATCGGTTTTGAACCTCACCGATATGGTACATTCAAGTACTGTATCGGTGCGTCCCATACAAAAACCTAAAATTTTGGACGATACATTGGAATGTATCGTCCGAAACCGATACGTATCGGTTTTGGGGCTTTACGATACGTATCGTTTTTCCGAGATTTTAACCCATGGTTTCGCTCCAATGTCTCTTTCGATCTGTTACCTACCTCATTCTGAGCCTTTGAACCATCAAACTAGGATTGATCAAGCTCCAACAGTGTGAGGTTACGATCAATCCCTCGGCCGTCTCCCACATCCTCCAGCAGCCACCGATCCCCATCTGTTGTTCTCCCCCACCTCTCCCGGCTCGCTTTCTGTTTGCCGAACAACCGTCACCGTAGAAGAAGGGTCCTCAAGATCCTTAGACGAACAATCAATCTGCCCCTCCACAATCTCTAGAGTTGAAGTTGAACCTTCCCCGTGTGGCCATGGCAGCCTGAGGAAGAGGCGGCGTTAGTTGCCGCAGCCGTGGCCAGCCCCTCCGATATCAGCGCGGGCGTGTACCGCTCTGAGCCCTCCCTTCTCAAACTTCCCATCGTCATACCAACCGGATCTACCCGTCCCGGACTGGGTTGACGAGCGAGGAGAGTTTTTGGCCGGCATGGGCGAATAGATGTTCCTCACCTCCGACGGGCCCAGGCGCTTCATACTCTGCATGCTCCGGGAAGAGAGTTCCCTCACCCAACTCCATTTCTATGAAGACCTGACAGCTCTTGCCATTGAAGTGGACGACGCAGTTTCTGGGGATGTCCTCCCAACAGTCGGTAGCAACGAGGATCCAAGCAAACTGAGTCTCCCACGGGTCGTCCGTCCTTTGATCTACCAAGAGGAAGGCACCACACAACTCCCCCATGCCTTGCAGCACCTCGGAAGTCCAGGCATGTAAGGGGAGACCAAACAACCTCAATCAGACTCCTCCATCCAATTTTTGCAAGTCAAGCCCCCCAGCTGCCAAATCCCATCGACAGCACTCCATGGGGACACTGTCGATGCTGAGTCCTTTTTAGTCCACAAATTTCATCCGTCACTACTTCACTAGGGCATCGAAGCAGAAATTTTGATGTAGTAAATCTAGAAAGAGCTGGGCGCTCAAAAAAACCATACCGTCTGTGTAAATCCACCTGTATATATTTAATGGAACTAAGGACTCGTTTCCAGAACTGAGAATAATCCAAAAATAGGGAAGATTCCTAGCTAACGTAGCGAAGTGGTTATGAGAGAAAACCAGATTTGCTCGGTCCCCACCTTAAATGTCTTCTCGCTAGATTCAGGGAAAGTGGGCGAACATCATCCTCCACGGAACGGACGTCAGCTTCCTTACTCACAGATGGCCCTTCGAGACCACCATAAGACACACCCTAACTGCGATTACCCCTCAGAATATGGCTCACATCCTTCTGCACAACACCCGAGACACCTCGAAAACGCTTCCCGGCAATGGATCATCCTTGCTGTAAATCTTTAATTTGATTACCGTTAAGAAACATTTGTTCTCTAGAGCCCATCCTCGGGATGTGAGCATCAGTACTTTTCACGGAAATACCACCTCCTCGCGCACCTTCGCATCCAAAACAATGGCAAACCAATCACCTTCTACAGTTAACGTTTTGACATCTACCACAAATACAATCCCCAGCTCTCAATACCAGAGCAGAAGACATGTTCTCTAAAATTCCGGTTCCGAGGATAATTGAGGGGTGTGAGGAGGAGAACCACCAGTTTCCATTTATAAACCAGCATTTTGGAACACTGATGGATCAGATAGCGTTATGTGTCCTTACGAAAATTTCCCCAGCAATGGAGCTGTTCTCCGTTGGTTGTTGATGTATAATGTTACATAACGCCATAAACTTCTTAAAGTTTAAGTTTAGTCACTGGTTTAACAAAACAAATACTTTTCTCAGTTAGCTAAGGCAACTCTACATCTGTGGCATGTTTAATAACACATTCTACGACAGCCACAACACACAATTGACAGGCTTTGAAATTGGATTTACTGTGCTAATAATTCTTGTGTTCAGGCAGGAATTATGCAATGGGTTGTGGATAAAGTTCCTGATCAATCTATTCTAAACACTGCTTACTGGAGATATATCATTCCTCAGTTGTACAAGAAGTATCCGAATGATGAGATGAAACTGAATATTTCTCTGTCTTCTCCTCCGAGAATAAGGATTACACCGGATAACTTTGATGCTACCATTTTCTCAGACATGATTATCGATGTTTTGGATGCCAATAAAACAGTACCTGTTGCATGCATATCAGTGGTAAGGTTAATATGCAAAGCACTTTAGTTTTCTGACTATAAACATATTGGTGCTTTTGTGCGTCTGCAATCATTTGTTAGGGCAGTCAATCGGCCCGGTCGGCCTGCAACCCAGCTCGGAAAATCCGGGCTTTTTTAGTGACTAAACCCGGCCCGGTACATATGTCCGGGCTTAGATGATAGCAGCCCGGTCTAGACTGGGCTGGGGTAGGGCCCGATGATGTGTAGCCTGCTTCGGCCTGGTCCCAGCACCGATTCTCTCTCTCTCTCTCTCTCTCTATATATATATATATGTATATTATTTTTTAATAAAAGAGTTACTACAATACCCTCAGATCATGTTTTTTCCACTCATGAATCTCAGGGTATTTTTAGTAAAATACGCTTACAAAAGTATATAATCTCTTTTGCCATCATGATTTGTAGTTTTTTTTTCAAATTAAAAAAAAAAAAAGAGTTTACGAATAAACTAAATATGTATAAAAAAAATTTCAAAAGAAAAAAGGACCCCAACCCGGCTCAGCCCGGATTAGGGCCTGGCTAGGGCTGACCCCTTGGCGGCCCGGCCCATTGACAGCCCTATCATTTATATCTGTGGTATCTGTGCCCTACTTTCATATTTTTGTGGCCATTGTAGAATGTGCACTACATGGCATACTAGAACAGCAAAATTCCTTCTTTCTTGTTCCTTTTCTATGGAGAACCACGTGTCATTCAATAGAAAATTTTCTCAATTCTAATACAAATGCAACAACTTGGCACAGGTAATTGTTGCCTCAGCATCCCTGGAGATTGCAGGAAACAACCTAGCCGGCGAGGCAAAATTAGACAACTTTACCTTGAATTTAAAGTGGAGCAAAATTGGAAACTTTCATATGTATTTAATTCAGGTATGATTAATGATATCCTGCTTAAATATGATTCACTTCATCCTGCATGTGACATGTGTCCGTTTATACATAGGAATGACTTGAGAAAGAAAAATTACTTGATCATTATTATATCAATGTCGGATTAATAAATTTAAAATAGTTTTTGTGACTTTATAATTTGATGAATTAATTGGCATATAGTAGAGGGTAATGCAGGAAAACAAAATAACACTAACATAATACGATGGGGCTGAGATTAATAGTTAATTAATATGAACGAATAAAGCCTTAATTTCAAGAAAATTAACAAAGAAGATAACAGAGTTCCTAATCTAGCAATTTAGGGTGACTCAATTAGTGTTATTATTTGGTGGTACGTCCCCTTTAGGATCTAGAAGACTAGGGTTCAAAAGAATGAACTAGATCTCCGACAGTCTAGGGCTTTGTACGAAACCAATGATGGATTCTTTCCATTCCATACTAAACCAAAGAAGAAAGGATCGAATGTATTTGCAACTAAAGCTCAAAGCGAATAACCTCGCACGTAGGACTTAGAACGATCTTGGGCTTATGAAGAAGAAAGATCGAGCAAGCAAACTTACGATGTTAACTTTGTTAGAAAAATTAGGAACTGAAATCCGAAAATGAGGAAATGGGCAAGAGAAATTGGACTCGAGGCGCGTAATCGCTATCTTTAAAACGCTATTCGCTCCCTACTCGAGTTTGCAAAAAGGTTCCAGCGAGATGTTTCCAGGATGCAACGAGCCCAATCTCTTGGATGCGATCCGTTACTTTGTAACAATGGAGGATCGCCCCAGAAAACTCAATCCAATAAAGTACCAACAAAAGAAGAAAGCAAGATGAATTCTCAAGTTCTACGCAAGGATTTCGATGGATTTCAGAGTATCTGAAATTCTATCAAGAGATCTCTTTCTATAGATCTCAAGTGCCTTTTCAATATGACTGTTGGACCAACAATCATATTTTGGACGGCTCGGATCTCTCAGAGATCTCAACCGCTTCGTCCACTGGCTGTATGAAAGGTTGCACCTTTTCGAATTCAAATTCGAACAGTTGAAGAAAGCAAGATGAATTCTCAAGTTCTACGCAAGGATTTCGATGGATTTCAGAGTATCTGAAATTCTATCAAGAGATCTCTTTCTATAGATCTCAAGTGCCTTTTCAATATGACTGTTGGACCAACAATCATATTTTGGACGGCTCGAATCTCTCAGAGATCTCAACCGCTTCGTCCACTGGCTGTATGAAAGGTTGCACCTTTTCGAATTCAAATTCGAACAGTTGCACACCTTTATAAGCGGTTATAAAACGGTTAGGTCCAACGGTCAACATTTGATCAATCCGTTTGGCCCATAGAATTGAATTGACCCACTTATTAGTGGCCCATTAGGCTTGACCCGGCCCATGAATAATTTGACCATTGGATCTACCTGGTCAAAAAGTTAAACCCCTCCTTGCGATAATGCGCATGTGCGAAGTGCGAAGTGCGTGCGCGCCTAAAGCGCTAATCGCCACGCGCACCCGTGCATGAACGCGGCGGCTCGTCGTTAGGCACATTCTTCTTTTCTTATTGACAAACAATAATAGAAGGTGAAAGGTTGTATATATAGCATGAACCACTTTGACATTTACCAATGTGGTACTATTTATTTGCATACAAAAGTTGAGAACATCTATTGCCTAAAAAACCAACCCACAAAACTAAGAAATGAAAAGAAAGTTTTATTTTCTTTAAGATTATTTAAAATATTTATTATATAATAAATAAATATAACAATCCCCCATAATTTTTAAATAAAATAAAGACACTGGTACCGAAAATATGTGCATACTATGAAAGGGACCTTTTGGGTTTGATCCTTCACTTAGTGCAAACTTATCAAAGTCTTATTAGGGTGCACAAAGACCATAGTCTTGAACTGAGGACCCTATGTGACAAGACTGGATAAATAGCGCACACATATTTTCTTAAGATCGAGTTTTCTATAAAGCTAGCACTATTATGACCTTGTGCTTATATCCTAGTTTCATGAATGCTTTTTGAGAAAAATGATAATCTCATAGGAAGCGGTCACACCTTCACATTAATATAGGTAAGTATGTCAATGTGTTTCTGCAATCAAACACATTAACATAAAATGTTACAAACTTATTAAGAGTAAATACTCATCCTTCTCTTTTTCATTATAAATTTCAAGCACTTTATACATGTCTTGGGATGGACATTTTAACTAAATTAAAGTGCTTATAGTCATCACTCTCATGTCACACTCTTCCATTGAACTTAAGGATTTGTTGAATAAATATTAAGTTAGATTTTTGACAAATGTGATCGTCTATATGGTTTTAGTCCTATCTCAATAGATGTTTTCTTTACCAATTCTCTAGAAAATCCTTTGGTAAACGGATCAGCCAAATTGTTATTCGTCCGAATTGAGTCTATCTCAATTACTCCATCCTTGAGTAATTCTCTAATATAACGGTGTTGTAGACCAATATGTTTATTCTTTCCATTATAAACTTTATTGTAGGTTTTTGCTCTTGTAGCCCCACTATCACAATTTATTGTAATAGGTGACATATACTATGGCCACATAGGAATTTTCAAGAGTAAATTCTGAAGCCATTTTGCCTCTTTGCTACATGCCGTTAAGGTAATAAACTCAGATTCCATTGTGGAATGAGTAATACATGTTTGCTTTTTAGATCCCATGAGATCGCAGCACCACCGAGAGTGAATACCCATCCACTCGTTGCCTTTGATTCATCTAAATCTGAATTTTAACTTGCATCACTGTATCCTTTTAAAACATTAGGAAAATCAGAATAATTTAATCCATAATTTACAATTCCTTTTAAATATCCATTCCAATGATCATGACATGGATTACTAGTATATCTACTCAATTTTCCAACTGCATATGCTAAGTCGGTCTAGTACAGTGCATTGTATACATAAAACTACTGATTACTCTAGCATATTCAAACTGATTTACAGATCTACCTTTATTATAAAAGAGTTTGATGCTAGGATCATATGGTGTAGATGCTGGTTTACGATCTAAATGATTATATTTCTTGAAAAAATTTTCTATGTAATGAGACTGGGTTAAAGTAAGCTCATTATCAGTTCTTATTATTTTGATTCCTAAGATGACATCGACATTACCCATATCTTTCATATCAAAACTGGAAGAGAGAAAAGATTTTACATCCATTATACTGTCTAAATCAGTACCAAATATAAGCATATTATCTACATATAAACATATGATAACTCCCTTATTTGCAGTAAATTTACTATAAACATATTTATCAGATTCATTAATTTTGAAACCGTTAGAAACAATAACACCTTCAAATTATTCATGTCATTGTTTAGGAGTTTGTTTTAAACCATAAAGAGATTTAATTAATTTACAAACTTCTGCTCCTGTTCGGTTATTACAAAACCTTCAAGTTGTTCCATATAAACCTTTTCTAATTCACCATTTAAGTAAGCGGTTTTTATATCCATTTGATGAATTTGTAAATGATAAATAGAAGCAAGTGCTATTAAGATCCTAATAGTTGAAATTCTGGCCACCAACGCATAAATGTCAAAAAAGTCAATACCTTCATTTTATCTAAATTCTTTTGCCACCAGTCTGGCCTTAAACTTATCTATAGTTCCATCAACTTTTAGTTTTCATTTGAAAATCCATTTACAACCTATAGGTTTAAATCCTTCAGGAAGATCAACTAGTTTCCATGTTTTATTACCCATTATAGATTCTATTTCATCATTTATTACTTCTTTCCAAAAGGTAGCATCTTGTGATTTCATAGCCTCATCAAATGTTAAAGGATCATTTTCGATATGAAAAGAAAAAATGGTTTCATTTACTTGTTCTGATCTTGTTCCTTCTACAACAAACATATAAAAATCTAAACCAAAAGATTTTTCTTTTCGCATTCTTTTACTTTTTTTGAGATCCATGTTTTCTATATTTTCAGAATTTATAATTGGTTTTTCTTTATTTAAATTTTCATTAATTCTAGGAATAGAAGAAAATTAGTGTTCATAAAATTCAGCATCTCTAGATTCAATTATACTGTTTTGATCAATTGCACCCTTAGATTCAGTTACCAAAAATTTGTAGGCTTTACTGGATTATGAGTATCCAATAAATACACATTCAATGACTCTATTACCTAATTTGGGTCTTTTAAGATCTGGTAATCTAACTAGTGCACAACAAACCCACACTTTGAGATATTTAAGATTTGGTTTTCTTTTCTTCCATAACTTATGGGGAGTTATACTAGAACTTTTTTGTGACACTATTTAAAATATGACAGGCAATGAGTAGTGTTTCACCCAATAAATTTAAATTTAAGCCTGAATTTAAAAGCATGACATTTACCATTTCTTACGAATCTCAGAACCCATCTTTATTGAGTAAACTGGTCGAAATCAGATTCTTATGAATCTCAGAACATATAGTACATCGGTCAAAGGGTCTTATCAGAGGTCAATTTGAGATTGATTTTTCATAAACCCTTGACCTTTGTAGTTGAAGCGTTCCCCATGAAGAGCTCTTGTCCGTTCGTGTCCTCCACATAGTTGGCGAAAAAAGATTGGCAGTTATAAACATGTCTAGTGACACCAGAATCGATCCACCAGTCTTTTTCGCTTTCAACCATATTGATTTCGGAAATCATGACTACAAACTTTTCTTCAGTCACATTCACTTGAGATTCTTTCTCCCTTTTCAGAAGTCTGCAATCCTTTTTGAAGGATCGGGTTTACCACAGTGATAACAACTGCCCTTTTTCTTCTGACCCTGATGACCTTGGCTCTTATTTTTCTTGTTAGCCATATCAAATTGAAGTTACTTTTCCGCTTTCCATGTGATTTGGACGTGCTAACTTCCACCTTTATGAGCCTTTGAAGTTAATTGAGATTGCTCGCCTTTCTTGTCACGAACACGAAGTTCGTCTTCAACTCGAAGATGGTAGCACAACTCTTCAAACGAAAGTTATTTTTTTTTTTTAATGTTTGAGAGTATTTCTATAGTCCTTCCAAGAGGTAGGCAATTTGTGGATAATTGCATGATTGTGAAAGATGAGATCTATTTTTATGTCCTCTTGATTAATTTGACCGATAATATATTGAATTTCATGAACTTGATCGAGAATCGGTTTATTATCAGTCATTTTGTAATCTAAATACTGACTTACAATGAAGCTTTTTGTACTGGCATCTTCTGTTTTGTACTTTGTCTCCAGCGTCTTCCAAAGTTCCATTACAAACGGCATGCTCTGGTACACATCGAAGAGTGAATTTGCTAGCATATTGAGAATGTGCCATTTACAGATATATTCATCTTGCTCCCATTTCTGACGATTACGAACATTGGCAAGAGATTCTCCATCAGAATCTTCAGACTTTGTAGTTTTTGGAGTGGTTAGGACATAAGCAACTTTGAAAGTCGTCAATACGAAATGTATCTTTTGTTGTCATCTTCTGAAGTTGCCGTCGAATCGCTCCAATTTGACTAAGTCGTGAGTTATCACTTTTAGATTTGAAGCCATGATAATACAGATTAATGTTTTAAAATTGTTAGAAAAATTAGGAATAGAAATCCAAAAATGATGAAATGGGCAAGAGAAATTGGACTTGAGACACGTAATCGCTATCTTTAAAACGTTATTCGCTCCCTAGTCGAGTAAATCCTCGAGTTTGCAAAAGGGTTCCAGCAAGACATTTCCAAGATACGAGCCCAATCTCTTAGATGCGATATGTTACTTTGCAACAGTAGAGGATCGCCCCAGAAAATTCAATCTGATGTAGTATCAACAAAAGAAGAAAGCAAGAGGAATTCTCAAGTTGTATGCAAAGATTTTGATGGATTTTAGAGTATCTGAAATTCTATCAAGAGATCTTATATATATCTCAAGTGTCTTTTCAATTTGACTGTTGGACCAACAGTCATATTTTGGACGGCTCAGATCTCCCAAAGATCTCAATTGCTTCATCCAACGGCTGTATGAAAGGTTGCACCTTTTCGAATTCAAATTCGAACAGTTGCACACCTTTATAAGCGGTTATGAAATGGTTAGGTCCAACGGTCAACATTTGACCAATCCGTTTGGCCTAATAGAATTGAATTGACCCATTTATTAGTGCCCCATTAGGCTCGATCCGGCCCATGAATAATCTGATTGTTGGATCTACCTGGTCAAAAGTTACACCTCTCCTTGAGACGATGCGCATGTGTGAAGCGCGTGCGCACCTAAAGCACCAATGCGCCTAAACGCCAATCGCCACACACACACTCGTGCGCATGCGCGAACGCGGCGGCTCGCCGCTAGACACACTCTTCTTTTCTTATTGACAAACAATAATAGAAGGTGAAAGGTTCTATATATAGCACGAACTACTTTGACATTTACCAATGTGGGACTATTTATTTGCATACAAAAGTTAAGAACATTTATTGCTTAAAAAACCAACCCACAAAACTTAGAAATGAAAAGAAAGTTTTATTTTCTTTAAAATTATTTAAAATATTTATTATATAATAAATAAATACGGGTTGCATCCAAGAGATTGGGCTCATTGTATCTTGGAAACGTCTCGCTGGAACCCTTTTGCAAACTCGAGGATTTACTCGAGTAGGGAGGGAATAGCGTTTTAAAGATAGAGATTACATGCCTCGAGTCCAATTTCTCTTACCCATTTCATCATTTTCGGATTTCTGTTCCTAATTTTTCTAACAAACTTGAGATCAAAAGGAATGAAATAATTGAAATCACTTACGCGTAATGGAGAGATAAAACTAGATGAATCGGATGGGTAAATTGGCCTCGCACCAAACTCACAGGGGGAAGAAGAGTCACTCTTCTGGTTCAAAGAATCTCTCTCTCAAATTTGAAACAAAGTTCAATGTATTCAATAATCAATCTGTTCTTTTTTTTGTCTTTACAAAGCTATATTTATAGCCTAAGAAACCCCCACTAAGCATAAAAAGGGAAATAGAAAGACTCCTATTCTAAAATGGAAACTAAAACCTAACATGCACATCTAAACAACATTTCCGTTCGGGAATTCGCTCGAGCGAAACTGGAATTCGCTTGAGCGAAGTTGAAACTTGCTAGAGCAAATTTATATTCCGTTTTGACAATCCCTCTGGTCGAATTTGCTTCGGCAAATCTGGGTAGAGGCTCCATCTTCGCACTCTTTCATCTCAGTTTGCATTCTTTGGCCCTTCCTTGCTTTATCCTTTCCTTTCGCACCTTCGCTAATGTTGCCGACCCTCATTGTATGCAGCACTTTTCTTGCGTCTTCGGTATAAATTGTATGGCTTGAATCTGACGTCCCCATCAGAGGGTCAATTTATTTGTGTGCTTACTGTGTTTGTGAAGCTACACAGTGAAAATTATGTTTGGGTTGTAGTGATATCTCAGTGATATTGCTCTACAACCTAATATGATAGGGAATCCTCAAGAATATCTAATTTACAACATAAAGTAAGAGAAGGTGGCGTGGTGGAAAAGAGTGCATCATGTGAAAGTGAAGCTTGAGGAGGCCATTAGCTCAGAGAGAGCTCGGGTTAAAGAATTGGATTTTGGCAAGATTGTTGATGTGGGGCAGAACCATTTGGATAAAAATATAGGCTGATGTATACTTTGGCAATCAACAAGAATTTGATGGTTGTGGATTTTGGGAAAAGGGGTGAGAATATTAGTGTATGGAATATCCAGCTGTGTCGGAATTTGAAAGGAGTTGAGAGGTTCACTATGCTGACTGGAGAAGAGGATAGCAGGTGTAATCAAGACACTTGAGTGTGGAATCTGGTGACTGACGGTAGTCGGGAGGACTTCTGGTTCGAATTAGCGGCTGTGGCGGCACGATGGGAGTTTCCAATATGTATTGGTGGTGATTTTAACGCCATCAGGTGGCCTCACGAGAAGAGGGGAGGGGCTCCAGATAGAATGGTTCTGCGAGATTTCGATACTCTCATCCAGGAATGGGAATTAATTGATATTCATATGTTGGGTGCTCAATACACGTGATCCAGCCTCCAAGATACACCCACTCTGTGTCGCCTAGGCCGATTCCTTTGCTCTTCGGAGTGGCTGGATATGTTCCTTGCAGTCACCTTTCATGGTTTGGCTTGGGCGGTCTCCGATCACCGACCTCTGCTATTACGGTGCGACTCTAGAGGAAAGGGCCCTTCTCCTTTTCGCTTCGAGAACATGTGGCTACTCAATGAGGAGTTCCGGAATTTGGTCCCCGTTTGGTGGACCGAATGCGAACTAGTTGGGACGATATCCTACACATGCATCTCCAAGCTGAGTCATATCAAGAGTCATACTAAGGTGTGGAATCGGGATGTTTTCGGTTTGGTGCATGCAGCCAAAGAAGCGTTTCTTGAACAACTGAAAGCCTTGGATGCGATAGAAGATCTCAGAGTTTTGACAGTTTTGGAACTCGAGGGTAGACACAAGTTGAGGGTCGACTTCAATGACAAATGTCTGGCAGAAGAGGTTTGTTGGAAGCAGAAATCTAAGGTTCATTGGCTTAAGGAAGGGGATAATAATGCCAAGTACTTTCATTCCGTGGCTAACGTGTGGGACAAAAGCAAATTTTTGGGGCAGATTTCAGTTCATGGGTTGATCGTCACTGAGCCGGAGCATATCAAACTCAAGGTTGTCGAGTTTTATAAAGCCTCTATACGTAGGAGGGGGGTCTTGGCCGCACCTAGAGGGAGTTCCGTTTCAATTCATCTCGGCTGGCGATCAAGCAATAGTGGAACAACCGTTTGAGGAGGAGGTTTGGTAGGCAGTTAAAGGTAGTGGAAAGAATGAAGCCTCGGGGCCTGACGGATTTACAATGGAGTTCTACCGTAGTTTCTGGGGCCTGATTAAGGCTGATTTGATGGTTGTCTTCAACGAGTTTTTTGGCAACAACTTCATTGGCCGCAACACGAACTCCACGTTTATTTCATTGATTCCGAAGACAGATGGTGCGGTGGATCTTAAGGACTTTCAGCCCATCTGCTTGCTCAATTGTGTTTACAAGATTATTTCCAAGGTTTTGGCCAATCGCATCAAGCCACTAATGACTCTGGTCATCTCGGCTAACCAGGGAGCCTTTGTGCAAGGTAGACACTTAGTCGATACTGTGGTTGTGGCTTAGGAGGTGGTCCATTCAGCACACCGCTTCTGCAATCCCGCTGCACTGTGGAAGATCGACATGGAGAAGGCGTACGACCATGTTAATTGGGATTGCTTAGACTACATGATGAGCAGATTTGGGTTTGGGGAGAGATGGAGGAGGTGGATGAGAGCGTGCTATTCTTCAACGTGGTTCTCGGTGATGGTTAGCGGATTGTCGGTTGGATATTTCAAGAGCTCAAGCGGAGTTCGGCAGGGTGACCCTTTGTCCCTCTTTTTGTTCAACATGGTCTGTGAAGCACATGATCTTCTTACTCAGGTTCAACGGCTTAATTTTATCTCCAATATTCAGGTGGGGTCGACGGGTTGCCACATCACTCACCTCCAATATGCGGACGACACTATTCTTTTCGGCAAGGAGGATGTGCTTGAGTTTAGCAATCTGTCGGGGGTCCTCTCCATTTATGAAGCAGTTTTGGGACATCGCATCAATTTGCATAAGTCGTCGGTAACTGAGATTGGGGTTGGAGGGGCTTCTGAATCAGATAGCATAGGTGGTTGAGGGGGAGAAGGTGATGCTTCTCATCCCCTATTTGGGGCTCCCGCTGGGTATTAGGCAGCCTTCCACTAGAGATTGGGACCCGATTATTCTAAGGTTTGAACGGAGATTAGCGGTGTAGAAAGGGATGCTCCTTAGCAATGGGGGCTGCCTTATCCTAGTTAAAATAGTCTTATCTTCTCTCCCAGTATTTTTTATGTCTTTGTTCAAGGGCCCCGCGGGGCGGGGGGGGGGGGGGGGGGGACAAAGGTTTAACCTCGTGAATTGGGAGACCTATTAGCTTCCTTTGAGATACAACGGGTTAGGGATTCGTAGTCTGAGCACTATGAACATTGCTATTCTTGGGAAATGGTTTTGGTATGCAGGTTTGGATAGCGAAAGAAATAGCCTATGGGTGGCTGTTTTGGTGGATAAATATGGGTGGATGGAGGGCCAATAGGGTATTAACATGGATGTAGCATATGCGCTCTCGCCGTGGAGGGGCATTTGTGGGACTTGGTGCCTGTTTTCTCGATGGATTCAATTTCCGTGGGGAGACGGGTCTCGAATTCGGTTTTGGGATGACCCATGGGTGGAAGTCAGGCCTCTAAAGGAGATTTTTCCGAGGATGGTCCGAATTGCAGCTCTTCCTCATGGTTTGGTGGCTAGTTTCTTTTCGAAAGGAGAAGGGGAGGGGGGGGAGGGTGGTGGTCTGGAACATGGCTAGTCGGAGACTCCTTAGAGACGAGTTTCTCCCGTATCTCCGGGTGATGAGTTTTCTCTATGGTGCGTTGCAAAATCAGGGTCGGGTAGATGAACGGATTTGGATTCCTAGGTCAAGCCTTATTTCCGGGTGTTGGCGAGTCGACCTTTAATTAGGTCGAGTTGGGCTGGTTTATGGAGGGCTCCTATGCCCCCCAAAGTGTGTTTTTTCTCATAGACATTGATGAGAGAGGATTCTCACGATTGATCAGCTGATTAGGAGGGGGAAAGACCTCTCTAATGTATGTGTCATGTGCTTGCAAGCGGAAGAATCGTCGACGCATCTATTCTTACATTGCTGGGTGGTTGCCAAAATCTAGGGAGTTATTCTCAAGTCGTTTGATATGGGGTGGGCTCACTCTGAAAACGTCTCTCAACAGTTTTTGGCATGGTCCGAAGCTTAGTAGCAGGAAACGTCCCTAAACATCCACGTTTCTTAGGGGAATCGCAGATCCCCGTTTCGAAAACAGACTCACCTAGGAACCGCAGTTCCTAAACATTAGGAACCGCGGTTCATACGTTCTGTATGTTAAAAAAAAAAGATAATATATGGTGTTTCATTATACAAAATAGATACTTATGTAAGAAAAATGAAAATGTTAGAAAAAAAAGATACTAAAGAGATCAGAAATTGAAAAAGTTAGAAAAAAATTAAAGAAATTAAAAACCCTAAAACATACCTTTATTTTTTCATCTTCTTTTAATAGAATTTTTTTTACAGGAATTTATTCTTCGTCTTCGTCGGCATCGTCTTCTTTATTTCTTCTTCTTTCTCCTCTCTCAACGTCTCTCTCTCTTTTTCTCTCGGAAACCCCCTCTCTCCTCTCTATCTCTCTTTTTCTCTCGGAAACCCCCTCTCTCTTCTCTATCTTTCTCTCGGTCGCTGAGAACGACTCCATCAGTTGGTCTCTATCTCCTTTCTCTTGATAGAAGCGTAAGGGTATAATTTTAAAACCCTTAAAGTTGGGTTTTTAAAATTAAGACCATCTTTTACTTGCTAGAATATATTAAATGGACTTTTAATATATTAAAGTTGGGGGCTTATGTATCAAAGCCCTATAAATGAGATTTTATAATTTAATACCCTATCAAAGTTGGGGACTTATTTTTCAAAACCCATAAAGCCTACCCTCCGGCTTTATACTTTAATACCAGTGTTTGCAACCGATGATTCTTTAAGTGCAACCAGGTTTTTCACCCTCTAATATGTTAGACTGCCTTGAATCAGCCGATCGAAATCGTTTTGCCTTTCAACCATCCATATGTAGATTTCAAGATCATGGTAGATCTCGAGATCATAACTCACTTATCATACGGTCATATTTTGATTCCAAGTGTCAAAGGGATAGATCATAGATTTAAGTGCAACAGGCCCAAAAATAGCGTTTTAGGGAGATTTAAACCATCCGCTTGTCGACTATTATCAACCGCTGTTTTTTTAATTTTGATGGTTGATATTAAAGTTCATCAATCGGATGGTTCACATGAATCATTTTCTGCCCTAATTACCATGTATACACGAAAATAGAAAGGGACCAACTCTCCTTACCGTCATTTAAGTGCTATTTAAATGATCTTACACCATCAATGTTTTAAGATGTGAGTGATCAGAGCAGTCAAAGAGATAGATCATAGATTTAAGTGCAACAGGCCAAAAAATAGTGTTTTAAACCAGATTTAAACCATCCGCTTGTTGACTATTATATCAACCGTATTTTTTTAAATTTTGATGGCTGATATTAAAGTTCGTCAATCGGATGGTTCACATAAATCATTTTCTGCCCTAATTACCGTGTATACATGAAAATAGAAAGGGAACTCTCCTGACCGTCATTTAAATGGTGTTTAAATGATCTTACACCATCAATGGTTTAAGAAGTGAGTGATCAGAGCAGTCAAAGGGATAGATCATAGATTTAAGTGCAACGGGCCCAAAAATAGTGTTTTAAACCAGATTTAAACCATCTGCTTGTTGACTATTATATCAACCGTAGTTTTTTCAATTTTGATGGCTGATATTAAAGTTCGTCAATCGGATGGTTCACATGAATCATTGTCTGCCCTAATTACCATGTATACACGAAAATAGAAAGGGACCAACTCTCCTGACCGTCATTTAAATGATCTTATACCATCAATGGTTTAAGATGTGAGTGATCAGAGCAATCAAAGGGATAGATCATAGATTTAAGTGCAACAAGCCCAAACTAGTGTTTTAAATCACCCGCTTGTTGATTATTATATAAACCGTCGTTTTTTAATTTTAATGGCTGATATTAAAGTTCACCAATCGGATGGTTCGCATCCACTTATCAACGTGTTTCATCAAACTGAGACACTTAGCAAACCACCATTAGTGCATTTATTGGATAAAACAATACAACCATCAGATGGGCAGAATAATCATTTTAACATATCACTAGTATATTCGTTGGTGCTTAGCCAAACACCTAATACTAATCTATTATAGAATAGACATTTGCAACCACCGCCTCCTTCAACCTGTGCATGAGCATGGGCAAATGTACCAAACAAAACATTAACTTTAAATGCCATTCAGTAGTTTATTTTAAAAATAAAATAGAAAGAGAAAATCTAATTAATAAATACTATATGTCTATTCTTCATCATTACAAGCAATTAAGTACAACATTCTACATCATTGCAAGCAATTACAATATAATTATTTGTAGCATGGCAATGTTTCCAATGAAACAACCCACCCGAGCCTCTTTTTCTCCGTTTTTCTTCTTCAACTAAGCTATTTTGAAAGTTGGGGTTGGACAACTACAGCTCTACACCTAAGCTAAGCTGCTCATGGATGTGTTGAAGTGTTGAACCAGTGATTTTCTTATTCTACAACTTATATTCAAAGCATCTAAAGGTAAAAGCTTTATCTTTTATTTTATATTTTAGCTTTATTATGGATCATAATATAGATGAAATACACAATGAAGTTAGTAGAGATGAGATAGATGAAGCAACTATTACTCCTTTGTGGAATTATATTACTAAGATTGTTGAAAGCAAATGATCTAAAGGGGGAGGTACTTTAAAATTTACACGCAACTATGGCTGTCGAGAGAAACCTTACTCTGACTCTTATTCTCGAGTTAAAGCTCATTTGATCGGGCTTTTGCCTAATCAACCAGCTCAAGGCATTGCCATGTGTCTAAACGTTTCTCCCGCAGAAAGAGAGTGGTTACGAAAAGAAGAGAGGGAAGCTTGAGAAGTCTATGGAGTTGCTAGTAATAAGGGAAAATCAAATAAACACCAATCAATCAATGAAGTAGCAACAACAAATAGAACACTTTTGAAAAATGGGCCACTAGCAAAAATGTTCGACATTGGTGAGCGGGATGCTGTAGATGCTAAAATTGCACGTTGCATATACGCCAATGGAATACCTTTCAATGTTGCTAGGTCTCCTTATTGGGTAGATATGGTGAGTGCAATATACCAAGCTCCCAAGGGATGCAAACCCCCTAACTATGAAAAATTGCATACTTCATTGTTGGATAAAGAAAAAATAAAGTTGCAAAACTCGTTAGCCTCTCTTTCCCAAGAATGGAATACATATGGTGTACCAATTATTTCTGATGGATGGACGAATATGAAAAATGAAACATTAATTAACATTATGGCAATTTCTGGAGGCTATTCTATGTTTGTAAATGCACATGATTGCTCCGGAATTGTAAAATCGGGAGTAAACATAGCGGATTTGCTTTTGAAAGCAATAGATTCAGTTGGAGCATATAATGTTGTGCAAGTACTAACAGATAATGCTTCAAATTGCAAAGCGGCGGGGCAAATTATATAGCTTAAGCATCCTCACATTTTTTGGTCCGGTTGCTTATCATATATATTAAATTTGCTAATGAAGGATATTGCAATGCCTAAAAATCCGTGTTTGGCGTTTGTAGATGAGCAATACAAGAGAGGTAAGAAAATTGTGAAGTAAGTCAAAAATCACTCAGCTGTTCAATATTGTTTCCGTACTTTTTCAGAATTAGAAGTGTTGAAAGTAAAGAAAACAAGATTCGGGCACCACTATATTGTTCTTCGTCGTTTGGTTAAAGTTCGGGCCGCATTAGTCTCTATTGTTTTAAGTAAAGAGTAGAGAGATGAAACTTGCTAGTAGTGATGAAGAACATGAAGAAATTGAAAAGATCATTCTCAGTAATGATTTTTGGACCCAAAGTGAATTAGTTTTGAAATTCACAAAGCCCGTTTTCAATATGTTAAGGTTTGTGGATTCTGGTAATCCGTAATTGGGGAAGTATATGAAGAGATGGATACTATGGTTGGGCATGTGAAAGAGGCCCTTTGTGATGAAGAAACTCTATCAGGTTGTTTATGAAATCATTGTTCAACGATGGGATAAAACTAATAATTCATTACATTGTCTTGCATTTGTTCTGACACCTAAATTCTATTCACAACAATGGTTGGATGCACTTGCTCCTGGTGGTGAGAAAAGAAAGAAGCCTCATGTTGATCCAGAGGTACAAAAGGGTTATTTAGGTGCACTGAAAAAACTAGTTTCAGATCCAACATAATCACAGGTTATTAAAAAAGAGATAAGTGATTTTGTGAGCAACAAAGGTGCATTTTCATGTCCTGAAGCAATGATGGATCAGGGAACATTAGATGTGACTTCATAGTGGAACCTCTATGGTAGCTCTACAAAATTGTATTCATTGGCAATGAAGGTGTTATCTCAAAGTGTGAATTCATCGTGTGCAAAGAGATGTTGGAGCACATACAGTTATATTCACAGTGTGAAAAGAAACAAAATGAGTGCATCAAGGGCAGAGTCTTTAGTTTATGTGCACTATAACCTTAGAGTGTTGGGTAGATTTAGAAATGATTACTTGACTGATTATAAGAATTGGGATATTGGTGCAGAAGAAGGTTATATGGAAGAAAATGTGTTGGCACATGAAGATGATGTAGGAATTGATTCAGATAGTGAGTCTCCTCGTGCTTTTCAAGCTTCTTGTCCGATTCAAATTGGCCCCTCTTTACAGCCATCATCTCAAAGCCAACCTCTAACTCATGAACAACACCGTATAGAGGTGAGGATGGGAAAGAAACCGCGAAAGAGTTGAAGACTTGAAGTTTGATTTTGTTATTAAAGCCAAACCTTTTTTTTGTTAAAGTTTTTTGTGTGCTTCAAGTGTATGTTTTGTTTCTTTTTTAATATATCACTAGAATTTTTTGGTATTTTCAAATTGTAAGAATCTAATGATTCTAATGTAAGAGAGCAGTTGAACATTTTGAATATTAAAAGTGGATGTCTCTTCCAAATACTGTGAGTGAATATATGCTTCCTTATTCTAATGGGACTATCATCTAATTAAATATGAAGATATAACTTTTGCAAGAGGCTAATTGAACATTTTGAATTTTTTCAAAAAAAATAAAATAATAATAATATATATAGGCGCTCCCTCGTCCTAGATTTTAAAAACTTGCCACTTCATCGCTCCCGCTCTCCCAAATCCGCTTCCGCACCCGCTCCTGCTTCGTGCAACTAAGGTTCAAAGTATGCTTGGAGGGAGAGAGGGGGGTCTTTTGGAGAATCAGTTTCTTCGCAGTCTTATGGTGTGTGTGGTTAGAGAGAAATGCCCCTATTTTCAATTGGAGACGTCGCCCTATTGGGATGGTATTGAAGAGTATCTGGGGCATCATGTGCTGCTGGGTGGCTTTGGATTAGGGCTATCAACAGGGCGGGTTTCAGCCCGGGCCTGGCCCGGATGGGCCGGGTTCGGGTCCAATATTTTTAGTCATTTAATAAATGGGCCGGGCCGGACTAAGCCTGGATAAGAAACGGGTTCGGGTTCTGGCTGCAAAGTGTAAGGCCCTGCCTGGTCCGGTAAAATGAGGTCCTTATATAAAAAAAGAAACTCTTAAAAAATTTTAGAAACCCGCCTTGGCCCGGATAGCTAACCGGGCCGGTTCGGTCTACAACATTTCAAAACTGGGTTGAGCCCGGCCCGGCCCAGTTAGCTATCGGGCCGGTTTGGGCCCAAATTATATCTTTAAAAAAGGGGCCGGTTGAAAAACCCGGCCCGGCCCATTGACAGCCCTACTTTGGATAAAGAGGGGGCTGGTGGGGTTCCTCTTGCATGGGACCCGGAGTAGACCCAGTGGGTTGCCATCCTTTTCCCTTTTTTTGTTTCTGTTTTTTAGTTTTTTTCTCCTTTTTGATGTGGTTTCTTGCTTGCCGACCTTTCTGTGGTTGCGAGCTCCTTTTGGTCGGGATGGGTGTTTTTGTTTTCTCTGCGCATCACTGTTTTTTAATCCAATTTCGTACCATTACTAATAAAAAAAAAATGTTGAAGACCATGAAATATGATTACCAGTCAGTTAATATCTATTACGTGGACAAATATCCAGTCTGTTTAACTGTTGAGAATATAAAAAACCCATCAGTTAATGTGTTATGATGCTAGTATTAGCGCACTTGATTTGCATTAGTTATATTTTTGTATTACTAATGGGTCTTAGAAGGATTGAGAGGTCTGTATTATTTGTGCTTGAGAAAATTAGTCTCCGGTTTCTTTGCTATACAATTTAACTTGATATATTGTAAAGCTAGCCATGATATAAACTATGAAGTTTATGATATAAAGTGATGGTCTCAATCCTCATAAATTTTTGCAGACTGTGATGCGGGTCTTCTTGAAGGATGTGTTATTGCCGTATGTGAATTCGCACCTCAAGAAAGGATTCCCATTGCCCATTATTCGTGGTTTCACCCTCAAAGATGCTGACATTCTGTTAACGCACTCGAGAATTGCGGTTTGCAGTGATGTGGTGTTCACCGGCAGTAGGGATGATTTAAGCAGCTCCCAGTTCTTTATTAGAACCAATAAGAGCAGAAACTGTTGATTTGGAGAAGAACCCATGTTCAGATTGGTTACACAAATTGGTACCCACCGTAAGAAAATGAATTGGTGCAACGATTGCTCATGATGCTTCACTTTTTGTTACCAATCCCAACACAGATCGAGTTATTTTTTGAAAACCTTTGTAGAATCGACCCTGTCAATATGAATCGCAGATGGGAATAAGCCTCGGTTGTGTTCGACAGGTACATGATCTTAGGGAGGATTACAATAATTACCTTTATGTACAGCTATTTTTATAGTTTGGTTGTATTTTTATTTAATTATTTTTTATGTTTCTTTGGAGACTTGTGTGTTGTAAAATGAAATTCTCAGTTATATGTGATGGAAGTTACTCTTCCTAGTTCATATATGATTATGTATTTTCGTCGATTCTGTGCATCTAATCTATGAACTCTTGGATGCTCTTCATTTCGTTAATAGGATTGACCAAGTGACATTAACTATCTGTTTAAAGGGTGTTGTGTGACTATCCCCAGCATAGGTGACTGATGGGATGACGATCAGGGGCATCCAAAAGGTACCCATCAATTAGATAGTGCAGATCAGTGGACATGGATGCTGATGTGGGTAGAGATTATTGTATAAAGCTTATATATTTTTCGATGTAAAGGATTGTAATCTTCTATATCGGGTTTAGGGGGTTGCGTCTGGTCGTGCTAGGTTCCGGTTGGTCTGGGGTAAACTAGAGTACGGTCTATCTCAACCTCAACATGACCTGACCCAAGTAGCAGAAACCCGGGCCGGTTCAGGCTGGGTTGGATTAGGATGTTAAGTTAGGGAGCCACGTCGGGTTGGGTAAACCCAAGGCCGGAATAGGACCCATCTGGTAAATGGGTCGAGATTTCCCACCCAACTGGTTTGGATTTTGCACCCTAACTGGTCCGTTGGTCAACCCAACCCATTTACAAACCACGCACGGGCAACGAAAGTGGAAAGGTGTATGAAAAGCCTTTACCTTAAGTATCCTGTCAAAAGCTGACTTCCACAGAGATCAGGGTCCCTAGAAATTTGCAAGTCTCCTTTTGACAAGATTTGATACCTTTTCGTATTCTAATCCATAAAATCATATCATTTATGATGAAGTGTACGGCTATTCTAAGTACCCCAATTTTTTCGGACGAAAATCATTGACTGATTTGAATCAAATGATGGAGATTGTTTTTTGTTCCAATCTTCCTCACAATAGTTCGTAAGATCATCGCACACCTATCAGACAGTTAGATGTTGATTCCACATGGCACATATCCCTAAATGTAAAGGTCAACTCCTTTGCGCATCACTTTGAAGGATGTGTGTCACGTGGAATCAACATCTAACCGTCTGATAGGCGCGCTATGATTTTAAGATTTATCATGAGAAAGATTGGAATAAAAAAAATCTGCACCGTCTGATTCAAGTCAGTCAATGATTTTCGTCCATAACTATGGTACTTACTAATTTACTATTAAACGGGTGAGCCTAGCGGTACCCTATGATGAATTGAGTGTAGTTATTATGCGACATGCCACATGCATTTTTGCTATCAAAGTCAGATTCATTTACTCTTCGTGGATTTGAAATGTCTGTGCACTCTAAAATGAACGGTTCATATTTTTTCAAAGATGGTAACTTATACATTTAACTGAAGTGACTAGAATCACTCATTGTGGATCTGAAGTGTCTGATCTGTGCTCTAAAATGGATGGTTCATACTTTCTTAATGGTCAAAATTAAAGTGAACCAATCTTATGGTTAAATAGACATAAGCTTTTAGTTGAAATCGTTGACGGCCTACTGGTTGGACTCCTTAGACTGTTGCAAGTTCCAACAGCCTAGAAGAGGTTGGTAGTAGCACTATATGTGTAAATACGCTCACAAGAGTCACTCTCATTGGGCATGTTTGATTGCAGACGTTTCACAGTTATAATTGGCACTCGTCGATACACGTAACGACGAGCGGATATGAGGGTCTCCCTTCGTATGTGATTTTCGTAATCATAAGTTAAAAAGCGTCGAAACGCGTGTACTCTTTGATCTATCAAACTACTGCTCACGATCAAAACAGCAATTATAACAATTAAACGTGTCTCATTTGACAATCAAACGCACCCATAGTTTACTGTAGTCACCGAAATCGCTCACTTATAGAAAAAGTAATGATTAAATGGTAATTTTTTGTTTATCAATTAAATCATGATTTTTTTTAAAATGATTTCTTGAAAAAAAAAAAAAAAAACATGATTAATTCACGACTCTTTCAATATATATATATATATATATATATATATATATATATAAGCCAGCTCCGTAGGACCTGGTTTGGGGGTTGGAGTGCATGAATGAACTTATACACTCAAATCCTAAATCACATGCCACATGGCACATGATCTTAAAACAATACCCCTCATGGCATGTGATTTATTAATTTTTTTTTGTTGTCAAAGTTTATGTAATGCCTCACACATTCTGGATTCCCCCCCCCCCCCCCCTCCCTGACCACGTTTTGGACAGTAGATATATATCAGATCGTCCTCAAGCAAGCTGTTGTGGTACCTGATCCCTTGTATGGGTGCCAACTATATCGCACCTGATTCAAATGCATGGATCCACCATGCTTTCCAACCCAAATCCCTGGGCCTCTATATATAAAAACTTTTTCAATAAATTCCGACGCTTTCAATAAAAAAAAAATTCAATATTTCATTTTTCTCCTTGTTGCCAATTTTTTTCCGAAGTTTCCTTTCGCTAACTTATTCTTGAAGGCCATAATGACAAATTTCATTTTCGGCAAAATTTTAGTTCATTTCGGATAAATTTTGGGAAAAGTTCGAATAGCTTTAGAAAAATTCCAAGGAGTACGAAAAATATTATATATATATTTTATTTATTATTTTTAAAATGACTAAAATTAAAAAAAAATTCATTAATTTCAGCAAAATTTCATTAATTTTAGAGATGAAAAAATTTCTTCAGAACCCTATTTCGGTAAATTTCAAAAAAAATTGTTACCATCGTGAACGCCAGCTACGTGACTATTGTCATTACATTAAAAGCCCAATATTTAACTGACACTAACTTTACGTTAACTCTTTTTACCACCAATCAAAATATCACTTACCAACCGTTACTTGAGCGAAAAAAAATATCACTTACCAATCCCAACCGTTAATTGCACATTTAGCAGTTTGTAACGTTATCATCATCATTATTCAGTTAATACAAACTGGATAATAATGGGTCCTGTTACTAAATAACCCAACAATTGGTGCTTATTTTTCTGATCAGCTCTCCCTTCCCTCTTTTCTAATGAAGATCTCCAAAGGAAAATTTGACCAGTACCTTGATTTCGCCAATCTTTACCAGCAATCACCCAAATGCTGCTCGATCCAACCATTAAATTGATGGGCAATACCATCCGATCGTTTGCTTCCTTTCAGCAATCGGATTAAGTATGCCATCTCTACCGTTGTATTAACAGCTTAACACACCAAAAACCGAAAGGCTCAAACAGGTTCAGAAAATTACACCACGACTGCTTCTTTTTGGCGCTTTTAAGCTCTTAATCACATGGAAGAAATTTTTTTGAAAGCAATTTCGGCCCTGAATCAGATTTAGACATTGACTTATGGCATCACTTGATAGAAGTGCCACATGCACGCAATCCGCGACCTGACCACAATCTCGAACGTGGATCGGTTGGTCACTCTATACCAACTCTTTTCTTTGATGGTGCTAAGCCCCTTGCTATATTTCCTATTTTTCAACTTTTCAGATGAATGAGAAGAGAAGTGACCATGGCTCAAAATCAAATAAGTTTCACAGGCAGTATGCTACATGCAATGAGATTACAGATCTAGTAAGAAGTCACGGAGTCTAATCTCAGCTCATTTTCCAGAGCAATGTAAAAAAGATAATGATACATTTGATCCCTTTGCATTCCATATTCGAAGATGCGAACGGATATATTCATTAAAAAGAATCAATGCATTTCTTATATACCCATAGGTGTATTGGAGTTGAATCATATTTTGGATCATTTATTTGAATATGCATTTTTATTCCCTAAAATCCCTCACGTACAATATGGTTCTGTTTTTATCCAAAGCTTGATAGAAGAAGAGACAGGAGAAATGTGCCCAAAAGTGTGTCCCTTTTTCACTGGAGAGCTGGAAGGACCTTCCCTGAGCATGTCCCAAATCCAACATTGTATCCTTTCCCCTGCAAATCTCGTGAAATTTCCAAGTGTTAGCACAAAATCAAACCATAAAATCATTTTCGGTTTCTCACTTAATGCTAAAAACAGAGACAAAAGCATCAAAGCAAAAATGGTCTTATGTAGTGTGGATATGGAAAAGAGCATGGATGTCCAACACAAAGAAGCACCAAAATTACCAAATCGACGTGATTTTCATCTGAGAGGAATGATTCTATGGTGTCGCTTTCCATCATATATAAATGTTGTCACATGGTGGCCCATTACTGATGCAACAACAGTATATTATACTAATGATTGGTCATCATTATAGAATCATTATTTTTCTTCATTGCAAGTAGAACCCATCATTATCATCATCACTTTGTCCCAATTACTTAGGAGTCGCTTTGTAAATCCTATTTTTCCACTCATTTCTATTAGGGCCTAACTCACTCACTCTGCAGTCCTTCATGTCTCCTCTCACTACTTCCTTCCTTGTTTTTATTGGTCTTTCGCTTCCTTCACTTCCTTGTTCATTGCACTTGTTTCTTTGTACAGGGGCTGTTTTAGATTTCCAATTGACAAGTCAAAATCATATCAACGACTTTCTTTGATTCTCTTCTATTATTGGCTACTTTTAAACATTCTCTTATATATTTCTAATTATGTCCGTTCAAGTTACAGTTCACATCCACTTTAAGAAATACGTCTCAGCCACATGTATTTTCTTCTTGCCACTTCTTCATAGCCCAACACTTTGCATGATAAGATAATGCATGTCTTAGTGTCATCTTATAAGAGACTAAAAGCATCTCTTCACTCAAAGTTAATGGGCTTTGGAGTGATGGCCAGGTACCCGCCTTAGGAACCGTGTAACTTGAGTTGGAATCCCTCCCTTGTGGCTACCCTAGGGATTTATATCCCGTGCTGATCTGGCACGTGCTAACTTGGGATGCACACGTGTCCCTGGGATTAGTCAGGTGCTCAAAGAGGCCCGGACAGCCAGGTTATCAGAAAAAAAGGCATCTCTTCAAGTAAAGTGGCACGCATTGAGCACACAAGATACCTCTCACATTTCCACTTTGCTCACCCTACATTATTTTGTTTGAGAAATCCCCAAGCCCACCATCTAGTTGTATAGTTGGAGGCCAAATACTAAAATAATCTATCATATTCTGACACTAATGACTAAATGGTTTTCTATTTCGACCAACTCATTCTCCCTTAAACTTTTACTCCATATATCCCGTCTCTGCCTTGCTAGTTAATGAGTTGAAGATATTACTATTCTTCATATTTATTTCTTCCTTGGAAAGAAAGAAATGACTATTTTCTGGTAAAAGGAAAGTGGTGAAGTCGGTAATTCAGGATGTGGGTCAGTGTCTGTTCGTGGGATTCAGTAACCAAATACTTTGCTAGATTTTCTATGGCGGATATCCAACAGGAATTGGTTAATCTACTTCAGGAAACTCATAAATGCTGTTTTCTGCCTTTTTTATTTTCATTTGGCTGTATCCTGATTATGTTTTAGGCGCTGGTTGCAGGTCTTTGCTCCTTGTATCAGGCCTTTTTTCTTTCTATTGTAATTAATTTTCACCATTACCAATAAAGAAATAAATTAATGTAATATCATTGCTATAGTTAAGATCCCAAAAGAATTCTGAGTTGTTTCTATCCCTTTTAATCATTTTTGGCACACAGTTTGCACTTCCCAGTAATGAAACACAAAGGCGAGTGAGAATTCCCTGTAAACAAATTGTTCTATAGGTCTAAGGATATGGGTCCAGAAAGTGGGTTGAAGAAGAATCTGTGGAAGTCAATTTGTACGCATAACAAATAATTTAGGGTGGGTATTAGATATAAGGTTGGTTGGGTAGGTGATAGCATAAGGTTCTGGTCCGATTTATGTTGGAAAATGATATGATCAGTTGCATATTGTTTTCCCTAGCCTTTGTAAAAATTGCCTAAAATAAGGAAGCTTTAGTCACTAGGTAATGAGCACTTTGAGGTGTCTAAGTAGTCGGGTTTTGTGGGATCATTGCTTCCTATGTTTGCTAGAAATTTGAAAGTTGAGGAGCTTGTGTTATATGGTAGGTTACAGGAGTTGGATGTATTTGTTTTTTTTATCAATGAAGTGCAAATATATTAAGAGTGCAGGGAATATGCATCCAGATGCAGGTCTGGAGGGCTTCGAGGAGTTGGACGTTTTTTTTTTTTTTTTTATCAATAAAGTGCAAAAATATTAAGAGTGCAAGGAATATGCATCTGGATGCAGCCCTGGAGGGCTGCACTTGGACGCCAAATTACATGCCCGATCAACCCAAAACAACACCCATTTTGGGTTGATCAGCAATGTGGCATGTGAGTTAAAAAAAACAAAAAAAGGTTTTTTTTTGTTGTACTTTTTTGCCTTCATTTGATAGGTCAAGGACAGGATGACCTACAATTGGGCACCTTTGACCAAATCTTTAACAGTGGATATGCCTCAAATAATGCCCAAATTTTTTGGTGGTACCTGGTCGATCTTGTCTCAGTTGCTGTTGCACCCAGTCCTTGTGATGGGTGCCACATGGTGCCTAGATGGTCTGGATGCAGACCTATGGGCTGCATCCAGACTCATAGTCCTGGTCCCCATATTTTGAATAAGATAAACTACGTTCCTACCTTTGCTGCAGTGAGCTACTACAGCACAGACCGACCTAAAAACAACAAAAGAGAAACTATAGACACACAAACCAGGAAACACGCACCAATACAGTGCTCTACAGAACACAGCCCCATAATTGGAGCACCAAGGGAAACCTTGCCAGCCCGAAACAGCCCCTTAGACCAAGGATACCTGCCCAAGGTCCTAGAGTCTACCTCATGGTTGTCAAGGTGACGCTATGGCCTCACCATGGCGAATGGCGATGAGAAACACTATATACAACCAATTAGCCATGATGGCTAAATGTCATGGTGAAATAGCACTATGGCGTTGCTATGCACGCTATTTTTTATTTTTTAGTTTTGGATAATAACGCATAATACCTATAAAATAGATAAGTTATAAGTATGACATTGTTATAACTAATAATACTCATAATTTATAATATATAAGTTACATATGTTAACTTACAAATTACAAAACCCTCGACTCTCTCTCTCTCTCTCTCTCTCTCTCTCTCTCTCTCTCTCGTCATGGCAGATACCAACACCAACATTGGCGACACCTTAGCGGGTTACCAGCCAACGGAACTCCAACGTCGGCGACACTACAGCATGTGTACTTAATATTTAAATATTCTATATTTGTTGATATTTTTTATGTATTTATTTATACTTACCATGTTGCAAATTTGTTTATGCCTAGAACAAGAAATCCTCAATATTAGAATCAAAGTGTGGTGCTTCAGTAGATGAATTTTTTTCTTTCTATAAAAAAAACATAAACTACTAAAAAAAAAAGAATACCACTAATTAATAGATAAAATAAAAATTTTAAATTTAAAATAATAATAAACAACCTAGCTACACTGCCTTAACTACCTTGGTCTACCTTCTCCAACAAAATAGCCCACAAAACTGCCAGAAGTGCTACCTCCAAAAGACTTTTTTGACCTCATATAAAGCGTCACAATCATGGTTCAAATTTTTGGCTGAAATTTTGGTTCAAATTTTCAGTTTCGGTTATGCCCGAAACCGCTATTTTGATCCTTGGTCACAATCCTAACATGCAATCAGATTCCCATAAGAGCGCGGAATATACCATCCCTAGTAGCAGGAACCTTCTACTTAGTTTGCCGCTCCCACTCCCTCTTCGGACCATAAAACTATTCAATTTTAACCTTTTGATGATGCTCCCGCTTCCAACCTACTACACGCTTCCTGCAACTAAGATACCATCTACTCCGAAAGAGTCGAGAATGAAACCCTAAATCTTCCACACAACAATACAATGTAAAACAGATGGTCAGCAGTCTCCCAACAAATCAAGAACATAACACATCCTTATGAATTGTCATGCCTCTTTTAAGAAGTCGATCAATAGTAAGAACTCTTTCCAATGCTACTGTCCATCCAAAGAACCCAATTCTCTATAGCAGTCCCAACGTTATTTATCATGGGCTGTCAAGAAAGAAACAGGTAAAAGGATTTAACGGAGAGCTCTCCCTTCTTAACTTGGTTCCAAAACCTTCCACCTTCAGGTTCTTAATTCGGTACATAAGAACCGATCAGAGCAAGGAGTTTAATGAGCATAGCCACTTTGCTATCTCTTAAATTCCATCACATGCAAATAGCCCACACTTTACTAGACAACATACCACAAGACATTCTTGAGATGGTGAAAATTTGGCAATACGACATATGTTACTGAACCTCACACAAAGGGCTTCATTGCCAAGCCCTATATCTTCCCAAAAAAGTATTCTATCCCCCAAGCCCCACTCGAACCAGATATCACTGATTGAACAACTCCTTACCACCAAGCAGATCCCCCCGTCCATCCTTTTCTGCTCATTCCATATTTACTGAATTCCCCCCCCCCCACCCCCCACCCCACCCGCATGTCCCATACGGCCATACCTTCCCACAGGAAATTCCTCTCAAGCTGCTCAAGTCTATCATCACGGCCAATATGCAACTAAACATGGCCATGAAGAACACTGGGAGATTGGAGAGTGTAAGCTTTATCAGCTAAGCTTCCCCCCTAGTGAGAGAAGATTCCATTTCTAAACCACTCCTTTGGAGGTATTTGTGTGTAGGGATCAAGGATTAAAAAAAATGGTAATAGTTGCTAACTTGCCATGACTGGCTAGCTAGTTCGACTATAACTGATACCCAGTTGCTTGCAGTTACTTAAGCAAGGTCATGGACAACTTAGTTAACTTGTGCTTCAAAAGCATACAACTGGACAAGTTGTATGCCTGTGAATGTGAGACTCACAACTATCTCCAAGGATACAAAGTCAATTTGTATCAAGCCTTTAAACCTAGCCAAGGTGGTATCAACAAAAGTGTATATATGAAAAATATGAAGAAAAGGACTATTCATTCAACTCCCTAGAACAAGAGGGCATAGATCTCTGTCTGATCTTTCTTTGCTTTTAGTATCAACTTTTCTTGGATGGGAATTGATGAGTCAGTGGAGTCTGATCAATATGGTTGGATCCCTTTGATAATTGGGAGGATTTGGGAGCAGTACTACATTAGAAATCTTTTATGCCTTTTCTATTAATATAATGTAACCCTACAAAATATTAGAACTGTCTATAAGTTGGATCGCCATTGAGATTAGTTCCAATGTTCAACATAAAAGTATATATATATATATATATATACGCATTGTTAGTTTTTAGGGTATGAGCATGAATAAAGAAATTGTGAGAGGTAGCGTTGTGTAAAACAAAAAGGAGGTTTGTCCCATTCGTCAGATGAATCAGATCTCCGCAGACATAACACATAAATTTTGTATTGCAGTTGCATTTTTACACTTGTTTCCTTCTTTTTCTCATCCTCAGTTCTTCCTGTTGCCCAACAGGGACTGCGATGCATGCAGACAAAATTAAGTTTGAAAGTGGAATAAGAAATTATTTCCAAATGGTAATTGAGGTTACACAAAGTCAAAGCAAGAAAATAGGGTTGGTTTAATTTGATAAGCATTCTACGGGGGAAACCCTATCAACTTGAGGTTCCTTGCAACATTGGATAGGTTTCCACTCTCTTAAGTCATGGGGACTGCGATGCATGCAGACAAAATTAAGTTTGAAAGTTGAATAAGAAATTATTTCCAAATGGTAATTGAGGTTACACAAAGTCAAAGCAAGAAAATAGGGTTGGTTTAATTTGATAAGCATTCTACGGGGGAAACTCTATCAACTTGAGGTTCCTTGCAACATTGGATAGGTTTCCACTCTCTTAAGTCATGGGGAGCCAGAGTTTTAAAGTGGTTGTAAAAAAAATTGAATTGAAATATAACAATTCCCAAAAAATCTGCATCAAGCATAAAGAGGCAGAGGAGTGGTTCACCATCTTCATCCATTGTAGTGTGATAGTGAGAAATTTTTTTCTCTCCAGATGAGGATTGGTGATTTTCTTTGAAAGTTGGGATGTGGTCGATGAGAATAGAAGGATAATTAGGAAGATGGTACATTTTCCTCTTCATTGAGGCATTTGGAAGAAGCGAAGCTATCATACCTGTAATTATAAAGTACCGAAGGAGGAGACTTCATTAGAAAAATCAAGATTTTTGTAATTTAATGGTGAATGGCAGTCAGATATTATGCAGGGATTGGGAGCATAGTGAAAAACACTCCGAAATTCACCGAAATGGGGGTTGGACGAAAATTTCGGCGAAATTTCGGTGACTTCTCCGAAATTAACGAAATTTTCACCGAAATTAATGAAAATTTAATAATTTCAGCCATTTTAAAATAATAAATAAGATTTTTATAAATATTAAATGTAATTAATATATATATATATTTCTGTCATTCCCAAAATTTTCCCGAAATTTTTTCCAAATTTTCCCTAAGTTTATCCTAAATGAACCGAAAATGAGCCCCTACCGAAATATTGCTGAAAACGAAATTTGTCACTATGATTAAGGGGAACATACAGATGAGCGGAACTAGGTAATAGCAGATTGTCTTGGCATTGAAATATCCACCTAGTGGTTGGATAGAATTAATCTTTGACGACATTTCATAGGAAATCTATGTTATGCAGAAATTAGTAGCATTTAGAGATGTAAGTGGATTATGTAAGTTGGCGTACTCTGGACTGATTGGAAAATGTTTTAATAAGGTGAATTTTAGGCCTCTAAGAGAAGGTAAATTTTTCCTCCTTCTATTAATGTTCTACTAATTTTTTTGGAGGAATTCCAACGTTATTCTTGCAATTTTGTCAAGGTTATTATTGAAGAGCAATGGATTTAAATGCTAAATTAATTTATTCTAATAGAGAAGCTAACAAGGTTGCGGGTTGGATGAAAAATAGAAAACATAGTGGAAGGAAGGAGTGAGACGAGTTTCATTGACAAAGAATGCAGCAAAAGCAATTATAAATAAGTGATTGCAGAATTTCCAAAGTACATCTTCAAACATGCCTTCAAGAGCTATCCCTGAGCAATATAGTTTAGTTGGAAAGAAGCTTACATTAGTAATATTGTGAGAATGGGGCCGATAGAGGTTTGGACCAAACCACCTGATGCCTAAATAAAGTTCATCTTCAATGGCAGCAACAGAGGTAATTCTAAGCCAGCTGGTTTTGGCGGTGTCTATGGAGTATGGACTACAGGATAAAAAGAGTAGGACATTTTATAATTTGTTGGCCTGATGGGGACAACCAATGTGATTGATGAAAAGATAAAGGCTCTTTGGATCAACTTTTCTTTCCTTCCAAAGTTCAATACATTTCGTCTTTGGATTTCCATCAGGTGGCTCTAGGGAGACATATTGGATGCATCAAAATTTATTTTTTTATAGGTAACTGGACTCAAACCTGCCACCTTGAGGTCGCCATATTGTCAACCTTTCATTGTGCTACAGGCCCATGCCCAGAATACATCAAAATTTAGAAAATACATTATTCACTCATATACATAGGAAGGGATATTCAATGGATAAAAATTTAGCCAATAAAGGGATGGAAGGCAATAGCTTAACTTGAGGGGAAGGGTTAAACTAACCTTGATTAGATATTATTTTGGATTATTTGTTCAGCTAGTGGTTTGGCGACTAAGTGCCATTGCTGTAACAAGTTTTATCTTTATTTTGCTTGTATGACTTAAGTTTATTTTTATTATAAATTAATGTACCTACATTTTAGAAAAGGAAAAAGAAAAAAAAGGACGATCAACTCTACGCATCTGCCCTCAACATAAGCAAACTAGGAAAACCCAACTTAGCACTCTTGAGTCTTGACTCAACCAGGGGTGGACGAGGAGAGACAGGATTCTTCACCTAAGCATGGTAGACAATCCTCTTTGATAACACTAAACATTACAACCAATAAATTGACACATATTATATATATATACACGCAATTACAGATCATAATACAGTAGATTTTGAAGAATCAAATTGTAACTGAATTTTCAAGGGACTGTAGTAATGGGAGATAATAACCTTGCAACATGCAGTAAAAATTATCTCATCTCCATCTTCGATAAATTTACGAACTGAATCATTGATGGATAGAGGCTTTTGACCATTCCAGGTTAATTCCAGAAGGCATCCAAGAGAGTCTGGATCCTGTGAGAATATTAAAATGGTTCCAAACACTTTAATCAAAACGGCATAAGAGGCTACTACTACTACTGCTACTATTTTAGAATAAAATTAAATTCATACAGGTCCACTTATGGTCCCACTTCCAAGTAAATCGCCAGGCCTCAAATTGCATCCATTGACTGTATGGTGTGCAACTTGCTGTGTCAATGTCCAATATCTAGTACAAAAGCGATAACGTACAGCAGTTTAGAAGTAATACGAGAAGAGAGGTAGATATTCTCTTTTAGTACATGTGTACCAATAGAAGAATATGGATAATTAAAACATGCCATTCAACAGGATAAGTTCCTTATAACGGCCTTTGTGATCAAACAAATTAAATCAAATGGCAGCTAGAAAAATAATATTGAATTATGTCACACAACAAGCATGAAAATAAAATATCTAGCATGATTATTATAAGGGTACCTTTAAATACACCCACGGAATTTTGAAAAGCCCCGACGCCAAAAATCATTGCTTTAAATCAGACGATGGAGATCATGTTTCGCTCCAATCTTCCACACGTCGGGATCTTGAGGCCATGAGCGTACCATCAAATTGACAGTTTTCGATTCCATATGGCACAGTGGCATGGGCGCTTTTCCAGATTCCGTGGGCGTATTTAAAGGTACCCTTATTACAATTAGAAGAGGGAAGAGCAAAATTTAGTAACAAGAATCTAGTTTCAAACCAAGCATTAAAAACTCAATATTTGTGGTGGTAGCGGCCAACCGGCAAGACCAATACATATCGGTAGGAGAGACACGGCATGAATTTTCTTTGAAAACAATTAAAAATTTCTTTGATATAGACAAACAATCACATCAATGAGGTTTAATTAACAATTTAATAATAAGTTAACAACTTAAAATTGGTGTTTTTATTACATATTCCATGTAAGTATTAAACACAAATGTAATTAAAATTATGAATTGAATGATTGAGCATGATGATGAATTGATGTCATTTCTCACTATTAATAATTCATGAATTGATGTCATCTAATTGATATAGAAAAAGAATATGGCCAGGTGAATTGGGTTTTTTATATTATATGTTGCCAAGGTTGGGTTTTGTGGTGAGATGGAGGTCTTGGGGGCGAATGGCGATAGGATTCACCATATGAACATAAATGGCAGCAATGTTGAAATGGCAACGCCATGGCGGAATGGCATCATGGCGTCGCCATGAGCGCTATTTATAAAAATTAATAGAATAACTTATATTATAATAAGTTATAATTGTAAAAACTATAAGTCTATAAGTTATAATATTTATAAATTAACTCATAAGTTATAATGCTTATAACTTATAATTTATAAGTTATAAGTTATAACTTATATTTTATAAGTCATAAGTTATAACTTATATTTTATAAGTCATCACTTATATATATAAGAGTTATTTAGGGTTTGGAGACCAAATCTCATCTTTCTCGTCTACTCAGTCTCTTACGCAGCTCCTCTTCCGCGTCTCTCTTTCTCTTGTGTGTCTCTGTCTCACGCAATCCCCAACAAAAAAATACAGGTACGCTATTTTATTCTATCTCTCAACATCTTTCTCGCTCACAACCCCGTTCTCTCTTGCCCCCCTTCCTCTCTCGAGGCCCCTCTCTTTCACAACCCCTTTCTCTCTCGCAACCTCTTTCTTTCACAACCGCTTTCTCTCTCATCACTTTCTCAGTGCAGTACCTCTCTTAGTCCCTATTCTCTCTCTCAGTTGGCTATTTTTTTTATTTGCACCTTCACAAGCTCAAGATCTTTGCCTCCGCAATCATTAAACTTTTTGTATAGATTTCTTGCAACCTTTATCACGAATTAAGCAATGGGCGACACTACAGTATGTGTCGTTGTATATTTGAATATTTCATATATTTCAATATTTCCATATTGGTTGGTATTTCATATTTATATTTTATTTATATTTGCTCATGTTGCGATTTTAATGATGTTTCATATTTCATAATTAATTTTTTCTCTCTATTTGTTGCTATTTATATATGCCTGCTTAATTAGTTGATTTATTTTTTGTCCTCTATAAAAAATATAAAAGATAAAAAATAGTAAAAACAATAGGTATTAATGATTAATATATAAAAATAAAAATTATTAAAAAAAATAAATAAATGGCCTTGCCATGGCATAGCGAGCCTCTTCGCCATAACCTCGCCAAACCGCCTTAACTACCTTGGTCACAATTCTACAATTTAGTTCTCCACCCTGGCAAATAGATCCTCATGTGGTGGTTACTTTAAAAGCTCTAGGAGGGGCTTACGACAAGGGGAACCCTTATCCCCTTATCTATTTAACATAGTGGTGAGTCACTTAGCAAACTCGTCTCTATGGTAACTAGTACGCATTTTTTCAATGGATTTAGGGTGGCCAGAGAGAGTCCATTAATTACCCATCTTCAATATGCGGATGACACTACGGTCTTTTCCGAAGCTAGTAGAGAAGAGGCATGATGTGTTAAAGCTACCCGCAGGAGTTATGAAGCGGTGTCGAAGAAAAGGGCAATTTGGAAAAGACTTCTATATCAAGATTGAAGATGAAGGACGGGGAGATTGAAGCTATCACGAAGTATATTGCTTGCAGTTGGGACATGAAATCTTCAATATTAGAACATGGAATTTGATTTGTATTCATTAATATTTGTTTATGCCAAGAGCATGAAATCCTCAATATAGAACCAAGAACCAAGGAATGACGCCTAGTAGTTGAATTTTTTTTCTCTCTATAAAAATATAAAAAATTAAAAATTAAAAAAGGAATATTGATGATTAATAAATAAAAAATATAAATATAAAAAAATTAATAAATAGCCTCGCCATGGCGTAGGGAGCCTCTTCGCCATGACCTTGCCACACCGCCTTAACTACCTTGCCTCTAACACCAGACCAAGCTCCATTAAGATTTAAGCCTTTGTCCAAACTCCAGACCCCTTTACCAACTTTCAAATTCTCTTTTACATTACATAGAGAGTCACTTACTGCACCAAATCTCCTACTCACTTTCCCTTTAATGACATATTTCCCACAATCTCACAATTGAGCAATTTGAAGTTCTATTTCATAGACTTGAAAAAATTACATTGCAGTCAAAATTGAATGACCCGATAGGACTAACAACCATGCTATTTGGTGGTAAAAAGGACGTTAAGAAGCAACGATACTGAAATTCTGCAGTGGAGTCTCACCTTGGGTAAATAATACTTGCTACTATGGATCAGACACAAAGAAGCTAGAATGCAAATTACAAGGTCACATTAAATAGTGGCCATTGGCCAATAGAGAAGACCATGGAGAACAAAATATGATTTCCATCTTCTGATGTAAAAAGATCCAACAGAGCAACAGTGCACAGTGATGAACTATAAGCAAACAAACAAAAAACAAGCATTTCACCCTGCTCTAATATCACGTTTATAAACTAAGATAGTGAAAAACAAGTGGAAGAAATTTGAATGCTTTAAGTTACCAGCAATGCACCTGATTAACCATGAGAGAATGACCAAACTCATACCCATAGAAAATCAAGTTCAAAAGTTTCTATGTATCTGCAGCTGGAAGCACCGACCTTCCACAGCATTTTGTTCTTTTTACTTACAGTAATAGTATAATAAATTAGGGGAAAATGTTCAGAAATATATTGGAGATTTAGTTCATTTTTAAACAAACTTTTGGACGTCAATTGCCAAGAGTCCTTTAAGCTGCAAAAGTGTCCATTGTGACATAACAATAAAAAACATGAATCTATAATATAGTACAGGGGTGATTACAAGTTATGTAATAGGTATCTACACAAGACCATGAGGATTGAAAGTAGTACATATAATTATCTCATTAAAGATACACGAAAGTGTAAGTCCTGATGTTCTCGGATTGGATATTATGAAGAACGGAATATCACATCGACCTAGGAGAATAGACCCCCACTTGGAGTAACCATGCCTTGTAAGTATAGAAGCACCCACTATGCGACCAATCATAGTTACCAAAATCGGCAATTTTTTCAAAAAAACTCGTTTAAAACACTTTTTTTCATAAAACGTCGGAAACAAGTCTAAAACGCATTTAAAAAAAAAAAAAACTCATATTTTTAAATTTTTTTGATTTTTACATTTTAAATGCATTTTTATGATATTTTTTTCCAAAAGCTTCACAATTTTTTGCCAAATTTTCACGTAGCAGTCCAGGATTCATGTGAAAAAAACTCATCTCATCTATTAAACTCCGAGAAACTAAGAACTTGGTTTAGAACTGCTTACAGGTGTTTGAAGTTACTTTTTGTGATGACTGATGAATGTGTCTGTCCCGAGGGCTTGATCCAGACCTTGCAGCAATTAGACAGTATCATCCAGACTGATCGAGTGATCGTGAAAAATCAACTTAAGACCGAGGAATGAGCATAAATATTCTGGTCTAGATCATGGTAAGATCGATAGCATGGGTCAAAATCCTGGTTTTCCAATATGTATCGTCCAGCTCCAAAACCGATACGTATCGGTCTCGGACAATAAATTGGTATATATAGCACAAGACATATATGTATATTTTTTTGTATGGTACGATACATTCATTGTATCATACCGGAGGGTTCCGATACTGGTACGTATCATCCATCTTCCGAGATTTTGATCGATAGGACACACTTCGAAAAGTCGTAAGTAGAATCCAAATCAAATGACTCACAAAAATGAGGCCAGAAGCTTTTTAAAAAGCCAGAAAAGAAACACAAGTTGTAAAATAATCAACAGAAGATATATATGTACCTCGAGAGGAATGTCATAGTTCTTGGATTCCTTTTCAGCCAAATATGGTAATGGATGTGGCTCCTGCAATTTACAGCATCTTAGTGATGTATATTACCATCCTTCACATGAGGCAGTGGTGGGAGTTCCTCCACCTTACTTGCAACTGCCTGGAAAATGGGTCCCCAAGGTGGGAGTTCTGGCCCCTTGGTCCTAGGTGGCTGCTTAGGGCCAAGGTACCTGTCTTCACTTGACTTTAGGGTTATGATTAGTATTTAGTAGAGAGAGGAAGGAGAGAGAAAAGGGTTAGAGAATAGAATGGTAGTCTCTATACTAATAATAGCAATAGGTTGTATACAACCCACTCCATACTACATACACCCCCACAAGTGATACATGGGTCTAAATATGTACACAGCAATTCATGCCAATACCTTCAACCATGTGGGGAAGGAAACCCCATACAACTAATGAAGGGTTTTAAGGTCATTTTCATAAAAGAGAAGGTGACCACAAGGAAGGTACGATTGAACCTCCTGTTTTTATTACTTTGCTGAAAAGGGAAAACGTGTGGATAGATTATGGACTAATCTGTCCCCCCCCCCCCCCAAAATCATCATTTGATAGATGAACAACCAAAACGAAGCACCAGTTTATGTGTTCTGTTGTCAGTAAATTATTTGGTTAAGAGGATTTGACCTTCCTATATATATACGGGCAATTCTAACCTCATCCACTTTTGTGACGTTAGCATCGTCCTTAGACAATAATACCCTTATCAAAGGGTATTTTCCCTAAAATATTAGGGGCAATTTACTAAAGTTGAATTAGATATTAAATGAGGTGTATGTAGTTGCAATAAATGAGGTGTTCTCATTTACTTTAAACACCTCATTTATTATCTAGTTCAACTTTACTAAATTGCCCCTAGTAATAATTTACGAAAATGCGCTTTAACACAGGTATTATCGTCTAAGGGCAATGCTAACCTCACAATGAAATGGGTGAGGTTAGTATTGCCCTATATATATATATATATGGAAGGGATGATCTCTGCAACCGGGTGCATTTTCACATGCCATGTGACATGATCAACCCAAAACCAAGGTATCAAGTATCGGCCGATACCGATACATATCGATATTTTGGCCAATTGATACCGATATCAGTATCAGGGTGGTCTTGGTATCGGCCGATACTGCACAGAATCGGTCGATACGTATCGGGTATCGACTGATACCTACCAATTTTGAATTTTTTTTAAATATTTCCTTTTTATTAAAAAAAAAATCTAATAGTTTAAATATAGGTCTTTTATGATACTTTTAAGACTATAGGTCTAAAATATTTCAAAAAAATTTTCAAAAAATAAAATTCACCATGTCGGCATATCGGCTTGATACGTATCGGTCCTCGGCAAACCAATACCCGATTTGATACCTTGCCCTAAACAACACCCGTTTTGGGTTGATCAGCCATGAGGAATGTGGTTTAATTTTATTTTATTTTGGTTCTCATTTGATGGGTCAAAGATATCATAACACCCCACAAAACTGGTGCATTGAATTTGGCCACCTTTGACCACATTTTCAACCGTAGATATGTATCGGATTGTACCCAAATTTTTTGGGTGGCACTTGATCGATCTTATCAAAGTTGCCGTGGCACCCGATCCTTGTGATCAGTGCCACATGATGCCCAGCTGGTGCAGACGCAAGGATGATCCCTGCATCCGGCCGCATTGTCCCAGCTCTCTCTCTCTCTCTCTCTCTCTCTCTCTATATATATATATAGCCTGGGATTATGGGCTCGAGCCTAGACTTCAATTGGAGGATAGAGTCATTTGGGTGCTATGTGGACGTGCATAAGGTCGATTCAAGATCATCTAAAAGAAATTAAATACCCAATTTAATCACTGTTAACCATGGTGGTCAATGGTAGTTAAAATGAACGGTGAAATGTGAAATCAAGTCACAGTTCATTTCACATTGTTAGATCGAGGCCATTTTCCTCAAAACCCCTAGGGTGTGGCTGTGGGTGTAGGAGGGGGCATGGGAAAATGTGCTCTATCCTAGAGTTCAAACTCTAAACACGAACCTTCTTCACAGGACCGCTACCTAGTTGCCACCGGAAGCCTTTTAGTATGTTTCAGTATGCCTTCTAATTTCAGTCTCACATATAATTTTAGCTATATGATGCGATGACAAATAACAATATCTGTGAAGAATATAAAAAAGTAACAAAATCCAAATGTTATCGATACCAAGATGGTTAAGTTTTACCTGTTTGGGAGCATCACATGCAAAAGATTCAAGAGCCTCTAGGGTGACAATCCAGGGGGATATTGTTGTACCTACAAGCATCCATAATTAAGCATTTGGCCCTCAAAACTAAAAGTTAATATATAAACCCAAAAAACACATAAATAAACTAGAGAAAAAAAAAAACCAAAACTTGACTCCAAAACTAGGAACTCCTAAGCTTGTTTCCAAAAACTATTTTTTATTAAAAATGGGAAAGAAATATAAGTGTCTTACCAAAACTCTTCCCAAGAAAAGGCCCAAGAGGCACATATTCCCACGCCTGAATATCCCTTGCTGTCAAAACCTTCTGATTAATGGGGTTTCGACAATTAAACCATATTAAAAAATGAAACTAAAACAGAGAAGTTATAAGCACCACTCCAGTCATTCATCAGCACAAGTCCAAAAATATGTTCTGCTGCCTCATTAACATCCACAGATTTTCCCAATTCATTTCCTGGACCAATTACAGCACCCTGGAACATTATTTCAAACAATACAGGAGAGTTAAACAATTCTGCCACTGTGTCATATGGTTAGCCTTATAGGTGGTGGCAACAAAAACTGAACCCAAATAAAAAATATGAGGTACAAATAATAAATTGAGCATGGACCAAGATCTTATAAAAAACTGTATGTGCACATTCTAGTATGAAAGTATCTACCAACTGGATAAAGGCTAACCATTTCAAGTTCAAAATCCATCTTCCTTGAAGGTCCAAAATATGGTGGAGAATTTCCGGTGGGATGGCCTTGACCTCTGACAAGCCAAAAAAACAAAAAAAAACTGTTTATCGTAGCTTAATAAAGAATTATGCATATTAAACATCCAGCCAATCAGGGCTAATCTACATTATGAGCAATCATTAAGGAGAAACAACTTCAACATATATAATAGAACTAAATAATGAACTAACTTCTTGTCTGTCATCTCGATGCTTACATCAGAAGCTGATTAAAACGAGAAAATAATTATATTATTTGAGAGAAAGTCGACTAAAAAATCCAAAATATTTGTGGAAGACAATGTACCACTTACTACAACCATACTACAACCAAATGTGGGATATATATATATATATATATATATATATGCTCTTAGGATAATTCAGCCGCGTATCTCTAAGCTGCATATAGAATCAGATTCTGAGCAGGCTCTCCTAGGTCTGTAGCCAAATGGTTGCCTCATATTTGCTTGATCCTCGAGAAGCTCATTAGGATTATGTGTTTCTTAGCTCGTTGGAAAGCTAATTCGATAAGCTTTCAAATAAGACCAATTTCATATCAATTTGACGTTGTTTGGAGCTTAAAAAATAGGTTAAATTTAGAAGTGACAAGATTTAGAAGTTGAGCACCAATGACCTTCCAATCAACAACTTTTCATCATGAAATTTAGATTTCATTTGTTTCGTTATTTCTTCCAATCTTGCCATGCTCTAATATTTTTTTCATCTTTATTCATACCCTTTCCACAGCTATATTAGCTTTGAGGAATACCTTAATAGATACCCACCGCCTTCAGCTTAGGGTTGTGGTTTTTGCTCTAGCAAGTCCTTTGACCCGAGAAGAATTGAATCAGGATTAAACTAGATTCCCCAGCAGAAGCACAAACATTTTCAAGCTCAGAAAATTTTCTACGATTGAATGGTCATAATAGTTCTTCAACTTGCTTTCACAATTTCTGTTTATTGATGTTGATTACTTTTCGTCATTGGAACCCCACAGTTCCATCATCTATCTTCGATGAAAAGGAATTTGCATAGCTATCAAATGATGCAGCCAAAAATAAGAACCTCAAAGAAATCTCCACAAGAGAACTAAGTATAGAAGAAAACAGTTATATAGGGATTGAACCTGAAAGGTCTCATTCAAGACTACGCTTCAGTGAAGAAGAAAAAATATCATAAACTCCAAATTTTCATCTTCTTCATGTATCATAATATAAGCAAGAGGAAAACAAAACCCTCTCCAATTTTTAATCTCAACCGTCTATCCTAAAAACCCATATCTTAATTTGAGCCGTCAATAATAAGTCTAGGACAATAACTAAAATATCATGTGTACCCTTCCATACTTCGAACACCTACAAACTCAAATTCCTAACATCTCATGTTCTTTATACAATTAATATTTATGGTGACCAAACTATCCCTAAAATCTAATTCAAACCCTAAAATTAATAAGACTATAAATATAATAAAAATCTCTTATATACCCTTGCATACTTCAAACACCTTAAAAAAACTCAAATTCCTCACTATTTATGTTCTGAACTTTGGGCCTCAGTTTGAAACTCTAAACTGCTTTATTTTGCAAAATTTATAGAATTAGCCATTGAGGGGTCCCAATGATATTTTCTACATGAGCTATGAACACTCGAAACATATAACTATGTGCGAAGTTATGCCTCGAAATTTCCACATCACCTTAAGATTTCTAATGAAAGGTGAAACAGTATTTCTTTTCTAGGGATATCTCCATGAAGAGGAAATGGCTTTTAAACCTATCAAACTTAAGCCAATCTTTATTAACATTTTAGAAATAATAATATATAGGGGAATGTTTAGTTGGTACCAATTATTCACATGAGTATCGATCTTTCATAATAAATTTGCACATATAAATTATATGCACACTAACTTTGTTTTGCACATAAATTCTGGAGACACTAACTTTCACACCAAATTAGGACAAGTCATAAAATGGAGAGTCAAAATATTAGACCAAGGAAAAATAGGCTCATGTTTTTTGCACATGTCCGTAATGTAGTAGCATTCCTACAGCTCCTAACTTGGACTAGATTTAAGTTGAATCTAAAAGATTATCCAATAGAAACTTATAAGTTACATGTATGGCAGTCCAAATTAGATAACTGTGTCATTGGACATGTGCGCATCCAAGCAAAAACAGCCAAAGATACCAATATACACAAATGCATGAGCATACACGCACACATGTATGCGCCAGTCTCTATATTGAAGAAATAGAAAGACACCAATATGCACAAGTGCACATACAGACACATTTATGCCTCTCTGTAAGTTGAGAAATAGAAAATTTTCCAAATATGGAGAAGTTTTTCACCTTGGTCGAATTATATCCGTTCCGGATATGACAATCGATGAAGCCCGTCCATGATACGCAATAGGAAGGTGGAACCTGAAAATTTTTACTTCGTTCTCAATTTCATGGATAAAAAATTAAAAAACACTTTGATACTGTTAGTTGAGGAAACCACAACTGAAACAATTCAGAGACACGAGAAGATTGAAGAAGGCACTTAATCAAAGGGGAAAACCAGAAATGCAAAACAAGTGTGTCAAAATCACAAAACCTATTCCTTGAATACTAGTGCATGTTGGAGATAATATAGTTTATTTGTGCCCATTGGTGTTTGTTTAGTCAGGTATGGGTAGGTGAGTCTAATTATGTTGTGCGGATATGTTGAGTCCCACATTGGTTGGAAATGGGTTCTGTATGCAAGTAGCCTCTATATATATATGGGTTGTTTCATGTAATTCATAATACCAAGAGTAACAAGGTAGCCTTTACGCGTTATTGCTTCCTCTCCTCCCTCCCTCTTCCTCTCCATCTCTCTTTCTCTCATAAACCATAATAAGGATATTCTTCTCTTCATTATTTCCTTTACTATTATAGTAGATTACTAGTTCAATATGGTAACGAGGCGGGTCAGTCCTGCACATCTTGTTTAAGGTTTCGTCTTATGTATACTTTGCACATCGTTGCATAGACGGATCTTTGTGCATCAAAAATCGGAAACTATATTCGTTCCTTATGTCTCAACATATGTTCCTCCTTTCAGCTCCATCAAGGGATCATGTTTTTTGTTACTGCAATCATGATTGTTCCTGTATAGTAGCCATGCAACCTTGTTTTAAGTGTTTTACCTTTTCTCATATTTTTTAGTCCATCTTGGATTTGTTTTAGAAGAGAACAAGAGGAGATGATGACAAGAAAGAAAAAAAAAATGTGAAAAAGGAAAAAATACAGGGTGAACAAGTAGGAAAAAAAAAACATGAAAAAAAAATCAGATTTGTTGGCATCAACCTAAGGTTGTTGACTTCATCCCTAGATCATTTCATGGATCTCAGTGATCTCAACTTATGTGCCTTCTATTGACCAAATATTTTGTATGGGAATGCATCGGAACTCACCTCCCTGGTGTTTGTTAGTTGTATTGAGAAGATTTGAGGGGGTTGAGATGAATCCCGTGAAGATGTAGCTTTATGTCAATTTTTCGTCCATGGCGATCGACTGTAAAAGTCACCACAGTTGAATGTAAAGAAGACAAACTTTTTTTTATTCAGCAAACCACGAGAGATAGTTTGACGATCGACCGTCACCATTTTTTGATGAACCGTATCCATTCAATGATCGGCCATCACCATTCCAGATCCGAAATGGAAAAAAATTTCGATCGACTGATGGCTCATGTAGTAGTGTTAGCTTAAGAGGACCAGTTGCTCTTAAGAGATATTAGTATCTTGGCTTATATAGCTAGTTTTAGTGTAGTGAAAAAAAAAGTGGTGCTGCCCAAAGATCCGTGATACTGGAATTGGTGCTGGTGGATGAAAACTCTTCACAAGTTCTCTAAGGATTGCACAAAGCAACTCTCAATTTCATTAATCAACTCCCAAAATAAAGTCTTTACATGTCTTTCTATAGGCTAAGAAAACTCTAACTAAACATAAGGTTCGAAATAAGAAAGTCCTAAAACAATTAAAACTCTAAATGACAACTTTTTGCCTAAAATTCGTGTAGCCGCCAATTCGCGGACTACTTTCACGGACGTCCGTCATGTACTCACGGATGTCCGTCCTCTGTTTACGGACGTTCGTCGGCTACGATGTGCACAAAACAAAAAGTCTCAAAATCATGGATGTCCACCCGAATTCCACGGACATCCGTTCTGAATCCACGAACGTCCATTCTTAAGCCACAGATGTCCGTCATATGTTGACGAACTTTGCTTCCTTTTCTTCTTTCTCCATTGTTTTCTCTTATTGTTTTCTCCTTTCATCTTCCATCCGCCTTGTACCGTGAGATGTCCCTATCAATTATCCCTGGGTGAGAGAAACTCATCTCCGATGAGTTGTAGAACCCACGCATGGCATACTTCGGAGGCTCAACTCTCAGCTTGCCTTTCCACGTTGTGAGATACTCATGATGTTTGCCAGCATTGGTAGTGAAGTTTGGAAACTTTATAATCTCCTCATTCAACCTTCTCTCATAATGCACAGATAGGGTACTGGTTATGAATTGGTTAAATGAGTGGTTCGATTGTTTGGGCAACAAGGAATGGGTCAAAGGACATAGTTGTTAGACCTAGAATAGGTGTAAGATCCTCCACCGCAACTATTTGATGATTACCCTTGTCTAGAGGAGAATCTAGACCGTATCATTACCTCTTGTGAACATTGGAAAAGGTCTCACATGCTCAGAACTATCATGAATCGACACAGCATTGCTATTATTACACTCATTAAACAAATTCAATGTGTCAAGAAAATTATGTGTATTTCCATTGTTCAATAAAATCTAATTATTAATCTCATGCAAGTTAGATCAATGACATGCTCCTACCGACTAACGACGTATGCGGTAGGAACACACTACCAACACTTTCTTCGGAAATATAAACTTTCCTAATACAACCTGCTGTTTTCACAGGAATTTTATCCTCCTCATCACTTGGAATTTCGGTAGGTTCATAAACTTGTACTTCTAACTCATTGTCCTCTTTCTCATTATCCTCCTGAATAATCAAGGTTTGAGATTTACTAGGACATTGAGATGCAAAGTGACCAAAGTCTTGACACTTATAACACTGTTGTAGTGCACGCTTAGAATTCTCGATGAATTTTCCTTTACCCTTGTCAATCTGAGGATTCATGGGTCTTGAGGATTGACTATAGGTATTATTCACCTTTTCAGTAGGATTAGATCGAAAATCGGGATTGGAGGAACTAGATCGCCCACTGGTTAGAGCATCGAGATACCTTTCTAGCTCTTGGACTCTAGCATAACACTCTTCTAAATCCTCAACAGGATGAGGGATGAGTTATTTTCGTAGCTCAGGACGTCAACCAGTGCGAAACCTAGATAAGGTGACGTGTGAACTCTCGTAAGTTTTAGCCCTATAGAATTACTCCTCAAACTTGTTGATGTAATCATCAACAGACATGTTTTCCTTTATCATAAAGTTGTTGGTTGTAGGAAAGGGGTTTCTCTTTCATGTTCATGAAGTTTCTCTTTCATGTTCGCCTATGTAGCGATGGGTTCGCGTTCGAGAGCAACTCGACGTCGTTCCACACTTGTCCAATAAAATTTGGCTTGTCCCACTAGTTTCATCTTGGCAAATCGCACTTTTCATTCATCCGACATATCATACTAATCGAAATAATGGTTCATGGCGGCTGCCCAATCTATATAGATTTTTTGGTCTATCTTTCCTTCGAAAGTGAGAGCGTCAACCTTAACAAACTTTGTAACTTTGTCATCCGGGTCGGAACGATTTTCACGCGTAGGAGGATCCCTCATTGAAATTAACCCTATGATGTTCATCATGAGTTGATCTAGACAACTCTTGGAGTTGTGCTGCTAAATCAACCTATTGAGCTTGTTGATTTTGCAATTGGGCTTTATATGACAGCCATCTAAGTGTTAAACCTCTATAAAAGCATCTAACTTTTTGGATCCATAGTGACAGCCAAGGTAAAATAAAACACTAACACACCTATATACAATTGAAACCTAAAACTTAATATGGATACTGACAATCCTAAACTAGAACTGTGCTCTGATACCAATTTGATGTAGGACAAACGCTAAAACCCTAATTATGCGAATTTGGGATTAACTTCATATAAAATTGAATGGCGGAAATATTCAAATTACCCAACCACATAAAATAATTTAATTAATTTAATTAAAAACAATTAGGTTGAATCAATCCTAGCGCTCACATGAATTGAAATTTCTCGATCTAGAAAAACGGCTCCGATGAGGGAACTCGAGTTTCGTTCTAGTTTAGGACACCAAACGACAATTACGGTATCGTCTCTCGACTCCTCTAGGATTTGAAGAATTAAAGGCCCGAAGGGTGTTTAATTCAATCAAAGGAAAAAAACGAAATATATCAATTAATACGGTGTGAGCAAAGTTCTAGCAACTAATTAACTAGGGATTTTAGGTTTTTTATTTTATCAAAGGAAATAAGGAAACTAATTACCGAACAATAATTAAAAGACAAAATAGAAAAATACCAAGGCTTCACACCAAGGATGTACGTCAGCTTCGCACCAAGCGCACAATAATACGATTCACTCATCGAGTTTCAAAAGATTCACTCTCTCGGGTGAAAACTCTTCACAAGTTCTCTAAGGTATGCACAAAGCAATTCTCAATTTCATTAATCACCTCCCAAAATAAAGTCTTTACATGTCTTTATATAGGCTAAGAAAACCCTAACTAAACATAAAGTTCGAAATAAGAAAGTCCTAAACAATTAAAACTCTAAATGATAACTTTTTGCCTAAAATTCGTGTAGTCGTCAGTTCGAGCGACTTTCACGGAAGTCCGTCATATACTCACGAATGTCCATTGTCTACGACGTGCACAAATCAAAAACTCAAAATCCCCAGTTAATTAGTTGTTGGAACTTTAATCACACCACATCAATTGATATAGTTCGATTTCCCCTTTGATTAAATTAACCCTTCGGGCCTTTAATTCTTCAAATCCTAGAGGAGTCAAAAGGCGATACCGTAATTGTCATTTGGTGCCCTAAACTAGAACGAAACTCGAGTTCCCTCATCAGAGCCGTTTTTCTAGATCGAAAAATTTCAATGCATCTAAGTGCTAGAATTGATTCAACCTAATTGTTTTAATTAAATTTATTAAATTATTTTATGTGGTTCGGTAATTTGAATATTTTCGTTATTCAATTTAATCTGAAGTTAATCCCAAATTCGCATAATTAGGGTTTTAGCGTTTATCTTGCATCAGGAAGTGTTGGAGATAATATAGTTAATATGTCTCCATGTGTGGTTAGTCTAGTATAGGTAGGTGAGTCTAGTTATTGTGTGGATATATGTTTAGTCCCATATTAGTTGGAAATGGGTTTTGTATGCAAGTAGACATCTAACAACAATTAGTAACGATGTAGCCTTTGTGTGTCATTGCACTCTTTCCTCTCACCCTCTTGTTCTCCCTCTCTCTCTCACACACATATGCCCTAATAAGGGTATTTTTCTCTTCGTTATTTGCTTTATTACTATGGTAGACATCAGTTTTAACAGTGCATGCTCGATTCGATGTGCATCCCCATTTGGCATATTACCATCTCGATTGATTCACACAGATTTATATCCATCTTTTTTATGTACAATATATAATATATCCATAAAACCAGCATTAGGCCTAAAACTTATGTTTTTTACTTCCAGACTAGTCCCAGTGCATTTGATATTATGGCATCTGTGCATCGCTAGATGAAAACTAATCAACATCGACTTATTTTCTATCGTTTTCCATAATAATACAAAGAACTCAGTACAGATGGTGAGTTTTTCGAAGTCTACAAAAAAGGAACTGCCTTACTGATTAGAAACACTACACAAGTGAAACCTTGCCCTGAGCATATGCATGCAGATTTTTATGTAAGGTGCAGCTGGACAGCAATTTATATTTAGAAATAATCTTCAAAATGGACATACCAGTTTTGTGTTATTGGATTCTCTGGTCCGCGAAAAATGGTTCCACAGTTCTTTGCATGGTGCATGGACGAAAAGAAGTCTGTGTAATCCCCTATCGTAATAGGAAGGAGCATTTGTACCTTGTCCTGTTTAATCAAATACAAAATTAGCATTTCAAGATAAACAGCTTTGGAAATTGAATATACAAGTTAGAACCATGAAGATGCCGGACCATTGGCAAAAGTGATTTCTCCCTTAAACTTGCATTGTCACGTAATGTTGGCACATCGGCTGCACAAAAAAGGAAAGTTAGGGAAAATGTCCTCCAACAAATCTAATTGTGACTGAAAATCACCCTCTACGTTTTGGTGATTAAAATAAGGGCACAGACCCTTCTGGTAAAAAGTCCTAATTTGATTTGTTTATATTTAATATTTTTTGTCGTAATACCTAATCAACTTTTACTCTATCTATAAACTCTACAGGCTACTTCCTCGATCCTAGTGAGCCCTTTTTCTAACCATCCAAAACTCCTAAGGGAGTTAAAAAAGAGCCATCCGAAAGTTGAAGCGAAGTTTGCTAGAATAGAGTTCAAAAGTAGACTTATTGAGTAATTGATAACAGTTTTCTCCTATGTTTTTAGTTGATTTTGAGATATTCTTTTTAACTTATGAGTTATGCCTTTATTAATGGCACAATTTTTTTATTATTAGAGAGTTTGAATTTGTGAATGTGAGGACATCGATCTTGACTTCCGACCTAGGTGTATTTTAATTTGTCAAACTAAAATCTCTTTTCCATATAAATTGAGTCAAGGTTCTTTATTTATTATTATCCACTTACATTCCTCATAGTCATGCTAGCAAACTATGGGGAGGATGGACTATTATTGAAGGAGATAACAACATAAATCCTCAACCGGGCAATCCCTGTATTTTGTCGCAAATGGAACTGGAGTACTTTCTCTTTGATCCATAAAAATATGGAAACAGATTAACATTGCAAACAGTAGAGAAATTGATTTCTATACATTATAATACAGCTGTGGGGTTCGGTTAGAAAAGGGAAATAGACAACTACAATCCAATTGATTTCAATTACATATTTCAGGATGATGATCCTCTAAACACATGGTTGAGAGAGAGAGAGAGAATCCAATAAGGGATAATTAAGTAATCCATGGTTGGATGAAGCTTTGAGAGTAGGTAAGGGTAAACCAAATGGAAGTAAAGTGTGATCGTAGTCAAGATCTAAGAGACAATATATGATGATGGTATTGATGGTGCTGATGGTAGTATGCTGGTGACTCTAGCTGAAAGGTGACGGGGGTGGTGGTGTTCGTGGCAATAGCCATAGTAACAAAGTTTAGATTCGGCAATATTTTGGTGGGGGGTCCTTTCAATTCAAATAAATTTACGAAAAATATGGGAAAAATTAGGACACTAGAAAAAATAATAATAACAATAAAAAAAAAAATATATATATATATATATATAAAGTAATATAAATGATTAAAAACATATATTAACCTATCTAAAGTTAAAAAATGATCGTTTTAAGCAATAAAATAGGTGTATTATATAATTCACAATCCACAAGCATTTCAAATTGACACTCATAAAAATAACATTGCACTGAGACAATAGAAGTGCCGAAAGTTTCACCAAATGGGCAGAACTTCACCAAAAGTTGCAGTGAATCCCCATTTCACCAAATTTCACAAAGTTGTGACTGATGCTAGCAGTGGGGGAATTACAACTGATTTTGACAACAACGTTGTTATGTTACAATGCCAAAGGTGGAGATTTTAACGTATCGTCGCAAAATATAGTGAAGAAAAGGCAAAGCATCTTGGTGTTAGAAGAGGCAATGTGAACACTCAAGGAGTACTCTTTGTGAGGGATTTTGTTCTTAGTGTTGATGCATGCAATCCTAGCAGTACCACTGTTTTCAAAAGTTGTGCCTAGGACCGCCTTGGTGCCTAGGCCCAGCTTAGGAAGGGTGACAGCCTGGGCATAGCCAGCTTATGCTTTGCATTTAGGCGCCATAAGGGGACATGCCAAATTTCTAAGAGAGAATTTAGGTGGGGTTCAAATTGATGAGATAAAGCTATGCTGATGATGATTTAGAGATGCCACAATGATACTAGGTGAATTGGCGAACACTGCAACCAAGTTCTGTAAATGGTTCATTTTGTCCCTTTTTAGAGAAAAAAATAAAAGAAAAAAGATAGCTCTCATCAAGCATTAGCACTAAAACCTGAAAAAAAAACATATGGGTAACAAATTAAACCCCTAACCTCAAACTACATGCTTGAGAGCATCGTCACTTGAGCAAAGGCTCAATCCTATAAGAACCCAATGTTTCAGTCTTTTATACTCAATCTGAAGGAAATCAAATCACCAATCTGAAGGAAATCAAATCACTAATTTGATTTTTTCTAACAAAAATTCAATTGTTTCAAAAAAAAATTTATATTTGAATATTATTGATAGATGTTCTTAAAATTCAAAGGCTTTAAAACTAATATGTTCACAAAATAAATGATGTACTGGTTATTATTTTTGTTTGCTTAATTTTTTAATTGTTGCTTGCTAGTTGTTAATGGTTACTTTACTCTTCCAACCTACAATTTTCTATGACGGTTGGTACTTAATGAATATATAATCTTATTTTTTACTATTATTTATTATTTTCACATATTTATCATATAGATCATCTTTTGGTTACTATAATAAGTAGAAAAAAAATGCAATATCACTAGACCTCACTGCCTAAGCCCGTCTTAGCTCCCAGGGGGTGGGGCCTTTAACAACTATGAGCACTACCTCAGCTAATGGGCAGTTTTGGGCACCATTATGTTGGGGGAATGGTCAGTAGAAGGATGAGAATTAGTATCAGTACGGATTCTGGTCAGTACAAGCAATATGGGTAGTAAGGGCATGAGTAGTAGAGCCAGTATGATTTTTCTTTGTAAAACAGAGCAGACAATTCTAATTATTCACACAGCGGTACAGGGTTTTAAAATATTTACAAAACCAAAAAAATTTACCTCATAAGGTACCAAACTAGGTAATTTTGCTTACCTCATCTGACAAACTTAGGTAACGAAACCCACTTATCTTCTAACCCAGGTGACAAAAATTACCTAGGGAGTTCGCCTATGAGGTAACAGATGGCCCATTTTGTAAATATTTTTGCTCCATGTACCATCCTCTGAACAGCTGGAACTGCGTGCGCTGTTTTGAAAAAATGCCATATTTTATAATCCCTGAATCTTTCCCAAATTAAACCCAAACGACCTCCCGCTGAAATATTGCCAAAACCAAACTTTGTTACTATGGTTACTAGGTTTCGTTGTGCTTATCGCAGCAATTCTTCATACAAGAGTTATTTCATGTCTTTGATGGACATGCCTAATCAATCCCAAATGGCAGATGTAGATTTGTTTTTTTATCATGGCTGCCCTAAACCTCCTTTACCATCCTAATTCCTAACTATGTCCTTTCTTGTTACTTAATGCATTAACCTTAGCATACGCATATCGGTCACATGTACTCTATCTTCTTGTTGTCTCTCTATTACCCAACACATTGCAACATACAACGATTTAAGTCTTACCCCGCTAATACTCACTCAACTGAAGTGACACTTATTGATCACACAATGCCACATGCCTATCTACCCCTCCCCCATATTATACCAATCCTGATTGAGAAATCCTCCTCGACAACATGCCACCTTTAGCCGTTGTACAAATTGAGTAAAATGATACATACAACATATCACTAACCCTCATAATATAATCTTTTAGCAATCATAGATATCATTTACTCTTAAAAACTTTGAGATTGTTCATACTAAAACTTTATATTTGTGCATCATCATCACTGCCTTTTCCCGTCTATTTGAGGATATATTTTTGCATGCTTATAATAAAAAGACAGAAGGAAAATTAACGAATCTTTAATGGAATAAGGAAAGAGTAATATTACATGACAATAGTTTTTGTATTGTTGAGCGAGCCTCCTTCCATGCAGGTCGCCCCATTCCCAAGAACATGTTGAGAGAAGGCTGACAAGAAAATGAAAATATTAGTTTAGATATTGAACCACAGTACAAGCTCATAGCTTCCACACAATGATAAAAAAAAATGAAACTAGACTAACAATAAACAAATTCATAAGCAAGTTGTAGTACTCAAAACTCAAAAAGAATAATCCTAAAAATGGACAGAAGTAATATACGGTAACCGACCTGTTCGCTCTTGAGAGTGAATTGGTCATTGACTATGTACATGTAGCACCATTTTTGGTGCTATCAGGTGCCATGTGGTTCACAGGGCCATTGAAAAGATCGAATTCATCCCTAAGGTTGCATAAAACACCCTCTACCATGTGACTAAAGGGGTTATAAGTGCCATAAAATGAACAGCTAATTCAGATTTGGACACTCGCATGGTAGCCATTCGTTTGATGGTGCTTTAAGGCTCTTAACCACATGGTGCAGATAGGTTTTTGATTCAGTCTTAGGATGAATTCAATCTATATGTTCGACCCATGCACCACATGACACTGTGTGGCATCAAAATGGTTGGCCCATTCACTCCAAAGGGAACAGATTGGTTATCACATACCAACTCAATTGGAAAAAGGGCAATCCTGTGTTCACTAAACCCTATATATATATATATATATATATATATATATATATATATATATATATATATATATATATATATATATATATTAAATGGATCGGCCCTCGGGTCGGGCAGATACTTTTGGCTCATCAGGTCAGGTCATGGATAAGTGTCCAAAGGAGGTAACCCTCAACCCTTCCTCCCTCTCTCTCTCTCTACCATACGCCTATGCTTCTCTCAAATATGCATATTTGTGTCACAGCTACATTTAATTCCTATCTTTCTAAGACATAATATTGGTTAACATTCACAGCAACCCCTTGGATCATATTTTATACCAGTGCTAATAAAATCGTACTTCGTACAACTCACAATGTGAACTGAACGATTCAAATCGAATCACAGGATCTACGATTCAATTTATGTAATGAATCTTAAATTTATATGAATCATAGAACTCGATTCAAATTGTATGATTCTTATGAATCTTACAATTTGATTCATATGGGGTAGCATGGTCACAGATTGACCATGAACTCTATTTTCTGGTTTTTCACTTTTTGTTCTTTTTCATAGAGAACTTTATTTTAAAAGTTGCTTTATGTTAAAAAAAACTTCTACAAGTTATAACCCTAGTCGAGGAAATCGCCAACTTATGAAATTGTGAATTAATATGTTTACCGATTAAACTGTGATTTTTGAAAATGTCATGAAAATTGTGAATAATTCATTTTTCATTAAATTACAATTTTTAAATATTTTTACATTTTTCTAATCTTCTTTTATTTTTATTTTTTCAGCCGTTTTCCCGAACTTTATGATTTTATGGTCAATTTTTCTGAATTTTCCTCTTGCCGACTTATTCTCTAACCCCGACTTGGATACTATGGTCACAACAATAAAGGTCCACTCTTATAAAAAAGTTTCCAGGATTTTATCTTCTTCTTCCTCAAAATCTCTGTTGGCTGTTTTTTAAATAGGTTTGTGATAAGGACATGGAGTCAACTACTGTTTGTTGAGAAAGTTCTTATATGTCAAGAGCTACCCAAGGCACATGTTTTTTCAAGTTTGTAGATCCCTAGTGGAGAGCACCTCAACCAAATATAATTTTGTAAGTTTCAAGTACACGACCAATTTTATTTTATTTTCATTATAGATTGGTCTCTAAAGACCTTGATGATTAATCTTCACTAGCAAGTTATATAGTTTTATATCAATACCTACTTTCTTGACAATATTGCAACCTCTAGGCAAAGTGACCAAGTCGGGTTTCGGGAATAAATCGCCTTGGAATAAATCCGGCAAAATTCAGGAGAAAAACGGTCTACATTCGGAAAAATGAGAAAGAAAATATACATAAATATAAAAATTAAAAACTATAAAAATTTAAATTTTTAAAAATTGAAAAAAAATAAGGAAAAAATCGAGATATTCGGTAATAACTCGTGAAATTAGCGACTAGTTCTTGAAATTTGCGATTTTTTTAAAAAGTCCATAATTTTATTCGTTTTTTCAAAAAAAATACTGGAATTATTTGCGAAAAAGTTTGAGAATTTGGTCACTATGCCTCTGGGTCGCAAGTTCAATTATTTGCGACTTTAAAAATAATAAAATAATAAATAATAAAATGATGATTGATGTCTATGAAGTGGACGAGTTCAATTATAGTTTTATAGTTTTAAATTTTACATCAATACATCTGTTTAATTATACTTTGACGCATTTTATAATTGATCTTCAATCATCTCACAGTCATCTTTCATTTACTAAAGGTACCGTCAATCAACTCAAATTCCATCTACCTATATACAGTATCTAAACTTGAGAAGATTTTGAATCTGCAAAAAGCTCGACGATCTGTCTACTAAAACAGAACCCGACGGTCACCAGAACCAACAGAAGTGCATGAACTGAAGAAACACCAAAATCCACGAACCTGATGGAAGCATTGAGAGTTCTTGAGGATCAGCCCGTCGAACAGCCCCGCGGCAGCGATCGCCGAGAGATCGAAGACGAAGTCACCGATCGCGACGCCGGGACGAGCTTCGCCGCCGGCTGAGGTCTTGAAGACGCCGAACGGTAGGTTTTCCAGAGGGAAATGGGAGTCTGCATGGATTTCTACGAAGGATTTCAACACCATTTTTCTGAATGGGGGAAGAGTGTGGAGGTTTGAAGAAAAGGTAGTCTGGTAAGTGGTAAGTGAAGAAGTCGGCAGTCGGGAAGAGGAGGTCGGTATTTATTGTTTCCGGGATAAAGATCGGTTGCTGAGCATATATAGATGTTTTGATTTCGAAAGTTACTATAGCGATAAAATTGTACTCAAAGCAAGATTCAAAATTTCAGCCGAAATGTTTCGATTTCAGTCACCACCAAAACCGAAACAATAACTGAAATTTTCAATATTTTTTATACTAATGGGATTTCGGACCAAAATCGAAACGAAATTCGATTTTTTGAAATTGAGTTAGAAAAAAGTGGAAATGGGAATTGAGAGTGACAAGGAACCTTCTATGAGTTGCTTGGTTATCGTCATTATTTTGAAGTTGAGATGTCTATTTGGGCTTTTTTATGCAAAAGGGACCAACTCTCCTAACCTTCATTTCAACATAAGATGTTATTTAATCTTATATCATTTATTGGCTTATGATTTTAAAAATTCATACCGTCAAAGTGATATGTCATCAATTGAATAGCTATAAATTTAAAAATCATACTTTTTGAGATGTTTGAATCATTTGATCTATGCATTTCAATACCAACGATTGATCTTAATTTTGATGGCTGATATTAAAATTCACTAATTGGATAATTTACGTTCACTTAGAAGGATGATCCTTTTTCTAACCATGAATTGCCAGATAAGCAATTTAGATTGATCATAAATGTGTGTCACATGGCACAATAATAAATTACATTTTAATGGTGTGAGATAGAAGGTGACATTTTAGTGGTCTATCAGTACTTAAACACCATTTGGTGTTTAAATGTTAGTATGGAGTCATTGTCCGTATGCAAAAAGGAGCATGTAAAATTTGTATTTTGTTTAAAAAACTTTAAAAGAAAAAAATTAACGATGACGGATCTCGGGACACCTCATTAGATAATGTGGCTCCACCACTCAATGAATATGACCTGAATCTAGCACAAAGACTTATTTCCACTACAACTTGGTAACCACTAACTTATACTCTATTGCATATTATCACAGTATTTTACAAAAATGTTCCTTCAATTAAAGTGACATTCTTCGCACTTTCCTGCATCATGCCATTATGTATTGATCATATTGCGTTGATTTTACACCAATTGGAGACCAGTTGCTCTCACAACTTTATACAAACATTGCATCCTAAAAAAATAAGTGTTTTTAATAATAACTTTAATAATTTTAAATATTCTACTTGTATCACACTCAATCTAAAAATTGTACTTATTATAATTTTAGAAATCATGTGATGCTTTAATAAAAATTATTAAAAAAATGCGTACAACTATTAAATTAAAGGACATAAATTGAACAAGTCAGTTTTAACAATGAATATTGTTTTCAATTTACCCACTATGAGCTGTGATGTTGATAACTTAGATTGCCCCATTAGAAATGCCACACAACCTAAATTGTTAAGGGTGCTTCTAATGGATCTTTATTCTATCTATAAATGCGTCTCATAATCTGAGCATCTACTGAAATGATTACCCAAGATACTGATATTTATCGAGATAATATACTTCTATAAGGTTTTTTATTATTTGAACGGTTAATGAAATATTTTTATAGGTTTTTATAATGTTGTATAAGGAAAATTATACCCGTTTTAATCACTAATCACTGGTCCAAAATCCACCTCTTAAAAATAAGTATCAGATGTCAAACTAATACATATGTTAAAAATATGTAATAATGGAACATGATTGTTGTTAAATAAATTATTTTATGAACATCTACTAATTGGTCACTTGGTAGACGGCTTTGGACAATCCAATTCATCAAGATGAAAGTTCATATGTCAACTAAAGTGAAGTGCACAAATAGGACAATTAGAATCTTCTAATAGTCATGATCTTTTGGTCAAGATATGTGCCAATGATGTGCTACTAATTGACCGATGTGAATCTATCAACCATGTGTGCCAAGTGGCCTACAAATGGATTGCCGTGGGCTAATTTATTTGTGGGTTCAATTATGCGTTCATACTTAACTTTTGGGTAAACCATAGAAATCGAAATGTGCCCTTTTTTGTTAATTGGGTGTAGTGGGCAACCATAATTTATGAAATAGTTGGGACACTATCATAGTATCAAAAATCGGTGGATCGTATCGGTTTCTCAGCAAACCGATACGTATCGGCGCTGATACGTATTGATATCCTAACTCGATATCGTATCGGCCGATATGGGCTCGTATCGGATATCGGCCGATATGTATTGGCCCTTCAAGGATCGATACCCGATATCGAGTCTAATTTTGTTACCATGGATACTACACTCGGAGGGATTAGTCCATGTGCAAATTGGGCTAAGCATGTTTATAAAAAAATGGAAATGTTATAGTCTACATGTGTATAACTTACAAATTATTTTTTGTTGTTTTGATAATTTTTTTTATTACAAATTATTGAATTGTAATGAGTCGGGTAGTTTGGTAGGTGAAAAAATCGAGAACTATTCAATGGCTAACAACTTTTTAATGCCAAGAGAGCCTCAGTCCTCAACTACCTATCTTATTATTTCAGAACGATTACTACTGTGTGACATACATATAACTTTTTGAACTATGTTACGGATTTGAGCTTCCAAATCAAGAGAAGAAAAAATCATCACAGAAATTAATTGAAAGATATCATAAAAATTGGTATATTCTTCCTTAATTTGCCACTACAAACTATGGGTCCACCACACAAAAGTTATAAATATATGTTTTTAGAAGGTATAAAGAGGGGTACGGAGTCCCATGCTTTCACCTATACACCCAGCTGTTTACCTTTTGACTTTCGTAAAGGTATAGGCGACCATGGAATATCGATCGAGCTGTGGTCATGGAATCCATGCAAATTTGAGAGTGCCGAATGCTAGTTTCACGTGGTTTAGTGCCAAAGGAGTTGTTAGGACTTGAGAGTGAGAACTGAGAAGACACCTTCTATGAGTTGCTTGGTTATTGTCATTATCTTGAAGTTGTCTTGTCTATTTGGGGTTTTTTCATGTAAAAGGGACCAACTCTCCTAACCAGCATTTAAACATTAAATCTTGGTTAAACGATATTACACCATTTATTAGCTTATGATCGTGAAAATCTTATGGTCAAAGTGATGTATCATCAATTAAAAGGCTATGGGTTTAAAAATCATACTTTTTGAGAGACTCGAATCATTCGATCTATGCACTCCAATATTAACGATTGTTCTTAATTTTGATGACTGATAATAAAGTTCAACGATTGGATAATTTAGGTTCACTTAGAAGCATAGTCCTTTTTCCATCCATGAATTACTACATAAGCAATTTAGATTGATCATAAATGTGTGTCAAATGACACAATGATAAATCACATTTCAATGGTGTGAGATAAAAGGTGATTCGAATCTGCATTTCGTTTATCATTGTGTCATTTGACACAATGATAAACACCATTTGGTGTTTAAATGTCGGTAACGAGCCATTGTCCCTATGCAAAAGGGAACATGTAAAATTTGCATTTCGTTTAAGCCCGTTGTACATATCTTCCTACGTAGTGCGTCTTAAACGAAAAAATTCAAATAATAATAATTAAATATAGATATAGGTTGGCGTTATTTGCACCCGTTATCTTGTGAAGAAGACGCACATTTCCACTTGTGACTACTATGAATTAGACAATGGAGAGCATTTTTCGTCCAATCTTCTGCACAATAGATCTTAATATCATGGCTCACCTATTAGACGGTCAGATATTGATTAAATGTGGCACACAACCCCAAAAGTGACACTTGAGAACCCTTTCTCACGGTAAGCACTTATTCAAGGACAACTTGCCAAATATTTGCTTAAAGCGTAATTCGTCTGTTGCGGGTCGCTCGAGCGACTTAGACCAAAGAAATTTCCCTTTGAAAGGCCCCTTTCCCTTTGATTTTACATATTCAATTCACTTGTTCTCTTTGTAATTTTCAGGGTTGGCTCATAAATTCCAAATTAGAAAAAGTTGAACTCTAAATGTTGGGTTTTAAATTTCAACTTATTCTAGAAATTATGTTGAATGAGCGTTCTAGTTGGGGTTGACCCTTCTACTTCGCTTCTCGCGCTTTCCAAAGATGATAAGGCTAACCCTAGAGCCTACCCTTAAGATACCCTTTTCAATTTCTTAACCTCAGATCCAATTAAGTCTATACCTTCTTGCATACTTTCAAAACATCATAGCCTTTAAATCGATTTGCCCAAGGGAGCTAACAGAGGGTACTTGGGAACGAGTTCGATCCTCTTGTGTATAGAGGGCCAATACATCCCTTTTAACTTAGATCATCTAGGTTAGATTTTCGAATTAGCTAAATTTAAGCAACCCTAGTTGTTAGAATCGGCAGGCCCGTGTTTAATATAAGAGTCCAATCCTCAATCCCTAACTTAAATCTCACGATCACTGACGTACTATGGCGTCGATAAACATTCATAGGTGGCGACCACATTTAATCATACTTGTTAATAAGTTTGTTTACTATTAACACTTTTTTTTACAAGATATCTTATTTGTTAGTGAGTCTGTTTGTCACTAACACACTGTTTTGTAGGTCTTTTTGTTGCTTAACATTTTTAAATTATTAGTGAGTTTGTTTGTCACTAATATCGCTTTTGCAGGATTGTGTGCTACATACCCCCACTCTTGATCGCTAATAAGTTTGTGTCATTAGCAATCGGTCTGACAAGTCTGACCTTTAAATTAAGCAAGTCTGTTTGTTGTTAGTTTACCATTATCCTCTTACAAACTAAGTCTCAAGTGACCAACGTGGAGCAGTTTCTCGAATCCGATAGGATTTTCGAAAAATTGCATGCCAACAATAGTGATAGATGATAGATTGAAGTACAACAAGCCCAAAAAAATGGTGTAACATGAGAAAAAATTCATCTAACCTGTCTATTATAATTGATATTAAAGTTTACCAATCGAATGTTTCACATTCACTTATACTCATGTTTATTTGGGCTGAAATGGGTTCCAATGATGGGTTGCCACTTTGATAATTAAATTGGCCATAGATGTGTCCCATAAGGCATAATGATAAATCACAATTAAATGGTGTGAGATGAAAATTAAAATTTTGATTGTGTAAGCTCACTTAAACACATTTTTGGTGTATGGTGTTTAAATGTCGTCCAAAACCATTATCCCATAAAATTAGGCTTTATTTCACACCCTTGAAGTGTGATTTTTATTATGTCATGTGGCATATATTTATGATCAATCTAAATTATCTAAGTAGCAATGTACGATTGAAATGTGTATAAGCCCACATAAACATGCCTATAAGTGGATGTGAACCATCCGATGAACTTTAACATCAACCACTAAAATAAAAACCAATGGCTGATATTATAGTCCATTGATCAGATGGTTTAAATTTTCTAAAATTGCTTTTTTTAGGCTTGCTATCCTCTAACCTGTTTTATCTATCAATTTGGCAGTGCGGACCACACACATCTTAAATGATTGATGGTGTAATATCATTTAAATACCATTCAGGTGGTTAAACGAGTAATCAAGAGGGCTCTTTTTAAGAGGGATGCTACGAGCACACCACTTTTTACTTCTTGCACACTCTTTTTAGCCGCATACCAAAATTTCCTTTTCGTACACCAATTAATGAAAACTGATATATAACAATAAATTTTGTTTTGTTATCCCTAATAAAGATCTAAAGCATGTATTACATATCAAAAAACGGTGTTCATAGCAGCTTTTGGGTGTACACAAAAGGAAAAAAAAAAAAAGTGAGGAATGTAAGAATCTTCCTTTTTTAGGGTGGTGTTACTACTACACTTTATCTTACAGCCGCTTCACTTCAATAAAGGAAAATTTTGATGACTGCTTTGAATCAAATAATAGAGATAACTTTTCGTCCCAATCTTTCACACAACTAGGGGTGTATTCGGTTCAGTTTGGAACCAAAACTACAAACCAAATCGATTCTAATCGGTTTCTAAAAGTTCAAACCAAACCAAACTGTCCAACTATTGAACCAAACCAACCCGATTCTACTCGATTTCGATTTGGTTCGGTCGGTTTCGGTTTTCCTATAAGTTCTACTTGCACATCAAATATTTCCCAATTTCTCAACCTGTTTTACACTTTTACTATTTTTATTTTTTTTCAGAGTTGTTTTACTTTTATTATTTATTCACCCTTCTCAAAACAAAAAACAAAAATTAATACATCACAGTCACTCTAATTAATCAGAGTTTGGATAAAGAAGAATACCTAAAGAGATGAATAGATATATAAGTTGACTATATATTAAAAAAATTTACTTACAATCGGTTTGGTTCGGTAGGTTTTGGCTTAGGAAGCCCGGAACCGAAACCAAACCGAACTTTTCAGTTTTCTTTTTGCCAAATCAAACCCAAATCGGTACTCGTCCAAACAGGACAAGACCAAAACTGTCGATTCGGCCCAAAAATGCACAACCCTACACACAACAGATCTTGCGATCATGAGCCTACCATTAGAAAATCACATGATGATTCCACATGGCACACCTCCCAAAAGGCGAATATGGTACAACGTACGATTAAAGGTATCTCTATTCGTGCCATGCAATCTCTGAAAGTGCCCACATGTGCAACCCCTTCAAAACCATTGATTGTTTTAGATCAGAAGATGGAGATCGTGTTTCACCTAGATCTTCTTGGATGTGGTTCTTGAGCTCATTTCGCACCTATCTAAGGATCCCCCAAAAATGCCCCTTGAATCTTATGACACAAATTACGCTCAAACGTGATTTTATGTGGTTCACATTCACTTTTGGGATGTTTGCCATGTGGAATCAACATCTGGCATTCTGATGATAGGCCCATGATCTCAAGATCTATTTTATGGATGATTGGGTGAAAAACAATATTCATCTTCCGATTCAAAGTTTCCTTTGTTTAAGTAATCAACATATTCAAAATCGAACTGAAAAACATGAAAGGTTCAAGTTTCTCTTTCACAAAATTAAAAAACCAAACTAAAAATCAAATCGATTACTTTCAAGTCAATTTCAATTCCGACTGGACCAGACCGAAATAAAAAATTTCGGCTTTTGTTCAGTTAGAGTACTCAAACTTGAATCTTTAGTTGGTATTAGAGTGCACAAATTGGATAGTTCAAATCTCTCAAAATAAATGATTTCTCCCAAAATAAATGATTTTAAACCCCATTTTTAGGGTTATCATCAGGTTGGGTCGACCTGATACCCTACCCGACCCAACCCGATATTTTATTGGGTTGGGCATATAAACTTGACCCATCGGGTCTAGTCGGGCATTTGACATTCGACCTGACCTAGTTGAGTCAAGTCAGGTCGACCCGACCAAATCCAATATTTATATGTCAAAAGTATTAAAATATGGGTTTTCTACAGGGGTCGGGTCAGGTTTTGCATCCAAAAAGATTGAGTGAGTCCTCAAAAAAAAATCATTAATGATTGAGTACCTTTAAATCCACTCACCAAATCTTTTCACCGACGCAAAAACTGTGTTGAATCAGATAATCGAGATCGTTTATCCTCCCAATCTTTCACATGATGGATCTTGAGATCATGGGCTTGTTATTAGACAGTCAGTACTTTATTTCATGTGGCACACATATAAAAAAAGGTGACCTTAACATCATGTGCAAGCTAAAAAATGATTTTAAGTTCACTATTTAAGTGCGTACCACATGAAATAAAATGTTAACCGTTTGATTGTACACTCATGATCTCAAGATCCATCGTGTGAAAGAATATGATGATAAACAATCCTCATCATCTGATATGGACAATACAGACGATAATCTGACTATTTTTAAAGGACCCGAGAAAATTCTAATTTATGGTATCGTCCAGTTCCAAAACCGATATGTATCGGTATCGAACTCGCTAGGACGGTACAAATTTGCTACTTAAAAATAGGAGAGTCGGGTCCAAATAATAAAAAACCCATTTTGCGGGTTTGGAAACAGACCGAAAATGCAGATATCTCAAACCCTCTCATTCCCTCACTCTCCTTCCTACTCCATACCAGAACCCCTTTCTAAACCCACTCTTCCATTTCCAATTCCACAAATTAGCCGCCAAATCTCCACCCTCGACAGGTGTAGTTCATGCGTATGTGCCCTAAAGCCATCGGGGTATGTTTCGGTGATCGACCGTGCCATCGAAGAAGAAGAGTACAGGAAAGCTAGGGCTGAGGTCAATCGCAAAGGCGTCGACATCGAAGGGTACTTGATTGAAGGGGTTTCGATCGGAGGGCACAAGACGTGTATCGTTATTCCGAGCTTGAATTTGGCTTTTGATATAGGGAGATGTCCATCTAGGGCCGTTCATCAGGATTTCCTCTTCATCACTCATGCTCACCTCGACCACATTGTAATATCTCTTTCCATCTATCTCATAGTCTTCACTATTTATTATTTATTAGGTAGATTTATTGGCTAAGATAATAATTAAGACCAGTTGGTATCCATGTTTGGGTGATATGTGGATTTGCTTAAGGTTGGTGAAAGATTAGGGCTCTTAATGGGCCGGGTTTGGCTCAAACCCAGCCCGACTTTGCCTTGGCCGGGCCTAGAAGGATGAAAGTTTTTTTTTCCAACTTTTTGATTTTTTGAGGATGCCGACCTTCCCAATGTAGTGTCTATGCAAACTTATTCATAGAGAGATCCACTTTTGGCACAACACATTGGAAAGGGACTCGCACAAAGGGCAAGAGCAGGCATGGGGATTAGAACCCAAGACTTTTCCGGTGGTCCAACAGGAAAGAGCATGAGTCAAAATCTCGGATTTCCGATACGTATAGTCCAGGCTGGGGACCCCACAGGACGATAATTTGAAATTATAGGATGATATGGACAATACAGACGATAATTTGACTATTTTTAAAGGGCTCGAGAAAAATCTAATTTATGGTATCATCCAGTTCCAAAACCAATATGTATCGGTATCGGACTCGCTAGGACGGTACAAATTTGCTACTTAAAAATAGGAGAGTCGGGTCCAAATAATAAAAAACCCATTTTACGGGTTTGGAAACAAACCGAAAATGCAGATATCTCTAACCCTCTCATTCCCTCACTCTCCTTCCTACTCCATACCAGAACCCCTTTCTAAACCCACTCTTCCATTTCTAATTCCACAAATCAGCCGCCAAATCTCCACCCTCGACAGGCGTGGTTCATGCGTATGTGCCCTAAAGCCATCGGGGTTTGTTTCGGTGATCGACCGCGTCATCGAAGAAGAAGAGTACAGGAAAGCTAGGGCTGGGGTCAATAGCAAAGGCGTCGGCGTTGAAGGGTACTTGATCGAAGGGGTTTTGATTGGAGGGCACGAGACGTGTATCGTTATTCCGAGCTTGAATTTAGCTTTTGATATAGGGAGATGTCCATCTAGGGCCATTCATCAGGATTTCCTCTTCATCACTCATGCTCACCTCGACCACATTGTAATATCTCTTTCCATTTATCTCACAGTCTTCACTTATTATTATTTATTAGGTAGATTTGTTGGCTAAGATAATAATTAAGACTAGTTGGTAGCCATGTTTGGGTGATATGTGGATTTGCTTAAGGTTGATGAAAGATTAGGGCTCTTAATGGGCCGGGTTTAGGTCAAACCCAGCCCGACTTTGCCTGGGCCAGGCCTAAAAGGATGAAAGTTTTTTTTCCAACTTTTTGATTTTTTGAGGATGCCGACTGTCCCAATGTAGTGTTTATGCAAACTTACTCATAGAGAGATCCACTTTTTGCACAACACATTGGAAAGGGACTCGCACAAAGGGCAAGAGCAGGCATGGAGATTAGAACCCAAGACTTTTCCGGTGGTCCAGGAGGGAAGAGCATGAGTCAAAATCTCGGATTACCAATACGTATAGTCCAGGCTGGGGGAACCCATAGGACGATAATTTGAAATTATCGGATGATAATTTCAAATTATCGTCTGATATGGACAATACGGACGATAATTTGATTATTTTGAAATGGCCCAAGAAAAATCTAATTTATGGTATCGTCCAGTTCCAAAATCGATATGTATCGGTGTCGGACTCGCTAGGACGGTACAAATTTGCTACTTAAAAATAGGGGAGTCGGGTCCAAATAATAAAAAACTCATTTTACGGGTTTGGAAATGGACCGAAAATGCAGATATCTCAAACCCTCTCATTCCCTCACTCCCCTTCCTACTCCATACCAGAACCCCTTTCTAAACCCACTCTTCCATTTCCAATTCCACAAATTAGCCGCCAAATCTCCACCCTCGACAGGTGTAGTTCATGCGTATGTGCCCTAAAGCCATCGGGGTTTGTTTTGGTGATTGACCGTGCCATCGAAGAAGAAGAGTACAGGAAAGCTAGGGCTGAGGTCAATCGCAAAGGCGCCGACATCGAAGGGGTTTCGATCGGAGGGCACAAGACGTGTATCATTATTTCGAGCTTGAATTTGGCTTTTGATATAGGGAGATGTCCATCTAAGGCCGTTCATCAGGATTTCCTCTTCATCACTCATGCTCACCTCGACCACATTGTAATATCTCTTTCCATCTATCTCACAGTATTCACTTATTATTATTTATTAGGTAGATTTGTTGGCTAAGATAATAATTAAGACCAGTTGGTAGCCATGTTTGGGTGATATGTGGATTTGCTTAAGGTTGGTTAAAGATTAGGGCTCTTAATGGGCCGGGTTTGGGTCAAACTCAACCCGACTTTGCCTGGGCCGGGCTTAGAAGGATAAATATTTTTTTTCCAACTTTTTGATTTTTTGAGGATGCCGACTGTCCCAATGTAGTGTCCATGCAAACTTACTCATAGAGAGATCCACTCTTTGCACAACACATTGGAAAGGGACTCGCACAAAGGGCAAGAGCAGGAATGGGGATTATAGCCCAAGACTTTTCCGGTGGTCCAAGAGGGAAGAGCATGAGTTAAAATCTTGGATTTTCGATACATATAGTCTAGGTTGGGGGACCCCACAGGATGATAATTTGAAATTATCGGATGATAATTTCAAATTATCGTCTGATATGGACAATACAGACGATAATTTGACTATTTTTAAAGGGCCCGAGAAAAATCTAATTTATGGTATTGTCCAGTTCCCAAACTGATATGTATCGATATCGGACTCGCTAGGACGGTACAAATTTGCTACTTAAAAATATGAGAGTCGGGTTCAAATAATTAAAAGGGCGATTCACTAAAAGAGGCCCTGTGCCTTCTTTTATCACCTGAGCGTCAGGCACTATTATACATAACTCAGGAGCGCCCCAGCACCCTTTGAACGGGTATACAAGCAGCTGGCGCCTTAAATGCGAAAGGTATAATGTCGTTTATACCCTTTAATCCTTAATACAAATTAATTTACAATTATGCCATGCCCTAAAAGAAGTTTCCTTCCTTTCGTTTCCTCTCTTTCTCTCTCCTCTTTCTTTAGGTTGAACGACTCCCACTGTCTCTCTCCTCTGGTTTTCATTTCTGTTGCAGATCTTTGAGCAGAGTAAGAAGAAGCACATACTCTCTTTAGAGGATCCCATACAAAATTTTCTCCACATTAGAAAAGGCATAGGTGAAAAAACCTACCTAAACCCTCTCTCTCTCTCTCTCTTCTTATTCTTCTTCTCCTTTGTTTCTCTCTCATCAAACAACTCTGCATGACTATGATGTTGAATGTATGGAGATGGTATCAGAAATGCTTGGCTGTTCATCCTGTAAAGGCCCAGATCCTTAGCTCTGGATTCTTGTGGGGAGTTGGAGATATTGCTGCTCAAGCTATCACTCAATCTACCAAGAAGAAACAACTTCAAACCCCAGTATGTGAAAAATTCATTTAATCACTAGCATCTTTTCTAGCGGGTTTGCCGTCAGGGGCAGTTTCGGCATAGGGGGCGTATGCGGAATTCTGTCCAAACTAAACACAACCCCGTGAATGCAATACGGCTGTTAAAACTCGTTTTGGGGCTCTCTCAAGTATTAAAGAAGAAAAATCACAGATTTCGTGATAACCTTATTTGAGGGGCCTTTTCTCTATTCATAAATTGGGTAAACGTGTTAATGCCGACCGTATCGTCGCTGCACGGGCGCTGTTCGCTAATAAACGAAAAACTTTACCGAAACGGTAATAAGAATGGTAGAGGGGCGTTTTATAGTACTTATCTCTAAAAAAAATAGTGTAAATAGTAAAAATACCGACTCCCACTATCTCTCTCCTCTTTCTTTTGGAAACAGATCGAAAATGCAAACCCTCTCATTCCCTCCCTCTCCTTCCTACTCCATACCAGAACCCCTTTCTAAACCCACTCTTCCATTTCCAATTCCACGAATCAGCCGCCAAATCTCCACCCTCGGCAGGCGTGGTTCATGCGTATGTGCCCTAAAGCCATCGGGGTTTGTTTCGGTGATCGACCGCGCCATCGAAGAAGAAGAGTACAGGAAAGCTAGGGCTGAGGTCAATCGCAAAGGCGTCGACGTCGAAGGGTACTTGATCGAAGGGGTTTCGATCGGAGGGCACGAGACGTGTATCGTTATTCCGAGCTTGAATTTGGCTTTTGATATAGGGAGATGTCCATCTAGGGCCGTTCATCAGGATTTCCTCTTCATCACTCATGCTCACCTCGACCACATTGTAATATCTCTTTCCATCTATCTCACGGTCTTCACTTATTATTATTTATTAGGTAGATTTGTTGGCTATAATGATAATTAAGACCAGTTGGTAGCCATGATATGTGTATTTGCTTAAGGTTGGTGAAAGATTAGGGCTCTTAATGGGCCGGGTTTGGGTCAAACCCAGACCGACTTTGCCTGGGCCGGGCTTAGAAGGATGAAAGTTTTGAACCGAAAACTGAAGATAGCGAACCCGCCCGAACCGGACTGATAACCGAAAAGACCCGATACAAACTGAACAAATTCTGGTTCGGCTTGGTTTCAGTTTTAGGGTGGTAAAAACCGAAGTCTGAGGGGTTAGGATGAGAAAACTGAAAAAATTTGAAGAAAAACTGAAAAAGCCAATAGAATACATAAAAAATAGTGTAAATAGTAAAAATACCGAAAAGCCGAAATATTTCGGTTTCAAAAAAAAAAAACCCCGAACTGAAACCGATTCATTTCGGTTTGGTTTTGGTCTGGGGTGTGTAGAACCGAACACCAAAAAATTGGTATTGGTTCGGTTCAGTACACCAAACTTGCATCCCTAACTGAGACTAAGCCTGGTCCTAAAAGTTCGGGCTTGACCTGGGCTAGGTCGGCTCTCAACCTTTTTCTTTACTTTTTTTTTTTTTTTTTTTTAAAATAAATTTTTTTCTCCTAATTTGAATTTTGAAATAAATCTTTTTTGAATAAATAGAAGGCTCCCTACCAATTTTAAATCGTTTCAGTAAAATTTCAAGAGATTATATATAAAGTTTATTATTTATAATAATATAAGAAGCCCGGGACTGTGTCTGGACGCAGCCCTCGGGGTGAGGGTTGCGTTCAGATCGGTTGGGCACCATGTGACACCTATCACAAGGATCGGGTGACACGGAAATTTAGACAAGATCAATCAGGTAACACCTAGAAAATTTGGGCCAAAAATCAATGCACCATGTTGGTTGGGCGTCACCTTATTTTTGACCAGTCAAACGGGGGTCAAAAAAGTCGAAAAAAAAAATATTATTTTTATTTATTAAATCACATGTCCCATGGCTGAGCAACTCAAAACGGGTGTTGTTTTGAGTTTATAATGCCACGTGGCATGTGTTATGGTATCCCGGTGCAGCACTCCATGGCTGCACCCGGATGCATCTTCCCATTTCTCATAATATAAATAATATAATTATATTTTATGTTTATATATATTGCAGTCAGCGCTCGGGCCCGGCATTGGTGCATCGAGTCCAAGACTGGCTCAGGTTAACCGGGCTGGATCATACATAATCCAATCCGGGTCACGGGCCGGTCTTACACCCTTAAAACACTTACTTTGGGCCCGGTCCAGGCCTAAATTCGGGCTCACTGGGTCCATTGAGAGCCCTATCAAAGATCATTAAAAAATAAAAAATAAGAAGAAATATCTTTTTAGTTCCGTGGTTAATGGATAAAAAATGTATGGTGAAATGCGAAAATGCTTCACCGATCATTTTAATAACCTTAGATTTGTAGTGAATGACAATAAATTTTTATTTTCTATTGTGAAACTCCAAGGGAGGGGTGAACATAAGGGGAGGGGTGCCAAGTGGCATTTGGGTGCCACCAAAAGGGCTCTGTCCCAGATTTCAATCCCCGGGACAGTGTACTAGGGACCCTTTTTTCCTTATTTTTGAATTATTGATAGGATAAGAACGATCTAAATTTAAATGAGTTGTTTAGATTGGAATATAGGAAAAGAGCTATTTGAATTTGAATATTGAAATCAAGTAAAGAGATATTAGGAGTGAGTTAGAGAGTGAGCTTTTATAGTCATGACTCTTGTAATTTGATTTGAAGAAGTTTAAAATAACAAGTAAAAGGAGACTATTCTTCTCAAACAGATCACCAGGACACTGTGCTAGCCACTTCAAATTGGTTCTCTTTCTTCCCGTCCTATTTTTTGTAATACTGCCACTTTCTATCTCTGCGTATTTTACGTGCCTTGTATTCTATACATACATAGCATTTGAAATTACGAAAGAACCTAGCTTTTGCCTATACTTTTGTAAATTTAGAGAGGTGAAGTGCAGTGATGTGTTTAATAAACTTAAGAAAAAAGAACTCGGGAACTAGACAGAGTACTCTGGTCTGGAGGGGGACAGAGTACCAAGTTCTATACATAAATTTCAAAAACTCAAACCGGTATTTATACTGAGTTTTTGTAGAACTTGGCCGAGTTGACTCAGACATGTTGCGTACCAATTCTGGGTTGTGTCCAACGTTTTTAAACTTAAAGTGCTTAAATTGACTGTTAGATTTGACAAATTGCCAATTGAGAAGGACTGCATAATGGGTGATATTAGTCGGGGATGAGAATTAGTCTAATGAACATTCTTTCATGTTTGGGTTGAGCAAACATTTTTGTGCTTAGCGTCAGTGACTCCGTGTCACCAGACTCTTGACTTGGGCATGGATACCGAGTCCCACAAGTCTCAGACTCGTTGACACATGTCAAACTCTTTGGCCACCTTTGATCTGTGTGTATATATATATATATATATATATATATATATATATATATATATATATATATATATATATATATATATATGACAGTGGGAGCCTGCACTTGAGTTGTAGAGTTGAACTCTAAACTTGAGTCATTTGGGTGCCATGTGGCAATCCAAGGATCAGGTACCATGTGCACATGTACTTAGTCGATCAACGACTAAAAAAAATATATATTTTTACACCGTTGGTTTTGTGTCAAAGGTTGAAAATTTTCAGGTATTTTTTTTTTTGGAAACCGTAGATGGCAGCTTGCAATCACGTGCAACACGACACATCATCTACACTCGAGTAAAGATTTGAGTGTAGATATTCACCTATAATTTAACTATTATAAGTGTTAAATATATAAGACTACTAACATCATATTTTAACATATTTGTTTTTTCTGAAGTTTCTCTTTTTCAACATAATTTTCTCTATGTATGAGTTGAGGAGTCCGGATTTTTTTTGCTTGTTGAGTCAGAATCCATGTAACACTATACTGCTTAGTGTTGTTGGCTTATACTCGGGAGTGTAAAATATTTGATGCTTTATATCAACTGATTGCAGGGAGGGCTTCCAATGTATGTAGCAACTCGTGGACTCTACAGCTTGAAACCTCCAACAGTATTTGTGCCACCATGCATTAAAGATGACGTAGAGAGGCTAATGGACGTTCATAGAAATATGAGTCAGGCGGAATTGAAGCTTGATTTAGTTGCATTGGATGTGGGTGTGTACTATTCATTCCTGAATTATATAATCAAAAATTTGAAATATATATATATGTTTGAAGGAGAATTTGACTTTGTAAAGTTTGATTTTAGGGGAAACCTACGAAATACGAAATGACCTTGTTGTTAGACCATTCAAAACACACCATGTTATACCCAGCCAGGTATTTTATGTTCAAATTATATTTTGGATCATTTTCCATATATGATATCTGATATCTGATAGGGAACTTGCACACGAGATTTATACTGTGGCACATGGTTATTTTTGGGATTTGTGCCACATGGAACACCATCCAAACCGTCTGATTTGAAGACCATGATGGAAGGATCTTTGAGGCCAAATATTGACAGGAAACACAATCTCTCTCATCTGATTGAATACAGTCAATGGCCTTCATCTGATTTAATTGTTGAATTTGACAAATCAGATGATAGATCATGTTTCTTGCCAATTTTTGGCCTCAAAGATCTTTACATGATGGCTTCAAATCAGATGGCTTAGATGGTGTTCCACGTGGCACAGATCCCAAAAAAGACAAAAATTTTCTTTTTAACTATGTGCCATGGTACAAAGCTCGTGCCCAAGTTTTAGCTCCCTATCTGATATGGTTCTATATTAATTCCAACAAGTTTGGTGACCCAGAATGATTCTGAATTGAAATGCATGCACTTTCCTTATTTGGTTCAGGGATATGTTGTCTATTCTGTTAGAAACAAGCTCAAGAAGCAGTATATTCATTTAAAAGGATCTCAAATCAAGAAATTGAAGCTTTCAGGTGTCGAGGTCTGTAATTTATCTACCCTCTTTAAGATATATCCAAGTTTTTTTTATATCTTTTTTTTCTCTTCTATGTTAAAGTATATATATGTCATGTAATATATCCAAGCTGTATAAAAGTGTTTTTCTCCAAGTTTATTTGACTTTCAAAATGCTTTTGGTTAGATTACAGACACTATATTGTCTCCAGAGGTGGCCTTTACAGGAGACACAACTGCTGATTTTATGCTTGAGCCACGCAACGCAGACGCACTGAGAGCAAAGCTTCTTATAACTGAGGTAACTTTGATTTCTCTGTGTAAAGCTCCTTGTTGTCAGGACTCGGGTTTTATTAGTTTATGGAAGTTTAGACAATAAAGATTTGACATGGGAATCAAGGTGCCAATAGCGACATCGGGTATCAGTCTATCTTGGACCAATACGTATTGGCCTATCTTGGACTGATACGTATCAACCAATACGGATATGGTATCGCTGATACTGCATCGGTCGATTTTTTTTTTTTTGAAATAACAATTAGAAAAAATATATAAAAATTGGTTGTATCGGTCAGGTCCGATTCCGATACCATCCCGATACCTGTATCTAGGGCTCTCAACGAGCCGAGTTCAAGCCGAGCTTGGGTCTGGTTGTGGTCGGCTCTAATATATTCGAGTCGAGCTCGAGCCAAACTCATTTATATTCGAACTTAAACCTACCCAGCTCTTGGTCGGCTCTATCGAGCCGAGCTCATTTCTCTTATTATATTTTAATTTCCTTACCTCTAAACAATTAGGGTTCTCAATAATTAGGATTTTTAAAGACCCTAGTTAGGGTTCTAAAGGACTACAAAGTACAAATTAAAGAACTAAATAAAAGGATTTATTAAAAAGAATTTATAAAAACTAAGAATAAATAAATAAAAGAACTAGTTGTAATAAATAATAGAAGTTGAGACGGAGTCGGAGAAGGAGAAAAAGATAGAGATAGCATTTGAAAAGAGGATGAAGTATTGAAAAGGCAAAACTAGTACATTTGGAAAAGAGGATAAAGTATGAGTGCGTTTAAATCCACCCAACGAATCTTGGAGTTCACCCACGCTGAAACCCATTGACTTCTTTGGATCTGACAATGGAGATTGTTTTTCAGCCCAATCTTTCGCATGATGGATCTTGAGATCATGGGCGTAGCATCAGACAATCAATTTTTGATTACACGTGGTACACATCCCAAAACAGAGACCTTAAAAACTGACGGGTGGATGGTAAGCCCATGATCTCAAGATCCATCATGTGAAAGATTGGGTTGAAAAACGATCTCCATTGTCAAATCCAAAGAAGTCAATAGGTTTCAGCATGGGTGAACTCAAAGATTCGGTGGGTGTATTTAAAGGTACTCATAAAGTACTGAAAAGACAAAAGTAGTACTTTACTTTTTTGTGGTTTTTTTGTAATTTTAGAGATAAAGCATTTAGAGATAGTTTTATAATTTAAACTACAAACTAGTACATATAAATAAAATATCAATATATTATATATCGAGCCGAGCTACAGAGTGCTCAACTCAAGTTTGGCTTGAAAAAACGAGCTGGGAATTTTTTGGTTCGGTTGAGCTCGTGAGCCGAGCTAGAAGACAAATATAACCGTTTTTTATGAGCTGAGCCTAACGTGTTGGCAAGCTGGCTCGGCTCGTTGAGAGTACTACCTGTATCGGGGTGGTATCGGTTCTCCACGAAATCGATACGTATTGGTATCGGCCGAGTTTTAATACCATGCTGGGAATAGTAGTGAACTGCCTCATATAGGTATGCAACTCATATCATCTTTGTCAAAAATGTATTTGTGAGTTGGAGCTTGAAAGTTAGTCAGGGTGGTGTATAAATCTGTTTCTTAACGTCAAATATTCCAGTTTGGATTCAGTTGAGGATTGCCGGAGAGAAAGGGGGGGGGGGGGGTGGACATGTGCACAGAACTTGCTTTGTTCAACAGGTGCTGTGCCAAAATGTGGTTGGAATAAAAGAGGACTTAGTAGAAACCACCCATCCATGTTTTTGAGTTGATGGTCAAATGACCATTGGACTTGTGTTTTGGCAGCTATCCAAACAGGCTTGGCAGAAATTCATCAATGTGGCGAATTAAATTCTTTACATTTTGTGAATCAGCAGGCATCCAAACAGACCTCGAATAATTCTCACAAATAACTGATAGAATTGGAACCTGTAATTAAGCAAAGTAAAACTACAGTTGCAGCAGTTCCCATCATTACCATGGGCCGGGTAACTCATAAGTAGAAAAAATTAGTTTCCAGAATTTTCTCTGCTATTATCAGACTTCCTGCTTTCATACCCTTAAGGTCTAATATGCTCCAAAAGGGAAACTCCAACATAACCTTAAAGAGGTCTTATAATGGTGTTTTCAAGTACCATTGGTGGCTTTCGGTTGATTCAGGAAACACATTTTATCATATACCCAGTTGTTGGGTGAGCTGCACATAAAATCATGTTGACATTGATTATCTGCATTCCTCTGGTTACTGGGTGTTAATTGTTAGGCTTTAAACAAAATGCCACCTAATGGCTGAAATAGCCTAAGAGAATGGTTTCACTATTGTATTATTATTATAAATATTCTAGTTATTACTACTACCACTTGGAAATTTGATAGGGAAGAGGGAGAAAAATGCCCTTTGAAATGAAATTTGAAAATAAAGAGGCCTCCTAACCTTCTCAAGTGAAGAAGCCACAAACTTGAAAGTGAAAAGGGATGAAAAAGACCATTTTAAAGGGTGTTTGAAAGTAATGAGTGTTAGATATTGTGATATGTGGTTAAGGCTCTCAATGAGCAAAGCCAGCTCGCCAACTTGCTTGGTTTGGCTCGTAAAAAACGATTATATTTGTCTTCTAGCTTGGCTCGTGAGCTCAGCCGAGCCAAAAATTTTCCAGCTCGTTGTTTTCGGGCCAAGCTCGAGTTGAGCACTCTATAGCTCAGTTCGGCTTGATATATATAATATATTGATATTTTACTTTATATGTACCAGTTTTTAGTTTAAATTACAAAACTATCCCTAAATGTAGGGTTTTGAACTATTACTTTTGAGGGATAGTTTTGTCTTTTTAATGCTTTATCTCTAAAATTCCAAAACAACCACAAAAAAGTAAAGTATTAGTTTTGTTTTGCAACTACTCCCATGATCTCAAGATCCATCATGTGAAAGATTGGGTTGAAAAACAATCTCTATCGCCAGATCCAAATAAGTCAATTGGTTTCAGCATTGGTGAACTCAAAGACTCGGTGGGTGGATTTAAAGGCACTCATACTTTATCCTCTTTTCAAAATGTACTAGTTTTGTCTTTTCAATACTTTATCCTCTTTTCAAACGCTATCTCTCTTTTTCTCCTTCTCCGACTCCTTCTGAACTTCTGTTATTTATTACAACTAGTTCTTTTATTTATTTATTCTTAGCTTTTATAAATTCTTTTTCATAAATCCCTTTATTTAGTTCTTTAATTTGTACTTTGTAGTCCTTTGGAACCCTAAGTGGAGTCTTTGAAAATCCTAATTACTGAGAACCCTAATTATTTAGATATAATAAAAGAAAGAAAGGATTTTTTTTTTTTTTTATAAAAAATAATCATTACATATTATTTGGCTCGAACTTGGCTCGAGCTCGATAGAGCCGACCAAGAGCTGGGTAGGTTTAAGCTCGAACATAAATGAGAGCTCGATTCAAATATATTAAAGCTGACCACCACCAGACCCAAGCTCGGCTCGATCTTGGCTCGTTTAGAGCCCCTATATGCGGTTGTGTGAGTTACATGTTAGTGCTAAATATGTTATTAAAGTGTAGAGTGAGTGAGTAGAATACTAGGATTTGTCCCACATCTTGCTAGTTTTTCCCTCTTTTGTAATGCTCTATATATAGAGCACCATGTGGTATCTAAATACATGTTAGCATGTAGTACCTTGGAGCACAACACATCTCTCTCCTTCTCTCCCTCTTCTTCTTCGCTCGTATTCTTTAGATGAACAGTGTTTATTGTTTAGTATGTGTAGTTGTTTATTTTCTTAAGTATAATGGCTCCTAATCCTCCTAAATGAAGTAGTAAATTTGAAATCGATCAGGGACAAGAACCTTTTAAAGCGTATTTGAAAATGAAGAGGACTCCTAACCCTCTCAAGTGAAGAAGTTATCAATTTAAAAGTGAAGAGAATCTTTCAAAGTGAAGAACTATCTCAAGTGAAGAAGTTCTAGTCTCCTCCCTGCCTCTCTCCTCTTTGCTTCCCTTGCTGGCTAATTATCACTTCTTTGCTTCAAGGAATCTAAGGCGAAGCAGTTCTTTGTTACCAACAACATTTTGTTTTTGTTTTTTGTTTTAAAATGGATGCATAGAACTTATTTGCTTTGAGGTCCCTAAAGCGAAGGTCTTCATTACTATATACTATATATTTTAAATTTAATTTTTGTTTAAAATTTTTAATTCGTTTTAATGGAAGAAACAAAGTACATCTTGTCTTCAAGGTCGCTAAAGCGAAAGGTCTTTGATACTGATGACTTTTTTTTCTGAGAAAGCCCAAAAAGTTTGATTCGAGGTCTCCATGGTGAAGAAGTTCTATGCTGTTAGTGATTTACTGATAGCAAAAAATTCTTTGCTATCAGTAATGATTTTTTCCAAATGTATGCATGGTGATTGGTGAAGACTTTGATTAGGGGTTCCTAAAACTAAAAACTTTGCTTCTAGATTTGAAGAGCTTCTTCTCTAGATTCTTTATATAGTGTCGAGACAAATTAATTTGTGGATGTTGAGGAAAAATGAATCTTGAACTTGTCCATTATGATTATCCAAGACATGTATGAAAGGACGATAATCAGTGTAAGAGCTATGCGTGGAGAGACGATTGAGTTCCCTGTCGTAGTTGGGTTGCATCAAGTATCTACCTTGAGCCCTTTCTTGTTTGGCCCTATCATGGATTTGCTAATTATTGTCATATTAGAAGAGATTCCATGGTACATGTTATTCCTAGATGATGCGGTACTAATCACGCAAACAAGGAAACAAATAAATGATATGCTAAAATTATGGAGAGAAGCCTTAGAGTTGAGAGGTTTGAAAATTAGTAGAATAAAGACATGATATGTGGGGTGCAACTTTAAGTAACATGATAGGTTGAAAGAGGATTTAGTTAAAATAGAAAACCATCTAGTATTACATTGCTATAGATTTTTTATTTGGGCTCTACTTTTCAATCTGATGGTGGATTTGAGGAGGACATCTCAAATAGGACTACTGCAGGTTGGACAAAATGGAGACAAGTCAACGGAGTATTGTGTGACCCAAGAGTTCCACTTCGATTGAAGGGACATCTTTTATGAGACAACGCTAAGTGAAGGGTGGCAATAGGCCGGGCCCGGGCCTCAAATTTTACTATAAACGAGCCAGGCTCTGGCCTCAAATTCTTCTATAAACAGTAGGGCTGTCAACGGTTCAGGTTTTTAATAGGCCCGATTTTTTTAAACATAAAAAGGAGGGCCAGACCCCGACCCGATATGCTATCCGGCCCAAGCCTGGCCATGTGGAGCCCGAACCCGGCCCGTTATTAGTCGGGCCAAAATGCTGGTTCTGGCCGGGTTTCAATGATTTATTTGAGAATTTTGTTCAATAGCTTTTTTTAGAGAGAGAATATAGGGTTTCCAAGAAACTTTTACAGAGAGAAACTAGGAGAGAGAGAGAGAGAGAGAGAGAGAGAGAGAGAGAGAGAGAGAGAGAGAGAGAAGTTGGGTAGAGAGAAAGATGGGCTGGGAGGAGAGAGAGAGGGCTGCGGTGGGAGGTTGGGAGTACTAGGTGAGTGGGGAGGGCTGCGGTGGGCATAGTCACAAAATCGGGGTTCGGCAATAGTTCGACGAGGTTAAAATTCGGAAAAATCCGGCAAAATTGGGAAGTTCAGGGAAATATTCGGAGGAAAAATCGGTGAGAAAAATTAAAAATAAAAATAAAGAAATTTAAAATTATAAAAATAAAATAAAAAATATTAAAAAAATTAGTTTGTCACAATTTTTTTGCAAAATCCGGGAATAATTCGCGAAGTTCGGTGATTTGGTGAATTTTCAGAAAATTCGCGAATTATTCGTGAATTTTGTAAAAATTCGGTGATTTTTGTGACTATGGCGGTGGGTGCACTTGGAGAGAGAGAGAGAGAGGGCTTATTTGGTTGCAGGGAATAGGAGCTTGGGAGTTGGGAGAGAGAGAGAGAGAGAGAGAGAGAGAGAGAGAGAGAGAGAAGCTTAGAGAGAGATAGAGAGGGTTGTGGGCTGCCGATCGAGTTGACTAATTAGAATTAAATTGGATCAAGTCACTATCTTGAAATTTTTCTAAAACTTTTTTAACTGTATCAAATTAACTTTAGATTTGACCATTATCAATCAATGTCTCTGCGTTTGAAATCTAAAAACGCTAAACCTATTACATTTTCAAAATAAATAACTTATTATTTTAATTTTTTTTTTTTGTTATTTGTTTCTTGCTAATTGTGAGTTGTTATTTTACGCTTTCAACCTCTAATTTTACATGATGTTTGATACCTAATAAGTAAATAATCCTCTATAGATTATTATAATAAGTAAAAAATAACTACAATATTACTAGGCCTCACCGCCTAGGCTCCGTCAAAGCCCCCCTTAGCTCCAAAGGGGGTCTGCCACCTAGGCCATGCCTGGCGCATTTAACAACTATAGTTCGAAAAGGGGAGAATTTTTTTGCTTTGGGGTATTTTGGTCAGTTGTCGACTATAGAAGCACTCTGCAGTTATCGGGAATAAATGCCTTTCCTAAGGTGTTTTTAGAGTATACGATGTATTTTTTGGTAAAAACCCTTAATTATTTTACTACCAAATTTTAAATGCTACATTTTTGTGGAATTGAAGGATGTAGTGAGAACTAGAGCATTGGGATTTTTGTAGGTCTATATTTTATGCATGATTTGCAAGTTTGAATTTTTTAGAGCTTTCTTGATGTGCTAGAAGAGGAAGAAGTCAAAACTAAGAAGAAAAAAGAAAGTATAGAGAATATGTGCTTTGTATTCAACAAAATTTTCACCTCCAACAAGCAATAATAGAGAGATGCATGCAACTAGAGTAGGGTATTCAAAACCCTAGAGAGAAAACCCATGTTTCTCTGGAAAAAAATTAACTTCAATGACATAAAATCTGGAATTTCTTTTTCTTTACAGCAGAATAGTAACAAAGCGTCTCAAGTTTCCTAACAAAGTGACAAAGAGTTCTATTTTAACTCGACTTCACTAGCAAGTAACTAAATTAATAAAAGAAAGAAATAAAGAAAGTCTACTTTAAATCCCAGTCAAACCCATCAGAAAGCCCATTTGCAAGCCTCTATATCCTAGACCCCCAGTTCTATAGAGGCTCACAAATAGAAGTAGAAAAGTTCTTAGCCATGTGCTCTAATCCTCTGAGCTACAGGCCCCACCTTGGGATCTGTTCCCAGGAGTACCCTAAAAAAGGAACCTTTCCTCTCAGCAATTTCTGGCTAAGAAGATGTGAAATTGTATCTTTCTATAAGAACAGTGCATTCTGAGGTGTGAAGTAGGATAGAAGGGTCGTCATAATTGGTTTTTGAACAAGGTGACCTTTTCATTTTTTTTTATATATTCATATATTTAATAAAAATAAGAGGTGTGAAGCTTTTTATCATCCTGGCATTGAGCTATTTTTCCGTACAGCCGTCTCGGTCCCCTGACTTTAATAATAATTACAGGTTTTGTAGGGATCCGAGCTTCTCTATTTTCTTGAACTGTTGCAGATTATTAGGGATCTCTGTTCCCATATTTATTAAACTCTTGCAGACCACATAGAAATCCATCGAATCCCTGTATTTTGATATATGATGCAGATTGTTTAGGAGGTCTCTGGCCCTCGACAAATATTATAAACAGCTGATTTTATAGGGGATTTTAATTCCAATTTTAGACAATCTCTCGCAGATAAAGTAGGGAACTTATGAGCTCTCAACTTTTCTGTTTCCCTAAGGCTGCCTCAGAAAATTTAGGGAATCTCTCATGGAAATTATACAGTAAGAAGCCTGTATAACAGTCCCTGCTATGTCCACTTTACAGCATACTTATCTCAAAGATCTGGACTGTTTTGTGCCCTCTAATGACACATCATTTCTTCTAATAATGTAGTTGTTAGATTGACATAAGGATGCTATGAGAAATAGTGTCTTACTATTTCTATATGGGTCAATGCAGCTCGCCTTTGGCCTAAGATAAGCCCTCAATGGCCCACTTTTTGGGCCCCATGGACTTTTTGGCTAATCCAAAGTATCTAATGCACATAGACATGATATGAATATCACCCAGTCAAACTATTCAATCTGAAAGTTTAAGATCGACCGTTATTAAAGTACTTGGATTTGATGGTACTTATCCTCCAGCGAGCATATCTTTTGGGATTCACAAAGGTCATAAGATGATGTTCTGCGATTTGGACAACTTGGATCGGTAAAAACTTTATGCCACATTGCACCATGTCTTAAAAGTGAGAAGGTGATGGTTTTATCTTTGGTCTAAGGTGAAGAGAGTTAGACCCTTTTCTGGATTTCTGTTAGCTGGAATCATAACTGAACTCTTAGGAGTGTCAATAAAAGGTGTCAAGTCAAACTATTATCTCAATCCTTAAAAAGTTAAAACTACGTCCCGACAACCTATAGATTTTATATGGGAAAGGATCCACTCACTCAGAAATGTCATAAATTATGAAAATTTTCTTAATTAATAAAAATAAATGACAATATGAATTGGTTTCAGCTGATAAATTCTCCTTGTTCCTGCAATGCTATAATAATGATCCATGGAGTTGTTATAGACCTATGGTTGTGATGCAGGCAAATCACATGCTAACCCTAAAATAGCATAAATCCCGTACGATAAAAGATCTTTGGAATCGCTCCAAAGAGGCTTCTCGGCCTCGTACCAATGATAACTTTGAAGAATCACTCCTCAAAGGCGAAAACTCATCTCAAATTTTTTAAATGAAAGAATCACTATTTCATAAGATGCACAAAAGCAACTTAATTTTTTTTTTTTCATCATTCACTAATAAAATTTATTTCATATGCCATTAAATAGGCCAAAACAATAATAACTAACTAAATTCAAAATAAGAAGCTAACTAACTAATTGAATCCGCCAATAACCGCCAACTTTCGGACGTCTGTTCTGTAACCACGGATGTCCGTTCTGAAGCCACGGACGTCCGTCATATGTTGACGAACTTTGCTTTACGGATCGTTTGAAAACTCATTTGTGATTCCACTTCTTCCTTGTTGACTTTCTTCGTTTGACCCGGCCACGATCCAAACATGCGGATCTAAATTTCGCATCAGGTTGTGTTTGATTGTGTACTACCTTTTCTCTGCCTGCTACTGTTGGTAGAACTTGATTATTTCCTCATATTTGATCAAATTGGTTGATCAAGTAAACCTAAAGAGAGCACTTGGTTGCTGTTATGGCGCCGAGCACTTACCAGTTTTGGTTAGTAGATTTTGTTGTATTGTACTTTTTGCCATTCTATTTAGTATAGTTATTTGGTTACATCTCTCTCTCTCTCTCTCTCTCTCTCTAAAATAACTTAATTCACTACTGTAAATCTTTTGTTTCTTCTGTAAATCTGTTGTTTCTTTCACACTTATTGCCTGAAGCACGGTATCAAAATTTGGCCAATACCGATGCCATCCTGATACCAGTATCGGTATCTAACATTGGTTGATTCGGGCCCGTATCGGTCGATACGGATTGGGTATCATTGACCGATATCCACTTAATTCGATTTCTTTTTGAAGTTGTTTGAGCTTAAGAAAAAAAAAAATCTGGATCGGCTGATACGTATTGGTCCTCCATGAGCCGATACCAAAGACCATGGGTCAAAATATCGTCCGATACTGATACGTATCGGTTTTGGACCTCACCGATATGGTACATTCAAGGTACTGTATCGGTGCACCTCACCGATACGATAACTGATACATATCGTCTGATATGTATCGGTTTTGGGGCTGGACGATATGTATCGCTTTTCCAAGATTTTAACCCATGCCCAAGACCGACCCTAAGTTGGATACTTTTACCTGAAGTTTATATTTTGATAGGCAACCTTCCTCGACGAAGAGTTCAGCATAGAGCATGCAAGACAGCATGGTCATACACATTTGTTTGAGGTGTGTTCAAATTTTTTCTATGTTTTTCGAATTTATAGATATATCGTTATTCGATTATTTTTATGAAGCCCATAATATGGTCTCTATATTGCTCTATATTGCCTTTCCGCTCGTATTGAGGATCTTAATGCAGGATCATTTTGTTCTTGTAAGTGAATTCATTGAAAAAATGCAGATTCTAGAGCACGCTCAGTGGATCCGTAACAAATCTATTTTGCTCACCCATTTCTCATCCCGTTACAAAATCGACGTAATCAATCGATAAGCTTAAGCACTTGTGATGTCTTACTATGTTGTACATTTATAAACACATTGATTATTTTTTGGTTCTTTCTCAGGATATCCGTCAAGCCATATCAAAGCTGCAGCCAAAGGTGACGGCAAAGGTGGTCGCTCTCACGGAAGGCTTCAAATCGATGTACTCATCTTAATCACCTTATGTAAATTTACCCATAATTATTTCAAAATTAGTTTTTGCGTTCCCTGCTATTCGCATAGGGTTAATATTCCACTGTTATCAACTACAGGCTAGTTTTAATGGGTAAAGGCCCTGGTACCAAGCATAGTGACCAAATTCTTCCGACTTTTTGAAAAAAAATCACAAATAATTTGCGATTTTTTGAAAAATGAATAAAATTATAAGTATTTGCGACTTTTTAAAAAAATGACGAATTTCAAGATTACTTACAAATTTAAAGAATTATTCACGAATTTCTCTATTTTTTTCAACAATTTCCCCATTTTTTTAATTTCTTCAATCTCTTTTTGAATTTTTTATAATTTTCAATTAATGGATGCCTATCATTTTTCTTTTTTATTTTTCCAGATTTTGACAATTTTTTTCAGAGTGTTTCCAAGCCGAACTATGGTACCGAGGACTAAGGAACTTACTTGGTCTAACATCAGTTTGCTGCCATGTGGCACCCAATCATATGATTTATAAATTTTATTATTATTTTCACAGTACGTATGATCATAGAGCCTAACCTTTACATGGCACCCGACCATGTGATTGGGTGCCACGTGGGAGAAAACTAATGTAGGCCCAGGTACTTAATACTAGGCTGTTGCATGGAAGCTCTCGAGTTGACCAATGATCTCACAATGAACTATCGATCTAGATTACAAAATAATAGAGAAATAAAACAAATCATACACGTGACAATATTTATATGGTTCGAGAATTTGCTTATGTCAACGGGCAGCGATGATTCATTATATAGATGATACCACAAGAATACAAGAACACTTAAAAGCCTCATAAAAGCTCCCAACAAAATCCTAGATTAGCTTTCCAAAGCTTTACAAAGTAATCTCAACCTCTTAAATCCGTCTAAGAGTTTCCCAAACTCTGGTTTCTAAATTAAGTACAACTCTCAACTACGGAGTCAAAATGCAACTGGGTGGCCGTAAGTCCCTTGAGCGAGAGTTGAACTCGCCCGAAATCGAGAAATTGCCCCTTATGAATTGCCTATTTCGCTTGAGCAATGACCCAGATCGCTCAAGCGAGCTCCATCTGAAAGGCTGAAGTTAAAGCAACAGGCGTTACCTTTATCCATTTTTTATTTATATTTTTTTGAGTCCTACTGACAATTACTGCTATTAAACAATGACCAATGGTGGCCATCAATAAAAAATAGTCCAACTAGCTCCTCAGCTTCAACACATCTCTCAACCAAGAGGATTCAACTACTTGCAATTTTAAATATTTTCCCTATTGCAATAGCAGTTTAGAAAATAAAATAAAATAAAAATAAATTGCAGTTCATTCTTCTTTTTATCGGTCATTTTTCTTTTTCATTGTCATCAGCAACAACTGTTAACGAACTCCAACCTAGATGCACATAAAACTTTCTCAATGCACCTTATTTAAAAGGAAGACTTGATTTTTTTTGGATTTTTGCCACGCGAAGCTGTGATTTGAAGGTTATTATGTAAAGATCTTTGCTGCAAATGAATTGATACGAAATATGATCTCCATAATATGATTCAATGCAGTCATTTGTTGAATCAGATGACAAGTTTAGACCTGTGTATCATAGTTTGCTCATTCACCTAGGGAATTGTAAATGCTGTACAACAAACCAGTTCGCTGGTTCAATTTGGTCAATTCGGCATGACAAGCTAATTTATTGGCTAATGCTATTTTGTTTTAAAACAAAATTTTAACATAAGGGAGAGTTTTGAACCAAAGAGTTATATTTTTAGGTTTCATAACTAATCAAATGCTCCTTTTCGTCTCTTTTATTAGGTGCAAATTTATATTATAAAATTAATAAAAACTTTTAAAACTCAAACTCACCCTACCCCAAGCAAATTCGGTTTCGTGGCATTTCGACCTTGCATGTCAACCGAGCAACTAAGTAACTTTGGTTTTGACTGTTGAATTATATGATAGGGATCGTGTTTCGTTCTTAAAATCTTTTGTGCGGAAAAAATCTTTACATCATGAGTTGCTACAACATAGCGTTTAGGTGCTTCAACCGACCGTGTTTCCATGTGGTACAAGTCTAAAAAATATCTAGTCTTTCTTTGAAATAAGTTGCCACAACATAACATTTGGGTGCAATTAATCTTTCCTTTTTAATAAATATAATAATTCATAGGGTACCTCTGTTTGCCCGGTGCCCATGCAATCTCTGAGGGCGACTATGTTTGAATCCCCCTTTAAACTGTTGGCTATTACGAATTAGAGAACGTTTTTCAACCCAATCTTTCATACGGTGATTCTTGAGATCATGAATGCACAATCAGACCGTATGTGTTTTCTATTTGAAGTGGTAAAAATCTCCAAAAATAAAAAGCAACTACTTGCACACGAAACGAGATCCGACATGACACATTTTGCTTCAAAGGAGATTTTATGGGCATTTTTGGGGGATGTATACCATGTGGAATAAATACATGCGGTTTGATAGTATGTCCATGGTCTCGAGATCTATTGTGTGGATGACTAGGATGAAAAATAATTTAAATTATCTGATTCAAAACAGACAAAGGGTTTCAAACATAGGCGCCCTCAGAGATTGCGTGGGCACAAACAGAGGTAGCCTAAAGTCACAAAAATCACATGAAACTAAGCAAAACAAGCCAAGAAAAGTAACTTAAACTGGAAATTTGAAAGCTGAAGAGATGATGCATCGGTTAATCTAGGGGAGCCAACGTTGACCCGTATTACCCCATGTAAACCATCGGAATAGTAAGGAGAATTATGTAGGGTTAGCTCTATTCATGTATGCCTACCCAATCACTGAGGGCACCTACCCCAAAAATCCATTGACTGCATCAAGGATCAAAATTTTGGCCGAAATTATTGGTTTCAGTCCCCACCAAAACGATAATTTGGGCTGAAATTTCGGCCAAATTTCCAGTTTTCGGTCGAAATTTTAATCCTTGGACTGCATTTTGAATTGTTTTCATCCTAATCTTCCACACGATTGATCTTGAGATCAAGGGCATACCATCAAACGGTTAGTTTCTGATTTCACGTGTCACTGATCTTAAACAAATAGCCCTAAAATCACATGACAAATATCACATTCAAACGCAATTTTAGGGTAATTTTTGAGGGTCTATGCCATGTGACATCAAAAAGTGATGGTCGGATGGTTCCCTCATGGTTTCAAGATCCATTGTGGAAGGTTGGGGTGAAAAATGATCTCCGTTGTATGATTCGAAATAATTAATGGTTTCAGCCATAGGCGCCCTCATTAGCCCAGTAGACGCGAATAGAGGTACCCAATTATGAAAGGGCAGCTCTATTCCCAAGCACACCTACCAAATTAATGAGGGCACCTACGCTCAAAATCATTAATTGCTTTGAATTGGATGATAGAGATCATTTTTTGTCTCAATCTTCCACACAATAGATCTTAAGACCATGCATGTGCCATTAGACGGTTGGCTTTTGATTTCACATGGTAGATATCTCAAAAAGTGCCTGAGAATCACATTTGAGCTTGATGTATGCCACCTAATTTTTAAGTGACTTTTTCGGATGTAAGCAATGTGGAATAAAACACCCATTCATTATCTATTGTGAAAGATTGGGAGGAAAAATAATCTCTATTGTCTGATTAAAAGCCGTCAATAATTTTGACGATAGGTGTCCGCACTAAGTCGGTAGGTCTGAATAAAGCTACCGACTATAAACTTTGATGGGAAGTCTATATTGTCCCTGTCGATCGTCATGATACATATAATGCTTTGCACCATCGCTAGGGCTGTCAACGGGTCCGGTCCGTCAGGCCCAAATGTTGGCTTCTAATGGGTTAAGAGTAGGAATCTCAATGGGCCGAGGTAGGGTTCAATGCGACCCGGCCCTACCCTGGCCGGGTTTTCAATTTTTATAGCCCAGCTCTAATTCGGGCTGCAATGTATTTAGCCAAAGCCTGGTCCATATCTGGCCGGGCCAGGCATGGGCTTTTTTCCTAATTTTTTTAGGGCAATTTTAAAAAAATAAAATTTGATAAAAAAAAATTCAAATCAATTTTCAAAGAGAAAGTTTAACAAAGCGAGAGGCTTGCTTAAAGTTGAGATGGTAGAGATGGTGAAAAAATGGGAACCCTATTTTACGTTTCTATTTATGAAGGTAGTACCGATTGAGATTGCAAGTGCATTTTTATTTTAAAGCCATTGATTTTAAGTCGTTCAATTGTTTAACCCTATGGCATTTAAGTAAAATGTTCTTTATATATATATATATATATATATACAATTTTTTATTTTTTTTATCTAGGCTGGGTGCGAGTTGGGTGTTGAAACATTCAACTCAAGCCCGGCCCGGATCAATCCGGGTCACCACATAATTAGCCCAACTCGAGTACTGAGTCAGGTTAGCTTTACAAAAGATACTACTTTTTTCGGGTCAGGTGTGGGCCAAAATTAGAGATGGCCCGGCCATTGAGAGCCCTAGTCAAGAGCATATGTCCGACCTGATGGTGCACCCTTACCTGACTCAAAACTTGTCCGGATCCGTTTACACCCTACCCACACTACCCACAGCCAGTGGATATATAATTCGTTTGGATGGTAGAAATCCTCAAATGATAATATATATATATATATATATATATATATATATATATATATATATATATATATATATATTTGTGTTGAATCCATTTCATCCACAAGTAGTGGCGGGGTCTGGATTTTTCTTGTGGAATTCTTAATCGTCATCGTATGTTAATAGTTTCATCATACTCACAAATAGAAAGGAAAAATAAAATAAAATAAATTAAAACACTCTAAGGGCACGATTATTTCACTGTAATATGGACCCTATAAATAGAGAATACATTTAATATTTTGATGACTCGATTACATGCATTATTCACTTCGCATATAATATTTGGGTGTGAAATGATTGTTCTCTTAGGTGTAAAACTTTCTTGCAAAATTTATTTTTTGATGCTTTTTTAACATTACACTCAAAAGAACAATTTGTGTAATATATTTAAATTTATGTGCAAAATGGACATTTCCCATTCATCGTTGCTAGTATCCGACTTCATCATGAATGATCGACAATGGTGCAGCCATGCAATCTTCTGTAACCGACCTAACCAATTGGCAACGCAACCCTCAAGTCAAGTTTATGTAACTGACCTGACTAGTTGGCAACCCAACCCTCAAGGTCAATGGTGTAGCCTTGAAGTCAGGGTTTCAAATCCCATGCTTTAATTAAAACAAATATAAAAAGAAAAAAGAGTTAAGATTTGCCATACTTTCTCCATTGAACGGTTACGATCCTCCATCAATGATATCCTCTTAGTTAGATGATCAGACGAATGAGATTTTCATGGTTAGATATTCCTCTGTAGCATCACATGACATATGGACGGTCTACAATCACATTATATGGCACTATGCTAAGTACTAAAATCTAGCTCCAACTTAATAAACTACACATAAAAAAAAAAAGGGATAATTAGAGAAACATGCCTCAAAAACAAATTTTTTGCCAAAAAATACCAACTTCAAACATTTTAGAAAAACAATGCTTTCACGGATTTTAAAACTTTTTAGAAAAATCAATGCTTTCACGGTATCTTGAAGTTTCAAAATCCGTGAAAGCATTGTTTTTCTAAAAAGTTTGAAGTTGGGATTTTTTTTGCTAAAAAGTTTATTTTTGAGGCATTATTTTCTAAAGTGCCCTAAAAAAAAGGGATGCGTACCACGACACTTGCTGTGCGAAGCATAGCATCAAATCCTTTCTCATCTTTCGTCCGTAAATAGCAACCATGGAAGATGGTGATGGTGATTCTTTGGATGGTGGTGATTAAAACGACATGTTTCATGGCCACAAGACGATTCCTGATGTCAAACACACGGGTGAGGATGACGACTACAAAGGATTTTGGTCAAACTTTCACAAGAAATGAGGGTTTGATTTAAGATTTAAGATTTAAGAACATAGGATGGAATTAGGAAATTTTGAAGAGATGGGGAACTTTAGTAGAGATTAAAGGGTATGAAATATTCTAATACAAACCTTACGCCCACAAGAATCAAACCCTTTCATACCCTAAATTATTACACCTCCAAACCCTAAATCTTGCAAAACTCCTAAAAATACTACTTACATACACTTTGTCTCTCCAAATTACCCAAATATTTTCCAAGAATTCCAAATTCGATCTTGCTTCCATAACTAACCACCTTAAACCTTAAATCCTCATTCATATTAAAAAATAAAACAAACCTGTAGTAAAAATAAAGATCTTGATGATCCCCATATTCATCCTTGCCTTTGACGACAGAGATCATGCTGTTGTGGTGAAGATAACCGTTCGATCTCCACCAATTGCCATCACCAAGAGAAGGAGAAAGAAACTCCGCAGAGCCATTGAGAGGGTTTAAAGGTTACAACAAAAGGTGGTTAGCAATGTAATAAATAGAGCCGTTGCCTTGCTTCATCAAAAATTGTAGGTAATAAAGAGAAATTACAAAGCCCTCGCCTTGTAAGCCCAAGAAATTACAGGCAATATGCATAGTGGATTACACCGGTGGAATCCACTGAAACGAATGAGAAGACGGCGTAAAACTTCCGACCGTTATCCCTAATCTTGTCATATTACGCGTGATTTCTCCGTAATACTCTAAAATGAACGTACCCTAAGAAAGATAAAAGCAATTCTCATTAAAAGTCATTTAGATCCTGCTTGGCGTGATTCAACTTTTAAATTGACTAAATTGCCTCTCTAAAGGATAAATGTTGTGTTTCAAGATCCCTCACATATATTTTAGGGCACTTTAGAAAAAAAAGCCTCAAAAAAAAACTTTTAGCAAAAAAGACCCTACTTCAAACGTTTTAGAAAAATGGTGCTTTCATGGATTTTGGATCTTCAAAAAATCATGAAAGCACATTTTTTACGAACGTTTTAGAAAAATGGTGCTTTCATGATTTTCTGAAATTCCTAAATCCGTGAAAGCACCGCTTTTCTAAAATGTTTGAAGTCGGGTCTTTTTTGCTAAAAAGTTTGTTTTTGAGGCTTGCTTCTCTAATTATCCCTATATTTTAATTATAAGTGTTGATTGCTTTAAATCGGACGATCTCCAACATTTTTCGTTCCAAGCTTTCATATAACTTATCTTGAGATCATAGGCATACCATTAGAGTGACTACTTTTTTATTCCACATGACACACATAGTAAAAAACAGTTACCGAAAAATCAAGATTCGATCTTTGAACCTAAAGATTCGCTCTTTTGAACTGACGATTTCCACATCAATATTATTGATTGTCTGAATCAGATGATGCAGATCATTTTAACATCTCAATCTTCAACACAATGTGTAACGACCCTAAAAATTTAAAACTGAATTTGTGGTGTTAGATTTGTTTTGCATAGAGCGTGGTGTTAGTGCTCCATACCGGAACATATCCTAGTTGAAAAAGTACACATTTTGGCTTTTCAAAAAGGTTTTATATTTAAAATTATCCTTATTTCTTACTACGTGAGTTTAAACCTCTATTTTAAACCTTGAAATAAAATGCGACCGCTTAACACCAAATTAATGCCCATATATTATAAATAAGAAAGCTACGGAGAACCCTAAACCATTATTATAAGAATTATTCTTAAAAATCCTAGCCGTCACTCCATCTTCTTCTATAGCCACCCTTTTCTAAAAACACCCTAATCTCTTTTAAATCTCTTGTGTGTTCTTCCACAAGAATTATTGTGGTATTTTTCTATCATCAAATCGAGGTGAAGACGGCGTAATCGTGGACGGCCCAATCGTGTGGACGCCGATCTCTATCGCCCTAACCACGGTCGATTCGCCGAGCACGCTTCAAGAGGTGGGTACCCATCCATCCATCTCATTCTACTCAAATTCCGTCGCGTAGGATACGATTCGATCGCGTATCGACGGACTATAAAATGAATCATATATTTGTTTTCTATGCAATATCACTTTAGGATTGAAAATATGACTAATCCTCATTTTTATATTATTTAATTATTTTGTTATATATTGAGATTTATCATTGCCTTATACCCAATAAATTAATATATAGCCGCTCGGTTCATTGGATGCATAGTCATCATATGCTCCAAGTATAATATTAATAAGACCCGAAAGTCAATCCAAAATAGATGAAAAACGAATAAGATGAGATTTGTTTAAAAAGTGTTATGAATCAATTGCAAGGAAACAAAAGATAACGAGTGCCTAAAAACTGCACATTCAAATTCCACCTTTAAAACAATTGGTTAATGTATTGAAATAATTATCATGTTCGTTTTGTAAGTAGAAAATCAGATTAATGATCTGCATGGCATATTGTTCCTAAAGCAACTGAACGGTCGATTTTCTAGAACTTGGAGATCAGACCCCAGTCGAATTAAAATAACTAAGACAAGTACAAATTCATGTACATTCGATTATTGCCATTAGCATCAGGTAAAAGTATACATTATGGCACTTCATCTGCATAGCACGTGACCACTTTTGAGGCTGCTATGTGGGTTTCCAATATATTATTTTGGGAACTAATAAAATAATTATTAAATTAGAATGTTTTATATTTATATGATTTGATAGGAATTGGCTTAAACATACTATATTGTACATGTAAAGTAATGATTGTTATATATGGAATGCTACTTAAAAGAATATTATAATTATATCATTTATATATTATCTTTACCTATATATATATCAAGTAAAGTAATATGTATAACTTTACTTATATAAAATATTATATAAATATCAACCGGGTGAAAGCAAGGTTGGGCGATTCTAAAATGCCCATTCACCACCAATTGATAAATATGGCTCGGCACCCAATATTGAAACCTTCTACACATGTTGTAGACTTGTTGCTATTAAAGAAGGTTTATTTTTGGAGAAAGAAATTACGTGAATAAAGAAGGCCATAAAGCCAACACACAAACCTATGCATGTACCCAAATTAAAATCGATTCCACATGGACTAGTGAGACCCATGCTTTAAAACAAGTACCACACCTTACTTAATAACTCAAATTGCCTAGATTTCATTATATCGAATCCTTCCTGTGCCCCCTTTTTTTTTTTTTTAATTATAATATTATTATAATTAGTATACTGTATTATATAGTTTAGATTCTGTAATATTTTAACCTATAATAACCCGCCTCACACTATACCTATATAGTATTATTATTTATTTGAGAAATTTCTTCTTGACAGCAAATTGATTCATTGTGTTGTACTTTTATCGATCTATTGACACATCAAATTGATTTGTTGATCCTAAACAAAATTGAACCATTGTTCACTTTAAATTGATTCTGACCCGAATTAAATAATTCAAATAATATACTTTCGACTGATTGATTTCAAAATCAATCAATTGATTCTCGTTCGAACAGATGACCTTATTTATAATTTCACCTTTGCACGACCAAAACTAAGTGCACTGAAATCACTTGCATTTTCGATCGATGGTCGTGACGTACTCCACTTTAAATTGCACTGCCCCTTTTTATTTGAGCATTTAATTATAGTATACTATATATATATATATAATTTTATCGCTTCAATGCGACCACTTCGATAACACAAAGTGTTAGAACTTCGATGCCTCTATGAAATCGAACTCTGACCTTTACGATTATCGAAATTACACTTATAACTCTATTATATAATTATATTGGTGTATTATGTAAATAAATATAAATATAAACATAATCCAAATCTAAGTGTAAACCGTTCTGTATGTGTGATGCTTTTGTATTTGCAACTTAATCAATTTATATGAGTTAGGGATATGTTAGATCATGAGTACGAGAGTGTATGAGATCATGCCTATGCTTGGGCGTGGTGATTCGGTGAGATGGTATCGAAGCGAGAAATACATCGTATTCACATGCCTTACAATTCATGGTGGAATGGGACCCATGACGAGTCGGGTGAGTGTGAATTCAGTGTAACCTCGTATATGGTGGCATATACGGCGACCCGATCACCCCGAGTTCAAATATGATAGTATGAGTTATGAGTTAAGAGTTAAGTTATGAGGTTCGACCATAGGCTTTGGCTGTGGTGAAGTTTCTTCTACGATCACGTGAAACTCGAAATATTGGCGTTCATGTACGGATGCAACGCCTCTATGATAGTATGGTCACATCGAAGTACATCCAGTTACTACTGGAACCTTTTTCTTGGGAAGCGAAATTAGAAAAGTTGTCTCACTATAGTTTGTCCTAGGATTAAGTATAAGAGTATAATAAGATATGAGTATGAAATAAGATAAGTTGTAATCTGATACGATAATAAGACATCATGTAGGCCAAAGAAAAGATAAAGAACTTAAGTCTCAGACGTGTCGCTCCTTACGTAGCCACCGTAAGGGGCAATAACGCTCTTCACCAAGACGGATCTCTGGGAGAGATTATGAGTATGAGTATGTTATGAGTGAGTTTGACCATTATGTCTCCCTATTGGCTGGATGGTGGAGTATGAGTATGACACGAGGGCGTTATGATATGGTGGTATGATACTATGTTGACTCTCCCATAGTAGCTCGAGCAGCGACTCTGGCACAGGTCGTTTAGGATTTCACGAGTATGTTAGTTATGCTCATGCGATGTACAGACGTATGTGCGAGAATAATAATAAGACATGGTAGGATATGCTATGAGATATGGTAAGGTACGTTAGAATATGAGTGTCTAGATTATAGGCTTGCCGCTTGCCATCGTAGCAATCGGTGGCCTCATGTCATTCAGAGCAAAGGAGGCTGCGGAATGGGAAAAAGTTCACAAAAGCCTCAGTTGGGAATTGAACAACACTCAGACGATTGAGAGTGTGAAGGGGATCTTGTTTCTTAGCTTTAATAATCTACCTTATCACCTTAAAAGCTGCTTCTTGTATTGTTGTATCTTTCCAGAGAATTTTGTGATTAATCGAGGGCGGTTAATTCGGTTGTGGATTGCAGAGGGTTTCGTGTCCGAAAGGAGAGGCATGAACCTAGAGGAAGTAGCAGATGACTACCTTAATGAACTCATTTTTCGTAGCATGCTTCAAGTTGCAAGGATTGATGGGGTTTCGTGGAATGAAGAGTGTCGAATGCACGATCTTATGCTCGAGTTAGCACTATCAACGTCCGCGAAAGAATTTTTTTTTTCAATGCAAGATGGAAGAGAAGCAAGGCAACAAGGCAAAGCCCGCCGATTATCAATTCTCAATAGCAGTGATAATAACGTATACAGAACAAGTATGTCTCAACTTCGCACTTTCTTTATGTTCCCCATGGCCAAGATTGAATCTTCTTCTTTGAATTCGATTTTATCGAGCTTTAAACTATTAAGGGTCTTAGATCTCGATGGCGTTTCTATTGATAGTGTACCTAAGGATTTCAACAATCTATTTAATCTGCGGTATTTGAACCTTAGTAAGACTGAGATCAGAGAACTCCCTAAATCTTTGGGAAGGCTAAGAAACTTGCAAACTCTAGACATTGGGCAGACAAATATAGAGAAGCTACCGAGTGGGATCGTAAAATTACAGAACTTGCGCCATCTGTACATGTCGGGTCCAATTGACAAGCACGGAAGAATTTTCCACCTTCGTAGAGGCGTAAAGGCGCCGATGAGAATATGGAAGTTAAGAAACTTACAAACTCTAACTACTGTTGAAGCAGAAGGGGAGATGGTTAGAGAAATAGGAAAGTTGGATCAACTTAGGAGGGTAGGAATAGCCAAAGTTAGAGAAGTGGAAGGGAAAGAGTTGTGCTCCTCCATCCAAAAGTTGAATTGCCTTAACAGCCTTTTTATATCAGCAAGAAATGAGGAAGAATCACTTAAATTGGAATCTCTATCTCCACCGCCTCCACTTCTTCAAAGGCTCTCATTGGTTGGGCAATTGGAGCAAGTATCTCTTTGGTTTAGGAGCCTAAGCAACCTGACCCATTTGTATTTGCATTGGTCTGGGCTTAAAGAAGACCCCCTTTCTTACCTCCATGCCTTGCCTAATTTGGGGCACCTCAAACTCACCAATGCGTATGAAGGGCTGCAGTTGTGGTGCCAAGTAGGATGGTTTCCTAGGCTCAAGGTGCTTTGGTTATGTGATTTGAAAAAATTGAATGAAGTGAGAGTAGAGGAGGGAGCATTGCCAAGCATCCAAGAAATATATTTCAGAGGGTGTGGAGAGTTGAAGGTGTTGCCTCAAGGCATTGAATACCTTACTACTCTCCAATTGCTATATTTACAAGAGATGCCAGAGGAGCTGGTACAAAGCTGAGAGGAGGAAATAAAAGCGAGTGCCATCTACAGGTTGGGCACATTCCCAAAATCAAGATTATTTGAAGAGAGGGAGAGAAATGGTTCTACAAAAGCCTTTCCTACCACCTACAATTTAGAAGGTCATCTCTCTCTCTCTCTCTCTCTCTCTCTCTCACTTTTTATTTATTTATATCTATTTTTTATATTTTTAATTAATTTATTTGCATAGCAACTTCCTAGGCGCGATGGGATTGTAATTTTATTTTTAATAAAAATAAGGAATAAAAAAAAGTGACAAGGTCTGTGTAGGGCTGTCAATGGTTTGGATCGACCCATATCTGACCGGACCGAGTATGGCACCATGAGACCTTCGACCTGATTATCGGGTCGGGTTTGGTTGACCCAACCCTACCCAATATTATATATATATATATATATATATATATATATATATATATATATATATAGATATAAATGGAAAATAAGGGTTTTTACCGAGTCGAGTTGAATTTTTGGGTCAGGCGCTGACCTATTGATAGCTCCAGTTCCGTGGTTTACTCAAGAACAACTCTCATGGCTTCTTTTTCACGGATTTTTGTGAGAAGCATCTGATTAAGCTGCATGATTTATCTTGTTCATCTTAACCATTTCATGTGGATGGTCGTTACTTGTATTACAGTTAACCTGAAAATCATTCATATCAAAAACACTTGAACCATTTAATTAAAGGGCTTAATTTCACCCTGATTAGATGGTTCCAATGCTTTTATGTGGTAAAAGTGATGGCCATTGACATGAATTATAAATAAAATAAAAATGAGTTGAGAGTAAAAGGAGGGAAATTTGAACCAAAAACCTCATAGTTTTGCAACCAAAGCTTCTTGCCACACTATGATTGGTTCCACCGTCCACACCGTTGATCATTTTGAATCAAATGATAGGAGCCTCCTCCGTCCCAATCTTTCAAACTTTAGATCTTGAGATCATGACCCACATTTTAGATGTTCATATGTTGATTCCACGTGGCACATATCCTTGATCGCAGTGCACCATAAAACACAGAGTCTGATTGAGGGACAAATTATTTCAGAGGGTACCAAGTCTATGCTAATTACCTGATACGGTCTCTCACTTATTATTTATCACCTGAGAGGGTTTATACCCTTAACTTTTTTGTTCTTATTTTTATTTTTTATTATTTTAAAAAAGTTGTTAGCATTTGAAATTTAAGTTAAGTGAAAAAATCAGTTAAATGAAAATTATGCCCATCATGGGTGTATCATGAGAAAAGGTTCTCATGTCACTTTTGGGGATATGTACTTTGTGAAGTCAACATATGATCGTATGATAGGTGTGACATGATCTCAAGATCTATTATCTATAAAATTAGGCTGAAAAATGTTGATTATCATGGGAAAAAATAGTTGCAAATAAAGGCACCATTGAAATATTATTTCGTCATATGCAATAGGGATTATGGCTCCTGAATAGGGGTCTCAATGGGTCTGACCGGGCCGGACTTAGTTGGGCTGGGCCTTAAAATTTTAAACGGACAAAAATTGTCAGCCTATGCTCGGCCCGTTTATTATTCCGTCCGGGCCAATCCAGGCCGACTAAAAATAACCTTGCCCATGCCCAGCCCGCCACATAATTGGGCTAGGTTCGGGTTAGCCCATTCAAGCCAAACTTTTCATCTTTCTTACGGTGAATTCGAGTCGGGCATGAGTTCATTGACCCTTTAGAGCAAATGTAGTTGAGGTAAATTACACAATATGCTCTCAGTTTAAAACACTAATGGATTAAAATGAGAATAATATAATAATTTCACTAATATTGATTAACATATGTAATGATATTAGGTGTATACCAATATATACATACATATTTTTATTCAGAGTCACAAAAACATGTGCCTGGACAGGACAAAATAGCTCTATATACTATAGTGGGCCAGCAAATTTGACTCTAAATCCCCAAGCCTGGCCCGTTTATGTAATCAGGCTAGCCTGGTCTGGCCCATTTATTTAATGGGAATAAATGTACAGTCCTTGCCTAGACTATAGCAAGCCGGGCAGGGCTCAAGCCCGTCCCATTGAGACCCCTACTCGTAAATAGCATTTAAACATTAAAATGGTATTTAAATGATCATACACCATTAAAGTAATACTTTTTATCTTATACCAATGATGTATGATCTATTATTATGCCAAGTGGCTCACATATGTGACCAATCTAAAATTTTCAAGTGCCAATCCATCAAGTGAAATATATCTCGGCCCAATGAAACATGCCCATAAGCCTTTAAACTCTTTGGAGGAATGGAATATATATATATATATATATATATATATATATATATATATATATATGGAGAGAGAGAGAGAGAGAGAGAGAGAGAGAGAGATAAGATTTCTGAGCTTATGAAAAGTCCCGGACGTCTCAAAGTCAGCTTTTGACAAACTTGGGTTCCTAGAAGTCTTCAATGAGCATGGCAAATTATATCTTGAACCCAGTAATTGACATATATGTTAATAGTTTTTTCCAATACAAAAGTTTATACATTTGCATAATTTTAAAGAAAGACTTGATATTTTGAGAAACTATAAATATCATCTATGCCTTCTGAGTTGAAGGCCATGCATGAACTAAAGATTTTTGGTGCAATAAACAGATACGAAAAGCAATCTCTGTCAGATGATGGCCTTTGACTGCATTGACTCATAGGATAGTGATCATGTTTCATGCGGATCTTTAGATCAAAGCCTTCAAATCAAATACTTTAAATGGTGTTATCACTTGGGATATGCCCCAAAATGTCAAGTCTTTCTTTTAAACAGTCACTACAAAAAATAAAACTATTAGCGGCAGTTTTTTGCTATAAAAGCTGTCGTTATTAACAACAAAAATTATTAAAGGCTATTAAGACTATTAGCGGCATATTTTTTGTTAATAGAGGCAGTTTTTGGTTGCCGCTAATAGTTTTATTTTTTTATAAAGTGTGCAAAAGCTAATTTTGAGTATGCAAGTAATGGCTCCTATATATACTATGGTATCTCTATTTACGCTTAGGGCGCCTACATTGAAAAACCGTTGACGACTTTGAATCAGACCATCAAGATCGGTTTTCATCTCAATGTTTCACACAATGAATCTCTAGACTATAGACATATCATTTCGGTATTTTCCATCATCTAATTCAAAAAAATTAATAATTTTTCACTATGGCGCGAATAGACATTTATCTTTATTTTTCTTGAATAAGTTGATGAAGTTATAGGGGGCTCATCCTTTCTATTAGAATAAAATGCAAGGATGAGTATAAAGGAGAAGTGAAACTAAACAAAATCCAGCATGCTAAGCCTTTAATCTAAAGTTAAGAGACCAGCAACCCGGAATTACAAATCTTCTTTAATACATTTGGCTATACACTAGGAAATTCCTTCACCCATCTATTATTTATCAATTAGCAATTGATAAATGATCAATCCGCAAGGCCCAAATCAGGCCAGATTGCAAATTTTTCGAGCACTTTAGAAAAATAATCTTAAAAAACAAACGTTTTAGCAAAAAATTTCAGAACTTAAATATTTTAAAAAAACAATGTTTTCATAATTTTTTGAAGTTTTGAGATTCGTGAAAGTATTATTTTTTAATGAGGATTTGAGATTTTACTGATCTTCGAACTTCAAAAAATCGTGAAAGCATTTCTTTTTTAAAACATTTAAGTTCTGAAATTTTTTGCTAAAACGTTTGTTTTTTAAAATTATTTTTCTAATTTTTCCTTTTCCCTAACCAGGAACTTTTTCATCAAACACAAAAGTCAACCAATTAGTCATTGAATTCAGTTGAAAGCTTATTTTCATATACTTCAAGTCCCTAAAATCATTGAAAATTAGTTTTGGTCAATGGCTAAAAAAAGCTTCATAAGTGACTCTCGGTCCATTGGTTCATTGGGCTAAAATTTTGTTGAAAGGCACTCTTATGGGTACATTCTTATGACCAAAAAGAAAATTATATAAGCTATTAGACCCCGGTCGCAAACCCGATTAGGACCCAGCCTGTTTTTTGTTGGTTCGGGTGTGGATATGGTTTGACTAGGACCCATCCTTGAGATGATCCACAATATTTTAACTTAACCTGCTTGGACCCGACCCGATTCAAAGTGGGTCGGGTCTGACTCACTCCAGATATGGACCCGAACAGATCCATTTGCATCCCTAAATGGTGCTCGAGCTAGGGCAACTAATACCAACAATCCTAATAGGTCAAAATCCATTATTGTTGGTTTGTTTGTCTGTTAGGGGTATCGGGGACTCTTAGAAAATCTGACTAACTCCCCCGGCATCACTTGTATTATAGATAATTCCCTGTAGGTGGCCTCACATGGGGCCACTGTTTAAGGCATGGTCCTGGTCCTTATTAGGGAGAATTTTTAAAATCACCCACTCGAGGGTTACGTTTTAAAATCCTCCCCATATTATTTTTAAGGGAGCCGGTTCCGTCGCCCATGGGAGGACAGATACTGTCCTCCAAGTTCCATGTGACACTCAAAACACTATTTGGGTGTCACGTGAAGCACAAATAGATGGTTTAGATCAATTTTAGAAAAAAAAATTTAAAAAAAAAGTCTTTTTAAAAATGCAAGTCAAAGTTTGACGGATTTTTATGATCCAAATTTCACGATTCAAAAAACACACGGTGGAGATGAGTTTTCCATATTATTATTTTGGAAAGATGATATAAGAAATGCACTTGAGCTGCACGTGACATCGAAACAATATTTTGAGTGCCACATGGAACCTTGGAGAGCGGTGACTATCCTCCCATGGAGACGGACACCTTTTCCTTTTTTTAATATCTACTACACCCCTATAGTTAAAACTTAGTTATCTAAATACCCCGTCAACCATAAATATTTATATTAATATCAAAATTATCCTTACAGGGGGAAGATTCTAGAAATTGGGTTGGATGACTGAGCTCATAAGCCAATATAAATTACATTTATTAAAAAAAAAAAATCACGCAAAAAATTGAAAAAATATTAACATTTTAATAAAATTCCAAAAAAATGAAAAAGGTTTGAGAAGAAATAATTAAAATATGTAAAAAAAATAAATGTGTTTTAGTCTCATGAACAAATGGTAAAAACTCCATTTAAAATGTAAAAATCTATTTTTTTTCACCCAAAAAAATATGAAACAAAAAAATATGAAGAAGAAGAAAAATACTTGAACACCGTCTGATAGCCAATAAGACTTCAATTGTCAGTGACAAGATTTTGATCATGGTGCCATTTAAAAGCCTCTTCTAAGGTTCTTATTTATTTTTATTTTTTTGTACTTGAATTAGGTAGTTTTGATATTAAAAGAGATTTTTCGAATTGAGGAGTATTTGGATAACTAAGTTTTAAGTATAGATGTTTATTAGATATTAAAAAAAAATTGGAGAGAATTTAGAAATGGAACTTTAAAGGGGGGAAATTTTTTAAAATTTCCCTTATCATTATTATTATTTTTTGAGATTTCACAACCTTCCATGCTGATAGGCTCATAGGGTCATACGTAGCTGTGCACCTCCAAAGGATTGACCATCTTGGCAACAAATGGCCAACCTTAGAACATCTCCAAGAGGCGCCATCCGGCTCGTCAAAGACATTTTAGCTATCCAAAATTCAAAAAGCGAGCTCCATAAGGCGCGCTATCCAACACACTAAAATAGAGAATTGCTATAGTTAGAACTAAATTTAGCTATTACTGTAGCAGAAGCTAAAAGAATATAAAATTATTTTCTCAATAAAGCTCCTCTTTTCTTTTTGTAGTTATGAAAGAAGAATGAGCGGCCATCTACAACCCACCAGATTCAGAGCTCAGTAGCCTACAACTGAGAACATCGTCTTCTTTATCTTCTCAATCTCTCTATAAAAGGTACTTAATTTGTTCCAACATATGGGTTCTTCTAGATCTGATATGCACAGCCATGGCTACTCTCGACCACCCGTTGCAGCTTCCCTCTAAGATTTAAACGGCCGCAGATCAAAGACCACAAGAAATTCTAATTCCGTGTATAGCTCTCGCGCCAGGATTCGTTCTGCTGATTCCAGGTTCAGATAATTCTTTTGTTTTTTTTTTAGAACGGCAGGTTCAGATAATTCTTTAATTTCATAGTTAACTTCTTTTTTTCTTGTATTTTGTGTTTGTGTAGTGGTAATTTCTAATTTGTTTATGAGATGGATCGTCTTCGATTTTGTGTTACTCTTACTCATCACAATTTTTTTAAAAATAAAAATCTGCAAGTGGGTTTTAGTTTTTTATTGAAGTAAAGAAAGAAGAAAACCCCTATTGCCATGAAAATTAGTTGCGCCTTAATTAATCTTAATCCCTTCAAGAGTCACGCCATGTCCAATCGGAATTTGCGTCACTTTGAATGATAATGGTGGCAGTAGCATAATCACAAAAGTCTCCCACTTTTTTAAAATATCCTAAAAATTCAGCGACTCGCAACTACATCCCCGATTAATTGGAGATTTTGTGATGTTTTCCGATTTTTATATGTTTTTACTTCTTCACTTAAATGCTTGAAAAAAAAAACCTCTAGGGATATCGCCTTCTCGGCTGTCTGCCTGTCTAAGATTGCTCTTTTTTTTTAAAATTATTTGGCAGATACGTATTGGTATCGGCCGATTTGCATCGGCCCCGACATACCGATACTCGAGACCGATACCAATTTCACACCTTGTATTTGAAAATATGACCATTATAAAAATATAGCCGTTAGAGAATTTGAATTTTTAAGAGTTGAGTGTTAGTAGTAAAATATAATAAAATAAGAATGAAAAATAATATTTTAAGGAATAGAGTAGCTAAAATAGCGTCTGCTGGAGTGATTTTTACTGTAGCAGTAGCTAAATTGGTGTTTAACTACTCAAATTTAGTTCTCTTCACACTCTATTTTAGCTATTCTATTTGAGAGCATCTCCAGCAAGGAGTTCTAAATACCACTTTAGCTACTGTTACAGTATTTTAGTTACTACTACAGTAAAAATCACTCTAGCAGACACTCTATTTTAACTATTCTTTTCTTTAAAATATTATTTTTCATTCTTGTTTTATTATATTTTACTACTCACACTTAGGGATGCATGTTCGGTATACCGAACCAAACCAAATCCAAAATTTTTGGTATTTGGTTCAGTACACTCCAAATCGAAATCGAATTGAAACCCATTTGGTTCGATTCAATTTTTTTTTTTTCTAAAATCGAAATCGATTTCGTTCAGTTCGGTGTAGGTAAAATACCTACTTTTTTATTTTTTTTTAGCGTATCTTTTCGTTTTTTCGGAGTTTTTTTCGGCTTCAAGCCACCCAAATCGAAACTGAACCGAATTGGGGTTCGGTTCGGTTTGTGTCAGGTTTCGGTTTGGTTTAATTTTTTTTTTTCTGAAATCGAAACTGAAACCGATTTGGTTTGGTGTAGATGTAGGTAAAATACCTACTTTTTTTATTTTTTAGGGTATTTTTTTGGTTTTTTCGCTTTCAAGCCACCCAAACCGAACCGAATTGGGGTTTGGTTCGGTTCGATTTGTGTCGGATTTCGATGCGGTTTGGTGTAGGTAAATACCTTACTTTTTTATTGTTTTTTAGGGCTTTTTTTTTTGTTTTTTTTGGGTTTTTTTTGCTTTCAAGCCAACCAAACCGAATCGAATTGGGGTTCGGCTCGGTTCGGTTTGTGTTGGGTTTCTATGTGGTTCGGAACCCTCGAGTTTCGGTGCAGTTTCAATTTATTCTTATTTTATTATTTTACTACTAGATGAGAGAGAGAGAGTTATCTTTAAAAAAATATTATTTTAATGTTTAACTACTGCTATAGTAATAGTTAAATTTAGCTTTTACTGTAGCAAATATCTATTTTAGATAGTGAGATAACATCTCCCGGGGTCTTTTTTGCTATTTGGATAGCTATAATGGCTTTGGCGGATGAGATAGCTCTCCTCCATGAGATGCTTGAGGCAACTTTTAGTTAAGAGATGAATTAATGAAGAAAGAAACAAATTTATTTGGGAGCCATTACTTGCACACGCTTTTTAAGTGATTGCACCGAGGTTAAAGAAAGACTTTGTATTTTAGGGACATGTGACATGTGAAAATGCAATCTAGACCGTCTGATTTAAAGTTCATGATCTATAGATCTATAGTGGATAAGATTGGAGCAAAACATGATATTTATCATATGATCTATTATTGTCAACCGTTGAATTAAATAATAGCCTTTGACTCTATTTAATCATATGATGAAGATTATATTTCATGCCAATTTCACTAAAGATCTATAGATCATAAACTTTAAATCAGACAGACCAAATTGCATTTTTCACTTGTCACATGTTCCTAAAATACAAAGTCTTTTTTTAATCTTGGTGCAATCACTTAAAAGACGAGTGCAATTAATGGCTCCTACTTTAGTTTTTGTACAAAGTTTATGAAGAATAACTTTTTCCTCTGTTACTATAGTATTCCTTATTCTTAATGGATCACGTGGATAGTTGCCAAGATAAATTGGCAAGATTGGAGAAAAATATTGGAAAGCATTTGACGAAAAAGTAATCGGGAACATTACTTTTCCTCAATATTTTTGGTTACATGAAATCATTAATTTTCCTTGCAAAAAGGAATAATAGGCTATGCTAAAGGAGATCTTACTTACACAAATTTTTTGGGTATCTTTATTCGCGCCAACATGTTTTCTTAAAGCGCTGACATTTGAAACTCCTTCACAACACTTGACTGATTTGAATTAGACAATGGAGATTTTTTTTCACCTTGATCTTCCATACAATGGATCTTGAGACCATGAGTGAACCATCAATGGCTTAGTTTTGAGATGTGGCATGTATACCCAGAAAGTGACCACAAAGTCATATGGCCATAATGCTCAAACGTGATTGTAATGCCATTTTGTGAGAATCTGTAATGCATGGAATAAAAAAATTGATCGTCTAATGGGAAGATTTTGGTCTCAAGACCCATTTCCTGAAAGATTTGAGTAAAACATGATCTCCATCTTATAATTCAAAGCATTAAGGGTTTTAAAGGGTTTCAGGCAATTGGCATGGAACCTCTTTCCTAAAAAAGAAAAAGGAAAGAAGTAGCTTATTTTTGGTATGATCTTTATCTAAGGCCTTGTTCGGGAGCCAGATTTCACTCAAAATCTGAGTTTCAACTCAGAAAGTAGCAAGAATATGGGAATTTCTGAGTGATTCTTGCATTCGAGAGTTCTCCTTGGGAACTAAGAATCTGAGAGAAATTTGAATGAAAGGGACGTATCTTCGTCCGAGCAATTTGGTCGGATTAGCTCAGATTATGAGCGCAGATTGTGAGGTGTTGAGTATACTTCACTTAAGTATATACACTGGTACCCAACTCTCAGCCAATGGTAAGCTCCTCTATCTCTCTCTCTCTAACTTTTCTGGGTTTTTGCTCCTCTATGGTTCACCGATTGGAGGAAGAAGAAGAAGAAGCCAACAAGTGATCTCTCTCTCTCTCTCTAGCTTTTACCGATTGAAGGAAGAAGAAGAAACCTCCAAGTGATTTCAATTTTAGAAGTGACCTTCTTAATTAATTTAAGTAAAGGGAGTAAGCAGCTAACCTTAGTAAAAAAATAATAATGTGTTTTAAGTAAAGGTTGTGAGTGGGGCTTTGGTATGCAACAACCTCATGGTGCACGGTGAGGTATCATTTGCTCTTGATCCAATTAGGACGGATGCGTAGGATCTAAAGCGCACGTAATGTCTGATTCAAATAGATGTACTTCTAATATATAGCATACCAAAAATTAATGGGGCTTAAATGTGACTTACAATCAAGGTGTCAAAATCAATATCGGACTCGAGTATTAGTCCATGGAGGACCGATACTACTCAGTCGTTATGTAAGGGTTGATACCGATACGTATCGGCCTATTTTTTAAAAAAAGAAACAGAAAATAAAGGTGTTGACCGATACCCAGATGACAATGCGTGAGTCGATCTCCTTTCTGGCTAACATTTATCGTATATGTATAATCCGACCCTATACAATGTTGCCCATTTTAATATTGAATCGAAATGATATTTAAAAGATCTTACACCATTTATTGATTTATACTGTCAAAATGATAGATCATCAATTGAAGATATATGGAAATAACTATGAGAACAAATATTTTGAAAGCTTGATGTGTTTTGAGGGTTGAGAAGCGCGATTGCGAATTAAAAGCTGATGATGGAGGTGTAATGTGGGAAGCATGCATCTTGCGGTTGCAAGATGCCACACATTATTTGCCACATGTTGTTATAGAAGTCCACATAGCAACACATGCCACCATGGGTCAAAATCTCGGGTTACCGATACGTATCGTCTGAGCTCCAAAACGATACGTATCGGCATTGTCCGATACCGAACGATATCTGTCATACAATTGACAGATATCGTTCGGTATTTGTCATACAATTGAACGATACGGTAGATTGAATGTATCGTATCGTTCAACTCCGATACCGATACGTATCGTCCGATATGTATAGGTATCGGATGAAATTTTGATCCAGGCATGCCACGTGTCTTAATCTCGAATTATTCGCGAATTTTTCAAAAATTCGCCTGACCACAAAAATTGGATTATTCTTAAATAATTCCCGAAATTTTTCAAAAAATTGTGACAAACTAATGGAAATATTTTTTTATTTTATTTTAAAAAAATTTTAAATATATATTTTTTATTTTAAAATTTTTCTCACCATTTTTCCTCCAAATATCTCCCCAAATTTCTTGGGTTTACAGGATTTTAACGAATTTAAACCTCGCCGAACTATTGACAAACCCCGATTTGGTGACTATATTGGGTATTAGTGGCCCATTTAAAAAGTATTGGCTATTAAATCAGATTCCGAGAAAGACTCCGTCAAATATGTTCAACCCCATCTCGATTGCTTGCCCGTAAATTTTGAGTGAAATCTGAGTACAGCACATAAGCCGATGATTCAATCACGTTTCTACGATTATAGCATAACCACTGATTGAATTGATTCCAAGAATATGAGCTTTTCTGGGAAAAATCAGGAACACCTGAACGAAGCCTAAGAGTATGAGGACAAATTTTGACGTCAACGATTGAGGCAGAGCATTAATTATCTATACCAAATATAATTTACAAAAGTGATTTGGAGATTTTGCTAACTTACACTATTCTTTTTTGGTTGTTGATGTATTATCTATACTGGTTAGTAGGGGTGTAGATTTGATTAACCAAACTGAAATCGAAATTTTAGTTTTCAAGTCAGTTTCTGTCAAACAGAACCCTAATTGAAACAATTCAGTTTCAGTTCGGATTGATTTTTAGTTTTTCTTCTTATTTTATTATTTTATTAATTTTCAATTGTTAGGTCAATTTTTTCACCCTATCCAATTGATTTTTAGTTTGGGATAATTAGAGAAACATACCTAAAAACAAACTTTTTAGGAAAAAAGTTTGTTTTTGAGGCATTGTTTTCTAAAGTGCCCTTTTGGTTTTCAGTTACCAAAATTGAAACCCAATCGGGTTTGGTTGGTTTGGTGTCAGTTTTCAGTAGATTTTGGTCTAGCTTGGGCCAGTTTAGAAGGCTCGATTTTCCAATTTTCAGCTTTTATTTGCACCCGTACTGGTTAGCATTAATTATCTGTACAAAATATGTATATTAGCTCTTAAAATGGGAGTTACTAATTTACACCCGAGTGTTTGGTAAGGTACTGAGTTAGAACTTAGAACCAAAATCTTTTGTCCCTAGCGGAACCAAATTTGTTCTCATCGTTTCTGTTTTTATTATAGGGTTTATATGTGTCATAATGTTATTTATTACTTACCCTAAAGAATTAAATAAATAAAGTTATTTTTCATAAAGGAAACATGTCCATTTATCGGATTTGCTTCTATTTTTTTTTGGTTGAATATATATCAAGGGCAATATCAGGTTTAACACGGTTGAACCAGTTTTGGAGTTCAACCACATCTGCAACCCTTCGAACGGAAATAATCTTTACTAAATGTAACTTCATAGAAAGTGAAAATTATAAAAGTCAAGATTTTCTCCTATCCAAAGATCCACTACAGATGTGATTGAATCGGAAATGCGGTCCAACCTGATTAGACTTAATCATTGCCTATATATCCAAATTTATTTTAATCAAAAGTATTGTAGCAATAGATGGTATGCCCATTTATTGCGAGGTCTCTAATAATGACTATTACTATGAAATGATATTGAGGCCATTAATTGTACCACGGTTGTGCCTTGTTTGGGTGGAATTGACCAAACCGTCCGTTTTTGTCCGATTTGAGTTTGGTTTGACGAAAAGAAAATTTGAAAAGTTCTGTTTAGGGCTATCAACGGGCTGGGCTTCAGCTCGGGGCCGGCCCATATGGGTCGGGTTAGGGCCTAATTTTTTTAGTGATTTATTAAATGGGTCTGTCTCGGCCCGGCTCGGATAAGAAACGGGCTCAGATTCGGGCTTCAAAGTGTAAGGCCCAGCCCGGATAACTAAGATCCTTAAAATTAAAAAACTTAATTTTTTTTTAAAAAAGGTGAGAAATCCGGCCCGACCTAGCCCAGATAACTAATCGGGCTGGAATCGCCGAAAAATTCTAAAACAGGCTAAAGCCGGCCGGATAACTAATCGTAGGCAGCGTGAAAACCCGGCCGAACTCGGCGACCCTAGTTCTATTTGATTTTGGTTCGAGTCTTCCCAAGTCAAAATCGACCAAACTAAACTATTTGTAAATAAATTATATATATATATATATATATATATATATATATATATATATATATATGAGAAATTCCCTAAATTGATCCTATCAGATCCACCTTTTCCTTCAGAGACCCTATATTTTCACCTTTCACCCAACCGACTAGCTCTAAGCTGAGCCAATTCCATCTAGCAGAAAAAGTCTCAAATACCTCTTTTTATACTTTTTTTCATTCTACATAGTTTAAAATTTTAAATATTTACACTGTTTTATATTTATGGGATGTGAAACAGCATCTATGCCGTCTGATTTGAAGGCCACAATATAAAGATCGATGGTGCCAAATATCAAAGAGTCTCAAATACCCCTTATACTTTTTTTATAAAACAATCAATAACGACTGTTTTTTTTTTTTTTTAAACAAATTTTAAATTATCGACTGTTTATATATATATATAATTAATTTATTTATTTTTATTTTTATCTCGATTGTCTAAAGAGTCGACATCGACTGTTTAAAAAAAAAGTGCAAGAAGGGGTATTTGAGACTTTTTGTGCTAGTCGAAACTGGCTGGGCTTAGAGCTGGTCGGTTAGGTGAAAGGTGAGAATATAGGGTCTCTGACGGAAAAGGTAAATTTGACAGGATTAATTTGGTAAAATTTCCTATATATATAAAATATATCTTTAACCTATACTTAAAACGATAAGGGTATCAAAAATGGTACTCAAAGAAGGGTATCGATCATGGATCAAAATCTCGACCGAAATTTCCAATTTTCAGCCGAGACGTCTCGATTTCGGTTGATACCGAGACGAAAATATACATTTTATCGCTATCCCCAAAAAATTGAAATTATTGGCCGAAATTTGAAATTATCGGCCGATGATTTCAAATTATCGGCCAAGATTACACAGTTGAGTTTTAAAATTTTATTAATAGGGTTTAAATCCAATTTTTGCAAAAAAAAATAATCATTTTTGCCTTTCTTTTTTTAATAGGGTTTAAACCCAATTTTTGTAAAAAAAGAACCCTTTTCTTTTTCCTTTTTTCTCACCATGTTTTTTCCTTTTTTCCCTAAAAAGAAGGATGTACTTGGCTTTTTTCTTTCCGTTCTTTCTTCTACTCTTCTTCTTTGGCCTTTTTTTTTTTTTTTTTTTCTTGCGAATGCTCTGCCATCGGCGTGTAGGTTTAGACGAGAGAGAGAGATGGGTTTGCGTTTGGGTTTAGGAGAGAGAGAGATGGGTTTGATACAATAGATTATATGCACACGCTTTTTAAGTGATTGCATTGAGGTAAAAGAAAGATTTTTTATTTTAGAGACATGTGACATGTGAAAATGCAATCTAAACCGTCTGATATATAGTTCATTATCTATAGATCCTTGGTAGATAAGATTGGAGCAAAACACAATTTACGTTTGATATAATAGCCTTTGACTATATTTCATCATATTATGAAGATTATATTTCGTGCCAATCTTGTCCGCTAAGGATCTATAGATCGTGAACTTTAGATCAGACGGCCCAGATTGCGTTTTCAATTTACCGTCTGATGTCAAATTACCGTATGATATAATAGTCTTTGACTATATTTAATCACATGATGAAGATTATATTTCATTCCAATCTTGTCCACTATGCATCTATAGTTCACGAGCTTTAGATCAAACAGACCAAATTGCGTTTTCACGTGTCACATGTCCCTAAAATACAAAGTCTTTTTTTAACTTTGGTGCAATCACTTAAAAAGTGACACTTGCACACGTTTTTCAAGTTATTACACCAGATTTAAAGAAAGACATGGTATTTTAGGGACATGTGATATATAAAAATATAATATGGGCCGTCTGATTTGAAGTTCATGATCAATAGATCTCTGGTATATAAAATTAGAGCAAAGCGCGATACTTGTCATATGATTTATTGTAGTCAACTGTTGAATTATATAATAGCCTTTGATTCCATTTAATCATGTCCTTCAAATCAAATTGCTTAAACGGTGTTTTTACATAGTAGAGGTCGTCAAACTTGCAAGTCTTTCTTTTAAATTCAGTGCAATCCTATGCAATCACTTGAAAAGCATGTGCAAGTAATGACTTCCAATAAGAAGCAATCAAAGGGTTTAAAAGAGTTGTACATATGGGCATTTTTAGAGATTGCGTGAGCGGTAATAGAGGTACCCATATATATAAAGGTACGCAATATTTCACACAATAGATCTTGAGATCATAGCCCAACTAGCAAACTGTAAGATCTTGATTCCACATGTCATACATCCTTAAAATGACCATGATCTTGGGCATATCATGAGAAGGGTTCTCGGGGGGTCACTTGAGATTTATTCAATGTGAAATCAAAATTTGACCGTCTGATATGTTTTGCATGAGCTCAAGATCCATTGTATGATAAAAAATTAGCTTCACTAGTGTAAATATGTATTCTAACAATGTTAAAGAGTTTAAAAAAACCAATAAAATAAAGTTCGGTAAAGTTCGGAGCATATTTTAAAAAAATCCGAATTTCATCGAAATTTTGACCAATTTACGGTTCGGGTCATGAACGAAACCGAAACCAAGATTTTGATCCATCGTATCGATTCGCCACCAGATCTTCATTGTCTCCTAAGAAATGGCTGTACCTGTTAGACAAAACAACATCTTAGCAAAATTAATCTTCAATCAAGTTTAGGCATACCTTATTTAAGAGAATATTCGCCCAATAAAATTAGAGAAGCCGCCTCCGTGGAATTCCTTGAGGACAATTCTACTTCGCTTCTATCTCCCTCTAAGTGATGGGCACGATTGCATTGAGTGGAGATGAAGAGGGGACGTTGTCCTCTTTATAGCATGCCCTTGAATCCTAACCCATCAAGGATTCAAGGGAGATGTGTATCACTAGTAGATAGAGATTGACTTACCACAAACCAATCATAGTTGAAACCAACTCCTTAAGTTGCGTGGAGTGGAATCACGTTACAAGGAAAACTCAAAGTCTTTAGTTAATCATATTTTAATTAAAATAGGAAAAAGGGTAAAGTTATTGTATGGGTCACAAATACCCAACAATCTCCCACTTGAACCACACAATAATTTTAATAATAATATATATATATATTTTTTGATAAAACAAAAGAAAATAAAAGAAACGTCATGATTGACTTAGTTCAAAATCGGATGGCCATCCTTTAAAGTTTTGTAAAAACATTGACTTTCAAGATTTCGATGTAACACACATTCTCCCAAGTTCAATAACAATCTTAATGTCGGATCATGAATGCCAATAATGTATCATTTCTTCAAATCTCATTATGACAGTTTCATGGTCAAGATACTAATATCATCAATAAACTGGAGAGCTCATTATGGTTTTAGTGATACCAGGAAATATACACTTTAATGCAACTTCTTGTGTATATCCCCTCATTCGTCCTGCTTCATACCCTAAGGTATGTTGTCCTGATATGTTACGACATACGCCATGTGAAAACCATCACCCACCTATCTGGACAAAAGTTATACAAACTGTGATGCCTAATCACGATAGCTCAAGCAATCTTATTTGAGCACTTATGCTCTCAGACAATAACATTTTATATGCACAAATCATAATAAAAATGATGATGGTACCAAAATAAAACATCAATTAAATAAAGTATAATATTTTACAAGAAAAGATATCATAAAAAGAGAATAATGCATTGTGGAAGTTGAAACTCCCACTCAAATAGTGTACTCGAGTGTATCTAACACTCCCATCCGGATCACATGCGCTTTAAAAACTTTTGGAGCTAATCATTTGGTAAGAGGATCAACAATCATCTCTTCAGTTGGCAAATGAGGAATTTTAATAATCCCTTCCTCCACTTTCTAGCGAACCATAGGGTATTTAATTTCAATATGTCGGTTATTTTTGATAATCCTCCCATTTTTGATGAAATCTGTAGCAACCTTATTGTCACAATAAATTGTAATAGGTCTTTCAATAGAATCCACAATCTTTAGTTCTCCAATGAAGCTTTTCAACCATATAGCATGACGAGTAGCCTCATGGCATCCGACAAACTCTGCAAACATGGTGGAATCGGTGGTTATGCTTTGTTTCGAGCTCATCCAAGATACAGCACCATCAGCAAGCTTGAAAATAAACCCGAAGTGGACTTTCGAGCTTCCAAGCACCCGGCATAGTCAATCTGTATATCCGACAACCGCAAGCTCGCTCGATCTTCTGTAAACTAGCATGAAATCCTTAGTTCGTTGTAAGTATTGTAAAACTTTCTTCATTGCTTTAAAATGAGTAATATCAGGATTTCGTTGGAATCTTCCAAGCATTCCAACAATAAATGCAATATCGGGTCGTAAGCATACCATTGCATACATTAAGCTTCCAACAGCAGAAGCATATTCAGAGACATTTACTTTTGTTTTTTCGCTTTCGTTTATTGGACATTGACTTTCATTGAAAATGTCGCCCTTAACAACAGGAGCATCACCGGGCACACAATTTTCCATATGAAATATTTTGAGAACTTTATCAATATAAGCTCTCTGCGATAAGCCTAAAAGACCAGCATCTCAATCTCTATGGATCTTAATTCTAAGAATATATAGAGCATTTCCCATATCTTTCATATCAAAATTCTTTGAGAGAAAACACTTCGTTCCGTGGAGGAGATGAATATCGCTGCTGGCAAGAAGTATATCATCGACGTAGAGAACAAGAAGGATGAAACGTGCTTTAACTCTTTTGATGTAAATGCATCGGTCCATAATATTTTCTTTGAAGCCAAATTGTGTTACAATTTTATCAAATTTTATATACCATTGTCGTGAAGCCTGCTTTAATTCATAAATAGATCTTTTCAGTCTGCAAACAAGGTTTTCTTTTCCATATGTAACAAAATCCTCTGGTTGAAACATATAAATTTCCTATGAAAAGAGAAGTCCCCAAAATTCAAATTGAAGAGCCCCTTTTTCAAAATCGTAGCTTCCATTTTATAGTGGCCGAGCAAACCCTATCCCTAATAGCCTCAATCGATTGAGGATAAGTTCTCAATCGATTGACTTTTGATTCGCAATAAGTGAGGACAAAGCTGTCTTCTATTGTCAATCGATTGACATTCTTGTGTCAATCGATTGACACATAAGGGTAGAGTCTTCATTTCCTAATTAGATGTTGAGCTACTTCACGGATTTCGATGCTTCTTTTGACCTTTTTGTCCATAGCTCTTATGTAGCCTTTAATTACCTTCTTTTATGCTCTTTAACGATCTAATGGTCAGAAACACCTGTAATCATTAAAACTTCACAACAACCATCAGATGCTTTTATCGGATAGCTAAATGTAGGAATTTGGGTGCGAAATATAGTCATATTTCGGCACCGATCACAACCCCAAACCTACACTTTGCTAGTCCTCGAGCAAACATAATGAAAAATGTGTAAAGCAAATAAAACTAGCATCCTAAAAATTTAAATGCCACTTTCGTAGGGAACACGATTGAATTTAGCACATGCAATAAGCCTTTAAACCCCTAGGTGATCCCTAGTGGAAGAGTTGTGTCTCCTGAAGGTTTTCAGTGAAGGTACTTACAAACTTCAAAGCTTATGAATTTCAGAATTTTTAGTCATGCCCTTCAAGTAATTAGATGACCCTAGAAAATCTTTTAAACTGTATCTGACCATGTTCATTTTATTAGTGCTCATTCAATTCAATCCATTGTCTTTCAATGCTCATGATTTATGCCTTAGAATGTTATGTAATTATCACTACTTAAATTCTTTTATCTGAGAAGAATCTTAAACTAGAAACCTTTAGATCACATGTCTAGACTCAATCCTTACCATGGGTATACACTCAGAATGAAATCACTCCTGATGAATGATTTTATTTTTCGCTCACATGTGAGATGGAATTACAACACAATTTATGAAAATCTCACAAGTTATAAAAAAATACGGTGTATCAAAGAATTTTAAGAGAAATCTCATTAAAAAAGATATTTGTATTTTAAATATGCATATACCAAGCACCATAGATATTGTATAATCACTCTCCACAAGGCATTTATCACTCATGATTGGATCACAAAGGTCTTTTCTAAGGTTGTAATGGGGCTCGGGTAAAGGTTAAAAAAGAAAGGAAAAATTGGATTCAACTTTCTCTGAGAAATTGGTAGAAGAGACACAATTGCTTTTCTGATTTTTCCACTTCCTTTTTCAAAGTTTCTAGAACCTTTTTCTTTTCATAAACACTTTTCTCTCTCTCTCTCTTTTTTTTTTTTTTTTTTTGTTCGCCACTTTCATATATTTCTCTACTTTTTGCACTAGACTGAATTTTCTTTTTCTCTCCCCTTTATCCTTACATTATTATTGCCATAACTCTCTATTTTCTACTTCGCTTTCCTCCTTTTTCAAGTTCTCAGAGATTGAAGGGTAAGGCTTTTAAAACTGGTGTGGGGTATGACTAATATAGCTTATAAGGAATAATTAAGGCAAAATTTTTCAGTTGAGGCTCAAAGGGGGTGCAATAAGATAAATATACGGTGGGATACTTTGGGCACAAACGAGCCGATAATGGCCTTAGATCATTTCCTTTCACGATGGTAATGATGCCTATTTGCCTTGAGTTTTTACATAATGATTTCTAGTGTAATGGCATAATACATGCAAAATCAACAAATCAAAGCTCAAGTATACAAGATTTCAACAATATAGGCAAGAAATTCAAAGATACTCTGAATTTATTTTCAGCACTCATCAAGAAAGAGAAGAAAGTTTCAAAACTCACTGGGTTTTAGCCCTTCTTTGTGATCTTAAGATTTCAAGTTAGACACTTAATCCTCATATTTGAAATTAAAGCAAAGTGATGGTGCAAAATTTTTCAGGCATAGATCATGAATATCGCGATTTAATCTTGAACTTTATGAGCATTCATAAAAAATAATCATGACATGATAACAATTCTAAAGAATTTTCAGGTCACCCACATTTCAAGAATAAAAATTCGAACTTCATTAGTCTTCATATCATCAGTCGATCGATTGAGACACTGGTCTCAATCGATTGACTGCTACAATTCCCAGTTGGCTTATGGTGGTTATCAGTTGATCGATTGAGACACTGGTCTCAATCGATTGACTGATATATTTTTAGGATCCGAAAACTGCCTTTTTTTTATTATTTTTATTTATTTATTTATTTTTATTTTTTAAAAAAAATTTGTTTTTTTTTTACTCTCTAACCGAAAATACATGAAATTGATTAAAAATACCCCTCCAAACTTGAACTGTCCAATGTCCTCATTGGCGATGATGTTGAGAAAGGAGGTAAGACCCCCCCAAACCTGTTTAATGCAATCGAGGACCAAAAAGAAATAGTTCAAGTGCAAGGGATGGTGATAAAAAAGAAAAACACCATTATTTAACTAACTAAATTTGTATTAAATATATAGAAACTAGGACAATTATTGAAAAAAAAATAAAAAAATCCTACCCTAAAATTAATCGAAACCTAACCTAAAGCAAAATAAAAATAACATAAAGAAGGACTCCTAAAACTGAAATTCCTAATCCTTTAGTCAATCATGGTAGAACGTCCTTCCGTCGACTTTGGAAACGTGTAATTCCATATTTCTTCTGTGATACCGCCCTCACGTGGTGGGGGAGAAGGCATGTGTGGCGGAGGCGATGGTGGGGTGGATGGTGGTGGTACTAGAGGTGGGTCGTTGACGGCCTCGTCGGAGCGATTAAAAATCGATTTGACCTCTAAAGGTGATTCATCGTCAAGCTCGATGACTTCATGATTTGACAAATCAAGCGATGATCGTGGAGAGTGGTAACGTGCACGTTTTTGCGCTGGCGCCATCAATTTCCTCACAGCAGATCGGGTACGATACCGAATGGAAGACATGGCTAAAACTTGGGGAAGGAGGAGTAAAAGTTTGACTAAGGTGGAAGAGGACAATCGGAGAGGGGTTTAAATAGAGAAAAACTGCTAACACGGCTCCTAGGGAATTTTCTAAATTAAGGACTCTAAGAGGACTTAATGTTCGATTTTCGGAGTGAAAGAGGTATTTTGCCGAAAGTATACCTCAGTCAATCGATTGACATTTTAGTGTCAATCGATTGACACAAGATACCAAGGAAAGTACAAAAGGGCTCTTCGAAATAGAGTCCTGAAAGGGACTTGTACTCCTGACAGATTAGAAAGTTTCTGATGCAGGGGTCAATCGATTGAGAGTATGATCTCAATCGATTGACGGACGGGAGTAATATTTCAAAAATTATAAATTGAAGTACTCAATCGATTGAGAGTATGATCTCAATCGATTGATTGATGCAATGTTGCACCGATCCAAGAATACACAAAAACAGATATCATGGTAAAACACTCTGATTCCATTGATTTCTGTGATTTGATTACAATCATAGGTCCCCCATCACTAAAAACAAACTATGATTCATCAAAACTAAAAACACACAACAAATTAAAACACTAAACACTAAATAAACACAAACACAAAACCAAAACACAAAACAAAAGCAAAGACACACTAAGCATCATCATCATCATCATCATCATCATCATCATCATCATATTCCGGATCCCTCTCCTCGTTCATCGCCGCTCGCGCTCCTACGATGAAGTCGTCGGCACGCCCAGGGAATGATTCCCGGGCCATCCGCATGAGAAGAGAGGTCTGAAACCTCGACTATCGATCAACACCCCCAAGTCTTGCACTCAACCCGTTCATCCGCGCCTCGAGGTGAGCTACGGCTGCCTCGACGTTAAAATCCGGGACCTCTTCAGGACGAGGTCGTCTTACACCGCCACTTTGGCGTTGTGCAGGGTTTGGACGGGGGGGAGGAGGTACATCATCGTCATCGATCGGAGCTGGCTGCGCACGAAGAATAGCTTTAATGCTCTTGACAACGTTGGTTCCGTATTGATAAAACTACATATCGCCCAACTCTTCATCATTATAAATTGGGCAGCCAAGGTGGTCCAAGAGGTGCATCACGTAGTGCGGGAAATGGAGGAGAATTGATGCACGCTTCGCGGGTACGGTGGTGGTGGCGATATCACTGTGACACCGGTACAGTTCTTCTAGCATCAGACTGGGCGCATCGAACCAGGTATTCGTGTGCACGGCGTATAGGGCCATCACCCTATTCTTCGTTCGCTCGCTCTTTGTGCCATGCGGTAACAGGGTGTTGGACATAACGATGTCCCAAAACAAAATGTCCATTGGTAGGACTGCTTGTTTAGTGGACAACCCAGAACCGCTGCGCCCTCCACACATGTGATTGATCATATCGTCCTGACTAAGATCGATGGCGGGATCAATGTGATGGTTCAAAGGGCGAACCACGTAAAAGTTGAAGGCTCGGGCGAGATCGGCGGCGTGTAGGTTATAACTCCAGTTGTCGATCTCGATCTTGATGAATGGCATCCCGGTTGGCGAAAGTGGAGTGGACACCCACTCCATCTTTTGATAGAACAGGCGAAGGATACGGGGAGAGATGTCAATAGGTGGAGGAGTGAGCAACATTTCCAATCGCAAGGCCTCGATGAATTCGATCGAGCGGGCGCATTCCGTGATGCGACGGTATTTGGCTAGGTCGAAGAAGTTTTCCGTTTGGAACTGACGATCGATATACTCCTCATTAGGGATGCGCATCGGATCGTTGGCAGGACGAGGTGGACGGAACATTGGTGGGCCAGGCGCTGCCATTCGATCGCATACGAGGAGAATGAAGTATAGAGGCTCGGATTGGATGGGAGAGGATTCGAAATGAGGGGGCCACGGGTTGTGTCTCCACTATATAATATAGATGTCAATCGATTGAGGATAGATCCTCAATTGATTGAGAACGGTTGGTTTGCACACGTCGCGCGAAGTTGGAAGGTCATCGGGCATGCGGATGTGACGTGGGACAATCCACTCCTCCTCTTTTAATGTCAATTGATTGACACTGTGATGTCAATCGATTGAGGACACCCTTTTCGAAAAGTCGCACCGGTTAGGTGCCTTGGAAACGGGTGAAGTAAATACTCAATCAACTCAATCGATTGAGGGGTTAGTCTCAATCGATTGACACAAACGTGCCTTGAAAGTTAGTTGCCACGACAAGATGTGTCGAGTGGCGCTTCAAGTTCCAAAAACTGCCAAAAATCCGAGGTGATGTCAATCGATTGACATTAGTCTCTCAATCGATTGACAAAGAAGAAGGGAGATGATGATGATGATTGAATTATCAATTGATTGACAGGGAACTGCCAATCGATTAAGGGGCTAATGTCATTCGATTGACTGTTTGACAGTCAATCGATTGAGCAAAGACTCAATTCTAACAAAAATAAAAACAAAAATAATAATCAAAAACAAAAATAAATAAACATACTTGGTTGCCTCCCAGGAAGCGCTGAGTTTAAGTGTCGACAGCTCAACCTTTTCATTGATCAAATATCTGGGTCACTGAGGTGCATCGCCTCAATTTTGAACTGGGTCATCAGCTCAAACATTGGTTTAAGACGTTGCCCATTGACTTTAAAAACTTGATTGTCCTTGAGACTGCGGATCTCAATCTCACCATGCACACTAATAGAAACAACCTGAAACGGGCCTTCCCATCTAGATTTCAGTTTTCCCGGGTGAAGCTTTAGTCTTGAATTAAACAGCCAAACCTTTTGTCCAATGTGAAACTCTTTTCGAGAAATTGACTCATCATGCAGCTTTTTATACCTTTCTTTATACATCTTGGAGTTTTCATAAGCATCATAGCATAGCTCTTCCAATTCACTCAGCTGTAGCCTTCGATTTGATCCTGCCACTTGCATATCAAAGTTAAATCTTTTGATAGCCAAAAATGCCTTATGCTCCAATTCAACAGGAAGATGGCATGCTTTCTCGTAGACAATTCTGAAAGGAGACATTCCAATTGATGTCTTAAAGGTGGTACGATATGCTCAAAGAGCATCAGATAACCGGCTCGACAAATCTCTTCTATCCGGTCGCACCGTCTTTTCTAAAATTCGTTTGATCTCTCGGTTCGACACTTTCACTTGACCACTAGTTTGCGGGTGATATAGCATTGCAACCTTGTCGGTAACGCCATATTTCTTCATTAGAATGGAAAAATGGCTGTTGCAGAAATGTGAACCGCCATTTCTAATGATTGCTCTCGGGATCCCAAATCGGTTAAACACATTTTCTCTCAGGAATTTGACCACTACCTTGTGATCATTCGATCGGGTTGCCACAGCTTCTATCCATTTGGAGACATAATCAACAGCTACAAGAATATATGAATACCCAAAAGATGGGGGAAAAGGACCCATGAAGTCAAACCCCCAAACATAAAAAATTTCAACAATCAAAATCGGATTAAGGGGCATTATATTTTGTCTTGAAATATTTCCCAGCTGTTGACATCGTTAGCATTCTCTGCAAAATTGAGCAGCGTCACGAAAGATGGAGGGCCAGTAGAATTCACTTTGAAGGATTTTCTGTGCGGTCTTCTGTCCGCCGAAATGGCCTCCACAGGCTCCAGCATGACAGAAATTGATGGCGCTTAGTTGCTCTTCTTCTAGTACGCATCTCCATATATATAAAGGTGTCGGTCACCATCCTCCAAGGTTGAACGTGGATCTCCACGTGCCACCTGAAATATTGTTTTGATGCAAAATGGAGCTCGGGTGCGTTGCTTAGATAATCTTTATAAAAATGTTATTTTGAAAACTCATCTTCACCATGTGTTTTTTTGAACCGGGAGATGTGGACCGTTGAAACCTGTCAAACTTTGACTTAGTGTTTTAAATTATTATTTTTTTATAAAAAAATTGATCTAAACAATCCACCCGTGCTCCACGTGGCACACAAACTGTGTTTTGGGTGCCACATGAACCTCCACATGGACCTTGGATGATGGTGACCATCCTCCCATGGAGGCCGGAACCGGCTCCCACACACACACACTAGTGGACCCTGCACATGCGGACCATTTATTTGGAATTTGTTTTATAATTAAGTTTTGGGTCATTATTTTGTCTTAAGGAAATAGAAGATAACTATAGAATTTAGAGTTTTCTCAACTAAATTACGGCATGCATGTGACAGAAGATATTAACTTAAAAAACAAGGTATTGCAAGCTCTTGATCAGATTGGTTATATAAAAATAACTATTGAAGGCCTTTCATAAAGAAAATTAATTAAACAATTTTAAAATCACTTCAGATTCTAAGCAAGTAGATGAAAACATTCAATGTGATCCTCTCTTTTGTGTGATGACTGATGTAACAGGATTGGAATCCACATTTCACAATTCTCAGCCTCAAGACATTTAGAGTTTTGAAATGGAATGGACAAAGTTGAACTATGGGCATTAATGAAATCAATCTATTTGAAAAGGGCGATCACCATGCACTTCTTACAGAGGTGATAGCCAAAAACCTCATCAATCTAGCATCCCAACTTTAAAGAACTGTCTAAAACTGGATGACTAATATAGTTACGGACAGTAGGCCGCAACTAAATTCATTTATCAGAAGCTTAGTTTATATATTTAGCAGAATAAATGAAACTTAGTTTATAAATTTAACAAAATAAATGAATATTAGTTACAAAACTATCATAAAAGGGAAAACAAGGAAAGAACTAAAAAGTATGAACCTGATCTGCACTGAACCAAGCTGAAACCTCAACAATAATTTCTAAAACTTTTATAGAGAAACATTAAGTTCATAACAAAATCAAATAAACACTAATAATTCCAAATACCATACAAATTTTGAGGAAAGATTATGCTCACAATTATAACAAACTTAAATTTTTTTTGCCTTTTTTTAAATAACACAGAAATATCTCTATGGAATTACTATTTCGCATGGTACTAAACACAAGTAATTTGAAAGGAATGTAACATGAGGAATATAATACATCTCTAGTCCTTGCCTAATACCTTCTGCATTGCAGTCAAAATGCATCCCCGGTAAACCAATCAAACCAATTCAACATTCCGGACATCTATTATAGAGCCCCCCCCAAAAAATCTTAATTAATTATCATGAATGTTAAATCTATTCAAAGATATTGCAAATTATGGTAGAAAAACCTTTTCATGATGAGAAAATGTTTGTAAGTGCTTCTCGATGGTCCTGTATAATTTCAAGGTATACTAACTCATGTCTATAAATAGATATCATAATGCAAATCATGAGAACGTATAATATACGACCAGAAAAAGATCTTGAATAATCAAATTTGAACATTAATTTTGAATAAGAATACGACCATGGAGAGTATAGTATGCATTAAAAATGCTTGTATATAACCCATGTAGAACTAAAATGGGACATCAGTTTCTGAAAACCAAATGGATTTAACACTCAAAGATCTCAATTAAATCTTTTAAAAGTAAATGGAATATACAATTAAACTTCCCTATGTTACTGCATTTGTGATGATATCAAATGGGTCTGACTAGCGTCCAATTTTTTCCCTTAAAATTTTTCAACCACGAGATCTCCTAAAAATAATCGGCAAACAATATATCCCCAGAAAACATAAAAATAATATAGTGGCAAACATAAAGACTAATTTTCAATAATGCAAAAAAGGGAAAGGTAATCAACCACCAATATAATCATCCAAATCAATTACCACTCTCCAAACAATCGCCAAATCATTATTTTCATTTCCCCGAAGAACTGCTCTGAAGGTCCCTCAGGAAGAGATAGGAATACAGTCTACACTGCTGATTGGCCTATGCCTTCTTCGCTTCCATCGCCAAAGTTAGACCCATTAGTTCCCTCAACAACAATAAAAATGAGTTTGAAAAAGGTCGTCTTTGCCTGAAGTACCAATTTTTTATGTCATCCACCTTAGCTTAAACCGGAAAACACACATGAAATGAAGGGCACTGCAATTCAATAACATGGTAAAAAACAGAGAACAATCAGTCCCCTCGTGGAAAATTCATCTGTGTATATGTATGTATAAGAGGTTGTTAACTAAAAGCACAACAAGTTTATTTTTAAGATGACTTTACAAAAAAAGATAGATACCAAACAAAAATAACAAAACTACATCTTAGCCCAACTACAATTCACAAAAGAGTGTGAGACCCTTCACCTTTTAGGCACCTCTTGGATCGGCAGTCTGTATTGCAAACACTCTGATAGACCTTTTCAACCATTGGATTAGTGAATTCTTTTGAGGACTGTTGTAAATAACTTTGTAGTCTAACCAAGTGTTTAATTCCCGATGGTTTGAATCTTCCTACAAATGTGATCTTTGAGGTAGCTAATGATATATAGGCAAATAAGCTATATCATTTGCAAAAAAACAAGAATTAGACAAGAAATTCACCAAATCTTGGTTGCTTTTGTAATCAGATCCAACGGCTTCACAAACATGAAACAATACGTGCATAAGTCCTGGTTGCTTGTGTGGTCAAATCCAACATTGAATCATTTCTTTATGAAAAAAATAAACTTCAGAAAAAAAGAAAGAAAAGGTAGCTCAATGATAGGGATGCAAGGTTTGACCTGAAACCCCAACACAAACCAAAAACCGAGCGAATTGAACTTGTCTGAATCAGCTTGAAAACTGATTCAGATCGGCTTCAGTTTTGGGTGGCAAAAACCAGAAATCGATTCTTGGTGGCGAAAACCGAAAACAGGTAGGATGAGAAAACCTTAAAAAATCCGGAAAAAAATCGGAAAACCCAAAAAATACTTGTAAAAGATTTAAAAAATATACAAATAACTGAACTGAGCCCAAATCGAACCAAAAAAACCAAAAGTTTCTGGTTTCAATTCGGTTTCGGCTTCAGAAAAAAAAAAAGAACCGAAACCGAATCGATTCATTTCTGTTCGGTTTCGGTTCCAGCTGAACTGAATCGAAAAGCAAAAATTCTGGTTTTGGTTTGGTTAACCGAACCTGCATCCCTACCCATTGACAGCAAAAATAAATGATAAAAATGATATAATGAAAAAAGGAAAACTTAAAAAAAAAAACCTAACCCATGATGAACTAAGGAAAATAGATAAATAAAAAATTAAAAAAACATTGCTATATTTTCTTTATTTAAAAATAAAATGAAAATATAAGAAAAACCTTAAATGGTACCTGATTCTTAGTAAGCTGTTGAGGATAGCTGCAGTAGAAATTCATTGTGGCGAAGGATGTTGGCTAAGGGCTGATGATTTTCTCTCCCAAATACAAACCCACAACGGAAAACCCACATAAAATTTAGCAGAAGAGCGAGCAGAGAAAATGAATTCTGAACTTGGGTTTCTCCTTTTGGTAACCTTCGAAAGGGAAGAGGCTTTGCTGACTTTCACTGGGCTTTTGCTAACTTGCACATAAACTTTGTCCTTATGCGATAGAACGAAAGAATATTCTTTCCAAAGAAGGAATCAGTGAATACAAATTTTGTCCAATTGCTTTCCCTTTTTTATTAAAAGGTATATATATATATATAATACATGATCTTGGATATGATGTGGCTGTTTTCTTGATTTTTGAGGCTAGACCACTAGAGTGGTTTATTAATTCTTGCATAGAGAGAACTCAAATAGATGGGACAATGCTGTGAAGATGAGAATAGTTTATTGACTGTTACTATTTTAAAAAATTTAGTGCTAGATGAATGACTCTGCCCCTATTGAATCAACCATTGCATTACGTATCCAACTTTGATGCATCGTGCCTATTGTGTTGCATCAGTGGTATGGCATAACCAATTAAAAGTGTGCATTGGTGAGGCACCTTATTTCCGAACAGTAATCTTAAATGTAGAATATACTGGAATATATCCAGTAGTATGGCGTCTCTGACATTAAAGATTTAGGAACCTCCCCTCATGATCATCATTTAAAAACCAAAATGGTGTTTAAATGATCTTACACTATTAATGGTTTAAGATGTGGGTGATTCTGACTGTCAAAGTGCTAGACCATACATTGAAGGTTAATTTACCCAAAAATGGCGTTTTAGGGTGATTTAAACTATTATATATGTGGACTATAATCAACCATTGTTCTTGGACTGATATTAAAGTTTGCTAATCGGATGGTTCACGGCCACTTATAGACATGTTTCTTTGGCTGAGACATGTTCCAATGATGAGTTGCCATTAGGAAAATTTAGATTGATCACAGGAATGCAATATGGCATAATAATAAACCACACTTCAATGGTGTGAGATGAAAAGTCTACTTTTATTAGTGTAAGATCATTTGAACACCGTTTTTCTGTTTAAATGTTGGTCAGGAACCAATATCCCTAGGATTTATGAGCTTATGAAAGCATCAATCTTGTTGAAATTTCATGGATTTCAGGGCCCTGAAAAATCTGGAAAGCCAGCTTTTGATAGAATTCAGGGCCTAGTCTTCATAACGCATAATCTTATCTTGACGGTGAGAGTCAATCAATATTCACATAATATATGGGATTGGTCCTTTCCCACAGTGGTGATGCCCTCAAGCGTGTAGTGTTGAGTTCAGGGATTCAAATCCCATGCTTGCCTATGAAAAATAAAAATAAAATTATTCACATAATACATATATTTACTCATGATTATTATTCATCGAACTTGTACTAGCTTTTAAGAACACAATTCTATTTTGTGCCTATGGTTTTTTCTAATTATGTATATATGTTTTTAATTTTTGTATATTTAATTTTCACTTCCGAGTATAGTAATAGAAGAATTTTTAGGCCCTTTATCTAAATTTTAAGAAATTTGGATTAACATACAAAACTCAAGTATAAATAATTTGTTTATTTGGGGCTGACACTCTTCACCAATATCAGAAGATTATAAAGCTTATGAATAGCCTTTTAACGACCAAACAACATTAAAAGCTGACTCACAGATTTCCAGGTGGTCTTGGCCACTGTAGAAGCCACCTTTTGATAGAATTAATGGGGTAAAAGAGACTTCATTAGCCATGGTAATCTTAAGATGCTGGTGACACCCCACTAATCCTATTTATTTAGCTCCAGACTCCACACGAGTCAAATATTCTAATTTTTTTTTAGATCATAGCCATTTACTCCTAATAGAAAAGGAGTAAGACTATTCTACTCTGTTATCCGCTGTTCTGTTGGTTATTAGTTTTTTTATTGTTTATTACATTATATTTTGGTCAACAAGTAATGTAATTTGTTGAAATTGTCTTTTGTTGGGTTATATATATATATAGCTCATAATTGAAGTTCTGTTAAAACTACAAATATTCTTCTTATTATAGTTTCTTATCATTGATTGGCATTCAGGGGGAATCATTTTGATGAGGTTGGATCTTGCTGGAAAGAGATAGTCTGGTTCTTTGAACTTGGCAGGGGAGGATAATGAAGTCGAGACTGATGATGAAACTGGTGCAGATTCTATAGATTCAGAAGCATCCTGTAGTAAACTTTATTTTGTTGAGTGATGAAGCTGTAAATCCTGTGTCTTTTATTGAAGCAATTAAAGATTGCATTTTGTTGAGGCCCCGAAATCTTTTTTGCAATTCAGTTAGTTTGTAAAAAATAGCAGTCTTTCTTAGGATCTGTGCCACATGGGACATAATCGAAGCCATCTTATTTGAAGATCAGTGTGTAAAGTTCTTTCAGCCCAAAAATTGGCATGAAACGCCGTCTCGATCATCTGATTCAGTACAGTCAATGCTCAACATCTGATTCAATGGTTGCCTCTAACAAATCAGGTGATAGAGATCCTGTTTGGTGCAGATTTTTGGCCTCGGAGATCTTTACTTCATGGTTTTCAAATCAGACAGCTTAAATGATATTCCACATGGTTTAGATCCAGAAAATGTCAGTATTTCTTTTAACCATGTGCTATGGTACAAATCTCATGTGCAGGTTTTAGCTCCCCAAGAAAATCTGCTGCCAGAATATATTTAGCTACTTTGAGCCAAAAAAACACAAGAAGACCAATTGGTTTGAATATGATGCTTTTCCATGGTCTAACAAGTTTGTTAAAGTTGTTATTTACCTATTGAAGCTATTGACACCCCATTAGTAAACTCATGGATGAATACAGTTTATTGATGTGTTTCAGCAAGAGCTGAATAGGTGCACACAAGGATCAAAATATCGGCTTGGATTTCAGTTTCGGGCATGACTGAAATCGAAATCCAAAATTTTGGCCGATAATTTGAATTTCGGCTGAAATTTCGGTCTCCGTACAAATCTGACCGATAATTTCGGTTTCGTTTCGGATAGGACTGAAACCGATGCGTTTCACCCTAGATGAGACTTTTTTTTGTTGTAAAACCACTAAAAAATGTACTTCCACACATTTGGGAGGATAATTTTAAAACCACTAAAAAATGTATATCCCATCTGTGTCAGCCATATAAGCCGATATGATTAATTTTGTCCTTTTATTTTTTAATATAATAAATATTTTGAAATATTTATTATACCTCATGTCTGACCCGATCAGATAGAGATGGAGACGATTTTAAAACCTGTTTGTATGGGAGTATCGGCTGGCATTGAGGCTGATAATATATCAGGTATATCCCATCTGTGTCAGCCACATAAGCCGATATGATTAATTTTGTCCTTTTATTTTTTAATATTTTTTGAAATAGGTACCCACTTCTTAAAAGACAACTTTGGTATTTAATTCGATACATATATTAGCCGATATGGGCGGATATGATATCAATATAGGCCGGTGTAGGTTGATTTTGATGACAATATGGTTTCTATATTAAATATCGTATCGGATCAGGCCTAACTGGATATGGCTGAAATTGAAAATCATGCTTCATGGGCAATTTCCCGACCTAAATTTTTAAATACAAATGTTGGGGCCTGGCATTGTTGAGCTATGCTACACTGGCTTCTCAGTTAAAAGAAAGTTGCCTCTTCTACCTTCATATTCACCTACCAAATCTTTAAAAATAAACAATGCATGCACATAATAGTGGTCGTCTTCTTAGACAATTATCGTATAATCACAATCAACCATTATAACGATCGTTATAATTACAATCAACCATTATAACGGTTGTTATCCATCATTGTATAATTTGATATTAACGTCCTTACAAATTTGGCCTTTATAATGGTCATAATGCCCATTATTCATTAATCTTTTTTTTATAGTGGCGGGTGTGAGATACACTCATATAACGGCGAGGATCACAACTTATGATAAATTGTTTATTAAACTATAAAAAAACCCAAACTTAATGCTATGTATAAAAAAATAAAAAATAAAAAATAAAATAAAATAATCTAGGGTATAATATATATGCTTTTCACAAGCGGCACTTACAAAAGAAATGATAGAAAGCTTTTTTATTTTCAAAAACATAAAAGTTTAAAAAATAAAAATCTCTTTTTGCTTATAAAAAGAAAGATTGAATTAATTAAAGATTATAAAAGGATTAAGATAGATTTAGGGTTTTGCTTTTCCAAACATTGGAAGTCAAAAGTTTTTATTTGGGAGAAAACCTCTAAACTAATTTCCGAAATAGTAAATTTATACCGATTCAAAAAAAATAAATAGTAAATTTATAGAAAATGTTGAGAAATTTTCAAACTTTTTTGTTTAGTAAAATTCGTGTGGTCAAGTGTCGACTGTATACCATACAATTATGAAAACTTTAATTTAAACTCAGAATTTTGTCAAGATGAGCAACCTATTGTTGTTTAAACCTTTGAGCAACTTTTTAATCTTCTTCATCACCCAGTGATACACAAACTAGTAGTGCTTTTACTGATTTTAGAAAAGTCTTAAGGTGTGCCCCTATTAGCACCCATGGAATTACTAAAAGCACCAATTTCTCAAGTGCAAGATAAAATAACCGCTTTTTACTCATTGGCAATCACTTCTTTTTCTTTTTCTTATCCTTCCTCAACTCTAGCGATTGACAACCACCATCATCTATTACCACCACTAACACTCTCTTTCACCTCCACCTTCATCATTAGATCACCATCACCACCTCAACCAAATCCATGCCATAACCCAACAACACTTCCACCACTACCCCACTGCAACTCCTCCTTCTAGTCGTACCACAAAAAAGAAGGGGAACTTTAGAAGACAATGCCCCAAATACCAACTTTTTAGCAAAAAAGACCCGACCTCAAATGTTTTAGAAAAACGGTACTTTTACTAATTTTAGAGCTTTAGAAAACCGTGAAAGCACCGTTTTAAAAAAAAAATAGTGCTTTCACGATTTTCTGAAGTTCCAAAATCCGTGAAAGCACAATTTTTCTAAAACATTTGAGGTCGGGTCTTTTTTGCTAAAAAGTTTGTTTTTAAGGCATGTTTCTCTAATTATCCCAAAAAGAAGTTGCCATTGATGCAAATGCAGCCAACGTCACCCCACATTGGCGTTCGCAACTACCGGCCACCGCCACTGCTTGGCTGAACTTGTGCAATCGACCTCACAACCACTAACGACAATGCCTTCACCCTACTGCATGTGTCATCTGCCTCTGCCAAGTCCTGCGACCTCAAGCCCCCCTCTCTGTGGCTGCCATCTGATGGATCTATCGATCCGACCATCCAAATATGTGCCTTAGGATCTAGGCGCATGATCAATCAAAACACTAAATCAACAATCAATAAATTGAACTATATGTGCGCACCTTGAGTGTGAGCCATGAAAGATGAGTTGCCGATCTTCAACGATCTCCTCGCTCTCAATACCCCCCTAGCACAATGGGGATGCTTTTGCTAATAGGGAGGGTTGAATTGTGTTGAGTAATCGTTGAGACCAAGTACCCCTTATATTTATAGCCAAAGAGTCATTTCCCATTAAGGACTTGAATTACTAATTATATTGTGATTGAAAGTATAATCTTAACTAAAAGACTTAATTATTAGTTGTTTATTCTCTTCAAATTCACCAAATTAGCAACTGTTACATCTCAAGATTGATTTTACACCATTCACTGGTCAACGGATTGTCCATAGTGACGGCCACCAAAATAGAAACTTCTAACAGTCTTCCACTTGGCCACACTATGTCAATAAACTATGATTACCAAATGTTAGCTAACTTTCTTTGAATGACAAGTCCTAATCAATCTCAATCAAAATCTTTATAATCAGTCCGGTCCAGTGAAAATTCTAACACAAAATCATTGTAGTCAATGCATCATATCATCAATACATGATCATTCATTAGTTACCGCATTAAAATTCATTACCAACATGGATTCCAATTAGCATGATTTCGCATAAATTGTAAGTTTACAAACTGAATGGTGATTACATGTAAACTCAATCTATTATTGGTCTTACTTTATTACCATCTATTGGCACCATATATTCTAAAATTTTATTTGCATAAAAATAGAAAAATAAATAAATAATATTTATTTCTGAATCAATTTAAACAAATATATTCACTCTTACACATCCACTCTCAAAGGCTATCAAAATTATCCTTTAATCTCATGCGCACAACGTGTTCCGAAAAGAACTTAGGAGGTAAGCCATTAGTGAGAGGGTCAGCCAACGTGAGTGTCGTACAGATTTTTTCAACAGATACAATTTGATTCTGAACTTTCTCCCTTACAACAAGATATTTGATATCAATATATTTAGAATCTCCACTAATTTTGTTGTTATTGGAGATAGCTATTGCAGCAAAATTGTCACAAAAGATTCTTAGTGGCTTTGAAATACTATCAACAATTTAAAATCCTGAGATAAAATCTCTTAACCATATCGCCTCACATGTTACCTCAAAACATGTAACGAACTCTGCTTCCATAGTAGAAGAAGTAGTCAGCGTTTGTTTAACGCTCTTCTAAGATATAGGTCTACTTGTAAACATAAATATATAATCCGATGTGGACCTACGAGTATCTTGACACCCAGCATAATCAGCATCTGAATAACTAATAACTTCAAGGTTATTCAACCTTTTGTACGTGAGCATGTATCATTTTGTCCTTTGTAAATAGCAAAAAACTTTTTTGGCTTCTCTCCAATGATCCAAACTAGGATTATATTGATACATATCAAGTATGCCAACTATATATACTATATCGGGACGAGTGAAAACTTGTGTATACATGAGACTCCCAACTGCCGATGTATAGGAAATTATCTCCATCTGCTTTCTCTCCAAATCGATTCTTGACTCTGAAGTAGACTAAATTTATCACCCTTAATGACAGAGACAATAATAGTAGAGCAATTATGTATGTTAAACCTTTTGAGAATTTTATCAATATAAGCCTTTTAAGACAATCTCAATATGCCACGAGCTCTATCTCGATGAATCTCAATTCCTATAACATAGGAAGCTTCACCAAGATCTTTCATATCAAAATTCATTGCTAAAAAGTTTTTTGCCTCATATAACATGCTCAAACTACTACTCGTAAATAATATATCATCAACATATAAAATAAGGATAATAAACTTATTCCCACTGATTTTAAGATATATGTATTGATCCATAATATTTTTTTTTAAAACCAAAGTTTGAAATGACTACGTAAAAATTTTAGTACCATTGTCGAGATGTCTGCTTTAAATCATATATAGACCTTTTGAGTCTATAAACTAAATGACTCTCCCCCTTAACCTGAAAACCTTCACGTTGTGTTATAAAGACATCTTCATGCAAGTCACCATTCAGAAAAGCAATTTTTATATCTATTTGGTGTAATTCTAAATCAAAATGAGCTACCAATGCCATGACTATCCGAAAGGATTCTTTTCTGGAGACAGAAGAAAATGTCTCTGTATAGTCTATTCCCTTCTTTTTGAGTGAACCCTTTAGCGACTAACCTAACCTTATATTTTTCTACATTACTTTTAGAGTCTTGCTTGATTTTATATACCCATTTACAGCCTACAGGTTTAACTCCTTCAGGTAACTCGCAAAGATCTCAGACTGAGTCATGTTTCATTGATTTCAACTCATCTTTCATAGCTTCGAGCCATTGAGTGAATTTGTCGCTCTTCATAGTTTGGTTAAAAGAAACATGATCTGTTTCCTTTCTAAAATCATACTCACTCTAATTAAGGTAGACGATATAGTCATTATAAATACCTGATTTCTTTGCTCTCTCTGATCTACGTAATGGTTGATCAGTGGCAGTCACCATGGGAGCAAGAGTCTCTTCAATGTGGGGTGTAGCTTCAGGTGCATCAACACTTTTTTTAATAACTGGTGTTGATGCCACATTTTCTTGGATAAAAGGGATATGAATTATAATCCGATTCACCTTAAAAGTGATTTTCCTAGGCTCAACACTCCCTCTGTTCCCACAGTCCTCAAATAATTTTGCATATCTAGTCTCATCAATCCTAGTACTATAAGTGGGGCAATAAAATTTATAACCTTTCGACCTATCAGGGTAATCAATAAAATGACAACTTATAATTTTAGGATCAAATTTTTTTAATTATGGATTATACACCTTTGCTTTAATTAAACAACCCCAAATGTGTAAATATCTTAAAGTCAATTTTCTTTCTACCCATAGCTCATAAGGAGTTTTGGGAACAGCCTAACTCGAAACCCGATTCAGGATATGCACTGTTGTTTTTAAGGCTTCTCCCCACAAGAATATAGACAACTTAGAGTTACACAACATGCTTCTCACCATATCCATAAAAGTACGATTTCGTCGCTCAACTATACCGTTATGTTCAGGTATTCCTGACATAGTGTATTGAGCAATAATGTCATGCTCTTATAGATACAAAGCGAATGGTCCTGGATTATGACTTGTTTCAGAGTATCTACCATAGTACTCTCCGCCTTTATTAGATCTCATAACTTTAATCTTCGAATTAAGTTGTAACTCATCTTCGACTTTATAGATTTTAAACATATCTAGAGTCTTAGATTTCTCATGAATGAGAAATATATAATCGAAACGAGAATAATTATCAGTGAAGGCAATAAGATACTTTTGGCCACCAATAGCAGGAGTTGGAAATGGTCCACAAATATCAGTGTGGGCTATTTCTTACAAACTCATGCTTCTGATAGCTCTTTTCTTATTGTCTTTGTGAGTTTTTCTTTAACGTAATCTACATAAGTATTGAAGTCAGAGAAATCTAGCTTATCGATTATATCATCTTTAATTAGCCTCTCTATTCTATCTTTAGATATATGACTCAAACGTTTATGCCATAAAATAAAAGAGTTGTCGATTGCTCATTTTCATTTTTTACTAACTTTATCATTCACATGCATAGAAACTAAAGATTAGATATAAGATGAATTTAAGTTCAATTTATAAAGATTGCCCACTAGTGAGCCACCACTCATAATATCGGAATCAAATAATATAGTAAAAATATTATGTCCAAATTTAAATTTAAAACCTAATGAATCCAATTTAGAAATTGAGATAAAGTTTCGAGTGATACTTGAAACGTAAATAGTATCAATTAAATCCAAAATGAAACCACTATCTAAATAAGACGGAGAGTCTCAATCAAGGGTCAAAATTTTGGGTTTAATTTCGATTTCGGAGGGGACTGAAACTAAAAATTTGAACCGAAATTTTGGCTAAAAATTTGAATTTCGACCGATAATTTCAATCCCATACAAACAATGACCAAAATTTTGATCCTATATTATCATTTCGGTGGGGACCGAAATCGATAATTTCGATCATTTCGGTCGAAATTTTGATCTTTGGTCTCAATGGCCTCCACGTTTGCTTCTACTCTATTTCTGAGTTTGATGGTTCGTTCACCTTTACTTAGCTTCCTGCTGGATTGAAATCCCTACATTAAATTACTTATGCGAATAGTTGCACCAGAATCTATCCACCAAGTGTTGTGTGGAGCATCAACATAAAATGATTTAAAACACACAAAGACTAGGTCATTACCTTTCTTAACTAGCCAATCTTTGTATTTCTGACAATTCTTCTTGATGTGTCCCCTCTTCTTACAGAAGTGACAATTGATGTGAGAAGTAGATCTCCTAGCTTCTCCTTTTTTGGTTTTCGGTGAAAAAACTTTTACGTTTTTTCCTTTATATGATCCCTTCTTTCTCTTGAAATTTTCTTTCGATGGGCCAAGAGCGGCCTAATGCGCACTTTCAGGTTTTTCAGTCTTAAGTCTTTCTTTTTCTTGGATACAGTGAATGATTAGTTCGTACATCTTCTATTTCTCTTTCTGTGTGTTATAATTAATCTTGAACGAGCCAAATTATGCAAGAAAAGAAGTCATGATAACTGTAATATCTCGAAAAATTGAGCGATAAACAGTGACCTCAGGATCCGTGCCTGACTGGTCGTAGGTTTGACCAAGTGATGGTCAAACAGTAGACTCATGAAGTGATAAACTAATGTGATATCAATGTGACCTAAGTATAGAGTTAGAATCTAATTAATGGTCACATACACCTATCTTTGGAGTATGTGCTTAACACACAAGCTGGAAAGAAGATATAAGGGTTTAATAACCTAAGTTTCATTGTTTGGTTGGTAAAGAGAGTTAAGAAGAGAGATAGAGGGAGAGAGCCAAGGTGAGTTAATGGCAAGGAGTTAATGTGGCTGGATTGAAGGAAAGATTGAGCAATAAATGCCGGATTCAACGTGATTGGATTCGTGGGAGCCAAAGCTGGAGCCCTAACCATTCAAATCAACCGTTCAATCAATTAGGAAATTGATTTGAGGTGAGTTTTGCTGGATTTAAGTGAGTACTTTATTCTGTATTAGCTATAGGAAAGATGGGTAAAATGATCAAATAAAAATGGTAGAAAAGAAAGAAAATTAAGAAGAGAAAGATTTGGAAGAACAACCCAAAAAGGGGTTGAGTTCTGACCAAATCGATTAATCGATTTAGAGAATCGATTAATAGATTTTGGTCTGGAAGTTGAAAAGGCAAGAATGCCTGAGTTCGATTAATCGATTTAGAGATTCGATTAATCGATTTTGGTTTGGAAGTTGAAAAGGCAAGAATGCCCGAGTTCGATTAATCGATCTTGAAATTGATTAATCGATTTTAAAAGTCGATTAATCGATTTGGAAATCGACTAATCGACTGAGTACCTCCAGTGGCTGGAGAAATAAGAACTGGGGAAATCGACTAATCGATTTGGAGAATCGATTAATCGATTTTGGATTTCGATTAATCAATTTGGGATCGATTAATCGATTTTGGATTTTCGACTGCTAGATTTGAGAATCGATTTAACCATTTTGGAGATTTCGATTAATCGATTTTGGGAATCGATTAATCGATTTAGGGTTCGATTAATCGATTTTAGGATTCGATTAATCGATTTTGGCAATTTTGGTTGACTTTTTAATTGGACCTTGAGGTTCACAGAGGGTCTAGGACCTTCTCTATTGCATATTTAGTGATATGTTACATATGTTATGGTATACCATAGGTGGTACATGTGAGAGTAAGCATAAGGAGCCGTGTGGGACCTTGATGCTTGGACCTTCAGAGACCTGAGGTAGGGAACACCTTGAACATGTACTTTAATTGTAAGAGCATGTATATAGTGATACAGAAATTAAATTAAAAATATTTTAACTGTGTAAATCTTTATAAAAAGGGTGTGTGTATAACACCAAGAAAGTATATGAGAATGAGACATCCCTAAGGGATGAGAAAGTGATAAAGGCATCAGTGTGATGCAAATAATTTAGACATCCCAGGGATGTAAGTAAGATTGGATAACTACTGATAAGGCCTAACTGATATAAAGTAGTACTTTTATACGGTGAATAACTATATGTAAAATATATGATATTTTTATTATTTAAGGTTTGAATAGAATATCCATGTGACCAGTGACCGGCGATATCCATACACCCACGGTATGGAGGTTTATCTGTACACAGTAAGCACATCTCAGGAATGTTGAGATGAGATTTAACCCCGCTGCCTATGAGAAAAGGGGCTTGGGTCGTATTCCCAGGAAATACATATGGCAACTGTCTATTTTGACGACGATGGAGGGTATTCCATTGGGGCTCGATGCTATATTTTTCGGGGACTACTTAAGTTGAAGATTTAAGTTTTGCTTTAGGCCTAATCAATGTAATTCATGAACAGTTTGAGAATAAATGAAACATGCAAACCACTAGTAAACGTCAAGGCATAATTGCCATCTTTTAAACTGTTTTTCCAGCAAGTGCATAGATACATCATGCTTAGAATGTCATAGAATATATGTGAGATTTTAACTTATATGTTCATTGTGTTATTTCCTATTGAGCTAGGATGTAGCTCACCCTTTAGACTATACGTCGCAGGTCCAATGCTAGCAGCGGCTGAGGCTTCAGGGGATGTGGATCCGGGTGATTCGGATTACGTACCCGGGGAAGAGTTGGAGCCTCCTCCCGAGGACTTCTTCTAGGAGACTCTGCTGAGTACTTTGATAGAGAGATTTTGAGAGTATATTTATACAGCTGGGTATGTCAATCCTTTTTGAAACATATATTTAAATTGATATAATTCTTTTGGCGAATCATCTGAGGTGATCTGTTCATCACAGATGGTTCGGATCGGTTCTATATTCATGTGTTGGCATAAAAGCAGAACTATCTTTTGAGGTTATACCTAGATTAGCATATTGTTCTTCGCATTGTTCAGTTAATTATTTTATCATGTCTAGTATTGCTTGTCGTATCAATGTTTCGTACAGATGAATGGGGCACAGTCTTGAGGATCGTGCCGATGGCACGAGTTTTGGGGTGTCAAAATCCGGGCTGTCACAGTTGGTATCAAAGCATTTCTTTTAGAAATTATGACAATCATTCTTTTGTCAGAGAATAGGGACTTCTGCTAATGAAATCAAGGTTTTCATGTGCAGACCATTATGTCTTCTAAAGAAAGGGGCCGACCTAGGGGCAGTCATAGTAGAAGTTTCCATAGTCGAGATGATTTTATCTCGGATACCAATAGAGTGCCTATAGGAAATAGAGGGGCTTCAGGCAGTGGTGGCCAAGGGAGCCAAGATCAGGCAGAGACTCAGGATCGTGATCAAAGAGAACAAGAGAGAGTTAGAGAAAGAAATGAAGATAGAGAGGAGCGTCAGAGGACGATGCACACTATGGAAACCATGACGACTGCCATGGCACAACAGGCAGCATCCTTGGCAGCTCATACTGCTCACGAGCAGCATCAGCCACTGACTCCTCCAGTGGCTCCGACACCGTCAATGTCTTCTGCGTTTACTGAGTTTAGGAGGATGAAACCTCCTAGCTTTTCAAGGCAGGCAGAGCTCATGGCAGCTGAGAACTGGCTGAGTGAGATAGAAAAAGTATTCAGTGTGCTCACGTGCACAAAGGACGAGAGCGTCCGTTGGACAGCCTACATGTTAGATGGGGACGCTGGGCCTTAGTGGAAGTCCATTTCTAGGACTAGGGCTCAGGAGACCTTGGATTTGCCCTGGACGTGGGATGAATTTGTTGAAGAGTTCAATAAACAGTATTTCCCAGAAGTTGTGAGGAATTAGATGGAGATCCAGTTTTTACAACTCGTACAAGGGAAGATGACTATTAGAGAGTTTGGAGTGGAGTTCATGCGACTCGCTCGCTTCGTGCCTGACTATGTCATCACGGAGATGATGAGGGTGAAGAGGTTTCAGCAAGGGTTGAGATCGGATGTGAGGGGAGGAGTAGCACCATTCCAGATGAGGACCTATGAAGAGGTCATGAGCAAGGTGCTCGTAGTGGAGAAAAAAAATAATAATAAATACCGCTAGAGGGAACAACAAGGGAGGTGGAATGTGGATCAGAGTAGAACGGGGAACTACGATCTGGTGAAAAAAAAGCTAAGATTCGTAGCAAACAATTAGAGACCACTGTTTCCAGGAGGTTATGGGAGATCGATGCAGCAGACCAATCAGTAGAAATTTCCATTACTTGCGTCGGGGAGGCCGATACGATACGAGAGCCCTGCTATCACTATCAGAGCTACAGTTACACAGGGTTTCTCACGAGCAGCTTCTTCCACACCTCGGGAGACTTGTGTCAAGTGTGGCAAGTCTCACGGGACAGCAGACTGTAGGCAAGGAACTCAGAGTTGTTTTAGATGTGACAAGGTGGGCCACTTGATCAAAGACTGCCCTGAGGCAAATAAGGGGAAGACGGCTTCAGCTCCTATGTCATGACCTATACAAGCAAGGAAGCTGATCATCCAAGGGAGAGCCGATGCAGTCACAGCTCAAGAGGCTCAAAATACAAACGATGTGATCCAAGGTGAGATTTCTTTTAAATAAAAAATTTCAATTCTTGATAATTTTAGATAGAGAAGGTGCATCCATATAGAAAATAGAAAAGAACCTGCATGTAATAAATTTTTTGTATGATAGTGTACATTATATATATATGTGTATGTATGACTAGGTATGTTATAAATCTATGAGAAAAGAAACGATATGACATATAAAGCTTGAGTGTTGATAGACTCGGGGTCTACCCACTTATTTGTTACCCCTCGCTTCACAAAGAAGATGAAAGTCAACCCGGAGGAGTTAGACTTTGTGTTAATCGTGACTATTCCGACTGAAAAATTGGTTGATACCGAAAAGGGTTTCAACTCCGTGATCGTGAGAATCATGGATGATGACATCTTTGAACTACCGACGAACCTAATTCTGTTAGACATGTAAGGATTCGACGTGATCCTTGGCATGGATTGGTTGTCGACTCATTATGCGACGGTAGATTGCAAGAATAAGGTCGTCATCTTCAGACTCAATACGAGGAGATCATTTCGGTTTCGAGGAAAGAGATCGACGCATATGCCACTTATCTCGGCAGTCAGAGCCGAGCGCTTGATCAGAAAAGGGTGCAGTGGATACTTGACATTCTTGAAGGAGGATAAAGAAGAGAAGAATATTATCTCCGAGATAGCCGTGGTGCGAGAATTTGAAGATATATTTTCGGAGGAATTACCCAGATTACCTCCAGATAGAGAAGTTAAATTCGCCATTGACTTAGCACTAGGAACGGAGCCTGTTTCTAAAGCACCATATAGAATGGCTCCTGCTGAGTTGAAGGAGTTGAAGGAGCAGTTATAAGAGCTCATGGACAAGGGGTTTGTTAGACCGAGCGTGTCTCCATGGGGAGCAATGCATCTGTACATTGATTATCGACAATTAAATAAACTCACTATAAAGAATAGATACCCTTTGCCTAAGATAGATGACTTATTCGACTAGCTGCAAGGAGCAAGGTATTTCTCCAAGATCGATCTGAGATCTAAATACCATCAGTTGAGAGTCAAGGCAGAGGACATCCAGAAGACTGCTTTCAGGACACGGAACGGACACTATGAATTCTTGGTGATGTCGTTTGGGTTGACAAATGCACCGACGTCATTTATGGATCTGATGAATCGGGTGTTTAAACCACACCTGGACTCCTGCGTCGTAGTGTTCATTGACGATATCTTGATATACTCCAAATCAAAGGTAGAACATGAAGAACACTTGAGGATTGCTCTACAGACTCTACGTGAACACCAACTGTACGCTAAACTCAGCAAGTGTGAGTTTTGGTTAGAGGAGGTTAGTATTTTGGGACATGTCGTCTCAAAGCATGGTGTCACTGTAGATCCAGCAAAAATAGAAGCAATGGTAAACTGGGAGTAACTAAAGACAGTGACCGACGTCCGTAGTTTTCTTGGACTAGCGCTTTGTAGAGGGATTTTCAAAACTATCGGGACCTCTTACGAGGCTTACACGGAAGGATTCGAGATTTGAGTGGAGTGAGGCATGCGAGAAGAGTTTTCAAGAACTCAAGAAGAGACTCACTTCAGCTCCAGTACTAGCGATTCCTTCAAACAGTGGAGGGTTCGCGGTTTACAGCGATGTTTCGTACAATGGTTTGAGTTGCGTGCTCAACCAACACAGAAAAGTGATAGTGTATGGATCGAGACAGCTGAAAGAGCATGAAAAGAATTACCCGACACATGACTTGGAACTAGCATCGGTCATATTTGCGCTAAATATTTGGTAACATTACTTGTGTGGTGAGACTTGTGAGATTTTCACCGACCACAAGAGCCTCAGATATCTGTTTACATAGAAAGAATTAAATATGAGGCAGCGCGGATGGATGGAGTTCCTCAAGGACTATGACTGTTCCATACAGTACCATCCAGGCAAGGCTAATGTAGTAGCCGATGCCTTGAGTCGGAAGGGTTCAGCTCAGTTGGCTAGTTTGATTTTGGGTATGCACAGATGAAAGTTATTTGAAGATCTGGCACTGTATGATGTGAATATTGAGTCGCAAGCTACAAGAGCCTTTTTGGCAAACATTTCAGTGAGACCAGTGATATTTGAGCATATCCACGAGCTACAGATGAAAGACCCGGCTTTAACCAAGATTCGTCAAGATGTGATCGAAGGCATCAAACCGGACTTCTCAGTGAAAGAAGATGGTTTCTTACTGTTCAAGGGCCATCTCTGCATTCCGAACAATGTCGATCTACGGCAAACCATCCTTGATGAATCTCACAAGTCAAACTATGCGATCCACCCTGGTAGTGCGAAAATGTATCAAGATTTAAAAAAGAATTACTGGTGGAGAGGTTTGAAACAAGACGTGACAGAGTACGTGGCACGGAGTTTGACGTGTCAGCAAGTGAAGATCGATCATAGACACCTTGCGGGGTTATTGCAGCCTCTACCTATACCAGAGTGGAAGTGGGAATCGATCTCTATGGACTTTATCGTTGGGCTACCGCATACTATAAAGAGGTACAATGCCATTTGGGTAGTGGTCGATTGATTGACCAAGTCAGCGCACTTCTTGCCTTACAACACGATATACACGGCGGGAAGACTTGCAGAGCTATATATGAAGGAGATCATCCGTTTGCATGAGATTCTTAGTAGCATTGTTTCTGATCGTGACCCATTATATATATCGAAGTTTTAGAAGAAATTTCAAGAAGGAATGGGAGCGCGTTTGGATTTCAGTTCAGCATTCCATCCGCAAACTGATAGGCAAACAGAGCGGGTCAATTAGATCATCAAGGACATGCTTAGGGCGTGTATATTAGAATTGCAAGGATCATGGGATCAGCACCTACCATTGATTGAGTTTGCATATAACAACAGTTTTCAGACGAGCATTGGCATGACACCATATGAAGCTCTTTATGGATGACGATATAGATCGCCCATCAATTGAGAAGATATCGGGGAGAAATTTGTTTTGGGACCCGAAGTACTTGAAGATAATACCACCTATGTTCGGATGATAAGGGCAAAACTCAAAGCGGCTCAGAGCAGACAAAAAAGCTATGCTGATATCAAGCGGACCAGTGTAGACTTTAAGGTGGGTGAACATGTGTTCATGAAAGTGTCGCCTATGAAGGGGGTGATGAGATTTGGGACAAGAGGGAAGTTAAGTCCCTGCTATCTTGGACCATTTGAGGTTCTGGGTCGAGTAGGGGAAGTTGCTTACCACATTTGATTACTACCGATATTTGATCGGGTACACAATGTGTTCCACGTATCTATACTCAGAAAGTATCTTAATGACCTTGATCACATGTTGAGTGGCCAATCATTAGAGATGCATGAAGACATGAGCATGATAGAAGAACCGACAGAGATATTGGATCGAAAGGAACAAGTGTTACGGACAAAAGTGATTCCATTAGTGCTTGTTCGATGGAGAAATCATTCGATCGAAGAAGCTACGTGGGAATAAGAGGCCGACGTGAAAGAACAATATCCGAACTTGTTTGCGACAGCTTGAGAGTCAAAATTGTATCACCGCAAGCATGTTTGCGGATTTAAACCATATGTTGTAATCCAGTGTGGACCTTTTGATCAATTCATTCAGTAGAGAGAAGTTCAATCCACATGGTGATCCTAATACAATGTTGAATGCATAGTTAGGATTCATCATTGCCACGCAATGACTGTGAAGACATGTTTCACAAAACCAATGACCAACTACTCATGTGTTACCACAAAACAAAGGAGACAAGAAGCAATAAAAAATTTTGAAATATGATCAAAATTGATTAATCGATTTGAAAATTCGATTAATCGATTTTGGTCGATTGATCGACTGGCATGCGCCAGTGAGTGGAGATTGAATGGAGATTCAGAAAATTTATAAAGTGTAATTTCGATTATTCGATTTGGGGATCGATTAATCGATTTTGAATTTTGATTAATCGATATTGGAATTCGATTAATCAACTAACACATGTCAGTGATTTGGGGATTTTAGAAAAAAATTTAAGGACATTACGATTTCGATTAATCGAGGTGATATTTGATTAATCAATTTTGGGGAATCGATTAATCGATTTGGTAAATCGATTAATCGACTGGCACACGCCAGTGAACTGGGAGGCCTAGAAATTTTATGTGGCCACGATTTCGATTAATCGAAATGAATTTGATTAATCGATTTTGTGTTTCGATTAATCGATTTTGGAAATCGATTAATCGATTTCGTGCAGCAAGAGTAAGTTTAAAAAAAATTGATTAATCGATTTTAGAAATCGATTAATTGAATCAGGCTTATATATAATAAACAAAGGGGATTTCTCCCCATTTGAAAATTTTAGGTTTTCTTCCTTGCGCACCTTTTCATCTCCCTCCTTCAACCACAAAGTAACTAGGGTTTTAGGGGGATTTTGCATCAATTTTTACCTCGAAATCATCGCGCTATTGGATCGAAACCAAAGGTAAACCCTAGATTACGATTTTTCTTTCAATTTGACCTATAAAACCCTAATTTTTGTGTATTTTCACCCAAAATGCTGCCTCGAACCCATTTGACTACAAAGCAAGCGGCTTCGAAGCTTCCGGTACAGCGTAAGAACGCCGCACCGCCACCACCATCACCATCACCCGTACGAACCCCATCCCCGTCGTCGTCGGATACCACATCCGGTTCGACGAGCACGTCGTCGCACGAATCTACACCGACCATACCACCACCACCCGTCGGCATGTCCCAACTAAATGAGTGGTGGGCGGCAAAGACGTTCAAAGATGAGTATATCTTTGATGAGAACTTGTTTACCGACCCCGACGTCGAGGGTGAGACCAAAAGGGCTAGGAACTATTTGGTCAAAGCGGGCCTTAGTAACCTACTGACGCCACTCCACGGGTGTTACTACCCTAGACTAGTCCGCCTATTTTACCAAGGTTTGGCGGAGGGTCCAACCGATGACATCGTTACGACCAATATTGATGGTCGTGACTACACCTTCACCCATCGCCACATTCACGAAGTCCTAGAATGTTATTTGGACTTCGTGCCTGAGACCACCCTCTTTCCACCATTTGCGGAAGAGGTGAGATTTGAGGAGATCATGACCGAAATGACCAATGGAAAAAAGGGGTCCGGATCGTCCATTAGGAGGGTCGATTTGCCCCATTACATGTAGATGCTTGATTCTATAATCAAGTGTAACCTCTACCCGATGCGCCATGATACCAAGAGGGTGGAGTTAGTCCAACAGGCCCTATACGAGGCATTCCGCGGCCGTTGGTTCGACGCCACCAAGATCGTCTTGGAGGGGATGGTCTACATAAGAGGGAAGTTGATGAAGGGTCATTTAAGACCCAAGGAGAAGATGTCGTACGCTCGCCTCATTTGGAGCATGCTAGAGTGTTATTTCGATGCTCCAGGATATGCCATCTCGCCCCATGAGGAGAAGGCTACCGACCACGTGAAGCACTACTCCATCGCTTCATGGGGTCATAGCTACAAATTATTGAGGAGGACCCTACCAGTTGGGGGACCCCGCTGTAGCAGCAGCACCACCACCACCCCCACCACCACATCAGGACCCGCTAGTGGGGGGAGCATACCCCGTTGTTCCACCAGTTGAGGGGGCACCCTCTCATACCACCGCATCCCCTAAGCCACCGTCGCAGTTAGGGACTGCCACACCTATCTCATCCTACCACTGACGAGCGGCTCGCCCTACGCCCATGATCGAGGATGTGTTGGCCCAGATGGAGGCTAACAACCAGATGATGAACCGGTGGATGGACTTCTTAATGTACCAGACCATGCGGTACATCTATCCTCTCGACTATTAGCAGCGCCTCGCGCAGGAGCAGGCTTGGACAGCGGGTGCGACCACGTTCCACTCTGGGGCGGCGGATGCGACATCCGCTCGGTACCCATGAGCAGCATACCATACCAGCCCCAAAGACCAGATCACCACAGAGGGGACGACGTGAGCTTGGGTCGATGATGTTTTCGTAGCTATTTCTTTTTGAGCTTTTGGCATTGTAATTAATTTTTGGATTGTTATTACTGACAAACAGCATTGTAAACTTTTGACATAGATGATATGAAAATCGAAATTTTGAGATTCGTTGTGCTTATGAATTACTTTCTTCCATTTCGTGTAGTAAATTCAGTACGTTAGTGAACGGGTGCGTGACCTCACCTGTGTGTGGGGTACCCAAATCGAAACACTTTTGAGTTTATTTTCGAGGACGAAAATTCCCAAGGTGGGGAGAATGTAATATCTCAAAATTTTGAGCGATAAACAGTGACCTCAGGATTCGTGCCCGACTGGTCGTAGGTTTGATCAAGTGATGGTCAAACAGTGGACTCATGAAGTGATAAACTAATATGATGTCAATGTAACCTAAGTATACAGTTAGAGTCTAGTTAATGGTCACGTACACCTATTTCTAGTATATGTGCTTAACACACAAGCTGGAAAGAAGATATAAGGGTTTAATAACCTAAGTTTCATTGTTTGGTTGGTAAAAAGAGTTAAGAAGAGAGATAGAGAGAGAGAGCCAAGGTGGGTTAATGGCAAGGAGTTAATGTGGTTGGATTGAAGGGAAGATTGAGCAATAAATGTCGGATTCAACGTGATTGGATTCGTGGGAGCCAAAGCTAGAATCCTAACCATTCAAATCAACCGCTTAATCAATTAGGAGATTGATTTGAGGTGAGTTTTTCTAGATTTAAATGATTACTTTATTGTGCATTAGTTATAGGAAAGATGGGTGAAATGATCAAATAAAAATAGTAGAAAAGAAAGAAAAATAAGAAGAAAAAGATTTGGAAGAACAGCCTGAAAAGCGGCTGAGTTCTGACTAAATCAATTAATCGATTTGGAGAATCGATTAATCGATTTTGGTCTGAAAGTTGAAAAAGCAAGAATGTCTGAGTTTGATTAATCGATCTTGAAATTGATTAATTGATTTTGAAAGTTGATTAATCGATTTGGAAATCGACTAATCGACTGAGTACCTCCAATGGCTGAAGAAATAAGACTTGGAGAAATCGACTAATCGATTTGAGGAATCGATTAATTGATTTTGGATTTCGATTAATCGATTTGGGATCGATTAATCAATTTTAGATTTTCGACTACTCGATTTGATAATCGATTTAACCATTTTGGGGATTTCGATTAATCGATTTGGGATCGATTAATCGATTTTGAATTTCGATTAATCTAGTTTGGGAATCGATTAATCGATTTAGGGTTCGATTAGTCGATTTTAGGATTCGAGTAATCAATTTTGATAATTTCAGTTGACTTTTAATTAGACCTTGAGGTTCACGGAGGGTCTAGGACCTTTTCTATTGCATCTTTAGTGATATGTTGCATGTGTTATAATATACCATAGGTGGTACGTGTGAGAGCAAGCATAAGGAGCCGTGTGGGACCTTGATGCTTGGACCTTTAGAGACCTGAGGTAGGGAACACCTTGAACATATACTTTAATTGCAAGAGCATGTATGTAGTGATATAAAATTTAAATTGAAAATGTTTTAACTGTGTAAATCTTTGTAAAAAGGGTGTGTGTGTAACACCAAGAAAGTATATGAGAATGAGATATCCCCAAGGGATAAGAAAGTCATAAAGGCATCAATGTGATGCAAACAATTTAGACATCTCAAGGATGTAAGTAAGATTGGATAACTACTGATAAGGCCTAACTAATATAAAGTAGCACTTTTACACGGTGAATAATTATATATAAAGCACATGATATTTTTATTATTTAAAGTTTAAATAGAATACCCCACCGACATGGCGGGGTACCCACTACTGACTCGGCAGGATATCCGTGACCGATACGGTGGCCAATCCGTACAACAGTACGGAGGTTTATCTGTACACAGTAAGCACATCCTAGAGATGTTGAGATGAGATTTGGCCCTGCCGCCTATGAGAAAAGGGGCTTGGGTCGTATTCTCAGGAAATATATATGACAATTGTCTATTTAGACAACGATGGAGGGTATTCCATCGGGGCTCAATGCTATATTGCTCGGGGAGTACTTAAGTTGAAGATTTAAGTTTTACTTTAGGCCTAATCAGTGTAATTTATGAAGAGTTTGAGAATAAATGAAACATGCAAACCACCAGTAAACTTCAAGGCATAATTGTCATCTTTTAAACTGTTTTTCCAGCAAGTGCATAGATACATCATGCTTAGAATGTCATAGAATATATATGAGATTTTAACTTATATGTTCATTCTGTTGTTCCCTATTGAGCTAGGATGTAGCTCACCCTTTAGACTATACGTTGCAGGTCCAGTGCTAGCAGCTGCCGAGGCTTCGGGGGACGTGGATCCGGGTGATTCAGATTACGTACCTGGGGAAGAGTTAGAGCCTCTTCCCGAGGACTTCTTCTAGGAGACTCTGTTGAGTACTTTGATAGAGATATTTTGAGAGTATATTTGTACGGCTTGGTATGTCAAGCCTTTTTGAAACATGTATTTAAATTGATATAATTCTTTTGGCGAACCATCTGAGGTGATCTGCTCATCACTGATGGTTCGGATCGGTTCTCTATTCATGCGTTGGCATGAAAGCAGAACTGTCTTTTGAGGTTACACCTAGATTAGTATATTGTTTTCCGCATTGTTCAGTTAATTATTTTATCATGTCTAGTATTGCTTGCCATATCAATGTTCCGTATAGATGAATGGGGCACGGTCTTGAGGATCGTATCGATGGAACGAGTTTCGGGGTACCGAAATTCGGGCTGTCACAATAACCCTCAAAAAAACTTATGTCCATTTCTTTTAATTGAGTCGTCATGTCACTTATTCTCATAATGTGCTCTCGTATGCCACTATGGCCTTCATATTTTATGGTTCCTATTTTAATAATAAGAATACTGACAAGCGCCTTAGAAGTCTCATGAAATTGTTCCTGAATGGCTTACATGTATTCCTTTGCATTGTGCGAGTCAGGAATACCTCCCCGGATCACATCAGTAATAGAACTCTTTATGATCATAATGCTCATACGATTTGATCTATCCTATTTTTCTAAATCTGTATTGTTCACATCTAGATCCTCAGTTGAGGCATCGATAGTGAGCACCTTGGGTTTATCAAATCGTATAGCATAGTCAAAATCCATACAACCGAGAATAATTTGGACTTGTGCCTTTCATTTGTCATAGTTTGAGCCACTCAAAGATTCAATTTCACCAATTATATTAGTAATAGAAGACGTGTTTAATGCTGCACAATAATTAAACGCTTTATTATGTCCACATACAACTATAGCAACGATCTATTCCACAAGATTATATTTATAGTGTTTTACGTAAGAGTTAAATTATGTCAAAGAATAGAATAAGAATTAAAACCAATGTGATTTTATTGAGAAACAATCTGTATCATTATGACCCTCTGTTGGGTCGAGTTATGACACACCAGCTACTTTCTCAATCTATATTATTGATTGTGGTACTAATGGCATTGTTGTGACTCTCCGTTGAGTCGAGTCATAACACGCTAGCAGTACCCACACACAAAATAATAAATAGCAAAACATAACCATCCCATAACATTAAATGATTCATCACCGTTGGACAGAAAGTAATCCCTTAAGTTGTGATATCAATGTTTACTACATACTTTCATTGAATTTGTAACAAAGTCTTTTTACAAAAATAAATCTCACTTTGAAAATCACAGCACCAAATAAGATTATCACCGTTGAACAGAAAAATCTTTCTAAGCTATATTTTCTATTTGGGTTTTATGATATTTTAGATGGTCACAAAAGTGGTTAAATAAGAAAATAAAATAAATAAGCCACTGAAGTGATGCAAGTAGCCAAATCAAACTCATGTTGTGGGTAAGTGCCAAAAATCAATAATTAATCATGGGTAACATTATGTAAGTACCATCCTTGGTGCTTGTGCATAACCTCTAATACCCAACCCTAATTAAAGGCACTTAAAAATATAATAATGATCGGATTAATAATTGTTAAAAGGGCATCAGGTCATAAAAATGTCACAATAGAGAGCTCTTTATCAAAAATAGACTACAAAAATAAATCCGAAATATTCGAGAAAGTCAAAATTCATATATAATATCCGAAAATTGGACCTATAGATGACCCATAAATGACCCGAAAAGAATAAGGAATAATATGGGTCAAAATTGGGCCTTAAGGGAAAACGGATCCTTTCTAACGGGCCGAATCGGGTCATGAATCATGGGCCGGGCTGATTGATTGACCGGACCATGGGCTGGATAGGGTCATGACCTGAGTTCGATTATAGATCGGGCCGGGTCACAAATTGGGTCATATATGACCCTTAATATGGGTCCATGGGTCGGGTCAAGCATGTGGACTATATGATGGGTTGGGTCACCGGGCTTAATGGACCCATCGTGCAAGAAAAGGAGACGCAGATGCGTAAGATCTTGAGTGAAGAGAAACATGAATTTGTTAAGATTGCAGTAGAGTAAAACAAATAATATAATGATTTCAATTTAACACACATATTGCGACTCCACGTCTCACTCACTGATTAATTTATTATCTCGAGTTTGCATCCAAAAACTCGAGGTATTCCCAGAAACTAAGGCTAACATCGCTAATTCAAGGAGCGTGGATCAGGAAAAGCAGAGTATACACACAAAGTTCCCATGTATCAAAGTTTTAAAACCGATTGAACATGATGCAAGGTTCAACTATCTCTATATCACAAAAAAAAAAAAATCATATATTAATGCTTTGATCGATCAAACACCAGTGATGGCTCTGATACTAATTGATGGATCTATATGGATCTATCGATCCGACCATCCAAATATATGTCCTAGGATCTAAGCGCATGATCAATCAAAACACTAAATCAACAATCCATAAATTAAAATATATGTGCGCACCTTGAGTGTGAGCCATGATAGATGAGTTGCCGATCTTCAACGATCTCCTCGCTCTCAATACCTCTTAACACAATGGGGATGCTTTTGCTAATAGGGAAGGTTGAAGTGTGTCGAACAATTGTTGAGACTAAACCCTTATATTTATAGTTATATTGTGATTGGAAATAACAATCTTAACTAAAAGACTTAATTATTAGTTGTTTATTCTCTTCAAATTCACTGAATTAGCAACTATTACATCTCAAGATTGATCTTACACCATTCATCGGTCAACGGATTGATCCTAATGACGGCCACCAAAATAGAAACTTCTAATACCATCGGCCCAAGCTTTTCCCTCTCTCCCCTCACTATACACAACACTCGAGCCATGGATGACCAGTCTCAGACATGTAACCTTGACCGATGCTGTTAATGGGTCACATCAATCTCCAACGTGGTTTTTCAATCAGGCCATGCACATAACTTCGCCCATCAAGTGGGGTCAAGCATGAAGAACCTGTCCTAAGGTTCGAAGGACTTTGAATCGAGTCTGATTGGACCCTGTAGGGTTGGGTTGGGTCCATTTTTAAGTTGGGTCGGGATATACCATTGACCCATCAGGTCAGATTAGGATGCCTTGTTTAGTCGGGTTGGGCATATACTTGATCCATCGAGCAGCCAACCGAGCCAACTAAGCTTGTTGACAACCTTACTTGCAAGCATAGCTACCAAGTCAAAAATTGGCAAAGGAAAAAAACAGGAAAAAATCGATAAAATCGAGGGGAAAAAAAGGGAAGAAAAACATTGAAAAAAATTAAGAAATTGATAAACATTGAAAAAAATAAAGAAATTGAGGGATCAACCCAACCCGTTTACTGAAACCCTTAACCCGATCCTTATTATTGAATTTATCGTGAAAAAAACGCATTTAAAATGCCAAAATCCTCTTTTTTTCAATTAAACTCATGCGTTTTAATCGTGAGTGGAATGGTTTTAAAAAAATTGGTGAATTTGGTAACTATGATTACAAGTCTATTTGAATTGGGTGCATGGCCTATCGCCATGTTGCCTAGGTTATAGTGTATCTATTGCTAAAATGGGAAAGCTTACTTTTAGGGTTTCCATTTTTATATAAGTTGATCATTATCGACATAACCGTACAACATCTATTTCCGGTTGGCTTAATTTTACAAGTTCGAATGAAAAATGAATAGCTTGTCAGGGCTAGGCCGGATTTTGGCTCGCACTTGGCCTTCAAAAGGTGGTATTTTTATCAAGGAAATCTGGATTGGGTTAAACATGTTGCAACCCAGATCAATTCGGGTCGGGCTTGGGTTGAGTGTTCTAATACCCGACTCGCACCCGGCTCGGATATATATATATATATATATATATATATATATATATATATATATATATATATATATATATATGTCACGATTCGAAATTCTACCCCATCCCAAAGGCCTAGAATTTTGAGTTATAACCCGCACATATCCCAGATATGCTAAACGGACATACACTTAATCAGAGTTATCACGCAAGTCTGATTCCATGAAATCCATGAAAGCCAATAATAGATGAAATATAATAGTGATCATAAATACTGAAATAGAAACAATAAACTCCAATAAACCACGGAATACGCGGGAATCCAAGTCGAAGACAAATTTGATAAAATGAAAGCATAGGATCGACGATAAGAGTATTAAATAAACTAGTACCGAGTCTACGAAATTAATATTCGGCGCTCGGGTCGAGATCAACCCCTACTCCTCCTGATAATTAGTTACATCGCCTTCCCAAGGCTCCTGATAATCAATGTCCACCGAGTCCACGTACTTAGCACTAATTGAATTAGAGGAACCAACATCCACTTCATTAAGATAGTCACCTGCAGTTGTTAGATTATTGTGGGATGAGTTTACTCAATCACGTAAACTCAGTGGGATACACCACCAATCTTTCTCATACTACTCAGGTGCATTGTGGGTGCATCAAGTGAGTAATAAATATAATATCTTAAGAAAATAGCAAGAAAAAGATAAAATCATTTACATATCGTAGAACTTATTATATTCGTGAATGAAAGACCATGATCTAGACACTCATATCCTAACGTACCTTATCATATTATACCTCATAACATACCATGTCTTATTATTCTCGCACATACGTCTGTACATCGCATGAACGTAACTAACATACTCATAAAATCCTAAACGATATGTGCTAGAGTCGCTGCTCGAACTACTGTGCGAGGGTCACCATAGTATCATACCACCATATCATAACGTCCTCCATATCATATCATATCATATACCTCATCCAGTTACAGGGGCGACCGGTGACTCATAACTCATAATGTCTCCCAGAGACCCGTCTTGACTGAAAGATGTTATTGCCTTTACAGTGGCTACGCAAGGAACGACATGTATAAAGACTTAAGTTCTTACTCTTTTACTGGCCTATACAGCAATGTCTTATTATCGTACTCATAACTTATTTTATCTTATCATACTCATAACATAAGATACCTCTAAAACCTAAATCCACAATGAACACGGTGCAGTAAGATTCACAAACCATGCTTTCCAAGGGACGAGTTCCGTTGTAACCTGAATGTATTTCGTGTGGCAGCTCATACTACCACAGAGGTGTTACATTTATACATGGATGTCTATATTCAAAGTTTCACGTGACCGTGAAAAGAGCCCCATCACGACTATGGCCTAAAGGTCCAAACCTCGTAATTTAACTCATATCTTATCCTATCATATTAGAATTCGGGGTGATCGAGTCACCGTATACGAGATTACACTAAATTCATACTCATCCTACTCGTCATGATGTCTCATACCAATATGAGTTATAGGGCATGTGAATACGATGTATTCTACGCTTCGATACCATCTCAGTGAATTACCATGCCCAAGCGTAGGCGTCATCTCATGCATTCTCGTACATATGACTTAACTTATCTTTAACTTGTATCATAATTAAAATGAAAATACAAAATCATCACACATAAAAAAAGTTTTCATTCAGATTATCATTATGTTTATACATATATTTATTTACATAACAGATTAATAAATATAGAGTAGGGGAATAATTGTGTGTTTTCGAAAACTTGAAGGTTAGAGTTCGATTTTCTCGAGGTATCAAAATTCTAACGCTCTGTGTTATCGAAGTAGTCACGTTGAAGCGATAAAGTGATATAAATATAATGTACTATAATTAAATGCTCAAATTTAAAAGAGATAATAATCCTTAAATTAGATGGATCACGACCATCGATCGAAAGGTGCAAGTGATTAATATGCACTAAGTTTTTGATCGTGCAATAGGAGAATTTTAGTGTAAAATCAGGTCGTCTATTCGGACAATAATCGATTAATTAGTCTTGAAATCAATCAATCGATTTTAATTATATTATATAAGCTATTTAAAATTGGGTACAGATCGATCGAGCGATTTTAGAGTCGATGGATTGAATTTGAAGTTGGGTTCTACCATACCTGTGTATTATAATATAATTTTATATTAATAAAATATTCTAATATAAGAGTATAATTATTATATAGTAAAAGTTATATAATATATCATTAAACACATGACATAGGTTAAAAGAATTAAGAACATCCCGTATTTTAAATGTAATATTATATCCCCATTTTAATGTATAATATTATATAGCTATTAACCCTTACTATAATATAATATTATATACTTATACACTATAAGCTTTTAAGGTCGGTCAAGGCTGAGGTGTTAGGACTCATTGAGATAAAACAAGCAGGAACTAAGTTCAATTAGTAGGTCTCGGTTCAACACCAGACGGGTCATAGTCTAACGTCAGATGGGTCATAGTCTAACGTCAGATGAATCACGGACCAACACCAGATGGGTCACAGTCCAACATCAAATGGGTCACAGTCCTACATCAGATGGGTCATAAGTCTAATATCATATGGGTCACAAACTAATACCAAATGGGTTACGATCCAACATCAGATGGGTCTCGATCCATAATCAAATGGGTCTTGGTCCACAATTAGTTGGGTCTCGCAAGTAACTGTTTTGAGTGGTGATGGAGAAATATCATAATCTGTTTGACTGACACATATTACAACAATAAAGTGCCACTTTGGTAGTTTAAATTAAAAATAGATGTGTGCCACATGGCACAATAATAATCACACTTCAACATGATGAGAATAAAAAATAGTATTTTGACAGTGTAACATTATTTAGACACATTATTCTTTAAATAACTTCTTATGATGTCTGCGTTGGGCCAAGTGCACTGGCCAAATATGTTCCTCAGGCATCAAGCATGCACTTCCCAACAAAGTGATAGTTTAGAAACTCTATCCACATGATAATGAAAAACGGCACTCTATGGCCGCAACATCCAAAACAGTAAAAGTCCCTGAACTTTCAATAAATAAGCCATGATAAATCACCAAGCATCTGAAAATTCGAACCTCCCAAAAAATAAAAAAAAACTAAAGATCTATAAAATAATAATATACCCTTTCTTTTGAAAACTTCCCAACTGGTGACCTGAGAACCAAGGAACCTTGGGACGTCTTCTCCGAAGGAAATTTTCACAAAATCTTTATCTAGTCAAAATCATATATGTATATATCCATTATAGATAGATCCTATGAGGTAGTCATTATAAAAACCTTACATAACTAAATGAAAAAGTAGAACAACCAATAAAATCTGTTTAAAACCAAAAACCCAAATCAGCATCACCAAAAACCTTTATTAACAAGATAAGAATGAAAAACAAATAGGGATAGACCCTTGACCAAATAACCCTTGATTGAATACCCCTAGACGAACAAGTTTCATAACCAATTGCAGATTATGGACGGGATATATTTGAATAAAATAGGGTTTCAAAATTATTTAAAATAAAAATAAATAAAATTATGGCTAGGGCAATTTATATAATAATAATAAAATAGTGTTTATTTTTCTAGTCCGTCGATACGCGATCGAATGTACCCTACACCGCGGGATCTGAGAAGTACGAGTTGGACGGATGAGTACCCACCTCTTGAAGTGTGATCGGCAGATCGACGACGATTAAGACGATAGAGATTGACGTCTGTGCGATGGCCGGTAACAATGTGTCCTTTGGGGAAGAATACACCGTAACCTCTTATTTATAGTTTATGGAAAGAAATTCGGTATTAAGTTGTTACAACAAATAAGGGTGTATAGGCTTTTACTTTAAGGTAAAAAATATAAGTTTACGACTTTGGTACCAAATTTTGACCCTTCGACCTCTTATCTTTACTTCAAACCTTTTACTAGCAAACTATCACATAACTTGTATCAAATAAGCACATCGTTAAATATAAAAGCTTTTGAAAAATCAAAACGTGTACTTTCTCAATTAGGATAGGTTCCAGTGTGGAGCGCTACCCTGAGATTAATCGTTGTCTGTTATAATTATTGTGCAACTGTTGTCCTTTCAAGCAACCGTTGTTTGTTATAACTATTTCGCAACAAACTAAAATGAAATAGTTGAATAAAAGCATATACCTAAGTCTCTATAATGTTAATATAATTATTTGATTAAATTGTTAACTTTCTTCAAACTTTTTTTTAAAAATAAACCGTCCAAGCCCAACCAAATTTTATTAGAAAAATAACGAAAAAAATAGTCCAACCAAATCTTATTAGAAAAAAAAGTCGAAAAAAAAGCCTGAAAAAATTTCAAAACCTGACCTGATAGGGGCCAGGCTTGGGCTGAGTACATCACAACCCGGGTTAAGGCCAGGCTGAATAATTGAGAACTTGGCCTGAGTAGGTTAGGGCCGGGGTGAACCCCAGCCCGTACCTAAACCGACCCATTGAGAGCCCTAGTCAGGGATAATAGTTTAGTTTAACCAGTTTTAAAACTTAGATATAAATGTATCATGATTATAATAGATTTTACTTTTAAAAAACTTGAAAGTAGTATGCATTTATTATCGCTATTAAGATCATGAATATTCAACTCGTTGGACCTGATCATTGCTCTCCATGTAAACCAATTTTATAAAAATATATAATTTTGGCCCTCATATTTTACCTTTTTAAAAATGGCTCCATAGTTACAAACCTTGTAAGATAGAGCAGCCCTGAGTCAAATGACTTAAATACCTACCAATATCCTCTTCGTTTTTATTTTACTCTCTCACTCTACCGCATAGTTCCTTCACCACCATGGTTCAAAATTTCGGCCAATAATTCAGATTATCAGTCAAAATGCATCAGTTTCAGTCTCCATCGAAACGAAAACTTGAACCGAAATTTTGGTCCAAAATTATATGGAGGGAAAATTTTTGGCTAAAATTTCGGCCGAAATTCAAATTTTTGGCTGAAATTTTCGGTTTCGATCATGCCCGAAAGCAAAAACGAAACTGCTATTTTGATCCTTCTACACCACCATCATACATCATATCAAAAAATGAAGGGTATTAAATCGGCTGTTTTGATATTGTATAGGCCATGGTATAAAAAATCGGCCAATCCCGATACGTATCGGCGATACGTATCGGTATCTCGGCAAATGGATACGTATTGGTCCTACAACTCGATATCGGTATCGGCCGATACTGGCCCGTATCGGCCGATACGTATCGGTTTGAGTTGAGACTTTGGGGTCTTTTTTAAGGGGCCGATACCGAGTTGACACTTTGGTATAGGCCAATCTCGAATTGGCCGATCCCATTGTATATCTGCCAATTCTATATTAAAAAAAAAGAGGAAATTAATGTCCCTTCTCCCATAATTTAAGATTGCATTATCTCACTCCCTCGTAACGGCAGTGGCTTGGCTCCAACCTTTTGATCCGTACCTCCCTCAACATTTTTTTTTTTTTTTTCAGTGAAAAGGCCTCCCATTTAGAAGTAGATTGGCTCGAAACTAAAGTATGAGGTATAGATGAATCTATGAGGGCCAAAAGTATAAATTTTCTATTATAATTAAGTACAAAAGAGCCTTCAAATTGATGGCAATCAACATAGAGTTGGCATTACCTTAAAAAAAACATAGGGTTGATACCTGGTATTAGGAACCTAACTTCTGCACTCCATATCTGAAGTAGGGAATTGCATATATATATTTTTAGCACTAAATCACTGAAATGTTAATGGCATGCTTTCACCAACTTGCATGATCATAGGTAGTTGTGCCCTTGGTGTACAATTGGGGTACCTGACACCAACTAAAACAAAAGTTTATTATCAAAACATGGTTGTTATCATTTTTATTATAAATTGGTAACTTGTTTTTTCAGGATACCTCTAGTAGCACCTATCAGATCATTGAAAGCACCCACTTATGTAGCAAAACTTTATAAGAGCACCCGCTTCCTACGTATCATCATTTTGTAGGGTTTAAGGTCACCACCTCCTTCTCTTCTTTTAACTTAGGTTAGTACCAATTAGGCTGAGGATGTTAGCGAGTAGACCACGGATCAAAATATCATCCGATATCGATACGTATCGGACGATACGTATCGGTTTTGGACTTGAACGATATGATATATTGGGTTTTTATCCCCCCCTTAAAAAATAGTTAAATTATCATTCAAAGTATCGTTCAATGTATCTTTCGTATTAGATGATAATTTTAAATTATTGTCCGATAATTTTAAATTATTAATTTTTTTTTTTTTTTTTTGAAAAAAAATCACAAAGTATTATCTGAAATCGATACGTATCGTCGGGTATGTATCGATTTTGAGGCTGAACGATATATATCGAAAATCCGAGATTTTGACCCATGAAGTAGACAAAAAAAAGAAGGGTAATAAGGGGAGAGATGTGGAGGTGAACGTGACGGAGACACAGACAATCCGCTGTGGGCATGCGTTCTCACTCAACCCAAAAACACAAACACAAAAGAAAATGGAGCTATTATTTGCACGCGCTTTTCAAGTGATTGCACTGAGATTAAAAAAAGACTTTATATTTTAGGGACATGTGACATGTGAAAACGCAATATAGGCCGTTTGATTTAAAGTTCATGATTTATAGATCCTTAGTGGATAAGATTGGAGCACAATACAATATTTATCATATGATTTATTGTTATCAACCATTTTTTTTAGATGTATTGTTGTTGTCAACCATTGAATCAAATAATAGCCTCTGACTATATTTAGTCACATGATGAAGATTATATTTCATGCCAATCTTATTTGTTAAGGATCTATAAATTATGAACTTTAAATCAGACGTCCCAAATTTTTACATGTCACTGTGTATCTAAACTATACGTCACATGTTTTTAAAATATAAAATCGTTTTTTTTTAAAACTTTGGTGCAATCAGTTAAAAGTCTTTTTTTAACTTTGGTGCAATCACTAAAAAGCTAGTGCATATTCCTCTCCCCCTCTCCCCCTCTCTCTCTGAACCCTCTCTCTCTGAACCGTCTCTAAACCCCCCCGCCCCCTATCTCTCTCTCTCAACCCTCTCTAACACACCCCCTGGCCTCCTCTCTCTCTAGAGCCCAACGCCTTTCTCCAAACCCTCTCTAAAAAAAAGCCACCCAACGCCCTCTCTCCAAGCCCTATGTAAACAAAACCCAACCAACGCCCTCTGTCTCTCCAAACCCTCTCCTTCTCGTCTCGCCCATCTGTAGCCTGCGCTGGCACCGCCGACGCCTTACTCCTGCCGTCCCCCGGCCCTAAGGTGAACTCTCTCTCTCTCTCTAGTCTCAACTCTCAAGGCCCTAAGGTGTTCTCGTCATTACACCCCTCAATTATGTATGCTACCTATTTATCATGTGATTTTGGTAGATCTTTGTTTATTTATTTATTGGTCCTTTTTTATTGTTTATTAAATTTTGCTGTGTTAGTTTGAATTTGTATAGATATGGAATTTGTTTTGTAATTGGTCTGGGATCTCCATAAAGATTTGATTAGTTCTTATGTATAAACGAGCTTTCTTATTGGATCTTGTTCATTTTCTAAGAAGTAAAAGTTGCACACCAACCGTTTGACAAAGTGTCTAGGCTACTTCATCAACAAAAAAGTTCCACCGATCCAAAACAAAACATGAAAGTAAAAAAAAGCTTCCAAACCCAAATAGTCGATAATTGCTGATCTGATCCCTCTAATGTGGAATTTGAATCATTGACCTTCAACCATCAAACACCATAACTCTCAATTATAAGTTGAGCAATCTAATAATCACTTGGAAATCTTATTTGAGAGAGAAAGAGAGGGTATTTTGTTGTCGTCGCTCATCTTTGTATTTTATTCTTTTGAATGAGCAATCATTTGATTTGAGGGGAATTTAGATATTAAATTTGAGATTAGTTGTTATCATTTGAATTGATTGTAAAAATGGTGCACTAATTCAATCAATTGGTGTGTTTGATCTGACCTCATTATTATGCTTATTGACCTAATAAAAAAAGAGTGTGCTTGTTGATACTTGTGTCATCGTTTCAGCCTTGTTGTCTCAAAGCTTGTGTAGTAGGGTTGTCAACGGGTCGCGACCCAATACCCAATCCGTCTGACTCGATTTTTTTTTTCCAGGTCACAGTGGTACCTTGACATGGTGGCACGTGGGCGAAGTGTCAAGGTGTTATAAGTGTCGGTACAAGAAAACCAGCAAGATGCTGGATAATCAAAGGAAAAACCTACTAGGGCCCATCTAACACAAGATATCACTTAACCCAAAGAACAAAAAAAAAAGTCCATAACAATGCCAAACCCTCAACATACTATATAATTAAAATATCCTAGATTATATAAATGGGTTTTTATGAATTGAAATTTTTTCATTTAAATTTCAAGGACCCAAGCCTTTTCCTTTGTAATTTTAATGAAAATTATATTTTAGAATATAAATTAGTTTAAGTTTACATTCATTGTAAAAAGTTTATATCTAATTCATCTTGTGCCTCGCCTAGATGAGAACCTGGTTCTGCCACTCATCCGATGGTAGCCATGGCAGCCACAGACAGTGGGGCTTGAGGCCGCAGGGCTTGGCAGAGGCAAATGGCACATGCAATGGGGGTGAAGGCTGTTATATTTATTTATTAGTTTAGAATATAATAAATATATTAAATAATTTTAAAGAAAATAAAACTTCTTTGGATTTATGTTCCTAATTTTTCCTAACAATTTTAAAACGTTATTCGCTCCCTACTCGAGTAAATCTTCGAGTTTGCAAAAGGGTTCCAGCGAGACGTTTCCAGGATACAACGAGCCCAATCTCTTGGATGCGATCCATTACTTTGCAACAGTAGAGGATCGCCCTAGAAAACTCAATCCGATGAAGTATCGTCAAAAGAAGAAAGCAAGAGGAATTCTCAAGTTGTATGCAAGGAATCCAATGGATTTCAGAGTGATTGAAAATGTGCCCTGAGATCTGCTTATATATATTTCAAGTGCCTTTTCAATATGACTGTTGGACCAACAGTCATATTTTGAACGGTTCAGATCTTTTAGAGATCTCAATCGCTCCATCCAACGGGTGTTTGAAAGGTTGCACTTTTTCGAATTCAAATTCGAACGATTGCACACCTTTATAAGTGGTTATGAAACGGTTGGGGTCCAACGGTCAACATTTGACCAATCCGTTTGGCCCAATAGAAACAAATTGACCCACTGTTTAGTAGCCCATTAGGCTCGACCCTGTCCATGAATAATTTGACCGTTGGATCTACCTGGTCAAAAAGTCAAACCTCTCTTTGCGACGATGCGCACGTGTGAAGTGCAAAATGCATGCGCGCCAATACGCCTATATGCCAATCGCGCGCGTGCGAGAACGCGGCGGCTCGGCGCTAGGCACACTCTTCTCTTATTATTGTTAAACAATAATAGAAGGTGAAATGTTCTATATATAGCCTAGACACTTTTTAGTTTTACAAATGTGGACTATTCATTTGCTTAAAAAAATGAGAATATCAATTGCCTAAAAATTAACTCACAAAACCAAGAAAGAAATCAAAGGAAGAGTGCGACATGAGAGTGATGATTAGAAACACTTTAATTTAGTTAGAGTGATGATTAAAATATCAAAGTGACCTCTGATAAGACCCTTTGACCGATGTACTGCATGTTCCTGAGATTCGTAAGAATCTGATTTCGATCAGTTTACTCAATAAACATGGTTTCAAGTTAGTCTTTGAATCAAATAAAGTTGTAATTGCTAAGGGTGGTGTATTTGTGGGGAAAGGATATGTCTGTAATGGGATGTTCAAATTGAATGTAATAAATGAAATGCCTTCTTCCATTTATATTGTTGCTTTTCTTTCATTATGGCATGATAGATTAGTGGATGTGAATGTTAATCGTTTAAATTCTATGATCGAATTAGGATTAATTCCTAGATGCGAGAAAAATATTCATGAAAAATTTAGAATTTATGTTCAAACTAAAATTACTAGAAAACCTTTCAATAAAGTAGAAAGAAAATCTCAGATTTTAGAACTCATTCATACTGATATTTGTGATTTAAATAGTATTTTAACTAGATGAAGAAAATATTTTATAACATTTATTGATGACTATTCAAAATATACTTATGTTTATTTGTTAAAACATAAAGATGAAACTTTAGAAAAATTTAAAGCTTATAAAGAAGTTGAAAATTAGTTAAATTTTAAAATTAAAACTTTAAAATCTTATAGAGGAGGAGATTACACTTCAAATGATTTTAGTGAATTTTGTGAAAATGTGGGGGTCGTACATCTTATGATTGTACCTTACACTCAATAAAATGGTACAACAGAAAGAAAAAATCGAACTTTAATAGAAATGGTAAATGCTATGCTTTTAAACACCGGTTTAAATTTAAATTTATGCGGTGAAGCACTTCTCACTGCTTGCCATCTTTTAGATAGAGTGCCACAAAAGAGTTCTAGTATAACTCCCTATGAGTTATGGAAGAAAAGGAAACAAAATCTTAAATACTTCAAAGTGTGGGGGTGTCGAGCACTGGTTAGATTACTAGATCTTAAAAGACCCAAATTAGGTAATAGAGCCATCGAATGCGTATTTATTGGATACTCATTAACCAGTAAAGCCTACAAATTTTTGGTAACTGAATCTAATGGAGCAATTGATCAAAACAGTATAATTGAATCTAGAGATGCTGAATTTTATGAATATTAATTTTCTTTTATTCCTAGAATTAATGAAAATTCTGATAAAGAAAAATTAATTATAAATTCTAAAAATATAGAAAACACGGATATCAGAAAAGGTAAAAGAGTGCGAAAAGAAAAATCTTTTGGTTCAAATTTTTATATGTTTGTAGTAGAGGGAACAAGATCAGAACAAGTAAAGGAAACTATGTTTTCTTTTCATATCGAAAAAGATCCATTAACATTTAATGAGGCTATGAAATCGGAAGATGCTACTTTTTGGAAGGAAACAATAAATAACGAAATAGAATCTATAATAGGTAATAAAACATGAAAACTAGTTGATCTTCTTGAAGGATCTAAACCTATAAGTTGTAAATTGATTTTCAAACGAAAACATAAAGCTGATGGAACTATAGATAAGTATAAGGCCCGATTGGTGGCAAAAGGATTTAGACAAAAGAAGGTATTGACTTTTTTATACTTATGCGCCAGTAGCCAGAATTTCGACTATTAGGATCTTAATAGCACTTGCTTCTATTTATCATTTACAAATTCATCAAATGGATGTTAAAACCGCGTTCTTAAATGGTGAATTAGAAGAAGTTTATATGGAACAACCTGAAGGTTTTGTAATGACCAGACATGAGCATAAACTTTGTAAATTAATTAAATCTCTTTATGGTTTAAAACAAGCTCCTAAACAATGGCATGAGAAATTTGAAAGTGTTATTGTTTCAAATGGTTTCAAAATTAATGAATCTGATAAATGTGTTTATAGTAATTTTTTTGCAAATAAGGGAGTTATCATATATTTATATGTAGATGATATGCTTATATTTGATACTGATTTAGATAGTATAATGGATGTTAAATCATTTCTCTCTTCCAGTTTTGATATGAAAGATATGGGTAATGCCGATGTTATATTAGGGATCAAAATAATAAGAAATGATAATGAACTTACTTTAATCCAGTCCCATTACATTAAGAAAATTCTCAAGAAATATAATCATTTAGATGGTAAACCTGCATCTATACCATATGATCTTAGCATCAAACTTGTTTATAATAAAGGTAGATCTGTAAATCAGTTAGCATATGCTAGAGTAATCAGTAGTTTGATGTATGCAATGCACTGTACTAGACCTGACTTAGCATATGTAGTTGAAAAATTTAGTAGATATACTAGTAATCCATGTCATGATCATTGGAATGCTATATCTCGTGTATTTATATATTTAAAAGGAAGTGTAGATTATGGATTACATTATTCTGGCTTTCCTAATGTTTTACAAGGTTACAGTGATGCAAGTTGGAATTCAGAGATGAATCCAAGGCAACGAGTGGATGTGGGTATTCACTCTTGGTGGTGTTGCGATTTCATGAGGATCTAAAAAGCAAACATGTATTACTCATTTGATAATGGAATCTGAGTTTATTGCCTTAACGGTATGTGGCAAAGGGGCCAAAAGCTCCAAACGATACGATATCGGTATCGATTTGTCAGACGGACGATACATTGAATGTATCGTTCGATACATTCAATACATTTGAATGTATCGAACGATACATTCAATGTATCGTTCAAGTCCAATACCGATACGTATCGGTATCGGACGATATTTTGATCCATGAAAGGGGCAGAATGACTTCGGAATTTACTCTTGGAAATTCCTTTGTGGCCAAAGCTTATAAACTTTATTGTAGGCTTTTGCTCTCGGAGCCTCATTATCACAATTTATTGTAATAGGTGACTTCGGAATTTACTCTTGGAAATTCCTTTGTGGCCAAAGCTTATGTCACCTATTACAGTAAATTGTGATAGTGAGACTCCGAGAGCAAAAGCCTACAATAAAGTTTATAATGGTAAGAATAGACATATTGGTCTACGACACCGTTATGTTAGAGAATTACTCAAGGATGGAGTAATTGGGATAGACTCAATTCGGACCAATAATAATTTGGCTGATTCATTTACCAAAAGACTTTCTAGAGAATTGCTAAAGAAAATATCTATCGGGATAGAACTAAAATCATATAGTTGATTACCTATGTCAGAAATCCAACTTAATATTTGTACAACAAATCCTTAAGTTCAGTGGAAGAGTACGACATGAGAGGAATTATTAGAAGCACTTTAATTTAGTTAAAATGTCCATCCCAATACAGGTGTCAAGTGCTCGGAATCTGTAATGACAAAGAGAAGGATGAGTACATACTCTTAATAAGTCTGTAACATTTTATGTTAATGTGTTTGCTTACAGAAACACATTCGACAGACTTACCTATGTGAATGTGGAGGTGCGGCCGCTTCCTATGAGATTATGGTTTTTCTCAAAAAACATTCATGAAACTAGGGTATAAGCACAAGGCCATAATAGTGCTAGCTTTATAGAAAACTCGATCTGAAGAAAATATGTGTGTTATTTATCCGGTCATGTCATATAGGGTCCTCAGTTTAAGACTATAGTCTCTGTGCACCCTGATAAGACTTTGATAAGTTTGCACTAAGTGAAAGTTCAACCCAAAAGGTATCTTTCATGGTATGCACATATTTTCGGTACCAGTGCCTTTATTTTATTTGAAAATTGTGAGAGATTGTTATATTTATTTATTAGTTTAGAATATAATATATATATTAATAATTTTAAAGAAAATAAAACTTCCTTGGATTTATGTTCCTAATTTTTCCTAACAAAGGCAGTGTCGTTAGTGGTTGTGAGGTCAATTGCAGAAGGTCAGCCAGGCAGTGGCGGTGGTAGTTGTGATGGCCGATGCGGGGCGACGTTGGCCGCATTTGCAGCAATGGCAACTTCTTTTTTTTGGTACAACTAGAGAGAGGAGTTGCAGTGGGGTCGTGGTGGAAGTGTTGTTGGGTTATGGCATGGATTTGGTCGAGGTGGTGATGGTGATCTAATGATGAAATTGGAGGTGGAAGTGAGTGTTAGTGGTGGTAATAGATGATGGTGGTTGTTACTCGCCATAGTTGAGGAGGAAGAAGAAGAAAAAGAAAAGGAAGACGAAGTGGGTGCTTTCAACGATCCGTAAATAATCAGTAGGTGCTTTCAATGAGTCGAAAAAGTGGTTATTTTATCTTGCACATGGGAACATAGGTGCTCTTAGTTATCCGATGGGTGCTAATAGAGGCACATGTTAAGATTTTTCTAAAATCAGTATAAGCACAGCTAGTTTGTGTATCACTAGATGATGAAGAAGATTAAGAAGTTGCTCAAAGTTTTAAACAATAATGGATTGTTCATCATGACCAAATTTGAGTCCAAGAGCAAGTTTAAATTAAAGTTTTCATAATTGATTGGTACGGTCGACACTCGACCGCACTAAGGCCGATCGACTGTGATGAACAGTGGTTCGGAATTTTACTAATCATAAAAGTTTGAAAATTTCTCAACATTTTCTATAAATTTACTATATATATATATATATATATATTTTTTTTTTTTTGATTGGTATAAATTTACTATTTTGGAAATTAGTTTAGAGGCTCTCTCCCAAATAAAATTTTTTGACTTCCAATGTTTGGAAAAGCAAAACCCTAAATGTATTTTAATCCTTTTATAATCTTTAATTCAATCTTTCTTTTTATAAACAAAAAGCGATATTTTTTTTTTAACTTTTATGATTTTTATGTTCTTCCAAATAAAAAAGCTTTCTATTTTTTCTTTCTTTCATCTATTCCTTTCGCATACATTCGAGTGGATATTTGTTGTTTGTGGAGGTGGACAGTGATGAAAAAGTCATAGTCGTAGGTGTTGCTTGTGAAAAGCATATATATTATACCCTAGATATATATATTTTTTTGTATATAGCATTAAGTTTGGATTTTTGATAGTTTTAATAAGCAACCTATCATAGATTATTAACCTTAAAGCCGGCCGATACTCCCATCCAAAACATGTTTTTAAATCATCTCCATCTGATTGGATCAGACATGAAGCATCCAACCCAAGTTTCGGGCAATGTCGGGTGCTCTAAGATGCCCGGATACCCTGTCATCATATATATATATATATATATATATATATATATATAAAGAAAAAAAGAAAAAGAAAAATACCCTCCCAAATGTGTGGAAGTACATTTTTGAGTGGTTTTACAGCAAAAAATTGTCTCATCTTGGGTCTGTGCACCTATTCAGCTATTGCTGAAACACATCAATAAACTGTATTCATCCATGAGTTTACTAATGGGGTGTCAATAGCTTCAATAGATAGATAGCAACTTCACCAACAAACTTGTTGGACCATGGAAGAGCATCATATTCAAACCAATTGGTCTTTTAATTTTTTGGCTCAAAGTAGCTAAATATATTCTGGCAGCAGAGTTTCTTGGGGAGCTAAAACTTGCACATGAGATTTGTACCATAGCACATGGTTAAAAAGAAATACTGATATTTTTTGGATCTATACCATGTGGAACACCATCTAAGCCGTCTGATTTGAAAACCATGAAGTAAAAATCTCTGAGGCCAAAGATCTGCACCAAAAGGGATCTCTATCACCTGATTTGTTAGAGGCAACCATTGAATCAGATGATGGGCATTGACTGTACTGAATCAGATGATCGAGATAAGCATTTCATGCCAATTTTTTGGCTGAGAGATCTTTACACACTGATCTTCAAATAAGACGACTTCGATTATGTCCCATGTGGCACAGATCCTAAGAAAGACTGCTTTTTTTACAAACTAACTGAATTGCAAAAAAGATTTCGGGGCCTCAACAAAATACAATCTTAATTGCTTCAATAAAAGACTAAGAGAGCATTTACAGCTTCATCACTCAACAAAATAAAATTTACTACAGTCTGGTTACTTCCGAGTCTGTAGAATCTGCGCCAGTTTCATCATTGGTCTCGACTTCCTCATCCTCCCCTGCCGAGATCAGAGAACCCGACTATCTCTTTCGAGCATGATCCAACCTCATCAAAGTGATTCCCCCTGAATGCCAATCAATAATAAGAAACTATAATAAGATGATTTTTTTTAGTTTTAACAGAACTTCAATTATGAGTTATATATATATATATATAGCCCAACAAAAAACAACTTTAACAGATTACATTATTTGTTAACCAAAATATAAGGTAATAAGAAAAAACCTAATAAGTAATAACCAACAGAACAACAGATAACAGAGTAGTATAGTCTTACTCCTCTTCCATAAGGAGTAAATGGCTATGATTTAAAAAAACTTATAATATTTGACTGGCGTGGAGTCTGGAGCTAAATAAATAGGATTAGTGGGGCGTCACCAGCATCTTAAGTTTATTATGGCTTATGAAGTCTCTTTTACCCCATTAATTCTATCAAAGCTTGGCTTCTACAATGGCCAAGACCTCCTGAAAATCTGTGAGTCAGCTTTTAATGTTGTTTGGTGGCTAAAAGGCTATTCATAAGCTTTATAATCTTCTGATATTGGTAAAGAGGTCAGCCCCAAATAGACAAATTATTTATACTTGAGTTTTGTATGTTCATGCAAATTTCCTAAAATTTGGAAAAAGGGCCTAAAAATTCTTCTATTGCTATACTCGGAAGTGAAAATTTAAAATATATATACATAATTAGAAAAGACCTTAGGCATAATATAAAATAGTGTTATTAAAAGCTAGTACGAGTTACTTTGATGAATAATAATCATGAGTAAATATATATATATTATGTGAATAATTTTATTTTTATTTTTTATAGGCAAGCATGGGATTTGAACCCCTGACCTCAATGCTACACGCTTGAGGGCATCACCACTGTGGCAAAGGTCCAATCCCATATATTATGTGAATATTGATTGACTCTCACCGTCAAGATATGATTATGCGTTATGAAGACTAGGCCCTGAATTCTATCGAAAGCTGGCTTTCCAGATTTTTCAGGGCCCTGAAATCCATGAAAGTCAGTTTCAACAAGATTGATGGGGTAAAGGGGTTCCATAAGCTCATAAATCCTAGGGATACTGGTTCCTCACCAACATTTAAACAGGAAAATGGTGTTCAAATGATCTTGCACTAATAAAAGCAGACTTTTCATCTCACACCATTGAAGTGTGATTTATTATTATGCCATATTGCACACCTGTGATCAATCTAAATTGCCCTAGTGGCAATTTGTCATTGGAACATGTCTCAGCCAAAGAAACATGTCTATTAGTGGCTGTGAACAATCCAATTGGTAAACTTTAATATCAGCCATTGAAATCTAAGAGCAATGGTTGATTATAGTACACATATATAATTCTTTAAATCACCCTAAAACACCATTTTTGGGTAAATTAACCTTCAATGTATGGTCTAGCACTTTGACGGTCATAATCACCCACATCTTAAACCGTTAATGGTGTAAGATCATTTAAACACCATTTTGGTTTTTAAATGACGACCATGAGGGTAAGTTCATAAATCTTTAATGTCAGAGACGCCCTACTACTTGATTTATTCCAGTATATTCTACATTTGCGATTTCTGTTCCGAAATAAGGTGCCCCTCCAATACTCATTTTTAATTGGTTATGCCATACCACTGATGCAACACAATAGGCCGTCATTCATCTAGCATAAATTTTTTTAAAATAGTAACAGTCAATAAACTATTCTCATCTTCACAGCATTGTCCCATCTATTTGAGCTCTCTCTATGCAAGAATTAATAAACCACTCTAGCCTCAAAAATCCAGAAAACAGCCACATCATATCCAAGATCATGTATTATATCTATACCTATATTAAAAAAATGGAAAGCAAACAAACAAATTGGTGCTCAAAGGATTCCTTTCCATTGAAGGAATATGCTTCCTTAGTAAAACTCTTTTACAATGAGTTTTGCTAACTTACACCAAATTTATTTATTTATATATTAACCAAACAGCCTACGCAAGAAAGGTCTTTGCTCTCTCATTGACCCATCTAACCCACTTTCCTTTTTAAAAAGGAAGCCATCTCCTCTACGACCCATTTCTAAAAACCCTAATCTCTTCCACTCGATTCTAACCTGAGGGACAAAACGTTAAAGCTGTCCAAAAATAACTAATTCATCATAGTTTTTCATCTTCATCATTTGATCAAAGATATGTGGTATGTAATATTTGCTTATTGGTGTTTTTTAATTAACATAATATAAGAATATTTAAAAAACTTAAAAAAGGATATTTTTGGCATTTTGTCCGAGTCATATTTGATACATATTGGCCGATATGATATGATACAGGCCTATATGGTCTGATATGTGATCTCATATTAAATTGGGGTTCATATCCGATTGAATGCAGCCTAACCCGATACAAATCGGCCCATAGATATCTGATATGGCAGATATTTCAAACCATGCCCCTTATCCCTCTATATCCTATATAAAAATTATCTTGTCAAATTGACCCTACCGGAACTGACTTGATTTTTATCAGACCCGACCTGACATGAAGGTCGGGTCAGATGCTATCTGCCAGACCCGATCCAACTGGTCCTAAGCCATGTAGGTCGGGCTAGACCTGACCCATTAACGACCCTCGTAATTTGTGAGACATCGCTCCACAAAAGTAAGGAGCGTTTGGTGATTTCACCAAATACTGCCCTACTCTTGCTTATTCTTCTTCCTCACTTCTACCCTGCGTGGGAAAAGGTTTTTTCTCCCAACAATATAGCAGAAATTTTATACCCAGAAACCCCTAAAGAGTTTAGGTATTTACATATCTGACACTATATTTAGTATTAACTTATCCACCTCTTTTTGTTCCTTCTCTCTACTCTTCTTTTTTGCAGCTAGGTGTTCAATATCACCATACAAACATGCTACCTGTCATATCCAATCAAATCCTAACCCAAGAAAACAATCATTCAACTCTCCAACAAGTAAGTTTTTCTAGATTTTGTTTTTTTATTTCATTCTATATGTATATATGTATACATTCTGTAATTAAAAGTGTGTATATATATATATAAATTATTGTTAGTAATACATTGCTTTTATATTCTAACAGGTCATGTTACCCCATCCCCGTTTCGTAAATTCTAGTAATCTAGGTGGCAATCAGATAAACCAGTTTCCTTGTCCATCTTGTGCCCATCACAATCCATTACATGCTCTTAATCATCGATTTCCAGTCCCGACGATGTCGAATTGTAATAATTTGACTAACCATATGAGTACATTACATAATGATCTCGGTGCTATACCGGGTTTCCCAAATATCACTAATCTTGTTGCGGGGCAAAATGGTCAGTTGGGTATGCCTAATGGGCAGTTTTGTTCACAAAATTTTAATCAAAGAGCTCAATTTCCATCACAAGGTCATTTCATTATCAACCCACAAAATGTGAATCAAATTTTGCGGCCACATGGGCAATTTTGTAATAGCCCACAAAGTTCCAATCAAGTTCTGCCTCGACCTCAAAGTTTCAATCAAAATGCCTCACGTCCGGGAAAATTTCACAATAGGCCACAAAATCCGAATCAAAGTGCACCTCGACCCCCAAATTTTAATCAAATGGTGCCTTCGCAACCACACGGGTGTTTAAATATGCAAAATTCTAACTACCATGTTGCTGGTCCACCGAATGGGCAATTTTGTTCTCATAATGCGCCCCAAAACTTGAACCAAATGATGGGGTTGCCGCATGGGGCGTTTTGTTTGCAGAATCCTATGCAAAATTTTCCCACTCATCTTGGTTTTTCAAGTACTCCGTGTTCACATATGCCACTGGTGTGCCCGAACCACATGCATGGGACGTGCTCTCAAAATCATGCTTTTATGATGAGTCCGCTAATGGGTTCCGGAAATCCTAATGTGAATTCCAATAGCGCAATCTCTTTTGATGAAGCCATGAAATTCAATAACCAAGACCCGAATTTGTCTGTTACACCGACTATGGACCCGAATGCCATGCAAAAATCATCTCTATCGAGTCACAAAATGCAGGGGAATTCGTTGACGTCTCTTGCTCATGGTCCAATGCAAACACATCGTACTCCGCAGAACTCGCAGTCCGGTGGATTCCAACTGTCACAGGTACTTTCAATTATTTATACTATTTTGTTGTTTCTTAAATGAAGTACACTATTGCTTGATCTAGATCATGGCAGTTATGCATTGAATTATAGAAGCATGGCAAAATTATGTTACCCAAACGATTTATGTTTTCTATATACAGAGTATAATTTATAAAGCATTGCAAATATTTTTTAATATATTTTTTCTACCATTGTATTTGCTGCATTTCAACTTTGGTCCTCGAAGCATACATGATCTACTCACCGGTCCTCTAAGTATATAGATGTGCACAGTGTCCATTTACTCACCTGTAGCAGCTCCAAATTTTTAATCTTAGCTCAAGGATTGAAGTTCTAGCAAGCTCATACTAATGGTATCAAAACTCGGCCGATACCGATACGTATCAGTTTCGTCAAGAACTGATACAGGTCAGTATCGGCTGATACTGCCTCGGTATCGGCTGATACTGGCCAATACAATTACTCTTTTTCTATTATTTTTTTCTTTTTTTCAAAAAAAATAAAAAATGGTTGATATAGTATCAACGACACCGTATCAGCCGATACATATTGGTCCAAGATGGACCAATAACCGATACCGATACTGAGTTTGATACCTTGCTCATACATTTCTAAAGGGTTCTTTTTTTCGCAGTTGTGTGGTACTGTGGTCTAAAACCAAGTGGATTTAATCTCTGGTTCTACAACCATCAGATATTTATATTCTTTCGGGAACATGACTCTTAGCAAGCTCATACCTTTCTAATGAATTCCAAATTAACTTTTTCCACAGTTGTTTGTTCTAAAATAAAGTGATTTTGGTCTCTGGTTCCGCATGCATCAAGTGTTCATATTCTTTCTGGAATTTGATTCTTGTTCTTGTTGGAACTTACATGAGTTCGTTGTCTCATATATTTCAATTTTTTGGTTCCCTAATTTTCTGAGGGTGTATCTTTATGAAAATTTTTATTTTGTTGAAATTCTGCTACTATTTAATTTTATTTTTTAAAACCAAATCAGCCCAGAAGTGAGTTTTTCCTTGTATTTTTTTTCATCCATAGTAAAACTTACTTTTGAATTCTAACATTTTAAGTTGTATGCCGCTTTTTCTCAAAAAATTGTTCTGCCGCCATCTTATTTTGGACTTCCGTTTCAGGAGAATCAAGTTGAAGATGGTGCAAGTAATATCTCAAACATTAACAATAGGAATCTTTCTAGCAACAATTTTGCAAGAAATCACAATTATACGAAAAGAGAATCAACGCCTATGAGGTAGATCTTACCATTATACGTACTTTTTTGTTTTTCATCTATGAAAATTGTTTCACATTGAATTCAATTTTTGCAGCCATCCAGCACAAACAGGAAACTTCATGCCACATGCCAGGAACGGTGGAAAAGGTCATAATATGAAGTTGTCATATCTTGCTTCTAGATCTTTAGTAGTTCTGTGGCTTAATACGAAATTAAAAAGTAGAACAAAGCAATCGTTGTTTAGAAGTAAGTGCTGACCACTTACCCTTATCAACAACAAGGCTTTTTGGAAAAACAAAGAAGGTTGGAGGATGATTATATTTTGATAAGTTATGAATTCATTGATAATTTAAAAAGCATAAAGGAAAATAGGAACGTAAGAAGATACAAAGTGGAAAATAATATTCTTTAGTCTTTACACGTAAGTATATGTTAGAAGAACCACTACGATTTGTCTTCTCTAGTTGGTTTTTCTTGTCTAGTGATTTTCAAGTTCGGTGTTACCATAAGATTCTTTTATCTCTATCATCAAGTTGTTCAAAACGTATATGTTGGGCTCATTATTCTATAGAGTTGTTTTTAGGTACTAATTAGTTAACTCAGGTGTGGGCACCCACATTTAGGACGTTATTGTTTCAAGGTAGTTATTGATTGTGGCGTGGGGTTATTAGTGTCATCATCATCATCATCTTCATCAACCATCATCATTCTTCATAGCCTTATCCCGTCTATTTGGGGTTGACTTTGCGAGTCCTATCTCTTCACTCATTCCTATTTTAGGCTAAACTCACTTGGCAGACATTCATGTTACTTCGCACTATGTCCATCCAAGTCCTTATTGGTCTTCGCAATATCTTGCTTGCTTATGCCCGTAGTGTTTTAATCCTTCATACAAGTGTTGTATCTGTTGGTGTGTGTTAGGTACACATGAGCGTGAGTAGGTGTATATTGTGGTATTATTCTTCTTTGCAAAGAGGTGTTAATGCTAACGCTAGTAGAACTTGTGGATGTTTCTTCTTCCCAACAGCTTGTCAATATTTCCACTGAGGCTGTTGGGCCTCAGCTTCTTAAGGACATTACTGTCAAGCTGGGTATTCATGACTTACATGCTACAACTTGAGGGGGAGTGTTGTCAGTATTAGGATTTATATTGATGTTCTTATGTTCTGGGTGTGTTTAGTCATATGGGTGTGTCTGAATATTTTTTCTTTTAATATAAATGCTAGTGAGGGTCCCCTATCTTAGTAAGCCTTCTCCTTATTTTCTCTCTTACTTTCTCAACTATAACCCTAATACCACTCAACCTAACCCTAATCCACCATAAAAACCCCAAACCTCTTCTATATATATATATATATTAATGATAAAGGGTTGGTGAAGAGAATAATTCTCTCTTTGAACCCTAATCTCCATCTTCCTCTTTTCCTTATTCTTCTTCCTCTTCTTGTACGACCTAACCCTAACCTAACAAACCTTCACTAATCTTAATGGACCTATAGTGTTGATTACGAGGACAGCTTCGCGCATTGAGCCAAACTTGTAATAGTCCCACGTCGGATAGGAAAAAGTCTTGACCCTAAGCTATATGTGTTTGCGGACGTTACATGTCATGATGCTTTTTGGGTGGGGACTTATGCCCATGCCAAGCTGAGGCAGGGACCTAAGCCCAGAACTGGACAATATTGTGGCATGTGGGTTTGGGTCATCACAAAACTAAACTCAATATGTTTTCTCTTATCTCTTGCTTCTTATAAGAAATGACCCTTTCACCACTTTGATGTGAAAAACGCATTCCCCCATGGATACCTTAAAGAAGAGGTTTTATATGGCCTTCCCCCATGGCTTTATTGTGAGGGGGGAGAGGGGTCAAGTGTGTCGGCTCACGAAATCAATTTATGGTTCGAAACAGTCGCCAAGAGCATGGGTGAAAAAGTTTAGTGTTGCTATTATTTGATTTGGATACAACAAAAGTCATTATGATCACACCCTAGTTGTAAAAAGGGTGTCCGGACCACTGCATTGATTGTCTATGTGGACGATATTGTCGTCACAAGTGATGATGAAGAGATCAAAAGGCTCAGAGTACATGAGTTGGATATCCGACATTAAAGATTTGGGTCCCCTGAAGTATTTTCTTAGAATTGAAGTAGCAAGGTCAAGGAAGGGTATCTATATTTCACAGAGGAAATATGCCTTAGAGTTACTTCACCAGACTGGTATGCTTGGGTGTCAACCTTCAAATATTCTTGTGGATCTAAATCTCAAAATAAATTCTAGAGATGGAGAGCCACTGTAGGATGTTTGAATGTACCAGAGGTTCATCGGAGAGTTGATATATCTCAATGTTACTCGTCCAAATATCTCTCATGTTGTTAGTGTTGTGAGGCAACATATGCATGCACCTCGGACCATACACTTGGATGGTTTATATGATTTTGAGATACCTGAAGGCTAGTCTTGGGAAGGGGCTATTGCATAGCAATCGTGATCTCTTTTATGTGGAAGTTTACACTAATGATGTTTGGGCTTGTTCTCTTAGTGATAGGAGAACTACCATAGAATATTTTGCTTTTGTTTGTGGCAATTTGGTGCTTGGAGTAAGAACAACACGTTGTGTCCAACTCGAGTGTTGAGGCTGAGTATAGGGATATGTCACAAGGAGCCCAAGAAGGAATGGATCAAGTTTATTAGATTTGATTTTCGGGGTGATGTGAAACTAATGCGAGACAACGACCCTAAGATGAATATGAGATGATAGTTGCCGAAATTAAACTAATTAATTGAGCAATAAAACCCAAATTAAAGTGATACCTTGGGGCTTCATAGAATTCTTCTTAGGTAATCATATTAGGCTCGCTTAGGGTCCAATCTGGCGCGCGAGACCGTTAGAATTGCGGAAGGTGCGATTGTAGAGATAGAACTCTAGCACCCTCTAGGTTGAGCGTTCACTCATTGGTCGATGTAGGATTTCGTAGCTCCCGCTAGGACTTTCAAATCGAAGATAGATTGGACGCAAATTAAGCGATCTGTAGCCCGACAACGGTTGTGGATCGATGATTGGTGTAATGGAATCAATCCACATGGATAGGCATAACGAGGGCTCTAGATATAGAGTTATGGGGGTTTAGGGAATCGAATTAAAGGGAAAAATGAGGCAAAATAGCAAGTATAATAAAAAGAGGTCAAGAAGAAGATTAAAGATGGAACATGGACATCTCACCCTTGGCCTCACACCAAGCCCACAAGGGGGAAAAGAAGAATCACTTTTCACAAGCTCATCTCAAGCTCTCAATGCATAGCATTTTCATTCATTCATAAGCAATGCCAAATTTGGCTTACATAAGGACATTATATACTAGGTGCAAAAAGAAACTAACTCTAAAATAGTAAAATACTAAATTCTCCCCAAATGGAACGTTACATTAAACCCAAAAGACAAGAAAAGAATAGAGAAAAAGGATAAAAGATTAACTGTCGTCATTAGACTCGCTCGAGCTTGGTTCTCATTCGAGCGGGAATTTTAAAGGCTTGACGGAATCTCGACTGGTTCGAGCGATGTTTGGTCAAAAGTTTTGGCCTCTGGATCGTCTTCACCCTCACTTGAGCGATAGGTAGGGTCGCTCGAGCGACTCTGGGTAGTTAGGTGTCTTCTTGTTGCTCCTCTAGGCTCCCCCTCCGATGATGTCAATGCCCATGGTTCCTTATTTGCTTCTTCTTGTGTCGATACACGCGATGCAACCAAAAACCTAGGTCTACAGTGTCGACATCCCCGCCAATTCTCCCAAACCAAAAGGGCTTCATCACTGATGAAGAGTGGTTATGATATCGATCGAGCATATCGGGGTCTAGGCGGCAGATCTTGTCTTCATTGACCCACGTGTTCTCAGACTTCGGCTTATCCACCCACTTCACTAACTATTTTTGAAACCATCCGTGTGTGGAGACCACAAGATCATCCAAGATCTTCTCGATTGCCTCTCTTTTCGGCTTGCTTGGAGGAGGAGGCAATATAGGTTGCAAGATTTGGTTGGGATCGTGAATAGAAGAGTTTGAAAAAGATTGTAAGGAGGTGGGGTTAAGCCTAGATGAGGAACTAGGTCTTCCACGTTGAACGTTGAGCTAATTTCCTTATCATGAGGAAGCTTAAGAACATAAGCATTAGGGCCACTCCTTGCTACAATCCTAAAAGGTCCGACGCCGCGGGTTTGGATCTTCTTCGCGATTCTCGATGGGAATCGTTCAGGCCTGACCTAAACCATCACATGATCACCGATTTGGAATTCTATGAAACGCTTATGCGAATCCACCGATAATTTGTGGTTATCATTGCTCAAATTAATTTTACGTCTAATTTCGGCATGCAAATTATGAATGTGCCGTGCAAATGCATCTACGGACTCATATGTACGATGTGATGCAGACATGGGGATCAAATCTAGGGGTGTTCTAGGCCTATGACCATGCACCACCTCAAATGGACTCATACCTATGGACCTATTGACGAAATTGTTATATGCAAACTCGGCCACGGGTAAGATAGAAAATCAAGTCCTAATGTGATGACCGATAAGACATTAAAGGAGATTGCCTAAACTCATATTGGTAGCTTTGGTTTGACCATCGGTTTGAGGATGATATGTTGATGAGAATCAGAGCATAGAACCCATCATCTGCTATAGGGTCTTCCAAAAGTAACTAGTGAATTTAACATCCCTATCCGACATAATGGTCTTGGGTAACTGTGAAGACGCACCACCTCTCTGGAAAACAATTTCGCAATATGGGTTGCATCGGCGGTTTTAGTGCACGGTATGAAGTCGGCCATCTTAGAGAAGCGGCCCACTACAATAAAAATGGAGTCGTGCTTTCTCATAGTCTTGGGGAGCCCAAGCACGAAGTCTATCGAGATGTCTTGCTACAACGTGTGAGGCACCGACAAAGGAGTGTACAAGCCCGTGTTTTGCTTATTGTGCTTGGAAATTTGACACGTACGACATTGCCGCACAATCCGGGCGACATCTCACATGATACTAGGCAAAAAAAAAACTATCTTTGATGAGGGAAATGGTCTTGTTGCGCCCGAAAGGACTGACAATTCCTCCAACATATAATTCCCAAATGAGGAAGTCACGCAATGAAGTGCGAGGGATACGTAGGCGATTGCCCATGAATAAATGCCCGCCTTGTAGGGTATAAATGGAGCTAGTGCTCGCTGGGTCACTGAGGAGGGTGGTGTAGTCTTTCCAAAAATCTGGGCACTCGGGGTACTCTCCTTCAACCGCTCAAATCCGATGACCTTGGTGTTCATGGATTGTAAAATCGCCACCCAACGACTAAGCGCATCCACGACTTTGTTCTCAACACCGGCTTTGTGCTTCAACATAAATGTGAATCCTTAGAGGTATTCGATCCATGTCGCGTGCTTCGGGTTTAGCTTCTTTTGGGAAGCAAGGAAGCATAAAGCTTCGTAGTCGGAAAAAAGGAAAAACTCGTGCGGTCTAAGGTAGTGTTTCCAATACCAAAGGGATTAGACTACCACATAGAACTCCTTATCATAGGTGGAGTACTTTTACTTCGCCTCATTTAATTTCTCACTAAAGTAGGCCTCCGGGTGGCCTCCTTGGCTAAGTACTCCTCCTATCCCTACACCCGATGCATCACATGCAACCTCAAAGACTTTAGAGAAATCAGGTAGGTGCATGATAGGTGCACTAGTCATTATTTCCTTAATCTTGGCAAGGGCCTTCGTCACGGCTTTTCTCCATTGAAACTCCCCTTTTCTCATACAATCGGCGATGAGAGCCATAATGGTGCTAAAGCCTCGAATGAAGTGACGATAGAATATAGCTAATCCATGAAAGCTACGGACATCATGAATGCTCTTAAGTTCGGGTCATTCCACAGTACCCATTACCTTTTCCAGGTCCGCAATCATCCCGTAGGCCGAGACAATGAACCCCAAGAAGACAACGGATCGTTGCATGAATGTGCACTTCTTGAAATTCGCATATAACTTTCCTCCCCTCAAAGTCTCGCAAACCATCCTAAGGTGGAGAAGATAGTGGCACCAACCATCATATCCAACATGTTTTCGAGCCTCGGTATAAGAAACCGATACTTGACCATAATCCTATTGATAACCCGACTATCCACACACATTCGCCAAGTACTATCTTTCTTGGGTGTGAGTAGTGCGGGTACGACACAAAGGCTCAAGCTCTCTTGGATGAACCACTTTCAGAGGAGCTCATCGACTTGCCGCTTCAACTTGGCATGTTCAACCGGATTCTTCCTATAATGAGGTAGGTTTGGTAGAGTGGATCCGGGAACTAAATCTATTGCGTGTTGAATATCACACATCGGAGGGAGTTCATCAGGTAAGTTTTCCAGGAAGACATCTGCAAATGCTTTCAAAATCGGCTCAACCTCCTTAGGGTGTTCGCCCATAGACTTGAGAGCACGCTCGACAGTGATGACAACGTACACCACATTCTCATCCAAAGAAGCTTTCTCAAACTCCGAAGGGCTCACAATATTGATGATCTTAGATTGACTGTCCTTCTCAACTTTCTTGTCTGATGGTGCTTTGGAAGGCAAGGGTTTAATTTGATTTTCTTACCTTCATGCATGAACATGCACACCGTAGACCGTCTAAGGAGGGTCACGTTCATGTCATAGAGCCATGGACTAACCAAGATGATGTGGCTCACATCCATCGACACCACATTGCACCACAAAGTGTCCAAATACAAAGCTAATTGTATCGACGTACGACACCTTTGGGACACGAGAATATGTGAGGAGTCGACTCATGTGACTTTGTACGGTCTCGGGTGGGCTTTAGGTGTAAGCCCTAAGCGGGTGATGGTGTGTGTCGACACCACATTGGTGCAACTCTCACTATCCACGATAACTTACAACTCTTTTCGCCGCATTTAACGTAAGTGTAGAAAATATTATCTCTGTGCCAATCGTTCTTCTCATTTCGTTGAGGTTGTGCAAGGGTGCACCCACAACCAAAGCACGACTATCGTCATCACCTTCCTCATCACTAGGTGTGACGTCCGACTCATATACTTCTTTCTCAACATCTCCTTCCTTGTCAACCTGTCCTTCAACCAAGAGATTTCTTTGGGGGTCTCTCGTAGGGCATTGGGCGGCAAAGTGACCAATCCCATGACATTTATAACACTTGGTTTGAGAACCACCATTTGAAGACTCACCAACCACACCTTTCCCTTTGTCAAACCTCACATTCGTAGGAGTGGGTTGTGTAGGCATGGGAGGTGGGTTCCCAGCTCTAGGCCTCAGCTCTCCGGCTCGATGAGCACCGGTATGTGTTTCAAATCTTCTCACCACCGTCATTTTCAAGTACCATTCAAGGTCTTGCACAACGGCGTAGCACTCTTCAAGAGTGTGAACGGGGTGAGAGATCAACTCCTTCTGCAATTCCAATCGCAATCCTGTGCGGAATCTAGAGAGTGACTTGAGGATCCTCCAACACATTGACTCTCATCATGAACTCCTCAAACTTGCCAATGTACTATATTACGGGAATACTACCTTGGCGTAAATTTTTCCATTGGTCAAGTAAGCAATGGTAGTATGACAAAGGAACGTACTTCTTCGCAAGTCGCTCCTTCATATTCTCCCAATGGGTAATTGGAGCACGACTCGCATTCGTTCTTATGCGCTCGACGTTGGTCCAAAAGAGTCTAGCTTGACCGATTAGCTTCATCTTGGCGAGTTTAACACATCGCTCATCGCTCATGCTATACCACTCATCTTGGTGAGTTTAACCCAGTTGAGGAAGACTTTAGGGTCCATTCTTCCATCGAAAGTTGGAAACTCAACTCTAACATTTTTGAGGAGTTTCTCATCTGGATCGTAGTCATCTCCGCGATGAACTATTGCCCTACGGTTCAAATTTCGATCCTCATGTCGACTATTACGCTCAAAGCGCAGACCATCATGCTCATGGTGTCGGTCATGGTATTGATCAACTCCTTCCAACCGATCTAATCGGTCTTTTAATCGCTCATTTGAGGCACCTACGGTTGTTTGGGTTTGCTCCATGGAATTCACCCTCTCATTCATTGTGATCATCGTGGCTTGGATGCTCCTAAGAGCATTGACAATCTCACTTGTGTTCATGGTGATCACGACTCACTAACACAGGTTCTAAAATGAACAAGCAACTATGGGTCAAAAGTAATTGAGTAATTTTAACAATCACAAGATGAGCACACGATTGAACACATAAAATGAAATAAAATCAAACGAAATCGGAATGACACACAAATGCCTTAACCTAGAACCTAGGCTTTGATACCAAAACTGACGCGAGACAACGACCCTAAGATGAGTGTGAGATGATAGTTGCCGAAATTAAACTAATTAATTGAGCAATAAAATCCAAATTAAAGCGATACCTTGAGGCTTCATAGAATTCTTCTTAGGTAACCATGTTAGGCTTACTTAGGGTCCAATCCGGTGCGTGAGTCCGTTAGAATTTCGGAAGGTGCAATCATAGAAATAGAACTCTATCACCCTCTAAGTTGGGCGATGTAGGATTTCGTAGCTCCCTGCTTGGACTTTCAAATCGAAAGGTAGATCGGAAACAAATTAAGCGATCTCTAGCCCAACAATGGTTGTGGATCGATGGACGGTGTAATGGAATCAATCTACAAGGATGGGCATAACGAGGGCTATAGATTTATGGTTATGGCGGTTTTGGAAACGAATTAAAGGGGAAAATGAGGGCAAAATAGCAAGTATAATAGAAAGAGGTTAAGAAGAAGATTGAAGATGGATCATGGGCATCTCACCTTTGGCCTCACACCAAACCCACAAGGGGGAAAAGAAGAATCACTCTTCACAAGCTCATCTTGAGCTCTCAATGCATAACATTTTCTTCATTCATAAGCAATGCCAAATTTGGCTTACATAAGGACATTATATACTAGGTGCAAAAAGAAACTAGTGAAATACTAAATTGTTCCCAAAATGGAACATTACATTAAACCCAAAAGACAAGAAAAGAAAAAAGAAAAAAAGACAAATGATCAACTGTCGTCATTAGACTCGCTTGAGCGGGTTTGGTTCTCACTCAGGTGGGGGATCTTAAAGGCTTGATGGAATCTTGACTGGATGGGGTCGCTCGAGCGACAACCAGGGGTTGCTCGAGCAATGTTTAGTTGAAAGTTTTGGCCTCTGGATCATCTTCACCCTCGCTTGAGTGATAGGTAGGGGAGCGACTCTGGGCAGTTAGGTGTCCTCTTGTCGCTCTTCTAGGCTCCCCTCCCGGATGATGTCGATGCCCCGTGGTTCCTTCTTCGCTTCTTTTTGCATCGATTCACGTGATGCGTCCCAAAACCTAGGCCTACGGTGTTGGCGTCCCCGCCTGAAGCTTCCTGTGAATCTTTTTGTAGACAACGAAACAGCTAAATACATAATAAAGAACCTTGTATTTCATGAATGAGCTAAGCATATCGAAGTGGACTGCCACTTTATCCAAGAAAAGTTGAAGCAAATGAGTTTTGTTTTCTCATTGTCAGTTCGCAGGAATAAATAGCTTATGTTCTCACTAAGGCTCTTAGAAGATCCAGGCTACACGAGATTATATCTAAGTTGGGCGTGATTGATATCTATGCACTAACTTGATGGGGAGATATTAGTGTTGGTGTGTGTATAGAACCATTGGGTGTGCATTGAATATTTCTTTATAAAGTATAAATGATAATGGAGGGTGTAAGGAAACTACTTACTACCCTAACTTTTCCTCCTCTTTTCTTCTTCTAACTCTAAACTTATCTAACCCTAATTCACTCCAAGTCCCAAAGTACCCATACTTAACTAAATCAGCTTAGGCTAGTTGTTTGAGAAAATATTGTCTTGTAAATAAAACATAGCAGTGATAAATTGTCACTTCAAATTCGGGTTTGTAATTTGCTGTAATTTAGGGTTTGTAATTTTCTGTAAAAGATGTCAGTTTGTCTAAAAAGGATACTTCAAATTCTTGAACCATTATAATTTAATACACTAACCTTAATCATCACTACAAGGCATTCCACTTTGCCGTTTTTGAGATTGTCGGTAAAGATGTATTCAAGCAAAGCCCAGTCTCCTTGTTCTTCATCTAAGTGAACTACTAGCGAAAGTTTTTCTTCTTTCCGGAATGTCCAATTATGGATTCCCATCCCCAATTACAATGTGGTATCTTATGAACAGTATATTTTATAAATGTTAGTTTGTATAATATGAGAATTATTTAATAAAGACTTATATACGTATACACGGATATCAATTGACATTATCTAAATTTGTTATAATTATAGCTGTAAACTAGAAAGAATGAATTACGAATTGTCCTAATTAGAATGTCAGGATTTGTGTAATTTAACAACTTACAAAAAATGAAGTGTCAATTTATGGATGCTACGTTTTATATACGAGACTATATTATCTCAAACAACTAAACCTCGGTTGGTTTCAATAAGGGAGCATGTTCTTGAACCTTGATAGTTTGTCCATGTATCGATGACAGGATTTTCTTCAAGTACATGCATTTGTTCAGGGAAAACTTATAGCGTGTTTATTTCATTGTTCAAAGAATCAAATACAGCATGTTGCTGCTCAATTAAAGTTTTGAGGTCTCCTTTTCTTATACAAGAGAATAGATTTTCCATTCACTATGTATCTGACGTATATATATATATATATATATATATATATATATATATATATATATATATATATATATATATATCAATGAAACAGAATTGAAGAGTGTTGATGGACTACTTCAAAAAGGGTTAATGGGGGCTCACCTTAGGCTTAAGATAAACATCTCATCGCCCGTGTTTGGCCCATGTGGTGGTCTTTTTTGGCCAATCCAAATTATCCAAGTGGCTAAACATCATATGATGATCCCCCAACCAAAAAAAATGTTTATCAGATGGTTCAAACTATTTGACCGGGCAAGTTTAATAGATCGTTGTTCATATCGATGGTAGGATTTGTATTGAAGTGCGTGGATTTGATGGTATAGATCCCCCCCGATGGGTATCTATTGGGCTGCAGAGAGGATAGTTGCCAGGAGTTGGCATGGAGTGCACTCGTACGTTTAGGTGAAAAAAGTTTTGGGTACGTATTATTGACACATCTTTGGTACGATAGTGGAACTCCTTGAAAACGAAATAGATACGTTGTAGGTATGATAATAGAAATGAAATTGATGCGTCATAGGTACGAAATAGATACGATACTGGGACGATATAGATACGAGATGGATTCATCATATAAACGTTATTGGTGCGATATAGATGTGAAATGAATATAACAATATATGATAACATTTACATATGATTTCAATCACATGCACATAAAGCTCAAGCCACATTTTCATGATTTATAAACGAAATAGTTTTTAAAGTTTTTGAACAAAATAAATTAAACAAATATCATGCTCACTAAGCAAAGATAAAATTTCAAGACAATGTTCTCATTTGACTCCAACTTCAATGAGAGAGGTGCAAAATACCAATATAACTAGTTAACTACATCCATAGTTCCATTCACTATGCTCACAAACCAAAAGAAATAAGAATAATCAATGCTAAGAACAAGTCTCAAAGGTCCATAACCCGTCACATATGCAGTTCCAAAAAAACTGACGTACAACAACCCAAAAGCCTTTTTATATAATGAAAAGAGGGCTTTCTAGAGGTCGGACCTTGGTGCGATTGCAGGTGTTGTCTGCCCAAAGCGATAGGTCGCGGGTTCGAGTCTTGGAATCAGCCTCTCCAAAATGGGGGTATGGCTGCCTACCATCTACCTCTCCCAGACCCCGTTGAAAGTGGAAGCCTTTTGCACTGGGTACGGCCTTTTTGAAAAGACGGCTTTCTATAGTGAAAGGAGAATACCATTGACTATACTATCACTTGTGATACAACACAAAATAATTAAGTACATAGTATAATATCTATTAGGATTGGTGCGTATCATCACTCTCATTAAAATTTCCTCCAAATCTGACATGCACATATATCAATATCTATTAGGATTGTAGAAAGGAGAAATTGTTTCAAAATACTGAGATGGAAGTACCAATTAAAGAGGAAACTGGTCTCTTTTATAATAGAAACAAGTTTCTATATAAACTGAAACAAGTTTCAACAAAGATAGAAACCAGTTTCTCTTTTTAATGAAACCACTTTCTATTAAATATTGAAACCCATTTCTATAAACATTTCAGAAATGTTTCGTTCTAGTCCCAGGTATTGGTACGTATAGGGACTGGTGAGAGAGGGGAAAAAGGGTTTCTGGTGATTATGGCACAAAGATCATAAGCTACTTGCCGCTTGGACAACGTGGATCAGTAAAAAATGTGTTCCATGTGGCACCATATGGCTTAAAAATTAGAAGGTGAGGGATTTATCTTTGGCCTAAGGTGAGCAGAGAATTCCTTTAAAAAAAATGTGGCTTCTTTGCACCTGGGGAATGATGTGGTGGAGTAGGTCAAGTTTTCACATGTATGACAAAACTTGCAGGCTGATGAATGGTTCAACATATATTATTATCTATTTCTTATCATTCACTCAATTTTGGACTTATGGTGGGTTTTGGATGTCACTTGATGTTTATGTTAGGAGTGTTGTAATCAATTTACTTTTAGGAAGTTTAATCAAAATAGAAAATGTGACGGGGTTTCATTGAGGGAGTGAACCCTAGTTTTGCTGTTTTGATATTACATTGAAGGTTTCGGAGTTTTAGTTCTCTCTGACATCTTTTTGATGATTTTGAGTTGATTCTTTCTCTATGGTGCTTATGTGTTAGTGGAATATGCATGTCTCGTATACGATTGCAGTTGACTCCATTTGAGTCACAATCTTTTTATTTTATAGACTTAGTACAAAGTACCCGCCTGACCGCAGCCAGCAGTACTCGTGTCATCTCAAACTGCCTACGTTGGTGAATGGCTAAATGCGCTGATATTTTTGAGTGCCAAATCAGTGAAAGGTCAAAATGATTTTTCATTGATTCTTGTGCTCTTTAATAGCAGCTCATGAGCCATGGACATTTGAACAGGAGATTGACCCCAGTGCCGCTGATGGCAGTCAGGTACCTAATACCGGCTACTATTTTATAGGCTGGCATTACTACCAAACCACTGTATGTTACAGCCACCTCACTAAACAAAGAAAAAAAATCCGTTGACTGTTTTGAATCAGATGATGGAGACTTTTTTTCGTCCAAATCTTCCACACAATAGATCTTGAGTTTGTGAGCCTACTATTAGATGGTCAAATGTTGTTTCCACGTGGCACACACTGCAAAAAGTGAACATGACCCACATTTGATGATTTGCCCTGATCACGTTCGCTTTTTAGGACGTGTCCCATGTGGAATTAACATCTGGCCGTCTGATGATAGGCTCATGATCTCAAGATATCTTGTGTGGAAGATTGGGCCGGAAAATAATCTCCATCTGATGCAAAGCAGTCAACCGATTTTTTCTTTTTTTAATTGAGGTGGCTTTTAACATAAAGTGGTGTGATAGTAACACCAGCCATTTTATATTGTTCTTTCTAGTTTGGAAAATTTCAGAGCGTCTTTTACTAATATAAAAGCTGTGAATTGGTGTGAACAGGACAATCTGGTGGAAGAGACAGAAAATCTCATCTTGCAAATTCTAATAAAAAAGTTGTGTCAGAATCCCCGAGGTAGGTTACTGCTGTAATAAGGATTTAGATTTGATTTCTTTGGATTAGGCACATGGGTCAAAATATCGTCCGATACGGATACGTATCAGTATTGGACTAGGACGATACGATACATTCAATGTATCGTATCGTCCTGTTTGTATGGGAAGCCCCGGACGATACATTGAATGTATCGTCCGGTACATTGAATTTCAGATACGTATCGTCCGATACGTATCGTTTTGGAGCTCGGACGATACGTATCGGTAGAGCGAAATTTTAACCCATGATTAGGCAGTTGGTTCTTGATGAAACGTAACCTCTTATGAATTAGCTTTAGAATACTTGGACTTATGAATAAGCTATTTTCGTTTTATTCGTTGACAAGGAAAGTAGGAGACTGACTCCTATGACATAGGCCACGTGGCATACATCTTTTACCATTTTATGTGTTTAATGTGGATAACCATCACTTGTTGCACACTGAGCCTAAAAATCTCACATATCAAAGCATTGGAACCACCTCATCAGAGCTCTTTAACATCAACCATTAAAAACATGTGCCCACCTATCCATGTTAGAGTGCATAGATTTGGTGGTTCAAATCCCCTAACATGTGTGATTTTTAGATCATGGTAGTTCCCAATGAGTTGTGAGTTTGGTGACTTAGATTGCTCAAAGGATGTGCCACATGGCTTAAAATGGGTTCTTCTGAATATCTATAAATATGTTCATCATATCTCATTATTCCTAATAGAAAAGATAGTCGTAGAGGTGTAGGGTTGCACAAAAACTAATGTTAGTAAGAAATTAATTAATTTTATGTTATGTGCTTTTATTTTTTTGATTTTTACATGTACTTACGATTTTAATCTACGAAGATCTTCTCTACCTTTGAACTACACCGAAAAAGAAATCCAACAATGGCGTGAAGCTCGCAAGAAGAACTTCCCAACAAAAAAGAGCATAGAGAAGGTTTGGTTAGTCTGTATTCACTATATTTCCTTTTTTATTTATATAGAAACAGATAATATCTAATTAATGTCTTTGTGCCGTTACAGAAGGTGGTTGAAAGAGATTCAAATTCTGAGCTCATTGACAGAGATGCCAAGACCCGACGCCAGGTGGGCACATGTACATTGTTTTCTCCTATGCAAAAAGATTTCTTTCTTATCTATCGTAGAAGTTGAATGGTCGTTGGCCGTTGTCCTGATCATGAAAAAGATTACTGTTTACTAAAGCCAGGTCACTTATTTTGACACGTGGCACTATTTTTCATCAAGTGTGTCATGTGATTTGAAGACCACGATCTAAAGATTTGTTGTCTTGAAGATTGCATCGAGAAAACATCTCTATTGTTTGATTTAGAGCAGTCAAATGCCTTCAAAATTACGATTACCACGTAAATGTCCAACTCTTTTTTTTAGCCCATCATTTAAAGGTATTTGACTACTTTGAATCACACGGTAGACATTTTTTTTCCGATCCAATCTTCTGCCCACCAGATCTTCACACTGGGACCTTTGCATCACGTGGCACACTTGATGAAAAATAGTGTTGTGTCCAAAATCAGTGACCTGTTCACAATCTAGATTGGGAAATGGGTCAGTTACCCCTATACAAAATTATTTGAAGTATCTATCCGAGAAGGGGAATGGGGTGTTGGTCACTGATAGGGTTGTCAAAGGGCAAGGCTTGGGGTTTAACTTTTTTGATTATATGTTAGAAGGAGCCTTCATGCAAAGAGGTTACTACTGGCTTTCTTAACTATGGTGGTCATCCCACGTTCCGACTCATCATCAGCTTATTACCCTGCGCCGTTTTTTTTCCATATGGAAAGAAACAGCTGGATTTTTGAAGGATGCGACACTTTTTTTCATTCCTTGATTGATGGAATCATCAGGTTTATTCTGTCCTGGGTTCAATTGCACAAGGATTTCAGGGGCTGGCTGCCTGAAGAAATCAGTGACTTTTGGCTTAGTTTGATTTACGCTAAATGAGTTCTTTGGTGGCCACTGGCTTGAGGTGTTCTTTTTCTTTTCATTTTTTTTTGGGTGGGGGGAGGGGTGGTCTTTGACCCCCTTAGCTCCTCGCTCAGCTTGGATTCTAGATGTTATTTTATTTTCTTAATGAAATCTCATCTTTGCTGAAAAATTAAAATTAAAAAAAAAGGGTATCTTCTTCACCCTGGGTTTTACGTGCTTAAACTGTTACCTTCTTTGAATCAGACGATGGAGATCGTTTTTCTTCCCAATCATTGACAAAATAGATCTTGAGATCATGATCCTACCAGCAGACTGCCAGATGTTGATCCCACATGGCACACATCTCGAAAAGTGACCGAGATCCATGTTTTATATCCATGGTCATGGTCATTCTTTGGGATGTATGCCACGTGGAATCACAATTTGACCGTTTGATGGTAGGCCCAAGATCTCAAGATCTATTGTGTCGAAGATTGGCACGAAAAAGGGTCTCCATCATCTGATTCAAAGTAGTCGACGGTCTAAGCAAGTGAAACATGAGTTCAGACAGAATAATCTTGGGTTGTAACCCTAAAGAAAAAATTAGGAGTGGCCAAGCCCAGGCCATCTATAAGAGATTTCCTGGCCCAAATTCGGTCTGTTACCACCCCTAGTTTCTGATTTGGCTGTAAAACTGACTGGGTTCATCAGGGTTAATAATGGCTGTGATGAACCAAATCATTTTCACAGCCAGGTCCACTGACCAGCATGGACTAGCCATGTTTCTGACCAACATTTTTTGTTTCTAAGAGTATATATACTATGAGATATTCATTATAATTTGTGACTCAAGGAACTCAAGGAAATTCTAGCCAAACAGGCAGAGTTGGGCATTGAAGTTGCCGAAATACCCCCTAATTATCTATCTGAACCGGAAAACCAAGTCCTCAAAGTGGAAGGAGATCAAATGGTGCAGAATAAGCCTGGGAAATTCCGAAACAAGTACAACAAGAGACGTAAGCGTGGCCGAAATAACCGGCATTTGAAGAAGCAGAAGTTTGAAGATCAGGCTCCCACAGAACCCATTTCAAACACGAAGCAACCACCGAGCCTTCTGGAAAAGCTTCTGAGTGCAGATATAAAGAGGGACAAGAGCCGCCTTTTGCAAGTTTTCAGGTTCATGGTGAGCAATTCTTTCTTTAAGGATTGGCCTCAGACGTGTTTACAGTTTCCTTCGGTCTCAGTAAAAGAAGAGGGATGCTCCAATGACGTTGTTAAAGAGAAACCTTCTTCGTATACGGGAGAAGGTAACGTTTCGGGCGTTGGCAAAGATCGAAGAGATCGTAGTGGAGTTGATGAAGTGGAAGATTATGACGAAGATGATGATGATGATGATGGAGAAGAGATGGTTAATGATCAGGCTGGCAAAGAGAATGTTCTTAGGAAGGAATTTGAAAAATCAGATGGAGAGGAGGGAGAAATCACAGAAATGGGGTAAAAATATATCACGTACTATGATTAATATTACATGTTAATTTAAAAGCAAATTTCCTCTGTTTTGTTTAAACTTCTCTTTTCTCTATATCTTTCGATGGCGATCGGTATATGTATTATGTAAAGTTGGTAGAAAATTATATTAGTATTTAACCAAGGAACAATAAGTATGATTAATGGAAATGACTAGAAAACAAGGGCCCAATGGATTGCTTATGGAAATCCAACCCCGTTTTGTTAAAAATTCTAGACTGGTTAATTATCATTAAACACTTAATTTGTAGAATGAATTTACAAATTTGATACTGGTTTATTATTATTATTATTAGGAAAAGGGTGAGTGTACCCAATGATCCATTTTGAGTTCCACGTGGCACTCAAAACAATGTTTTGGTGCTATAAAGAATAAAATTTTAAAAATAATTGTTTGAGGCAAAAGTCAAATATTGACTGATTAAATGGGCTGAATTTTAAGGTGCAAAAAGAGCATGGTGGAGATAAGGTTTTGAATTTATTTTTGTGAAAAATTGATTTAAATGAAACAACATTACACATGGCATCAAAATAGTGTTTTGAGTGTCACATGATGCGCCACTTGGACCAATGAGGCACGCTCACCGTCCCTATTGGGGCACCTAAAAATTTAATCTCTATGATGTTGGAGAGACGTTGTATTATGTTACATGAAATTTAATCTCTATGATATTGGAGGGACGTTGTATTATGTTACACGAAGATAGTGGTGCAAACAGGTCGTCTCAAGGGCAACCCGATTGTTTAAACCCTCAGCCTTAACTCGGCTCTTTTAGTAAAAATTCTGTCTGCGTTGGAAAAGCTTATAAGGCCAAAGCTGAGAAATGTGAACCATTTAATTGATGAACTTTAATATCAAGTGTTTAAATTATAGGGTGCAATTATAATTTCTTGTACAACACTACAACCGGGTTTGGTGAGTGCAAACATAAGTATCCATATAAATGTTCGTCAATTAAATATGCAATTCGCTAGGTGTTAAGTGGTGCATGACTATTTTCACCCGTTTAAGGACCACATAATTTTTTATGGACGAAAATTATTGATTGATTTGAATCAGATGATGGAGATTTTTTTTTGTTGCAATCTTTCCCATGATAAACCTTAAGATCATGGTGCGTTTATGAGACGATCAGATGTTGAATCCACATGGCACACATCCCTAAAGTGAAGGTCAACTCCTTTTCTCATGATCTAGGTCACTTTTGAGGATGTGTGTTTTGTGGAATCAACATCTGACAGCCTGATAGGTGTGACATGATCTTAAGATCTGTTTTTGGAAGATTGAGACAAAAAAAAAAAACCAATCTTCATTGCTTGATTCAAATCATTCTATAGTTTTCGTCCATGAAGAACTATGTGGTCCTTAGAAATCGGGTGAGAATAGCCGCACCATTTCCATAATAATGATATCTAAAAAGGCCTGATATAGGATAAACCCACACATTATTTAAAGCAGTCAAACACCTTTAAAATGAAGTGTATTCCATTATATAATTCAAAGAGGTCAAATGCCTTCAAAAATATGTAAACCTATTTTAGTTGTTCATTTTGAAGACATTTGACTACATTAAATGTTTTTCGATCCAATCTTTTACCCTTCGGATCTTTATATTTGATCCTTCGCATAAAATAGTGCGATATGTACTCAATCATTGTCCTATCTTAAACTAAATTTTACTGCAAAGGAGGCATTCAATTCAAATATTATATCGATTAGTTCAACTGATATCTTCTTCCCATGTGGAAGCAATATGTCATGGGTTCTAATCCTTGTTTCTGCTCTGTCCTTTTGTGCGGGTCTTCTTCTCGCAATGTTTGTGCCAAAAAGGGGTTTAAAAAAAAATGTGGACTATTGTCTACATCGCCACTAGTTCCAATTATCCATTGCGGAGCTCCCGATTAGGTGACAAAAAATGAACCTCTTTTTCGTCTAATGTATACCCAGGCGTACCACATATATTGTACTGATAAGATATTATGCAACCTGATCACTCATTCCTTCCAAATGGTCCAGGAACTCACCTAATACCAGCACATATAAAAGGAATAGAAAAATAACAATTAAAAAAAAAGGGTGCACCTGCCTTTAGACACCAATGATGGTTAGTGTTAGGTACCCTACCCTCAGTGTAGTTTGTTCACTTACTAGTAAAAGTCTACGTGCGTTGCACATGCTAATATAAATATGGAGACACTATCGAATTCGTCTAATTTAAATGTCATATTCTAAAGATCTTCGATTTCTAATATATGACTTAACACAATATTTGACCATCATCTCATTCATATTTGACTACTTTGAATTATATAATAGAAGTTTTATTTTAGGTGGGAAAAACTGAAAATCGATTAGGTAGGATGAGAAAATTTGATCAGGGGTATGTTAATCGTGGCTCAAAGGGTTTCAATTTCCAGTAAATTATTATTTGGGTAGCTTTATTAACACCCGCGGAATCTTAGAGGGTACCTATACAAAAAACCATCGACTCTTTGTATTAGTTGCTGGAGATCATTTTTCAGCTCAATCTTCCACATAAGGGATCTTGATATCATGAGCTTACCATTAGACGCTCATTTTTTTATTTCATGCGGCATAGATCCCAAAATATGGCCCTAAAATTACACGGCATTCAACATGCTCAAATTTAATTTTTGGGCTATTTTTATATGATCTATGCCACATAATTCAAAACAAGTCAAATATTTTATGATAAAATTGTTAATTCTTTTAACTTTGTGCGTTTCTTTGAAGGTGCTAAAAAAAGGAAGGAAAAAGAATTTATTTGGGTACCATTATTTACGTATTCCCATAGGAAAAGGGATTTTATTTGGGCATCATTATTTACACCCTTAAAATTGTGGCATCACCTATATCCTCTAGTAGGTATGAAATGATCGCTTTGATTCAAAAGATAGAGATAATTGTTTATCCCCATCTTTTACCCAATTGATCTTGGGATCATGAGAGTACCATTAGACCGTCGGTTTTTTGGTTATCCACCAAGTGAAATGAAATTTTTAACGTCTGATGATACAATCATGATGTCAAGATCAACTATATAAAAGATTGAGAAGCAAAATAATCTCCATCGTATGATTTAAAGCGATTAATATATTAGGACTGAAGGAGGTGGGATGAAGTTACAGTTTTATGGATGGTAAATAATGGTGCCCAAATTAATTTTATTGTCATGGCTTACGAGTGTATATAGGGGCAGATTGGGTTGGTTTAGAAGGGTATTTTATTGGGTGAGTTACCCAAAAGAGTCTAACTCTTTCTAATTTATCCAGTGGGGTCCCAAGTTCATGAAATGACCCAGCAGGGTCTAGACCCTACACTTTGTTTTAATATTTACCTGCAAGGGTCTTAGAATTCTGCAGATATCCTTTTTAGTAGTTTAAGTAAACTTTGATAGACCAAAATACCCCAACGTAAATGTACGTTAGCACCCCTCCTTCCATCACTATCTATTGTGTGGGCTTTCTCTTCTCTTCATCTTTTTCCTGTCGACGAAGCTTCGCTCTTCATCTTCTTCTTGCCGGCAAAGCTTCTCTTCTCTTCATCTTCTTATCTGCCGACGAAGCAAACCTGGGTAAATTGTTAAGACTTGAAACTATCTATCGTGTGGGTTCTTTTCTTCTCTTCATCTTCTTCTCTATCGACGAAGGAACATGAAGAAGACTGCAACTGCCGTCTCTACAAACCTTTATCTCTGCGAGGTTTCATCATCTTCTGATCGCAAGTTTCTGCGTTCCTTCTTTGCGAAGCTTGCTGCAGACATTTCATCTTCTTTTCTTCCATTTTCTGGTTTCGTTTCCCGCGAAGCATCCGACGTTGTCGACCTAGAGTCCCTGTGTCTCCGCAAGTCTTCTCCTCCCCGACAAGTCGCTCACTGATATGCTTTTTCGATCGTCTGCAAGTTCGGAGGACATACATCTAAACTTTTCTGTGCGCACATCTCCAGCCGTCCGATAAACTCATAAGAGCAACCTATAAAACACTGTTGTATGATACATATAAGACCATTTCCGTCTCATATAGATTTTATAATATTGTTATTGTTACTGTTGGCTTTAAAGGTGACCTAGAAGAATACATTTTCTATTTATAAGGGATGATATTGCCTGCTATTTATTGGTAATTCTTTATATGTTATTTGTTATCAATATCTATTTTTAATTCTTTGTAGTACTTATTTTGGCCATGTTTGATGGGCAACGCGTTTCATTGATATAACTAGCACTCGTCGTTACATGTCACGACGTGTAACGACAAGGTGATATGAGGGTTTAGCTTCGTATGCAATTTTGGTAATTGGAAGACAAAAGGCGTTGAAACGCGTCGTCTCTTTGCTCCATCAAACGACCGCTCACGGTCAATGTCACAATTATAACTGTGAAACTCGTTTCAAAAGGCCATCAAACGTACCCTAGGCCTATTATGAGACTTCCGTAGCCTTTAAAGAGGCTATATTAGTTTGATAGAGAATCCTGTACTTTGTCACTTATTGAAAACTGTTAATGCATTTAATTTTTAAAATTTTTTCAGTTAATTTTCAAGAAATCTGTTTATTGTTCTCAATATATTTATTGATTTCTTATATGAATTATGTTAGGTCTATTATGATACTGTCGTAGTCTTTAAAGAGGTCATATTTGTTTAAGACCGATTTTGTGATTGAATTCACTCATGGTAAACTGTAATTGGATTTATTTTTTTGAAAAATTTATGACACATATTCATAAATTATTTATAATGTAATGTCATAAATTATACATAGGAGGATAAAATTGCATGTTCTACCCTTAAGGTCTCTACTCTTATAGCTGCTTTATCGCCTGTAGAGCTTGAAACTTTTAGTTCAACTATAGTGAAACCTCTTCTTCGTCTGATAGATATTCTTACAATCAACAAGTTGATATATATATTAATAGAGAATTTTGATTTTGAGTCAAAGAGATTTTTCATTGGCGAGTATAACATGACTCTCACGTGAGTAACAACCCAATTTAGAGCATACAAGACTCACATGAGTCTTTCTTGGACTTATAAGAGTTAATAAATGGCTCATATATGAGCCACTCATGCATAATCCTTATTTGCCAGTGGCTGTTATCAGACTATAATATGTCTGATGTTAATGACTATCAAATTTAGAGCATGTGATGTCAGTGACAATAATCACCAAATTTATACAAGTAGTACAATATTCAATTCTTGCATTATACAAGCAGCACTTCTAAGACATTCAATATCCACACAAAATTTAAAACATACCTACATTATCAATTTCATAAATTACCAAGGATCCTACTGGATTGCATTATCAGTTTAATGGGAATACCTGCATTATCAATTTCATAAATACCTGTATTATAAAGGGAGTAAAACATCTAAGACATTCAATATCCATTCTTAAATACATGCATTGAACAAATTAAGAATTTTGTTTTTGACGATGCAATGCATAACAGACATAATGGAGTCTAAAAAGAAAAATAACAACCACTACCATCCACAATTTCATTATACAAATCTATCCTAAACCAGTAATGAGAGTCTAAAAATGACTCTGTGTTTCCTCTATTTAAAGAACTGTGTTGCCACTTAGGATTGTTTACCTTTTTACTATCAAATTGTTGAAAATTCACAACATGATCGACCACCCTTGTACCTAAGAATATCTAAAGCACTTTGCTTCCAGAAAGCAAGTATCTCTTCCGGTCTAAACTCAAACTCTACTTCTCTCTTGACCATAATACTTTCAACATATTTTAGGATAAAAAACGCACAGTCCACCAATCCTTTAGCCTGTTTTGGGAGGCCCTCGGTGAAGAACGTGAGCCACAGAAGAGGCTTATTCAGTGTGTTGCCCTGTCCATTCAAGTACAAAAGCCGCGAGAGATGGAAAGACTGAAATAAATCGAATACATAAATATAAAGTACATAATATATAGATGAGAAGTAAATTAATAGATTAAAGGATAGTATTATTTGCTTACCTGCTTACCAAGGCATGTACGTGAGCTTTTCACATGTTGAATTGTGGATTGGCTGATGGGTCGAGAAGATAAATTTCTTTCTCGTGAAGGTCGACACGGGTCAACGCATAGTGAGATCCAGAATCATTGTATAGAGGGATTAAAACCTATAGATCACTCATATTAAAAAATATAAATTAAATGTGTAATGAATAATACGTTTCTTCCAAAATACGAATTAAACAATACTTATTCAATCACATAGCGGACATACTTACCTTTCACAATGGGTAGCTAGACATTTCTAATAGCCTTTGCTCAGGAATGGAAGGTAAAAATGATGAAACCTTTCATCGGCCTCCCAAACCGCTATTTTTGTCCCTCTGCATCAATTGCACGATATATAATCTTTATTTTGGACCTCATCGAATTTTTGGGCTTCTTCCTTCAACAATTCTTGCATGAAGGCGCACTCAATTAACTAAGCTAGTCAAAACTTGTACCACCTAAAGAAATGAGTGTGCGAGAGAAGTGCTCACTGCATACTGATCATTTTAATTTCAAAACCTTGTAAGTGCATAAGTTCGAAGGTACTTGAGCGAGTACAAGGGTGTCGAACCACAAAGATTTATTGTTTATCTTTTATTTTATTCTGCTTTCCGAAGTATTTTGTAGCATTAAATTCCTAAAGTAATTAAAGAAATCTATATAGTTTTGGAAATAATAAAGGATAAAGTAGATTGGAATCCCTCTTGGATTCCAGATTCATACAATAATAAATCCTCTTTCTTTTCTATCATGAATCCCAAGTACCCCCGCTCCTGGCTACAACCTCAGTCACTTCGTAGATGGCTTAGGTAAATCTAATCGCGAGTTAGAAAGACCTAATCGTCAAAGAACCATTACACGAACCAACAGAACTATCCTACAAGGCCTAGCCCGTCAGTGAATATCCTATCTAGGTTAACCCAATCCCTACAAGGCAACTGAATTAAACTAAATAAGATTGCAGCGTTATTATCGCATTCTCGATCTAGTCGGAACCCCTAACATGCAATCGTACCATTGACGGAATTCACAAACAAAAAAAGAAATAAAATTTATTAAAATACTTATTTAGAATACAGAGGGGATCCACCCCAAGGCTTTTACGTGTGCATCGATCTAGAGATTTCCATCATTACTGATGCAGACTCTGGACGATGATTACATTCAATCTCCCTCAATTCCAGAATTATTCCTAACCTAAAACTATGAAAACTCACGTCACAGCCCTCTAGAAAGATTCCCACGCAACAAGGATTCTTTAGATCCTAAAAATCCTCCAAAGAAGATGAGCTTAGAAGGAAATCTGCGTGATTTGGGGTTATCCAGCTTGTTGAAGAGATTCCCAGAGAAGATCTTGGAGGTAGAGCTCATCCACAGCTCTGCCGACCTGATTACTCGCGCAGAAACTCTGTTTCCACCGGTTGGTGTTAGAGAACCGACCGATCGGCTTTACTTTCCTTCTCGAGGTAGAAGACGACCCGGGAAGGCTTCAACTTGCTTTATTTATCAGACCGGTCGAATCAGGCTGGACCGGTCGAGTAATCCCTCTGAGTATATTCACATTTTGCTCTTCTCTTTTCGACCGGTCAGCTAAGTCTTGACCGACCTCTCTTTTTATTTCTGAAGCCCCTTTGGAGTTCTGACCGGTCGAAAGTGATGCTTCGACCGGTCCATGTAAGCTTTGTTCTCTTCAGTTGGGAACTATCTCTACTGCACTGTTCTGGCCGATCGAAATTGCACTTTTGATTGGTCCATTTGACCATTTGAAGCTCTCCTTTCAGTTGCTCCTCCTTAGATCCTTGCCATTTTGCTTGGGTTTCTTCTTATCTTTGCTCTTTTAACTCATTTTACCTTTAACCTACCTTTACACCTGCTGCAACACAACATAAACCAAAAGCATATATTAGTAGTTAAGTGAGGGTTAACAAAGCTGGGATTTGGGGATAATTTATACAACTTTTGAGTCCGATCACACCCCAAACCTCAACTTTGCTACTCCTCGAGCAAAGGCAGCATTAAACTTATAATCCAGAAGCAATTTTATTCCAATAATGTACAAACTAATCTAAGAAATTAAACGAGCCACTTTCATAGGGAGCACGATTGCATTTAGCATATGCAATAAGCCGTTAAACCCTTAGGTGATCCCTAGTGGAGGAGTTGTGTCTCCTGAGGGTTTTCAGTGAAGACACTCACAAACTTCCAAAACTATTTCAAAACCATCGGTAAAAGAGTTTTCAAAATTGGTTTTCATATAATATATATATATATATATATATTTAAAAATCAAAAACATGTAATTATTTCAGCATGTAAACTTTTATTTTCAAATACCGATACCATGACAGTCCCATTGTTATTGATTCCAATCAGTCCAATGCTTTGATCCTTGGGCCAATCTTTCTTCCATGCCTAGAGTGTTGTGTGTGCAAGTGACAATGCTAGAGTCTTTCTATCTCTGGATTAATCCAACCTTGAAATCGTCAGATCCCAAGTCTCGACTCAATCCTTACCTTAGGTATACACTCAAAACAATATCACTCCGATAACTAGGCTATACTTTGTTCACATGTGAGATAAAATTACAACACAATTTAAAGGATCCCACATAGTATTAGAAAGATGGTGTATATAGAAATTTAAATAGTAATCTCATAGAAGAATGATATTTGTTTCCTATGCATGTTATATCACGTACCATAGTCATTGTATCATCACCCTTTGCAAGGCATTTACCACCCGAGATTGGATCAAAAAGGTCTTTTTACCAGGTTGTAATGGGGCTCGGGTTAAGTTCAAGAAAGAATGGGAAGTTGGGATTCAAATATCTCTGAGAAATCATAAAAGAAATCTATTTGATTTTCTATCTTTGCTCTTTCTTCTTCAGATTTTTCAAAATTTTCTCGCTATTTTCTCAATTCTTTCTTCTTTTCATTCCTTCTTTTTCTTTGAATTACCACCTCATAACTATTTTCTTCTTTTTCTTTTCCTTTTCTCTCCCCCTATTTTTTTCAATTTGTTGCCATATGCTTTTTGTAAGCATCACCCCATTCCTCGGCACAAACTTTCTTCCTTTCTACACTTATCCCTCGTTCATAATTTCTTAGAGATTGAAGGGTAGGTTTAAATGTTCAGAAATGGTATTGGGATATGGTTAATGAGGCTTTAATAAGAAATATATACGGGCACAAATTTTCAATGAGGCTCAAAAGGGGTGCAAAGAGGTAAATAAGTATAAGGTAGGACATTTTGGGCACAAGCGAGCCAATAGATGGCCTTCAATCATTTCCTTTTTCGATGATAATGATGCCTATTTGTTTCAAGTTCAAATACGATAAGTTCTAGTATAATAATATGAGCAATGTATGGTTAACAAACCAAGTGAAATAAATGAGATTTAAACAATTTAGCATGAATTTCAAGGATACTCCGAGTTTGTTTAGCACTCATCAACAACGACGGACAAAGGTCTCACTGGTCTTAGTCGATTCTTGGAATCCTAAAGTTCCAGATTCAAACTGGTCCATTAATTTTCAGACCTAAGCATGGCAAATAGTGTAAACAAATTTCTAAGCATGGAATTCGGACAAGTCCTCAAATGTTCACATTGGGACTGATTATCCTAAATAATCGCAGTTTTATCATGGCATGGGTATTGCAAAATTTTAAATTTATAATGTATTGATGATTACATTGTAAAAACTACGACAAAATAATTTTGATGGTTTAAGAACAGGGTATGGAGGATGTATAAAATAGTGGTTATGTATATGATAAACATTAAGAACATTAACAACACCTTTAGCGCAAACACACACAACCCCAAACTGAAGTGGTGCTAGCCCTCATTGCACAAAAAGAGGAAACCAATCAGCAATAAGACAAGTGCAAAATATGTCAAATCAGCCCACACACCACATATAATTTCACCTACCACTTTGTCTGCTTTTGGGTAAATCAAGAGGGGGGAGGCGGCTACGAGGGTATACCCTTCCCATGAGAGAGGAGGGTGGAACCTCCTAAATCATCATCATCAATATCGAGGACAATGGGAGACAATTGGTTATGAAGGTTGTTCATCTCTTTCTCCCATTGAAGACGATCCCTAACATACTTTAAGGCAGCCTCCGCAAAGGATTTAGCATTTTTGCGGTGGTAATACTCCTCATATTTTAATTTAAATTTAACTTCATCATAATCCCCTTTCAGTGTATGCCAATACTCTCGAAGAGAGAGGGTCAAAGATCTTTCAGCTGCTAAGGCGGCATTGGATCGATGAAGTTCATCTTCGAGAGCATCGGTATACACACTCAAAGCATGTACATAAGCGGCATCTACCACAACCTGAGACCAAGTAGGTTCTCCCTGAAAAGGCACAATGGCCCAGGTCGAGGGGTTGGACACCACGAGGTCAAGTGGACCCTCATGGTGCCCAACCAATGCTGAAGAGGTCCCACCCTCAGGCACCTCATGTATCATCCCCTCAATGACTGGGGAAGAGGAGCTGGGCTCCTTTAATTCAACAGGCCCGGGAGCACTGCTAGCATTCAGCTCTCCCGATGAAGAGGGGGCAGTCGGATCGGTAGGGTCCGAAGGAGAAGCCTTAGGTGGGGCAATGGCTGAGTCATCCTCGATGAAGGAATCATCAGCAGGACGTGTAGGGGGAGGTGAATTAGACGGAGGAGTAGGCCCATCATTGTGGGAGGACACACTCAGACTTGCCCGTGATAGTAATAAAGAAATTCCCCCCAATGCCTTATGCAACAACCCCCGCATAGAGGTGAGCTCAGCATGAATTTCTAGCTGCCCCACCTCCAAAGCATGAAGGCATTGCTCCACTGTGGATTGAGATGTGCTTGGGAAAAGTGGGTCCACTAGTGGGGCAATGCTTTTCATGAATGGCCTCATCTAAGAGGCCACTATAGCCACCGACACCGATGTCAGAAGTGTCGGTAAAGAAAATGGTTGAAGGTATAGAAGATGTTATAGAAGTGGATGGGGCGGGTACACGCTCTAGTGTAACAATAGGGTCTGTGAAAAGCACGGTCACCGGAGGTGCAATAGTAGGTGAGTGGATGGATGTAGTCTCGACCCATGGGAAAGGAGGTGGAGGTCGAGGAGACGGAGGGGTATGGAAAGCATCCCCCGTCTCAAGTGGTGGTGACGGTGAGGGCGTAAAGGGTATAGGCTGGGTGAAAGAAGGGACCGGGATGGTGGTGCTAGCTGCCCCAACAGCAGGTCCAGCAGGGTCAGATGCGAAGACACCCGGTGTCTCCATTGGAAGCGTGGTCGGAGAAGAAACCACAGCAGCCTGCTCTATAGCAGTGGGCCTGGCTTTTCTCCATTGGCCCTCATCATATAGCTTGGGCAATTTTTTCAATGGTGGCTCCTGCGGGTCGATCTTGTACCCCTTTTGGAGTAACAAGTGTGTGATCGCTCGCCCACACGGGAGTCGTATTGACTTTTTGTGGGAGCGGGGTGTTGCTAGTTTCTTAACGGTATCGAGGAGCCCAAAGAAAATCAACTATACCGGTGACACCTACTAGCCCTTAATTATAGCATAAAGGACCCTCAAAAGGTCCCCATGGCATTGCGTCTTGTGTGTAATGAGACTTAGTATTTTATATAACACTACGTCCGCAAAGAAAGGTTCGGGTCGAAGGGCGGCTCGTGTGGTATAGGTAGGGCTCACCGGTGGTTTACCAGAGGCGGAATTGATCGATTCTGGAAATTCAGGGAAGTTTTATCCAGTGTAACCAGTCCACTTCCCAGAGGGCATACAGCAGGGAGACTGAAGGCAGTTACTAATTCAACCTTATTGATTGATAGATCAAATCCGTCAACATTAGTTAAAAATTTCGCTTGTTCGTCAGTATTATAAATGAGATTTTGATAGAAGAGACGAACAAGGAGAGGGTAGATTTCCATCGTTGATGGAATCAACAAACTCTTGAGGTCGGCTCGCCTAAAGTAGGCTAGTGCAAACTGGGCCTCAGGGAGTTGGCCGAAAAATATCCTATCGAACTCAGGTTCGATAAAGAAAACATGGTTCATCATTGACGGGTTAGGGGTCTCCCGCTTGAAGGGTTGAGTCTGGGGAACAACTGGTGGTGGCTGTGATGCAACAGTCGACGACCTTGTGCCAATACGGATACCAACACTAGGGTTCGACGGCACAGTGGTTCGTGCTTTCTTTTTAGGTGGGGCATCCACCATGGGTGCCTTGCCTTTGTTGCGCTTTGAAACAATTTCCTAACTCACACAATAAAAATAGAAAATGAAAAGCTCGTGATTACCCTAAAAGCGTGAATATTGTTGCGAAGAGTCGACTGTTAACTCATGTACTGTCTTGGATAAGCTTGAAATGCAGCACAACATGCACAATACTCACAAAATTTGTAGAGAAATCCACGGGCTGGAGGAAGAAGAAGAAGGGAATGCAAGGGAGCTGGGGCAAGACCGGTTGAAATGGGATTTCGACCGGTCTTAGAGCCTTATATAGCCCTAAGCTCAGAATATCCTGACCGGTCGAAACCGTTTTGACTGGTCACAAAATTAGGAGAAACACAGTTCTCCAATAGTGCCTCTGTTCTGAAGCAGGATCCCTGCTGCCCGACTAGTCGAAATGGCTTCAACTGGTCAGAACACATAGAAATGTTCATTTCTACTGACCGGTCGATCCAGGCTCGATCGGTCTAAATCCATCCCTTATGGATTAAATTGACCGGTCCAAATCAATTTCGACCGATCAAATAATTGATAGAGAATCTAGTTCTCAGCCCAACATTCGCTACGTATTTATTTTCTTTTCAATTTTATTTTCTATACTTGCAATAAAACCCAAACATATTAAATCTAATAATTCAATCCTTAACTAATATATTACAATGGACTTGGGTTGCCTCCCAAGAAGCGCTACGGTTATGTCGGTAGCTCGACGAGGTCTATGTGCTTACTGTGGTATTGGCTGGTCAGGGGAAGACAAAGTCTCCCCAACCATGACATGACCTTTTGGATTATTCACAGGTTGAGATGGTAACTGGCCCTCGTTCCTCTTGTTCAAAGAAATTTCCAGTTGCCCTAATTATGTTTCCAGCTTTGCAATGGACTGCATGTGGGAGTGGAGTAACTGTGTTTGTTGTTGAGACTGCTGCTTCTAGCTTTGTGCTGCTTACAACATAGTCTCCTTGAAGTTGTTGTTACTCCACCGAGGTCTATTTTGCTATTGGCCTTGGAACTGCGGGGGTTGTGAATTAAATGCGGGCCTAAAAGGCTGAGAAGAACCCTGATTCACATTGCTCTTCCAAGCCAGATTCAGATGATTCCTCTAGCACAAATTGTAGGTATTTCTAAAATTGTTTTGATCCGATCGTTGGAAGGAATTTCCAGTGTTTATATGTTCTTGTACCGCCTCGGGGTATAATGGAGCTGCCGGACAATTGGGAGGTGTATGAGTCGGGCTTTGGCTTATGCCACAAACCTCACTCACTTGAGCTATTGAGTGTAATTTCGCACTCAACATGGATTCAAATTTCGTTTCCAAAGCCTCGACCTTGGTAGAAATATCCGTCGTTGGTTTCAACTCGTATATACCTCCTCGCTTAAGAGGTATAACTCGTAAAATCTCGAGATCAATCTGATTCGATGCGGCTTGTTGCACCAAATTCTCACTTAAGTTTTCAAACAACCCTCAAGCATCGTCTGCAGTCTTTGTTAGAAACATTCCCCCACAAGAAGCATCTATCATTTGTCGGTTTGACTCAGTCAATCCTTCATAGAAGCCTTGCATGATTTGATAGTTCGGGACCCCATGATGGGGGCATTTGTGCAGAAGTTCATTTAGGCGCTCCCAACTCTCATGAAAGGATTCATCCATATCTTGTTTGAATGATGTTATGGTCTTCCGGATGATATTTGTCTTACCAACTAGAAAATATTTTATTATGAATTTTGTCTACAGATGTTCCCAATTGGTTATCGAATCCCTAGGTAAAGAGTTCAACAACCTCTTTGCCTTATCCTTTAATGAAAACAGGAAGAGCCTCATACGAGCAACCTCTTCTGAAAGCGTGTTTATTTTAAAAAGGGTCAGGACTTCTAGAAAGGTTGTAAGATGGTCATAGGGATCTTCGTTGCTAAGCCCATGAAAGCTAGGGAGCATTTGAATCAGGTTGGGCTTAACTTCAAAGTTCCCATTTTCGACTACTACTGGTAATCGAATACAAGAGGGAGTTGTAAGAGTTGACGGTGTATAATATTCCCTCAACATTTTAGCTTCGTTTTGGTCTTCTCCTGCCATATTGAATTGAATCGGAGGTAGGGCAGGGCGACTAGAATGTTCAAAACTTACAACGCTTTGAGAGGACTGAGAGTTAGCTTGAATTCGTCGACACATCCTCTCAAGCTTAAGGTCTAGTCGCTCAAGGGAAGGAAATTGCGACCTCAACCTTGACATAAACAAGAGAAAAATGAAAATAAAATAATTAGTTTATCACTGGGAAACTAAAAACGCGTACCTTAGCCTCTCGCAATGTCCCGTGATAAGCTTTGGTGTATTTGAGCCTTCGATTCTCCAGACCTATAACCAACACTCTACAGTTAGTATGATGATACAAAAGTACAGTAAAACTGAATTCAAATAGGAAGTAAAGGTGAAACCTTCGGAAATGGTGCCAAAAATTTGATCTTTTAATTTCAAAACCTTGCAAGTGTACAAGTTCGAATGTACTTGGGCGAGTACAAGGGTGTCGAACCACAGGGATTTGTTGTTTATCTCTTATTTGATTATGCTTTTTGAAGTATTTTGTAGCATTAGATTCCTAAAGTAATTAAAGAATTCTACGTAGTTTTGGAAATAAGAAAGGAGAAAGTACACTAGAATCCCTCTTGGATTCCAGATTCGTATAATAATAAATCATATTTCTTTTCTATCATGAATCCCTGGTGCCCCCGCTCCTAACTACAAGCTCAGTCACTTCGTAGGTGGCTTATGTAAATCTAATCGCGAGTTAGAAAGACCTAATCTTCAAAGAACCATTGCATGAACCAACAGAACTACCCTACAAGGCCTAGCCTAATCGCTACTTATGTGTGTATCTAATTAAGTCTTAACCTATTGTAAGCGCACAATGGAAATTATAGAGTTAGTATAGGATTGTTCTAAATTGCATAAAATAAATCCTAATCCTCCTTCAGATTGAGGTCGTCAATCCCAATCTTCAGCCATCGGATATTTATAAAAATAAATAGTACCGTTACACCGTATTGCAGTCCTCTAGAATTTTTCGTCAATCAAAAACTAAAATCTTTTAACACAAATTTAATCTAATCAACAATCTCCTAAAATCTTGGCGTCAATCAAATTCGAGAAAATTGAAGATGGAAAAGTAAAATCGTTACACTAATCTACAAATTCTAACATGAGTCGTCAATTCAAATTAAAACTTAAAGATGTTTACAAAGCATGTAAATAAAGAAAATAAATCTAAACTAGAAAGCAAAATAAATATATCTTTCACTCAGTCACAGTCGTCAATTGCTTCTGAGAAATTAGGATATCTACACTAATATTCCAGCTCTCAATCCTAGGCATCAATTGTGATCAAGGAACCTTGAATATCTAAACTACAAAGTCATAAAATTTACCCTAATGAGCGAAAGAAAACTCAACCTCAATTGTCAATTGATGATGAGAAATTCTTCGATGCTTATTCCTACATCGGGCTCTCTTATTTATAGATCATAAGGAGTCGGTTTACAAAGATCTAATTCTAATAAAAGAAACTAAAAGATTCCTAATATAACTCTAACTCATAATTTTATTCTTCCTTGATAACAGCGGTTGATGTGTTCTGGATTTCTTTCTTTTTATAACAGCAGTAGAGATCTTCGGATTCTATCTTCATCAATCTTCTCAGATCCGTAATTCACCAAACTTCTAATTCTGTTAATGGCGGTGATAATCTTTTCTCACGTGATCAGTAGCAGTAGAAAGCTTCTTATTTTTAGCTTCTCTTTCTTACTTGGACGATTTCCTATTTCGAACGATCGCTTTTCTTCTTTTGTCATTTTCTCAAGAATCATTTTTTGAAGAATCGTAAAATTACAATTTCTCATTTTACTTTTCTTTGGTTTCAGTAATAATGCTCAATCATAAAATACAATTTCTCTGCTTTCAGTAGATGGCGAATCATCTTCTTATGCTCAATCATTTTTTTACTATTTTTTAAATTTATTTTGATAAATATTAACACTTTGGCTCTCTTTTACTATTTTTTCTTAACATCTGCACATCAGTAGCTTATTAGTAGCAAACTAAGTCCTAGCATCACTAAGTTAAGAGTGATAAAATGGTAAATTATGTGAATGTTCATATCTCGTTAGTGAATATCCTATCTAGGTTAATTGAATCCCTACAAGGCCACTGAATTAAACTAAATAAGATTCCAGTGTTACCATCACGTTCTCGATCTAGTCGAAACATCTAACATGCAATCATACCATTAATGGAATTCACAAATAGAAAAAGAAATAAACTCTATTAAAATACTTATCTAGAATACATAAGAGATCCACCCCAAGGCTTTTACGCGTGCATCGATCTAGAGATCTCCATCATTACTGATGCAGACTCTGGACGATGATTACATTCAATCTCCCTCCATTCTAGAACTATTCATACTCTAAAACTACAAAAACTCATGTCAGAGCCCTCTAGAAAGATTTCGGTGTGTGAGCCCCCTAAAACTAAACCCTAGGGTCCTTATTCATAGATTGCAAGGCCTTAGAATAGATATACACGATAAGGATTCTTTAGATCCTAAAAATCCTCCAAGGAAGATGAGTTTAGAAGGAAATTTGCGCGATTTGGGGTTATCCAACTTGTTGAAGAGATTCCCAAAGAAGATCTCAGAGGTAGAGCTCATCCACAGCTGTGTCGACCTGATTATTTGCGCAGAAAGTTTGTTTCAACCGGTCAGTGTTCGAGAACCGATCGGTCTGCTTTACTTTCCTTCTCGAGGTAGAAGACGACCCGCGAAGGCTTCAACTTGCTTATTTATTAGACCGATCGAATCAGGCTGGACTGGTAGAGTAATCCCTCTGAGTATATTCGCATTTTGCTCCTCTTTTCGACCGGTCGGCTAAGTCTTGACCGGTCTCTCTTTTTATTTTTGAAGCCCCTTTGGAGTTCTGAATGGTCAAAAGTGATGCTTCAACCAGTACATTTAAGATTAGTTCTCTTTAGCTGAGAACTATCTCTACTGCGTTGTTCTGATCGGACGAAATTGCACTTTCGACCGGTCCATTTGACCATTTGAAGCTCTCCTTTCAGTTGCTCCTCCTTGGATCCTTGCCATTTTGCTTGGGTTTCTTCTTATCTTTGCTCTTTTAACTCATTTTACCTTTAACTTGCCTTCACACCTGTTGCAACACAACATGAACTATAAGCATATATTAATAGTTAAGTGAGGGTTAACAAAGTTGGGATTCGACGATAATTTATACAACTTTTGAGTCCGATCATGTACATAACCGGTAAAAGGTACACTACATGCAAACTGTATTTTCGGTAGAAGCCCATCATCATTGTGTTCAAGACGTCGTCCTCTACCTCCGACAACATCAATCTGTAATGACACACGCTATGAGAACTGTGAGTAGTTTATAAACAAATAATTGGTAAATTAAATTTTGACTTTATTTTATAAGGTATATTACTTATCAGCAGTGTCTAGCAAGCTCCAAAAGAAAGCGACAAAGTCATTTATACCGTTTTCCATAATAGCTTGATATCTCTTCGCATCATCAATTTTTCCTTTAATAATGGTCGTCAGCTGGGCCTCATCTAAAGACGCATGGGGGTTCGTTAATATTTCCTTCATTTTCGTGGTGACTAGAGACGCTTTTGTATACCCCTTAACTAGTTCCTATCCCTTTCCTTTTGTTATTGTCTCTTTTTTATCCCCTTGCTTTTGCAGTCTAGTCCTTAGCCTTTCAGCTGATTAGGTTGTCAAGTCAACCTGTCTCTGAGGCTTTTTCTCCCTTACTAACCGCTGCTGAGCGAGACTGGCCTCAGCTACACGTGGCCTTTTTAAGAAACTTGCATTTATACAAACCCCAAGTTACTGAAAGTATAAATAGGCCTTATGGATATTGGCAATGCCGTGACAAATAGAAGTGAGTCACATAATTTGGGATATAATGGATACTGACAGTGTCGTGTAAAACTAGATAGAAGATTGCATGAGCAACTATATTTAATTAAAAAAAGTACCTGCTCTTCCACATAGGTTGTCGCAGTCACATCACTCTCTCCCATTTCAAATTTCTCTTCCTCTCTCTCAGCCTGGATCTCCTCCTCTCTCAGCGTTTCTCCCGCCTTCCCTATCCTCTTCCATCTCTCCTCTCTCACATTCTCTCTCTTCTTGCCCCTCTCCCTCCCTCTCATACTCTACCTCCTCCTCTCTCATCTTCTTCTCTGCCCTCTCCATTCTCTAAGCCCTCGTCTGTTTCAAATTCATTCTTGAGAGTCTCAACATGGGCCAATAGTAACAAATTTTGTTGCTTGAGGATGGCGAGCGACTGTCCTTGTCGCTCGACCAAGGATCAAATTTTGGCTGAAATTATCGATTTCAGTCCCCATCGAAATGATAATATAGGACCGAAATTTTGGTCATTAAATGTATGGGATTGAAATTATCAGCCGAAATTCAAATTTCGACTAAAATTTCGGTTCAAAATTTTGATTTCTGTCCCCTCCGAAATCGAAGTGAAACCTGAAATTTTGATCCTTGCACTCGACTAGCGCGACAAGGGACCGAAGCACCCTCACCCCAACTTCTAATGCATCAACTCTAACAAGAATCTTGTTAAGTCCCTCAGAATCTCCAGAATCGGTGCTGACTGGTGCCAATCTCAGTCGCATTCTGTACTCGTCGACATCCTTGTCATCTTCTTTCTCTTCCTCATAATCCTCTCCCTCTCTACAGTCTTCATCTCCTTGATTTACTATTTATCCTTTTCGATCAACATTTTTTTGGCTGCGTGGTCTGGGAAGTCTAGGTCCCTTCGGTGGCTCCAGATTCCCAGCAACAACCTATAATAACATACAGATGTATATCAGTTAAACTGAGTTATTGCACAACATCATACTATCCTATAAATGACCCTTATGAGTATTGGTCAGATATACATCAATCCAACTGAGTCTTGTATAAAGCTAAGTTACATGATCTGAAATAACACATAAGAGTCCTAACAAGACTGATATAATACATAGTAGGTCTATTATAAGACTATATTTTTCTTAATCAATAATTGATTAAGCTGCGAATAATAGTAGCACAAACTTCTGAAACTTCTACCAATAGAAGTTCACGTTTGAGCGCGATATCTTCAGTGGCACATACTTCAACAGTAGCGGCCACTCGTTAGATGCGTTCTTCATAAAACCCGATGATAGTTGAGGAACATACTCAAATGCCCATACATGTAACAAAATGGTGCAACCTAGCACGTAATACTTTACCCTGCCAAGAGAACACATGGCTGCAGTATGGAATCGATCAAGTAAGAGTAAATCATATTCCCCCAATTGTGACCATTGAACGTACGAAGATCATTAGCGAGATCGATGTACTCCTAATCGATAGTGTGGCGAACGTTGGGGAGGAGGAAGTTCGCTAACATATACAAGTTCCAAAGCCGGATGAAGTCAACATTGGATAGGCTAGGTGTTGCAAGGGCTGACTCAATCTGATCCCTTGTGACCAACTGCCCAGCTGCTACTTCACCAAATAACCGCTCTTTGAAAGTGGTTGCACCTTCAGGATCTGCCAGCACTGAAGGTTCTGCCGATGCTGAAGGGGCACCAACTTTCAAACCCAAAATCTTACTCACGTCAGCGTGGACGAATGGAACAACATACTCTCCGATGGTGAATGTCTCAAGCTCAGAATCGAAACCTCTAACACTGGGGTAGACAAGATGATCGGATTGCGTTAGGAATTCATTAATCAACCATAAATATTTGAAATAACTTTTGCGAAGGAGGAGCTCTTTCTTCTCATTGCTCAAATCACTGTACCATCGACCCAATTTTCGACAGTTTATCGCTCCTTTGATGGCTTGTCGGTCATCCTCATCAACTTTCCATTTTCCTTTCCTCAAACGGTTTACCATTTTTTAATTTACTTTAAAGGTGACCTGAATATCTGAAATAAAAAGTTTGTAAGATGTTAGAGGACTAATATGAGATCGATATAAGACATTATAATACACTAAAGGACTGATGTGAGAACAATGAAGGACTGATATGAGAAAATAAAGTACTAATGTGAGACAAAAAGGATTGATATGCGACAATAAATTAAGCTTTAAAAAAAATCATGACCTGCATAAGTAAAGTTCAAGAACTATAAAGTACTAATATGAAAACAATTAAGGACTGATATGAGATAATAAAGTACTGATGTGAGATAGAATAAGACTAATATGAGATAATAAATTAAGCTTTAAAGTACATTGTGACCTGCATGAGTAAAGTTCAAGAACTATAAAGTACTGATGTGAGATAATTAAGGACTGATATGAGACAAAAAAGTACTAATGTGAGACAATAAATTAAGCTTTAAAGTACATTGTGGCCTGCATGAGTAAATTTTAAGAATTGTAAAGTACTGATGTGAGAACAATTAAGGACTGATGTGAGACAAAAAAGTACTGATGTGAGACAATATGTGAATAATATGAGACTCAGATTTAGCTTTAAACTACATTGACATGTATGAGTAAAGTTCAAGATTTATAAAGTACTGATGTGATAACAATAAAAGACTGATATGAGACAATAAAATACTGATATTAGACAATACAGGACTGATATGAGACTTAAATTTAGCTTTAAACTACATTGTGACCTGCATGAGTAAAGTTCAATGACTATATAAGATATTAAAAGACTGATGTGAGACATATAAATCAATTTACATGGGACATAAGAGAACTAATAAAAGACATTATGGACAGATATAAGATGTAAACTTTCCAACGAGATCCACATATATTACACATCAGAGAAAAAAAAATAGTGAATTATCCATATAAATAACAAAGTACAATTGTCGTACAGTGAGTGATACGAGACTTAGAGAAGCTGTACATTGTCTAACGATGTACTTATTATAATGTTTTATACATTTCTCGCCACTATTTAGATTGAGTACTCTACTTATTAAAAGAAGTATCTCACATAACAACTTTTATTATTTTGTTTTGCATTTTTTTAACTGTGGTCCTTAACAAGTTGAACGATTATGTTCCTCCTGCTTATAAGTTATACAATGTATTCTCCGTTTCTTTTCAAGTGTGAATTTCAACCTTCTTTTACGTGGTCGACCTGGGGGGTTCCTACAGTGAGGCGGGTGAACAATATGACTAACATGATTGACGTGCCATTGAGATTTGTCTAAATTCAGTTCGATTATCTTACTATATGTGTCACAATACCGTGCAAATGTATACCATTCCTCACAATATATTACGGATTTGCATTACTCCAATGAATGACAGTCATGCCATGGATATAAGGGAGGCCCAGAACGTCAAAACAATGATAAGAATACGACCTCTTATCTAAATGTATATTGTACTTAAATGTTAATGTTGATACCTCAAAAATATTGGGTGGTGATGGTAGAACTTGACAAAACCTAGCTGCTTCGTCAGCCTCTTCCAAGATATCGAATGCATATGGGGTTAAACCCTTCAATATCTTTTGACCTTTTATAGCTCTGTCATGAAAAAGTTGGGCGACTTTCTTTTTCGTTGCTTCAATAAGGGCTATTATTAGTAGACTTCTAGCATAAACTAGGATTTTATTCAAACACTCATACATATTTATAGTCAGAAGATCGTATTTACGATCATGAAAAAATGCTCTAGACCACCTCTGTGGTTCACTCTGCCCAAGATATTTTACACTAGCAGGGCTAACACTCTCAAGTTTCGTCATTAGCTCATCATGTTCTTTTACGGTATATCCCTGAGCAATAGGCCATAGTTGACTCCACAAAGTCGAATTCCTAAACTTCTCCCTGAAATTTTTGGGAATGTGAAAGAAGAAAAATTATGAACTACATTTTAGAAATATTTTTGATACCGTCGATCTAATAGCAACCGCACGATATGAAATTATGACAATTGGTCTATCATCATTCATGATTGCTTCTCGAAGACATCGACGAAATTATTCTCAAGCATCTTCAGTTTCACCATCAACTACAGTAAGAGCAATAGGGAACAAACCATTGTCGCCATCAACACCTGTCACAATTAGCATCAGGCAGAAAAATTTACCTTTTGAGTGTGTTCCATCAATCGAAATTATGGGTCTCAACGTTCTTTTATATCCATCGATAGAGAGACTGAATGCTCAAAAAATCTAAGGAATGAGTCATCATACAAATATTATAGTTTTGTAAAGGTATCAGGATCAGATCTACATAATTATACAATATATGAAGGGAGATTAGCATAAGATGACTCCCAACCACCCCTAATATTGGCCAACGCTCTCTCTTTCTCCTTTCATGCTTTATGATAGCTTATTATAACCCCCAAATTTATTTAGATTTTAGAGATAAATTTGGCAGGTGCATAATCAGTAGTGTCCTTCAACATATTCGTTATTTTAGAAGCTACCAAATTACTTGTGACTTGTCGATGACCTCCCTTTTTTTACATGGCTACACTAAGTGGACTATGCTTGTGCTCTAGATTTATTATTTTAATTACGAAAGAATCACCACCGATGCTATCCCTACTCGCATGAATACGCCATGGACAAATATAGTCTACACATCTAGCATCAACAATCCCCTTGGTTGTCTTTATAGGTTTCAATTGAAAGTTCTCCAGCATAGAATTATTCTTTAAGGTAGTGAGAAATTCTTCTCAAGAAGAAAAAACTTTTTTGACAGTCAAAGATGTATTTCCAACGCTATGAAATCTTGGCTTCCTTGCGGAACTCTCTCCTTTCAAGTTATCATCTTCAATTTCGAAGTTTGAATCTTTTGATTTATTTCCTACTATTCGTCCCTAGAATCTCACCCCAATTGAATAACTGGAGTCGCTATCTGGGCCCATATATTCAATAATCTCATCGTCTCCTGATAGTTCCTTGATACTGTAATTATGGGTGCTCATTGAACCGAAAACTTATGTCCTCGATGGCGGAGCACTCTCGGTCCTTCAATTAAAATAAATATACAATGGGTCACTCATACGTAAGATATGCACTATAATATTACACATGATTATGCAAAAACTCAATTCATAGTCACCTCTGAGTTGGAGGAGAATTTTTAACCGAATGTGAGTATTCATTGCTCCTCTTCAATTACTTTCTCCTCTTCAAATACTTTCTCCTCTACACAAGTATTGGGGAGGGGATGAGGAAATAGACGTGAATGCTTGAAACTACAAAATTACTCATAAGTTTCAAGACAACACAGATTATGTGAATAAAATAATAAAACTACTCATTTTTTCAAGGAAATGGGAGACCAACCCACCTAAACTTGGTATTCCATTCATGCATTTCTTCTGCAACAAGAAGCAAATTACTAAATCATAAGCATTGCGACGGGTTAAGTACTATGTGTATAAGAAAACACTTGCAAACTATATAAAAAAGTACATAAAATACTCACTGTCGTGGGTCGGATTGATAACTCGATCGGGGAGTTTTGTGGGCTTTTGAATTAGGAAACATGCGGTCATGAGTAATTCTACAATCGAAAGCATATCAGTATATATCAGTTAACTTATTGATAATTTCTCAATTAATATTAAATAAAAGCAGAAACATATAACTTCATCGACTTACCTAAATGTCTTTGTTTTCTCCCATTTCTTCACTGTCTTAGTGGAGGTTGTGCCATTCATTACATCCAACTCTTCTACTCTGTGTCCCATCCGGTTTCTCATTACTAAATAAGCAAAATAGAGCATGCAATATTTGACTACCAAACAAATTTAATACCGTTTAATTATAATCTACTAGCACATACCTCATTAGCATTCCTGTCTTCAGACTTTCCTTTCTTTTATGCTCATTGAACTTTTTTGACTCTGCCATCTTTTTATAAATATATAGGAGAATATGAGGACAATCAATAGGGCATAGGCTCATCATGTCATAAAAGTCATACTCATTATCTATGTAAAAAATAATACTCCATTCGGTAGTCGAGTATCTATATCTAAACCTTAGATTCATCTGCTCCGATATTGAGTTATACAGGTCATACATATTTTTCATAAATTTGTTATATGTTGCATCTTGGCTTATCGGTTTCTGTTTACATTTTCTGCCACTATACATCATATTATTTTCTTGGACTTTCAATAGCCCATTATAGTGACATACTAGTATAACTGTATCAATACTTATAATGCATCTGCACGTGAAACCTACATATATTAATATATAAGCTATTATCTAACTCTATAAAGATTAAATAGCCCATTATAATGACATAGTAATATTACTGTGTCAGTACTCATAATATAACTATATGCGAAGCCTACATATATAATGATTATCCAACACGGATTGGAATGGAAAATACAATCACGAATAATTAATTGGTGATCATAATATTTTCTTTCATACTTCTATGATGTGTCTTATATAAAAGTCAAATAAGAAAGGAAATAAATTCTTAAACCCTAGACCAACAGTGGATATAAAGGACAATCTACTGATTATGTCTTAAAGAAGAAACTGTCTAACGAAGGGATATCTCAGTCTTATAAAAGGTTGATCTGATCATGTCTTCAAGAGACAACTGACTAATAAATGGACAATACGGTCTTATAAAAGACTGATCATGCTTTTGAGAAAAGACTGACTAATAAATAGATGATTCGGTCTTATAAAAAACTAATCATGACTTACCAATGGTGTGATCTATCTAGTAAACTCTCAATCTATAATGGAAGCATATCTTCACACATGCAAAATCGGAAAAGAATAAATAATTTATTTTTTAGATCATATTTTTATAAACGATAAAGATTAAAAATCACATTTCGATTCAAACAAATAATTCACTCTATACGTTATAGGCTAGAGAAATAATTCGTCATGTATAACAGTATAGAAACCCTAAAATTTGAGGGACTTACTAAACAGCTGAACAACCAACTAAAAAGACGAAAAATAAATAGACGGAACTAGCGCCAACAATGATTACTAAATTTCAGGAAGGATAATACCAATTAATAATTGGTCAATCTCGAAAACTATTGAATCATAAATGTGACAGCCCGATTTTTCCCCTTGCCGAAATCCCGAGAAAATCGGACCGTCCGGTGTTCGAAATTCAGAATTCAGAGTAGATATCATATGCACAACGAAAAATCAGATGAAACAGATATCACGTGGCATATAACTAACGATGGCATGAGCTGAGATTCCATTAAACAGATACATAACATAAACTAATATCTGTACCTGTGACATAAATGTTGGGATGAGCTAATAGTCTAAGCTCAGTATCGAAAAGATCAATACCAATTAGCCTTTTAGCAGATCCATGCATAGATTCAATGCCCATAAATTAGAAAGTATTTTTTGGATCAAAACAGAGCTAAATTTTAAAGGCATTTTCAAATCAAACCGAAAATCTAAGTTCCAAGGTAATTCCACATCAACTAAGACAAAATTTCAAAATATTTTTAAAGCATTCATGTGTCAGACAAAATGACTAAATTGCGATGGCATTTTTATAATAAAAACATAAACAAATCTTTAAAAGCATTTTTAGAAGAGAAGGCTGAGACTACATTGCAGAAGAATTTAATTCATATCAAAGCAGAGACGGACTTTAAAAGACATTTTCATTAAACAGTATCCATGAGATCTTGTATTAAAAATCTAAGTCAAATCAGGGTTCTCCTTTTAGGATTCAATATCAGAGTTCAAATTTCAGAATTCACTTATTCAGAGTTCTAAAATTCATATTCGAATTCAAAGTCATATTAAAATTCAGAGTTTGATTATTAGATTCTGATTCAAATTCATATTCAAATTCAGAGTTCGATTGTCAGATTCGGATTCAAATTCATATTCAAATTCAGATTTCAATTATCCTATTCGGATTTAAAGTTTTAGGTTCAGAGTGCTTAATCAAATTTATATTCAAAATTTATATCCTTCTGGATTCACTTACTCATTTTCTCATTCATATGCAGCTTCTTACTTAATACATGACTTAACTTGTAACTTAAATAATCCCTAATGCGAATTTAGCATTAGAGCCAGAGTTAATATTGATGGGAATCCTCTCTAACCATCGTCGGTCAATGAACAATTTTCAGAGTGAAAATGCGCGGTTAAGCCGGGCTACAGTGCAGACAATGTCAGGCCAAAATAGAGTTCAGACAATACACAATTTAGGGGATTCATTCATATGAACCTTAAATCAACATGCAGATTCTAATACATAGTACTATTCTTTGTTCATAACACATCTAAACTTTTCAAAAATAAGAGTTCAAGGACTCACATTCAGAGTTCAGATACAAAGTTCACATACAGAGTTCGGAGTACAAACCTCTAATTCAGAGTCTTATTATTTAGAGTTCTTATTCAAATTCAGAGTCTTATTCAGAGTCCAAAGTTCATATTCATATTTCCGATTCGTATTTGGGGCTTAGAGTTCATATACGGAGTTCATATTCAGATTCATATTCAAATTCAAAGTTATATATTTATCATGTAATTTTTATAAATGCATGCACATAGTGGGTGCTCTAGTGGTCATCTTCTTCTTAGGCAAGTCGCGATGACATCAATGATGATGATCTATGCCAAAAATGAAAATTGAGAAAAAGAAAAAGCTCTAACAATCAACCATTATAACGGTCGTTATAAACGAAAATTGAGAAGAAGAAAAAGCTCTAACAATCAACCATTATAACGGTCGTTATCCATCATGTGGTAACAACAAATAACGTTGCCTTTATAATGGTCATAATGGCCATTATCCATTAATCTATATTTTTAAAATGTGGATGTGAGATACAGTTGTAGAATGACTAGGCTCACAACTTATGATAGGTTGCTTATTAAACCATCAAAAATCAAAACATAATCATCTATGCAAAAAAATAAATAAAAATTTTAGAGTATGATTTATATGCATACACCCAGTGTCGCCCGCACTCAACCTCGATTTTTTTTCTTTTTTCCCTATTCTCTCTCTAAACTCTTTGTAAACAAAATCCCCTCTCTAAACAAAACCCAAGCAACGTCCTCTCTCTCCAGACCCCCTCTTCTTCTCAGTTTGCCCATTTGAAGCTTGCGTTGGCACTGCGGACGCCCTCCTACATTCCCCGACGCCCTGCCCTATAGTAAGCTCTCTCTTTCTCTCTCTCTCTCTCTTTCTCTCGTCTCAACTCTAAACGCTGTTAGGTGTTCTCCTCACCACACCCCTTAATTATGTATGCGATCTATTTATCATGTGATTTTAGTAGTTCCTTGTTTATTTATTGATCATGTAATTTTCATAAACGCATGCACATAGTGGGTGCTCCAGTGGTCATCTTCTTCTTAGGCAAGTCGCAATGTCATCAATGATGACGAACTATGCTAGAAACGAAGAATGAGAAGAAGAAGTAGCTCTAACAATCAATCATTATAACGGTCGTTATCCATCATGTGGAAACAACAAATGACGTTGCCTTTATAATGGTCATAATGGCCGTTATCCATTAATCTATTTTTTTTGAAATGTGGGTGGGAGATACAGTTGTATAACGGATAGGAACACAACTTATGATAGGTTGCTTATTAAACCATCAAAAACCCAAACTTAATCATATATGAAAAAAATATAAAAAATTCTAGGGTATGATATATATGCATACACCCTATATCGCCCTCACTCAACCCCCCAAAAAAACTATTTTTTCCCTTATTCTCTCTCTAAACCTTTTGTAAACAAAACCCCCCCTCTCTCTAGCACCCAACATCCTCTCTAAATAAAACCCAACCAACGTCCTCTCTCTCTCCAAACCCTCTTCTACTCGGCTAGCCCATCTGAAGCCTGCGTTGGCACCACCGACACCCTCCTCCTGGCATCCCCAGTGCCCCGCCCTATAGTAAGCTCTCTCTCTCTCTCTCTCTCTAGTCTCAATTCTCAAGGCCGTATGGTGTTCTCCTCATCACACTTATCAATTATATATGCGATCTATTTATCATGTGATTTTGGTAGATCTTTGTTTATTTATTTATCATATAATTTTTATAAACACATGCACAAAGTGGGTGCTCCAGTGGTCTTCTTCTTAGCCATTATAGCGATTGTTATCCATCATGTGGTAACAACAAATAATGTTTCCTTTATTATGGTCATAATGGCCGTTATCCATTAATTTGTTTTTTTGAAATGTGGATGTGAGATACAGTTGTAAAACGGTTAGGATCACAAGTTATGATAGGTTGCTTATTAAACCATCAAAAACCCAAACTAAATCATACATGCAAAAAAAATAAATAAAAATTCTAGGGTATGATATATATGCATACACCCCAATGTCGCGCACACTCAACCCCACTCAACCCCCCAAAAAATAAAATAATTCTTTGTCCTTATTCTATCTCTCTAAACCCTCTGTAAACAAACCCCCCCTCTCTCTCTAACACCCAACACCCTCTCTAAACAAAACCCAACCAACGCCCTCTTTCTCTCTCTCTCCAAACCCTCTTCTTCTCAGCTCGCCCATCTGAAGCCTGCGCTGGCACCGCCGACGTCCTCCTCTTGCCATTCTCGGCTCTCCAAACCCACTCTCTCTCTCTCTCTCTAGTCTCTACTTTGAAGGTCGTAAGGTGTTCTCCTCATCACACCCCTCAATTATGTATGCAAATTATTTATCATGTGATTTTGGTAGACTTTTGTTTATTTATTTATCATGTAATTTTTATAAATGCATGCACATAGTGGGTGTTCCAGTGGTTGTTTTCTTTTTAGGCACGTCGCGATAACATCAATGATGACGATCTACGCCAAAAAACGAAGAATGAGAATAAGAAGCTCTAACAATCAACCATTAAAACGGTCGTTATCAATCACGTGGTAACAACAAATAACGCTTCCTTTAAATTGGTCATAATGGTCGTTATCCATATATTTATTTTTGTGAAATGTGGGTGTGAGATACAGTTGTATAACGACAAGGATCACAACTCATGATAGGCTGCTTATTAAACCATCAAAAGCACAAACTTAATAATATATGCAAAAATAAAATAAAAAATTCTAGGGTATGAAATATATGCATATACCCCAGTATCGCCCGCACTCAACCACCCCCCCCCCCCCAAAAAAAAAGAAAATTTTTTTTCCCCTATTTCTCTCTCTCTCTCTCTCTCTCTCTCTCTCTCTAGTCTCAACTCTCAAGGCCGTAAAATGTTCTCCTCATCACACCCCTCAATTATGTATGTGATGTATTTATCATTTGATTTTGGTAGATCTTTGTTCATTTATTTATCATATAATTTTTATAAATGCATGCACATAGTGGTTGCTCCAGTGGTCGTCTTCTTCTTAGGCAAGTCGCGATGACATCAATGATGACGATCTATGCCAAAAATGAAGAATGGGAAGAAGAAGAAACTCTAACAATCAACCATTATAATGGTCATTATCCATCATGTGGTAAGAACAAATAACGTTGCCTTTATAATGGTCATAATGGTTGTTACCCATTAATCTATTTTTTTGAAATGTGGGTGTGAGAAGCAGTTGTATAATGGCTAAGATCACAACTTATGATAGATTGCTTATTAAACCATCAAAAACCCAAAATTAATCATGTACGCAAAAAAAAAAAAAATTATTCTAAGGTATGATATACATGCATACTCCCAGTGTCACTGGCACTCAACCCCCAAGTTTTTTATTTATTCATATTCTCTCTCTCTAAACCCTCTGTAAACAAAACCTCCTCTCTCTCTCTCTTACACCCAACACCCTCCCTAAACAAAACCCAACCAACGCCCTCTACCTCCGAGCCCTCTTCTTCTCGGCTCGCCCATCTGAAGCTTGCGTTGGCACTGCCGACGCCCTCCTCCAACCGTCCCCGGCGTCCTGCCCTATAGTAAGCTCTCTCTCTCTCTAGTCTCAACTCTCAAGGCTGTAAGGTGTTCTCGACATCACACCCCTTGATTATGTATGCGATCTATTTATCATGTGATTTTGCTAGATCTTTGTTTATTTATTTATAATAAATTTTTTATAAAAACATGCACATAGTGGGTGCTTCAGTGGTCGTCTTCTTCTTAGGCAAGTCGCGATGACATCAATGATGACAATCTATGCCAAAAACGAAGAATGAGAAGAAGAAAAAGCTCTAACAATCAACCATTATAACGGTCATTATCCATCATGTGGTAACAACAAATAACGTTGCCTTTATAATGGTCATAATGGCTGTTATCTATTAATCAGTTTTTTTGGAATGTGGGTTTGCGATACAGTTAGATAACGACTAGGATCACAACTTATGATAGGTTGCTTATTAAACCATCAAAAACCCATACTTAATCATATATGCAAAAAAATAAATAAAAATTCTAGGGTATGATATGTATGCATACACCTCAGTGTTGCCCGCACTCAACCCCCAAATTCTCCCCCCTTATTCTCTCTCTCTAAACCCTCTATAAACAAAATCCCCTATCTCTCTAACACCCAACACCCTCTCTCTCCAAACCCTCTTCTTCTCGGCTAGCCCATCGAAAGCCTGCACTGGCACCGTCGACGCCCTCCTCCTCCTACCATCCCCTGCGCCCCACGCTATAGTAAGCTCTTTCTCTCTCTCTCTCTCTCTCTCTCTCCTCTAGCTTCAACTCTCAAAGTCGTAAGGTGTTCTCCTCATTACACCCCTAAATTATGTATGCGATCCATTTATCATGTGATTTTGGTAGATCTTTGTTTATTTATTTACCATATAATTTTTATAAACGCATGCACATAGTAGGTGCTCCAGTGGTCGTCTTCTTTTTAGGCAAGTCGCGATGATATCAACGATGACAATCAATGCCAAAAACCAAAAATGAGAAGAAGAAGCCCTAACAATCAACCATTATAACGGCTGTTATCAATCATGTGATAAAAACAAATAACGTTGCCTTATAATGGTCATAATGGCCATTATACATTAATCTGTTTTTTGGAAATACGGGTGTGAGATACAGTTGTATAACAGCTATGATCACAACTTATGATAGGTTGCTTATTAAACCATCAAAAACCCAAACTTAATCATATATACAAAAAAAAAAAAAAAAAAATTCTAGGATACCCCCCAGTGTCTCCCGCACTCAATCCCCCCCAAAAGAACAAATTTTTTCTCCCTATTCTCTCTCTAAACCCTCTACAAACAAAACCCCCTCCCTCTCTCTAATACCCAACACCCTCTCTAAATAAAATCCCACCAATGCCCTCTCTCTCTCCAAAACCTCTTCTTCTCGGCTCACCGATCTGAAGCTTGCGCTGACACCGTCGATGCCCTCCTCCTGCCATCCCCGGCGCCCCGCCCTATAATAAGCTCTCTCTCTCTCTCTCTCTAATGTCAACTCTCAAGGCCGTAAGGTGTTCTCCTCATCACACCCATCAAATATGTATGCGATCTATTTATCATGTGATTTTGGTTGATCTTTGTTTTTTATTTATCATGTAATTTTTATAAACACATGCACATAGTGGGTGCTCCAGTGGTCGCCTTCTTCTTAGGCAAGTCGCGATGACATCAATGATGAGGATCTACGCTAAAAACGAAGAATGAGAAGAAGAAAAAACTCTAACAATCAACCACCATAACGGTCGTTCTCCATCATGTGGTAACAACAAATAACGTTGCCCTTATAATGGTCATAATGGCCGTTATCCATTAATCTATTTTTCTGAAATGTGGGAGTGAGATACAATTGTATAACGGCTAGGATCACAACTTATGATAGGTTGCTTATTAAACCATCAAAAACCCAAACTTAGTCATATATGCAAAAAAATCAATAAAAATGCTAGGGTATAATATATATGCATACAACGCAGTGCCGCCCACACTCAGCCACCCAAAGAAAATAATAATTTTTTTTCCCCATTCTCTCTCTAAACCCTCTATAAACAAAACCCCCCCTCTCTCTCTAACACCCAACACCCTCTCTAAACAAAACCCAACTAACGCCCTCTCTCTCCAAACCCTCTTCTTCTCGGCTCGCCCATCTGAAGCCTATGTTGGCACTGCCGATGCCCTCCTCCTGCCATCCCCGACGCCCCGCCCTATAGTAAGCTCTCTCTCTCTCTCTCTTTCTCTCTCTAGTCTCAACTCTCAAGGCCGTATGGTGCTCGCCTCATCACATCCGTCAATTACGTATGCAATCTACTTATCATGTGATTTTGGTAGATCTTAGTTTATTTATTTATCATGTGATTTTTATAAACGCATGCACAAAGTGGGTGCTCCAGTGGTCGTCATCTTCTTAGGCAAGTCGCGATGATGTCAATGATGACGTTCGATGCCAAAAACGAAGAATGAGAAGAAGCTCTAACAATCAACCATTATAACGGTCGTTATCCATCATGTGATAACAACAAATAACGTTGCCTTTATTATGGTCATAATGGCCGTTATCAATTAATCTGTTTTTTGAAATGTGGGTGTGAGACATAGTTGTATAATGGCTAGGATCGCAACTTATGATAGGTTGCTTATTAAACCATCAAAAACCCAAACTTAATCATATATGCAAAAAAAGAAATAAAAATTCTATGGTATGAAATATATGCATACACCCCAATGTCGCCCGTACTCAACCCCCCAAATTTTTATTTTTTTCCCTATTCTCTCTCTAAACTCTCTGTAAACAAAACGCCCTCTCTCTCAAACACCCAACACCATCTCTAAACAAAACCTAACCAGCGCCCTCTCTCTCCCAACCTTCTTCTTCTCGGCACGTCCATCTGAAGCCTGCTGGCACCGCAGACGCCCTCCTCCTGCCATCCCCGGCGCCCCGCCCTATAGTAAGCTCTCTCTCTCTCTCTCTCTCTAGTCTCAACTCTCAAAGCCGTAAGTTGTTCTCCTCATCACACCCCTCAATTATGTATGCGATATATATATCATGTGATTTTGGTAAATCTTTGTTTATTTATTTATCATGTAATTTTTATAAACGCATGCACATAGTAGGTGCTCCAGTGGTCGTCTTCTTCTTAGGCAAGTCGCGATGACATCAATAATGACGATCTACGCCAAAAACGTAGAATAAGAAGAAGAAGCTCTAACAATCAACTATTATAACGGTTGTTATCCATCATGTGTTAACAACAAATAACGTTGCCTTTATAATGGTCATAATGGCCGTTATCTATTAATCTGTTTTTTTGAAATATGGGTGTGACATACAATTGTATAACAGCTAGGATCACAACTTATGATAGGTTGCTTATTAAACCATCAAAAACCCAAACTTAATCATATATGCAAATAAATAAATAAAAATTCTAGGGTATAATATATATGCATATACCCAGTGTGCCCGCACTCAACCCTGGAAAAGAAAACAATTTTTTTCCCTATTCTCTTTCTCAAAACACTCTGTAAACAAAACCCCCTCTCTAAACAAAACCCAACCAATGCCCTCTCTCTCCAAACCCTCTTCTTCTTGATTCACCCAGTTGAAGCCTACGCTGGCACCACCGACACCCTTCTCTTGCCTCCCCGACGCCCCGCCCTATAGTAAGCTCTCTCTCTCTCTCTCTCTCTCTCTCTCTCTCTCTCTCGTCTCAACTCTCAAGGCTGTAAGGTGTTCTCCTCATCCCACCCCTCAATTATGTATGCAATTTATTTATCATGTGATTTTAGTAGATCTTTGTTTATTTATTTATCATGGAATTTTTATAAACACATGTATTTAGTAGGCAAGTCGCAATGACATCAATGATGACGATCCATACCAAAAATAAAGAATGAGAAGCTCTAACAATCAACCATTATAACGTTCGTTATCCATCATGTGGTAATAACATATAACGTTGCCTTTATAATGGTCATAATGGCCGTCATCTATTAATCTATTTCTTTGAAATGTGTGTGTGAGATACAGTTGTATAATGGCTAGGATCACAACTTATGACAGGTTGCTTATTAAATCATCAAAAACTTAAAAAAATAAATAAAAATTCTAGGGTATGATATATATGCATACACCCAGTGTCACCCGCACTCTACCCCAAAAAAAAAAAAAACAATTTTATTTCCCTATTCTCTCTCTAAACCCTATGCATACAAAACCCTCTCTCTAAAACCCAAAACCCTCTCACCCAACCAACGCCCTCTCTCCAAACCCTCTTCTTCTCGGCTCGCCCATCTGAAGCCTGCGCTGGCACCGTCGACGCCCCCCTTCTGCCATCACCGGCGCCCCGCCCTAGAGTAAGCTCTCTCTCTCTCTCTCTCTCTCGTCTCAACTCTCAAGGCTGTAAGGTATTCTCGCCATCACATCCCTCAATTATATATGCTACCTATTTATCATGTGATTTTTGTAGAACTTTATTTATTTATCATGTAATTTTGATAAATGCATGCACAAAGTTTGTGCTCCAGTGGTCGTCTTCTTCTTAGGCAAGTCGCGATAACATCAATGATGACGATCTACGCCAAAAACAAAGAATGAGAAGAAGAAGCTCTAACAATCAACCATTATAACGGTCGTTATTCATCATGTGGTAACAACAAATAATGTTGTCTTTATTATGGTTATAATGGCCGTTATCCATTAATCTATTTTTTTAAAAATGTGGGTGTGAGATACAATTGTATAACGGCTAGGATCGCAACTTATAATAGGTTACTTATTAAACCATCAAAAACCCAAATTTAATGTTATATGCAAGAAAATAAATAAAAATCCTAGTGTATGATATATATGCATACACCCCAATGTCGATGTGCAACTGTGAATTTTTATCAATCCATTATAACGATGCGCTCTAAATTTGGAATCACCACCTAGAGCTTTTGGGGACCCGAGATACCTCAAAATCAATACATGAGCACTTAAGTGCAATAATATGACTCCGATTTATCGATCTATGCCAACGACTCTTGGGGTAGGGGCTTCAGTTATCGATCAGGATGGTGTTAGACACCCGATCAACCAGCTCGTAAGCGGTCTCTACTATGACTGTTTGGATGTGTATATATATATATATATATATATATATATATATATATATATATATATATATATATATATGTATATATATAAAGAAAGGAAAAATGGGGAACACTCTCCCTTGCTCGAAGGCACTCAGATCCTATTCAGCCCTTTGTACCCGACGAAATTCGGGTAGTGTAATGGCTCAATTCAAGGATAGAGGGAATGCAAAGAATATAGAGGAATAGAAGAGAGAGCCGGAGCTTTCGGGCCCTTATAGCACTGGTATGGACTTCATGTGGATGTGCTTCCGATGAGCTTCCTGTAGCAAATGGGTTGAAGGATGGGTTTGAACCTCTAAGGCTTGGTGACTGGAGAGTAGGAGAGGTAGGCTAAGGCTTTGATCTTGGCAAACCTAAGGGATTTATGATGGAAGATGGGTTGTGAAAGATGAACTTCAATTTTAAAATTTGTATGGGTGAATGCTAAAATGGGAGAAGAGGGATCACTTAATCTTTTTCTCTTTGAAAAATTTTCAGGCCCCTAATCAAGACGGGGTGGCTCTCTATTTATAGAAGAGGAGATGGTTAGTGAATGGTTAAAGGGCTAATTGGGTTAGCAATTAGGTAATAGAGATATTAAATTTTCTAAGTTTTCTAGGGCTTAGATAGATGGGAATTGAGTTTTAATAATAAATGATAGGGTGAGGTTCTAAGCGACAAAAGGGTTAAAAAGAGGGCTAGTAGGAGTAAAATTGTCCTAACAAAACTAACCCCAATGGATGGGGTGGTCAATAAGTCAAACTCCAAATTCGAGATTTGACCAAATCCCCAAAATCACTGTTCCTAAGCCTAGCGTGTATATTAGACACGCTTGGTTTGGGAACAGTGTTCTCTGAGAGTCCTGGAGGTTCAGAACCCGCCACCTCTGGAAGAGATTGAGTTGGCTTGGCAGATGCAGGTGTTGGCTAATACCAACGAAGATATAAGAGTTTGGTCTGGTAGAGCTAATGGTTCTGTCTCGGTGTGTTCAACCTATAAGATTCTTTGGCATAGGCCTCTCTTCTCCCACCCCTTGGATAGGGGTTTGAAAGGTTAAAGCTCCTACAAAACACAATCTTTTCTCTTGGTGCGTGCATGGTTCAAAATTTCGGTTTTGATCCCCACCGAAACGAAAACCTATAATTTCGATAAATTTTAGTCCCACACGTAGTTTTTGGGCAAAACTTCGACCGAAATTTCGATTTCGGTACAACCCAAAACTGAAACGAAATCCGAATTTTTGATCCTTGGGTGCATGGCCGTAAATCGCATTAAAATTGCTGATAATCTTAGTCAAAGAGGCATGGTCATTCGGTGTAGTATGTGTTATTACCATGAGGAATATGTTGACCACATCTTCATTTGTGAGGTTCAAATGTGGTATTGAAAATAGCTCTGAGGCACGTAGTTCATTATGTTTTTTCAAAGATAATAGATGCCCATACTCCGTCGGATAAAAGAAGATGCAAAGTGAATCTGCCTTTAGGATACCACACAACCTGATTTTGCCAAGAACCCAAAAAAACCTACCACAGATTTTCTGATATATAAAAAGAATCTTAAACAAAAAAAATAAGAACATAAGAAGAAAGGAGAAAGAGATTATTTCTTTTTCTCTTTTTAAGAGAGATCTTATCTCTATTTATAGAGAAAATTCTGAACTATCATATTTTTTCAAATGACGACGAAGAGATTTAATTTTGTGTCTTTTCAGATAACATTAAACAGATAAATCGATTCACTTGTGGCTTTTAAAATTTATGGTGAAAAGATGTTGACTTGTGTCTTTTCAAATAAAAATAAAGAGATAAATTAAAATATGAAAAAACACTTCTTTAGAGAGAAAATAATTTTTACAAGTTTGCCATCGAATTATTATCCATATATAATTACAATTATAGACTTAATTTTGAAATAATAAAACATATATTATTACACTAATATATGTAATATTCCCCCACTTTTTCCCAAAAAAAAAAAAAAAAAAAAGCGTATTAGAGTAATTATACTAACCATCATCAGAGGTATCGTTCAGTTTGAACCTTTGATTAGTACATACAATGCAAAGTTTGTGAGGACTTTAAGTAGCTTCTAGCTTTGAACTTAAAACATGTCTAACAAACCGAAATTACATGTACACTTACTATGACCTAAATCATTAGTGGCATAAGGCTTGCACTTTATAATTATGTGCTAAAATCTTAATTTCACGAGTATCTTAGAGAGAATTGAACCTTTGTTGAAGCGACTTCACTTTTATACTCCTATAAGTGAATCTGTCCTGAGTGTTCTTATAACTATTTTATCACCGCAACAAATGAATGCCTATAAAATTATTAAGAATTAAACTTGTCCTCTCACGTTAGAAAAGATGTACACGAAATTTAACACCATAAGGATACCCCAAATTTGGGCTAAAATTGAGATAATTTAGTCCAAGAAAAAAAAACCCTCTCCCTCAATCACCCAATCATGTCAGCTACTTAATCACCTAAAGTAGGAAAAAAACCAACGGCAGATTGACACAGTGGTCAGGATCACACCTCAAGAAGCAAAGGTTAGAAGTTCAAATGCAACCCCTTGTTGCCACTCGTAGGGTTTTATCCCTAGTGACTGGTATGCTGGGTGTGCAGGTGTTGCAGATACCTCCAGACTTAGATGGGTGCTCTGAGAGACTGGATACCCAGTTATCGAAAAAATAAAACATCACTCACCTCAAAAGTCAATGTATCTTTATCAGACATGAAAACAACTGACGACAAAATGGGTGCAGTCAAGCTGTTGACTTGGTTATGCCTCCCTGATATGGGCCTTGGGACCTGTGACCTGTGACCTGCACAATATAATCAGGCACATATAGGAACCTTTTGGCAGTCATGGCTTCAACACTTCCATCTAGTTCAAGCTATAGATTGACTGTTGAGGTTCCAGACACCTAACAAAATCAAATATCTGTCTAAGATCATAACTTTCCTCCGTTCAAAACATTATCATATATTAATTTTCTTTGAGCAGAAAGATTCGGCAGTCACAGAAGTTGTATGCCCCCTCCACCCTTTACAAAAGACTTCACAGTGTTTCTTAATCATAACAGTTAACTAAACAAAGATGCAGACCAACCACCTTAAATCATTTTTTCAAAGCATGTGCGGTGACTGAGCTCTGTGTAGTATTTGACTTGCTATCAAAATGCCAAAATTCCACAGGAAATCTGTTCCCAAAATCAGTTACATTAATGGAAACCTACCACATTTCAGGGTAGTTTTCTCCGTCCCTTCTTTTGGAAATATTTTTTGAATTCATTATGTTTCTCATCATTTGCGCCTAGAGAGCGAATCCTGTATCTCGGTGTCCAAAATCCACAGGAAAGAAACAGTAACTAACAATCTATGAAGGGGGACAAGCAAACAAAAGAGATGCATTTGTTCCACCAAAGCCAAAGGAATTTGAGAGAGCAGCTCTTATCGGAATCTCCTTTGAGGTACTCAGAGGCATGAAACCGTCATGAAATACTGGATCCGGTTTTTCAAGATTCAATGTTGGCGGAGCGATCCCCTGCAACCACAGCCACAGCCACAGCCACAGAAAGCATGCTGAGCACATGTACTAATGACACAAAAATTGAATGTTGATTAATTGGCACACCTACAATCCAGAGATGAATATGCGATATTAGCAAACAAGATAACCCTGTAAAATTTCGATAAAAAAAAGATAACCCTGTAAATTTTGTGGTTCATTGTATCAGGTTAGCAGATAAGAATGATGGGGAGGGCAAAAATTATATGCATGAGTGGGAGAGCCTGCCTTTAACTTAATATTCCTTCCACGAGAGGAAAGCCTAGTCAGATCTGTTTCGGGCTGTTTTCCGGGCTTGGGAGGAGTGGTCTTTTTTTCTTGGGGTGTTTTTCTGCAGCTGCTCGCTGCTGTTTTGTTGTTGATGGCGTTTGCATTTTTTACTTCAATATATTACTTTTTTTTTTTTTTGATCGGTAAAGGCAAACATATTGAAGAACCAGCGAGAAGCTGGAGAGATACAAAAAGGCCCGACCAAAGAAGGACCAAAAACCAACAAAAACAAAAAAGAAAGTTACACATAAAAGCCCCTCCACTAGTCTAAGGGGAAGGGAGAAAAAAGAAAAACTAGCTAGCCAAAATCAAGCAGCTCCGGGAGATCCCCCATCCCATACTTATCAAGCCTAACCCCAAGGCACATCAAATCCAAGATGCTCTTAAAAATCAAACCCACCGGGCGGTGCCTCCTTCGGAAAATACGAGCATTTCTCTCAAGCCAAATGCTCCAATGTACTGCATAGAAACCCACCTTCCAAAAAGCCAGCAGCTGGCCCTCCAAGTGGGCACCAAACCAGGACACAAAATGGGAAGGGAGATCACTGGAAAAAAACCCCAGCCATACCAAAGGATCTCAAAATAACTGTCTAGATCTCCGCTACCCAACACCGAAGGAAGAGATGGGACGCCATCTCTTCCGACTGCAAACACATGGCACACCTATTTGGCATAACCTTACCTCGCACAAGAAGCTGATCCACAGTCAAAACCCTTCCCCTCAGCACGGTCCACATGAAGAACTTAACTTTGGGGGGCACCGGAGCTCTCCACATCGTAGCCCACTCCACTTTAACAAGACGCCTAACTCCTAAGGGACAACATCCGGTAGAAAGAACGAACCGAAAAACTACCATTATCATTATGAAGCCAGCATCCAGTATCACACCTTAGCCGATTCCTCCGAGCACTGTTCACACATTCTAGCAACCCGAGGAATGGAAGCACCTCTTCATCGTTAAGGAACCGCCGTGTAAAAATATTCCGCACCGTCCGTCTTCCATGATCCAACGAAATCTAGTTTAAAAAAAGAAATAAAAGAAATTGGCAACTCGGATCCGGGTGCCTCAAAAATGGCACCCAAATCATACTATTGAAGGAGGTTGCCTTAGCAACTCACTTTCTTTAATCGTATATGGATGGAGTTCCCAAATATGGGAATCCTAGCTTCACTAGGAGAGTGCCAGGTGGCACTCTTATATAGATGTGATCCCTATGGATCTCAATCTCCTTCTCATTCTCAAAAGCACACCCGAACTCACTACCATCTCCTTCTCTTTATCTCTCGTGTCACTACAAAGCAGCAAATGTACCAGCAAACCTCGACGTTCCCTCTTCCTCTTATTTATTTGTTTCAGAGTTACCCAGAAATCCTTATTACCCTATCATACCAGTACCTTTGATCATCGATACCAGGGACTGTAAGAAACGTTTCCGGAACTTTTCAGAAATGTGTTTTAATATATAATTAAAACTCGTTTCATTTTAAACAGAAACTGGTTTTTATCTTAGAAGAAACTCGTTTCAATTGATATAGAAGCTTGTTTCCTATTTAATTGAAATTCTATCCCTTAATATGAAACTAGTTTCGTCCTTTTATATAACAATTTTTTAGAGCCATTAGATTAGGTCAGCATATGACTTTGATGGATTTTTAGGGACATTGATCATTTTTTATAAATCATGAAATCGTGAATGAGCTTCATATGCATATGCATATATGTAAATTGAAGATATGTTTTTAGGAATATTGTTTAGTAAGTAATTTGGATAATATATTATTATATAACAGATAAATTTAAACATGTGTCTTTTATCCATTGATAGATAAGTTCAATGAATCATGTGTCTAAACTCTAAAATTAAAAGATATAAATATTGATACATACAAATATAATTCTTATATATAGATAAACAAAAGAAATACAAATTTTATATTAATATGATATATATGTTGCATTCATTTTGTATCTATGTCACACTACTAGCGTTTCTATGACGAATCCATCTCGTATCTATATCGTACCAATGTCGTCTATTACCCATCTATTTTGTACCTATAACATATCTATTTTGTTTTAATGTTGTACCAATATCGTTCCGAAAACGTATAAACAAAAGCGTACCCAAAACTGTTTTCACCTCAACGTACCAGAACCCGTACATGTACCAGTTCCCCGTACCAATTTCTGGCAACTATGAAGAAGATCGTCATGGCACCAAGAACAACAAACCAGCATCTTCTTTGCCACTAGTTTCAAAGAGGATCTACAGCAGTCGGGTGCACCACAGCCCAATATCTTCATGGCTAAAGCACATCTGCCATCTTCCTTTTCTCCCCTTGCGTGCACTACACACAACTACTACAACAACGGCAGAAGCAGATGTGCCATCATTCTATTGCAGTAGCAACAATTACTGTTGCAATATCAGCATCCGTAGCTGCCCACTCTCCCTCATATCTCTCTTATCCCCTAGTCCACTTCCTCTGTTTTTGCATAAAAACAGCAAAAAAACAGAGCAACAGCACCCCTTCGACCACCACTCACTCTCTCTCTCTCTCTCTCTCTCTCTCTCTCTCTGTGTCCTTGACACTCTCTTTATTACTCTCTGTTCTTGTGTTGATCTCTGATGCAAACGAAGACAATAACAATGACAACATGACAGCAACTTCTCCTCCCTCCTTCTCTATCATTCTCTTTCTTGTTCTAACAAAGCCCAGCAGCAAACAAGCATCAACAAGAAGGACCAATGGCCCCCAACAACAGCAGATAGCAGCAATAGAACTGCTACACATCATCACCCTCTCTCTTCCATAAGCTTCGACCATCACCCAAACAACCACAGTTATAACCGCCACCGCCTGCAACACCCTTTTCTCTCTCCCCTCGTTCTGTTCATAAATAAGACAGTCCCACCTTCCTTCTGGTTCAACTGCTGTTTGAAGAAAACGAAGAGGGGAAGTATAGAAGAAGAAAGGCCCGGAGCTTAGACCTGTGTGATTGCCCAAGGAGCGTACGGACCCATACCGTGTTCCCAAATACAGGTATCCCTCCATCCTCACGAGAACCTAACAGAAAACCAATCATTAGTTGCCTAAAATCAATTACATTTAAGAGTTTCAGAAATTAGGGTGATTGGGCAACTTCCGGTGGCCGAAATGGTCAAAGGGTTGACCTCAGGTGTCGACCGCCAGCCCAGGGAGGTCTGGGTCATAGACCCCTTCATGTATTTGGCTATTCATGTGGACTTGGCCATCAGGGCCAACGAGATCCTCATTACCTCATGTTTTTTCCAGTTCTGTTTACTCCTTTCCACCAGCCCGACCCTAACCTACGGACTCCTAATGGACCACCCACAAGAATCTCTCCTGTATTTCAGGCAAATACCCTCCACCGTGAAGGAATCCCAAAAGAGATAAGGGCATCCCATCTATTTCATCCTGAAATTTTATATTATTTCTTTTTCTAAATAACTGTCCCATGTAAAGACACAGAAATGATCCAAACATATCGACAAGTCAATAATAACATAAACAACAATCAAACTACTCTGCATTAAGCTTGATTTCCCATGTAAAGGGGAATACTGGCAAGTGGAATAAACAAGAGGAAATTTAGGTTAAAGAATGACAGCACTAGTTGAGGAATTTTCTTACATGGCATATAGCTAAAACGGTAAAAATTGCTTCGACAGCCCCAGCTGCTCCAAGAAGATGACCAGTAGCACCCTACAAATTTCAAGTTAAATTTTGAATCCAAAAAGAAGATCTGTAATAACAAACCAATGAGAATAAATAATGTGCCTCATTCAAACATGTGGGTTTACGAAAGAGATGCTATTACGGTATTACCTTTGTGGAGGAGAGGGCCAAAGCACCTGATGTTGCATGATCTGAAAATATAGATTTGATTGCATTGGCTTCTATAACGTCACCTACATAAGATATATTGCAATAATTAATCGAGCAACTGGAAACAATTATCTGAGTATTTTGATGGTCTTGCTGTAAATTTCAGTAGATAATCAATCTGCTTTAATTTTAGTCAGTCTCAAGGTTACCCAATTCGCTAGGGACCGAATTGAGAACCAGGTACGCTGTTCGGTTTGGTCTAGTTCGACTAGACCGAGTTGGTCCGGTTGTCTGAACCGGCTCAGAGAATTAAATTTATGAGGTACCAGGTTCGCTCGAGGGTGGTGAACTGTCAACCCAATCCGAACAGAGTAAACCAGCGAACCCAGGAACATTGGTCAGTTCAACTCTACCATGTTATACAAACTTGCAATGATCTGGAAATTTACCCAGAGGTGTCGATGTGGCATGAGCATTTACATAATCCACTTGATTTGCACATAACCCGGACTATATGAAAAAACAGGGAACCTACTTTAATACACTAACTTATGGGTATATACATGCATGCACAGACACAAATGCATATAGCAATACGTCTATGAAATGAAAAATTAACTGCAGCAGCAAAGTACTTGATTCTGATTTATAAATACAAAGAAAATGATTAAAGTATACTGAGGCATCAAAGATATGAATACATCAGAAAACTCCTTTGTATTCTCCTTTTTACTTTAGTGGAAGGGGCCTTCATAAGATCCTTAAATCGCTCACAATATTAAATATAGGGTACCTCTGTCCGCACCTACGCAATCTCTGACAGCGCCTATGTTCCGAACCCCCTGAAACCCGTTGACTGCTTGGTATCAGATGATGGAGATCGTTTTCACCCCAATCTTCCACAAGATGGATCTTGTGACCATGATCTTACCATCAAACGGTCTATTTTTTTTATTACACATGACTCAAATCCCCAAAACATGGCCCTAAAATCTCATTTGGGCGTGATGTGTGCATTGTGATTTTAGGGCCATTGTTTGAGGATTTGTGCCACGTGGAATAAAAAACAGACTGTCAGATGGTACACTCATGGTCTCAAGATCCATCATGTGGAAAATTGGGAAAAAAAACGATCTCCATCGTTTGATACCAAATGTAGGCGCCCTCAAAATCGTGTAGGCGCGAATAGAGGTACTCTTAAATATATAAAGAAACATTCATGAGCATACCTGTCCTAGCGCACGTGTCATGGCCAAAATAGCTCCTCTCCCGTCATTATGTGGCTGAGTAATGTGATGTGCATCACCTAAAATGATCCAGAAATCTTGTTCATACACCGTTCGAGAGAAGTATAACACAACCACAATCATATTATTTTCCAAAAAATAGACCTGACATCCCATAGCCTCGAACCTCAGCATAAATTTGTGCTCCTCGTTCCTGTGCATGCTCAAGTGCCTTCATATGGCCAAAACATTATGAGAAGTTAGTGAGCAAGTGATGTGAACTCCCAACAAAAATGCTGAGCAAAACTTGAAGCAACAAACTAGTTATAAACAAGATATATTCTCAATGCTAGTAACAAAAAATGCTATATTGAATAACAATGAGGAAGAATGCAGAAAGAAGCATCTTGGAGTATAATAGATGTAGCGAGAATATTGAATGAAATAATTAATCAAGAGATGATAGAGTTGCATTAAACAATCTGCTTAGGATAAAAGCTTAAGGGTCATCAGTTATCAGCCAAAGTGGAGAACATGGATGAAATTAATGAATGCCTACAGTTATTTTTTATTTATTTTTAAATTTTTTCGTTTTAGTCGTTAACAATCGTTAATGGGAAGCTTATTTGTAAATGGGATCATTAACATCGGTAATGCTCAAGGGTCATCATTATCGAATGGTTCCTTCTGGATTAATTGTGGTTTTGGTTTTGGTTTGTTGTTATAGATGAGCATCTGAATCTGAATCACAAGCAGAGTTGCATCTAAAGCGGCTGGATGTCTGGCTTTCAGCTCAACCAGATCCCTGTCTTCAGTATATTGATGAAGGAACACCTGTCTTTGGTCTATCCCATCTCGCGAGGCTTCGATTTGCCAATGGACTCTTTCTTCCGGTAATTAAACTTAATTTGTTTGGCTCCTTAAATGGTAATTATGGTGGTATTGAAAGGCTTCTTAGAGATGAGCAGGGATCACTCATTGTATGCTACTTGGGCCCTCTTCAAGCACCAGCATTGTGGAGATGAACTACAAGCCTTCTTGAAGGTTTGCGGGTTGCGCATGCCCTTAATTTTCAGGACATAGTGGATGAATGTGATTCCAGTTTGGTTGTCTCATGCTCCCAAAATGAATAGCTCATTCCTCGGCGATCTTGTCATAAGCATCAAGGAGTTTCAAGTTAAATTCCACAACTTTTCATCCATCATGTTTGGAGAGAATCTATTGCTTGCGTGGAATTCCTAGCGAAAGTTAGGCTTTGTGCAGACTCGGTGGCCAGGTGGGATAGTGCTCGTCTTTCAATGTGTTTGGTCTTTCTCTTACTTTTTGCCGATTTGTACTTCTTTTTTTATGTTTTGAGTTTAAGGGTCCCTTATCCCCACTCCATCTATCAAGAAAAAAACAAGTAATATCTGTCTTTGCAGCATCTAGACCATTGGAAACTATTTATTGTATCATTTACTTGGAGAAACTCATTTCCTATATTAAAAAGGGATACCCATAATGTAGTCAAATCGCTTATGCGGCCCTAAGCGATGGCATAGAGCCATCGCATATAAGGGTCGCATATGCGATTGTGCCATGGCATAAATATTATTTATTATTTTAGTTTTTTTTTAAATCCAAAAAATCCCCAAAGATTCCCATATTGAAAAGGAATATGTTTGTGTTAATTTTGTGCTTTATTAATTTTGTAGTGTCTAGAATGCAAAATCAAAGTACATAATATAAGTATATATAACCCATAAGTTAGAAGGGAAAAAATAAATTTCATTGATGTTAAACAAAATAGTACAAAAATTAACATAGGAACATACAAAAAAGAAGGAAAAGAGTAAAGAAGAAAAATATTATTTAAGTAAAAGTACCCAAACATTTGTTCCTACTTCCTACTGGTATTGCATACCGGCCAAAAAATTCTACACATTGGTTTCTAACCCACGATGGTACATCTCCACCTTCACCTCCACCATCGTCGTCACTTGCATTGTTCTCATCATCCGAATCGTCTTCTTCTTCAACATATTGTTCTTCCTCCTCGGTTTCTTCACCATCCGATCTTACTAAGACGGTATCTATATCGTCTATGGGTGCTTCTTCATGTATCTCTTCTTCTTTTTGACGCAAGCGTGAGCGTGAGCTACCTTCCCCCGCTGCCAATCTTCTCCTCCGCTCGGTAAGAAGCTCATCTCCAAAAGCGGCCTCTTCCACTTGCTTCCAAGTAAAATCCTCATCCGCAAAGACTCACTCATCGGAGACATCCGCCATCCAAGGAGAATCGAGTAGCAAGTCTTTGAGAGAGATGGGATCATAGTATCCCAGATGTTGTCGATATTTTAGGAAGAGATCCCGTAGCTTTTGGTTGTATTGCACAAAGGCCAAATCATTGAGCTTTTTTTTTGCTCAAGCTTGTTCCACTTCTTTGTGTGTATCTATTTAAGAAAAACATTTAATAAATATTAATATCTATTAAAGTTTAAACAACAATTAAATTAAATTATGAGACTAAAAATGAAATTAAAAATAAACTAGTTACCATCTCAAGCGTGCTCCAATTCCGTTCACACACCGAGGTGACACATGTAAGGCCGACAACCTCAACGGCCATCTTCTTCAATAAGTCACATTTTGTCATCAAATCCACTCCATAGGACAACCACCAATCGGCTACAAACGATAGTATTAATTAGATATATTTATAGTATTAATTTAGAATAAATGAAATGTAATAAAAAATAAATCATAAACATGCTTACTAGGTATTTTGGATTCTCTTTGTCGAACCACAATTTCTCTTTCGAACATCCCTTGAGCATTCTTGTATTGGTCGAAAGAGTTGCTAATCCGATCTTGCTCGTCTTTGTTTAGAACCATCTTTTCTAAAACGTCAAGGAAACCACTAATATGTGTTGCTTCCGTCGCCTCCCGGTTTGGATAAGAAAAATAAATAGCGGGATTTAGGAGGAATGCGGCGAAATACAACGGTCTAGACAATTGGACACCCTATCTCTTCTCAACTATGTCAATAATGGGTTGAAAGAGAAGGGATTTGTACGTATTACTAGATTTAATTTTTTCTATAGTTTTCTCCATAAAACTATAGATATAGCCCATAGCGGGCTTCTCATCACCATCAACCAATCGTAATACTTCTACGATTGGTTGCGAATCTTTAAGTGACTGAGCAACATTATTCCAAAAAAGTTGGTTAAGATGGTTTGTGTCACCCACTTTCCTTCGGCCTTCTTTGACTAAACTCCATTCCTCAAATTAGTGGAAGTTACGAAGCTCTTCTCTTTTAACATATATGCTTTGTAATGTCAAGAAGGCCTTAGTAAAACTGGCGATGACGCAAATTACCCCCAATTGCATTACGCATGTAGTAGAGTAGAAGTATATGTTTATACATATACAGTACTACCTTCCTAGCCGTAGCTACGATTTTAACATACACTTTTCATATGTCGTACAAGATTAAGTCTAAGCTATGGGTCGCACATGGAGTCCAATATATGTTTGATTTCCGTTCCATTATTAGTCTACCTGCAGCCACCAAGTTTGTTGCATTGTCCGTGACAACTTGGACAACATATTGTGCACCAATGTCCTTTTCTATCACCTCATCTATGAGGGAAAATAAGTATTTGACCGTGTGAGAATGGGTTGAAGCATCTACGGATTTAATGAACATAGTTCCAGTAGGACAATTTGCCAAAAAGTTGATGATTGACCTACCGGCCCTATTGGTCCAACCGTCGGTCATTAGTGAGCATCTATATGTCTTCCAATCCTCTCAATACTCCTCGAGAAAGGTTTTTGTGAAGACTACCTCTTTTTTAAGACATGTGTCTTATCTCATGATACGAGGGAGGTTTTAGGCCAGGTCCAAATTGTCCAAGACCTTTAACCATTACTTTGAAGCTCTTTAACTTTACAGTATTGAATGCAATACCGGCTTGGTACATTCACTTAGCCACGTACATGGGTCAAAATATCGTCCGATACCGATACGTATCGGACGATACGTATCGGTTTTGGAGGTCACCTGTACGATACATAGGGTATGTATCGTACCTCATATAAAATAACTAAATTATTGTCCGATACGGGAAAAAATCGTCCGTATCGGATGATACATTGAAATTATCGGACGATTATTTCAATGTATCATCCGATAATTTGAATAAAAAATGAAAAAATAAAAATTCAAATTATCGTCCGATATCGTTCAAATTATCGTTCGTATTAGACGATACATTCAAATTATCGGACGATAATTTCAAATTATCGGATTATCGTCCGATAATTTGAATATATCGTGGGCCCCACCCTTTGACCGACTAAAGGGTCGGGTTCACCCATTTTTCTCCCTTCTTCTTCCTTTCTTCTTCCTTTCTTCTTCCTTCTTCCTCCTCTCTCATTTTTGGGTTATTTGTACCCTAAATCACCGCCGAATCGTAAAAAAAATCACGGGATCAACGTAGAAGGTACGTGTTTATCATTTTAATATCATTTTAAATACTAAAATAAGGTAGATCTACCTAATTTAAGGGTAGATTTACCTTATTTAAGGATAGATCTACCTTATATAAGTGTAGATCTACCTTATTTAAGGGTTTATATAAGTGTAGATCTACCTTATATAAGTGTAGATCTACCTTATTTAAGGGTAGATCTACCATATTTAATAGGTAAAAAATAATTAAAATATTTAAATTATTTAAATTAAGAAGAGGGAAAAAATTATTTAAAATATTTAAATTAATTAAAATTATGAGTCAAAAATAATATAAATAATTATAATTATGGGTCACATGTAATCAATATGGGTCACATATAATATGGGTCATATATAATTAATAAAATAATGGGGTCAATATGGGTCACATATAATTTAAACTTAAAATTAATATGGGTCACATATAATTAAATTTATGGGTCACATATTAAATTATATGACCCATATTAATTTTAATAATAATTTTAATTATATGTGACCCATATTGATTATATATGACCGTCACATATAATTAAAATAATTAATATTATGAGATATGTCCCATAAAATATTAGAATAATATGGAATAAATATTCAAAAATTATAATAATATCAAATAAATATTAAAAAATTATAATAATATCAAATAAATTTGGTAAAATATGATCTAATCTTTTAAAAATTAGAATAATATAAAATAAAATTTCAAATGTAATCTAAATTTTATAAAAATTAGAATAATATCAAATAAATTTAATAAAATATAATCTAATATTTTTAAAATAGCAATAATTAAAAAATAAATTTTATTTTCAAGTGTAAATTAGATGTTTACTTTAATGCAATCGTTTGCTCATTCATGCAGGTGAAATAAATAAATATGGTACGATCGATGATCGAAAGCGTGCAATACTGATGCTGACAATAGATGGTAATAGACTCCAGATACAATGTAAGCTGTGAAAAAAAACTGCTGGGAGGAGGTATCACACGGTTAAAGGAGCATTTGGCTCACGTAAAGGGAGAGACAAGAGGGTGTCCCAAAGGTACCCCAGAAGTAAAAGAAAATATCAGAGCTAGTTTACAAGCGGCAAAGGGAAAGAAAAAAGCTGAAGCCGATCGTGATAGGGAAATGTATAAGAGAATCAGGAGGTCAGATCCAAAGTTTACATCAGCTGCACCTGAGGATGATGAGGATGAGCAGATAGTGAGAGCTATGAGAGAAAGTGCCAGAGAAGCACAACAGCGGCGAGATCAGGAAGAAGTCGATTATCGGTTTCGGTCCAAGTTGAGGGGCCCATCCATGCCTGCTACCGGTGGTGGATCTAGTCATAGGCCATATGTTGTTGAGGATGATGAGGATGTTGAGCGATCACGGATGCGTGAGTCGACATCCGAGAGATTATAGGCCTACTAGCCGTACTCATTATGGATCCATTCATGTATCGCACTGAAAGCTCCAAACAAACCAAATTGAGTGCAATCTCACTTACAAAAATGGGGAAGAAGCTTGAAAAATCCATTGCCAAGTTTTTTATATACAACCACATTCCGAGCCAAGTAGCAAAGTAGCCGTACTTCAAAAGCATGATTGATACAAGTGCAGAAGTTGGTCCAGGAGTTAAAAAGCCTTCTCCATACGAAATATTTGGGCCCTTACTAACAGATGAGTACGATGAGATAACTGCTTATGTAAAAAGCTTTGAGGATGTATGGGATGAGAGAGGTTGCACAATTATGTGCGATGGATGGGCTGGTCCCACAAAAAAGAGTTTGATCAACTTTTTGGTTTACAGCGATGCCGGGACAGTATTTTTGAAATCAGTTGATGCTTCTAGACACGTAAAGAATGGATATGGTAGTTCAAGAGGTTGGAGAGCAGCGGGTTGTGCAGGTGGTAACAGATAATGCAGCAAATTACAAAGCCGCTGGATTAAAACTAATGACGAAGAGACGTCACCTGCCATCGTGGACCTCATTCTTGAGGATTTAGGAAAGAGAAGCAAGGCACAGGCAACTATTCAGAAGGAAACGATTACTTTCTACCTGTACAACAGTGGCAAGCTGGTCAATTTAATGAGAGCCTTCACGAACAATGAGTTGCTCCGACCTGCGATTACACGTTTTGCAACACAGTTCTTAGCCCTACAGAGTTTGGCTAGATATAGGCGTGAGCTGAAAAGCATGGTGTAGTCGGAAGAATGGAATCAACATGAAATAGGACTCCCACGAGCAAAGAGACTAGCTTGCACTGAAGTTGCTGACTTGATCTACAGCACACAGTTTTGGGCAGATGTCGACCACCTGATCGCCGTCACTACCCCGTTGGTGCAAGTGTTGAGATTGGTTGCTGGTGATGAGAAACCAGCGATGGGGTATGTTTATGAGTCAATGGATAAGGCAAAATTGGCTATAAAAATCAAATGCCCTACAAAATATAAACGATACTGGGCGATTATCGACAAGAGGTGGGATGCACAATTTCACCAGTACTTGCATGCAACAGGTATAACATGTTGCACAATTATGTAGTGATTTTTATTTATTTATTCATTATTTTTATATACTGATGAAATTGCTCATATTTGATGTGTAGCAAACTACTTGAATCCAACCTTCCAGTATACGCGACGCTTCGAGCTGAGTGACACTGATGAAGTGTATACCGGTTTGCTGAATGTAATCCAAAGAATGCTCCCTGAGTTGGCAGACCAAGGTCAAGCCATAAGAAATGTGAGTAATCATAGTATCATACCTTATAACTAATAGGTCAAATGTCATGTGATATTATCATCTACTTATTGATATGTGCCTCACTGTATTTCATCTTTATAGATTGACATGTTTCACAAGAGACATGGGTCATTTGAGACCCTGTTAGCGCAATCCCAAATTAAACACGACAAACCCGCTGATTGGTGGATGCATTATGGAGGTGATGGTCCGATATTGAGGCGGGTAGCAATGAGGGTATTGTCGCAAACGTGTTCCTCATCCAACTGCTAGCGGAATTGGAGCACTTTCTCTCTCATTCATACTAAGACAAGGAATAGACTAACTATGGACCGATTGGAAAAATTAGTCTACTGCCACTACAACATGCGATTAAGGGTCAGGAATATACAGAGGACCAACCGTAGTAAGCAATTATATGAAGTCTTAGATCCTCAATTATATGAAGTCTTACTTATATATTATACTAATTCATCTATCATATTCTACCTTGCAGACAGTGAATATTTTGATCCCATCCAGTTGGATTATATATTCGAGGAGGATGACCCTTTGAATCAATGGATCGAAGAGAGAGAAGAGCCAGTTTTGGATACTGAGAGCACTGAATGGCTGGACAATGCTGAAAGAGTAGCGGAGTGAGCTTCCCAACCAAATGAGGCGAAAAAGAAGGTTGAATCGTCATTCAGTGGTTGGATCTGATGACGAAACGCAGCCCGGTAGTGATGATGGGAGTGGTGAGGATGATGGTGAAGGGGACGTTGGCACTAATGGTGGAGGGGAGGATGCTGGTACCTCTGATCCTTATAGAGATATGGCGGCATGGGACGATGACTCAACACCGTTAACACAGTTCAACACTCCTACATTTAGAATGGGAGGGGTTGAAGGAAGAGGAGCGTCAGAATCATATCAAACACCACCACCACCACCACAAGGTCCACAAGATGATACAGATATGGGTTATATGACTTCTAGCTTCGGGGGATTCAGTTTGCAAAATACCGAAGATTCAAAGAATTAGTAACCCATACCAACCACAACAAACCTACTCGGTGCCATATGATTTATGATTTCGCTGGTCGATTTTTTGGAGGTCGGCCTTTACGCATTGCTACTCGAGCCATATTCATGGGTATCAATATGGCCAACATTATAGGCAAAGGAAATTTGGAAAGCTCATGATGAGGGCCAAGAACTACCACGAAATTCAATGTGGGGCTCTAAAGTAAGTTTCTCATATAAAATTAAATTTATTTTTATCAACATAGTTATTAATTTTGACAATATATAATTTATTTTTGTCAATATACATTGTAATTTAGTTTATGCGTGGCTGCGTCGATCAAATTATGAAATATTGTTAATAAAATAGGCATGTGATCAGTTGATCAAAAATAATGTTAGAAGATCTATTACATTAAGTCAAAAATGTGATCTTAAGTCAAAAATAAGTCACAAAATAGGCATGTGACTTGGGTTAAGTCGCAAAATAGGCATGTAACTTATATATTCATCCAAATAATGCATCAAATAAGTCAAAAATAGTTGAAATAAATACAAAATAAATAAATATAATTTTTCAAATTTTTTTGGAATTTTTTCAGATTTTTTTGAGAATTTTTTTTTTTTTTTGAATGTACCAAACCGATACATTCAATGTATCGCCGATACGTTGAATGTATCGGACGATACCCGATACGTATCGTCCTGGAGGTCAGGACGATACGTATCGGATTTCCGGTATTTTGACCCATGGCCACGTATTGAATGGTCTCGGATCGGTTCTTAACTTTAAACCTATTTTCTATAGTGGTTTGGGCCGGGAACTTACCCCTAGCGTCTACCACATCCTCGGGATGTGGTCTACGAGAGAATAATTTGTCTATTCCCTACCCCTTTCCACCACGTACACATTTAGGAGGTGGTGGTCTTTCACTACGAGCCGTGGAGGGAGTGGATTTATCATGTTCTTCCTCATCTTCATCAACATCATAGTATTGTTGTAAAATTACTTCGTCATTATGTTTTGACCTCGAAGTCTTATCCATCCATTGCAAGATCTCTTTTCGAATCTCCAGCGTGACATTTGGACATGCCTTTGCATTCGATCCGGGTTGCCAAGCAAGATGTTGCTTGTGTCTCCCTATTCCCCTCATGCTTCATGGGTGCATAGGGTACATTGGACCTTATTTTTTTCGGTTACACTTTTGTAACGTCCATATTTCCAACGCGGATGGGAAGAATTTGTCAGCCTAAGAGCGTCATTCAAAGACATAGACATAATGACAACGTAATTTCAAGAAGTGGGTGGGTAAAGAGATTAACAACCACACTAAAAAAAATGAAAAAATGAAAGAAATGAGGTGTAATAAAAGGAGGAAAAACACAAAATTTAATAGAAATTAAAAATTATGTTCAACTCTTATCTCTTGATTCTTGAAGTGATTCCTCCCTCTTTGCTTGAAGAATGATGGAATGCCAAATTGCCAATGAAGATTGAAGCTCTTAACTCTTCACTTAGTTAACTAGTAACTACAAAATAGAGTAAAAGAAATTATGAACAAACATTTGAGAGAGAGAGAAAGAGAGCACTAAAAACTCAAAAATGAGACCAAAGAGACATAAATCATACCTTGGATGGATGTGGTATGGATTAGAAAGAGGAATCCCCCATTTATAGGCCTTGGGAAGGCCTAAAAAGCAATATATATATATATAACCTCCAATGGTCATAAATATGACCGTTGGAGGTGTATGCTATTGCATATAGTGTATGCAATGGCATACATGTTCTTGTCGCATATGCCATCATGGCATAGGCGATAGAGCCATTTAAAATGGCATATGCGATCGCAAACTCGGAGGATCTCACGTCATGATTCAGCCTGGTGGAAAGTAGTGAAGGGATCTCTCAAAGATTTTTAGAAAATAATTTCTTTCAGTTGGGGTGATGGTCAGCAGATCTGCTTTTGGAAGGATAGATGGGTTGGGGATCACCCAGTACAGACTGCCTTCCCAAGAATTTACATGCTTTCAGATTAAAAGGATGTGGTTATTAGGGACTTTCTCTAGATGGGTAATGGAAGTCAAGTTTGGAATGTGAGTACTCAGCGAAATTTTTGGGATTGGGAGATGGAGTTTGAGAATTTAATGGCGACTCTTCAGGGGATGACTCCCAACATCGCTAATAGGGACCGAAGAATTTGGGAAAATACCGTAAAGGGCATTTTCTCGGAGAAATCTTTCTATGATTCTCTTCTGCGTAATGATGGGAATCACAATTCTCACAGATGGACGGGTTTTTGGAAGGTTAAAATTCCACCGAAGGTGAAGTTTTTCTCTTGGTCGGTGGTTTGAGGTAGAATCCTGACTAGGGATCAGTTGGTGAGAAGAAATATTTAGGTCCTTAAGAAATGCCTTCTTTGCATGAGGGGGAGGAAATCTGCGTCGCATACTTTGTTGCATTGCCCTTTCTCTCGAACCATCTGGTATAAGATTTTCTCTTTATTTCGTATTTAGGGGTTCTTCCCTACTAGTCTGTTCAGATGATAGAAATGTGGAAGAAGATTCTTGTGGAGAGTCATCAAAGGGAGTTGTGGCCTCTTATAGTTTATGCAGTTTTTTGGACTATCTAGTTGGAGAGGAATAATAGAGTTTTTAGATGAAAGGCCAAACCGTTCAAATTTGTCATTTGAGATATTAGGGATTTAGTGATTAGTTGAAATGCGGCTTTGATGGCAGATTTTTTTTATGGCTTTTAGCAGTTTCTTATTATATGGGATAGTTTTACCCCGTAGTATCTTTTGGGCTCTATCTGGATGATGGGGTTTCTCTTTGCTCTGTGGTCCTGCTTTGCTTCCTGGGTGAGTTTCTTTCGGGGGGGTTCTCTTTTCTTGGGTAGTTCATTACTACCCACCAGGGTATGTACTCTGTCTTTGTTTTTCTTTTTAATATATTTGCTTTGTTATTGTCTCAAAAAAAAAAAAAAAAAAAAAAAAGCTAGGTTGAGAAAGAAATCTCTCCTTGACAAAAATAATCCTCCCCCTTTTCATGTTGTTCTTGTTGGTTGGGGTGAAGACTTATGGGAGATTATTAGTAGAAATAATGTGGAGGCACCACAAAATACTCCGGAATCTATCTGTAAGAGATCTATTTCTCATGGATTATTCGAACACATCATGGGATGTAATTCGGCTAGTAATATTGGGACCACTCTTGATGGGTTGTTCAATAAGGACATTGCTCGTTTGCAATTGTTGGAAAATGAGTTGGCAAATACAACTCAAGGAGATATTTGTATTTGTCAATTCTTCTTGAAGATCAAGAATCTTTGCTCGGAAATTTCTATTCTTGATCTGGTGGAACCTATCTCGGCGGCACGGATGAAATGTCATATTATTCATAGGTGAAAAAGGGAGTGCATTCCCTATGTTACTTCCATTCAAGGATGGGCTACTCAACCCTCCTTAGTGGAGTTTGAGAGTCTCCTCACACGCAAGAATCACGAAGTCTCTATTTTGGGAATTGATGGAGACGCTCTATTTCCAAATAAGAAGAAAGTTGTTAGTAAAGGAAAACAGAAAGATAAGAGTTTCAAAAATTTTGAATATGATACATCTAGTAAGCATGGTGATGATGAAGCGTCATCTAAGAAGCGAGATGGAAATCGAAAATGTGTCAAGTGTTACTGGCAATGTAGTCAAATGGCATATGCGACCCTATGCGATGGAATAGGGCAATCACATATGCGGGTCGCATATCCAATAATGCAATGCCATAATTTTTTTTTCAAAAAAAATCCCAAAAAATCCCCAAAGTTCCCCATATTGATCAATATATTGTGTTAATTTTATGCTCTACTAATTTTGTAGTGTCTAGAATGCAAAATAAAAGTATATAACCCATAAGTTAGAAGGAAAAATATAAATTCCAAATGACTAGCTCATTGTATTCCGCCAGAGTCCTCCTAAATCTCGTGGTTTATTTCTCTTAACCGGGAAGCGGCGGAAGCAAATACATATTAGTGGCTTCCTTGATGTTTTAGAAAAAATGGTTCCGAACAAAGGCGAGCAAGATCGGATTAGCAAGTCTTTCGACTGATACAAGAATGGTCAAAAGATGTTCGGAAGAAAAATTGTGGTACGACAAAAAGAATCCAAAATACCTAGTAAGCAATTTTATGGTTTATTTTTTATTACATTTCTTTTTTGCAAATTTGTAATTAAATAATCCATCTCTTTATATATATATATATATATAATCTAATTAATACTATAGTTTGTAGTCGATTGGTGGTTGTCCCATGGAGTGGATTCGGTGACAAAATGTGAATTATTGAAGAAGATGGTCGTTAAGGTTCTTAACCTTACATGTGCCGGTTCAGCATATGAACGAAATTTGAGCACGTTTGAGATGGTAACTAGTTTATTTTTATTTCATTTTTAGTTTCGTAAGTTTAATTTAATTGTTGTTTAAATTTTAATAGATATTAATATTTATTAAATGTTTCTCTTAAATAGATACACACGAAGAAGCGGAACAAGCTTGAGCATAAAAAGTTAAATGATTTGGTCTTTGTGCAATATAACTATAAGCTACGGGATCGCTTCCTAAAATATCGGCAACATCCCGAGGCACCATGATCTCATCTCTCTCAAAGACTTGTCAACCGATTCTCCTTTGATAGCGGATGCCTTCGATGAGCTAGTCTTTGGGCATGAGGATCTTACGTGGAAACAAGTAGAAGAGGCCGCTTTTGGAGATAAGCTTCCTACATGGCAGAGGAGAAGATCGACAGCGGGGGAAGGTAGTCACGTTCACGCTTGTATCAAGAAGAAGAAGACGAGATACATAAAGAAGCACCCATAGACGATATAGATACCGTCTTAGTGAGATCGGATGATGAAGAAACCTAGGAAGAACAATATGTTGAAGATGGAGACGATTCGGATGATGACGACAATGCAAGTGACGAGGATGGTGGAGGTGCAGATGTACCACTATGGGTTAGAGAGCACTGTGTAGAATTTTTGGCCGGCACATAATATCATTACGAAGTAGGAACAAATGTAAAAATACTTAAATAATATTTTTTTTCTTTAGTCTTTTTCTTCTTTTTTGTATGTTCCTATGTTCATTTTTGTACAATTTTATTTAACATCAATGAAATTTATATTTTCCCTTCTAACTTATGGGTTATCTACTTATCTTATATACTTTTATTCCGTAGTCTAGACACTACAAAGTTAATAGAGCACAAAATTAATACAAAACATATATTATACACTTTTGAAATTTTTTAGGATTTTTGAGGAATGTTTTGGGTTTTTTTGAAAAAATAAATAAATAATTTATGCCATCGCATAGAATCACATATGCGATTTGACAACAGTGGCAATTAGTGACCCATATGTTTTCCAATCCTCTCGATACTCCTTCAGAAAGGCTTTTGTGAAGTCTACCTCCTTTTTAAGACATGCTTGTCTTATTTGATGATATGATGGAGGTTTTAGGCCAGGTCCAAATAATCCAAGAGCTTCAACTATCACTTTGAAACTCTTTAACTTTACGGTATTGAATGCAATATCGGCTTGATACATCTACTTAGCCACGTATTGACTAGTGGCGGATCGGTCCTTACCTTTAAACTTATTTTCTATAGTGGTTTGGGATGGACCCTTACCCCTAGCATCTACCACAAACTCGGAATGTGGTCTACAAGAGAAGAATTTGTTTATTCTCTTCCCCTAGCATCTACCACAAACTCGGGATGTGGTCTACAAGAGAAGAATTTGTTTATTCTCTTTTAAGAGTTGGTGATCGTCCAGTATGAGCCATGGAGGGAGTAGATCTATCATGTTCTTCCTCATCTTCATCTACATCATAGTATTGTTGTAAAATCACTTCGTCATTATGTTTCGTCCTCGAAGTCTTATCCATCCATTCCAAGATCTCTTTTCGAATCTCCGGTGTGACATTTGGACATGCATTCGCATTCGATTCGGGTTGTCAAGCAAGATGTTCCTTGTGTTTCCCTATTCCCCCCATGTTTACATAGGTGCACACTGTACATTGAACCTTATTTTTTTCGATTACACTCTTGTAACGTCCATATTTTCAACCCGGATCGGCGGAATATGTCGGCCTAAGAGAGTCGTTTGAGGACGTAGACATAATGATAATGCAATTTAAAGCAGTGGGTGGGATGGTGGGTAGAGAGATTAATAACCACACTCAATAAATTAAAAAATGAAAGAAATGAGGTGCGATAAAAGGAGGAAAAATAATCAAATAAAATTTAATGGGAATTAGAAATTAATTACAACTCTTGTCTCTTGATTCTTGAAGTGATTCCTCCCTCTTTGGTTGAAGAATGAAGATTGAAGCTTTAACCTCTTAACTCTCTACTTAGTTAACTACAAAATAAAGCAAAAGAAATTATGAATAAAGAATGAAGAGAGAGAGAGAGAGTAAGAGGGCACTAAAAATTCAAAAAATAGGCCAAAGAGACAAGCCATACCTTGGATGGATGTGGTATGGATTAGGAAGAGGAAACCCTCATTTATAGGCTTTGGGGAGGCCTAAAAAGCAAAAATAAAAATAAAAAAAGTCCCAACGGTCACAAATATGACCGTTGGAGAAGTATGTCATCACATATACATGTATTCGATGGCATACATATTCCTGTCGCATATGCCATCATGGCATGTGCGACAGTGCCATTTAAAATGGCATATGCGATCGCATATGACATCACTGGTTACCGGTGTGGTAAACTTGGACACATAAGAAAGAATTGCCGTGTGAAATTCAAAGGCGGAAATGTAGCCGAGAAGGAAGGTGAACCTAAGGGTGATGAGGAGTGGGGAAAGTGCTTTATGGCGGAAACCACTACGATTGATGCATTGACATCAATAAATTTTGAGAACAAACGGATTGTTGATTCGGGCTGTAAACAACATCATATCGGAGACGATTCTATGCTCCCAAGCTTCCCAGACTACAATGCCATGATGCAATTATCACGACGGACAACTTCGTTCATCTTGTTGAGAAGGAAGGGGTCGTTACCATTAAAGGTGATGGAAATAATCACATCACTCTTGATAGTGTTTTTCAAGTACCCAATATGAAGAAAAATCTCTTTTCAGTGGCCAATGCCATTGATAAGGGTCACTATGTCATATTCGGGCCTAAAGACGTGAAGTTTCTTCGGAATATTAGAAACTTGAAGGTGGACATCGTTCATATGAGTAACGAGGTAAGAGAGTTAAAGATTTATTTGGTATATCATCTACTACACCATATGTTGATAAAATGAGTACAAATGATGGAGCATCAATTTGATATGCTAGATTGAGGCATCTTAGCATGGATAAATTGAAAGCTATGGTATCAAAAAATTTGGTGAATGGGCTGCCGACGTTGACTACCTTTGATAATGGTGAAGTGTGTGAAAGGTGTGTCAATATGGTAAGGCACATCGCCTTCCATTTGATAAGTCATTTTCCAAGTGCAAAGCTCCATTAGAACTTATCCATAGTGATTTAATGGGACCTTGTGTGACTCCCTCAAATTCGGGCTTTCCGCTACAGGTTAATATTTGTTGATGATTTTACAAGGTACACTTAGGTTTATCTTGTTAAGGAAAAATCAGAGTTATTTTTAAAAGGTGTTCTTGAAAGAAAATTAAAAGGTTGAGAACCGATATTGGGGGAGAATTTACCTCAAATGACTTTCTAACATTTTATAAGGAAAAGTGGAATTAAAAGAGAGCTTTCATGTGCCTACACACCACAGCAAAATGGGGTGGCCGAAAGAAGATTAGGCATATTGTGGAAACTTGCAACAGTTGGCTACATGCAAAGAAATTACCTAAGGCTCTATGGGTGAAGAGTATGACATGTGCCACTTATGTGATTAATTGGGTACCTCTTAGCCCGGTTGACATGAGATCACCATATGAGTTAATGTTTGGGGAGAAGCCTAGTGTCAAACATTTTATAGTCTTTAGTTCTATTTGCTATGTTCATACGCCGGATGCCATAAGAACCAAGTTGGATGCGAAGGCTACGAAATGCATTTTTATTGGTTATAATGAAAGAAAGGGTGGAAGTGCATGGATTTGAAAATGCATAATTTTGTTGTTTCTCGGGATGTTGTGTTTGATGAAGTCTCTTCATATTATAAAGTGGATAATGCTATCATGGAAAGTGTTGGTGGTAACACTCATGATGGTGTTGAGTCATAAAGGGAAGTTAGCTTACCAATGACACTAAGTGCTCCTACGTTATCGGATAGCTCCTCTTCTTCATCTATGGGGGAGCATGGTGATAGGGGAGCAGTTGAGAACCATGAGGTGCATGATAATGAGGAAGTGGTAAGTGCAACGTCTCTTAGAATATCAAAGAGAAAAATTGTTTTGCTGGCTCGGTATAGGGATGAATATTTTGTAAGTGTGCATTCATGTTTTCTTGCTAGCCCTATTGATGATGAACCCTCTAGTTATGATGAAGCTAAAGGTGTTAAAGAAAAGGATGGTGCTATGGATGAAGAGATGGCTGCTCTTGAAAAAAATCAAAGATGCGATCTTGTACCGAAGCCTAAAGATGTGAAACCCATACTTGTGAGTTTACAAAATTAAACGAAAGGCCGATGGAAGTATTGATAGGTATAACGCAAGGTTCGTTGCTAGTGGATTCTCTCAAAAATATGGGGAGGATTATGAAGAAACTTTTAGTCCCGTAGCAAAGAAGACTTCAGTTCGGGAAGTTATCTCTTTCGTAGCATATCATGGGTGGAAGCTATAACAATTTCATGTGAAAAATGCGTTCTTATATGGTGAGATTGATAAAGACATTTATATGAAGCAGCCACATGGTTATATTTCTCATGCACATCCTGAGTATGTGTGCAAACTCAAGAAGGCTCTATATGGTTTAAAACAAGTCCCTAGAGCTTGGTACGGTAAGATTGCCGAATACTCGCAATTTTGTGGTTATTTTGCTTCTAACTCAGATTCTAGTTTGTTTTTTAAGAAGCATGGCAGGTTGCATGTCATAGTTTTATTGTTTGTGGATGACATGATTTTTTCCGGCAATGATGATGATGAAGTTGCAAAGCTTTGGGCGGAACTCTCTATTCGATTTGAGATGAAAGACTCGAGTGAGCTTAATCACTTCCTTGGCATGGAAGTGAATTCGTCATAGTTCTATTGTTTGTGGATGACATGATTGTTTCTGGCAATGATGATGATGAAGTTGCAAAGCTTTGGGTGGAACTCTCTATTCGATTTGAGATGAAAGACTCGGGTGAGCTTAATCACTTCCTTGGCGTGGAAGTGAATTCCATGAAAGATGAATTTTTTTTATCACGATAAGGCTATGCAGAAACGATTGTAGACAAATTTGAAATGAAACCAAAGTAAATGGTGTTTCACCCCTCTTGATGCTAACAAAAAGCTAAGGCGTGAAGAAGGCAAGCTTCTTCCGGATCCTCAACCTTTTCGGGCTCTTGTGGGTAGTTTAATTTACTTAACTATTACAAGACCCGACATTGCATTCTCGGTTAGACTTGTTAGCCGTTACATGCAAACTCCTTGAAAGCCACATTTGGAAGCGACAAAACAGGTCTCAAAGTGGTGATTTAGATGACCGGTAATCTACTTCTGATTATGTTTTCTCATGTGGTTCGGCTAGTGTTTCATGGTGTAGCAAGAAGTAAGATTCGGTATCTCTTTCTACAACAGAGGCAGAAAACAAGGCGGCCTCTCTTGCTGCACAAGAATGTATATGGCTACGTCATTTAATCGAGGGTTTTTCTTCACCAATCCACAAACCTACAACCATTTGTTGTGACAACCAACGTACTCGTAAGCTTGCAACAAATTCGTTTTGCCACGCAAGGACCAAGCATATTGAAATTGAACATCATTTTATTCGTGAAAAAGTGTTCATCGGGGCCAATGATGTTTTGGAGGTGAGGAGTATCAATAATATTGCAAATATTTTCACCAAGTCACTTGCCAAAGGACCTTTTGAATCCCTTAGAGTCGAACTTGGTATCGTTTATAGAAAATCACTTCAAGGGGGAGTGCTAAAATGTTTGAAATGTTTTTTTAGAATTAGTTTAGCTTTTATTTTATTTTTATTTTTATTTTGAGTGATGTTGTGAGGTTACTTGTATATTTGTGTGGACCCCACTTGCACATGTTGGATGCCACTTGTCATTCTCTCACTCCTTCCCACCTAACCTTTCCGTTTACCCATGTTGACCACATCATTATCCTCACCATCATTAAGGGCCTTTGTAATTCTCAATACAACTACTTCATCTTCCTATACACTTCATCATGTTCTATACAACCTATTCCCTTCCCCACAAGTCACAATTAATTATCATCATTTTTCATATTTCATTTCATCTTCCAAAGTTCCATTTTCATATGCCTTCATTGCACCCATTGAAAATCATGTGTATCTTTGTATACATGTGTGAGAATGTGCTGGAAACCTATCATAATACCTATATATACATGTGTTTTCCTTGAAGAACCAAGTCCATATAACCTTTCTTTAACCATTAAGATTGAGTGGAATTTCAACATCTCATCCCTTGTGCAAGTGAGAGTATTTTATCAAGTGTTTTAGTTTCATTTCTTGTAATGTTCATTATTGAATGATAATTACATTTTCATCCCCATATCTTCATCTTTTGATATTTGTTCTTTATTTGGTTGTTAGTCATTGGGCTAGTGTAACTTTGTTGCACTACTTGAGAATCGCTTATCCGGATATTGGATATCATATTTCTCTACATAGAGGAATTGGGCTGCAAAATAAGTAATATTTTTTTTGTTCGATCATAGGTAATATTGAAAAACCATGTTTTACTGATTGGTAAAAATTAGTTACCTTTCATTACATTTCTTACGTTCAATCCCAGATTACAAGCGAAAAAATATCTTTGAGGTAATAACGCAAACTACTATCCTTATCATGATAAACCATCCATTTAAGTCACTACCAATCTCAATCTTCTTTAGTTGCCATCAAATGCATTATGATTAAAATTTTGAAGTGAGTTCAACCGCTTTGCTACGAAACAATCCATTAATAATAGTTGAGGATGAATCTTATAATCTCAAGTAGACGTCAAGGGCTATCGAGCCCACCAATATACCAAAGTAGTCCCTAAACTGAGTGGGATCCACATATGTAAAGGACAAATGTGAGACATTTCAAAGTTCATAATTAAATTGCATGGTAAAGAAGTGGTCAAATAAGTCTTTTCAAGACTCACCTCCAACACCATAACCCCAGAACCTTCGCCTATGCTGTAATTTGAAATATATCATATGGATAAGGGGATCAAAATAAGCAAAATAGATACAACAGCACAGTAAAATATTAGCTATATTGGCTTACACAAATCCATCTCGGCCACAGTCGAAAGGCCGTGAAGATTCTTTTGGGAGAAAGTTATACTTTGTAGTCAATGCCCTTGACCTGCATAAGAACATAAGATTTATTCTTGTTGATATGCTAAAGTCATCAACTATGCAGAAAAGCAAATGAACTCAAAACATATTAGGGGCAATAAGAATAAACTAATAAAATAAGAATGCATGACATAGCACTTGAAGTGCTTCCTGTTGAACCAGTTCCTGACAGTGCTTCCTGTTGAACCAGTTCCTGACAATCAGTTTAGTACATAGAAAACTAAAGAAGGCTTTCTATGAACGAAACAGGTATACTGGCAAGGTTTGAAAAGTTTGGTGAGATCATAGAAATCAATTTCATCGAGGTCACAGACATTTTCGTGATTACAAACAAAAATATATAAGGGTAAATGGGATTTGACCTCCCCATTACAGATAGAGTCATGACCAGCCCACTTTTAGAACACATGGAACATGTTTTGAGCAATTAAAGTCATCATTGGCAGCTACCATGATGCCAAAACTCACTCATGTGGGGGGGGGGGGGGGTTGAACAATCAGATCTACGCCCTCTAAAAATGTATGGTTGTGCACATTTTTTTAACAGCAAAGATTTAAGTTCACCAATAAGATGGCTCCGATCCTCTCATAAGCATGATCCTTTGGCTGCCACATGTGCCAATGATGGGTTTGGACTAGTTGGAATGATTACAGATGTGTGCCACTTGGCATAAATATGCGCTCTCAAGGCCCTATCTGTGTACAAGCTGGTCAGCAGAGTTGCTCCCAAAATAAAGAGTACAATTTGCTACTTCTCTTGTTGAGCACATAATTTCAACAAAATGATATATATAACATTACGACTTCAAAGGTTCTCTTGAGATGAAAGCTACAAGATCACTGAAGGTATAAATCTCACAGATGTGTGTAGAAACTATTCCTATATATGATTGGCTAATCAATCAAACCATGATTGCCATGTGTCACTAAAGACCTGATACATAGAGTGCGAGTAGAGTTTCAATTCTTCGAAATTGATTCCAACTCTATAAAGTGAGGTTGGAGATGGCAAGAGCTTTGAGTCGAAGGTCTTTCAATCGAAGAGAGCATATTAAAGGGTGTCCACTTGTCCTTGGAAAACATGGAAAAAGCTTGGAAATGGGTGATGGAGGGACAGAGAGTTCTATGCTAAGTTGGAGAAAGAGTTATCCAACAAAACCTTTGAGGCTAAGACAGTGAAGACTGCTCATGAATTTTCTATCAGAGAGAGCGATTGGAGATGCCCTAAGTGCTTATCCCGGAATTTTACTTCAAGGAAAATCTGTTATGGATTGAGATGCTCTGTGAGGAAAGAAGATGGAGAAATGGGTGGATTTGGAAATTGAAACAATCTCAGCCTTTTATCACGTTATCCAAAGAGCAACTCAGTGATCTTAAGGGGGGATTGCAGTTGTGGGGAAACAAGTCTAAGAAGGTGAATGAAGAAGCAGACTGACTTAGACGTTCATTTGACGTGCTCGCATGCCGTTCTGGTTTGATGACGAAGCTATGGGTAAAGATCCTCAATGACTCATGGATTGTGGTGCTAGTTTATGAGAAATTTCTCGATGAAGAAAGATTTAAAAAGACTCATCGAGGTCTGGCAGTCCGAGGAGTTTGAGCTAAGGAGGTTTGGGCAACTCTTCTATTATTCTCTTTAGCTTTTTTGGTCATAAAGATGAGATCCGTAATATGGTTGAGAATCTTTCTGGTGATGGTCTCGAGGTTCAATTATTTGAGTGATCCCATGGCGCAATTCACTGACAATATTGGTGGGCCTAATGGGATCTGCCTTCATCTTTGGTGCGTATCGCTTCACTTATGGGATGAGTTGGTGGCCTTTCTAATGTGGACAAGGCTACAGAGGCTTTCGCTAAGGTCCAACACTCAAGAATTATGGTTGGGGGGTCAATGATACTTCAATAGGCATAGTGTTGTCTCCTTACCCTTGCTTTTTTTGACTGGTTGACTTTTCTTGGTGCTTAAGATACCATGTAAAGCATGAACATACGGTAAAGACGCATCATTTTCTGCCAATTGGAAACAACTCGTCTCCGAATTTCATCAACAAATTTCCTCCACATATCTTCATCGATCTCTTGTGGTTTGTGCTCGGAGACCCACAAGTTTTCAAATTTGGGTCGGTCTTTCCAGCAAACATGATATTTGTTGTGAGATCCTCGTGAAATGGTAGTGGTGCGTTGGCTTTTCTCTCTTCTTCATCATCTTTTCTATCAAGTCTTTATGTCTGGGACATCCTTATCTCCTTGATAATTGTTAAGTTCAGAGATATTGAAAATGGGATATATGTCAAGCTTGACCTTATATGCATTGGGCCCAAGTTTATTGATGACTTGTCAAGATCCAAACTTCTTGTATCCCAACTTATTGTAGGTTCCTCTAGGAAACCTCTAGCAACGTAGATGATATATTCTCCATTAGATTTGTTATTCCTTCGATGTGCATCTGCATTCTTCTTGTACCAGTCATAAAGTCTCTCTCAACTTGACTCTAACCTCCTCATGAAGCTCACAGATGTGATCAGTCAATGGTTTGTGTCATAACTTAGATGTTCACGATTTGGAAGGGGTACAAAATCTAGCATGTTATTTGGCGCTTTTTGTATAATCTCGACCAATGACTTTCTAGTGTATCGATTGATGGTGTTGTTGTAGGCAAACTCAGCATGAGGTAGGATCAAATGCCACTGCTTTGGCTTGTTTTTAGCGAGGCTTGGTAGAAGGCCATCAAGGCTTTCGTTCACTACTTCCATTTTCCCATCAGTTTGGGAACTATAGGCACTACTATATTGAAATTAGTCCCCATCTCGTTCCAAAGAGTACACCAAAAGCAGCTAACAATTTTTGGGTCTCAATCGGAAGTGGGCACACCATGTAGCCATACAATCTCCTTGAAAAACAAGTTAGCAACACGCGAAGCATCTAGAATAGTCGTACAAGGAATAAAGTGTCATCTTTGAAAAGCTATCAACCACTACATAAATGGAGTTTGTACCAAGTTGGATCTGTAGTAAGCTGAATATAAAGTCCATGCTAAGGTCTGTCTAGGGTAGTGTAGGAATCGACAATGGAATATAGAGACACATATTTGTATGCAACCTTTGCAAGTTGGCAAATCCTTCACTATTCGATGAAGTGAACTATATCTTGTCGATACTGTAGCCAACAGTAGTTCTCCTCCAGCAATGCAACCGACTTCTCCTTTCTGAAATGACCACATAGACCACCACTGTAAAGTCCAGCATAGATCCTTCCAGAAAATCAAGTTAATGAGGTGGAGTTAGGGTGATAAAGTTAGGGAGGGTTTTAGAGGAAATGAGAGACGAGAAAATTAGGGTTGTGTATTAGATTCGCTCATACCCTTAATTCATTAATATATATATACTTCTTGACAAGAAAATATGTTCATCACTAATACATAATGACCCACATAAAGAAAGTTATGCACTCACCAAGATATTTCTTCCTACACACCAACACCCCCCCCCCCCCCCCCCCGCTCCTCTCAAGTTGGTGCATGGATATCTATCATGCCCAAGTTGGAAGTAATGTCTTGCAATCTAGTCTTTCCAACAACTTTAGTAAAAATCTGCAAGTTGACTTTCTGTTGCAACTTAAGGAGTACAGAGCTCATTAGATTCCGCTTTATCCCTTATAAAGTGACAGCCAACTTCTCTGTGTTATGTTGTCTCATGATAGACCGGATTATCAAGGCAACCTCATGATCCCCATATAGTCATAGGGAGATTCACATGTATTAGAAGGTCTGCAACGATAAACTGAACCCACATTCCTTCACGTCCACCTTGCGATATGGCTCTATATTCTGCTTCAGTGCGTAGTTTGACACAACGTGTTATTTCTTGCTTCTCCAGGTAACTAGGTTACCCAAGTAACGTATAACTTGTTGTGGACCTTCTATCACTAAGAGATCCAGCCCATTCTGCGTGAATAAAACCTTCGACATCAATGTGACCAAGATTTCCATATAGGACGCCTCTTCAGGAATGGATTTCAGCTGAGAATCCGAAAAACAATATCCAAATGGCAATTTCGAGGACCATGCATGTATTGGCCAACGACATTGTACAAGAAATGTCAGGTCGACTGATGGTGAGATAGATTAACTTGTCAAATAGTTGCTGATATAAGCGAATAACCTTGAGTGGTTGATCTTTTGAACTAGCGTGTTTGTAGACCAACATGTCTGTTTCCTTGAGCAGGTCTACAACATCCTTCCTTTTACGAAATGACTATCTACGATGGCCAAAGTCCTCAATATCAAACAGTTGACTCAAGTAATACTTGTCTCATAATTTCCTCTTCATCATCACCTGTGACCATGATATTAGTAACGCATCCTATGAGAACAATAAGGTGAAATCCCCTGATGGGGACATCTGATTCAAAGAACCGGCTATGATCTATCGAGGCGAAAGAAGCGTGCGAAAATATCCCAAAGGCTCCTAACTATAGAATGAAGACGTTCTGAAAAATTGAGGCACAGACATCCGTGCTCACGACATCTGTTTCCACAGACGTCCTTGAATAGAGGACCGACATCTATGAGCACAGGATGGACATCTGTGAGTCTCGTCCACAAGTTGACAGAATTATATGCTTTGGCGCAAAACTTGTCGTTTTAGAGTTTTAGTTGCTTTAGAACTTTTTTATTTCGAATTTATATTTAGTTAGGGTTTGTTTGCCTATATAAAAGCATTGTAAATACAATTTTAGGAGGATGGGTAATGAAAATCGTTTTTTGCAAATCAAGAGCTTTTATCAAAGTTTTCTTTGAGTATGCGATTCTCTCAAAACTTGAAAGAGTGATTCTTCTTTTCACGTGTGGTTTGGTGCGAGGCCAATATTTCTATCCTTCTTATCTACTTTTATCTCCATCTTATGTGTAAATTTTTGGATAATCTTCTACTTATTTTTATTCCTAAGATCCGAAATTAATTGCGTGTTTGCTTGCTCAATCTTTTTGTAACCTAACCTAAGATCGTTCAACTATCCTAACACGGGTTTCTTCTATTTGAGCCCTTTGATTTATAAATACCTAGAATCCATTTGTTGTTAATTCCGCAAGGATTCAAAAGAACCCACTTGTGAGTTCGTTCGAAGCCCTAAACTGTTGGAGATCTAGTTGTTCGCTAAGAACCCTAGTCTTCTAGATCTTATAGGGAACATACAGCGAAAGTAACATTATTTTGGACTAGATCAAAATTATTTAATTAAAATTCTCTTTATTTTTTGTGATAACTTGTAGGGAACTTCATATTTTAATTATTCATATTAATTCACAATTAATCTCAACCCATCATATTTGCATTGTGTTAGTTTATGCATCAGATTTTGTATCAAAGCTTTGTCAGTTTAGGATCGTCAGTGTTCATATTGGTTTTACATTTCATTTTCGATTGTCTTGCATCATTATTGATTTTGCTAAGGTTGTAGCCCTTATTAATGAACTTGCAACTAAGTTGACTACGAGTTAGGCAGATCTTCAAGCCCAGATGCTTGATCACCATACTCAGTTACAAAATTAGTTGCGTGATGAACAAGCCCAGCATGAGGCTCTAGTGACCCGTGTCAAGGAAATAAATAGGGTTATCACCGATGACTATTTTCGAGTCCACATCAATGATCGTAGAAGAGATGGTCCTCACCGACGCGATCTTCCACCCAATCAAGACGATAAATCATGAAGTCCGTCAAGACGGACGCTCCTACTTTTGATGGAAAAGATAACCTAAAGTCTATCTAGAATGGGCGACTAACATGGAAACCTATTTTGATTGGTATGTCATGTCCGAGGAGCGCAAAGTCCGGTTTGCCAAAGTTAAGCGTATGGGTCAAGCTAGACTTTACTGGATGGGTATAGAGCGTCGTAGACAGTCCCAGGGTCTTCTTCCCATTTCCATGTGGGCAAACATGAAGATCCAATTGAATGAGAAATATGTCCCCCTTTCCTATGATGAACGTCTTCTTGATCAGTAACAATCGCTTCTCCAAGGGAATATGTCGGTCACAAAGTACAATGATAAATTTGAGGATTTGATGTTTTAGGCTAATGTGGATGAACATGACAAAGTTACCTTATCTCGATTTCGGATGGACCTCCGCCCAAAATTGCAAAGGGAACTTATTCCATATCCTGTTACCGATCTAGAAGAGTGTTTGTCTAGAGTCGAGGAGTTAGAACGATACCTTAAGACCCCCAAACCAAACGTTTCGATACTAGTGGGTCTGGTTACAAGTCTAACTATTATGAGTCTAAGCCTAATGTCAATACCCATTCGGCTAGGTCCAATTCACTTGCCACACCGGTAACTAAAGTTGATAAGGGTAAGAATCCAATGTTAGAGGGCCCCAAGAGTGGTGGTCAAAACAAGTGCTACAAGTGTCTTGGCTTTGGGCATTTTGCAGCACAATGCCCTTCACGGAATTTGTTCATAATAGAGGAAATTGAAGATGAATAGGAAGACGGGGAAGTAGAAGTTTATGAGCCTGAATCGTTCCCTAGTGATGAGGACGATCATGTAGGGAAACAGATGGTAGCTTGTCTTAGGGAAGTCTCCTACCCCGTTGAGGAGGGTAATACCTCGCGGGCCATTGTGGTTAACTGTGCTCTATCCCAATCAAAGGAGAGTGACGACTGACACAGGGATAACAGTTTTTATATCGTAACCAAGTGTAATGAGAAAGCTTGTAGAATCATAGTCGATAGTGGAAGTTGTACCAATGTTGTTTCAGAAAGCACAATTACTCACTTGGGACCTGCACCCGTACCTCACCCGCGACCTTATAAAGTAGCATGGGTCGATTCGTCATCAATCCTAGTTTCACACAAGTGTCAGGTTCCTATATAGTTTGGTTCGTAGAAGGGCACCTTATGGGGTGATGTTGTGCATATAGATGTTGGGCATATCATCCTTGGGATGCCATGGGCTGATTCATCATTAATCCCAGTTTCACACAAGTGTCAGGTTCCTATATAGTTTGGTTCATATAAGGACACCTTATGGTGCAATGTTGTGCCTATGGCTGTTGGGCATATCATCCTTGTTGTACCATAAGGAAGTTACATTATTCGAGAGATCGAACGTGTGTTCTTTTACGCACAAAGGAAATAAGATTAAGATAAACTACCTCCTAGAGTGCCTACCGTAAAAACAAGCAAGTCAAATGATAAAGACATGGTTGAGACAGCAAAGACAACTAAGGTCATTAATATTGTTAGCCCTTTAAAGTTTGAACAAGGTGCTAAGGAAGATGACATTGTCTATGTTCTTATTACAATGGAGTCACCCAAAGAGTCGAGTGTTAAGTTTCCTAAAGAGGTTGGGCCTATGATGAGGGAGTTTCAGGATGTCTTTCCCACAGACCTCCCGAATGAATTACCACCTTTAAGGGATATTCAACACGTCATTGATTTGGTTCCCGATTCTACTTTACTTAACCCACTATCGCATGAATCCATCCGAACATTCAGAGTTGAAAAGGCAAGTTGATGACCTTCTCCAGAAGGGATTCATTAGGGAAAAGTATGAGTCCGTGTGCAGTGTCAGCGCTACTCACACCCAAGAAAGATGGGTCTTGGAGGATGTGCATCGATAGTCGCGCCATAAATAAAATTATGGTCAAATATCGGTTCCCTATACTGAGGCTAGACGACATGTTGGACATGATGGTTGGTGCCAAAATATTTTCAATCTTTGATTTGAAGGATGGATACCATCAAGTTCGAGTTCGTCCCGAGGATGAATGGAAAACTGCCTTTAAAACCAAAGATGGTTTATATGAATGGTTTGTCATGCCTTTCGGGCTCTCAAATGCCCCGGGAACATTTATGTGGATCATGACGCAAGTGTTGAGGCCTTTTATAGGCAAGTTTCTCGTGGTTTACTTCAATGATATCCTTATTTATAGCTGCAATAAGGAACAACGCTTAGGTCAGTTAAGGCAAGTTTGTTTGACTCTTAGAAGAGAGAAGTTATATACTTTCATGACGACTAGTGTTGTCCTTTTAGGGTTTGTCGTAACCTCTGAAGGAATGACTGCGGATCCTGAAAAGGTCAAGGTTATTGTAGAGTGGCCTAAGCCTAAGAGCATTCACGAAGTCCATAGCTTTTATGGGTTAGCCACTTTTTACAAGCGGTTCATCGGTAATTTTAATACAGTAATGAACCCTATCACCGATTGCATTTAAAAAGGAGAGTTTAAATGAACACCTATTGTGGCAAAAGCATTTAAGGAGATTAAGTCACATACGATCGTAGCTCCAGTTATGAGCCTTCTTGACTTTTCTAAAGTCTTTGAGGTGGTGTGTGACACGTTAAGAGTAGGAATTGGTGGAGTATTGAGCCAAGAGGGTCACCCTATAACTTATTTCAATGAAAAAATAAATGAGGCCAAATAGCAATATTCTACGTACGATAAGGGATTCTATGAGAGAGTACAATCTCTCAAGTATTGGAAACACTACTTATTACTGCAAGAATTTGTTCTATTCTTAGATCTTGAGGCCCTAAGATTTTTGAGCTCCCAAAAGAAGTTAAACCCGTGACATGCGAAATGGGTTGAACAACTTCAAGGGTTCACCTTTGTGCTGAAACATAGGGCTGGAGCGGAGAATATGGCTGTTGACATGCTTAGCCATAAGGTGACGACGTTGCACTCCATGAGTGTTGAGGTGACTGGATCCGAGCGTCTATTAGATGATTATCCTACGTGTCCAGATCTTGAAGAAGAGTATGCCTCACTCGTGAGTGACCAGTCTGAGAGTGTATAAGTACACCCTACAGGATAAGTAATTGTTTTTGAAACACCGCTTGTGTATTTTCCGTACTTCTCTACGAGATTTTCTCGTTTGTGAATTACACGTTGGAGGTGTTGCCGGTCATTTCGGTTGCAACAAGACTGTTGCATTGGTTGAAGATAGGTTTTACTAGCCCAATCTCGCACGAGATTCTGTCAAAATTATCAATCAATGTCGTGTTTGCAATTGGCAAAATAAATGAAGCAAAACACTGGGTTGTATACACCTTTACATGTGCCACATACTCTACGACAAAATCTATGGACTTTGTGTTAGGGCTTCCTAAAACCCTTTGAAAGCATGATTCAGTGTTTGTTGTGGTGGGCAATTTCTTGAAAATGACCCACTTCATAGCATGTTCGAAAACCTCAGATCCAAGTAATATTGCTACACTTTTCTCTAATGAGGTTGTTCGTTTGCACAGTTTGCCTAAAACCATAGTGTCGGATAGAAATGTTAAGTTTGTCAGTTATTTCTGGAAAGCATTGTGGCAGAAAATGGGGACTAGGCTTCAATTTTCATTGGTGTATCATGTTGGAGAAATTGTGAAATGTTGATCCGAAATAATATAGGGAACCGGTCCGAGGCACGAGAAATATCGCTGCCTTTAAACCAATATTTTGCCCCACCACTTCGACAAAGTGGTCACCAACAAATTACCGGCAAACTGGTTCTAGGATATAACGAACCAGCTGTGTATTCTTGTGAAGGATTCGATGAATCCAAAACTTGTGTATTTTCCAAAGAGGTGTGTCTTTTCAAAGTTGTGTCATTTCAAAAGAAGTGTCTTTCCAAAGTGGTGTCTTTTCAAAAGAAGTGCCTTTTCAAAGTGGTGACTTTTCCGAAGGGATGCCTATAGCACCTTTTCATAGGAAAAAGGAGCATTAACACACCATTTGATTTTCTATTTAAGGAATTTAAAATCATTGTTTTCATACTACATGGAGTCTCCCTTCTCTCTGGTTCCTTCTTTAAAGGTCTTAATCGAAGCGTACTTGCAATATTTAATTTTCAGATAGCGTGAACGGATTCACCAAATCCTTCACAAGAAAACACAGCTGATTCGTTGTATCCTAGAACCAGTTTGCCGGTAACCTGTTGGTGACCACTTTGTCGAAGTGGTGGGGGCAAATATTGGTTTAAAGACAGTGATATTTCTCGTGCCTCGGACCGGTTCCCTATATTATTTCAGATCAACAAATCACAATTTTTCCAATAATTTTAAACTAATAATTGTTAGTTTCAAATGAGTTATAACGGAGGAGTCATGATGCCGAACTCTATTGCGGAGCACTATGGTGACACGCCCATCTTATAGTAGAGAGATTGTTTCTGTACTTGAAATTCTCTATTTCATGTAGAGAAGCACGCCATGAAGTCGAGAGCGGTGATGACTCGTCTAAACGTCCTGTTGGATTTGATGTGACACTTTGGATTTGGGTGGTTATTGTGTCTAGTTCTTATACGTGGAAGTTTAGAGCGTGGGAATGTTGCAGTTGGCCAAAGAGATAAACCTATTTCATGAAGTCGATTTATGTTTCCTTTCTTAAACGGGTAAGTAGAATTTGACTTCATTTATTATTATTAATTTTTAATTTGATTGTACCGTCTCCAAGACATATATGCAATTACATTTGTTAGGATTTGTTTTGATGTTTGAAGAAGCATGAAACATGGTACTTCTTCCAAACATCAGTTTTACAAAATTTCTTATTAATTCAACGATTATAGAGGCATACCATTCTACTATTATGATGCATGACAATCCTCATATATATATATATATATATTGGTAAAAGCGCAAAATATATCGAAGAGCGACGAGAAGCTGACAAGGACAAAACACGATTACAACGACCAAAGAAAGAAAAACATAAAGGAATAGGAAAAGAAAGTCCAGCCACGCGGCCAGCTAGGCAGCTAACCAGCCACTAACCAGCTTGTCACGAGGTAACTTTTTTCGACGCCCGTGCGGCGCCTCGCTGCCGATACAGCGAGGCCAGCCTAACTCAGATACCAAGTTTTCACGAAGCACAGATTAATGAGGCTGTCACAAGCTGCACCCAATCCTATCCCGGTTCCCACTAAGGAGCTTCACCCCTTACCCCTTCACAGCCCTGAGAAACCCATAAACACATGAGGTCTTTGACGGACTTCAGAATAATCCCCACCGGCCGGCGTTTTCTCTCAAATATGCGAGCATTCCTCTCAAGCCAAAGGCTCCAAATGACCGCAAAAAAGTCGACCTTCCAAAACTCACCTAGCTAACCCTCCAACCTGACGGTCGACCGTGCCAAAAATTATTGGTAGGGTGAAGTAGGAACAACCCAAAGCATATCTATGGATTTAAGGATGACCCCCCAAATCTTGTGGGCCACCCAACAGTGAAGGAAAAGGTGGGTTGCCGCCTCTTTCGCTTGGAGGCACATTGCACAGAGGTTAGGCAAATTTTTCCCTCTCCGAATCAGCTGGTCGATCGTGAGAATTCTCTCTCTGAACAATGTTCATGCAAAAAAATTGACCTTGGGGGGGATGGCGGCGTTCCACAACCCTGCCCCCTCGAATCTGATTAAGGGATAGTTTGATAGCATCCGAAAGTACGACCTGATGCTGAAATTTCCGTCCTTACTAGGAGTCCAAACCCGAGAGTCTCCTCAGTGTGGATTCCTTCTCATTCCATATAGCAGGGCCAACAGCCAAGTGAAGGGGGACACCTCATCTCTAAGGAGTCTGCAAGTGACCATATCCCACAGAACCCCCCCCCCTCGGATTCTGAGAAAAAGCTAGCCACCATCCCATGTGGGTTTCTCAAAATGCTGAAAATAGCTGGGAAAGAATCTTTTAAGGGACCGCTCTCCGCCCATGTGTCATCCCAAAACCGAATCTGCGTCCCGTTGCCCCAGCTGAACCAAACCCGTATGGAGTAATAATCCCAAGTTCCTCATACACCTTTCCACCACGCTGAGAAGTCAACATTTACAACGGCATTAACTCCCCAATTGCCGCCTAAATGACCATACTTTTCCGCCAACGCTACCTGCCATATATTGTCCCTTTCTCCGTCCAAACCAGCCCGACATAACCATTTTCCCAAAAGCGCTATATTTACCCATCCAAACTCCGAATACCGAGATCACCACAACTCAACGGGAGTTGGCAAGTGTCCCAATTCACAAGATGATACCATTCATCCAGCCCCAATCCCTCCCATAAGAAGCACCTTTGAATTTATTCGAGTCTATGGATCGCACCCATAGGGCATTTGAACATAGACATATAAAATACTGGTAGACTAGATAGAACTGATTTGACCAAGAGGAGCCGACCCCACTACTAAGAAGTTTTCCTTTCCACGAAGACATCCTTTGCTCAAACCTCTGAATCACCAGATCCCGGGCCCAAGGGGAGGGCTGTCTGAGACCGAGAGGGAGCCCCGAGTACAAAATCGGGAGCTTCTCCACCGCACAGTCCACCGTCTCTGCTAACTCGGTCAGCAGCTGATCCCCAATCCCAATCCCAATTATGGCAGACTTGTGTAAGTTGATCTGCGGCCCCGGCATCGTCTCGTAAATCAAAGAACCTTTGACAAAGACCTGAACTCATCCACCTCAGCCTTACCAAAAAGGATGGTGTCGTCCGCATATTGGAGGTGTGAGATGTAGCGGCCTTGCGGGCCGACTTGGGTACCGGATATGAATCGGAGCTGCTTCGCGTGCAAAATGAGGCCCGTTAACGCCTCGCCAGCCATATTAAATAAAAAGGGGGAGAGGGGGTCGCCCTGTCTAATCCCTCTTGAGCTCCTGAAGTATCCCGCAAGGAACCCATTAATTAAGACCGAGAACCATGCTGAGGAGTAACAAGTCCACATCCACCCCTTCCACCCAGTCCCAAACCCTAGTCTGTCGAGCATTTAGTCTAAACATTTCCAATCTACCCGATCGTAAGCATTCTCCATGTAAACCTTCCAAAGGGCGGCGGGGTAGCGCGCACGATGGGCTGAGTGCACCACTTCTTGAGCCACCACCACCAGGTCCACCAACCGTCTCCCTTGCACAAAAGCCCCTTGATTAGCCAAAATAATTTTGCCCATTAACGGTTTGAGTTGATTGGTGAGCACCTTCGAAATAATCTTGTACAAATAGTTGAGCAAGTATATCAGGCGGAAATCCGAAAGATCCACGGCTCCATCTTTCTTAGGTATGAGCGTAATAAAGGTGGAATTAAGGCTTTGACCAATAAACCTGTTATCATGGAACTCGTGAAGAACCTCCATGAGGTCATCTTTGAGCATAGACCAAAAGTGCCAGTAAAATTCCAACGTAAAGCCGTCGGGCCCCAGAGCTTTGTTCTTGCCGCCATGCTTGATGGTTCGCCACACCTCGTCCTCTTTGAATGGCAGTTCCACATCAGCTTTGTCGTCCACTGAAATAGAGTGAAACTGCAACCCATCCAGTTCTGGCCGAGCCCGCCCCTCACTGGACTAGAGGTTCTTATAAAAATTAACTTGGGTCTTTATCTGGTACGGGTCCAAAAAGACTTCGCCCTCAACAAAAATATGACAAAAAAAATTTACTTTATTCCTTGCATTGGCGACCACATGGAAGAATTGGTGTTATTTTCCCCTGCTCTAAGCCACTGCACCTTTGCCTTTTGTCTCCATCACACTCCCTTGGCTAAGCATTTGTCGTTGAATTCCATTTTCTTCCTCAGTCTCTCCCCTCTTTCTGCCTCCAACAAATCCCTATTCTCCTCGAGATCATCCAGCTCCTTCAGGCGAAGAAGCAGCGCCTCTTTAGCAATATGTACCAGACCATACACATCCCTGTTCCACTCCTTGATGCGAACCTTAAGCCATTGCGGTTTAGAAACAAATCGGAAGGCGGAAGGGAGAGGGCCCCTTCCCCCGAGAGACACACCGAAGCAGTAAAGGCTGATGGTCAGAAACCGCCCTAGCCAGACCTTCCAACCTTGCAACAGGAAACAGGTAAATCCACTCGAAAGAACAAAGAAATTTGTCTAGTCAACTCAAAGAGGGCACCTATTGCAGGCTGGACCAAGTGAACATCGCACCCGAGGGCAGAAGATCAATCAGCTCCCAATCATTGATGAAAGTGTTAAACTCCCGCATTACCGCCGAATCAGGAGGACCACCCAGTTTCTCGTGAGGCCATCTAATGGCGTTAAAATCTCCCCCCAAGCAATGCGGAAAGTTCCACCTAGCCGCAATGGCGGCCAATTCGAACCAGAAATCCTTGCGATTGCCATCATCTGAGGGCCCGTAGATGCCAGAAAATGTCCAAACTTTCCCAGCATCCCTATTTCGAAGCACCACAGATGTCGAGAACTGACCCACCTCCTCATCCACTTTTTCGAATAGTGATAGGTTCTAGGCAACTGGAATGCCCCCAGAGGCCCCTACTGAGTCGACCCCAATCCACCCCCAGCGGTTTGCCTCCTAGAACATACGCAACCTTGTTTCTATTGCAACAACCCCACTTAGTTTCTTGTAGCGTAATCACCCTCTTCACTCCAGCTCGCTTTTTAGAATCGCAGATATCCCACATTCCAAGAAAGCATCTTCATACGGAAACTAGAGCATGCTCGCTCAACTAGGGAAACTAAGCCGCCAAGCACCTCCAGATCCCCTTCCATCTGACATCCCCCACTACAGTCTCGCATGTTCTCGAGATTTGGAACGTCTCTTCTTCTTAGCAGTCGAGGACCAGTGTATTAGAATGGAGCTAAATACCTCCCCGAGGGCTTCATCCGACCCCCGGAAGGACATCCCAAGTTATCGTCCCACATGAATGAACCTATCCACCTCATCGACGGGCCGTCCACAAGAGACGTTAAAACTGGACGGAGCAAAATCTGTCGATTTGGTTCCCCTTGAAGAATTGAAAGAGCATTGAACCCAGCCTCTCGAGCCATCCCGACGTAGAGATCTAATTGGGCAGATATCCGCCGTTGAGGAAGCGGAAGAGGAGAGAGATCTGGAAGCCAACGACATGGAGGAAGACGAGACCTCAAAGGTAGCATGAAGCGGAAGAGCAGAGCCAAAGTTAATCTTCGAGTGAAAAGGAACGTCGACGACCGTTAGACTCGGATCCGTCGTGAAAAATCCGAAAGTGGTCTAAGAGGGAACTTGGGTCCCGAAGCCATTCAAATTGCGCAAGCCTCCAGTTTCGAGCATATCCTGGGCCCACAGTTCCAGGCACGACAGCCACGAACCCGTGATCCGACGAATCAACATTCAAGTTTTCCCCAGACCCGTCCCCTCGATGGTTGTCAAGCAGATCGACCCGCATTCGTCCCTTTTGACCGCCCATGCTACCTATCTGGCTCCGTAAGCACATACACCACGTGGCGGCCCCGCATCCCTACTCCCAAAAATTGCTACACGTACCGCCAAACCAGCAGTAGAAACTGTGGGTAGTGAGTTGAGAGCACGTGATGGCCCATTCCCCAGTGCAGTCCCCTTTCCAGGTGCCTCCCTCCCAATCGCAAATGCCAAAACCGCCTTGGTTCCTTTCAATAAACCGGACTTCCCAAAACCAGCTGGTTCCATAGCCTCTCTAGCATTCGTCCCAAGCCCCCACCTCTTCGATTCAACCATGTGTCCGAGTCCATCCACGTGTCGACACCAACAGCATGAGGTCCTCTCTACCTGGCATCCCCATCTTTACAAAGGTCATGTCCTCCACTCTATCATGTTCAAAATTCAAAAACATTCCGTTGTCACCATTTGGGCTGATCTCTCCATCGTGGCCGTTGAAACCTTCAACAATGATCGATTGAGGTAGGAGAGAGAGCAATCGCCATTAGTCTTAGCCGGAGCCGCATGACCTCCGCAGGCCCCCTCCTCTGGCGAGCAAGCCATCAGAAACTCTGATGACAGTTCAAATTCAAATTCCCCCTCCTCCAACTCCTTAGCACAAGGTTCATGGCCTCCCGACGCCGACCGGACGCTCCCCGTCGCGGTCGCCCTCTGATGTTGCGGTATCGACGAGGGCACATCCCTCTGCGAGAATATTTTCCCCGACCGAGCATTCCAATCTACCCGTTCCCAGTTGGGTTGTTGAAAGAAGAGAGTTTTCGTTCGAGCCAACGAGTATGTATTCCTCACCTCCGACGGACCCTGTCGCTTCCTTCTCCGGATGCCCCGAGAGGAGAGTCCTCTCACCCAACTCGACTTTTATGACAATTCGAAGGCTCTGTCCGTCGATGCGAATAACATAGCTTCTCGGGATGTCGTCGAGGCAATCAACGGCGACCAGGATCCGGGCGAAGCTCATCTCTCACAAGTCGATAGTACTCCAACCCACAGAAATGATGGACCCGCAAAGAGAGTCGACCGCCTCGAATGACTTCCGTGCTCTAAGCATGTAACGGCAACCCCCGCAGCGAATCCAAATCCCTCCATCAAAGGAGATAGGAGTAACCTCTCCGGGGTGCACATCCCAATGTCGACAAGACAACGTGACGTAATCAATATAAAACTTCTTCTGTCAGCAAAAGCTCTCGGCGGCAGCCTCGCTGTGAAAACGAATCAGGGAGCTGGTAAGAGCAAAAGGGGAAATGTAAGGTCGTTCATAGAGGCCCCACCTACTATATAACCATTTGTAAATCTGAATAGGAAGCAGGGACTTAATGGGGAAATGTATAGTTGCCCAAAAAAATGGTAAGTTCGAGGCTAAGGACCTCAACTCGGGATTAGCGCACTCCAAAATAAGTAGTCCACCACCGCCTCCTTTCCCTAAGACTTCCGCCCCTCTCGGGCGGTAAATCGCATGAGACTGGCCCTCGAATCTCATGTTGTCCTTAACCACATACACAAAGGATACGTCATGGTGAACTCTACCAAATCGCAAGCAGTGGTGGGCCCCAACGCTCTTTGTCGATCCCGAAGTGCCCTTAAAGCCCTTACCCGCAATAGACCAACCATTTTGTAGGTCCCGTGCATGGGTGCCATTAATGACCACCTGATCCATAGCTCTTCCCTTCAGGGCCTGGAACTCGTTTACTACAGGGACCCCCACTGTTCTATGCTCCTCGCAGCCATTACGATGGCACATTGGGCGTCTTCTGAAGTTCACATTGTGGCGAGCCGGGCAAACCCCGTCGCCCACCTGCAGAACCACCATTTGTTTTTTTCTAGGCATTCTTTTTCAAAACAACACAAGTAACCCATTCGTCCATTCGCAGCTAAAACGAAAAATGGCTAGCATCCAATGACGTGATTTTGAATAAATCAAATATGCCAATGATGGGATAATAATTGGACTACTTTGATAGATCTAGCATATGTATCATGTTGCTAAAAGTGGACATCAATATTGCTTCCCTATTATTTATGTTGTTGGGGTTGGCTCATTGAACGAGTGACACAAAAACTTGGTAAATCTTTGTTGAGATGAGATTTAGCATTCATGTGTTTAAATGTGATCACATACGTGCAATTTTAATCAAATGACCGGATTTAGCTCTATGGTCATTGAGTGGCCTTGATCGATTGGGCATGGCACTGAATCATTAGCAATGATCAAATGCCCATGATTTTTTTTTGGCAACATCGAGTTATTACCAAAAAGATTGGTGGGATCATTTATAGATGTTCAACTAATTCTAATTAGATTATCATATTTATTTTATAGATTTTTTAATAGTTACTTTAAGGAACATGATTATTTTGTTTCAAGCATGCATGAAACTCCGATATCTTCCATTAGATGAATGTTCTATTGCATTGAGTTCATTGAAAAGTGAATTGAGTAGAAATGCTAAGAATTATCATAAGAAGATAAAGGATTTAGATTTCAAAATCTAAATCGTTTGAAGATGATTTCCCTTTAATAAAGGAAGTCTGATTTCACAAGAGACATTAAGAAGAAACTATAAGTCTCATTACGTGTATTGTTTGTATGGTCTCGCAAGAGATGTTAAGAAGGAATTATGAATCTAATTGAATGTATTGTTTGTGTTGAAATAGGTAGAGAAATGAAGTGATTTAAGGGTCTATTGGTGTCCGTACCAACAAAGATTAAGTCAAAACTTCTAAATTTTCTATGGAACTTGTTTCCCTATCAATGAACAACAAAACAAATGATGTGTTTTCAGAAAAAAAATGTCTAAAGAAACACTTTGTGTTAATAATTGCAATTATGAGCAATTATGAAAAATATTAGTCTAAAAGAAGAATCGGGATGGGTTTAAAGTCATTTACCCAAACAGTCACTTACGATGGGAACCCTATCTAATATTTGTTTGGACAATGTTTAGGTTCAAAGGGAAGAACAAGTCGTAAATCCGTGGTGGACAAAGGGGCACTACATTGATGAGAATCATATTCTCATAAACATCCCAGGAAGGGTAATGGTTTACCTGTAATGGATAAAGTGAGGTTGAACATTGCTTTTAATAGATGCTATAATGTTATATGTTGAGATGTTAAAGTTATAGGAGCATCTCTTATAGGTCTACCTATATAAGTGTGAGGGTGGAGCCGCCTTCAATGAGACATGACTTTATCTCATAAATGCTTATGAAAATCAGGGTACTAACATAGGGCCTAAATGTGCTAACCTATTTATTGAATACTAATATATGAAATATGTGTGTAGAATAATTCCGGTTTGTCGTATAAGATCGTTAATTCAAGACTTAGTTTCACTAAAGACCTTGGCAAACTTTGAATTATTTCCACTAAAGTGAAAATTCAAGTTTATAAGACATTTTCATTTATGCATATATTTCTAGTTTTGCTTTGATTTGAAACTTTTAAATATTAAGGGATTGTTAGATATTTTAAAATTTTAAAACTTGTGTCTTTTCCAAAGAGGTGTCTTTTCAAAGTTATGTGTCATTTCAAAAGAAGTGTCTTTCCAAAGTTGTGTGTCTTTTCAAAAGAAGTGTCTTTCCAAAGTGGTGTCTTTTCCAAAGGAATGCCTATAACACCTTTTCATAGGAAAAATGTGTATTAACACACCACTTGATTTTGTACTTCAGGAATCTAAAATTATTGTTTTCATATTACATTGGAGTCTCCCTTCTCTCTAGTTCTTTCTTTAAAGGTCTTGATCAGAGCGTTCTTGCAATATTTAGTGTTCGGATAGCGTGAACGGATTCACCAAATCCTTCACAAGAATACATAGTCGGTTTGTTGTATCATGGAACCAGTTTGTCGGTAACCTGTTGGTGACCACTTTATCGAAGTGGTGGGGGCAAATATTGGTTTAAAGACAGCGATATTTCTTGTGCCTCGGACCAGTTCCCTGTATTATTTAGGATCAACATTTCACAATTTTTCCAACATATCATCCCCAAACCGACGGACAAACCGAAGTTGTTAATCGGAGTTTAGGAAATCTCTTGAGGTGTCTTGTAGGTGAACGTGTTAGAAGTTGGGATTCCATCTTACCTCTCGCAGAGTTTGCATATAACAATTCGGGTAATAGAATTACAGGGATGAGTCCGTTTCAAGTTGTGTACGGTTACAAACCTAGAACACCCATAGATCTTATTCCGATGTCAGTTCATCAGAAGTTGTCATAGTCTACATCTGCATTTGCACATCGAATTCATGAACTTCATGCTAAGATTAAAAAGAGAATTAATGTGAGTAATGAACAATATAAATTTTCTGCAGATTCTCATCGAAGGCTCAAAGAATATCAAGAGGGTGATTTTGTGATGGTTCAAAATAGACCGGAGCGCTTCCCTCAAGGAATTGCTAAGAAGTTACAGGCTCGTAGTGTTGAACCCAACAGGATTTTGAAGCGTATCGGTCCTAATGCTTATATACTAAACTTACCAACAGATTTGGGTATTAGTACGACTTTCAATGTGGAGGATCTTGTTCCGTCTTATGGCTTTGCAATTACACCGCCTAATCCTTTTGAACCTTCCACATCCGATCCCATCACTGTTTCCCTCCCTATTCCATTACCTCTACCTATATGTCCTTCTCGTGAAATAATTGATGATATTTTGGAAGATTAGATTGTGTCTACAAACCAAGAGGATTTCAAAAGTATCTTTTCAAGTGCAAAAATAAGCCAAATTCAAAGAGTACGTGGATCACAAAAGAAGAGTTCCAACAGATTGATCCATATCTCCTCCAGTACTATCACGACCAATATTCATCGATGATGAATTCTTCTAACCCAGGGGGAATTAATGGAGACATCCGATTCAAAAAACCGCCTATGATCTATTAAAGGCAAAAGAGGCGTGCGGAAATATCCTGAAGACTACTAACTGAAGAACGAAGGCGTTCTGAAGAATTGAGACACGGACATCCGTGCTCACGGCATTCATTTCCACGAACGTCCGTGAAGTCAGGACGGACGCCCATGATTTTGGGCTTTCTGTTTTGTGCACATTGTAGACGACGAGCGTCCGTGAACAGAGGACGAACATCCGTGAGCAAGGGACAAACATCTGTGAGCAAAGGACGAACATCTGTAAGTCTCGTGCACAAGTTGACGGAATTATGAGTTTTGGGGCAAAACATGTAACATGTCGTTTTAGAGTTTTAATTGCTTTAGGACTTTCTTATTTCGAATTAATGTTAAGTTATGGCGTGTTTGCCTATATAAAGACATTGTAAATACAATTTTAAGCGGATGGTTAATGAAAATTGTTTTTTGCAAATTGAGAGCTTTTATCAAAGTTTTCTTCGAGGGTGTGATTTTCTCAAAACTTGGAAGAGCGATTCTTCTTTTCGTGTGCGGTTTGATGCGAGGCAAACTTTTCTATCCTTCTTTTCAACTTTTATCTCCATCTTACATGTAAGTTCTTGGATAATCTTCTAGTTATTTTTATTCCTAGGATCCAGAATTAATTGTGTTTTGCTTGCTCGATCTTTCCGTAACCTAACCTTAGATCACTCAACCGTCCTAATACGGGATTTCTTCTATTTGAGCCCTTTGATTTATAAATACCTAGAATCCATTTGTTGTTAATTCCGCAAGGAATCGAAAGAACCCACTTGTGAGTTCGTTTGAAGCCCTAAACTGTTGGAGATCTAGTTGTTCGTTTAGAACCCTAGTCTTCTAGATCTTATACGGAACGTACAACGAAAGTAACACTATTTTGGGCTATATCAAAATTATTTAATTGAAATTCTCTTTATTTTCTGTGATAACTTGTTGGGAAATTCATAATTTAATTATTCATATTAATTCACAATTAATCTCAATCCATCATATTTGCATTGTGTTAGTTTCTGCATCACCCCCCTTTCATGAGAAGGTTGTGATCATAATGGCTTCTACAGTATCCGAATTTAACAATGACATGAGTGAACTTTTTTAACCAACTACGTGGTGATTGCTTCAGTCCATAGATAGTCTTTCTCAGTTTACAAATAAGAATTTCCTTCCTTGGGTTACAAAGGCAGATGGTGATACCACATACACATCTTCCTCTAATGAAGAAAAACATTTGTGACATCTAGTTGGTAGATAGGCCACCTCTTGTACTCAACCAATGATAGAAACACTTGAATAGAGTTGAACTTCGTTACCGAGGAAAAAGTATCCTTGTAGTTGATCCCATAAGTTTGAGTAAACCCATTTGCAATCAGTCTTGCTTTATATCTTTCTACAGAGCTATCTGATCTACAATTCACAGGATAAAACCCATTCGCAGTTGCAGCCAACTAAATATCTTCCTTTTTTGGAAGGAAAGTTATTTCTCATGTATTATCTGTTTCCAATGTCTTCATTTCCTGTATAATTGCCTCCTTCCAATGTGGCTACGATAAGGTCTCGATAACGTTGTTGGAATAGAAATCAAATCTATGGAAGAAAGAAATGACAAATATGTAAGAGAGATGACATGATAAGACACAAACTTATTGATGGGATGGTAAGTACGAGACCTAAAAGCTTTGCATATGGAAATAAGAAGGTCCAAATCATTTTGAGGAGTAGGATCACTACTTGGTAAACTTGCTTCAGAAGAAGGAGCTTGATTTGTAGCCTGAGAAGGAGAGGTCGTCTTCATCTTCTTAAAGGCTTCATCCTGGATGAAGATTTACCTTTCCAAACTTGTCAAAATTGCAAACTCATGTAGAAAAAACTTCTCTTTGTTGCCCACTTGGGATTTCTTAATCTTCCACTTCAATTTCAGCTTCCTCATCAATATCATTTGCAACATCACTTAGGAGAAATATTGTGCTCTCTTCCTTAGAACTCTCTCTGTGAAGAGGGCACATTGGAGGAGGGCACTTTGGAGGAGCATAAGCCATAGTGGAAAAACTCTCCCATATATAAGATCATAAGGTATATCCTTTTTCAGTGGGAGGATAACCAATGAATATACACTTGGTAGCTTTTGAAGATAACTTACAACAATAAGATGAGGAAATATAAGCAAAACAAAGAGATACAAACACATGAGGAACATAAAAAAGACGATTTTGAGGATACAACAATTTGTGAGGAGACTTGTTTTCAAGCACAGGAGTAGGATATATGAGGAACATGAAAGGGACGAGTTTGGGGACACAACAATTTGTGAGGAGACTTATTTTCAAGCACAGGAGTAGGTATTCTATAGATGAGAAAGTTGGCACGTGAACACTGGGATCGATTAGCCACGTGAACACTACAGAGTAACGACAAAAGAGAAAAAGACCAGAAGAGAAAAGATATGCCAGACAAATAATATGTTGCTCCAGAATCTACGATCCATGGAGCCTGAAGAGGCGTAACAACTTGGGTGAAACATTGTTACCTGACCTAACCCAACTACTGGAAATATCTGTAGAACATCGTTACAAAGAGCAAGTCAACAAAGAAACTCTTCATTGGGATAACCAAATGTCTCAACAAAGAAACTCTTGGTGTGGGAAATATCTGTCATTTCTTAACTTTTAATGACCTACAAGCCTACAACCAAGTCAAGAAAGAAACTCTTTCCCACACATGCCCTTTTTCATTAATATATATACTTCTTGATGTAGTTAATATGCTCACTACGATATAATGACCCACATAAAGAAAGTTACGCAGACACCAAGATATAGTCAAATGCTTGATTAAGACTGCACATATTTTTGGTTGTGTGGATTATATCTTTCAAGCACTTTATTTTGGAGCACTACCATTGGGAGTAGGTTTGGAAGTTCTTTGGGAATGGGTAATAGCAAAGATTGGAGAATAAATTTGCCACATGGAAAAGAAGTTCTCTTTTGGTGGTACAATTACACTTGTAAAGGTGACATTGACAAATTTTCAAAATCTCTATCTTTATTCAAAATGCCGAAACCAGAGAGATCAATTGGAGACACTTTTGCAAGACTTCCTTTGGGAAGAAAATTGTAAGGGACACATTTTCATTTGATAGATTGAAAGGAAGTGGGGCAAACGAAGAAAGCAGTCGACTAGTCATCTACTTCTTGGAAGACATGAGGAGAGGTATGCCTCTCCTAGGTAAATTACTTTAGCGATTTAGGGAGGGAGCCTATCTCTTTGTAGAGCTTTTATCGGATTACCATGGATAATGAGATCCTCCTAGTGGAGAAGATGCAGTGGTGCAAATTCCGGCTCCGAATTCGTGAAAAATGAATAAAATTATGAAGAATCAATGGATCACCTACCTATTCTACGTTGTTAGATTACAAGAAAGGTGACTACATCTGTGGCACATATTTCTCAAGCTTTTTGGCATGTATTAGATGTTTCATGAAACTTTAGTGGATCGTATAGTGTGATAGGGAAGAGGTCTATTTGGATACATGGGTAAATTGTGGCGGTTGGTCCCATATGCTCATGTGGAAAATTTGGAAGGAAAGGAGTGATTGTAATTTTTAAAATATTAATCAAATTACAAGAAAGATCTCTAACAGAAGTCTAATGTCATTATTTGAGTAATGATAAGGAAAAAACTAAGGGGTATTTCTTTTCAAGATTTTGAAAGACAATGAAAGAAGTTGTTAAGGCCCTGTTTCATACAACGGAAACTCCAAAGAGGAAATGAAAGCAATTTCTTTGTTGATTTCCTGGGAAATGATTTCCCATGGAAATGGATTTTCCACTGTTTGATTAGTGTGTTTGAGAAATGATCTTCATTGGAAATTGATTTCTCTTGTTTGATAGTATGTTTAAAAAAGAATTTGAAAATGAGTTTTTTGTCAAAACATAAGGGCCAGCTTGGATCAAAAGTATTATGAAAAAATGACTTTTAATTTATGCTACTTTCTACCTTTTCTACTTTTATTAAGTAGAAATTAGTTTGAACAAGTATTTAGTGAGAAAAGAAGAAAAAATTTATTTAGGAAAACACCCACTTATCACTTCGTGTTGCACTAGTCAAAGTTTGACCAAAATTGTTTTTGATCAAAGTCATAATCAAAGTCAAATATTAACCAATAATTTTTTTAATGATATTCTATTAATTTACAAATTAACACCATAGTAATCACTACGTATTACAAAGTTACACTAACTCAGAGTTTGGAAAGTAGAACTCAAATAAAAACTCAAACTTTGACCAAACATGAAACTTTTATCAATGAAAATGTGTAAGCTAAATTACAAATTTATATAGTATTATAGTTAATGCTAGTATCCACTGTAAGGTCACACATTAAAAGAAAACTGAACTTTTGTAAAAAGTCAAATTTTCAAAGAAAATTTGATAATGCACAGCCAAGTTATAATGGCCAAACTACAAATTAACATAACAGTATTCATATCAATCGCTAGGTTAACTAGTAAAAAAATTGAGCAAATATCAATTCTTAATAAAAGTCAAACTTTGACCAAACATAAACCTTTGATCAATAAAAATTTGTAAGGGTGAATTCATGGATCAAAAAATCGGATTTTCGATACGTATCATCCAAACCTTCAGGACGATTCGTATCGCGAATCGGACGATACATTCAATGTATTGCCGATACATTGAATGTATCGTCCTAGTACATTTTTTTTTTAATTCCCAAAAAATACATTAAAATTTTGGGACGAACGATAAATTGACCGATAATTTGGACAATACGAACGATAATTTGACTGTTTCTAAGGGGTCATAGAAAAACCCTAAAATTATGGGATGGACGATAAATTGACCGATAATTTGAATGATACGAACGCTACGGACGATACGGACAATACGAACGATAATTTGACTATTTTTTAGGTGGGGCAATAAAAACCCATTTTACCGTATCGTTCTGGTCCAAAACCGATACATATCGGACAATACGTATCAGTATCGGACGATATTTTGATCTATAGGTGAATTACAAAGTTACATAGCAATTAGTAAATGCTAATATCTACTGTAAAGTTACACGTTGAAAGAAAATTAAATTTTAATAAAAAGTCAAACTTTGACCAATAGAAAGTTTTGCAATGTACTGCCAAGCTACAAATTAAGATAATAGTATTTATATCCTTCGCTAGGTTGCATTAGTGAAAATTTCACCAAATATCAACTTTTAATAGAAGTCAAACTTTGACCAAATGTCAAAAGAAATTAATAAATAATTTGGTAGTGTACTACAAAGTAATTAATTAACAAAATGGTAACCTCAATCAGATTATACTAGTCAAAATTCAAAAAAGTCAAATTGTGTTACAAAGTCAAAGTTTGACAAAAAATCAATTTTTGACTAATAAAAATTTACATTACCAAATTACAAAATAGCCACTATGTATTGTCAAGATACACTAGTCAAATTTTGGCTAAAGTCAAACTTTGACTAATTGTCCAACTTTGACCAATAAAAATGAGGCAATGTATTGCTAAGTTATAAATTAAAACAATGATAGACATTATTAATTAATACATTTACCTAATCAAAATTTGACAAAAAGACAAATTTTCATAAAAAATGCAAACTTTGACCAATAAAACATTGCACTGATAAGTTATAAATTTATGTAGTGGATTCTATCCATTACCAAGTTTTGAGTTCCACTAAAAATAAATTTTGTGTGAAAGTTAAAGTTTGACCAAAAGTCAAAGTTTTAACCAATAAAAATTGAGAATCTAGTAACACATTATAGATCAACACAACAATATCCTCTTTGTACCATCAGATTGTAGGATTCAAAGTTTAACAAAAAGTAAAATTTTAAATAAAAGTTAAACTTTGACCCTATAGTCACCCTTTGATGACTAAAATTTGGTAATGTATTACTAACTTCCAAATTCTGTTAGGTTTCACTCGTCAAAGTTTGATCAAAATTCAAAACTTTAAAGAGCTTATAAATCTTGTTAAAGTTTGATTAAAATTCAAACTTTGACCAAAGTCGAATATTAGCTAAAAAGAGTATGATGTAGATAATGTGGTGGTCATAGTGATCGTGGTGGTATGATGGTCATAGGAATGGAAGTTACTTTTTAAAAGTTAAAAGATAAATTTTTTTGCTTTTAGTTTAAGAGGATTTTTTATTTTTGTACAAGTAACTTTAGAGTTGAAATGACAAAAAAATTATTATTTTGTTAGTGGGAAACTCAACTCCAGCTACTTGAAAGGTTGCAATGGTTCCCTGCTAAAATGACTTGGTGTATGGAAATTAAATTTCCATGTGGGGGCCACTTAATTTCATTTCCATCTCCTTACAGTGTTATCTAACAAAAACAATTGTAAACTAAATTTCATTTCCACCTATGTTGTTGCATTTCCAAGTTATCAAACAGGGCCTAAAGTAGAAAAAGGAACAAGGGGAGTATGACCGTAAGGTGAATAAACAAGGTGGAGGGGGGCATCATTCTCAATTTTGATGGCAGTCTTCTTGGCAACCCGGGTTCAACTGAATTGAAGGGGTACTATGTTAAGGAATAGTTATGAATGCATTATTTGGTCTTTTGTGACTCAGATTTTAAATGAGCACTATTAGAAGGCCCTCATATCTCCTAGACGGTTTGTTAGACGTGGAAGTAGATTTAACTAATGCCATTAGTTAGATGATAAACATAGGGAAGGACCTTGGCGGCTCTTTCATTTCCTTGACGAAGCTTATGACATCTCGGAGAGTCCAGAGACTCGAGAAATTGCATTTAGGTCCATAAAGAGAGACTTTTTAGCGGACTCTCTGCCTAGAGAAAGAACCTTGAGGGACTTTGTTTTGGGGAAGTCTCCCTCCTTGATCACATGTACCCTGGTTTATAAATTGCATTAGTTTTTCTTCCACTAATAAAATTGTTACTTATAAAATAAAAAAGGGTAGTTCACTTGTTTGCATTATGAGCACTTCGTAACTATTGGATTCCACAATGAGCCATCATGTTTTTGTGGATAAGAGCAACAACCTAATAAGAACAAATCCTGTGTGCAAGCTTAATCTTAAAAAGCCAAAACAGACTGCAAGAGTCAAGCTCGTTAAAATGTTTCAAGGAGCACGGAACCATGGAAATAGAAAAAGGTAAGTCAATCAAATTGATGAGCATTACCTACAAAATCCAGCTATCGATAGAGCATCAATACTGGACTCTGTTCCTCCAGCTACCATAACATCTACATCTCCAAATTGAATCATTCTTGCAGCATCTCCGATAGAATGTGCACCGGTAGCACAAGCTGTCACTGTAGCATGATTTGGTCCCTGTAATCAAATGTAAGATTTTGAAACAGATCTTATTTCCACATGTCAATAACGCTCACGTCACGTGTAATCATTTAGACTATAGTAATATATATTACTTCCCAAAGTAACAAAATAGGGGTATGGGTTTCATATGGTGAGCAAGAAAGTCGGAAAAAAAAAGGTAAAATACGGGAAAAAATTGAAAGGTAAAAAAACTGTAAAACAAGGAGGACAAACAAAGCGGAAAAAACCCGGGCAGAAAATGAGATAATATTAAAAAAAAAAAAATGTTTTAAAACAGTTTTTGAAAATACGAGAAAAAGACATTTAATGGGTGAAATATGCGTTTAATACGTGAAATACACGCATTACACAAAAATCTGCATCTTCTTTAAAAATCTGGGTATTATGTGTTTAGTACACTGTGGCAAAAAAACGCGTATTATATGCGTATTTAAAAAAAAAAAAAAAACTGTATCTTGTCACAATGATATTTTCAAAGGAATTTAAAATCCACAGTAGCAAGAGATGCAATTCAGGCACCTTGAATCCATATTTTATGCTCACATGACCCGCTGCCATGTTGATCAATATTTTTGGGATGAAAAATGGACTAAGTCGACGTAAACGCTGTATTCAAAAGTGAGAATGATCATATTACATTGCTGTCAAAGAGCCATGCACGCAACTCATGGTCGAATATATGCCTGTAAATAAGGCCATGAAAAAATTGCATCATTCAAAGAGAAAAGATAGAGATGCATAAATATTCTAAATAGAAATCCAACCTTCTCACAAATCATTTTTGCTGCATCCAGAATGTCACTGATGCTTCCAATACCTCCACCAATGGAAACACCCTGGTGATTTTCAAGTTGGAGAGACAAAAATTGCCAACTATGAAAGAGATCATAAAGATATTTCTCCAAATTATCCAAAATAAATAAATAAATTATTATTACCGTTCTTTCCATCTTTTCAGGTTCACTTGGTGCCCATTTTGCATCTCGAAGAGCTTCCTCAGTTGAACATAAAGCATAAGCTATAAACCTTGCAATGGCTCTATGATCCTAAGCATGACGTAAGTTATATTAGAAAGAGAGTAAAAAATAACCAAAAAAAACAAAAAACCATCAGGAGGTACCAAGAGCGTGGTGGCAAATTTTATTTTCCGCAATGTTTTGGTGGGGTTGTTTAGGTTCATTTCGGATAAAATTCAGGAATATTGCAGGAAATTTTCATTTCAAGTTAAAAAAGATATTTTAAAACAATAAAAAATAGGTGCATTATATAATCCACAATTCATGTAAATTACAAATCAACAATCATAAAAAGAACAATACAAGAGATAACAGAAAGTGCAATTAACCTGTGAATCCAACTTCATAAGTCATAAAACATTCAAAAATTTCTACCTAAATCTTGGAAATTTTTGGTCAATTTCGGAAACTTTCAGAATTTGTTGAAATACTAGAAATTCAGCCAAAGGTTTTAGTGGATCCCTATTTCGACAGAATTTCAGTGAAATTTCGAGAAATTTGTTACTAGCGTAGATTCAAAAGAAAAAACCATTTCACAAGTCAAGGGAAGAAAACAATCTAATACTACATCACCTTGACAATACGCAAACCTATTGGCACACATGCAATAAATCTAGACAGATCACTATTTTAACTCAAAAGTTGCATCGCTAAGATGTTTCCATATGCTAACCATCCTATCAACGAAGTTGTTTATGAACCTTTGTGTGAAGCTTCATAAACTGCCCTAATATTCACAACTGTTCCTATTGTTAGGGAATAAACTTTCCAAGACTTCTCTAGGGCCCGACGAACTGCAACTCTAATAGCTAATCAAAGCCATTTTTCTCTCAAATCATTAGATATGTCACAAATTGTGAACCAAAAGGATCCATTTTTGTCTCTATTCACGATTGATGTTGATCAAGTATCCCACATAGTTAATGGTGTAGGTAAGGTGATCTGGCAATAGTTTGTGGTTCAGAATTTATCACTGAGACATGTTTTTTGAAGTCGTCATGATCAGCTTCGAGGCATGCAAGATCAAGGTGATTTGACTGTATGGCTCTATGGATGTACAAAACAGAAGGTGTGCACATTATGTAACGATGTTGAAACATCACAGACTTGGTAACTCTGGAAACATATCGAATTAGCTTTGCAACAAGCACAAGATTAGGCAATTATGAAATGAATTGAGTGACTTGTGAGATAAATACAAATATGATGACGTATTAATATGAGAATCAATGTAGTTAAGGTTTTGGGTCACTTATTATTTTATGTATAAATGGGAAACAACCAACACTTTACAGATTGTGGTGTGTGCAATTTACTTCTAAGCCACATGGCACATCTTTTGAGGGATCCAAGTCATCAAATTCGTAGCTTCAATTGGGAGGTACCCTCGATCCAAAAATCATACTCATTGGAGGATTTGAACTGTTCGATCTATGCACTGCAATATGGACATTTGTGCATTATTTTTGTTAACGGTCCATATTAAAGTGCACTTATCCGATGGAGTATTCTTATAGGTGTGCTTCTTTGGGTGAGACATGTACCATAGATGAGCTCCAAATTGGACCACTTGGATTGATGAGAGATGTGTGCGCCATGTGGTGCAACTCTGGGACGCAATGGCCCTACCTGTGCGGTATCGGTCAGTATAGTCCCTTATTTTATTATATAGCATAAATTAAAATTTCAAATGAAATTAAGATATATCTTCCGCTACATCTCGGCATTGGAGTTTAACAAAACAAAGTGATATCATCTCATTTGGGTCTCTACCGTCCAATAACGGGTTTCTTTGCAATAACATCGTCCAATATTGGTTTGCATAAGATGATGTAATAAGATAGGTCTTGCTGGCAGAGCCACACAAAATAGGGTTTGATAACAAGATTTTAAACCTTGGGAAATGGATGGTTTAAATTAGAATAGATGCAGGGTGGTGTTCAATTTCAGGTATAGAGTTTTCTAACACGAGGTTCTTTAAAGTTTAAACTGTTGAAAACTTTTTTTTACAGAATTGTTGTATAAAAGTTTGGGTTTGACTTGAAGCCTGTTAGCTTCTTCCTATTTTAATGGTGAAATCCTCTCTCTTCCATTTTTAATTTATATCGAGGAGATATTCATTTAAGGAAAAAAATTTCTTGGGAGAACAACCTCAATTCCTCACTGCGTCACAAAGGAAAGAAGGAATATGGCAAGTATTGTGAGGAATTTCGAACCAGTTTTTTTCCCTGGGATATGCCATTCAAGAAGTGGTAAAAGATTGGACAGTTCAGATCAGACAACATATGTGATAATCCAATGCTCTATAGTGTGTGGGTGCAAGGGAACTGGCTATCTTCTTAATCAGTCAGCTAGTTAGTCAGAAGTCACAACTTCCCTATATATAGAATATTCATATCATAGTTACAAAAACAAAGTTGGCGACTTGCAGTTACCCCGACTACATCGTCGATTAATCAACCTCAGCTAATTAATTGGCGATGTTTGTGATGTTGTCCGATTATTTTCTTTCCTTTTTTCAGTTATAAGTATAAAAAAAATCCTTCCTCACTATTGTCTGCCCGTCTCACAGCTCACTGCTCTTCATCTATTTGCCTACTTTGTACTATTTTGTTCATTAAAATCATTATTTTTAACTTGAAATATATTATGATATATATTTTAATTTTTTAAAATTTTCATATGTTCCCCAATTTTTTTCTGACTTTGATCTCTCAAAGCTCACTGCTCTTCTTCTGTATGCCTATTGTGTACTATTTTGTTCATTAAAATCATTATTTTTAACTTGAAATATATTATTATATATTTTTTAATTTTTAAAAAAATAAATTTTTTTGTATTTTCTTATTTTCCCCAATTTTTTCCGACTTTGACAAACATCGAAGCGATTTTTCTCGACTTAGACCCTTACCGATTTATTGCCGACTCCTGACTTTGTGGCTATGATTCATATTGTCTACTAGATGACACAAGACCACCCCATACAAATTAATCATATATCCCCCATTGTAGCCAAATGTTGAAACACTGGAGCCTAATATCGAATGACATATTGGGATTTTCTTGCCTCGCTCTATTCATTCCAACGACAATGTCTCATTATAATACAACATAGGTCATAGATCTCATAGCAATCTTCAGCAGTTAATATATCCATGCATAAAAGGTATCAATCTTGGAATGCGTCGAATTCTTTGGTTTTAGGAACCCCAATAGATTTGCTTCTGGTTATTTTGCACTGGATTCATTGACTCAAACAGTCTCAAGCATCCCATGACTACTATGATGGTGTGGAAGCTATGAAAGTCAAGAATTCCCTGTATCCAACGGTTTCGAAATCAGGGACTTGAGCACTTTTATCATTCGTATTTACTTTCATGTAAAGCGCTATAGCACCCTGTCCAATAAATTACAAGAATACAACCCAAAGAATGCTATGCAAGAAAAATTATCTTCATACAACACATCAAAGCATTTTAATCAATATTATAGAACGGAAAATACCTTAGACCGCAACCACAATTCCTCGTTAAATTCGCCGGGAGTGGTTCCGCACGGCACAACAGCTGCAACCTTCGACGTCAATTGATCGAACGTATGTTCCAAAGTTTCCTTGTCGAAACCATCCATCTTGAGATCTTCTGGAGAAAGTGCTCTAATCCCGCATTCCCCATCGACGAGTCGTCTCCATGTAGTGTCTACTCCGCAACCGAGTGGAGTTACCATTCCTAAACCTTCAATAATCATTGCATTCCACTTTTTTAAATGTAAATAAACATGAATTTGATGAAATAATCACAACATTCCTCCAATCACAGGGACCAAATTCGCTGACTTTTTGAAAAAATGTTGAATAATCGCGAATTTTTGAAAAAAAGTTCTTAATTATTCGTGATTTTTAAAAAAAAATTGCAAATTCCGCAAATAATTTATGAATAATTAACAAATTTTCAACTGTTTCCCCTTTATCCCGATTTTTCTTAAATAACTTATTTTTTCAATTTTTAAATTTGATAATTTTTAATTAACATATTTTTATAATTGTTATATTTTGTTTATCAAAATTTTTACCGTCTTTTCCTGAACTCTCCGAATTTTTTCCAAGCTAATTTATTCTCCAACCCCGACCTATTCACTTTGCCTCCAATAAATAAACATTAATTTTTAGAAATAACTAATCATTAAACTTCTGTAATCACAACATTTCATCCAATAAATAAATAAACTCAAAACAAATGGATTTTAAATGAATTAATTCCATTAGCAAACTTACATACATCCCTATACCACGAATTTGATATAAAACATAATAATATTTCACAAAATCGTTCGAAATTTAAATGAACAAATAACATTTCTGAACCAGAAACACATTAAGTAATAAAATTAATAGATAAATTGAAAAAAAAAAAAAATGGAATCAAAGTGAAGGACGACTACCAGTAACGACTACTCTTCTTTGGGGGAAAACGGGAGGTGGATCAAATGGCTGGGATTTTGATGAGAAGCATCGGTTGATCAGGAGCCGTTGGATGGAATATCGAATCCAATTGCTTGTTGACATGGATTTTGAAGTGCTTAACTACGATGGATTCACTCTCTTGCTAACGAGATTTTGACGATTTTAAAGACAACGGTAGAACGAAACCCTAAGAAGCTTCCATCCTTATTTACTAATTCTGCTGGAGACCGTACAATTCCCAATGGGCATTGACTTACTCGAATCTCATTAAACTGCTCTTCATTGAGATCAGTGAAAGTCAATTGACCTGTGAGTAGCTTTGCGAAGGGAAAATTTGAAAGAGAGTTTCTATGAGCACGCCACTGTTTTCTTCTTACACAGCATTTTTATTCGCCATATCAACTGGCTAACTGCTGCACACCAATTACTTCTTTTTTTTTTTATGGAAGCACACCAATTACTGAATAATAATAATAATAATAATAATAATAATAATAAAATTTCTTTGATATGGCTAGAGGGCATATTTGAACTGAAAACCGAACCGAAGCGATTCGGCCCGATTCATATTCGGTCTTGGTACCTTAAAATCGGAACTGGTTAGGTAGGGTGAGAACTAAACTATGAGGAAAAAAAAACTGAAAAATGAAAAAAATACAAAAACTATGAGAAAAAAATGAAAACTAAACCAAACCGACCAAAACTGAAATCAGATTGATTTCGATTTGAGTGGTTGAAAATTTCCGTTAACCAAAATTGAAATGTTTCAATTTTGCTGAAACTGAATTGAAAACTGAAATTTTGATTTCGGCTCGATTAACTGAAGTTGCACCCCTAGATGTAACGAATAAAGACCCAAAATATGTAGTACTTAATAAACTTTTCCAAACTTTCTTTAGTCGGGGCCTTTTGGATGCGCCAATTTTTTATATAGCATCTTTAAATCACCCACGCGAAACACATTGAATGTATTAACTACGACCATAGAAATTGTTTATTGTTGCAATCTTTCACACGATGGATCTTGAGATCATGAGCATATCATCAAATGATTGATTTTTTATTTTATAGGGTGCACATTTAAAAAAGTGACCTTAAAATCAATTTTGAGCTTGCACGTAATGTTAAATTCAATTTTTTTTAGACGTGTGCCACGTGAAATAGAACACCAGCCGACTGATGGTATGCCCATGATCTCATGATCGATTGTGTTAAAGATTGGGAGGATAAACGATCACCATCATTTGATTCAATATAGTCAATTTATTTCAGCGTGGGTGAACTCAAAGATTCGGTGGGTAAATTTAAAGGTACTCTTTTTTATTTTGGCATACCACTTTACGTGATTCGTGGATATGCGGGAAGAAAAGCAGCTTAGAGGGGGCTGCTATGCACACATGTAATTCTCTCAAGCACTCTATTCTCTTTTTAATTTTCTTCTTAAATATAATGCCATAAAATTAGGACTCTCAATGAGCCGAGCAGGCTAATCTTGAGATCGGCTCTTTTCAAGCTCGGCTTAAAGCTATTCAGCTCTAGCTCGACTCTATCGAGCTCGAACCAATGTCGAGCCTAGTAATATGCGATATTATTTTTTATTATTTGAATTTATTTCTTACTATTTTCCTTTTTCTTATTATATTTTAATTTATCTATATTTAAATAATTGAAACTTTTAGTCTTCTAATTAAAAATATATAATCAAAGTATTTTATTTCATTGTAAATTAGGGTTGGAGCCAATAGATTTAGACATTTATAGGCATATTAGAATTTTCCTTGTTAGTTTACTAAAATACTCTAAACCCTTAACCTTTAAAAGCTTCTAATGATTAATTTTTTATGATATTTTAGCAATTTAAGTTATATATAATCTTATATGGTTGCATGTATAAATATTTAAAAATAAATATTATATATCAAGTCGAGTCAAGCTATAGACTACCCAGCTCATGGCTCATTTACGAACCAACTTTTTAACTCAACTCGATTTGGCTTGGGCTCAAAATACTTACGAGCTCATTTTTTTTTAGCCGAGCTGAGCCAAGTAAGCCACTGAGCTAGCTCGGCTTGTTGAGAGCACTACATAAAATGGTTCCCGGGCTTCTATTTTCGTCTACACACTCTTTACATGGAAAGTTATAAATGGTGGATAATTTTTGGTAGATAATTTTGTAGGCAGCTTATGTGGTGTGACCTAACTGGTTGCAATACTTGGGCCCACATGTGCTTGGCTCACATTGAGGTACCCTTCTATCTATTTAAACGCCAATTAACACAAAAAGATTTAATTAAATTCTTCCCTTCCATGATTAGAATGACTTGAAAAAGGGGATAATGGCTCTAACCTACATTTGACCACTAAAATGCTATTTAAATGATCTTCCACTAATAAAATTGCACTCCTTATCACACGTTACTGAAGTGTGAATTAATATTATGCTTTGTGGGACACATTTGTCACCAATATAAATTGTCCAAGTGGCAATCCATTCTTAGAACATCAGCCTAAAGAAATATAGCTATAAGTGGATGTGAATCATTTGATTGATGAATTTTAATATCAACCATTAAAACTAAAAATAACAGATGATATTATCGTCAAGATTTGATGGGGTAATTCTCCTTAAAACATTATTTTTAGGCATGTTGCATTTCAATTTATGATCTATCATTTGGTAGGCACGGGTCACTCACATCTTGAACTATTGATGGTGTAAGATTTGTTTGAGTGAGTCAGAAGAGTCGGGTCCATACAAAAAAAGAGGAGAGGCGAGGAGAATCGACTCCTTAACTCGCACAACACTAGCATACAATATCTCTTCCAAAACCCTTCTTCTCTACATAACCTTTAGGCTTAACTCAACAACAGGTTAATATAATCTTGAGGTATACAACTATGATTTTCAGTTAAAATTGATATTGAAATATTTTGTGAGATGATGATGCCAAAGTGTAGTATGTGTTGGATTACACCTATTAGGATTGGAAGAAGATAGCACTCTAAAGAGAAGAAAGTTGTTCTCTTGTGTAACAAGATACCAAAAATGAAGACTAAAGTAATATACTACTTAGAATCTTTCAAATTTCATTCATATGACTTGTAAAATGAAAATACATGAGTGATAAAAATAGCCCAAAATATAAAATCGGGAATAAATAAATATACACTTTCAAAGCAACTACTTAGCCTAAAAAAAGATAGAAAATTATATTCTTAAAGTATATTCCATATTCTCAAGACCTCACATTAAATACACTAATTTCCTATGAAAAAAAAAGAGTTTCAAGATTGACCAATATAATTGTAAATGGGCTAATGACCCAAAAGACAAAATGGGTCAGATGGGCCGGTCTAGCTATAATTCTAACAGTCCCCTTTGAGCTAGACTGATCGAACACCAAGCTTTTCTTTGATCTTGATAAACGTTTCTTTCTTCAATGTCTTTGTAAAAATATCCGCTATTTGATCTTGTGATTTGCAAGATTTCACATCAATTTCACTATCATTGATCAAGTCACGGTTGAAATTATACTTAATTCGAATGTGCTTACTTTTGTAGTGAAAAATGAGATTCTTGGTTAGTACAATGGCTGAACGATTATCACAAAATAAAGTTGTAGCTTCAATTGATGGATGCTTAAGTTCTTCTAAGACCCATTTTAACCAAAGTGCTTGACAACCCGCCAATGCTAATGAAATGTACTCCGCTTCGGTTGTTGAGAGAGCAACAACTTGTTGTTTCTTTGAAATTCATGAAATTGAACCTGAACCAATATTAAAATTATAACCGAAAATGCTTTTGCCATCATCTACACTTCCACCCCAATCACTATCACAATATCCAACCAAATATGTAACGAATGCCCTAAGGTTTACCACATTCATGGGTCCGAATAGGCGTGTGCCTACCACGGGACATAAAATGTATTTGGGTGGCTCAAATTGCTACAATTATCTGAGACGTTTGAAGTACTAAGATAGTCATTTAACCCTATAAGTGTAATGTGTATGCTTAGTAGGGGGATTAACTTACTTTTGATGTACCTGCTTATACAAGTCATGGCTTGTATGAGTGTGATATTTTAGGTAAGCCTCTTTTAGCTTACCTGCTTATACATTAAACTATACCTAGGAGAGGATTTGCATGAGATCCCAGCCTAAAAAGGGCTTATCCACCAGCAGAAGGGAGAAGCGGAACATCCAAGAAAAACTTGGATTTGTTTGATATGGGGTACACCCCTATACCAAGTACTGATTTGCATGGGATCAAAGCTTTATCCATGTATAAGCTGCTTTGCATCTCGTTGGACAACACGACTTCGTGAGTCATTTGTAAACGCCATGCACGCAAGGTGCAACTCGATTCATATAAAGGTAGAAGAACCACCTTCTTCTTCCTCCTCCCTTAGTAAATTCTATAGTACCAGCCAGCAAAAAGGACAATCAACAAATTCAAACAAAACCCTTTGTACACCTCCGGACTCATGATCCTTAGAACCTTAGCTCACAAAGTGACCTGCCATTGATCAGAGACAACCTTCGTTTCAATGAGCTTCGCACATCCCTGCAGTTGAAAACGCGCTTGGCAAACGCGATGTTACTCCATCTTTGGTACCACCGTTGAAAGAGCAAGTCCACCAAAAGGTACGACAAATAAAACCTTAGTAGAATAGGATTGTGGGACTACTAACTAATCAATCTGTAATACCGAATACATACAATTTCATCGGCAGCACAGAGATAGACACGGTGTAGCATTCGAGTTGCACTCCGGATCTGCTATGTCCAACGATATATTCAGAAATATATATAAAGATCGAAATATTCAGAACTATTCAGACCTATATATATATATATATATATATATATATATATATATATATCTCATGCAATGGCCACCACCAAAACTAAAGGAAAACAGAAAGCCATAAGGAAGAAAGAGGCATCACGGAAGGCTGGCCTTAGGCTTGCCGCGACAAGCTTGTGAGCTTGCCGCGGCAAGGTCCTCAACAAGGCTGTTTGCCGCAGCAACCTCACAAGGCTTGCCGCGGCAAGGTCTTCAACTGGCTACTGACCGAGGCAAGCCTAGGCATGGCTACTCTCTATGTCGCGCAGGCCTTGGTTTGTATCGAGCTTACGTAGGGGAAACCCTCCAGGCTGTACATAGTATACACTATCTATATATCGGGTCTCGGATGACCCCATCTTCCCTTTGATTCTATTAATTGTATATATGATCTATAGTTACCCTATAGGTGCCACTTGATGCACTCGTTATGCAATGATCTTCCCGACATGAAAGCACGTAAAAGTGTAGACAGGTAGGAAATTTATTTGTTAATCTATCTTTGGTTTTTCTTCCTTTCATGGCGTAGGTAATAGAGCCATATATATATAGCGTGCTGAAATACTTACATGATGAACAATAGAGTAAGAACAATATATCTACCAAATCAGTCTGAAACATAAATATCACGTTTGAAACCAGATCAAGTTTGAAATACTGTGTTGAGTTGAATCAGTATCCGTTGTGTTGATAATAATTGCATGTCAATGTTGATGATAAATTATACCTGCATACTAGTTTTGAAGAATTGAAACAAAAGCACGTGTTAACAGAATCTATATCTACTATAGCTGTTATATACAGAGGCAAAACTTCATTCTTTTTGTTTACTATATTTACTGCATTTCCTGCATTTTAGTTAAGCATGCAAGTTCTTGATCATCCATGCATAGTGCATATGGCATTATTCAAATCTGATATCCTTGATATCCTTTAGACGTTCTTGTTTTACACGTTCTTGCTCTATTTCCGTAAGGTGATCTCGCTTTCTCGAGAGCTTGACGGTATACTTGTACCAAGTGATCCCGCTAACTCGGGAGCTTGATTTTTCTTTATGTAAGTGATTCTGCTAACTCAAGAGCTTGTTTTGTCTCGATTGAAGCGATCCCGCTAACTCGGGAGCTTGATTCTTCTGTTTATGCACGTATAGTTTGTTTCAGTTTGATTCCTTGTACCTGTTACATCATGATATCATGAGTTCATGCAGTATGTCAGCATCTTATCTTATTAGCATGTTAATATCTTCGTACTCTCTTTTATATTAATTACCTTTCGAAAAGAATATGGAAATCTACAAGATATATTCACAATATATAATTCTCTACTGAGCTTTGATGATAGCTCATTCTACGACTTCAATGTCTTAGTTGCAGAGCCGGATCTTGAGCACACAGCAGACCCTACATACGTGCCCGATGAGGAGGAAGGAGAAGACAATGACGAAAATGAGGACGACGATTTTGCGAAAGACTTCTTTCCAAAATAGGTTTGTGGCTTGTGGATTGAGAGAGAGAGAGAGAGAGAAGTTTTAGATAGAGACATGAGATAAACTTATATAAATTCTAGATAGTATTTTGAGATACTTTGTTATAGGATATATAGGTTTCTTTTCATTGTTTAGATGACAGGTGACCGTCATCGGTGAAAAGCTATACATCAAATCGTTTGTTCTTGTATATATTGTTGTTAGTTCCTACTTAGATAAGTAAAATCAGTTATTTTGCCATATTAGCAACTGTCAGAGTAAATTCATTGCTTCCGTATTTGCATCACTTAATACAAGAGATAACCCTTATATGAAAGGATCATATTAGGTGATCCGACGACGCGACGGTTCCCATATCTAATGACGGGAAATGGCGGGTTGTCACAAAACATGAATTTTGAACCCTTTTATAATATATACCATCATTAAAGGTATCACATACATATCGTAAAATTCCCTTTTTGGCATTCCAATTACTTCTTCTAGGTGATTCCATGAAATAGCTAATCATGCTAACTGCAAACATAATATCTGGTCTTGTGGCGGTCAAGTACATGAGACTACTAACAAGACTCCGATAAAAAGTTTCATTAATTCTTTTTTCATTATCATTTTTGTTAAGTTTCAAACCAACCTCCATTGGAGTGCAAATAGGATTGACATCTTCCATTCTAAACTTTTTCTATAAATCTTTTGCATACTTCTTTTGAGATATAAAAATCTCATCTTCATTTTGCTTTACTTCAATGCCAAGAAAGAAATGTAGGAGACCCATATCGGTCATCTCAAATTTAAGCATCATGGATTTTTTTAATTCATCACATATGCATGAACTATTGCCGGTGAAGATTAAATCATCAACATATAAACAAACAACTAAGAACTCACCTTGAGTGTTTTCTTTGATGTAGAGAAAGTGTTCAAAAAGACACCTTTTAAAATTATTCTTCATGAAGTACCCATCAATACGACTATATCATACCCTTGGTGCTTGCTTTAAACCGTAAAGTGTTTTCTTCAATCTATAAACTTTGTGCTCTTTACACTTTTCCACATACCAGGGAGGTTGATCAACATAAATTTCTTCTTCAAGAATACCATTTAAGAATGCTGATTTGACATCCATTTGATAAACCTTCCAATTTCTTTGAGCCGACAATGCTAAGACCAATCTAATAGTCTCAAGCCGAGCAACGGGTGCAAAAATTTTATTGAAGTCTATGCCATGTCTTTGCTTGTAGCCTTTCACCACTAACTGAGCTTTGTGCCTTTCAACTTCACCTTTTGCATTTAACTTAGTTTTATATATCCATTTTACACTAATGGATTTGTGTCCATTTGAAAGTTCCGTTAACTCTCAAGTCTCATTTCTTTTGATGGAATCAATTTCTCAATTCATTGCATGATTCCACTTTTCTTCTTGATATGCTTCTTCAAAAGAAATTGGATCGGCATCGGCATATAGTGCAAAGTTAATCTCATCTTCATCAAAAAGTCTTCTTGATTGTTCATAAATTTCATTGATGCTTTTGATCTTCTTTGAAGGAGAATTAGAACTTGATGATCATGAAGATGGTGAAGATGTTCTATCCTCTTCATGCTCACAATTTTGAGCATCTTTCAATTCTTCTTCGTTGACACAAATAGACTTTTGTGTATTTTCTTGAAAATCTCAATCCTAAGCTTCTTCTTTATTAAATTTTACATCTCTACTTATGATAGTTTTCTTAGTGATGAGATTAAACAATTTGTATACCTTTGAAGTTTCACTATAACCAATAAAAATGCAATTTTCGGATTTATCATCCTTTTTTTTTTTTTCTTTCATCCGGCACATGAGAATATGTAATGCTACCAAATATTCTTAAATGTGCAACACACGGTTTGTATCCATTCCATGCTTCTTGTGGTATCGTGCTTTCAATACTTTTGGATAAGGCACGATTCAAAAGATAGTTGGCACATGCAACGGCTTTGGCCCAAAATATATTTGGCATCCTTTTGGCTTTTAACATATTTCTAGCCAATTCCATAAGAGTTATATTTTTTCTTTCGGCAACACTATTTTGCTGAGGTGTGTATCGAGTGGTTAATTGATGCCGAATGTCATTATCTTTTAAGAAATTCTCAAAATCATGAGAAACACATTCACCACCTTGATCGGTACGTAAAGTTTTTAACATATATAAAATCACTTTGCTTTTCAACCAAGGCCTTAAATGTTTTGAAGTGGCCAAATACCTCTGATTTTTCTTTGAAAAAATAAACCCAAGATTTACGATTATAATTGTCAATAAAAGTGAGGAAATAACGATTACCGCCAATAGAAATGGTGTGCATAGGCCCGCATAAGTCCGAATGAATAAGCTCAAGAGGATTTGATGCCCTCCAAACTTTCCCAATCGGAAAAGAATCTCTTTGATGCTTTCCGAGTGTGCATCTTTCACAAACTTGGTCTTTGCGATCAATATTTGTCATGCCTCTCACCATGTGATTTTTGTACATGAGAGTCAAAGAGCTAAAACTCAAGTGACCATATCGAAGATGCTATAGCCATGATTTGTCTTGGATGATGGAATTGAAGCAAGGAAGAACTTCATTTTAAAACTTAAGTGAAAACATCTTGTTTGGAGTCATCTTTATTTTAGCAATGAGAGCATTGTTCATATCCTTGATTTCACATGCATCTCCTTTAAAATAAATATTGTGTTCTTTCAAAAGAAGTTGTCCAATGCTTAGAAGATTGTGCTTGAGGCCAGGTACATAGAAAACATTTGAGATGTGTTTGATGTCTTTCTTTGATTGACCAAGAATATCACCTCTTCCCTCTACGGAAAGTCGTTTATCATCGCCGGTCCTTACTTTACTTTGAATAGATTCATCCAAAGTGACAAATACGCCTTTGTTTTTCGTCATGTGGTTACTACAATCACTATCAAGATATCAATCTTCATTGAATGCAACTTCTTGAACATTGCAAGAAAGAAAGAGAGTATCATCTTCTTTACTTGGATTGTTCTCGTGAACAAAATTTGATTCCTTTTTTTCTTCTTTTGCCAATCTTTTTCTACAAGATTTTATGGTGTGACCATATTTTTGACAATGATAATATTGAATATTAGAAAGAGAAGATCGGCCTCTTCCTCTTTCCCTTCCTCTTGATGACGAAGATGACTCATTTTTAACTCTTTCTTTTGCTTGATATCTTCCTCCATTATGCCTTCCTCGTTCGCGATTAGAATGCCTTCCTCTTTCACCTCTAGAACTTTTCTTAAAGGAAATTTGAGTTTGAAAAGCTTACTTTAGAGGAGAATAATCAAATTGCTTCATGCGAAGTTCATGGGATTGAAGCGATCCCAACAAACTTTTCAAAGACAAAGTAGATAAATCCTTAGATTCTTCAATTGTAACAATAATATATTCAAACTTACAAGTCAAGCTTCTAAGAATTTTTTCTACAATTCTTTCATCTTGAAGATGTTCACCATTAATCCTTAATTAATTAACGAGAGAAATTACCCGATTGAAAAAATCTTCAACCGCTTCCGAATCCTTCATTCTTATAGAATCAAACTCACTTCGATGAGTTTGGAGCCGCACCAATTTGACTTTATCTTCGCTTTTGTATGAAGTATTGAAAGTATCCCATGCTTGCTTTGTCGATGACACCGATGAAATTCTTTCAAAAATAACTTCATCCACAGCTTGATAGATGAAGAATAAAGCCTTCTTGTCCTTCTTGCGATTTTCTTTTAACTCATTGAGTTGAGCTTGTGTGAGAGCCGCTTGATCCTCCGATTTTACATATCCGGTCTCAACAATATCCCACAAATCTTGAAACCCATATAAAACCTTCATTTGAATACTCCATTGATTGTAGTTCTTACCGGTAAAACGAGGAAGTTGAGGTTGCATCATATTGGAAGCCATGAATCTCAAGCTCTGATACCACTTTGTTGGATTACACCAACTAAGATTGGAAGAAGATGGCACTATAAAGAGAAGAAAATTGTTTTCTTGTATAAAAAAATACCAAAAATAAAGATTAAAGTAATATACTACCTAGAACCTTTCAAATTTCATTCATATGACTTGTAAAATGAAAATACATGAGTGATAAAAATAACCCAAAATATAAAATCGGGAATAAATAAGTATACACTTCCAAAGCAACTACCTAGCCTAGAAAAGGATAGAAAATTACATTTTCAAAGTATATTCCATATTCTCAAGACCTCACATTAACTCAACAATAGGTTGATATAATCTTTAGGTATACAACTATGATTTTCAATTAAAATTGATATTGAAATATTTTGTGAGATGATGATGCCAAAGTGTAGTATGTGCAGTAATTAAACGCAAATGCACCACCAACCTTACTAGTACAAAGGATCACCAAACTATCTAAATAACAAATGACATAAGAATCACCAAACTATCTAAATAACAAATGACATTAACGGATAATAATTACAGGTTGAGCGATAGTTCAATTGGTATCTTTTTTCCTTATGGAAGTAACATGCCGTGAGTTCTAATCCTCAAGCCTGCTCCTGCCAATTGTGTGGGTCTCCTTCCAGTGTGTTATGCCAAAAACGGATCCTCTCTAGGTGCAAGTTTGCATAATACACTACTACATATGAATTGTCTATGACATATGACATCCTAAAAAAAAAAAGAACAATAATAAATATATAGGTACCTATATTTGTGCCCACGGCTTCTTTGAAAGCAACTGTGTTGTCACGTGTAAAAAGAAAAAAGGAATCCTTTTTTTTTTCTTAGGCACTCGCCTGTTTTTACTTCGTCGATGCCCACGTATTTAAACTTTTCTTTCTCATTCTTCTTTTTTTTTTCCTTTCTTCTCTGTTAACTCTGGCACCCAAAATGGTGTCATCGACACACTTGAATGACCCTCTTGTTGTTGTTCTTCTTCTTTTTCCTTCTTCCTCAACTCTAACCTTCGAAATTGTGACAATCCAGACCCACATGCCATAATATTGTCCGGTTTTGGGCTTAAGTCCCTGCCCCAATTTTGTTTCTGGCATGGGCTTAAGTCCCCACCCAGAACGCGTCATGACATGTAGCGTCCGCAATCACATATAGCCCAAGGTCAGGACTTTTCCCTATCCGATGTGGGACTATTACAACCCCCCCCCCCCCCCCCCCCCCCCACCACCACCTTATAGAAGAACCGTCATCGATTCTAATACCATTCTGTGATGACCCAGATCCACATGCCATAATATTGTTCGGTTATGGGCTTAGGTCCCAGCCTCGATTTTGTTTCTGGCACGGGCTTAAGTCCCCACCCAGAATGCATCATGACATGTAGCGCCTACAATCACATATAGCCCAAGGTCAAGACTTTTCCCTATCCGATATGAGACTATTACAGAAACAATGATGACGGAATTACCAAAACAAACTCTTAAAAAAAACTTTGAACTTGTGCTAATAGGCATCCATCGTTAGATATAATAATTTGATAGTGGGAACCCACTATTATATATAAAATACTAATACTGGGTGGTCACTGCTAGCCTTTTACAATTGACAGTGGGTACCCACCGTCATAAGTTCAACGAGAGTTTTCTTAGGTTTTAGGATTTTTTAGGGTTTCTTAGGTTTTTTTTTATATAGAGATTTTTTAAATTTATTTTTCAATTGTCATTGGCAGTTCGGTGATGTTTTTGTTGTTGCTAGTTGTCGGAGAAAAAGAAAAGTTGTCAGAGATGAAGAAGGAGAAAGGGACGAAAAAGAAAAAACAAATAAAAAAGAAGAAGATGGTGATTCAACGATGTCGTCGAACGGTGGTTAGAAAAAAGTTTGACCACCCATAAGTGGATGTTCACTAGTAAAGCATGCCTAAGTAAATGGGTGCTTTCAGTAAGTGGGCGCTTTTAGAGAAGCGGTAGTCGCGAATAGAGGTACCCTATATGGGTAAGCATAAAACAACAAGAAAAAGAAATTAAAAAAAAGGAAAACAGAAACACAAAAAGCAATTTTTTTCTATATTACTTAATTCGCTCAACAACCCTACGAATGGCGAACTAATTTGGAGTGAACTAGTTTGCCATTGAAATCAGTCAAATTCAATTTGGAAAACGGTGAGATTCGACCTCACAACATGTACTCTTTAACACTCTTCTATCACACTTGCCTAACCAGGTGAGCTAACCACTGCTATTGTTATAAAATGTATATTTTAACTTATTGATAATCTATAAATAAAAATAAATAAAATTCTACACTAAAAACCCATCCCACCCCTAGTGAATCGAGTTCAGATGGAAGTAACGAATTGTGAATTACAAACTGGAATTCGAATAGAGCGAATTGCGAAGGAAGTAACTTAGGTTTTGTTTATAGTCAAAATCTCATAGTTAGTTACATATGCTACTTGCCTTCAGCTGTACCCTGGTTGTGAAGCTCTGTGTTAAGGTTTATGTAATCCCTCATTAAAAAAATAAAAATCCATGCTTTTTCTTTTAGAGTGGTTGTAGAAAGACACGTTACACGTGGGGGGCATGAATGATAGTCTCACATCCCTTATGGGTTGAAGGCCTTGGCTATATAAAACATGGGTAATCCTCACTTTACAAGCTGATCCTCACCTTACAAGCAAGTTTGCTAGATTGAGTTAGGCCCATGGAATTCTACATGGTATCAGAGCAAGTACCAGAGGGATGTAGGAAGACACATTACATGTGAGGGGGTTGAATGATAGTCTCACATCCCCTGTGGGCTGGAAGCCTTGGCTATATATAACTTGGGCAATCCTCACCTTACAAGCCGGTTTGTGAGGTTGAGTTAGTCCCATGGAATTCTACATCCAGAATGCGTCATCCATGTCTTAGAGCAGTGAAAAGAATATTGAGATATCTAAAGGGTACGAAACATCTTAAATTATGTTTTCAATCCGATAAGTTTGAGGTTCAAAGATATTCTGATTCTAATCATGTTGGAGACAAAGATGATGGAAAATCCACCTTCGGTCATGTTTTTCTCTTTGGAGGTGCTGTTGTTTCTTGGTCTAGTAAGAAACAGGGATGTGTTGCTCTCCATACTCAAGAATCCAAGTGTGCGGCTGGTAGTGCAGCTTGTATATATGTCGTCTGGATAAAGCGTTTCATCAAAGATATGAAATTAGATATAACCGACGGGTCTGTGCATTTATTTTGTGACAATAAAGCTGTAATTAAATTGATTAAAAGTAGAGCAAATAGCTCTAAGGGCAAACACATTAAAGTCCAATATCACTACATTTACATTCAAGATTTAGTAGAGACAGGTGAAGTGATTGTAAGTCATTTACCTTCTTCTGATATGGTTGCCGACCCTTTAACAAAGAGTCTTAGGGTGAAATTATTTTCAAAGCATGTTGGTTTGATGGGACTTAGAGACGCCTAAGTCAAATTACTTCCAAGGCACTTAATAATTTATCTCTATTATAAAAAAAGTACTGTGATGGGCAAATCCGCTTTGACGAGTAAAACCTCACGATTGCGATAAGTGGTCATAATGGGCAAATTCGCTTTGGTGTGCAAAACCTCATGATTTAGACAAGATTTGTTATGATGGGCAAAATCCGCTTTTGGCGTGCAAAATCTCATAATTGGGATATGTTCTAATGGGTAAGTCTTAAAACGATACAAGCCTTAAACATATCACGGCCCACATGGCCAAGTGGGAGATGTTGCTATATGGCCATGGTGCCGTTAGGCACAACCGATATTATGGAGACCATCTCGAGTAAATTTCCATGATATCGGTAATAAACCCTCATTACCATATTTATACACAAATTGATTTTATAACATATTATATTAACTGATATTTATTTTAAATATATTTTTGAAAATAAATCTTTGTAAAACGGTAATCGGGTTTATTGCATATTGATCACAATATTAAGATGCGTCATTTCTCCGATTGAATGGCTATAAAAAGAGACCTTTGCGCTATGAGCAAAAACACTGAAAACAAAAGAGAAATCGTTCGTTGAGAAAAAGCGTCTATTCGATCGGCGATTACCAGCTTCACGGCATCGCTCTCTTGATCTTGCGATCAATCGTCAGCTTCGATCTATACTTTAAGTGGCGCTATTTGCACTTGTGTTTCTTGTGAAGAACACACACTCGTCCCAAGTTAAAAATCAAGCTACTTTCATATTTGTTTAAATAACCCACAATCTTGACTAGAAAGCTCATTTACATCACTAAACATCCTTTTTTTAGGAATTTTGATTTCATCCATTCTCGAACCATTTCTTCGACCTAACGGCATTTCTTGTTTTTCATAAGACCGATTTGTTGATAACTTCATCTCATCAATAAGATTTCTGGTAATTAAGGGCTCAAACGTTGATGGCTTTCGACAACCTACAAGGAAGAAGGCTAAATACGATGCATCAACTAAAAGAGATCCTAGTGTGCAAGCATAATTGCATTGTTAGAGCAGCGTGGTAACAACCAGGAATAATTGAGGCCATTCAGGCAATTTTTTGCCACCACCAAGTTCTTAAAAAGGAGCACCTACCTACAATTGCTTATGGGCTCATTTAGGGGCGTGTGGTGGCAATCTACCACCCACTAGTTTTGGCGGTGGATTGACACCACCACATCACCTAAATGTCCTCTTGTCGTGTTACGATTGTAGACCATTCATGCGATGTAGCGATGTAGTCATCATTAAAACTAATTTAGGTGGTGGATTGCCACTGCGACTTTATCAGAATCCTATTTCGGCTAGAAACCCATACGTCCTATCCATACTCTAGAAACCACTCATAAAATAGGTACCCTTCAAAAATTATGTGTTTAGATGGATAAAATTAATAAGGATATGTGTAGAGAGAGGAGAGAGAGAGAGAGGAAATAAAAGAGGATGTGTGCTCTTCCCAAAAAATATTTGTAAAGATAAACCAAAAAAAAATATACTACCTCAGGTGCACAAAATAAGGCACGTTTGTTTCATTGTAATATCGACCCTGTAAAATGGAGAATGCATGTAATTTTTTGATGACTGGATTACATGCATTATGCACTTTGCATGTAATATTTGGGTGTAAAATGGTTGTTCTTTTGGGTATAAAATTTTCTTGTAAAGTCCACTTTTTGATATCTTTTTAACATTACACCCAAAAGAACAACTTGTATAATATATTTAATTAATGTGTAAAATGGACATTCCTCATTCATCGTTGCTAGTATCCAACTTCATCAGGCATGATCGGCAGTGGTGCAATCATAATTTTCTTGATGGGGTATCTCATGAAGATTGATTGGGCCCAATTGCTCAGTCATAAAAGTACCTCCCCCCTCCCTCAGATAATGTCGTTCTACCACTAAGCGAGTGGACCTGATCGCAAACCTGATTAGGACTCGACCCAAACCCGACCTATGTTTTTTTGTTAGGTTCAGTTTAGATATAGCTTGACCCGGACACGTAACCAAAATGGGTCCATAATTTTTCAATGTGATCCCCCTGGACCCGACTCGATTCTATGTAAGTCGGCTCTGGTACACCCCTGAACCGGATCCAACCCGACCCATTTGCATCCCTTCCGCCATCTTCACCGTCCAATTGATCGATCATCCACAAGCCACACTAATTGGTCATTCACTAACCATTGAATCGAACAAGTTCATTGATCGGACTGCTAGAAATGTCAGAAAGACATAATATTTTAGATAAGCTTATCCAAGTAGTGACCAGAAGATTAGACAGTCCAGATTAATGAGAATACCAAAAACTCCAACGGTGTAGTGAGTAGAAGCACATCACTAAATAGTAACTGAAGATCACTATATATATCCCCCACGCATAAGCACCATATATATCCACCACGTATAAGAGAGAGAGAGAGAGGGAGAGAAAGAAGTTCTAAAGGTCCCACATTTCAAAGGGAAAATGAAAAAGGTGGCTGCAATTGATGAGGAGGCAGAGAGGGAGCGAGACAGATGGCAAAGAAGTAGAAGGTTTTTGTAGGGCTACACTGTCGCCATTCTCGCCGGAGACCTAGGCATCAATCGCTCTTTCTCTCCTTCTAAATATGCCAAAATGTAAATGAAATCTCCCATGAGATAAGCATCATCAACGACCCCGTAGCAAGCGAGAGCATCGAAGTGAGCCACGGGTACTGAAATGCGTTGAGCACCTTCTTGTTGTAGATGTTGAACACCACATTCAGAGCCTACCACGTCGCGAACTAGATCTCGATCTTCAACTTCTGCGCCGCAGCGGATCGCTCCTTCTCCGCGTCATCGATTTCGACATGGACATCTCTGATCGGCTCCAATTTGTCTACTTCATAGGCTTGGCAGTCGAATTTGTGATCGCGAGAGATGACGTGATCAGACGGTTTGAAACCTACTATGGAGGAGATGTATAGAGTTTCCTTGTCAAGAGTTTTGGAATTAGGGGTTTTTATGGATTGGATGGAAAGACTAGGGTTTTTAGCAGGTGATTTGGAGAGTGTGAGATCTGGAATGGCAATCGCTGTTATGGATTGCTTGAAAGAGCAGATCATGGTGGTAGAGAGGGTAGAGAAGGTGATCGGTGGTTTTTTTGGGTTTTGAACGGAGAGGATTTCGAAATCGAAATGATCGTATAAAAGAGAAGAAGTAAATGATATTTTATAGCCGTTGGGAATTGCTCCTACATTATTTTAGACCTTAAGAGGCTTGGGGTTTGTGTGCCTTATATTTTACCTGCAAAATGAATAGTGAATTCTGACCGGCAATTCTGATTGAATGAATGTCTTTGTAAAAATTTCTACTGGTGTGCATTATTTCCATTATGCGTATTTTCATTATCGTTAGTTTGATGTATATGCAGGTTTAATATCGCATAATGGAAATGATTTAATAATAGATTCATTAATCCTAGAATCTTCAATCACTACGTTTGGTTCCATTTGTAATTGTGTAATTTACTATTCATTTTAATCGTCTGAATAATGAATCTTGATGATTCAATGGTTAAATGACCAATTATGTGCTTTGATCGCATCGATTGGATGGTGAAGATAAATGCAAATGCTTAAGATCTTTGACATATGGGTGAGAACACTGTCTAGTCGGGATCATTATTATGGACCTATGTGGTCGGTGCAAATAATGCCACCCTTTCTTTTAGGGCACTTTAGAAAAACAACCTAAAAAACAAACCTTTTAAAAAAAAGGTTTTCACATTTTTTTGAAGTTCAGAGATTCCTGAGATCTTACATCCTAAGTTTAAGTGGATTTGTAAGTTTACAAATTTTCCCTTGTCTTCTCCACTCAAATCACCCAAAACCAGCCGCCGGTAAAGATTAGGGTTCCGATTCCCTGACTACCTTCGCGTCCACTTGGAGTTTGTTCGACATGGAAATTTCTGATCGATCGATTTGGATACAGTTTTCGATGCTTTGATGGTGGGAAATCTCCGCTAGGTGATGGGTGTAAGATGGGTAATGGACGGCTGAAAAATAGAGAGGTATCTGCTGGGTGATGGGTGTAAGATGGGTGATGGGCGGGTTTGAGTCGGGAAGACAACAAGCAGAGACGATCGTGGGTTTGAGTGGAGAAGACGATCAGGGGATCTCTATTTGTGTTTTTCAGCTGTCCATTTCATCCAATTATTGACTGCAAAATCAGTGGTATCTATCCGATCGAATACATTGATCTCGTCGAAGCTCGATGATCTGTGTATGTGAGAGCGTCTCTTCCCCATCATAAATTTGAGGTTTAATGGAGGAGAACTTAGAGAGAGAAATAAGAGAGAGAATGGAGGAGAACTAAGAGAGCCCAACAGATTTTTCAGCCGTCCATAGAGAGAGGGAACTAAGAGAGAGAATGGAGAACTTAGACAGAGAGAACCAAGAGAGACCAACATATTTTTCAGCCATCCATTTCATCCAATTATCAGTCTGGTTCGTGGAAGTTGCAGTGGCATCTGCAGGCGGCGCAATGTAGGCCACCGGAGTTGGTTTCGTCGGGGGTGAACTCGCCATAGCTGTCGGTGGTTTTGACTGATTTGAGTAGAGTAGGGACAAATTTGTAAACTCACAAATTGGGTATTTGAGATCTCACGGATCTTTGAACTTTAAAAAATCGTGAAAGCCTTTTTTTCTAAAACGTTTAAGTCTTGAATGATTTGCTAAAACGTTTGTTTTGTAAGGTTGTTTTTCTAATTTCCCCTTTCTTTTATTCCCATGCATTTCTCCACAAACAAAAAAAAAGAGAAGAGAATAGTAACATTCCCAAAATGCCTATCACTGGTCTTCATCATCATGTCTCCTCTTCAAATTCTCTCCTCTTTCAAACTCTTTTGCTATTGAAGCAAAATAAAACACAAATTAAAAAGATATGGTTTTCAAGTTTCCTCATTACGATTTCTATTCACGTTCCAAAGAGACTAAAAATATTTGCAGGGGCAAATGGTGAACAGCAGAAGTAGAAGCATCAACAACAACAAGTGGGGAAGCGTGAATCACTCTCTTCCTCCACAACCTTGTCTTGCAAATTGTGATCCCCGAATACCATTATGTTTTCGTGACGACGACGTCGTACCATCCTCAATACCCCAACCCCAACGAGTAAAAGGAAAGAAGTTTATGTTATTTGGTTGGCATAAAGGAAAGAAGGTTGTATCTTTGGGAGCCATTACTTGCACTCAGAAACTTGGTCCTTGCAACGAATTTAAAACAAAGACTTGCAAATTTGGCGATCTCTACTATATGAAAACACCATCTAAATCGTTTGATTTGAAAGCCATAATTTATAAATATTAAGTGCAAAGGAATAACATGAAATATAGTCAAAGGCTACTATCTAATTCAACAGCTGACTACAATAGATCCTATGATGAATATCGTGTTTTGATCCAATCTTATCCACGGAAGATATAAAGATCATGAAGTTCAAATAAGACGGTCAAGATTACATTTTCACATGTCACATTTCTCTAAAATACCAAGTTTTTCTTTAACTTCGATGCAAGGCTAACTTTAGCAAGTAATGGCTCCCTATATTTGTAAGTTTGAAGTGAGGAAGGGCTCCATTTCCGGAAGGTTCACTTTCCAAACCATCAATCTATCAAATCTTTGCACAATCGGTTCCATAAAATTTGATTCCCAACACACAACGAAAATTCTAGATAAGTAATAGGAAGAACATCAAAAGTATAATCCCCAAAAGTTTAGCTTTATATAGGTTGACTCCCTGCCCCGGAATAGTTTCATAAATAATCAAGGTGGCCATAATATATATAATTGCTCCTTTGCCACCTAGTAGAAATTATTGTGTCATCATCATACTGTAAGTGGTTTATGGAAGGACCACTCCTCACATTCTTGAAGCTCAAAATATAATTTAACTCATTTCCTATTTGGAACAGCCTACTAAGGGCTTGACCAACCATGTTAAAGAGGAAAGGGGACAAATAACCCCTTGCCTCAAACCCCTCGAGCTCTTGAAATAACCTTGGGGAGTATCATTGAATATGATCGAAAATCAAGCTAGCGAGTCACAAGCCCTCACCCTCTTCCTCCATTTGCTCCCATTATATCATGTAGTCTAAAATCCCCAATGAACTCTATCACAAGCCTTCTCCATAACTACTTTATTGAAAACTCCTTCAATTTTATGAATCAATGAAATGAAGGTGTAATTCATTGATCTACCCATGTAGCCCAACAAATGAAATTCATTAAAAACTCCATCAAATTGTGCTTACCAGTCCCATAATGCACTAAAGAACTTTTTGGTGAAACCGTCTGGCCTCAAAGGTGAGACTATCCTCATTAGGTCTATTCCATCCCTCATCTTGGTAGAGCTGTTCATGAAACTATGCTTTCAAATCTCATCTTATATTCAATTTTATCCCCCCTCATGACAATACTTACTCCTAGTGTTAGCAACCCAAGGGAAGTACTTGGTGTTATGATCCCCACCTTGAGACAATTATCCTTGGCTTTCTATTTCCAAGAGATCTCCTCAATGCACTTATTATTATAGTGCACTTTGAGGGCCACCTGTTGGAAGCTTGATATGGATCCATCGATCCATCCATCCAAATTAAGCTGTAGGATCTAAGCGCATGATCAATCAAAAACTATAAACACATAATCCATAACTAAGTAAATATGCGCACCTTGAGTGTGAGCCATTAATGGTAGGTTGCCGATCTTCAACGATCTTTTCACCTTCAAAATCTCCTAGCACAATGGGGATGCTTTCGCCAATAGGGAGTATTGAATTGTGTTGAGCAATCGTTGGGACCAGACACCCCTTATATTTATAGCCAAAGAGTCCTTTTCCATTAAGGACTGAAAATACTAATTATATTGTGAATAGAAATCACAATCATACAACAACTAAAAGACTTACTAATTAGTTGCCTATTCTCTTCAAACTCACCGGAATAGCAACTACACATCTCAAGGTTGATCTTATTCCATTCACCGGTCAATGGGTTGACCATAGTGATGGCCACCAAAATAGAAACTTCTAACAATCTTCCACTTGGCCAAACTATATCAATAAACTCCGATTATCAAATGTTAGCTAACTTTCTTTGAATGGTAAGTCATAATCAATTCAATCAAAGTCTTTATTATCAGTCCGGTCCAGTGAGAATTTCAATACAGAATCAATGTAGTCAATATATCATGTCATCGATACATGACTGTTCATTAGTTACCGTATTGGAAGTCATCACCGACATGGATTCCAACTAGTATAAATTCTCATAGATTGCAAGGTTACAAACTGAATGATGATTACATGTAAACTCAATCTATTATTGGTCTTACTTTATTGCCATCTACTGGTACCATATGTTCCAAGGTTTTATTTGCATTAAAATGGAAAAGCAAATAAATAAGCTTTATTTCTGAATCAATTAAGCAAATATATTCACTCTCAGATATCCACTCTCAAAAGCTATCAAAATTATCCGTTAATCCCATGCGCACAACATGCTTCAAAAAGAGCTTGAGAGGTAAGCTTTTAGGGAGAGGGTCAACCAACATGAGTGTCGTACTAATTTTTTCAACAGATATAATTTTATTCTGAACTTTCTCCCTTACAACAAGACATTTTATATAAATATATTTGAAACCCCCACTAGTCTTGTTGTTATTGGAGATAGCTATCACAGCGAAATTATCACATAAGATTCTTAGTGGCCTTGAAATACTATCAACAACTCGAAGCCCTGAGATAAAATTTCTCAACCATATCGCCTCACATGTTGCCTCAAAACATGCAACAAATTTTGCTTCCATAGTGGACGAAGTAGTCAGCGTTTGTTTAACGCTCTTCCAAGATATAGGTCCATTTGCAAGCATAAAAATATAACCCGATGTGGACCTACAAGTGTCTTGACACCTAGCAAAGTCAGCATCTGAATAACCAATAACTTCAAGGTTATTCGACCTTTTGTACATGAGCATGTGTCCCTTAGTCCCTTGTAAATAGCGAAAAATCTTCTTGGCTGCTTTTCAGTGATCCAAACCAGGATTACATTGGTACTTACCAAGCATGCCAACTATATACGCTATGTCCGGACGAGTACAGACTTGTGTATACATGAGACTCTCAAGCGTCGATGCATAGGGAATTGTCTCCATCTACTTTCTCTCCAGATTGATCCTGGGACTCTGAAGTAGACTAAATTTATCACCCTTAATGACAGGGGAAACAGTAGCTGAACAATTGTACATGTTAAACCTTTTAAGAACTTTATCAATATAAACTCTTTGAGATAATCCCAATATGCCACGGGCTCTATCTCGATGAATCTCAATTCCTATCATGTAGGAAGCTTTACCAAGATCTTTCATATCAAAACTCTTTGATAAAAAGTTCTTTGTCTCATGTAACATGCTCAAATTACTACTCGCAAACAAGATATCATCAACATACAAAACAAGGATGATAAACTTACATCCACTGATTTTAAGATATATGCATTGATCCACAGTATTTTCTTTAAAACCAAAATTTCAAATGACTTCGTGAAATTTTAAGTACCATTGTCGAGATGCATGCTTTGAACCATATATAGACCTTTTGAGTCTACAAACTAAATGACTCTCCCCCTCAACCTGAAAACCTTCAGGTTGTGTCATAAAGACATCTTCATGCAAGTCGTCATTCAGAAAAGCAGTTTTAGCATCCATTTGATGTAATTCTAAGTCAAAATGAGCTACTAATGCCATGACTATCCGAAAGGATTCTTTTATAGAGACAGGAGAAACTGTCTCTTTATAGTCTATTCCCTCTTTTTGAGTAAAACCTTTAGCGACTAATTTGGCCTTGTATCTATCTACATTACCTTTGGAGTCTTATTTAGTTTTAAATACTCATTTACAGCCTATAGGTTTGACTCCTTCAGGTAACTCACAAAGATCCCAGACCGAATTGTGTTTCATTGAATCCAATTCATCTTTCATGGCTTCGAGCCATTGAGTGGATTTGTCACTCTTCATGGCTTGGCTAAAGGAAATAGGATCCGATTCCTTTCCAAAATCAAAATCACTCTCATTGAGGTAAACTATATAGTCATCAGAAATGACTGACTTCTTTGCTCTCTTTGATCTACGCAATGGTTGATCATTGGCAGTTGCCATGGGAGCAAGAACTTCCTCAATGTGGGGTGTTGCATTAGGCATAGCCTTAGGGGCATCAATATTTGCTTGAATAACTGGTGTTGGTGCTACTTTTTCTTGAATAAAAGGGATAGGAATTATAACCCAATTTTCCTCAAAAGTGATTTTCCTAGGCTCAACACTCTCACTGTTCTCACGATCCTAAAAAATTTGACATATCTAATCTCAACAATCCGGGTACTATGAGTGGGACAATAAAATCAGTAGCCTTTTGATCTATCAGGGTAACCAATGAAATGACAACTTATAGTTTAGGATCCAATTTTCCTAATTGTGGGTTGTACACCTTTGCTTCAGCCAAACAGCCCCAAATGTGTAAATATCCTAAAGTCGGTTTTCTTCCTGCCCATAACTCATAAGGAGTTTTGGGAACCGCCTTACTAGGAACTCGATTTAGGATATGTTCCGCTGTTTTCAAGGATTCTCCCCATAAGAACATAGGCAACTTAGAGTTGCATAACATGCTTCTCACCATATCCATAAGAGTACGATTTTGTCACTCAGCTACACCATTTTGTTCAGGTGTTCCCGGCATGGTGTATTGAGCGACAATGCCATGCTCTTGTAGATACAGGGCGAATGGTCCTGGATTGCGACCTGTTTCAGATTATCTACCATAGTACTCTCCGCCTCTATCAGATCTCATAATTTTAATCTTCGAATTGAGTTGTAACTCAACTTCGGCTTTATAGATTTTAAACATATCCAGGGCCTCAGATTTCTCATGAATGAGAAATATATAACCAAAACGAGAATAATCATCAATGAAGGTAATAAAATACTTTTGACCACCAATAGCAGGAGTTGGAAATGGTCCATAAATATCAGTGTGGACTATTTCTAGCAAACTCGCGCTCCTGATGGCTCCTTTCTTATTAGCTTTTGTGAGTTTCCCTTTAATGTAATCTACACAAGTATGGAAACCAGAGAAATCAAGCGCATCGATTATATCATCTTTCATTAACCTCTCCATTCTATCCTTAGATATATGGCCTAAACGTTTATGCCATAAAATGGAGGAGTTATCGATTGCTCGGTTTCGTTTCTTACTAATTTTATCATTCACATACATAGAAACTAAAGATTGGGTGTAAGATGAATCCAAGTTCAACTGATAAAGATTGCCTGCTAATGAGCCACCACCGACAATATCGGAATCAAATAATAGAGTAAAAATATTATGTCCAAATTTAAATTCAAAACCTAATAAATCCAATGTAGAAATTGAGATAAGGTTTCTAGTAATATTTGAAACGTAAATAGTATCAACTAAATCCAAAATAAAACCACTATCTAAAATGAGACGGAGAGTCTCAATGGCCTCCACGTCTGCTTCTACTCCATTTCCGAGTTTGATGGTACGTTCGCCTTTACTTAGCTTTCTGCTGGATCGAAATCCCTACATTGAATTACTTATGTGAATAGTTGTACCAGAATCTATCCATCAAGTATTGCGTGGAGTATCAACATAAAGTGATTCAAAACACACAAAGGCTAGTTCTTTACCTTTCTTAACTAGCCAATTTCTATATTTCTAACAATTCTTCTTAATGTGTCCTTTCTTCTTACAGAAGTGACACTTGATGCCAGAAGTAGATGTGCTAGCTTCTCCTTGTTTGGTTTCCGGTGGAGGAGCTTTCATGTTCTTTCCTTTATATTGTCCCTTCTTTCGCTTGAAAGTTTCTTTCGATGGTCCAAGAGCGGCGTAATGAGAACTTTCAGGTTTTTCAGCCCGAAGTCTTTCTTCTTCTTGGATACAGTGAGCGATTAGCTCGTTCATCTTCCATTTCTCTTTCTGCGTGTTATAATTGATCTTGAACGGGCCAAATTGTGCAGTAAGAGAAGTCAAAATGAAGTGAACAAGATAACCCTCAGAAAAACCCATGTCCATTTCTTTCAATTGAGTTGTCATGCCACTCATTCTCATAATGTGCTCCCGTACGCCACTATGACCATCATATTTTATGGTTCCCATTTTAACAATTAGACTACTGGCAAGTGCTTTAGAAGCCCCTTGTAATTGTTCCTTAATGACTTATATGTATTCCTTTGCATTATGCGAGTCAAGAATACCTCCCTGAATCGTATAAGTAATGGAACTCTTTATGATCATGAGGCTCATACGATTTGATCTATCCCATTTTTCTAAATCCATATTGTTCACTGCCAGATCCTCAGCTGAGGCATCAGTGGTGAGTACCTTGGATTTATCAGATCATATAGCATAGTCAAGATCCATACAGCCTAGAACAATGGCAACTTGTTCCTTCCATTTACCATAATTTGAGCCACTCAGAAGTTCAATTCCACCAATCATATTAGTTATAGAAGACGGGTTCAATGCTGCACAATAATTAAGGGGTTTATTATGTCCACATACAATTAAAGTAGCTATCAATTCTACAAGGTTATAATTATGGTATGTGACACAAGAGTTAAAATATGTCAAAGAATATAAAAATGAAAACCAATATAGTTTTATTGAGAAATAATTTGTGTCAATATAACCCTCCATTGGGTCAAGTCATAACACACTAGCTGCTTCCTCAATCTCTGTTAATGATTGTGGTACTAATTACGTCGTTATGACCCTCAGTTGGGTCGAGTCACAACACGCTAGCAGTACTCACACACAAAATTAATGAATAGTGAAACACAACCATCATATAATATTAAGTGATTCATCACCGTTGGGTAGAAGAATCATTTATGTTGTGACGTCAACGTTCACTACACACTTTCACTGAATTTGTAACACGGACTTGGACAAAATTAAACCTCACTATGAAAACCACGACACTAGAAAAGATCATCACCGTTGGGCAGAAGAATCTTTTCAAGCCATGCTTTCAATTTAGGTTTGATAATATTTTAGATGATCACAAAAGTGATATTAAAAAAAATAAGCCAAGTCCAACTCGTGTTATGAGTAAGTGTCAAAATTAATAATAATCGAGTATTATAATGTGTAAGTACCAGCCATGGTGGTGGAGCACAACCTCCACTACCCAACTCAATTAATGGTACTCAAAAAAAAAAATTGATTACCCAATAAAAAATTGAAAAATAACATGAAGTCATGAATACATCACAACAAAGAGCTTATTGTCAAAAATAGAACTCAAAAACAGATCCGAAATGCCCGAGAAAGTCAAAGTGCATATATAATGTCCGAAAATCGGACCTGTAAATGGCCTAGAAAAGGCCCGAGAAGAATAAGAAATTCAAAGGTCATAAGTGGGCCGGGTTTCGGGCCGGGCCATGGGCCTTAGTGGCCAAATGGGCTAGGGGCCCTGTGGGTCGGGCCATGGGCCAACAACCGGGCGGGCCAAGGCCCTGCGGGTCGGACCATGGGCCAATAGCCGAGTGGGCCAGGGGCCCAATGGGTCGGGTGGCAGGTCGGGCCAACATCCAAAAGGCCAGGCGGGCCGGGTGGTGGGTCGGGCCAACAGCCAAAAGGCCAGGTGGGCCGGGTGGCGGGTCAGGCCAACATCCAAAAGGCCAGGTGGGCCTAAAGGGCTGAGCGGGCTGGGGCCGGACCCGATTCGGTCCGAAAATCCCTAAACCTCCCCCCCTTTCACTGTTCATCTTTTTCAATCTTATTAATTTTTTTGACAGAGTTGCAGGATGCAACAACAGCCGTGGTCAGGGGCTGATCCGCGCCGGCCGGTCGGCTGGTGCCAGTCCGGTGGCCGGAAAATCCCCACCGGCGCAGGATCGTCGGCCAACAGTGAAGGGAATTTTTTTTTGAATGTGGTTGCGAGGGCGCAATACCACCGTCCTCCCTCACGGTGACCCGGACCCAATGCAGTGCGCCGTAATCGGCCTCGGCGCCAGCCGGCTGCCGGTGTTAGCCCGGTGGCCGAAAAACCCCTACAGGCGCCGGACCAGCGGCCAATTTTTTTATTTTTTTTTGCATTCCAAAAATATCAAACTTAAGTATCGATGTTTCAATCGACCATACACCGATTTGGCTCTGATACCATTTATTGGAAATTTGAGATGGATCCATCGATCCATCCATCCAAATTAAACCGTAGGATCTAAACGCATGATCAATCAAAAACAATAAACACATAATCCATAACTAAGTAAATATGCGCACCTTGAGTGTGAGCCATTAATAGTAGGTTGCCGATCTTCAACGATCTTCTTACCTTCAAAATCTCCTAGTACAATGGGGATGCTTTCGCCAATAGGGAGGATTGAATTGTGTCGAGCAATCGTTGGAACCAGGCACCCCTTATATTTATAGTCAAAGAGTCCTTTCCCATTAAGGATTGAAAATACTAATTATATTGTGATTAGAAATCACAATCATACTACAACTAAAAGACTTACTAATTAGTTGCCTATTCTCTTCAAACTCACCAGAATAGCAACTACACATCTCATGGTTGATCTTATACCATTCACCGATCAACAGGTTGACCATAATGATAGCCACCAAATAGAAACTTCTAACACCACCCTGATCTCACTCTGTTCTATTGAGAGATTTCTACCTTTAAAGATATCATAAGATTGGATATCTCCCTCAAGTGGTCACTTTACCTACCATCCCAAATCAATCAACATTCCATTCCTTTCCCCTTTCAAGTTTCTAAGCTTAGATGAAATTCTAAAGGCCACAATTCCTCTAAAATCATCTTCATTCCACCGCACATACTGTCTTTGAAATTCTCCTAAAGTCACAAAGCCCCTTAAGGACTTTTTATAAAACAGCGCCCCATGTCATTTTTTATTACCAAAATATAAAGTACCAATTTTTCTTCTGAAACATCACCCCCATGTACCTAAAACGGGCGGCCATACATATCAATTAACTTAAGACACTGATCAATTTTAATGACTAATTATAATGATGCCCTTACCAACAAATTCGAATACGGGCATTTGACAACAAATGCCCAATTTCTTTTATTTTATATTTTTTACTTTTATTTTTAGGCATTTGACACGCGCATGGAGAATGCGTACGAATACGGACCTGTATTGGCCGGTATAGGGGCATTTTCATTATTATAAATGGAGCGCGTTTCATACTTTTCTCTTAGTAGCTAAATGCACTTATTGACCAATCATTATATTGCCTAAGGACAATTACCTCCTTCAAAAGTTTTAACTAGGAAAGCCTGAATTTTATTCAATAATAATTTTTTCACAATCCAAATGCATTAAACTCTAAAATATTTCCAAGCGCTCTAATCTCTGCTATTGCATTTGTAACCATCCATATATAGAATGATTGGTAGATATCAGAGACTCTTGGGCTGCTTATGACATATAGGTCTTTGGTAGCCCCTATTATAGCAGAGTTCACCTGTTATAGTAAGTTCTCATCCTCTTTGCTAACAACCTATTATTTGTTTTAGCAGGTACCCCTTCTCCTTGATAATTTCTTGCATAGTAAGATTTTATGCAAGATTTATCTGTTCAACAGTTTTACCCTCCTTTCTACTCACTCCTTGCCAGAGTAGATTTTATTTGCTTTGGTAGGGGAGTTAATAGAGAGCAGAGCCTTGGTGATTTCAAAAAAACCAGCCCTCGTTCGAGATCTCAGATTTCCATGACGCTCCCAATGTTACCTTGGTACTTTTAGAATTTTTGCTGTGCCGACATTTGGTAGCACTTGACACATGTGCCGACACTAGGACATTTCTCAAATAGCTCAAAACTTTTAAACATATATGAAGGATCACGCATTAACATGCTCATCGTTTTGACAACAATAAAATGAACTGTATTTTTGAAAAACATTATGTAAAGTTTAGGAACTACTAAATAAAAGTTTGCGTCGTTGAAAACAATTAATTTTTACAATATACTACACTTTTATATAGGTTCACGACATCTGCTATATATCGTTTCCTTACATATCTGTAAAATTTCTTTTCAATTATATATATATATATATATATATATATATATATATATATATATATATATATATATATATATATATATATATCTTTTATTTATCTGATTTTTTTTTTTAAGGTTGTGTCGCCGTATTAAAATTTTTAAAAATTGCGTGTCAAACATCTATTAGCCCCTTGACACTTGACATCGTGGAAGGTGTCTAGGTAACACTGGAGGTATTTTTGGTCTTGGTAATTCAATAAAATATTTATTCCAATCTATTTGATAGGTCATGTAGTAGGGATGCAAGTTTTGAGCCGAACACCAAAACCGAACCGAAAATTGAGGAAACCGAATCGCACCGAAACCCGACACAAATCGAACCGAACCCCAATTCGGTTTAGTTTCGGTTTGGATGGCTTGAAACTGAAAACTGAGGGAGTAGGCTAAGTAAACTGAAAAAAATCGGGAAAAAATCGATAAAAATACCCTAAAACTAGGTTTTTTACCTAAACCGAACTGAACCGGATCGGTTTGGTTCGGTACACGGAACCTGCATCCCTATCATGAAGGTATCAATTATTAGTATTTATTACATCGTCACTCATAGAGAACTATCTCTACCATATCGAGAACGATTTCTTTCTGGCCACCATTCCTCTACGATGTTCATTTGTTTTATCATTTGCCATTGAGAACGCCTAGCCTTGATGAATAATTGGCTTAAAAATTGGAGGAAGTGCCTCAAACCAATCTGTATATTAAATATATAAACGTAGTGAAGATGACGTTAAAATAACAAATAATTAATATTTTCTTCAGTGTTGTTATATGGGTAGTATCATTTTTTGTTTGGATTTGACAGCTTTGTCTACATAAACAACTTAGCTAGTTCCCAACTTCTTTGCTAACATCCTTTTATCTATTTTAGCAGGTACCTCTTTTCCTTGATAACTCCTTCCATAATAAGATTTTATGCAAGATTTACCTGTTTAACAGTTTTATGCTGTTCCCTACTCACTCCTTGTCAGAGTATATTCTATTTGCTTTGATAGGGAGTTAGTGGAGAGCATAAAGATTGCTGCTAGAACAGGTAAATCCCCATTTACAGTGAGTTAGAAAAGAGAATATGAACCAACTAAAATAAGTAAACTCTGCTGTGATAGAAACTAACAAAGAGCTATGTCACATGCAGCCGTAATCTCCAGTCAGAACTTTGAATTTTTAATCGCAATGATGTTTCTAAACCAGCTCCATTCTTTTATTTTCGATGAGATTTGGTCTTATGAAATTCCATGAGATTTTTATAGTGCATCTCCAAGAATTTGTAAGGGACCAAAGTACGCCTCCAAAGCCTCATAATGTTTTAGGAATTTGGATTTCATTGGTCTGTTCTTCACCAGAGAGTTCATAAATTTTATCCATTATTTGTTGTTAATTTATTAATGATGTTGAGTTGTGACTTGAATTTTGGTGGCCACGACCTCGAGTTCACTACCTTGAACTTTGGGGTTCAAGTTCATGACCACGAGTTTACTACCTTTTGATAATAGCTTTGGCTTTCACCATGAAGCTATGTTTGAAATTCTCTTCGAGGGACCAACATGCTCCCCTAGTAATTGAACCATAAAACAAGGGGAAATCTAAATTGTTTGAAAAAAGGCTCCTTTTGTAAAACATGCCATCTCTAATAAAGTTTAGGTTGTGTTTGGGATTGCTCTTTGGAGCCAAAGAGCAACACACTTAAAAGTGCATGTTTAAATTGCTCTTTTATAGAGAACTAAATTCAGCTCTTTCACTCTTCGAAAGAGCTAAGAGCACTTACAATCAAACACAACCTCATACTAAAGTGCTCTACACTAGAGCAGATAGCTGCTCTTTGCCTCCAAAGAGCAATCCCAAGCACAAGTACACAACTATAATTGCTGAGGAAGGGCTTTTATTCTAACAAAGAACTTGAATTGGTAAAACTGATTGGATGTGAACTCATAGGCATTTTAATATGTTTCATATTTACTGGTGACCTTTTCGAACATTGAGTGAGAACAGAAAGATCATTTGCAAATAAGAGGTGACTAGGACTCAATTCCAAATTTGTGAAATCAAGAAGTATCAATAACCCCTTACTAAGGAGTTCCTCGGTTATAATCAGAAAACAGGGGATAACAGATCTCCTTATTGCAAGCTCTTAGAACTTCTAAAGCACCTCACTGGCGATTCTTAATTATAATTGAAAAATCAACAAGAATAAATGCAATCCGTAACAAGTTTAACAAATAATAGGAAGAACCCAAAATGAGACGGCATCGAATAGACACTTGTGAAAATTAAGACAATAAAAAACACACACAACAAGAAAAAAAACGCAAACACAAGATTTCGTAGTTCGACAATTTGCCTACGTCCACGGGTGATGCTGAGTCCTTTCACTAATCTATGAAAACTAGGGTCACAAATCTCTCATATCTCACCTCACTCAATAATTAAATTGAGTTTCCTTCTTGATCTCTCTTCTAACTTTCCTCATAAACCCTAATCTCCAATAGCCGAATGATGAAAATACCCTTCGTAATCCCAAAATAGTTCGAATCCATAGATGGAAGAGCCCCTAAGTCGTGGCCATGAACTTGAACCTGAAAGTTCAAGGTAGTTCACTCGTAGCGACGAGTTCATGGTTGTCGCCCTCAAATTCAAGGCACAATCCCAACAATCTCTACCCTGACTTGAATCCTCATAAGTCACCTTGAAGATACCAACATAGTGCTTCCTCTTGTACTTCCATCTTTCTTTTCTTTCGCATTCTTTCACCTAGAATGCAAGGCTCCGCACTCTTCAAGAGTACAACATATTCTTCAACACTTAGTGGATTAATCAAGTCCAAGCAATACTTGAACTTCTTCCTCGAAATATTTTCTTTATCAATCTTAGCTCCTAACCGAGCTTGGTACCGATTCTTTTCCCGTTCCGATGATGCTTCTTTCTTTTTAAATACCCACTTGCACCCAATGACTTTCTTTCCCTTAGAAAGTTCCACTAACTCCTAGGTCTTATTTTCCTGAAGAGACTTCATCTCTTCTATCATAGATGCCACCCTTGCATCCCTTTCATCAAATTTTATCGCCTCTTGAAAACAAGATGGATCGCCATTTCTAGTAAGTAGTACAAAAGAAATCATATCTTCAAAGGCATACCTGACTGGTACCCTGTTATCTCTTTTGCTCATTTCCTTTGGAATGCCTTGTGACACTTGATGTTGTTGGTGGTCCTCCATGCTGAGTAAATCTTCATGTGAAGGTTGCAGCAAATTATCTTCTTTCTGAGATTCTAAATCATCTACCTTCACCTTAATTGTGATAGGTTCCTTGAGAATATTTTCTCTGTTTTCTCCTTTACCTTGTTTACTGACTTTTTGAATGTAGGCCTCATCAAAGATCACATCTCTATTGACTACTTACTTCTTTACTGAGGGATCTCATAGTTTGAATCCCTTCACCCATTTCTCATACTCCAGAAATATACACATTTTCGATTTAAGATCTAACTTAGATCTCTGCATGGCTTGTATATGGACATATACAGGGCACCCAAAAATTTTAAGAGTAGAATAATTTGTATCTTTTCCCGTCCTAACTTCTTCTGGTGTTCTGAAATCGATCGCCGTAAATAACGACCGATTTATGATAAAGCAAATCATGTTCATTGTCTACACTTTTCTAGGCCCGCATTTAGTCCCATGTTCCTTGCTCTTTCCAAGAGGGTTCTGTTTATTCGTTCTACCACTTCGTTCTGTTGTGGAGTCCCTGGATTACTGAAGTGGAGAACAATGTCCTCATCTTTACAATATTCAAGAAATTCTGTAGACTTGTACTCTAACCTATTGTCTGACCTGAGATACTTCAACTACTTTCCAATTATTTTCTCAACTTCTGCTTACCACTGTTTTGAGTTTTATGAACACTTTCGACTTGTGTTCCATGAAATAAATTCAAACCTTACTTGAGAAGTCGTCAATGAAGGTGACAAAAAACTTTACACCTCCCTTTGATGGTTCTGTTGTAGGTCCCCAAATATCTGAATGTACATAGTTTGACTTTACACCTCCCTTTGATGGTTCTATTGCAGGTCCCCAAATATCTGAATGTACGTAGTCTGACACGGCTTTGTTGTTATGGACGCCAGTGCTAAATCTGACCCTACACTTCTTTCCATGTAAACGTTACTCGTAGAACCCAAGCTTGCAGTTCTTCACACCCTTCAACAAATTTCTTTTGTGAAGTTTCATCATCCCTTTTTCACTCATATGCCCTAAGCGTATATGCCACAAATTTGTGTCATCTGTACTACTATTTTCTGTAGTAGATACAAATGCTCTACCTACAATAGTATTCCCTGTCAATATGTATAGGTTTCTAATAATCTGACCTTTCATAATGATCATGTCCCCTTTAGCAACCTTTAATGCCCCACATTCTGTAGTGCATGTACAACCACTGGAATCTAATACACCCAACGAAATTAGATTTTTATTTAGATCTAGTGCATGTCTTATATCATAAAAACTTTGAATCACACCATTAAACATCTTAATTTTTACAGTTCTAATTCTAATAGTTTTACATGAAGCATTATTTCTCATCAACACAAATCCACCATTGAATGGTTTGTATGTATCAAACCATTCTTTATTAAGACACATGCCAAAAACAATCAAAATCTAAAATCCATACATCAAAAAATAAATTCGTACTTGTGGTGACGGATAGAACATCACCAACACCTTTCTCCGTATTATTTTATATAATGCTCACCTGATCTGATGTAGAGGTTTTTCCTTTTCGCTTATCTTCCTGTTCATGAATAAATATTTTTCAATTTCGCTTCATGTGCCCCTCCTTCTTGCAATGATAACAAAAAAAAGTTTTTGTGTTTCATCTCTTATTTTTTATCAAGATTTGTTCCCGCTGCTGAAACCATTTTCCCTTGATCTACCTCTGTTACGATTCTTTCCCTGCGCCACAAGTCCCTTTGCCTATGATTTTTTAATACTCGATTTCTTCCTCAACTCGTTTGACAGAAGCACCGCTGTAACCTCTTCTGTTTTGAGAGTATCCTTCTAGTAGAGTAATGTTGTAACACAATGGTTATAGGAAGAAGGAAGAGATGCAAGAATAAGAAGAGCCTTATCCTCATTTTTCTCCTTAATTTCCACGCTAAGTAGTTGAGATATAATCCTGTTGAAGGTATTGAGATGCTCCAACAGATTCGTTCCTTCCTTCATCCGAAGCGTATAAAGATGTTTTAGAAACAACTTGTCCGTGAGAGATTTCATCATGTACAAGCTTTCAAATTTTGCCCAAATTTTGGGTGCGGGCGCTGATTCTTTATCGATCATGTTGTACATGACCTCATCCATGAGACAAAGACGGATCATGATGACTGCCTTCAACTCTAATTCCTCCCAGTCATCATCTTCCATGTTTACTGGCTTCTTCGATTTTTCATAAAATGTTCTGTGGAGACCTTGTTGCATGAGCAGACCTTTAACCCTTCTTTGCCATAATCCGAAGTTATGCTTTCCGTCAAATTTCTTGACTTCAATCCTGCTTGTAGATTTTGTTATCATCGTGAAGAGAAAAATGAAACCCTAAGCTCTAATACCAATTTGTGAAAATTATGGCAATAAAAAACACACACAACAAGCAAAAAAATGCAATCACAAGATTTACGTGATTCGACAATTTGCCTACATCCATGAGTGATGCCGAGTCCTTTCACTAATCTGTGATAATTAGGGTTACAAATCTCTCACATCTCACCTCCCTAAAAAATTAAATTGAGTTTCCTTCTTGATCTCTCTTCTAACTCTTCTCATAAACCCTAATCTCTAATTGAGTTTATATAATACAGGTATAATCGCCCAATAACAAAAATACCCTCCGTAACCCCATTATAGTTCGAGTCCGTAGATGGAAGATCCCCGAAGTTATGGCCATGAACTCAAGTTCGTGGCCATGAGATTCAAGGCACAATTCCAACAAAACTCTTATTCAATTTTATCACTAGCTTTTGACATATTAATCTTTTATTCTATGTCAGAAAGTTGGACTAAATACTTCAACGCATTCGGAGTACTCTCTTGTGTTCCCAAAAACACTACTAATTTGATCTTGGGATGGGATAGGGACCTTTTCAGAGGACTTAAAAATGGTTATGGGAGCACTTTCACATATCTCTACTATGGAACATCTGGATTGCTAGAAACAATATCAGATGCAACGGGGGAAGTTTTAACGACAACAACATTTTGAAAGAGTGCATTATCACCACTTGTGGGTGGGCTATGGCTAACGAAGTGGAATCCATTCATGCAGAATAGCTCAATTCTTTTATCATTGTTTTGTAATTGGGTCTTTGGGTGTATTGGGCTATGATTTTTTTCTTTTCTCTTCGAAGATTTTTCCTCGGACATTTCGGTTTTCTCCTTATGTAGGGTGTTTCCCATATAATTAAGGTTTCCTACATTTGCTTGGGTTCCTATTTTGATTTTTTCCGAGAAGTCAGATTTTCCAAATAGCAATGCTTGTAGTAGCTAACATATATTTTTATTGGGCTCTCCAAGACATAAATTTAGCTCTTTTACTCAATAAGACACAACTTTCAAAAATAAAATAAAATGCCATAGTGTCTCCAAATGTCTTATGCTCATGACCGCTAATAAGTTCATGAGCAAGGATAATATTGTCATAGATATTTATACCTTTAACAAACACATCTTGCTTACAAGAAATAATGAGTGGAACAATTTTTTCAAACCTTTTGGATAGGATTTTGGTATAAGAAGAATAAAATTTGAATTAATTACTTTACAGATCATGCTTTCTACGAAGAAGTTGATTATGGCTGCAACTATGTCAAAATTGGTCACAAGCAGCATGACCAATTGCTTGTTGGCATGAAAAAAATTTAGTGTGCTATCACCTTTGGTCAACCATGTGATTCTTGGCATTTGCCTCAACATTGATTCTTCATCTTTCACCAAATAATGCTATATCAATTTAGCATTGAAGCATTTCATCATGGAATGTTCAAGACCAACTTTTCAAAGCCATATTTGTCTCAGCAAGTTCCAATCTTAGCTCAACCTCTTTGATTTTTTCTTCTTAGTTACCAATCTTTTCAAAATTTCAAACTTTTTTCAAATTTTTTAGCTTCATAAAAGCATGGAATATAGGGGCAACCTTAGCTCTTGGAGTCCAAGAGGTAGCGACCGGATTTATGTAGTTCGGATGAGAAGATCAAAAGGAGCAAAAATTGAATAGCTTTGTTAAGAAAGTAGATGAAGATAGGGAAACGAGCAATGATCTTATGTGACAAACCTATTAAAGATAATTAAGTAGAAAAAAGGGCATCAATCAAAATATGCCCAAAGTTTACACAATTGAAGTGGGTGATATGGAGTGGAGAAGGGCTTGCTCTGATACCATAATAAATTTGGGAATTCATCTCGAAATCAATTGACAATGAGCGACGGTGAGGGCATCCCTTAGGGATTAGTCCAAGCGTAAGCTTGGGCGATCCCGAGTTATAAAAAATAATAACAAGAATAAATAAATAAATAATACAATACTAATATTACTGGCGCGATTATAAACAGTTTTTAATCTTCACCTTTCGCCAATGTGGGATTTTCAATTGATGGATCCTCATCCTTGTATTAAATTAAAATAACGAGAAGATTTCAAATTAAGGTATATGCTTACAGTCAAAATCTTCTTTTAACAGAGATGACATTAAGTACAGCAAAATGGTATCATTAGGCCATCTAACAACGGTTGTTTCTTTATTAATCTCTCTAAAACACTGAGTGAAATTAAAACAGTGAGTCAAATTAAAAGATTGAATGTTTTTTAATATATATAATTTTCTTTTTTCTAACACTCAAGTTTGAGGTTGTTGAGTCCTCACCTAACGAAAATTGGATATGGTTTACATTCGGTACCCTTATATGCAACCAAGGATTCGTCCTTCTCAATTGTTTGCAGGTGCTAAATCCCTGATTGCTTTGAATCAAATGATAGAGATTATTTTTCCTCCTATTCTTCCACAACATAGATATTGAGATCATTGGCCTACTACATATTAGATGATTGATTCCATGTGGCTCACATCTCAAAAGTGGATATGGTCACAGGCAAACAATCAAACATGGTATTACATTTGCTTTATGAAAAGTGTGCCATGTGAAATCAACATCTGTAAGCCAATGATATAAAGATCTATCGTTTGGAAGATTGGGATGAAAATAACATCTCCATTATTAGATTTAGAACAGTCAATGATTTAGCTCATGCATATCCGAGTTGAGAACGAAAAATCTCAAGCTGCAAATAAATATACCCTTATATGATTTGCATGGTGAATGGAGAAATCAGCCAATCACTTTCAAGCCACCAGATTATACTGTTAGCATCCACCCCAAGTTTTCTTCAAAGACCTGATGACCACCAATTTTTATATTATTAAAACTTCTTCAAAAGTATAAAATAATGATAAAATATTTTTTTATTTCTAAAAGTCTAACTTATGGGAAAAATTCAAAACTTGTCAAAGAAGCAAATACTACTTAAAAAAGTCATCTACCTCACCAAACCATATGATAAATTAATATATCCATTGATCTAATCCACCCATTATCCATCAACAATGAGTCGCGCTGCACCCCCTTATTGACTTTTATATCAGCCAATTTTGTGTTTTTTTTTTTAATAACCTGGGTATCCGTGCCTCTTAGAGCACCCGCCTAATCTCAGGGGTACATACGTACTCCAAATTCAGCACATGTCGGATCAGCACAGAATATAAATCCCTAGAGTGGCCTCAAAGGGAGAGGAGATTCAAACTCAGGTCTCTTGCTTTTGAAAGCAAATACCTAGCCAACTCGCCTAACCCCTTGAGGTTATGATTGGGTCAGTTGATAGTCACCATAGATCAAAATCTTGATTTTCCGATATGAATAGTATACTATCAACACTGAGTTAGATGATAGTGATCGGCATTGCTAAGACATTCAAATATTCAATATATAATAGACTTTGACTATATTTAATCACATGATAAAGATTATATTTCATAGTAATCTTTTGCACTTAATATCTTAAATTATGACCGTCAAATCAAATAATTTAGATAGCATTTTCACATCGCAGAGTCGCCAAACGTGCAAGTTTTTCTTTTAAATTAGTTGCAAAGGTAAACTTTTCGTACTTATACTTATCGGACAATACGTATTGAGATTTTGAACTATGATCATGATTGTGTTATAGAGTTCGTAATTCAAACCATCAGAAGTGCACAATTATTTATAATCATGAAAATCAGTAAAAGTAGTGGACATTTTACCCTAACCAGAGATTGAACTGGTTAGGCACACCAACTTTATAGTTAACTTCAGTTATGGTTTAAAAACTCAGTCAAATCACTCGAAACTAGGTCAAGTAGGTTTGTCCGACTAAGCTTTGGGTGGACTCGATAGAAAACTCGATTTGCCAAGTTTCTTGAGTTACTCGGCCGAGTTTCGAGAAACCTGTTCGAAGTACTCGATTAACTCGTATAAGTTTAAATAAAAGAAATTTTAAATGTTTTCTTTTATATCATATATAAATATATATAATATTAATGAGTTGTCCGAGTCAAATTATTTTTAGAGTCTTCAAGAATATATATATCTATATATATATATATAAAATTAACTTTGAAGTTAGGTCTAGTTTTCGGGTTTTCCAACCATGGTTGAAATCAAGAGTTATAAGCCATTATCAACTTGCTCCTCTGTTAGTATGTAGTCTATTTGTAGGGTTAGTATTCAGTGATCTGCCCCAGTCACCACCGACAACGTTCCGGTTACCTACATTACACACGTGGAAACAGTAATAGAATCACCCAAGTGGAAGTCACGAATCTATTATGTAAAGATAATCGTAACCATCCAATTAGTTTCTTTTGTAAACCGACAAATGAACGGTTGAACTGAATAAGAGCAATGGTCCATATGTACCGAGAAATTGGACAATTCATCTGGTTAAAATGGATTGGCCAATGAACTATTGGGTTGTGGCTCCCTTCAAAATGGACGGTCCGGATTGCCTTACAGCAATGCAACCTATGTGTTGCTCCATCTCGATCAAAGTCATCCAAGTGGTACAAGATATTTGACCTTTTGTTTTTATAGGTAAGCGGGATTTAAACCCTTCACCTCAATGCTATGGACTCGAGGACACCACGGGGGCAAAGTACCAATCTCATAACATCTTTGATCATTATAAGTATGAGAACGTCATAAGAATTATTGATGGCAGCCAAAAAAGTCTGCCTGATCAAAGTATAAAAAATTGACCCGATACTATCAGTAATATATTTCGGCAAACTCATATGAATCGGTATTCAAACTCGAACACCCAATACGGATCGGTTTGCTCCCAATTTTATATTTTTTTTGTTTAAACAAATACAAATAAAATAGGCCGATATATATCGGTGTTGGGCAAATCGATACCGATTTTGATACCTTGCGTCTATTAGAGAATGAGAATCACTCAATCTTAGATACCTAATGCCTACCATTATTTGTAATAAAGGTAAGGTCCTTATACATATATATATATATATATATATATATATATATATATATATATATATATATATATATATATATATATATATATGTTGACACCTCGATATAGAGGCGCCTACACCCCTAAAACGAGGCACTGACATCATATGGTTGGGGTGCTAGCGCTTTGTTTTTGAGGTACCGGCGCTTTGCGGCCAAGGTGCTAGCGCTTCGTTATTGGGTGACTACATTTTTTCAGTAAAATATACTTGAAAAAATAAATCTGACACTTTCTTTGAAAAATGGAGAAAAGAAAGATAAAAGAGAATTTAAAATAGTCAAGAATGACGGCTGGAAGAGCATTTGACTTTTAAAATATTTTAAAATTGTAACCCTAATTAGTAAAATGGCCCCATACCACTCATCACTTTAGAAAAGGGGGGCTGCATGTTGTCCCCATATCAATGGGCATAGAGATATCTCTACGCCCAGGCACATATTCCCGGCCCTATATATATATATATATATATATATATATATATATATATATATATATATATATATATATGTGTGTGTTTGTGTGTGTGTGTGTGTGTGTGTGTGTGTGTGAGAGAGACAAGAGTTTTGAACTCATATTATAAAAAATCGGCCGATACCAATACGTATAGGCGATGTCGGAATTATGTATCGGTTTTTCAGTAAACCGATACGTATCGGTATCTCAACTTAGTATTGGTATCGCCGATACGGGCCCGTATCGGGTATCAGCTGATACGGTATCGATTTCGGCCGATACCTCTATTTTGTTTTTAAAGGCTGATACGTATCGCTATCGGCCGAGTCATATTGGTCATCCATGGACCGATACCCGAGTTTGATACCGATTTTGACACATTGGTTAGAATCTTAGATAACATGCTTGTGGAATGTGGTTCCAAAACAGTACTCGTTCTGGGATTATATTTCATGTGGCATGTGATATATAAAAAAATTCTTTTTGGTGTTCAAAATTGTGGTAAAAGTTTGGATACTACCTGGAAATTTAAGTGCATTGAACTGAATTTTTCCTCCTTTGATAACTGTATAAGACAATATTCTTTATATATAAGGCAATTTTTGGTAGCGACAAGACTAATAGCGGCAGTTTTTGTAGCGACAGGATTAATAGTGGCAGCTTTTTGTTAAAAAACTACCGCTAATAGTCTTATTTTTTGTAGTGTCAATCTCCTGAGCAATTGTTTTACCTAAATTGTTTAATCTTCTTTAATTACTTTTTGACTGGCTAGTCATTTCAGTTATTCAGATGTGAAAATAATAATAAACAAAAAAATAAAAAAATAACAATAAACAAATTTTATCAAAAAAATTCCTTTAACCATGTAATTAAAGGCATTAATTAGTTGACATGAACATAGTCACAAAAAATTACATTTTTTCTCAAAAAAATGGTATACAATGTGCTTTTTATTTATTTATATAAAACACATTTGAAAGGAAAATAGTATAATTAAGTATTTTTTTTTTTAATTTGAGTATAATTATTTTATACTTTTTCCCCTTATTCAGTAGTTTATTTTTTTGAAATTTTTTCAAAATAAACAAACTTGATCAAAAATATGTCTTTAAATTAAGGCATTAATTAGTTGACATAAACATATTCACAAAAAATTATATTTGTCCCAAAAAAATGGTATAAAATATACTTTTTATTTATTTATATAAAACACCTTTTAAACGAAAATAGTATAATTAAGTATTTTTTTCAATTTGAGTATAATTATTTTATACTTTTTCCTCCTTTTCCGTTCTTTATTTTTCTGAATTTTTTCCTTTTTTTTCCTTACTTTGAATTTCTTCCTTTTTTTTTCCTATTATTTTCAATTTCTGCCATTTTTTCCCAAATTTTTCGTTGCGGTTTTATTCCGTACTCCTTGTTGGTTATGTACATAGAAAAGTAAAACTTTCTTGAGAAATCTAAGACCTTGTTTGGCAACACTAATCTGAAAAGTAATTTTCTCAACATTATTTGTGAGTGTCGTTTCTCAGACAACACCATTTTCAGTTTGGAGGTGGTTTTTCACACTTTCAATCTTTGAAAAGTATCATAGCATTGCTTCTCACACAAGGCAACTTTCAACTGGCGGTGACTACCTAAAAAATGCTTTTCGTCCAACATTTTTCACTCGTGCCTAAGTTATCCAACATTATAGTCTCTAGTTAGTAAGGGTTGCTAACCAGTGCCTAAGTTATCAAAGTGATTGCTCCATGTAGAGCTACCTTCCTTCTGAAACACACTATTGGAGGATATGAGTGTCCAAATCTAGAGACTCCATTATAGATATTATAGATAGTTGTACATTATTCCAAATCGTCTATAAGTTTTTTTTTGGAAAAGAAAATGAGAATTCCATTATAGAAGGTCATTTGCAGCAAGGATTTTGACTTGGTAAGGGACATCGTCACCACACCAAGTATTACAATACTCAATATTTAAACCAATTTTCGACAATCTATCCGCCACAGAGTTGGAATCTCTATTAACAAAGTTGCACTTGCAAGATTTAAAGTCTTGACTTTGAAGCTTAATCTCCTTGATAATGGGTCCCAACAATGAGGTTTCCATGTCATCTCTAGCAATAGAGTTTAAGATATTGGCCGAGTCTCTTTCAATGGTAATATCTTGCAAGTTAAGGCTCAAAGCTAGTTGAATTCCAGCGAGAATGCCCAAAGCTTCCGCATGGTCTGGTGAAGACACATGAGATTGTTGTTTGGCTAAAGAAGATATCAATGATCCCCTATAATTTCTGATTGCCACTCCAATGCCGCCATAACTAGATTTACTACACCATGCTCCATTACAATTAACTTTGAACGTGTTTACCGGAGGAGGATGCCACCTTTTATGAGTGTTGGCATTGGTATTGTTGTTGCTTTGGACGGGTGGAGAGTTAGCTATTTGAAACTCCGTAGGGTAGTTTTCAACTTCTTTTATTGCAAGGGGAATGTTGGGGCAACTCTTTCCTAAATAAATTTGGTTTCTGAAATTCCAAATGCCCAGGCAACCATAAAAAAAAAAAAATCGATTGTGTCTTTGCCCGCGAAAGAATGTATTTGTAGCATCCAATCAGTAAAATAAGATGTTGCATACGCCTTACTATGAAGGCCTAGGGAAGAAGCAAACCAGAATTGTATGGCCTTGGTGCAGTCCTTAAGAGAGTGATCCAATGTCTCTGGAGCTTTGCCACAGACGGGGCAAATGGAGTCGATGTGCAGCATTTTCCTTTGAAGGTTAACCCGTGTGGGGAGGAGGTCATTGCAAGCACACCACATGAACATTTTGACTTTGTTTGGGACACTACTATTCCATATTAGATTCCAAGTTTTTGAGTCTGAGTCTGAGTTGGTAGTGGCCTGAAGGCTTGGGTTGTGATAGCTATCTAAGGCAATGTAATATGCCTTAGATAGCTATTTGATCTTCTCCATCTCGTGAACTCAATGGAATGCTGAGTATATCTTTTACATCTTCTTCCATAAAATATTGGCGAATAAGTTCTTCATTCCATTGTCGGGGCTGTTGGAGGAGAATGTTATGGACCCATCTTACCGGCTGGCCAGAGAATGGAGTAATGGGTTTGAAAGTACTCAGTCTGGGGACCCAGCGATCTTCCCATATGTCAATGTTTCTGCCATCTCGAATCCTGTGAATCAAGCCTTTGTGGATTATATTCTTGACTGACAGAATAGTGCGCCATGTATAAGAGGGGTTGTGGCCGGCTTTTGCATTCATGAAAGATGAATACGGGAAGTATTTAGCCTTGAGAAGCCTTGCCAATAATGAATCATGGAATTCAATGATGTGCCAAGCCTGTTTTGCTAGCATAGCATCATTAAAGACCTTGAGATTTTTAATCCCAATCCCCCCTTAAATTTAGACTTGCACAGGTTATCCCAATTCCGCCAATGGATTCCATCAGATTTATCATTCTTACTCTACCAGAATCGAGCGATGAGCATAGAGATTTGGTGGATTAAGCAATTAGGAAGCTTGAAGTAGCACATGGTGTAGTTTGGGATTGCTTGAGCGACGACTTTAATGAGGATTTCTTTTCCAGTGGTTGACTTTCCAACCTTGGAGTTTACGCCAAATCCGGTCTTTAATGTTACCAAAGACTTGTGATTTTGATCTTCCAATACTAGGCGGAAGGCCTAAGTATTTTTCCATCGGTTTCTCACTTTTGATTCCCAGTGCTTGAAGGATTTGTAATTTTGTAGATCTGGAAACCGCTTTGCCAAACGATATTGAGGATTTATCAAAGTTTATTTGTTGTCCGGAGGAAGCCTTATAGATGGAGAGAATCTTAACAAGTTTAGCGCATTCGTTCATTGTAGCTTTGATATACAACATGCTGTCATCTGCAAAAAACAAGTGTGAGAGCACTGGTGCCTGTTTACAAATTTTCAAACCCGTGATTTTTTGGACAAGACCGATTTATCAATCAGAGCAGAAAAGGTTTCCGCATAGAGGATAAAAAGGTATAGGGAAAGGGGGTCCCCCTATCTAAGGCCCCTCGATGGGAGGATTTTGCCCAATATTTTACCGTTAATAAGAAAAGAGTAAGAGACTGACTTGACACAACCCATGATTAAGGACACCCATCTATCATTAAAACCCATTTTTTTTCATTGAAGCTTCAAGAAACACCCATTCGACTCGGTCATAGGCTTTGCTCATGTCTAGCTTGATGGCACATGAACTAACAGATTTGGTAGAGCTAGATTTTAATAAATGATTGGCTTCGAAAGCCACTAAGACATTATCTGTGATAAGGCGACCTGGGATGAAAGCACTTTGGGATTCAAAAATAATTTTTGGGAGGATGGTTTTGAGTCTATTGGCCAAAACTTTTGCAATGATTTTGTATATGACATTGCAGAGACTAATCAGGCGAAAATCAGAGACTTTGGATGGGTTTTTAATTTTAGGGATCAAAATAATATTTGTTTGGTTAATAGAAGATAAATCAGCTGACCCATTGAGGTAACTTAAAGCAGTATAAGAGACTAAATGGCCAACAGAGGGCCAGAATGTTTGGAAGAAAATAGGGGGCATACCATCAGGGTCGGGGGCAGTGAGCGGTTTCATCTGTTTGAGAGCTTTGACGACTTCAGCTTCTGTGAAAGGTTGCGACAACCACTAGTTTTGATTTGGGCTTACTTTAGTTTTCATGGCTTCCAATGCCTCATCAATGCGACTTGGGTTGGAAGAAGTGAAGAGATTTTGATAGAAATCTTGGACCTCCTGAAATATCAACGGTTCAGAATCAATCCAAATGCCCTCTCTATTGTACAAACTAGAGATCTTATTCCGTTTTCTTCTTTGAGTAGCTTTTGCATGGAAAAATCCTGAGTTTCTATCACCCTCTTTTAACCTTAGTTCCTTCGAATGTTGTCACCATAGAATCTCTTGTCTTTCATATAATTCATTTAGCTCATATCTAAGCTTCTTTTGGGTAGTACTCGGGAAAGTGGGTTGTAACAGTTTGGATTTTTCAGAGATCATTTTCCTAACATTTCCAAAGGAGTTGCGATCCCATCGCTTGAGGGCTCCTGAGACATATTCAATCTTTCTAGAGAAGTCGGTGAGTGGATTTGGATGGGTCATTAATTCCCAATGATTAAAATCAGCTGTTCGCATTCATTATCGTGGATCCACATGGCTTCGAATCGAAAAATGGGTTGGTGGCTAGTGTGGGTAAAAGCTTGGGTTTCAATGGTGAGGAGGAGGGCCACATGGTCGGAAACCGAGCAATTGATATGATGAACATGAGCCTCAGGGAATAAGGAATACCACTCATAATTCGCAAGCATTCGGTCTAGTCTTTCCTGAATGAGTTCTCCATCAGCTCTCTCATTGTTCCAGGTGAATCTATTTCCGCTGAAGCCAAGGTGGCGAAAATCACAGACATCCACACATTCCTGAAATCGACTAATTTGAGAATCTGATATGAGATTCCCGTTGTCCTTTTCATCCTGAGATAAGATCTCGTTAAAATCTCCACAACAAATCCAAGGGAGGGCGATTTGGTTGTGGAGATTTTCAAAGAGTTCCCATGTAAGATGCCGCAAGTGAGATTTAGGTTCACCATAGAGCCCTGTTAAATGCCATTTTATGCCTGTATCGCTTTCCAGAACTTTGACATCTATATGAGTTCTGGACCAGGATTGCAGATCTAGGATGAGGCCTGTTTTCCAAAGCATTGCCAGTCCGCCTGATTTGCCAATAGGGTCGACAAAGAGACCCATAGAAAAACCGATTCGCCATTTTAAATTTTCCATCCCTTTTGAAGATAATTTTGTTTCAGAGAGGAAAAGGATGGAGGGGTCTTCCTTCATCAAGAGTTGATGAAGTTGGTGAACTGTTCGGGGGTTCCCAAGCCCCCGACAGTTCCAACATAGGATTTTCATGGCTGTCGGCGGAGCCAGAAACTTCATTGTTAAGAGAGGAGTCGGCATCCTAGGAAATGATTCTCTTCCTTTTTTTGGTTAGGTGAGTATCCTCTGGCAAGGATGAGGATGGGGAAAGGGGGAAAGAGGATGGGGTTCGATTGTGAAGTTCTGGGGAAAGGACAAGTGTCCCAGATTTTCGTGCAAGGCACTTAACATCTCTAAAACAGTGATTTTTGAAAGTGGGTGAGAGGTTTGCTACTATTTTGATGCGTGGAGAAGGGTAGGAGGTAGTTGGCTGAGGGGTGGGTAGAGGAGACAAACTTGGATGATAGTCAATTTGACTTGTGGATGTGGAAAGAGGAAATTTGGGTAACGGTATTGAGTGGGAAAGTTGTTTCGAAAAAGGTGTTAGGGTGGTCGTGGTTAAATATAGTTTAACAGGGAGTTTTGCAAGATGGGAAATGTTATTTCCAACAATTTCGGCTCCATTGAAGATGGAATCATCGTGGGTATTGAGGGAGTTAGGATGTGGTTGTGAGTGGGAAAGTGGTTTCAAAAAAGGCGTTGATGTGGTGTTAGTTAATGGCGGTTCATTAGGGAAGTGTGTAAGATGGGAAATGTTACTTTCAGCATTCTCGACTCCTTTGAAGTTGGAATCAACATGGGCATTGAGGAGGTTAAGGAGCGGTTGTGAGTGGGATAGTGGTTGCAAAAAAGGCGCTGAAGTGGTGTTAGTTAATGGCGGTTCAACCGGGAAGTGTGCAAGATGGGAAGCATTAATTCCATCGATCTCGGCTCCATTAAAGTTGGAAACAACGTGGGCATTGAGGGAGTTGAGGGGCGGTTGTGAATGGGAAAGTGGGTCGTTATTGGTTGAGACCATCTCATCGTTCTGCGAAACAGGAGGGATGTTTGTATAGGGAGGTCTTACACGGATCTCAGGGTCCCTTTGGATTGGGAAAGTATGATTTTGACTGAAATCTCCTACCATTGGTGGAGTGCGGTTTCTAGGAAGGGATCTTCGCAACTCCATCTCCGATGATGCAACTTTTTCGTCCTCAATAACTTCATCCGGCTGCTTGGAGAATACATCTAATCCACGCGGGGTAGCACGTAACCAAGGCCCATACTGATCTCTGTGATCTTCATCCCCTTTCATGCATTCACGAAAATTGTGACCAATAATACCACAAGAGAAGCAGAAGCTTGGGAGCCTCTCATATTGAATTTTAATCCATCTTTTATCATCTTCTCCCACTAGCTTGAGGAAAATGCCTCTACGGAGGGGCTATGAGATATCTATAGTGACTCGAATTCGTAGGTATCGACCCCATCCAATGCCATTCTCTACAACTTCCACTTGTAGGACTCCACCAATTTGTACTCCCAGTTTTTCACCAACTTTCTTCATCATGGCGCTTAACGGTAATCCTAGGAAACGAATCCAGAAGGCAGATTTGTTAAACGCAATACGTTCCACCGAGACGTTTGGAATGTAGTCAGAGAGGACCAATAGCTGATTGTTGAAACACCATGGTCCTAACCTTTTGATCCTCTCGCATTGGGTTGTATCAGAAAATTGAAATAGAAAGACATTTTCATCCATCTCATTAATAACCACATTATTTATCAGATTCCAAATTTTCCTGATTGTATCTTTGAAAGCTTTTGTGTTGACTCTTTTAGAGGCGATGATCTTTCCCACCAGACAGATCACCGAAGGATCCACCAGTTCCTCAAGTTCCGCTTGTATTTCAATCGATTCCTTAGATGTGACCACTAGCTTGCTTCGAATATTTTCTATGACGACTTCCATTAGGATATACTCTCACAACTTAACAGGGTAAGGGGGAGAGAGAGGAGAGGAAAAACCCTCAGAGGACTCTCACTGGGGAGAGACGATGTATATTACAACTATTCTTTTAAATCTTCTATAATTAAGTATACAATCTAAGTAGGGCTGTCAACGGACCGAGTTCAAGCCCAAAAATTTAGGATTCCAGCTAAACAGGCCGGGCCTGGCCAAGCCCCAATAAGAAATCGGGTCGGGCTAGGGCTACAAAGTGTAAGGCCCGGCCTGGCCCATTTAGCTGATATCCTTCTTTTTTTTTTTTTTAAATGCTCTCAAAATTTGCTATAAGCTTGGCTCGAATAGCTAATCGGGCTGAGTTCAGGCTACGGATTTCATAATCGGGCTGAGCCCGACCCGACCCAATTAGCTCTTCGGGCTGGGCCCAAAAATTTTTTAATGGGCCAGGTGAAAACCCGGCCCTGCCTAGCCCGTTGACACCCCTAAATCTAAGTATACTTTTTTCAAAAAAAGTATACAATCAAGTCATTTAAATCCGCTCATGTGATTCTTTACAGATGGCATGCAAAGGATGGGTTGTGAGTTGGACCACTTGGATTGATCAAACATGTATGCGAGGAAACAAATTTCGGTTTTCATGACCAAGGCTTTAAGACCAATACATATCACACATATCTGTAGGGAGTTAGACCCATACACAAGGTCTCAAAAATCGGCCGACACCAGTACATAGTACTGCCATTTCGGCAAACCGATACATATTGGTATCCCAACTCGGATATCCGATACGTATCGGGTATCGGCCGATACGTATTAGTATCGGCCGAGTCGTATCGGTCTTGGGAAAACCGATACCTAAGATGGATACCAATTTTGATACATTGCCCATACATATATCTTGTCGGATATATTGGATATAAATCGGCCTTACTAATCAATATGAAAACATCTCTCTTGTTTTTGAAAGTATTAAAATATTTCTTCTAACACATTGACCAAATGACTTTTTCGTACTTTTAAATTACCTTTATCCTCAAACATTGAGTGAATGACTTTTTTGGAACCTTAAAAATCGTGACAATTCTTTTTTTCAAAAACCTTAGTATAAGACCTCGTTCAGGTGTTTCCTGGCTTTTTCTAGAAAATCTCTGAATCCTGATAACTCAGAATCCTACTGATTCTTAGCAGGCTCTAATTCCTGTCTTTTCATACAATTGTTCTTAAGTTGCTCTGTTTCCTGGCTTTTCTCAGAAAAGCTAATTTCTCATTCATTCTTAAGTTTTTCTCTGAAAAGCTTAGAATTGGATGAATATGTGATTGTGCTACCATCATACAAATATGTTAATCATCGAACTCCTTGTCGTACTCGGATTTGGCTCAAAAATTTCAGGCGACCAATCCATACGAGGTTGAAGTTATGTGACAATTTTATTTTTGAATATAATATCTCGAAACATGCTTATAACACAAAAAATATTATATATATATATATATATATCAAATAAAAATTAGAAATTCATGAAAGTGTCTGGGCCAATATCGTTAATGGCAAATAATGAGGTTCAATAGCTCAAAGAAACATGCCTAAGTAGATGTGAACCATCTGATTGACGAACTATAATATCAGCCATTAAAACAAGAACAACGATTAACATTATAGTCCACATATAAGATAGTTTAAATCTCCCTAAAACACTATTTTTATGCCTACTTGCTCTTCAATCTCTAATCCGACTGTTTTGAATCTGCCACTAGGGGTGTATTTGGTTCGGTTTGGTCTCTTTTGCACTAAAACCACAAACCAAACCGGTCCTAATCGATTTTTAGATTTTTGAATCAAACCAAACCAAACCGTCCAACTCTTAAACCAAACCAACCCGATTCAATTCGCTCGGTTTCGGTTTTCCTATAAGTTCTACTTGCACATAAACAAATTTTCAACTTCTCAACCGATTTTCCCATAAGTTCTACTTTACCGCTTTAGGATTTAGGAATAGGCTAAAGACAAGGGTAGGGTTTTATATAAAAATATGCATTTTACTTAAATACCCTTTAAAATTAATCAAAATCCCTGCCTGTATATATATATATATACTTACAAACTACATTCGGTTCGGTTCGGTTTTGGCTTGGGGAGGCTTGGAACCGAAACCAAACCAAACTTTTCGATTTTCCTTTTTTCCAAACCAAACCCAAACCGGTACCCGTCCAAACTGGACCAAATTAACTCGGTGGTTCGGTTCGGTTTGATTGGTTTGGTCCAAAAAATGCACAACCCTATCTGCCACAACTTAAACTATCTCTGATCTGACTATTTTTAATCAACCACTACTTAAACTATTGATGGTGTAAAATACGTATCGGTATCTCAACTCGGTATGGGTATCGATATCGGCCGATGCGGTATCGATTTCAGCCAATACCTTTATTTTATTTATTTATTATTATTTTTAAATAGGCTGATATGTATTGGTATCGGCTTCCAAATTCTATATAAAATAACCAATTTGATAGAGGCTGGTTGAGGTTGGGTTGGATTTAAACTGATCGATTTTTAATCAGGCTTTTGGAACTAGCTTATATTTCGCCCAACTTACTAATTGTTTAGGGTCGGGCCAACCCATTTATGGATTCAGCCTACTCACCTTAGCTCATACCCGGTCCATTGAAGGTCGGCCTGGATGCCTAGGCTGTTGAGCACCTTTTGACCACTAAAAACTAAAAAAAAATTTGACTGCCACAAGTTTATAGGGCCTCTAAATGAGAAGTCTACTTTCCACAGAATTATATGACTGAAGTCCCCTTATTGCAATGAACTCTCCTTTGCTCTGCCTCAACAAAACCTAAACACACCCTCTCTCTCTCTCACCTCAAAACCGAAAATAACAGAAGCATGTTCTCCTCCCCCACCTCCATAACACTTAAAAAACTCTCCACTCTCTGCCCTATAATCTTCCATTCTCTCCTCCTCAACCAACCCATCTCTCACTCCTCATCTTCTATCTACTTCTTCCTCTGCTCCACCTTTCCCCCCTCCTTCCATACTTCTACAACTAGCTTCACTAACTATTCTACTAGCCCCAAACCTCACTCTCAATTTCCTGAAGAAGAAGAGGAAAAAGACCCACGTGATCACCGCATAACATAGCTCCAGAACAGAGCTCCAAAAAGCTTGAATAAAATGACCAATATAGTCGTTGCTTTCGTCTGACAGATGAGGGTTACTTATCTGGTATACATACTGGAGGAGAAGTATACTTCGATGAGCTTAGAATCAGAGCTTTTCGGAGACGAAAACTAGGCAATGAACTTGTCGTTGTCTTTCAGAAAGTGCTCTGTTTTCGTGGGCCCCAGTAAAACTCACGAACAAATTGAAAACATAGGAAAAGCTTAAAAACTCCAACCCTTTCTGAGGGAGAAGCATGATTCAGAGCTTTCCTGCACTTTCCTGAGCTCTTGAACGGGGCCTAAGAGAATCTCCACCGATGCTCTTGAAATCACAGGGATGCAAGTTCGGTGTACCAAACCAAACCAAACCTGAATTTTTAGGCTTTCGGTCTGGTACACTGATTGGTGCCGAAATGTGACTATATTTCGCACCCTAATTCTTACATTTAGCTATCCAATGAAAGCATCTGATGGTTGTTGTGAGGTTTTTATGATTACAGGTGTTTCTGATCGTTGGATCGGTAAAGAGTATAAAAGAAGGTAATTAAAGGCAACACAAAGACTATGGACAAAAAGGTCAAATGAAGCATCAAAATCCGTGAAGAAAATCAACATCTATCAAGAGAAAGAGGAGTCTACCCCTATGTGTTAATCGATTGACACATGAATGTCAATCGATTGACAGAAGAAGACAAGTGGCCCTTATCAATTTTCGAATGAAAAAGTCAATCGATTGAGACTGAAGTCTCAATCGATTGAGGATGTTTGGTATAGGGTTTGCTCGACCCTATAAAATGAAAGATATAGCTTTACTTGAAAAAAAAGAGGGGATTATTATTCATTTTTGGTTTTCGACTCTTTTGGGCATCTTTTCAAGAGTTCTTCTTTCCTCCTTCTAGGGTTTGATTTGGGTAGATTGTACTTAGGATTTGCACTGTCTTTCTTTTACATTCATAGATTGTATTTAGGAAAAGACATTGTAAACAAAGACTTTTTGAGGAGAAATGAAAAGTGGAATGGTTTTGAACATGCAGAGAGATCATACACCAAGGATGAGCGGCTAAATCAGTTGATCGAGGAAGATGCGATCCCCAGATAAGTAGCAATTTTTTATGATTAATACCACAATTTATTTATGTCATCATGGAATCGTTTTGCTTAAAGTATGTGTGATTGAATATATATTGAATATTTGTTATGACCGTTGATTGCGCGTATCAACGGCCGTAATCGCTAGATCTGAACCTGCAGACTGATCTAGGCTGCAGAGCGATTATGTATTTACTGTCGTGATCTAAACATCATGAGTTATATTATGCTTTTTACATGACTCATACCGTAATGATAGGCTGAGTCATTGTTTTTAGATAGGATATGCCAGATTGATGATCACATTTATTTACGAATCATTTTTCTAGACGAATGATGGTGTGAATGATGCTTTAATAAAATTGTGGGTTTTAATGATAGAAAATGGGTACAAATCTGGGGTAGCATATTCATTGATCATATTTAAATATTGTTCTTAGATCTATCAGAAATTCGTTGTTTAGATTAAGTTATTTTTCTTGCATTTACGAAAAGTGTAATAAATTTTTGGTAAAATTGAATTTGCCCTTTGGTACTTCCTTGGGGACGTTTTTAAATCTCTAAAAGAATTAATTAAAATTCACATTTTTCAGTGGATTCGACACCCTTGTTCTTGCCATACTACAATAGATCTTGTGCACTTGAAAGGGTACACTTTAAACCCGACCAAGTTTTTTGCGCCGTTGCCGGGGAAAACGGCAAAATTTTGATTAATTCGGAAAGAGATTTGTTGAAAGTGCTTGACAGTCAATCGATTGAGACCTTTTCTTCAATAGATTGACTATATTTCGTGTTTACGAAAAGCTGCTTTGCCAATCGATTGACACGAAAGAGTCAATCGATTGATAGTTGTGAGTAAAAAAAATAAAAAATAAATAAAATAAAATCTTTAATTCTAAAATTTTGGAAGTTTGTAGATTGTGAAATCTGAAATTTGGTGCTCAAAGGTTGATTTTTGATTTTCAAACTTAAATTTTTGCAATTAGAATTTTTAAAATTTAATTTCTAAATTTAATTTTGATTTTCTTGTGTGAATTTTGATTTTTGAATTAAAAAAATTAATATTTGGATTTTTATTTGCAAAATCTTCTTTCCCTTATTTTTCTTCTCTTTGGTAAGATTTTGTGGAGTTCTTTTAGGAAGTAGAAATTTTTAGGACTTCTTATTTTAGATTTTGTAGGAGTTTCTTTTTCCTTATCTTCCTCTTTTAGAAAATATCTTGTAGGATTTTTTTTTTTTTTTTTTAATTCTAGTTATTAATATTTGTAGGACTACTTGCTTTAGAATTTGTAGGAATAGTTTTATTTTCTCCCTTCTTTTTCTCTTTTAGGTAAGATTTTATTAGATTTTGTAGGATTGCCTTTAGGTTTTAAAATTTAAATTTTTAATTGAAGATTTTGAAGTTTAAATTTTAGATTTTAATTTTCGAATTTTAATTAAAAAAATAAATAAATAGAAATTTATTTAATTTAAATTTGAATTTTAATTTAAATTATAAAAAAAAAATAATAATAAATAAAATAATAAAAAAAATAAAAAATAAAATAATTTTTTTTTCTTTTCTTCTGATACTGGTCACTGTTCATTATAGAGCTCAATCGATTGACATTTCTCTGTCAATCGATTGACTAGGCCTCTGCTATTGGCCATTTCTGTTGAAATTTCTGTTTTGATCGATTATGACTTTTGAACCTCAATCGATTGAGACCACTCTTTTATTCGATTGACGGATTAAGTCCCTGGTTGAGTTTTTGTCTGTGCTTTGTGTCAATCGATTGAACCCTGTGCTTCAATCGATTGAACCCTGTGCTTCAATCGATTGAAGCAGTTACTTGTGGTTTGTTGTGGAATCATCAACCCTGTTTGTGAGCGTGGTGTATGAGCTTTATTCATTCTCATCACCCACATCTGTAACCGTTTAATCTTGAGATCGAACGATCTTGTAGAGAGAATCATAGAATCCAAAGGAATCAGTATCATCATACTGAGACTATGGCAGATCAAAGAAATGGAAATAATCAGAACAATAATAATGGAAATAATGGGAACAATAATCATGATAAGGGCCCGAGAACATTTGAATATTGTAATGATCCTGGTTTTTACGAGGATCAGGATAGTATCATGCATGCTCCCATTCCAGGGAACCACTATGAATTCAAATCTGCGATGATTCAAATGTTGCCAATTTTCCATGGTTTGGCCAATGAAAATCCGCACGTTCATCTAAATGAATTCACTGGAGTATGCAAAATGTTCAGAGTCCACAATGTCACTGATGAGATAGCTAAGCTACGACTTTTTCCTTTCTCTTTAAGAGATAAAGCGAAAACTTGGTTCTATTCCTTAGAACTACAATCTATCCAAAGTTGGGCAGAGCTATATCGTCAGTTCCTTAAGAAATATTTTTCTATGACCAAAGCCATTGAGTTGCGTCAGAAAATTCAATTTTCTCCCAACAACCTATAAAAATATTTCATGAATGTTGGGAACGTTTCAAGGAATTGATCAGAAATTGCCCAAATCATCAAGTTCCAAGGTAGCAACAAGTCCAAAGTTTTTACAATGGACTGATTCCGGAAGAGAGATGCATGGTAGATGCGTCCTGTGGTGGATCCTGTGCCACAAAAGAGGCTGACGAATTGTGGGCATTATTTGAAAAGTTGTATCAAACCTCAGTCTAAAATGCAACATTGGGGCGAATTAACTTGGACATGGCACCTAATTCTCATGTGTTGACAAGAGACGGATTGTACGATGTTAACAACAATACCTCAGATCTCTCAACAAAAGTTGATATGTTGTCCAAGCAAATGAACATGTTGATAGCTGCAACCAAGCAAACTAAAACTTCAATCACCCCTACTGTGTGTTCAATTTGTGACCACCTAGGTCACATGGCTAATGAGTGCCTAACTACCTTGTCATTCTTCCCTGATGAACCTACTCCTCAAGAGCAGGTGAATGTGACTCAATCTTATCAGCGGCAGGGTAGAAACATGTACTCAAATACCTATAGCCCAGAATGAAAAAATCACCCCAACTTAGGATGGGGAGGTTCAAACCAAACTGGCAAGGTAAGCCAGCAGTACCAGTACAATCCAATGAGTGGACAACAAACTTTTCAACAAAATTTTCAGCAAAATTTCCGCCCACATCAGAATTCTAATTTCCAACAGAATTCTAACTTTCAGCAGAATTCGCCTTATTATCATTCAAATTCTGATTACCGAAAAAATTAGAATTTTAATCAATCTCAGGCCACCGTTTCAAAAGATTCTGATTTGGAGGAAAAGGTGATGCGAAGCATACAATCTTTTCAGCAGATGATAATGGACCAAGTCAGTCAATTGGCCAATCAACTGAGTCAACGAGAGGAAGGTAGGCTTCCCAGCCAGCCTATTAATAAACCTCGAGGTCAAGCACCACCAGATGAAGGACCATCAAATAGTCAATAGTTGAAAGCTGTTACGGTGCTGAGAAGTGGGTGAGAGGTTGATAATCAAGTGGAAATGCCTGTGGAAGCTGATGAAGAAAGAGAAGCAAAGAAAGAGAAAAAATCAGAGAAAAGAAAAGAGAAAGATAAAAGAAAAGAGAAAGAGAAAGAGAAAGAGCAAGGAAGAGAGAAAGGAAAAGAAAAAGAAGTAGAGGAAGTGTCTCCCTCAACTGTCCAACAAGGACGCTAAAAAGAACCGGAACTTGAATCTGCACCTTATGTCCCAAAGGCACCATTCCCTGAATGCCTAACTCCTCCATCCAGAATGGGCAAGGGAACGATAAAAATGGAAGAAATCTTTGAAACATTCAAGCAAGTCAAGATAAATCTTTCATTACTTGAAACAATCAAATAAGTTCCTGAGTATGCCAATTTTTTCAAAGATTTGTGCACGCGTAAGAGAAAGACACGTACTCATGTTTCAAAGAAAGTATTCCTGACTAATCAAATTAGTTCGCTATTGCAATTGGAAACCCCACGGAAACTCAAGGACCCTGGAGTCCCAACTGTTCCATGTGTCATTGGTGGACAACGGATTGGAAAAGCGTTACTGGATTTGGGAGCAAGCGTTAATCTGATCCCATACTCAGTGTATGAGAAATTAGGATTGGGTGAATTGAAACCCACAACGGTTACACTTCAACTTGCCGATAGGTCAGAAAGAAGACCTAGGGGTATTATCGAGGATGTTTTGGTTGGAATAGACATGTTTGTCTTCCCAGTGGACTTCGTTGTTTTAGACATGGAACCACCTGTTAAATCCATTAATCAAGTCCCCATCATCCTTGGACGTCCATTTCTCGCCACTGCAAATGCTTGCATTAATTGTCAAACGGGAGTCATGGACGTTTCGTTTGGAAACATGAAGGTTAGATTGAATATATTTCATGCGATGAACCATTTCCCCAACGAGGATGAGGTTGACTATTTTTACATTGACTAGATGGACGAACTAGTGGATGAAGCGTTACCATCCATGCTTACCAAAGAAGAATTTGAAACTGCTTTGTTGGCCATCTATGAGGAAAAAGGATCTGAAAGAAAACAGTCATAAGAGACGAAGTGGAGTCTATCATGCCCAGATGATCACTTATGTGCAAATGTGACTAAGGTAGAACCATTACCTATTGAGGTAAAGGAGGTGCTAACTCCATCAATTGAGCAACCACCAACTGTCGAATTAAAACAGTTGCCTGAGTCGCTCAAGTACGCGTTTCTGGGACCTCGAGAAACATTGCCAATAATAATATCATCGACATTATAGGAAGAACAAGAGAATGAGTTGCTGATAGTGCTGAAAGAAAATAAAGAAGCCATTGGATGGACATTAGCCGATCTTAAAGGGATTGACCCATCGGTATGTATGCACAAAATACATCTGGAAGATGATAGTACACCATCGAGAGAACCGCAAAGGCGACTTAATCCAAACATGCAAGAAGTCGTTTTAAAGGGAATCATTAAATTACTCGATGTTGGAATCATCTATCCAATCTCTGATAGTGAATGGGTAAGTCCAGTTCAAATCGTTCCGAAAAAGTCTGGAATCACTGTGAAAGAAACTACTGAAGGAGAATTGGTGCCCACTCATGAAACCACAGGGTGGCGCGTGTGCATCGATTATCAGAAATTGAACACGGCTACAAGAAAAGATCATTTTTCCCTGCCATTCATTGATCAAATTCTCGAAAAGTTAGCAGGACAAGAGTTTTATTGTTTCCTTGATGGATATTCGGGCTACAATCAAGTACCGGTATTTCCTACAGATCAAGAGAAGACAATGTTCACGTGTCCCTACGGAACGTTTGCATACTGAAGAATGCCTTTTGGCTTGTGCAATGCACCTACCACTTTTTAAAGATGCATGTTGGCCATATTCTTGGACATGATTGATAAATTCATCGAAGTTTTCATGGATGACTTTTCTGTTTTCGGAAAGACCTTTGAACCGTGTTTGCAACACCTTAACCAGGTATTGCAACGATGTGTCGAATCAAAACTTGTTCTTAGCTGGGAGAAAAGCCATTTCATGGTGCAACAAGGAATTGTGTTGGGACATGTTGTTTCAAAGAAAGGAATCAAAGTTGACAGGGCAAAAGTCTATTTAATTGCTAATTTGCCCCCACCAAAGAGTGTTTGACAAATTCAATCATTTCTAGGTCATGCAGGATTTTACAGAAGATTCATCAAAGATTTTAGCAAGGTGGCTAAACCATTGTGTACCTTGCTTGACAAAGATGTTCCTTTTGACTTTGATGAGAATTGCATGAAAGCATTCTTGAAATTGCGTGATTTGCTATTAAATGCACCGATAATCCAACCACCGAATTATTCTATACCATTTTAACTTATGTGTGATGCATCTGATTATGCTATTGGAGCAGTTTTAGGGCAAAGGGTGAACAAAATACCTCATCTGATCTACTATGCTAGCAAGACATTGATTGATGCCCACTTAAATTACACCACCAATGAGAAGGAGTTATTAGCCGTGGTGGATGCTTTGTATAAGTTCCGCTCTTATCTGCTTGGCTCGAAAATAGTGGTCTTTTCAGACCACTCTGCATTGAAATATCTGCTAGCGAAGAAGGACACCAAACTAAGGTTGATCCGATGGATCTTACTCCTACATGAGTTCAATTTCGAAATCAAAGATAAAAAGGGTGTCGAAAATGTAGTGGCCGATCATCTGTCAAGAATTCTGCCTGAAGAATCATCGGTCTTTGAGACTATCCGGGACTCCTTTCCGGATGAACAGTTGATGGCAATAGGTGCTGCCGCTACAAAAGTTTCTTGGTTCTCTAATATTATGAATTATCTGATAACTGGCAGAATCCCTACCCAATGGAGCAAAAATGATAAAAATTTGTTCTTCTCACAAATAAAATACTATTTTTGGGATGAGCCACAACTGTTTAAAGTTTGTTCAGATCAAATTCTCAGGAGATGTGTGCCTAAAGAAGAACAATTGAGTGTTATTGACTTTTGCCATGCTGGGGCCTGTGGTGGCCATTTTGGAGGACAAAAGACCGCACACAAGATTCTTCAAAGCGGATTTTATTGGCCCTCCATCTTTCAGGACACTGCCCAATTTTGTAAAGAATGCCAAAGATGTCAGCAGCTTAGAAATATTTCATGAAGAAATATGATGCCTCTGAACCCAATTCTGATAGTCGAAATCTTCGATGTATGGGGGATCGACTTCATGGGTCCTTTTCCCCCATCTGTCGGGTATTCATACATTATTGTGGCTGTTGACTACGTTTCCAAATGGATTGAAGCTGTGGCAACCCGTTCGAATGACCACAAAGTGGTGGTCAAATTTATGAAGGATAATGTCTTTAACAGATTCGGGTTTCCACGGGCGATCATTAGTGATGGCGGTTCGCACTTCTGCAACCGCCATTTTGCTACTTTAATGAAGAAATATGGCGTTACCCACAAGGTAGAAACGCCATATCACTCGCAAACTAGTGGTCAGGTAGAAGTGTCGAACCGAGAGATTAAACGAATTTTAGAAAAGACGGTACGACCGGATAGAAGAGATTGATCTAACCGGCTATCTGATGCTCTTTGGACCTATCGTACCACCTTCAAGACACCAATTGGGATGTCTTCATTCAGAATTGTCTATGAGAAAGCATGCCATCTTCCTGTTGAATTAGAGCAGAAGGCATTTTGGGCTATCAAAAGATTTAATTTTGATATGCAAGTGGCAGGATCAAATCGGAGGCTACAGCTGAGTGAATTGGAAGAGCTATGCTATGATGCGTATGAAAACTCCAAGATGTACAAAGAAAGGTACAAAAAGCTGCATGATGAGTCAATTTCTCGGAAAGAGTTCCGCATTGGAGAAAAGGTCTGGCTGTTTAATTCCAGACTAAAGCTTCACCCGGAAAAATTGAAATCTAGATGGGAGACCCGTTTCAAGTTATTTCTATTAGTGCGCATGGTGCGATTGAGATTCGCAGTCTCAAGGACAATCGAGTTTTCAAAGTCAATGGGCAACGTCTTAAACCAATGTTTGAGCCGATGACCCAGTGCAGAATTGAGGCGATGCACCTCAGTGACCCAGATGCTTGATCAATGAAAAGGTCGAGCTGTCGACATGTAAACTCAGCGCTTCCAGGGAGGCAACCCAGTATGTTTATTTATTTTTGTTTTTGTTTTTATTTTTGTTAATGATTGAGTCTCTGCTTAATCGATTGACTGTCAAACAGTCAATCGATTGACATTAGCCCATCAATCGATTAACAGTGCTCTGTCAATTGATTGAGCATTCCATCATCACCATCATCTTCCTTCTTCTTTGTCAATCGATTGAGAGATTAACATCAATCGATTGACATCTCCTAGGATCTTTAGTAGTTTTTGGGACTTGAAGAGCCATTCGACACATCTTGTCGTGGAAGCTAACTTTCAGGGCACGTTTGTGTCAATCGATTGAGACTAACCCCTCAATCGATTGACTTGATTGAGCATTTACTACACCAATTTTCAAGGCACCTAACCGGTGCAACTTTTTGCAAAAAGAGTGTTCTCAATCGATGGGCATCACAGTGTCAATCGATTGACATTAAAAGAGGAGGAGTGAATTGCCCCACGTTGCAGCCGCATGCCTGTTGACCTTCCAACTTCGCGCAACGTGTGCTACCCAACAGTTCTCAATCGATTGAGGATCCATCCTCAATCGATTGACATCTAGACTATATAATGGGGACACCACCCGTGGCCCCACTTATTTCGAATCTCCTCAAGTCCAATCCGAAGCTCCATACTTCATTCTCCTCGTACGCGATCGAATGGCAGCGCCTGGCCCACCAATGTTCCGTTCACATCGTCCTGCCAATAATCCGATGCACATCCTTAACGATGACTATGTCGATCGCCAGTTCCAAACGGAAAACTTCTTCGACCTAGCCAAATACCGTCGTATCGCGGAATGCGCCCGCTCAATTGAATTCATTGAGGCCTTGCGATTAGAAATGCTGCTCGCTCCTCCACCTATTGACGTCTCTCCCCGTATCCTTCGCCTGTTCTACCAAAAGATGGAGTGGGTGTCCGCTCCACTTTCACCAATAGGGATGCCTTACATCACAATCGAGATCGACAATTGGAGTTATAACCTACACGTCGCCGATATCGCCTGAGCATTCAACTTTTACGTGGTTCGCCCTTTGAACGATCACATCGATCCCGCCATTGATCTTAGTCAGGACGATATGATCAATCACATGTGTGGAGGGCGCCGCGGTTCTGGGTTGTCCACTAAACGAGCGGTCCTACCAATGGACATTTCATTTTGGGACATTGTGATGTCCAACAACCTGTTATCGCATGGCACAAAAAGCGAGAGGACGAAGAATAGGGTGCTAGCCCTATATGTCGCGCACACGAATACGTGGTTCGATGTGCCCGGTCTTATGTTAGAAGAAATGTACCGGTGTCACACTGATATCGCCACCACCACCGTACCCGCGAAGCGAGCAGCGATTCTCCTCCATTTCCCGCACTACGTGATGCACCTTTTGGAACACCTTGGCTGTCCGATTTACGATGATGAAGAATTGGGCGATATGCAGTTTTATCAATATGGCACCAATGTATGGGACGAGCATCAAGGTTATTCTTCGTGTGCAGCCACCTCCGATCGCCGTCGATGATGTACCTCAACCCCCACGTCCAAACCCCGCACAACGCCAATGTGGCGGGGTAAGACGACCTCGTCCTGAAGAGGTCCCAAATTTTAACGCTGAGGCAACAGTAGCTTGCCTCGAGGCGCGGATGGACAGGTTGAGTACAAGGCTTGGAGGTGTTGATCGACGGTCAAGGTTTCAGACCTCTCTTCTCATGCGGATGGCCCGGGAATCGTTCCCTGGGCGTGCCGACGAATTCATCGTAGGAGCGCGAGCGACGATGAACGAGGAGAGGGATCCGGAATATGATAATGATGATGATGTTTAATGTTTCTTTTTAGCATCTTTACTTTGTGTTTGTTTGTGTTTGTTGAGTGTTTAGTGTTTTACTTTGTTTTGTGCATTTTTAGTTGTTATTTTTGATTAATCCTAGTTTGTGTTTAGTTGTAGGGACCAATGCTGTGTACTTAATCATGAAAAATCAATGAAATTGGAGACTTTTTGGTGTGTTTATTTTTATGGTCATTCTCGGATTGGTGCACAAGTGCATCAGTCAATCGATTGAGGATCCACTCTCAATCGATTGAGCACTTTACTTTTACAATTCTGGAAAAGCAACTCTTTTGAGTCAATCGATTGAGACACTGTTCTCAATCGATTGAAAGTTTCAAATAGAGGAAAGTTTGGACCGTGTACCAGACGGCATCCTTGGTATCTTGAGTCAATCGATTGACACTACAGTGTCAATCGATCGACTGATGTATGTTTCCAAAAGAGTACACCTTCCGTCCGAAAATAGAATTTTGTAGAGTCTTAGTGTAGGAGGTTTCTTAGAGCAGTCTTTAGGAGTCCGTGTTTAGCAGTTTTTTTCTATTTAAACCATCCTAAGATAGTCCTCTTCCTTACCAGTAGTCAACTTTTAGTTCTCCTTCCCCAAGTCCTACCCATGTCTTCTATTCGGTATCGTACTCGCTTCGCTGTGCAAAAGTTGATGGAACCCGCACAAAAACGTGCACGTTACCATTCTCCGCGACCATCGCTCAATTTGTCAAATCATGAAGTCATCAATCTTGACGATGAATCACCTTTAGAGGTCAAATCAATTTTTACACGCTCCATCGATATCGCCACCGACCCATCCACGATTTTGATTCCGACCTACTTGTGGGCGGAATTGAACCCACCATCGTCTTCGCCAAACATACCTACCCCACCTCCACGTGAGGGTGGCATCCCGGAAGAAATATGGACCTACGCGTTCCCGAAGCCAAAGGAAGGAAGTTCTACCATGGAAGACTAAAGGATTAGGATTGTCAGTTTTAGGGTCTAGTTTTAGGAGTCCTTTCGTTATGTTTTTTTATTTTTTATTTTTATATTTTAGTTTAGGTTATATTTCGATTAATTTTAGGGTAGGATTTTTCTTTTTCAATAATTGTAATAGTTTCCCTATATTTAATAAATATTTAGTTAGTTAAATAGTTGTGTTTTTATTTGTGATCACCATCCCTTGCACTTGATCTATTTCTTTTTGGTCATCGATTGCATCAAACAGGTTTGGGGGGGGGGGTCTTACCTCCTTTTTCAACATCATCGCCAATGTGGACATTGGACAGTTCAGGTTTGGGGGGGTAATTTCAGTGAATTTGATGTATTTTATGTATTTATGGTTTTGAAAAAAATAAATAAATAAAAAATGAGGCTGTTTTCGGATCCTAAAAGTATATCAGTCAATCGATTGAGACTCTTGTCTCAATCGATCGACTGATAACCACCAACAGCCGATTGGAAAGTATATTAGTCAATCGATTGAGACTCTTGTCTCAATCGATTGACTGATGTCCTGAGGACTTATGAATTTCAAATTTTTATTCATATTTTTAAAGTATGGATGACCTGAAAATTCTTTAGATTTGTTATCATGCCATGATTATTTTTATGAATGCTCATAAAGTTTGACGATTGAACATTGATATATGCCTGAAAAATTTTGCACCATCACTGTGCTTTAATTTTGCACCATCACTGTGCTTTAATTTTGCACCATCACAAGAAGGGCTAAAACCCAGGAAGTTTTGAAACTTTGTCCTCGTTTTTGATGACTGCTGAAATAAATTCGGAGCATCTTTGAGTTTCTCGCTGAAATCGTTAAAATCTCATTTATTTTATTTTGATTTGTTGATTTTACATGCATTATACCATTATACTAGAAATCACTGTGTAAAAACTCAAGGCAATTAGGCATCATTACCATCATGAAAGGAAATGATCTAAGGCCATTATTGGCTCGTTTGTGCCCCAAAGTATCCCACCATATACTGATTTATCTTGTTGCACCCCCCTTTGAGTCTCAACTAAAAAATTTGCCTTATTTATTCTTTGTAAGCTATATTAGCCATACCCCACACCAATTTGAAAAGCCTTACCCTTTTAACTCTGAGAAATTAGGGATGAGATTAAGGAAGGACATAAAAAGTTATGGCAAAAATATCTATAAGGAATAAAAGGCAGAGAAACGTAAAAGGAGAGAGAAAAAGGAAATTTAGTTTACTACAAATAGTAGAGAAGTATATGGAACTATGTTAAAAAGAAAAAGAAAAAGAAAAAGAAAGAGAAAAAGTGTATTGAAGAGAAAAGGTTCTAGAAAATTCGAAAGATATCAGAAAATCAAGTGTGTTCTTTTTCCAATTTCTTAGAAAAACTTGAATCTTATTTTCCCTTTCTTTCTTAACCATTACCCGAGCCCCATTACAACCTTAGAAAAGACCTTTTTGATCCAATCATGAGTGGTAAAAGCCTTGTGGAGACTGATTATACAATGTCTATGGTGCTTGGTATATGCATGTTTAAAATACAAATATCTTTTTTAATGAGATTTCTCTTAAAATTCTTTGATGCATCATCTTTCTTATAATTTGTGAGATTTTTCTAAATTACATTGTAATTCCATCTCACATTTGAGTAAAAAAGAAAAGAACCATTCATCAGGAGTGAATCTATTTTGAGTAAATACCCATGGTAAGGATTGAGTCTAGACTTGTGATTTAAAAGTTCATAGTTAAAACTTCTTCTCAGATAATAGGATTTGAATAGTGATAATTGCATAACATTCTAAGACATAAATCATGAGCATTGAAAGACAATGGATTGATTGGAATGAGCACTAATAAAATGAACATGGCCAGATACAGTTTAAAAGATTTTCCAGGGTCATCTAATTACTTGAAGGGCATGACTAAAAATGCTGAAATTCATAAGCTTTGAAGTTTGTAGGTACCTTCACTGAAAACCTTCAGGAGACAAAACTCCTCCACTAGGGATCATCTAGGGGTTTAAAGGCTTGTTGCATACGCTAAATGCAATCGTGTTCCCTACGAAAGTGGCATTTAAATTTGTAGGATGTTAGTTTTATCTGCTTTATATATTTTTTCATTCTCTTTGCTCGAGGACTAGCAAAGTGTAGGTTTGGGGGTGTGATCGGTGCCGAAATGTGACTATATTTCGCGCCCTAATTCTTACATTTAACTATCCAATGAAAGCATCTGATGATTGTTATGAGGTTTTTATGATTATAGGTGTTTCTGATCGTTGGATTGGTAAAGAGCATAAAAGAAGGCAATTAAAGGAAACACAAAGACTATGGACAAAAAGGTCAAATGAAGCATCGAAATCCGTGAAGAAAATCAATATCTATCAAGAGAAAGAGGAGTCTACCCCTATGTGTCAATCGATTGACACATGAATGTCAATCGATTGACAGAAGAAGACAAGTGGCCCTTATCAATTTTCGAATGAAAAAGTCAATCGATTGAGACTGAAGTCTCAATCGATTGAGGTTGTTAGGTATAGGGTTTGCTCGACCCTATAAAATGAAAGATATAGCTTTACTTGAAAAAAAAGAGGGGATTATTATTCATTTTTGGTTTTTGACTCTTTTGGGCATCTTTTCAAGAGTTCTTCTTTCCTCCTTCTTCTAGGGTTTGATCTGGGTAGATTGTACTTAGGATTTGCACTGTCTTTCTTTTACATTCATAGATTGTATTTAGGAAAAGGCATTGTAAACAAGAAACTTTTTGAGGATAAATAAAAAGTGGAATGGTTTTGAACATGCAGAGAGATCATACACCAAGGATGAGCGGCTAAATCAGTTGATCGGGGAAGATGCGATCCCTAGATAAGTAGTAATTTTTTATGATTAATACCCCAGTTTATTTATGTCATCATGGAATCGTTTTGCTTAAAGTATGTGTGATTGAATATATATTGAATGTTTGTTATGACCGTTGATTGCGCGTATCAACGGTCGTAATCGCTAGATTTGGACCTGCAGACTGATCTAGGCTGCAGAGCGATTATGTATTTACTGTCGTGATCTAAACATCATGAGATATGCTATGCTTTTTACATGACTCATACCGAAATGATAGGCTGAGTCATTGTTTTTAGATAGGATATGCCAGATTGATGATCACATTTATTTACGAATCATTTTTCTAGACAAATGATGGTGTGAATGATGCTTTAATGAAACTGTGAGTTTTAATGATAGAAAAAGGGTACAAATCTGGGGTAGCATATTCCTTGATCATATTTAAATATTGTTCTTAGATCCATCAGAAATTAGTTGTTTAGATTAAGTTATTTTTCTTGCATTTAGGAAAAGTGTGATAAATTTTTGGTAAAATTGAATCTGCCCTTTGGTACTTCCTTGGGGGCGTTTTTAAATCTCTGAAAGAATTAATTAAAATTTACATTTCCCTGTGGGTTCGACACCCTTGTTCTTGCCATACTACAATAGATCTTGTGTACTTGCAAGGGAACACTTTAAAACCGACCATACACCCCAAACTGATACCGAACGAAATATATCAGCTTTGGTGCATCAAAATCCTAAACCCCCAACCCGTTTCCTAACCGAAACTGAATACTTTGGTACATTTCAGTGTTTAGTTTGGTTCAGTTCGGTCGGTTTGGGTTTAGTCTGGTCACTTCGTGTCGGTGCATTTCGGTGTTCGGTTAGGAAACGGGTTGTGGCTAAAAAAATTTAAGTTAGTTAATATACAGTTAGTTTTTTTTCTTTTTGAGATAATATATAGTTAGTTAGTTAGAGTAAAAGTTAATGTATATAATATTATAAATAGACTATATCTAACTATAGGTAACTATATATAATATTTTATATAGTTTATGAATGGCCAGTTCCCTCTCATGCTCTCCATCGGTTCTGGGCACGGGCCGAGTCAGGTAACGTCGGTTATGGGTGCGGGTCTGGGTTGGGTATCGTCGGTTCTGGGGTGGGTAACATTGGTTCTGGGTGCGGTGTACAATCGGTTCGGTTCGGTGTACCTTCGGTTTGGGTTTGGCTGGCTCGAGTCCAATTTGGATTAATTAAGGCCCATTTAAATTTTGGTTTACTCAACCTATCAAGTGGGGAATCTGTTTCGAAAAACCCAAACCAAAAACTGAACTGAATTGAATTTGGCCTGGTTCGGTTTGGTCTATGTCTGTTTTTGGTGCGATTCAGGCCAATTCGGGACCCTCGGTTTTTAATTCGAGACTAATTTTTGGTCAAAATTTTGGTTTCGAGTAAGACTGAAACCAAAATGAAAACCGAAATTTTGATCCTTGTGTTACACAAGAGACTCTTCAAATTTTAGCCACATCAGCATCTCTAACAGCTAAATTTGAAGAATATGATTGGAGATGTACTAAGATGCAACCACTTTCTTCAAAGCAGTCTAATTCTTTTAATTGATATTTAAAAATTTTGTCATGACTATGGTTCAAAACGGTTCAAAAATTCGGAATCGTTTCAATTTCGGTCCTCACCGAAACGATAATTTGAATTGAAATTTCGGTCCAAATATATATGGAGGGGAAATTATCGGCCAAAATTTTCGTTCAAATTTTTGGTTTCTATCATGCTCGAAATCGAAAATGAAACCACTATTTTGATCCTTTGTCATGACCCTACAGCTTAGCAGAAAGTAAATATGTGAACAAATAAGTAAATAAAATCTATTCATGTAATCCAGTACTATCCATCAACAATAAAATCCCTATGAGTGAGGTGGCTCGCCTAAAGGGCAAACTTATGGGTCGCTCGAGCGACTGGGACACAGTTTAAAGGGAAAAGTTTCAGGTGTAAGTTGCTCTAGTGACTTTGGTTCTCGCTCGAGTGACTCGCGATGTCAAGTTACGTGCTTACTCAAACCAACTATGTTTTTTGACTAGTTTCTCTTGGGTTAAAAGTAGGACTATTGTCTTTTATATAAGGGAAAGACCATGGTCATTTTGAGAGGCTGAAAAACGTGAGATATCATTATAAAGCTTTGAAAAACGTATCTAGGGTTTTGAGGAGAGCTTTGGTGAGGCTTGAGTATTTTTATATTCATGTGTAATTATCAATATAGTGGATTATCGATACCTGTGGACGTAGACATATTGCCGAACCACGTAAATATTGTCTCTTGTGTATTTGTGGTTGATTTTGTTCTACTTTGTGTTCTTATTTACATTCGAAGTAAATATGATAACTGTGTTTACTTCAAGAGGCTAACGGATGACTAATTTATTTACCTTTTCTTGTATGTTGATTACATGCTCATAGCTATAAAGAGCATGGTGAAGATCAAAAAGTTAAAATCTCAAATTGACATGAAGTTTGACATGAAGGATCTTGGCATAGCGAGAAAGATTTTTGGGATGAAGATTCAGACAGACAGAAAGAAAGGGTAGTTGTGTCTGACACAAAAGAGTTATCTGGAGAAGGTACTCTTACGGTTTAGGATGAAGAACTCAAAGGCAGCGAGTACTCCACTAGCAGCTTACTTTCGTCATTTGGCTAACATGTCTCATACTACAAATGAGGAGTGTGAGTTCATGACTCGTGTTCTCTACGTGAGTGCGGTTGGTAGTTTGATGCATGCTATGGTATGCACTCGATTGGATATTTCACAAGCTATTCTAACAGGTATATGACTAATCTAGGCAAGGGGCATTGGTAGGCAGTTAAGTGAATTATGAGGTACATATGTGATACTAAGGATGTCGATTTGGTTTTTCATAGTGGTACAAATCATCAATCATGCGAATACGTAAATTTAAATTACGCGAATGATTTGGATAAGCTTCAATTTACAACGAGATATGTGTTTACGCTATCAAGATGTCTAATTAGTTGGAGGTCGATGTTATAGAATAGAACGACTTTGTCTACTACAGGGGCAAAGTATATGGCAGTAGCAGAGGTAGTGAAAGAAGCATTGTGACTTAAGGGCTTAATTGGTGATTTGGGGATCGCACAAGAAAATGTCGATGTGTTCTGCGATAGCCAGAATGCTACTTAGCAAAGAATCACGACTATCATGTTCGTACTAAGTACATTGATATACGGTATCTCTTCGTACGAGAAATAATCGAAGATAACGAGATATTTTTGAAAAAGGTGAGCACGAAGAACAATCCTGCGGATATGATGACAAAAGTGGTGCCGGTAGTCAAGACTAAATATTGTTTGGAGTTGATAAATGTTCAACAGGTTTGAGCGTCCGCAGGGTACTGATGGAAACGGTGATATGAGTATAGTGATGATCGGAAGAAAGAGTATAAGGTGAAGCTTAGAGCCAGGTGGAGATTTGTTATTAGACTTTAACTTTAATATGCTCGCTCGAGCGACCTTGGTTGTTGCTCGAGCGAGGTGGGTGGCCCCAAGGGCAAAGTTACGGGTGTAAGTCGCTTCTCGCTCGAGCGACCAGGGCACGGTTCAAAGGGAAAAGTTTCAGGTGTAAGTCACTTGAGCACTTTGTTTCTCGCTCGAGCGACCCGCGACGTCAAGTTACGTGCCGACTCAAACCACTTCATTTTTTGCCCAATTTCTCTTGGGTTAGAAGTATGTCTCTTGTCTTTTATATAAAGGGAAAGGCCATGGTCGTTTTGAGAGGCTGAAAAACTTGAGATATCATTGTAAAGCTTTGGAAAACTTATCTAGAGTTTTGAGAAGAACTTTGGTGAGACTTGAGTGTTATTGTATTCTTGTGTAATTATCAATATAGTGGATTTTCGTTGCCCGCGGACGTAGGCATATTGCTGAATCACGTAAATATTGTTTCTTGTATGTTTATGATTGATTTTCTTCTATTTTGTGTTCTTATTTGATCGTTCATTATGAGATCGTTGATTAATTTGTGAGCTTCTACACAACAGAAACCATTAGCTGCTTTGAATAAGATATTGGAGATACTTTTTCATAGAATGATCATGATCATGGGGATAGATCAAATGTGATTGTAGGATCGCTTTTTGAAATGTCTACTATGCGAAATCAAAATATTACTCTCTAATGATAGGGTCATAATCTCAAGATTTATTGTGTCAAAGATGAGGATGAAAAATGATCTCTATAATCTATTTGAATCCAGGTAAAAAGAAAGAATCTTAATTTCAAAATAAAGGTATGGTATGCTTTTCTTTTCTCCTTTCCTTGTAGCGGACAACTGGGGTAGGTGATCAGCCTTTGGCCCCTCACATATTTTATTAATTATGTCAATGATAGATGCAGTTGTGCAAAATATTCAAACCTTTCGTCATAAGAAACTTCATCTCAACATCATTTCGAAAGCACCTTAAGACCATTTGGCCTCTAGTTTAACTGGAAGGTTGACAATATTGCACAACCTTAGGTCACATTCTGAATTTCAGCTCCTCCAACCACCATCATCACCCCAATAAAAAGACAAAAACGAAAATAAAACGGTTTTACTGCTCGTTGACTGCCTTGAATGAGTCAATGGAGATGGATTTCGTTCCACTTTTTCACACCATAGATCTTGAGATAATTGCCCAACTATGGGACGACCAAATGTTGATCCCAAGCAAGGATCAAAATTTCGGAAATCATTTTGGTTTCGGATGGGACCGAAATCAAAATTTTGGACCAAAATTTTGGCCGATAATTTAAATTTCGGCGAACAGTTTCAACCCCATACAAAATTTGACCGAAATTTCGGTCCGGGCCGAAATTTTGATCCTTGATCCCAAGCAAAACACATCCCAAAAAGTGACGCATGATCCCTTCTCATGGTACACCATAATCATGTATGTGTGTTACATAAAATCAACATCTAAGGTGGATTAGATTTGTAGATTGAAGTCTAAAAGCAGACCCAATATAATGAATTAAGATGCTATATATAGGCACCGGTAGCCAGAATGCTAAAAGCAGACCCAATAGCGGCAGTTTATGGCTGCCGCTAATAGTCTTATTTTTTGTATTGAAATATTTCTTACGACTTCCACACAATAGATCTTGAGATCATGGCGCACTTATCAGATGGTCAAATATTTATTTCAGGTGACACAAATCCCTAAAAGTGATCATGATTATGGGCGGACTGTCAGACAGTCAATTTTTGGGGATGTGTACTTCGTGCAATCAACATATGACCATCTGATAGGTATGCCATGATATCAAGATCTATTTTGTGGAACATTGAGACGAAAACGATTTCCATCATCCGATTCAAGGCAGTCAACGGTTTTTCATATTGGATATGGTGTACTCTTCAAAGGTTTACTGAGTGTATATAATGGGGCACTTTAGAAAACAATGCCTCAAAAACAAACTTTTTAGCAAAAAAGACCCGACCTCAAACGCTTTAGAAAAATCATGCTTTCACGGATTTTAGAACTTCATAAAATCGTGAAAGTATGTTTTTGTTTTAAAAATTTTAAAAATAGTGCTTTCATGGTTTTCTGAAGTTCCAAAATCCGTGAAAGCGCGATTCTCTAAAACATTTGAGGTGGGGCCTTTTTTGCTAAAAAGTTTGTTTTTGAGGCATGTTTCTCTAATTATATCTATATATAATGCTACCCTTATTTAAATTGAAAAATTACTTCGTATAGCTTCTTATCTCTAAGGATTTGAAGTAGCTCTCTCAAAAATTTGATGTGCTGCTCTGGAAGAGTGAAACTAAAAATGTCATTAAAGTAGACAACCACACTTCTAAAATGAAGGCTAGACTCAGTTTAGGACAATATTATATGGAGTACAGATTTTATCCAGACAAAGTGCAGGTGGGTGATGTGGCACTATGCAATTGGCTGCAAGTATAGTGGAGCTCAATTAATGCATATCAATACAACCAATCGCATCGAGCCACGTTAGCGGCCTTCACATTTGTCCTCAACAATATGTCCTCCGTTTATAATTTTCCCTCAATTCATTATCCATACATAAATGTGTTTAATGAGTTAGATAAACTGCGAATGACATGACTCTTTGCTAGCCTAAGCTATGATAGAGTTTAACTGCTTTAGCAAGCTCCTATCCTCTTTGTTAACATCCTGCTACCTGCTTTAGCAGGTATCCCTTCTCCTTGATAACTCTTTGCATTACAACATTTTATGCAAGATTTACCTGTTCAGCAATTCTACCTTGCTCTCTACTCACTTTTTGTCAGAGTAAATTTTATTTGCTCTAGTAGAGAGTTAGTAAAGAGCAGGAAGGTTGCTGTCAGAGTAGGTAAATCTTTCTTTGGAGGGAGTTAGAAAAGAGAACGAGAACCAACTAAAACTGATGAACTCTGCTGTGACAGGAGCTAGTAAAGAGCTATGTCATACACAACCATAGTCAACATGGAATCAACCCCTATTATTAAGACCTCTTTTCTTTAATGCTGTTTTACATTCATCACCCCATACCAATTCAAAGTTGGTGATGGGAAGTTGATAACCACTCGTAAGATCAATTTTGGACAATGACCTTTTCTTTAATGCCATTTTACATTCATCACCCCATACCAATTCAAACTCAAATTTGGAAATGGAAAGTTGATAACCACTTGTAAGATCAATTTTGGACTTGATAACCACTTGTACGTCAGATCAATTTTGGATAAAGACCCTCTTTTCTTTAGTGTCATTTTACGTTCATCACCCATACCAATTCAAATTTGGTGATGGGAAGTTGATAACCACTTGTAAGATCATTTTGGACAAAGACCCTCTTTTCTTTAATGCCATTTTACATTCATCACCCATTTCGATTCAAATTCAAATATAGTGATGGGAAGTTGATAACTACTTGTATGATCAATTTTGAACAAAGACCTTAGAATCAGCTAACATGATCAAGCATGTTTCCAATTAGAAAGTAAAGTTTGTGTTGATGATAATTTGGTATTGATAATGGGTCCGAGGCACGTAGTTCACTACGTTGTCTTAAAAACAATAGACGTCCTCACTCCGTTGGATAAACGAAGATGCAATAGAGTTCCCAACGAATCTGTCTTTAGGATACAATAGAGTCAGGTCTTGCCAAGAATTGTATATTCTTTTCTAGATTTCACTTTCTAGAAAAAGAACCTGTCATACAGATTTTTTGATACACAAATGATAAGAACGGGAGAAAAAAGATAAATATATCTTATTTCTGTTATATATCTTACATGTCTTGTATTCTTAAGGAAGATCTTATCTCTATTTATAGAGAAATTCTGAACCATTATCTTTTAAGGTTGCGGTGAAAAGATTTCAGATCTGTGTCTTTTTAGAGAGTAATATCTTTTCGGTATAAATCGATTTATTTGTGTCTTTTGAGAGAGTTGTGTCTTTTTAGATAACAATAAAAAGATAAATCGATTTCACTTGTATATTTTCAGAGAGTTGTATCTTTTCAGATAACAGTAAAAAGAAAAGTCAATTTCACTTGTGTCTTTTCAGATTTACTGTGCAGAGGTGCCAGACTTGTGTCTTTTCATGTTTACGAAAAAAATACTTCTTTAGGGAGATAATATTTACAAGTTTGTCATTGAATTATTATCAACATATATGATGATAATTATAAACTTAATTTTAAAATAATTAAATATATATTATTAAACTAATATATATAACAGTTTGATGGTGATTTTATTGGTGGAACGGCTATCCATACACATCATCCAAGTAGGGGTGAAAATGGGTCAGGTATTCGGATTAGGGTGAACTGGACCCTACCCATTTGGAATTGGGTTGGATCCTAATAAAAATCATAGACCTATTTTGGGTTCGGTTCCGTTTTTGGGTCAAGGTAGACCCTAACCCGACCCATTACTACAAAATAAAGATTATTAGCGACAGTTTTTTGTAGTAAAAAAGTGCCGTTATTAATTAATAAAAAAATTATTAAGACTATTAGCGGCAATTATTTGCAGCCAAAAAGTACCGTTATTAATTAATAAAAAAATTATTAAGACTATTAGCGGCAAGGATATTAGCAGCAATTTTTTTTTAATAGCGACAATTTATGGCTGCCGCTAATAGTCTTTTTTTTTTGTAGTGACATTGAAGATCGGATCAGGTCCTAATCAACTCTAGGTCATGTTTGGATGCGGGTCGATAATAATTTACAAGTTTGTGTTATTCCCAAGTATAAATAATTAATGTATGCATACATTATCACCGAAACTAATATTAAGAACTAATTAGTTTACCAAACTGACGAATAGCTAAAATATTAAATATATAAGGCTAAATAAATGACTATTATAAAAAAAAAGGCTAAATAAATGACTCGCGTAAGAGGAATACTATTCATATTACCCACTAAAATAGGTTAGGTATAAGTTCCATTTTAAGATGATATTAAATCCTACTTTTATATAAAATAAATAAATATAAACCTTTAACTCTTCCATATAAGAAAAAAAAAATAGAATACAAATTAATTACTACACAAATGTATAGGAAGTAGGGTCTCAATTGGGTCCGGGTACATAATTTCAAGGACGGGATCCAACCCAAGTACAACATGGGTCAAGTCTCGTCCAACGAGTTTCAGACCTGGACCCAATTTTCAATTGGGTCTTGTTCGGGTTCAATCGAGCCAGTTCTTGGGTTGGTTGATCCGGTTCGACCCGCCTCATTTACACCTTTACATCAAAGTACTCTCCTTTACACTACAAAAAAAAAAAGACTAGTAGTGACAGTCATAAACTGCCGCTAATACCCTTGCCGCTAATAGTCTTAATAGTTTTTTTGTTAATAGCGATATTTTTTTGCTGCAAAAAACTGCCGCTAATAGTCTTATTTTTTGTAGTGTTAGTACTAATCATGGTATAAAAAAATCGGCCGATACCGATACGTATCGGTTTCTCAGTCAACCGATAAGTATTGGTATCTCAACTCAGTATCGACCGATACGGTATCAGTTTCGGATGATACCACTATTTTTAAAAAAAATTAAAAAAAAGGTTGATATGTATCGGCTGAATCGTGTCAGTCCTTCATGGACTGATACCCGAGTCCGATACCGATTGTGACACTTTGGTACTAATAATGCAGGTACCAGTACCACGCAAGGAATTGACTTTCATGAATCAACCCTTAATTTAAAGGATCACGAACTTGCTAGTTTAACTCTCATTCTTTGGGCTTGTATGATACTTGGAAAAATTTGACAAACTTTGGTATGAAATCAATATGATGTTGAATTCTTCTCATCTCTGGAAGTCCACTTGGTAATTAATCCATAATCAATTCATCAAAATTCTTATAAAAGTAATTTAAATTATTCTCTTTTCCTATTTGGGGATTAGTAGGATAAGTTTTTTCATCAAAGATGGGTCCCTCCTACCAATCCCTGCGCGTCTTCAAATAAGGATCATTTTGATAGTCCCTGCTGGTTTATTCATTGAAAATTCGGCGATTTCCCCAATCCAGAAGCATATCCAAGTGATTATTATTATGATCATCCGCTAGGAATTGTATATCCTCACCTTCAGAGTTGAAAGGCGATTTCTCGCCTTTATCGTATCGGTAGTAGAGAATGTTCACTGATGATTTGAATCGATTTCTCATATAAGAACTTTATCCGTAAGCTTCTTAAGTCCCTATTTGATAACATTTTTCTAAAAAACACTTTTCAAAAAAAAAATGTTGGATTGAAAAGCACAGCATCGTGTTGAGAAGATGTCCCATACTGCTCGTCACACAATAATATTTTCAGTATATAATAGAGTCTTTTTCAGAAGCAACATTTGAGAAGCAACATTCGATACACCTCTATATAGTGTTGCTTTAAAAAGGGTAGCCACATAGAGCCTGAGTTTCCTTCAAATGCCATCAAATTTTCCCTAGAGCAATTGTGTGTTTTAATTTTTTTTATTCATCGCTCTAATACTTTATACTCTTCAAATGCCGACATATTTATCAGATGCTGATGAAAATAATTAAATCAAAGAAATAAAAAGAAATGAAGGTGCTAAGGGGAAATTAATGGAGGAAATCAAAAGTAATATAGATGCTAAGTAGATTTCAGCAAGATGTCTAAACACCCAAAAGAGAATACCAAGGTGTGTTATCCATTCAATATTCTTCAAAAGACTAGCGTATTTTTTCCTTGAAAATCTCATGCTCTTTGTTAAGTGACAATATCTTTTTCCTAAGAAAATAAAAGCTAAACTGAATGGATTTGTAATTTTGATTTGACATCTTAACTTTCCAATATTATTTCTAAAGTTCGCAAGCGACTCTTCAACTCCCAATGACTTATTGTTTTGTTTTTGTAGGCTTGAGGTTGGGGGGACCTTATCTTTTTTTTTCATCTTTTCATTAAAAAAAAAGAGAGTATACATGATAAAATGGCGTATAGTATACAAATCTTCTTCAAGAAGAGAGGTAAAAGAGTAACGTCATTTCAACTAACAACCGAGCAAGCATCACCTCCCTTGGTTGCTAGAAAATTAGCTGTCGCCTTAGCCTTCCTCGTGTGTGCCTTAAGACTATAATCGAACCACCGAACTCTACATATACATTGGCTGAACCACATAGAAAGGTGTGGGGCTCAAGCCCTCATTTAACTCTAGAATTTTTATTAAGTATGATTCTTACACAACCTTTGTTTGTATATAAGCCTCAAAATCTATAATATAAAAGCGCCCAAATATGCTTAAGCCCCCATTTAGAGTTTCTATTAAGTATGATTCTTTATCATTGTAGCCCCTACTAATAAAAATTTCTGGCTACGCCCCTGCACCATGGTTTCAAATATCGGCCGATCCCGATCCGGATCGGTTTTGGCCCAAACGAACTCAAATCCTTGGGTTGGATCGTTTGTACGTGGGTATCGGACGTGGATCACTCGGATCGCTCTGGATCGGCCGATACCAAGTGATATTTAGGTCGAATTGCCAATCCACCGATCCCAAAAACTTATACTCATAAAAAATATATTAAACTCTACACCGAATATAAATTACAAAATAAACAAAATAAAGTAATTATGATAATCTTCCCCTAAAATAATCAATCTTCTAAAATCCTTAGGTCTCTTTGGCTTCCTCTTGGGTTGTGTCTTCTGTGTTTTCTGGTCGGCTTCCTCCTGCGGGTCTTGCTCTGCGTTTTTTATCTTCCAACAAGAGAACGGTAGGGTAAGGATGAAAATGGTAATGGTTATGCGTTGGGTCTTCTTTCAATTGTTTATAATATTATTTAATAAGTGATGTGTATTGATGTACAATGATGGCAAGCAGGCAATGATGTTTTGCAAAGACCTTTTGGCACTTGTGTCTTGCCTACATCAATCGAATATATATATATATAACAGTAAAAAGATGCTTAATTATTATAATTTTTCCCTTAAACTTTTTTGGCATTGGGATCGCCCGATCCGATCCGCCGATCTCGATCCGGATCAATTTTAGACTGACCGATCCGGTGATCGATACCGATATTTGAAACCTTGCCCTGCACATATAAGTATGAGGAGAAGTAAAAATCTCTCTCTCTCTCTCTCTCTCTATATATATATATATTTTATTAATTTTTTTTTTAAATAGTTGAAGTAACGATATCCACACAAGGTTATTGACCTATGGTCATATAAAACCCGTATATAATGACTTGAAACTAATTAACCTATGGATAGTTTCTATAAGTAGAAACTTGAGTTCTGTTCACACTTCACACCCTAAGTCTAGGAGATCTAAAGGATGCTCGTATTTTCTCCTTTGGTAGCACGAAGTATGACAAATCCTTTCCTCATGAATGTTAGGTCCATAATGGGTATTGGACTAAACACATCAACTATGAATGTTTGTTCTTAATTAGCAGTGAATGTGGTCTTAGGCAAGGGGATATTCTCTCCTTACCTTTTGACCATTGTGATGGATGTTTTTTCCTGTGTTTTGGAAGATAGGGTTCTTAGAAATGACAGTTGGAGTTATTAGAAACTCATTGCTCTAAATCTTCACCATTTCGTTGATGACTCCTTTACTTTAATAACCTCCTAAAAGGACTTTATCACTGCCCATTGCCCTCTGAGAATATTGCTTTATCTTGCACTTTTTCTTCTCGTAAAATGTCTATTAAACAAATTTTGCTTTGACCTGCCACTTTTTTGCATTGTGGCACACATGTTTGATTAATCAAGTAGTTCTACTGGTGGCCCAGCATTAGCATATGTTTGATTTGAACCATCTCCTTAGTGCATTTTAATTTTGATTGTTAAAATAGTGAATTGCCATCAATTTTAGAATACATAAATCCGACATTTCAGATCTACCATAGAGTGTGATTTTTTAGCCCATATTAATGTCTTGGCACATGACGTAATAAGTGAAAGGTCAAATTGTTAAAGTTTAGTCTCACATCAAGTATTCATAGCCTTGTCATAATCGATTAATTTTGAGGTGAATTCCATTCGCCTCAAGAAGCGAACATCCGCCATTATTTTTATTTAGTATCTTCTGCAGGTAAAGGCATAAATTAATTGACATGCGAAGAACTACTCATCGTACGTGAAAACATGAAGGAAGTTTTTTTAAGACCGGAAGAATTCTTATTTGCAATCCATATATTCTTGATGTATCGTAGCTAAATCCATCAACAATAATAAGGCTATCAGGTTGAGCTGCACACTTGTTGACTATTTATTTTAGTAAGTTGAGGACAGCATCATGGATCAAAATATCGTCCGATACCGATATGTATTGATATCGGAGGTGGACAATACGATATATTAAATATATCGTATCGCCTTTTTGTATAGCTAATACTGGACTATACATTCAATATATCGTCTGATAAGTTACTATTCTGATACGTATCGTCCGATTTGACCGGATGATACATATCGATTTTCCGGCATTTTGATCGATGGACAGCACTCAATTTACGACTAAAGCAAAGCACTAATACACTGACCTACCTATAGATGATTTGACAAGTGGGAAGTAGGTGAGTGCTTTTAGGATGGCTGCATATAGAGCTATCATTTTATTAATTAATCAGGTACAATTACAGATGATGGTATACAAATAATCAACTCCTTCTCCATGTGTGTTCTTTTAGGTCTCAAAAATGATCTGATTTTTAACATTTCATAAAAATGAAAATATTTTGAATGCCGTATATATTTGAAAGTCATTTTTTTATTGGTCCAATATCTATTGTACACGTGTCAAAACCGCGTAACAGGCCGGCAGGAATTAAGGTACATGACATCAACGAGCTCCAGATGCCACATGGCTGCTCGACAAGCCTTCAATCCCAAAGCTCTCCACATTTACCAACGCAAAAATAGAGGATAAGAACAGGGTACAAGCCTTTCCAATTCCCAAAATGCCCTTCAATGAAGGGATACTTTCTTGCAACTTTCATAAGCAGAAATCAATCAGGTCTAGTCTCCTTCATTCTCTAGCCTAGACTCAAATTCTTCAAAAACCTGATCATTGATCGTAGGACCCCCTTTAAATGATTGCGTATTGATATGTTATGGGTTTTGTTTTTCTTTCATTTGATCACCACTTTCATCTAAATTGATTGGTGTTCGATTTTTTTTGAGGTTTTGATTGGAGGCTCTGTTGATCTCTGTCTCCACTTTCACTCAGAAACATGGATCTTGATTTCTTTTCCTTTTTCCTTTTTAAACAAAAATAAAATTAGTTTGGTGGGTTTGTTCTATGTCCAGAACCAAATAAAAAGATAAACCAAGAAAAGCCTCTATTTCTTCTTGCTTTAAAGGCCACTTTAAATGGCTTTGAATATATATCGGTTGAAGATAGCTGTTGTAGAGGAGATGTTATCTGCTACATCGGTCAGAGGGGAGTATAGTCCAAAACACTCAATTTCTGACCGTTTCTACAATTTTTACTCGGAAATGCAAAGCTGAACTAAACTCAGAAATGCATCGCTTTCTGATGGGGCTCACGCGAGTTCCCGAACGCAGGAAAGGGTCGGAATTGCCTCTGCTTTGTCACTTTCCGAGCGCCACTCGGGAATCGGAGGGTTTCTTGGGTATTCGAACATGGCCTAAAGGGTTCATCTAATCATCTTGTTGGGAAGGTCATTTTCAAGTCACTTTGGGTGTTAAGTGGCACTCATATTCGTTTTACATTGCCACATGAATGTGTGCAAATCGTTTTACATTGCCACCACATGAATGCGTGCAAAGTCGATCAAATAATATATCTATATATATATATATATAATGATCGCCATTATCCGAAGATTTTGTGGCCATTGAATTGCTGGATATCGAGTGATCTAAATTATGGGGTTGAATTGTAGGATCTTCAGGGCAGCCCTTGACATTAGAGTTTGCAGAATCTTCAAGGCCATCATTGGACTTGGAATTTACACGATCTTCAGGGCAATCGTTGGACTGGGAAGTTGCATTGAGTTTCGAAAGATGTTCATCTCGTTGTGAATCGTCTTCCTCATTGGATGGCTTTTCTCCATAGGGACCTTCCTCATTGTATAATCCACCATCATCGTCTTTATTGCGATGTTCTCCATCGTAGCCTTCATTAATTTCATTTCTTCATTGTTGCAATGCATTCTTTTGTTATTATCTCCATCATCATCTTGAGATGGAATAGATCTACCAGTCCTCCTCCAAACAGAAAGAGGAGGTTTTGGAGGCTATTTGGCTCTCGGACATTTCTCTGTGGAATGTTCCAAGACCATACAATTTCTCCAGATGAGAGGCTTCCTTTCATACTCGACTGCCTGGGTATCTCATTCTCCATCCTCGCATTTTAATTGAATAATAGAAGGGTAGTCAAATGAATGTTTGACTGCTGGAAGATCTTGAAGAGGTCCTAGAAATCCCTACAAAATCGCCAGTTATCTTAAGTAAAGGCCCAAATATCAAGAAGGATCGATCGCTAAAAAAGGTAATGGCCAAGACGGCTCCTACAAAGAAGGCGGAATCCTCAAAAGATCCTAATCTAAATCAAATAGCTAGATCCAAATCTAGCAAATCTCATCCCTCAAACAATCAATCAATATTCTTCTTTGGAACGTGCGTGGATTTGGAGAGTCCATTAGACAAAGAGATGTAAAAATATTAAGTAGAAATAATAATCTCGGTTTGATTTGTTTAACTGAGACAAGATGTATCCTTCCTAAAGCCCACAAAATAAGGAGAAAATTCAAAGGATGGTAATTTCATGATAATTACCACTCTCATAACTTTGGTCGTATCTGGATTCTTTGGAATCCCACAGTTTTCAAGGTTCATCAATTATCGGAATCTAAACAAAGTCTTCACAGTTAGGTGGCCCATCTATCAGATAATTTTCAATTTTCTTTTACTGGCGTTTATGATTTTAACCTTGCACACTACAAAAAATAAGACTATTAGCGGCAGTTACAAAAATAATAGCGACAGTTTTTTGTAGCGACAGGACTAACAGCGGCAATTTTTTATTATAAAAAACTGCCGCTAATAGTTTTATTTTTTGTAGTGATCTGAAAGGAAACTGCTATGGAGAACTCTTTGAAACATTGCCCCAACGAACTCAAATCCGTGGATGGTTGGAGGAGACTTCAACACAATACGTTTTGCATAAAAAAAAAATGAGGTCTTACCATCCCTGTTCGAATTCTAGGAGATTTCAATTCCTGCATTGACGATTATTTACTTACCAATATGAGATCAATAGGTTTCTCATGGTGTTGGACGAATATGAAATTGGGCCCACGAAGATGTTAGAGATTTTAGGTCTAGGCCAGAATCGTTTGATCAATATATCAAATAGAACAATTAATTAGTAAGATAAATCTTACTTACCTGATCGGATGGTCGTGAAGACGTGCTTGATCGGCAGATCCTCGGTACAAGATCACGACCCTTAGAACAAACCACCTCTCTTTCTTTCTATCTCTATTGATGGGAATAACATTGAGAGTGAATAAAGAGGGGGCGCTGTTATCCTTAAATAGACTTTGATTAGTCTCCTAGCCCATCAAGAAGACTAAATCTAGAGGATGTGTCACAATATAAAAGGGATTACAACAACCCTATAAATTAGGAATTCCACCAGATTGCGTGGTGATTCCCATTGTACCACGTTTAGAAAGTCTCACCAATTTAAGTTTTAATAAATAAGTAAAGAGGCTAGTGTGTGGGTCACAAATACCCAACAATCTCTCACTTGATCCACACACTGCCAAAATATTGTTTTAATAAATTCATGAATTGGTCATTTTAAAAAGCGGATGGCCATTCTTAGAATTTTATAAAATCATTGACTTTCAAGGAACTTGGTACAATACATCATCCCCTCAAGTTCAAGAAACAACTATAATAATGGATCATGAATGCCTATAATGTACCATGCTTTACAATTGACAATAAGGCAGTTCCATGGTCACAAAAATTATTGCTGTTTAATGAACCCAAGAGTATTACTTGTGGTTTTGTGACACAAGTATATGCACACTTTAATGCAATCACTTGTGTGTATACCTGCATTCATCCTGCTTCATACCCTAAGGTATGTTATCCTGATATCTTACGGCATACGCCACGTGAAAACTATCACTCAACTATCAGGATAAAGGCTATACAACCGTGGTGCCTAATAACGATAGCCCAAGCTTCCTTATTTGAGCACTTATACTCCCAGGCCAACATTGCATATGCTAATAATGATAATCATGATAAATATTGAGTAGAAAGAAAAACATGCATCAAATGATAATCAAAGATATAAAATTAATGACAATAGAATAAACATTGTGGAAGAAACTCCCACTCAATTAATGTACTCGAGTGTTGCTAACACTCCCATCCGGATCACGTGCGCTAAAAAATCTTTTGGTTGAAGCCCCTTTGTGAGTGGGTCAGCAATCATATCCTCAGAAGGCAAATGAGGGATCTTAATGAGTCCTTCACGAACCTTTTCCAGCACCATCATATACTTGACCTCGATGTGCCGATTGCTCTTGGTTCGTTTCCCGCTCTCGATGAAATCAATGACAGCTTTGTTATCGCAATAAATGGTCAAGGGCTTATGAATGGAATCAACAACACCTAACTCACCAATGAAGCTTTTTAACCAAATGGCATGCTTGGTGGCCTCATAGCATCAATGAACTCGGCGAACATAGTTGAATCCAAGCGTTATAGTGCATTTGGAGCTTCTCGGTGAACACCATGCGAGTTTGAAGATGAAACCGAAGTGGATTTGCGAGATCGATCACAACTTGCATATTTGGAATCGCTATAATAGCGACTTCAAGTTCATTTGATCTTGATATCTGAGCATGTGGTCTTTGGTTCCTTACAAATATCGCAATACCTTCTTGGCGACTATCCAATGAGAAAACCCGGATTTAGTTGAAACCTCCACATCCCAAGCAGCCAAGCGATGTCGGTGCATGCGGTCATAGTATACATGAGGCTTCCCTCTGCGAGATGCATATATAGTTGGATCTACTCATTTGTCTTTCCATATCATTTTTGGGCATTGATCTTGGAGATCACCCTTAACAATTGAACCTTTGGAAGGATTTACAGTTCTCCATTTTGAAGCGTTTGAGGACCTTGTCGATGTAAGCTCTCTGAGATAATCCTAAGAGCCCAGCTCCCCGTTGTCTGTGGATTTTAATTTCCAGAATGTATTGTGCATTTCCCATATCCTTCATGTCGAAATAATTGGATAGGAAATGTTTTGTTTCATGTAGAAGATGAATGCCATTACTTGCGAGGAGAATATCATCAACATATAGCACTAGAATGATGAAACGACCTTTTGTCTTCTTAATATATATGCACCTATCCATGGCATTTTCTTGAAAATCGTATTCCGTAACAACTTGATCAAACTTCAGGTACTACTGTCTTGAAGCTTGCTTCAACCCATAAATGGACTTCTTCAGCTTGCACACATAATCCTCTTGACCATGTATCTCAAAACCCTTAGGTTGAGACATATATATCTCTTCTTCTAAATGACCATTGAGGAATGCCGTCTTTACATCCATCTGATGTAATTCTAAGTCATAGTGTGCCACTATCGCTAGGATTATTCGAAGAGAGTCCTTAGATGAAACAGGAGAGTATGTTTCATTGTAATCAATTCCCGGTCTCTGAGTGAACCCTTTGGCTACTAATCTGGCTTTGAATTTATCAACATTTCCTTCAGAGTCCCTTTTAACTTTGTAAACCCATCTGCATTTGATTGCCTTGCATCCTTTTGGAAGGATCACAAGGTCCTAGACATCATTCATTTTCATAGATTGCAACTCTTCTCTCATGGCCTCCTCCCAGTGTAGAGACTGATCGCTTTTCATGGCTTGAGAGAAAGAGGAAGGATTATCGGTGTCCAGATCAACATCATCATTTTCTTGCAGATAGACTTCATAATCATTGGATATCGCAGATCTATGTTCTCGATTGGATCTCCTTAGAGCAGTTGGTTGCCTTTCAATGAGAGGAGGGGGAGGTGGAGCACTGGAAGTTTCAACATTGGGGAAATCATTGTGTATCATAGATCTCTCAGGGTAAATGACGGGATTAGGGATAGGAACATGTATAGTTGTTCCTATGGGAACAGGAGGCGTAACATGAGTATCTTCTTCAAAGACAATTTTCTTCTGTTTTTGACTCCCACTAATGAAACTATCTTCAAGAAACTTAGCATTGTAGGTCTCTACGATCTCCAACGGTCGAGATGGGCAATAGAACCTATATGATCGGGTGCGCTCGGGGTAACCAATGAAGTAACATGTGACGGTGCGTGGATCAAGCTTCTTCAGGTTTGGATCATAGAGTCTTGCTTCTGCCAAACATCCCCACACATGCAAATGTTTAAGACTTGGTCTACGGTCGGTCCAAAGTTTGTAAGGTGTTTCTAAAGCAGCTTTACATGGGACTCGGTTAAGAATATAAACTGCGATTTTGAGAGCTTCTCCCCAAAAACTTTCAGGAAGATTCGAGTTGCACATCATGCTGCGAACAGCCTCCTGATAGGTGTGATTTCTTCTCTCAGAGACATCATTCTGTTGAGGGGTACCAGGCGAAGTGTACTGAGGAACAATCCCATGTTCCCTTAAGAATTGAGCAAAGTTTCCGTGATTAACACCATCAGAATCCATCTTCCCATAATATTCTCCATCACGATCCGATCTAACGGCTTTAATTTTCTTATTAGTTTGTTTCTCAACTTCCGTTTTAAAGATCTTGAACATGTCAAGTGCCTCAGACTTCTGATGAATCAGGTAGACATAGGCATAACGGGAAAAATCATCTATAAAATTGATGAAATAATATTGTCCACCTCGTGAAGGTGTGGGAAAAGGTCCACAAATGTCTGTGTGGATCAGTTGTAACAGAACAGAGGATCTAATAGCCTCAAATTTTCGTTGTTTCGTTGACTTCCCCTTAATGCATTCAATACATGTTGTAAAATCGTTAAAATCAAGAGGATTAAGAATGCCATCCCTGACCAGAGTTTCTAATCTTTTCTTCGATATGTGACCCAAACGTTTATGCCAAAGCATAGAAGAGTTTTCTGCCAAAAGGGGGCGCTTTGATCCAGATTAGGTGCTAGAGACACATGTAAATGATGTAGCAAAAATATCATCAAGAGATAAGTGAAACAATCCATCTACTAATAAACCATGTCCCATAGTAATAGTGTCCTTAGAAATAACCAAGGAGTCTCTAGCAAAAGTAAAAGAATAACCAAAAGTAACCAATCTGGAGATGAAAATGAGATTTCGTCTGAATGACGAAATGAAATAAACATTTTCAAGTAGTAAAATATGTCCAATGTCTGAAACAAGCCGATAAGTTCCAACAGCCTCGACATTGACTGCTTGCTCGTTTCCTAGGAAAAGCCTTTCATCCGGTTTTGGGCTTCTCTAACAATTGGTATCAAAGCTTGGATGGCCTGAATTGGTTTGATCCACACAGATCTCAAATAAAAATTTTTGTTTTTTTTTTAAGGGCGAGCCTAGATGACCGGACCGGATGGCTGTTTTAGCCGTGATTGAATGGTCGGTTCAGCCTTGGCCTATATATTGGGTATATATTAATATTATATTAACCCAAATGGCCGAACCGACCATTCAATCACGGCTAAAACAGCCATCCGGTCCGGTCATCTAGGCTTGCCCTTAAAAAAAAAAATTTATTTTTTATTTGAGATCTGTGTGGATCAAACGAAATCAGGCCATCCAAGCTTTGATACCAATTGTTAGAGATTTTAGGTCTAGGCCAGAATCGTTTGATCAGCATATCAAATAGAACAATTAATTAGTAAGATAAATCTTACTTACCTGATCGGATGGTCGTGAAGACGTGCTTGATCGGCAGATCATCGGTACAAGATCACGACCCTTAGAACAAACCACCTCTCTTTCTTTCTATCTCTATTGATGGGAATAACATTGAGAGTGAATAAAGAGGGGACGCTGTTCTCCTTAAATAGACCTTGATTAGTCTCCTAGCCCATTAAGGAGACTAAATCTAGAGGATGTGTCACAATATAAAAGGGATTACCACAACCCTATAAATTAGGAATTCCACCAGATTGCATGGTGATTCCCATTGTACCACGTTTAGAAAGTCTCACCAATTTAAGTTTTAATAAATAAGTAAAGAGTCTAGTGTGTGGGTCACAAATACCCAACAGAAGAATCTCATGCAAGCTTGATCGTGTTCTAGTTAACTCTGAGTGAAAAAATCTTTTTTATTTGGAACCAAATATTTTTTTATCATTGTCCTCTCCTCATTTCATTCAGAAAGGATAGACCTCCTGGGCCTAAACCATTCAAATATTATGGGGTTTGGTCATCTCAGCAAGGCTTTTGAAAACTAATTCTCCGTAGATGGGAAACAAAAATCGATGGCAATCCAAACTATTCAATGCAACAAAAACTCAAACTCCTTAGAACCGACATTCGAAACTAGAATGCATCTACTTTCGAATATGTTAGGGAAAGATCGGATAATGCCAAGAAACATCTTCTTGATATCCAAGCCAAGGTTCATGATGATCCTTCTAATTAATGAACAACTTCATTTAGATGAAAGACAAGCATCCATTATTTTGCATCGGGAATCTCTCACTGAAGAAAATTTTATCAGACAGAAAGCCAGAGTTCAATGGTTACAGATAGTAGATTCTAATACAAATTTTTTTTATTCTATGTTGAACTCTAGAATCTCTTCAAATTCCCTATTTGAGTTGACTCTTCCTACGGGCGAAAGGATTGTTGATCCTACAACTATGGGCATTTTAGCTAGTAAATGTTATCAGGATATCTTTTCTCGATCTTCGAATCATGAGATCTTGGACCTTCCTTTTAAGCGTAAGCCATCACCTACCCAGGCTTCTCTTTTATCGCAAAATGTCTCTAATGAGGTAATCAAAAGTGTTATCTTCAATTCTCTAAAGAATAAAGCACCAGGCCCGAACGACTTCTCTGCAGAATTCTTTCAAACCTTTTGGACTATCATCAGACAAGATATTATTAAATTGGTACGCTATTTTTTTTCGTAAGAAGAAACTGCCTAAATCTTTAAATGCCACTTTTCTCAAGCTTATTCCTAAAGAAAGAGGCGCCAATTCGATTGATAAATTCATACCCATTGCTTTGTGTAATTTTCTGTATAAAGTTATCATAAAGATATTATCGAATCGCCTTGCCAATGCCCTCCCTTCTCTTATTAGTTGGAATCAATCTGCCTTCGTTAAGGGAAAGAAAATTACAAAAAATGTTCATCTTGCCCATGAACTTGTCCGAAATTTCCACCTTAAATCTGGACCAAAGGCTTTCTACGTTAAAATTGATCTTCAAAAGGCTTTCGATAAGGTGCGTTGGGACTATATTCTTTCTATTCTCCAACAATTGGGATTCGATGGAACTTGGATCCAATGGATTAGATACTGCATGACAACTCCTATGTTTTCAATCCTTATTGATGGTTCTCCTCATGACTATTTTTCAAGTTCTTGTGATATAATACAGAGAGATCAGTTAACTCTGCTGCTTTTCACTCTCATCATGGAAGGATTCATGTGCTTACTTGAAGAGAAAATTTCTTAATATTCTATCAAGCCCTTTCAAGTAGCTGATTGCCCAATCGTCTCCCATCTTATCTTTGCCAATGATTTATTCATTATGATGAAAGAAGACATTGATTCAGCTAAAGAACTAAGAGAACTATTAGATCATTTCCATCTTATTTCAGGTCTGAAGGTGAATGATTCCAAAAGTATCATTCTATGTAGTGTTGCTTGCAATACTAACTCTGCTCTGAAAGGTGCCTTAAGATTTTCTGAAGGAAAGCTTTTAATCAAGTATTTGGGTCTACCCCTATTCTCAGGCCAACTCACGTACAATCTTTGCAATCCTCTTCTTGAAAAAATTCAAGGTCGTCTTGAAAGCTGAAAAGGTAGTCTTCTCTCTTATGATGGAAGATTGGAACTTATTAAATTAGTCCTAAATAGCTTCCAAATATATTGGTCTTGTTCTTTCTATCTCCCAAGGAAGATCATCAATAAAATGGAAACAATGTTCTCAAGATTTCTTAGGAGGGTCCCTTCTCTTTTCCAATCAATGCATCCTATTAGTTGGAAGAAAATTTGCAAACCCAAGGATGAAGGGGGCCTTGAAATCAAGCGTATTATTGATTGGAATAATGTTGGTCTTTCAAAACTGTTATGGAATTTGGTCTCCACCAAATCACTTTGGTCCTCTTGGTGCATTGCTAGATATGTTCATCATACAAATGTCTGGAACTATAATCTCCCTAATAATTTCTCATGGGCTTGGAGAGGTATTATGAGGGTTAGAGATACAATAAAATAAAAAATTTGGATCATTATTGGCAATGGAGCCATACTAATTTATGGCATGCCCCTTGGCTTGAAAATGTTACTTTATTAAAGATTATGGGTGCAGAATGATGCTATAGCATTGATGAGAGCAACCATTTTAGTGATGTGATTGTTAATGGAGAATGGAACTTACCAAACCCCACAACGCGAAAAATGGAAGAGGCATGGGCACGAATTCATACGCATCCTACTCCTGTCAATATTCAAGATGAAAATGCTTATATATGAAAACTTGAACCTTCAAGTGAATTCACTACTATGGTCTTGTTTCAAACACTCCTATGAGGTTTCCTGGTACAAATTCCTCTGGTACTCTAGGTATTCTCCTAATAATTTTTTTGGTACCTGGTTAGCTATTCAAAATAAACTGCTTACTCTAGATAATCTCGCTAAAAGAGGCTTATAGATTCCTTCGAGATATGTGTGGGTATGATTCGGAAGATCACAATCATCTCCTTTTTAGATACTCATATTCTAATTGGATATGGAGATCTCTATGCAGGCGACTTGATATAAGAAAGAACTCTATTGGCTCCCTTGATGAAGAGATAACCTTCTGCATAGAAAATTGTAAAGGTAACTCAAAGCATGCCACTCTAATTAAGCTAGTTTTTGCTGCTTCCATTTAGCATCTATGGCTGGAAAGAAATTCAAGGATATTCGAGAATAAATTAAATCATAAAAGGAATGTTCTTCTAAATATTGTAGACGGTGTTAACATCACTATGCTTAACCATCCGATGGAAGATCAACTCATAACTCCAATTACCATTAATTGGAGATTTTCAAGGGATCTTCCTCCCACTCCACAGGTCTGTCAATGGATCCCTCCCCAAGCTCCTTTCCTAAAATTAAATATAGATGCATCTTGTAGAGATGGAAATTTTTTCATAGGAGGACTCTTCAAAAACACTCAAGGACAACATGAAGCCAGTTTCCATGGACCTATTGAGAGATGTTATGATATTACTCATGCTGAACTTCAGGCGCTTAGATATGGGCTGCAATTTTCCATTGAACAAAGCTACATCGATCTGGAGGTCGAGTCAGACTCTCTAGTTGCTATCAACTGTATAAATGGACAATACAAAACGCCATGGCCTTACATCTTCACTGCTCGGAGAATCAAGCTTCTAATTCTCTCTTTTCACTCAATAACCTTAAAACACATATGGAGAGAGATGAACTTCAGTGCAGATTTGCTAACAAAGATCATATAAGACTCATCCTCAGTTATTCGATGGACAAATTCATCTTCTATTTCTTTCTCTCTTCACTCTTGCGTCTGAGAAGATTTGATTTGTAACTCAACTCGTTTGTAATCTTCTCATTTTTTTTAATAAAGAGTGGGGACCCATCAACCCCTATTAATTATAAAAAAAAAAGATAATGATCACATGACTCGAGTCACCAATCTCCATCATTAGATTCAAATCCATCAACCAACATCTATAATTATTGGATATCCAGTAAATCCAACACACTATTAATTTTAGATGACATTTCGCTACATTGACTCAGATGATAGAGATAATTTCATTTCAATATATTATAAAATAAATCTTGAGATTAGATCACACAGAACACATGATTGCTCCATATGGCACACTTCCCAAAAAGTGACATACCTAATACGAACTCAAAAATAAAAAACAAGGACATGGGTAAGTAAAAGGGGGGAAGGAGTCACTACAAAAAATAAGGCTATTAGCAACAGCCAAAAACTGCCGCTAATATCCTTGCCGCTAAGTCCTATTAGCCTGTAATAATTTTTTTGTTAATAGCGGCAGTTTTTTGCTAATAGTCTTAATTTTTGTAGTGAGTAGCCTCTCCTATAAGTTTTCAGGCAGCTTCTATTTGGCTTTGTCATTGATACCTAGCTCTGTCGATTGGACCTGAGTCTGATTCAACTCAATTACACCCTTACTGTAGAAAATTCATCTGGATTTCATTGACGGGTACCTTTCACTACAAAAATAAGGTGTTTTAGCGGCACTTGTTGTTAAGGCAATTTTTGGTACCGGCAGGACTAATAAAGGTAGTTTTTGGTAGCGACAGGACGAATAGCAGCAGTTTTTTGTTTAAAAAACTGTCGCTAATATTCTTATTTTTTGTAGTGTTTATTCACTTCTACCGAGATATTGGGGGTGCACTACAAAAAATAAGACTATTAGTGATAACCCAAAACTGCTGCTATTAACAAAAAACTGCTACTATTAGTCATGTCGCTACAAAAAACTGCCGTTGTTAGTCCTGTCGCTACCCAAAAGTGCTTTAACAACAAGTGCCGCTGAATTAAACACCTTATTTTTGTAGTGGCGGTGCTTACATTTGAAAAACATTGACTAGTTTAAATCATATGGTGGAGATTATTTTCACCCAAATCTTTCACACAATGGGTTTTGAGATCAGGATCGCACCATAAGACTGCAAAATTTTATTTCATGTTGTACATATCCAAAAAATAGCTTTAAAATCGCATGGCACAGCATCATGCTCAAACCTAATTTTAAGTTACTTATTTAGATTTGTGCTACTTAGAACTAAAAATTGACCGAGAGATGACATCCCTCGAGACAAAAATGCCGAAACTTCATAACTTAGTTGACTCTTATGCCCCATAATGCATGCTACCAGCCTATGTCGCTGTTACACATTTATTACGCTTTTTGGTGTGTTTGTGGCAATCTGTTTTTTTTAGTTTTCTTTATAAGAACAAGCTTTTTCAGTTGTTCATTTAATTTACTTTTAATACCAATTGTCGCCATTTTATAGGATTTTCAAATGGCCACTATAAAAATAAGGTGTTTCAGCGATAAACCGGCAGTGGTATTAACAAAAAAACTGATGCTACTAATCTTATCGCTACTGAAATAATACTCTTTTTTTTTTGTTAATAGCGATAATTTTTTATTGTCACATACTGCTACTAATAATCTTATTTTTTTGTAGTGGGCCCTACTCATAAAACTTTGCTCCGCCCTATAGGCGAAGGCTCAGAGGCTTTAATATGCCTAGCCATAGTCCTAACCTAGTTAGGTGGCTTGGTGCGAGCTCAGGTTGCGCTTTAGGCATGGATCAAAATGCCGGAAAACCGGTACGTATCGTCCGAGCCGAAAACCGGTACGTATTGGACGATACGTACCGGAACAGTAACATACCGGACGATACATTGAATGTATCGTCCGGTATTAGCAACATAAAAGGGCGATACGGTACATTTAATGTACCGTATCGTCCACCTCCGATACCGATACATATCGTCCACCTCCGATACCGATACGTATCGTCCGATACGTATTGGTATCGGACGATATTTTGATCCATGGCTTCAGGTTTTATTGTTATTATTTTTCTTCTGAGGTTTTCGAAACTTTTTTTCTTGTTAAAGATATAAAAAGATATTTCAACCATGGGCCTACTTAGCTTTAAGGAAAGTGGACTAGATAAGGTGTTTTACTTATTAACTTCCAAGCTAAGTTTCTTCATCAGAAGAATCCGTTTGATGACTGTAAACATCATCTACAACAAATGGCTTAATTTTGGTATTATTTAATTCTGGGCTTAAGTGTCCTCTCCTATTTTATTTTTGACAATGGCTTAAATTCTAGACTTTGAACATTTTCCTATCCAATGTAGGACTATTACAGATTGCATTAACTTTTTTTTTTATAGGTATGTTGGGATTTAACCTGCGACCTTCAATATTATTAACCTTCCATTGGGCTTCAAGCACCATCTCTACTACTTTTATTCATATAATGGAGTTTGTAGTATCAATTTTTTTACACCACTGATCTTTAGATAATAGACTTAAAACCTGATCGTGTTTTCACATTGCACATTTTCCCCAAAATATCGTCCTTCTGTTAAATTTTGTGCTTGCCCAACTTTGTGTTTTCAAGAAAGGACTAAAAAAAATTATTAGATTTTGGCCTACTAGAACACCCATTGGACTGAAAGTGATGTTTTATTTGATGAACTTAGTGTTATTTTATGCAATAATATATGAAGAGTACCTCTATTCAGGCTTACTAGATTACTCGTGGGCAGCTACACTGAAAATTGTTGATTGCATTGAATTAGATAATGATGATCATTTTTCATTCCAATCTTCCACACCATAGATCTTGAGACGATGGGTGTGCCATCAAACGATTAATTTTATGTGCCACAAACCCCAAAATTTGCCCCTAATATCACGTTTCAGCTTGATGTATTCTATGCGATTTCATGGCCACCTTTTGAGATTTGTGCCACATGAAATAAGAAACTTGGACGTCTAATGAGACACCCATGGTCTCAAGATCCATTGTGCAAAAGATTGGAGCGACAACTGATCACTATCATTTGATTCAATGCGATGAATGGTTTTCAGTATAGGCGTCCAAGAGTTATTTGGTAGGCGCGAATAAAGGCACCCTGATATGAATTGTCCCTGCAAGATTGTAGCATGCCCTTTTATTCAAGTTTAATGAAAGCCATCAAGCTTCGTGTAATTCTTGGATATGCAAAATTGCATAAAATGAATAATTGACTTTTATTAGAAAGCTTAGACCTTTATGAATAAGGTAAAGGCAAGGTATCAAAATCGGTATCAGTCTTGGCTATCTATTGTGATCTGAATTATATATTTTTAATACACCTAAATTATGTGTATGTGCTTAATAACGTATTCACCGCATGCCTTGACTTTTAATAACGTTTTAACTAAAAATAAATGTTTTAGTTTTTTAAGCACTTATATTTATTTCCATCATTAATTGACAAAGGTTATAGGATAGCCTACTGGTTAAAGGCTTGAGTGATAGACAAGAGGTCTAGAGATTGAAACTTATTATGTGAGTCTTAAACCTTTATTACCCTTATAGAAGAGTTTCTAGATCTATCTTTTTAGAACTTTTCTTTTAGAAGATCGGCGAGACGTTGGTGTATATTCTCAAGCGGCCGTCCCCTCCTTCTAAAATCATCATCATTGCTAAGATCTCAATCTAATTACGGTGATACGATATGGAGAAATCATATTTTCTATTAAACTTAAAATGTTAGCTTTTAAATGAGTTTTTATGCAAATTAGTGCATTTATTTCATGAATAATGATTGAATGTTTTTTTTTAAATTATTATTTTTAATGATTAAATGATTAAATGAGATAAATGTTATGATAAATGATTCTTAATGTTAATAATTTTGGTAAAAAGAAGATGGTTGAAACCCCACCATGAGATTTGAAGCACCGTTGAAGCGTACTCACGGGCCGAAATCAATAGATTGATTCTAAAAAATGTATAGAATTGAGTGAATCGATTGATAGTGAGAAATCAATCGATTAAGCCTGAACAAATACTGATAAATAAAATAATTTTGGAAAATGCACGGATTGGAGTCAATAGATTGATTATGAGAAATCAATCATTGAGCCTTAACAGATACTGATAAATAAAATAGTTTTGGAAAATGCACCACTATAAAAATAAGGTATTTCAACGGCACTTGCTGTTAAGGCAATTTTTTATAGCGCCATGACTAATAGCGGCCGTTTTTAGTAGCGACATGACTAATAGCAGCAGCTTTTTGTTAAAAAAACTACCGCTAATATTCTTATTTTTTGTAGTGCACAGATTTGAGTCAATGGATTGATTCTAAGAAATTAATAGATTGAGTCTGAACAGAAAATCAACAAATTGATTCTAAGAAATCAATAGATTGAGTTTGAACAGAAAATCAATAGATTGATTTTGAGAAATCAATAAATTGAGTCTCAACACGAAATCAATAGATTGATTCTGAGAAATTAATAGATTGAGTCTGAACACGAAATCAATAGATTGATTCTGGACAGTTACGTTTATTTCTTAGTTCTTTTTACGTATGCTTCATGCAAGGTTAAACTTTATACTCCATGATCACCTATGCACTTTATTATTATATGTCATGATTATATATGCACGTCAATGTCATATTTTATGATTGTATACATTTTAATGTTTGTATACAATATATATGATCTATACAACGCATAATTAAGACATGTAAAATATGATGAAATGCCAAGCTATGGTTAATGAGCATTAGACCTAACATCTTATAAATGATGGAGTCTAAGAAGGTATTAGACCTAACATCTTGTGCTTGACAAAGTCTAACTAAATATGATTAAGAAGCATTATACCTAATATCTTGTACTTGATGGAGTCTAAGAAGGTATTAGACTCAACATCTTGTGCATGATGAAGTCTAATTAAACAAGAACATGATAAATATGATTAAGCTCAGCGTCTTCAGTGGGATGGAGTTTGACATGCAATAAATGATATGAATGATTAGACCCAACGTCTTGAGCATGACGGAGTCTAACTAAACAAGTGATAAGCATGATTACGACCCAATGTCTGAGCGGAACAGAGTCTAATGTGTATTAAATGACAAGAAAGATGAAATTAAAAAAAATAATGTATTCATGCAACATTGATGTCTATGTTCATGTTTAGTTCATTTCAACTTATAAAGATTATATACGCCACAAGCACACACACATGAAATATACAGATACGTTCATATTGCTATGATTGCTATTTTATGGTTCAATAAATTACATATTTGGTCCATACAAGTGTAAATTTACACTCCCTTGTTAATGTGGGTGACCAGATGAGACAGGTATAGTCGAGGACAACCTATGAGTCTATGATGATGAGACTACATGTGCTGCTCAGGAACCTAAAATGAATGGTGATGAAGGCTTCATGACCTAATTATCTATTTTTCTTTCTAGTTATTATTATTGATTTTTAAATAAATGAGACATTGATTAATTAGTATTTTATTAAGACTGTTTAAGCTTTAATCATGTTGGACTTTGTTATTGGAATAAGAACATTATCATGGGTTTTATTTTGATTAATTAATATTTTAAAGAAATTTTATCTTTCGCTATTTAAGGTGCTTTTATTGTCTTATTATGTTTTTATGGTTCATGATACGAAGGTAGGACCTAAGATCTTATAATCAAGCCTTTGTGAGATTTCGGATCGCTCTGATGTCGGTTTGTTCGAGGCGTCTGAATCTTAATCTGATATTATTGGCCGATACCGATGCGTATCGGCCAATTAAAAAAAAACAGAAAAAATAAGAAACTAAAATCTCGGTTGAAACCGAGACGTATTGGCGATATGGATACGGGATACCGATATGTATTGGTTTGGCTGAAAACCGATATGTATCAGTATCGGCCGATTTTTGATACCTTTGGTAAAGGCAAACTCCTGGCTATTCCTTCACATCAGAATCAGTAGTGCAAAGAATTTCACCATTATTTTAGATACCTTATCTACTGTTACGTATCAGGTTAGGGCTTCTCCGTCCCCATTCAATATAAGGTAAAATATAGGGTCAAACTGGTGAAAAACCGATCAATGCCGACCCATATTAGGTCATATCAGCCAATAAGTACTCGGCATAAACCGGGCATAATATAAAAAAGGCATTTTAAAAAGTTTTTTATTCTTTAAGTCATTTATGCATTTTTTTATATTAATTTTTTTTTTGAAAGTTGCTTTTTTATTAATAAAGAAAACTGACCTAGAGCCTTGGAGGGACCAAGAACTCTAGCTAGCAGTACAAGCATTGCTTCTTAGAAAATCGGACTTATCGAAGAAAACCAAAGAAGGTACTTGGGTTGGTGTAAGAAACCCTGAAAATGGGAGAAACCTACATCCGGAGGAAACCGAAATGTCTGGGAAAAAACTTTCGAAAATTACAAAGAGACCCCCCCCCCCCCCCTCCTCCCCCAATAATAGGGCTGAGTCCTAATAAAACACAAATAAAAAAATCCATCATAAAGAAGACAAAAGAGAAAGAAATTGCTCGGCTGTGAAATTTCTGATGTTGAAAAGAGATGAATCACTTTGACTAGCAACAATGGCCCAGTTACAGAACGTTAAAAAAAGGTCCTGAATTAGCTTGTCTTCATTGAAAGCGATGCCTTTGCATCTAATGTTATTTCTAGTAGTGCATATGTTCCAAAGGATTGATATATGTAGATGACCCCAAATCCACTTCTTCAGACCAGATTCACATCCCTTTCCCTAATAATTTCCCTAGCTAATTAAAATGGATGAAATATTCTTGTGGAAACATGTGGGCACACCTATAACTTTGAGGCATCAGTTCCATATAGTGATCACTTTTGGGCAGCAGAGAAACAAACGATTTTATTCTTCAATATTGTCACAACGCATAAAACACTTATGAGAAATAGTCATCCCTCTACAATTTAGTTTCTCTATAGTGTTTATCCAATTCCAACAAACGGTCCATAGGAAGAAAGAATTCTTGGAGGGAACTTCAAAATCCCAAATAGAATTCCATTCCACTTTGGGGAGGTCAGCAATGAGGGAAGAGAATGCAAATTTAATAGAGAAGGATCTTTTCACACGATCTTTCCAAACTCTGAAGTTATCTTTTGTTGAAAATCAACCCTAGCCCGTTACAAAGCCCAATCTATTTGTTTTATTTTAGTCCAAGGAAAGTAGAAGCCCAATCCATTTATCTAAACCCAAGACAATGAAAGCTTCTCAATAAATGTGAGAGGCTCTAAGGAAGACTCTAGAAGCCTAGAGAAAAGTCTTAGGAAGAGTGTAGAAAATGGAAGGATGGAGAAACTTCTAGAGGAAAGAAGACATATGGGAGGACTCTAAGGAAGATTCTAGAAACCTAGAGAAAAGTCCTAGGAAGAGTGTAGAAAAGGGAAGGATGGAGAAGCTGCTAGAGGAAACTCTAGAATATTCCCAACCGTTGGATGAATGATACATGGACTAATCTTACACTGTCTATTATACACCTTGTAAATTATAAATAGGGTAAAAGTCCTCATTTACAAGGCACCTCACATAGTCTTTGTATTCTTAGTTTGAGTGTGGAGTCTTGAGTGTGAGTTATGAGCTTTCTTTTGAGTATTTGTATTTCTCTTCAAATTGTGAGTGGACTTTGGAAAGTGTTGTAGTGTATTTTATTATGGGTATAATATAAGTAATTTGTTTACTTGTTTGGGTCCAATATTAGTAAGATTAGAGTTGTGTACTCTAAATTTTACTCAACATCTTTCGCGGGGTATAACTGAACCGAATCAAGAAGGGCCGAAAACTCGGCAAATTCATGTATTTCTGCATCCGAGAACCTGCGCTTGAAACTCACCTCCTAATTGATGGGATTTTTAGGATTAATCATATTATAGATTTTTACCTTTGGATTAGCCGTGATGCGATATAAATTGGGAAAGTTTGAAAAAAAGGCAGCCCCTCACTATGCCACTAATCTGACCATAAGATCTTGTCACCCTTTCCAATTTCAAATTGAATGTTTTTGAGAAAATCTGTACAAATAGAAAGAATACCTTCACCAACTAGACGAGTTCGAATATTTGGAGTCTCTGATGTGCCATCCATCGTTACTAGTGCGATACTTATTGAAAACAATTTCTTTCCACCATTGCTCGCATCCATCCCCGAGTCACCACCACCATTTCATTAATAGAGCATTATTAATGCTATCGATGGGTTAGATTCCCAAGCCTCCGACCCATTTTGTTTTACACACCTTGTCCCATCTTAAGAGATGAATTTTTCTATCATCACCGAGGTCATTCTAAAGGAAATTCCTTTGAAGCCTTTTGATTTATTCGCAAACTTTAGAGGGGCATTTATATCGGGACAAATAGTAGGTCGGAATGCCATTCAGAACAGATTGAATGAGGATCAGTCTACCGCCCTTGGATAACATTATACTTGTCCACCCATTGAGCCTAGAGCTTGTTTTATTGATAATCGAATCCCATTCGGAACTTCTCAATTTGCCAATTCCGATTGGGACACCCAAATATTTAAACGGAAGAGAAGCCTTGAGTAACTTAGCATGGGAATCCTAAGAAGATAGGGTGACATCATCGATGTTAATGCCGTAGATATTAGATTTATCAAAACTAACCTTTTGATCGGAAGCTTGCTTGTAGACCTTTGGAAGATTGCAAACATGGAGAATTTGGTGTTGATATGTCTCCCTCGCACATAATAAGAGAGTTGTTCACATACTGGAGAAGGCTGATTTTCAAGCTACCTTTAGGAATAGAAAAACCGCCTACTGAACCGTCGATGTTAGCCTTCTCGAATAAGAGAGACATCCCTTACTAACAATATCGAAAAGATGCGGGGTTAGAGGGCAACCTTGTCTTAAACCTCGAGAGGCTTCAAAGAAACCATAGGCTTTCCCATTAATAATAATAGAAAATTGAGCATTGGAGAGGATCCAAGAACGCCATCTGACACCGAATCCCATCTTCTTCATCATCCAAAGGAGATAGTCCCAACCGACTCTATCGTAGGCCTTTTTTATATCGATTTTAATGAGGACGCCTTTTTGTTTGGAGGAATTTTTGGAGTGAATGCATTCTTGAGCAATAACCGCTAGATCTAATATTTGTTTCCCTTCGATGAAAGCCCCCTGGGATTTGGATATCACAAATCGAATAACCTTCTTGAGTCTGTTAGCTAGGATTTTGGATATGAATTTGCAGATGCTAGAAAGAAGATAAATGGGGCGAATTGTTTCATCTCAATGGTTCCTCGAACTTTGGGAATGCGTGCTATAAAGGTTAGCATTAATGGGCTTATGAATGTACCCATCCTCTCAAAACTTATCAATAAGTTTAACAACATCTGGCTTGCTAGTATGCCACAACTTTTTGAAGAAACCAAGCATAAACCCGCCCGGGGACCCTCTCTGCATTGCATCCTTTTATGACGAGAAAATTTTCTTCCTCATGAAGCCGATCTTCTAGAAGGTCGGCCTCAATGTGAGATAGAGATTTGGGGTGTATTGTGCAGTCTCGGTCTGTTGGGGTTATCCTCTTCAAACAAGCTGGAGAAAAAATTAAACGTTATGTGAACAATGTCGTTACTTTTATTATAGGACACTCCTCCACGGTGAATGGAGGATATAGTATTTGATGAGTACTGAAAAATGATGATATTTCACCCCTAAATACCTATATTTAGCTGTCCGATGAAGGCTATCTGATGAGAATGATTAGATTTGAAGTGTTTCAGGTAAATACAAGCCAAGTATAGAAAACAGCCCAAGAATTCTGAATATAATGTCAAAACACTGCAACTTTGGGTAATCAAGAACTTGGTACGACTTGCGGCTACATTTGGACCCTCAAGACGGCCAAATTATGAAATTGTCAAAACAAAAAAGTTGTAGATCTTTTCGTCAGCTTTCCAACGGCATAAGCATCACCTCAATCCGAGTTTAGGACAGAAAGGTATGGCTGAAATACCAAAGCAGTGTCTGATACAAAGAAAGTGCTGAATTTCACGGATTTCTGGGGGTCGATGCATCGACCCTATAGGTCGATTAATCGAGGACAAGTCAAAGTCTGACACGAAACTGACACTATAAAGCAAATTTTTGGGACGTTTGGCGGCTCAATGCATCGACCCTCCCTGGTCGATTAATCGACCCTAAAATTTTGGCTTGGGAGACTTCCGCGACGAGAGTCTATTTAAAGCGACTCAAACACTTCAAAAGAGAAGAGATTTTTTTTAGAGAATTAAGTAGAGAATTAGATAGAATTAACTTTAGGAAAGAGTTTTAGGTTTAGAGTTTTTAATTTTTAGCCATTATTTTTCATAGTTAGACATAGAAATAGGAAAGTTTTATTATTTCTTTTGAGAGCTTTGTTCCCTTAATTTTTCAGTATTCATTCCTTCAGTTTATAAATTTTGTTTAAAGTTTATTCCTGCATTAATTTCGTTTCTGAAGATCATCGTACTTTTGGATCAAAGCAATTTCTTTTGAAGTTTGAGGTAATTTTAATTTATTAAATTAATGTTATTTTCCCGTCTTTATTTATTTATGTCATTTAATTACAATATGTGTGGCTAAATTTATAAGGATGGGGATCTAATGATTCCCATTCGAGGGATGTACTTTTAATAATATAAATTAAGGATTAAAATATGAGATTTTATTTTATGGTCGTTGTGCTATCATGAACGGATGAAATCTCTGCCACTAACCGGGATCGCGTGTGCCTAGCCATGCCCGGGATCTCAAATCTGTGACGGTAATTTTACCCAATCATTGTTATAGCCTTTTTGCTTTCATCGTGTGGATCTAATTACGATTATGTCTGGGATCGAGTGTGCCTAGCCATGCCCTGAATCTTGGATCTGTAATGGTAATTTTATCTTAAATACTCCCTAATCTGAATAAAGTGTGCCTAGCCATGCCCTTGATTTCAGATTTATAAGTGGTATTTTTGTTGGAATTTTCACCCACTTTGGGGATGATTTTTATTTGAACCTGAGATCATGTGTGCCTAGCCATGCCCTTGATCCCAGATCTATATATGAAAATCATCTAAGTCCTGATTGTAGGGATGCAACGTGGAACTTATTAGGGTGTTGACCATTGATCTTCCATAAAAGATGTTTGTTACCAATGAAATATCTCATAATTTAATCCTTAGATTTATATTATAGGAAGAACGGACCAAAGATGGGAGGATTTAGTATCTTCATCTTTATCATCATCTTTACCTTTCCTTTTGAATTATCAATTGAGTTTTATTTTTGTAGTTATTAATTACCATCTCATCAACCGCTTAAATCATAAAACTGGTAGAATACTGTTAGATCTTCATAGATTTCTAGAATTGCATGTTTCTTTTAGATATTTCAAAATTAGTCCTCGTGGGAACGATCTCGTACTCCGCACCCACTATATACAAACCGATTCGTGCACCTGCGAGTAAAACATCACATTAAAAAATATCACACCAAGTTTTTGGCGCCGTTGCCGGGGATCAAATTAAGAAAATTTGAATTTTTGGTAGACAGTAAATTTTAGGAATTTTCGAGGATTAAAATAGTATTTCTGCTTAATTAAAAAAAAATAATAATAAATAAATAAATTTTGCTGGGAGTCGATGCATCGACCCCCATTGTCGATGCATCGACCCTTCCTCGATTGATCGAGTGTGACTCGATCAATCGATCTCTAAAAAAAAAAATAATAAATAAAATTTTTTTCGGAAATTTCAATTTTAAAATTTTAATTAAAAAAATAAATAAATAAATAAAAATAAAAATAAAAATAAAAATTTTCTGAGGTTTTCCTGCCTGAAACCTCCACTCTGTGCATCATTTGCATGCACACTAGGTCTTCTAAAGAAAGAAATTTAGAACCATTAAATTCTGAGATCGAACGTGTCTGTCGGTCAAATCGTAAGGACGCTAGATCAAGGCAAAATTTTTTAAGTGAATCATCCATTGAAGTCAATATGACTGACAACATGAATGAGCAACTCGAACAAGAGGAAGAACCAACATTGAGAGAACTGTTTTCTCCGATAACTACAAATACCCCATCATGCATTGTATACCCCGCAACACCTGGTGGCCGGTTTGAAATTCGGACAAATGTCATCCAAATCCTTCCAATCTTTCATGGCATGGAGCGAGAAGATCCATACCAGCACGTTAAAGACTTCGTCGAAGTCTGCTCATCTGTTTACCAAAATTTCAGCGAAGAATCTGTTAGGCTGCGCTTATTTCCTTTCTCTATAAAGGATAAAGCAAAAGCATGGTTAAATTCTCTACCATCGGGATCCATAACCACCTGGGATCAGATGGTCAAAAAGTTTCTGTCAAAGTTCTTCCCTATGGCGAAGACGAATGTCCTTAGACGTGAAATCACGGATTTCACGCAAGAGGAAGATGAGAGATTATATGAAGCTTGGGATAGATTCATGGATCTCTTACTCAAATGTCCGCACCATGAATACTCAAAGTGGAGACTGGTCCAGTGTTTCTACAATGGACTGAATCAACCAAATAGACATCTGGTGGAGTCAATGAATGGAGGAGGATTCCTGAGCCTTAAGGAAACCGAATCTTATGCTTTCCTAGAAAAGCTACCTGAGGATTCTCAGCACTGGGATTTCACAAAGACTCGGGAACAATCAGTCAAAGCCCGTGATCAAGCCGGGAGTTCAACCAAAAAAGGAGGACTATATGTAGTAAAGGATTCCCCAGATCTGATGGCTAAAATTGATTTCCTCACTCAACAAGTGGAGGAATTGAAATTAAAGAAGAATGTGCATATGGTCAATACACAACCTGAGCCATGTTCAATTTGTGCAAGTCCAATGCATATGGCAGATGATTGTCCTTCAATGCAGAACTATCATGAAGACACATCTGAACAGTTAAATGTTGTGAATAATTATGGGCGGAATCAAGGAAACGTTTTCAATGAGAATAACCCAAATAGCTGGAGATACCACCCAAATTTCTCATGGAAACAAGATAATCAAAGAATGCAGCCCAGGAAACAGGGGACGAACTTTTATCCCCAACAAAATTTCAATCAAGGACCGCAGCAAAACTACGGTCAAGGGCAATTTCAGCAGCAAGGGTTCAATAACCCGAATCAATTTCAATACAATCAAAATCAGGTTGGGCAGCCACGGCAAATGAACCAGAATTTTCAGTTTACACAACCAATGGGAGGTTATCAAAACCAACCACAACAAAATTTTGTGCCGACATTTCCACCACCTGGATTTAACAACCCACAGGGAAATCACCAACGTCCTCATACACAAACTCCTTCTCGAGGACTGATGAAACTCATTCATTCTCACACGTCCTCAATCTCTAAAATAAAGACCCAAATTGGGCAATTGGCATCCTTTCTCTGTGAAAGAGAAAAAGGTTCGTTTCCAAGCCAACCTGTTCCTAACCCACGGGGCCAAATGGTTGTTGAACAAACATCAACTTCAACACAAGAGGATAATCAACAACAAATTCGGGCAATCACAACGTTGAGATCTGGAAAGCAGGTCGATAACAAAGTAGTGTTGCCAGAGGAGGAGGAAGAGTCTAATAGAGAGACGCAATCTGAAGAGAGAAAAGAAATTAATGACAAAGTACAAGCAAAAGAAATATTAGATGACGAGAGTGAACAGAAGAAAAGTTTTGTTCCGAAAGCACCGTACCCGCAAAGACTGATGGCACCACTGAGAAATCGCGATGTGGAAGGAATAAATGAGATTTTCAAGCAATTAAAAATTAATATTCCCTTCCTGGATGCCATTCGTCAAGTACTTGCTTATGCTAAATTTTTGAAGGAATTGGTCACAATCAAAAGAAAGACCAATATTCTGAAAAAGGCTTTCTTAGCCGAGCTGGTTAGTTCAATGTTGCAAGCAAAGCTCCTAATCAAATACAAGGACCCAGGTTGTCCTACAATCTCGATCATCATCGGCGATAACCGTATTGATCAGGCCCTTTTGGATTTAGGAGTAAGTGTCAACTTGTTGCCTTATTCTGTGTATAAGGAGCTCGAATTGGGAGAACTTAAGACCACTGCGATGACCCTTCAGTTAGCTGATCGGTCCGTAAAGATCCCTCGAGGAATTGTGGAAGATGTCCTCATCAAGGTGGATTCTTTCTACTTTCCTGTAGATTTTGTTGTTCTAGACACTGAACCGGCATCAAATTTGAAGAATAATATTCCAGTGATTCTAGGAAGACCAGTCCTAGCAACCTCCAATGCGCTGATCAATTGTCGAAATGGGATCATGAATCTGTCATTCGGGAATATGATAGTGGAACTCAACATTTTTAATATTGTCAAGCAGCCCATGGAGGATGATGAACATGCACAAGCATGCATACTCGATGAAATTGTAGAGGAAATATTAAATGCATCTGAATCTGAAGATCCTTTAGCAGCTTGTCTTGCGCATTTTGGAGAAAATTTCGATGTGGATCAACTAATCCAAGAAGTAAATCACATGTTGGACTCCACACCACGTCTGGGTGAAGAACAGGAAATAGAGTGTGGAACTCAAATTGAATTAATCAAGGAAAAGCCGAAAGAGGAGGAGAAAGTGTCCTTAGAACTTAAACCTCTTCCGGAAAATCTCAAGTATGCCTACCTGGGGGAGAATGAAACTCAACCCGTTATAATATCATCAACACTGGATGCGAATCAGCAAGGCCAACTCATGAATGTACTTAAAGAGCACCAAAGTGCCCTCGGTTGGTCGATAAAAGATATCAAAGGCATTAGTCCGACGGTGTGTATGCACCGAATCCATTTGGAAGACAATGCTAAGCCTTCTAGGGAACCACAGAGGAGACTGAACCCTATAATGCAAGATGTGGCCCGAAATGAGGTAATAAAACTTTTAGATGCTGGAATCATATATCCCATCTCGGACAGTAAATGGGTCAGTGATCGGTGCTGAAATATGACTATATTTCATACCTTAAATCCTACACTTAGCCGTTCGATGAAAGTATTTGATGGTTGTTGTGAGGTTTTGATGATAACAGGTGTTTCTGACCTTTGGATCTTCCAAGTGTATAAAAGAAAGAAATTAAAGGCTACAAAAGAGCTATGGACAAAAAGGGTCCAAAGAAGCGCTGAAATCCGTGAAGGGAATCAAACTCCATCAAGAAGGGGAAGATATTGAAGTTGCCGCGAGGAACAAAGTGTAAATAAGCCTTCGCGCAGTTGGAAGAAATGGCCGTCGCGCGGTTCCCGCGCCACACACTTCAACCTAGCGACTACAGTCAACCTAGCGACTACAGCATTTCAACCTAGCGAAGACGGCTGTGCAGTCAACCTAGCGATGACTGATGAATAAAAGCAACCACGCGACAGTGAAAGTATCCTTCTCCAATTCAACCACGCGAAGAGCACTATCCAACCCAGCGAGGAGAAATCTAACCTAGCGAAAGTCTGTGCATTTCAACTTTGGCATATTGGAGATTTCCACCAATTAGGGCATCTACTTCCAACTAGTGTCAATCGATTGAGACATGAAATTCAATCGATTGAGACAAAAAGGCAAAAGTGTCCTAAAGGTGATTAAACTAGTGTCAATCGATTGAGACATGAAATTCAATCGATTGAGACAAAAAAAAAAAGTGTCCTAAAGGTGATTAAATTAAAAGTTCAATCGATTGAGATTTAAGCCTCAATCGATTGAGGCAATTAGGGTTAGGTTGAATCGGCTATTATAAATAAGAGGCTGCGGCATTGTAAAAAGGAGCTTTTTGGATGAGAGGGGAGAGTTTTCATTCTGAGAAAAATTTGTGTAATAATTTGCCGAGAGAGACTTTTGTAGAGGGTTTTCTTAGAGTAATAAAATTGTGTTGAGATTTTCCGAGAACATATTTTATTTTACTCCTTCTTTGCTCTTTACTTTGGGAATGGTTTTGAATGAAATTGAAGATCTTGCACCAAGGATGAGAGGCTAAAGGCTGTAGATCAAGGAGGATGCGATCCCCAGATAAGTACCCACATTTTATGTTTAATGCCATAGTTTGATAATTTCATCATCAAATCGTTTTTCTCAAAGTGTAGTGATCATGTTTTTATTGTTTTGATCTAAAATACCATGAGATACGCTATGCTTTTCACATGATTCATACCGCGATTAGGCTGAGTCATTGTTTTTAGATAGGGTATGCCGGGTTAATGATCATGCTTAATTACTAGTCATGTTTCTCTTAGAATGATGGTGTGTTTGATGTTAAGAAAATTGTGGGTTTAAAAATAGAAAAGGGTATAAATCTGGGGTAGCAAATTCCTTGATCTTGTTTTTAAAATTTGTTCTTAGATTTCTCATTACATAATTTTTAGATTAATTTATTTTCTTTCTTGCAATTAGAAAAAGTGTTAATTTTTGGTAAAAATTAAATCTGCCCCTTGGTACTTCCTCGGGGATATTTTCTAAATCTCTAGGAAGAATTGATTAAAATTTCAGATTTCCCTGTGGGTTCGACACCCTTGTTCTTGCCTTACTAGAACAGATCTTGTACACTTGCAAGGGTTTATTTAAAATCGATCAGTCAGCCCCACACAAGTGGTCCCTAAGAAATCGGGAATCACAGTGGTGAAGAATGAAGAAAACATACTGGTCCCTACAAAAATTCAAATAGGGTGGAGAGTGTGCATTGATTATCGGAAGTTAAATTTGATGACGAGGAAAGATCACTTCCACTTCCGTTTATCGATCAGATGTTAGAAAGATTGGCCGGGCATGAGTACTATTACTTTCTCGATGGCTATTCCGGGTATAACCAAATAGTCATTGCGCCGGAGGATCAGGAGAAGACCACTTTCACATGTCCTTTTGGTACTTTCTCCTACCGACGAATGCCGTTTGGGCTTTGTAATGCACCAACTACATTCCAAAGATGTATGCTGAGTATTTTTTCGGATATGGTCGAGCGATTCCTTGAAGTCTTCATGGACGACTTCTCGATACATGGAAACAGTTTTGCTGACTGTTTGAATCATTTGTCGCTAGTGCTTGCACGATGCCAAGAGAAGAACCTTGTTCTTAACTGGGAAAAATGTCACTTCATGGTTAAAGATGACATTATTTTGGGACACATCATATCGTCCCAGGGTATCGAGGTCGATAAGGCTAAAGTTGATTTAATTGCCGACCTACCACCACCGAGGACAGTGAAGGAAATCAGATCTTTTCTGGGCCACGCCGATTTTTACAGGCGTTTTATTAAAGATTTCAGTAAGATAGCACGGCCGCTCTGCAGCTTACTTTCAAAAGATGCCCCATTCATCTTTGATGATAAATGTTTGCGGGCCTTTGAAACCATTAAGGCCGAATTGATAAAAGCTCCAATTATTCAATCTCCGAACTGGGAGTTCCCGTTCGAAATTATGTGCGACGCCTCTGATTATGCAATTGGAGCTATTTTGGGGCAACGAATAGAAAAATTACCGCATGTAATCTACTATGCGAGTCGCACTCTCAACGATGCCCAGTTGAACTACTTGACCACTGAAAAGTAACTTTTGGCGGTAGTTTTCGCGTTGGATAAATTTCGATCCTATTTATTAGGATCTAAAGTTATGGTATTCACAGATCACACTGCTCTGCGTTATCTGTTCGCTAAGAAAGACGCTAAGGCACGTTTAATTAGGTGGATCTTGTTGTTGCAAGAGTTTGATTTGGAGATCAAGGACAAGAAAAGCTCAGAAAATGTGGTGGCCGATCACTTGTCATGAATAATTATTGAGAAACCTGACGAGCCTGTTCCGATCTTGGAGCACTTCTCGGATGAATAGTTGTTCAGGATTGATTGCCCACCTTGGTATGCGGATCTTGTCAATTTCCTAGTCACCGAGAAATTACCTCACCATTGGTCGAAGAATAAGAAATCTATTTTCTTAGCTCGGGTGAAATACTATTTTTTCGAAGATCCGTACTTATTCAAATACTGTCCTGATCAAATCATACGAAGATGTATTCCTGAATCTGAGCAACCACGAATCATCTCGTTCTGTCATGAGTTAGCTTGTGGAGGTCACTTTAGTTCCAAAAAGACTTCAACAAAGATCTTTCAAAGTGGTTTTTACTGGCCGACGATATTTAAAGATTGTCATCAACATTGCAAATCCTGTCACAACTGTCAAATGCTGGGCCGAATCTCAAAGCGCAACATGATGCCGCTCAATCCAATTTTAGAAGTTGAATTATTTGATGTTTGGGGGATCGATTTTATGGGTCTTTTCCTGAATTCGTTTGGAAATACGTTCATTCTTGTCGGTGTTGACTATGTTTCGAAATGGGTAGAGGCCGTGGCTTGTAAATCAAATGATCACAGAGTAGTGACCAAACTTCTCAAGGATTAAGTGTTTTCACGTTTTGGCATTCCAAAGGCGATAATCAGCGATGGGGGAAAGCACTTTTGCAATAAAGTGTTCACCCAATTAATGAAGAAATATGGTGTCACACACAAAGTTGCTACACCATACCACCCTCAGACAAGTGGCCAAGTTGAAGTCTCTAATCGGAAACTTAAGCGGATTTTAGAAAAGACAATCAATCCGAACCGTAAAGACTGGTCGTTAAAGTTGAATGACGCTCTATGGGCGTATCGAACTGCATTTAAAACTCCGATTGGCATGTCGCCGTATCGGTTGGTCTTCGGTAAAGGATGTCACCTCCCGGTTGAGCTGGAACATCGAGCATTTTGGGCCGTTAAGTCATTGAATTTCGATCTCCTGAAATCTGGTACCCAAAGGGGTTTCCAAATAAATGAATTAGAAGAAATCTGTGCTGATGCATATGACTGTGCTAAATCGTATAAGGACCGTATGAAACGGGTTCATGATCAATCTATTCTGCGGAAATCGTTCGTTGTTGGTCAACAGGTTCTACTCTACAATTCCCGACTTCATCTATTTTCGGGGAAACTAAAAACCCGTTGGAATGGTCCTTTCAAAATCTCTCGAATACTCCCCAATGGGGCAGTAGATATTATCAACCCAAAACATGGGAATGTTTTTCGAGTTAACGATCAGTGATTGAAACCGTTCATTGAGAATGCGATTGCATTCTCTGACACTCTTTCTTTGAGTGAGCCACTGGCTCACCCTGACTGAGCGATTCCCAAGGTTGAGCTATCGACTTTAAACTAGCGCTCATTGGGAGGCAACCCAAATGTGTACTTTCCATTTGGTTTTGTTTTGTTTAAAAAAATATATATATATATATAAAAAAAGTAAAAAAAAAAAAAAAAAAAAAAATTTTGGGAGTCGATGCATCGACCCCCTCTGTCGATTCATCGACCCACCCTGGGTCGATGCATCGACCTTCCCAAGGTCGATTAATCGACCCTTTTGGTCGATTAATCGACAGTATTTATGGAGTCCCCTTTTTCAAGGAGACTGCATTTATGATGGTTTTTGACTTTTTTTTAGTCGATGCATCGACTGCTGATTTTGGAAATCATGTTGTGTTGAAAATCTGTCAGCTTTTGTTTTTATTTGGTGTCGATTAATCAATTCTTTGTGAGTCGCTTAATCGACCTTTATTGTGGGGCATGCATTTTTGGTTTTTATCTGCCTCGATTTATGTCGATTAATCGAGGAACTGCGTCGATTAATCAATTTTTCCACTTCCGGACGTTGCGTCTTTTCACTTAAAGACGTTGCGTGTTTCCATGCGTCGGGACTTCTGACGCGCCTGTTTTCAATGGAGTCGATTAATCGACCCTTTTGGTCGATTAATCGATTACTTTACGTGTGTCCGTCTCGAGAGGACGCCTTTGCGCCTATTTAAATGGAGCAGTCTCACTCCGATTTTCATTGCGTTTGTATCCTGTTTTTTCGACGCCTCACAGCATTAAGGTAATCATGGCTTCGACCTCTGCCGCGCCGCAAAGACTTGTACAACGCCCTGCGGGTCATCCACGTGATCAGCCAAGTGGTCGCTTCGCGACCCGCGACCTGTGTTCCGAATATGTTTTTGATCTCGCGGCTTTTCAAGCACTGCCTATCTGCGCCGTCTCCCTCGCCTATGCGATGGCTCTCAATGCCCATTTTCTCCTCACTCCGCCCGTGATCAAAGTGTCCGAACGTGTTGTTCGGTTATTCTATCAGCACATGGCATGGGTGCCCGCCTCCGTCGAGAATCAAGTCGCCGCCCACTTCACTATTTCAATCGATGGATGGTCGCACCCTATTTATCCGTACACCATTGCGGAGGTTTTTAACGTTTCGTGCGAGCGCCCTCACAAATCACACTTTGGGTGAAGAACTTGACGAGTCTCAGGAGGATATAATCAACGAGATGTGTCGCGGCATATTTTCTTCTGGGATCGCCACTAGGCCATCGGCGTTGCCGCGCCCGCTTTTGTTTTGGGATAGTGTGGTCAGTAGCAATCTCTGCCCCCGTGGCCACTTTTCTGAGCGCACCGGTGATCGGGTTCAAGCGCTTTATGGTGCCCACCGAAATTCATGGATCAACGTGCCCAAGATTATTCATGATGGCATGTGGCGATGCCATGATGAACTCACTAAACCTACCACTGGTGAAGCCCCGTTGATCTACTTCCCTCATTATGTTATGAAATTGCTTAATTTCCTTCGTTTCCCGTTCTACCGGGATGATGATATCGGGGACCTTGCATTCTATCGTTATGGTGCGTCCCAATGGAACCGCAGTATACGTCTCTTGGGAAATATCCCTGATGCCCCTGCTGATGCACCAGCCCAACCGGCTCCCCCAAGCCAGCGTCGCCGCGTCCGACAGGATGACCAACATGCACCTGATCAAGGACCCGAGGAGGGTGTGTTGCTGGGTTCGCTCCAAGCCCAAATTAACTCTTTACAAGAGGAGCAGCAGCGACAACATGGTGCACTCCTACGCCGTAGCCACTATGATCGTTCATTCCTCCATCAGATCGGGCAGCGCATGTGGCCTGATAGTTATGATGAGATGCGCGCCAGGGCCCGCCAGACCGAGGAGGATGGAGATGATTAGTTTGATTAGTCTAGGATTAGGATTTTTCGTTTTGTGTTATTTCTCTTTCTTTTGTTTAGGCTGTTTATTTTAGGAGTCAAATCAGAAGTGTCCTTGTAATCATCGTATTTATCAATGAAAAAGTGTGTTTTCTAATCTGTGTGGGATTGCCAAAATTTTGCTAATTACCTGTTGCCTTTAGAGTAGTTGAAATGCACCATTAAAATGTCATTTTTTTGAAAAAATTTCAACTCTCTGCCAAGATGGTGTCGATTAATCGAGGGTTATACTCGATTAATCGACCCAATGTTTGCGGAAAAAAAAAAAAAAAAAAATTTTTTTGGGAGTCGATGCATCGACCCCAATGTCGATTAATCGACCACCAAAGGGTCGATGCATCGACCTTCAGGGATCGATTAATCGACCCCACCATTTTTTGGTTTTTTTTATTTTTTTTGCGACGGTACTCCTATTGGAACTCTAATTTGCCACTTTTCTCACGACCGTGGATTCCCTTAGACGTACTGCCACACTTTTTATTGTTTCTTTTTTGCAGGACACCTCTTTCCACTCCTACTCCAACTCTATATATTTTTTCCCTTTATATTCCCCTTTAGGCTCACTTTTCATTACCTCTGCACAATCTTTCTTATGGCCCGAAGATTATATCTCACCAGAGCACGATTATCTAAGATGGAGGAGACTGCTAAAAAGCGGGAGCGCCGCTCTCATCGGACGGTCCCTTTTGTGTCCAACAATGTTGAAATCATCGACCTCGATCCGATGATCATTCCTTACTGGGGAGAACCATCTAGAAAGAAGGTAAATCGTTCCAAATCTCCTACACCGTGCTTCAATACTGATATCGAGATAATTGATGTGATGCCGTCACCATCTCCCCCATCTTCATCTCCTACTTTCGCCTCCCCACCTCCATCCATACAATCGGCGGTGTCTCATCAATTTCCCCTTGATCTTTGGGAGAAATTGTTCCCTGTGCCTAAGAATATCATTTTAAGTGACCCGAGGTGGATGGGTCCGCCTACCAATGACTAACAGAGTTGGATTCATGTTTAGTTTAAGATTTAGGATTTAGGATTTATTAGTTTTTTTTTTTTTTCTTCTTTCCTTTTTGTTTTGTTTTGTTTAGTTTAGATTGTTTTTAATTCCCTCAATAGTGTAACCATATTCCCTTCAATATATTTTTTTTTCATGTTCCAATTTGATGCACATATTCTCTGCACCTGATCTTTGTGTTGAGGTACTTTTTTCAAACAGGTTTGGGGGTACGCTACTTCTTTCAGTCAATGCGGACATTGTCATCTTTGGGTTTGGGGGTATGGTTATTTATTTTGCGTCACTTATATGTTTTATCTGAAAAAAAAAAAAATTTAAAATTTGAAGTCATCATGCACATTATTTTACGATTGTTTTCAAACTTTAGTTGATGCATGTGAATTTAATTTTGAGAATACTAGTGTCATATTTTGATTACTTGTATCTAAGATGATGAAGCTTAATGTGATATTTTGTGGATAATTTGATATTCATGCTTAGAATTTTTACACTTATACCAAGCTAAGACTTAGAAATCGATGAACTATTTTGAATGTTGAATCTTAGGATCTCAGTGGAGACTAAACCCAGTGAGCTTTAGAGCTAATTTCTCGTCATTGATGAGTGAATATATAAACTCGGAGTTTTCTTTGAATACGACTTATTTTGCATAATCTCATACACTTCATCTTGACTTGTGACTTTGCATGAAATCAAATTCATATCATTATGTTAGAATGTACTGTATATCTGCTCAAGACAAATAGGCAAGGTTACTATCTTTTAAGGACATGATTGAAGGCCATCTTTGGCTCGTTTGTGCTTAAAATGCCCCACCTCAAATAAATTTATCTTTCTATTACCCCTTTGAGCCTATTGAAAAATTTACTTTTATACATTCTTTGATAAGCCACGTTAACCTTTAACCCTTCACCATTTCTGAAAATTCAGCTTTACCCTTCTTATTTCTGAGAAATTAGGAACGAGGGATGAGAGTGAACGAAAAGAGAGTAAGTGAAGAGATATTGAGTTGTGGTGCTTACTGAGAATGTATGGCAAAAATAAAAAGAAAAAGGGGGGAGAAAAAGAAAAAGAAAATTGTGAAAAATAATGAAAAATCTGAGGTGCTTCAAGAAAAGGAAATTCAAAAGAAAAAGAGAGTTGAGAAAAATAGAAGAATATTGAAAAAAAAAATAGTGAGAGAGTAGAAAAGAAAAAGAAGAGAAATAGAAAAAATTAAAAAAAAAGGTTGTTTCTTTTCCAATTTCTCAGAAACTTTGAATCCCAACTTCCAATTCTTTCTTACCCTTTCCTGAGCCCTATTACAACCCTAAAAAGACCTTCATGATCTGATCTTGCATTAGTAACTGCCTTGTGGAGAGTAAATATGTGATACTTATGACACTTGATATGACATGACTAGGATATACAAATATCTTCTTATGAGATTTATTATTTCATTGATTGCATCGTGTTTCATTTATCATGTGAGACCTTTTTATTTTGCTTTGTATTGACCTCTCACATATGTGCGAAACCTTATCCATCATCGGTGTCTTTATATTTTGAGAGTATACCTAAAGTGAGGATTGAGTCAAAATAACAGATCCAACGATTTTCCGTTTGAACTAGTTCTGAGATGAATGAATTTTGGTTCGGTTATGCACACACTTCATGTTTAGGCATGAATAGATGAGCTATCTAACGATTTAAGCATTAGACTAATTTGAATGGATATTAGTATGATTAGTATAACATTGTTATTTAAAATTGAGAATTCGCATGTTGAATTGATTAATGATTTTTGTTTTTGAATGGTATATATGTTATCAAAATCATGTTTTGAAAACTCAATTTTATCGATGATTTCAAAAATATATTGAAGTTTGTGGGTAACTTCACTGTAAACCCTCAGGAGACACAACTCCTCCACTAGGATCACCTAGAGGTTTAAAGGCTTGTTGCACATGCTAAGTGCAATCGTGTTCCCTACGAAAGTGACATTTATATTCTTTAAGTTTGCTTTGCTCGAGGACTAGCAAAGTGTAGGTTTGGGGGTATGATGAGTACTGAAAAATGATGATATTTCACCCCTAAATACCTATATTTAGCTGTTCGATGAAGGCTATCTGATGAGAATGATTAGATTTGAAGTATTTCAGGTAAATACAAGCCAAGTATAGAAAACAGCCCAAGAATTCTGAATATAATGTCAAAACACTGCAACTTTGGGTAATCAAGAACTTGGTGTGACTTGCGGCTATATTTTGACCTTCAATACGGCCTAATTATGAAATTGTCAAAACATAAAAGTTGTAGATCTTTTCGTCAGCTTTCCAACGGCGTAAGAATCACCTCAATCCGAGTTTAAGAAAGAAAGTTATGGCCGAAATACCGAAGCAGTGTCTGATACAAAGAAAGTGCTGAATTTCACGGATTTCTGGGGGTCGATGCATCGACCCTATAGGTCGATTAATCGAGGACAAGTCAGAGTCTGATACGAAACTGACACTGTAAAGCAAATTTTTGGGACGTTTTGGCGGCTCGATGCATCGACCCTCACTGGTCGATTAATCGACCCTAAAATTTTGGCTTGGGAGACTTCCGCGACGAGAGTCTATTTAAAGCACTCAAACACTTCGAAAGAGAAGAGATTTTTTTTAGAGAATTAAGTAGAGAATTAGATAGAATTAATTTTAGGAAAGAGTTTTAGGTTTAAAGTTTTTAATTTTTAGCCATTATTTTTCATAGTTAGACATAGAAATAGGGAAGTTTTATTATTTTTTTTTAGAGTTTTGTTCCCTTAATTTTTCAGTACTCATTCCTTCAGTTTATAAATTTTGTTCAAAGTTTATTCCTGCATTAATTTCGTTTCTGAAGATCATCGTACTTTTGGATCAAAGCAATTTCTTTTGAAGTTTGAGGTAATTTTAATTTATTAAATTAATGTTATTTTCCCGTCTTTATTTATTTATGTCATTTAATTACAATATGTGTGGCTAAATTTATAGGGATGGGGATCTAATGATTCCCATCCGAGGGATGTACTTTTAATAATATAAATTAAGGATTAAAATATGAGATTTTATTTTATGGTCGTTGTGCTATCATGAACGGATGAAATCCCCGCCACTAACCGGGATCGTGTGTGCCTAGCCATGCCCGGGATCTCAAATCTGTGACGGTAATTTTACTCAATCATTGTTATGATCTTTTTGCTTTCATCGTGTGGATCTAATTACGATTATGTTCTGGGATCGAGTGTGCCTAGCCATGCCCTGGATCTTGGATCTGTAATGGTAATTTTATCTTAAATACTCCCTAATCTGAATAAAGTGTGCCTAGCCATGCCCTTGATTTCAGATTTATAAGTGATATTTTTGTTGGAATTTTCACCCACTTTGGGGATGATTTTTATTTGAACCTGAGATCATGTGTGCCTAGCCATGCCCTTGATCCCAGATCTATATATGAAAATCATCTAAGTCCTGATTGCAGAGATGCAACGTGGAACCTATTAGGGTGTTGACCATTGATCTTCCATAAAAGATGTTTGTTACCAATGAAATATCTCATAATTTAATCTTTAGATTTATATTATAGGAAGAACGGACCAAAGATGGGAGGATTTAGTATTTTCATCTTTATCATCATCTTTACCTTTCCTTTTGAATTATCAATTGAGTTTTATTTTTGTAGTCATTAATTACCATCTCATCAACGGCTTAAATCATAAAACTGGTAGAATACTGTTAGATCTTCATAGATTTCTAGAATTGCTTGTCTCTTTTAGATATTTCAAAATTAGTCTTCGTGGGAACGATCTCGTACTCCGCACCCACTATATACAAACCGATTCATGCACTTGCGAGTAAAACATCACATTAAAAAATATCACACCAGTATTCAACCTTGTGAAATTAGCTGAGGCGTGGACAAAACTGATGTTGTAATCTCCTTCTTTGAGCCAACACGTGTAAGATTTTTGCACTCACCGAATTTTCGAGGGCACCATTGCCAAAAACCATAGACTGCTTTGAGCCATTGTCTTTTGCCCCAATCTTCCTCAAAATGGATCTTCTGCTGATGAGCGTATCTTTAGACCGTTAGTTTTTTATCCATATAACACTATGCTCGGATGTATACTACAAGAAACAAAAGATTGACCGTTTGATGGTATCAAGATCCATTGGGAGATTGGGGCAAAAATATCTCCATCCTCTGATTCAAAACAGTCAACGGATTTTAGCATAGGTCCCATCAAAGATTACGTAGGTGCAAGTAAAGGTACTCCTTAAATCCTTGCATACAATATATGTATATCCCCTTTTGTGCATGACATTTTACAAAGCAGATAGAAAATAAGAATTCATATTTGTCATTTGAAGCTGGGTCAAACTCATAGATCGTAAAGCAATCTAAAGTCACAAAGTAGAAAATACGTGGTTAGTGGGAAGCAGGCATTTTTTCTCCTTTCATTTTTAACTCAACGTTGCTTTGTTATAAGATTGCAAGGTTTGAAAGTCTTCGCCCAGTTTTTAAAACAAAGTTTGCATTTATTATCTTCTCTTTGTTTTTATATTATTTTTTAAGTTAAACGTGAGGCCGTAGCGTCCACACTAACAAAAAATGAAAAAGAAAGAGTAGCGACTTTTGCAACCAAAGATTCTTGCCATGCAAATGATGGTTCAACCGCTTTCAACGTTGACTACGTTGAATCAAATCATAGAGGTAGATTTTTCTCATAATCTAGATTTTTCTCATAATCTTACACATATATAATAGAAATTAAGATCATGATCCACATATCAGATGATTAGATGTTGATTTCATGTGATACACCTTCGTAATCACAGTGCACCATGGTATGCTATGATAAGAGTAACTTTTGAGATGTGTGCTGGGTATAATAAACATCTGACTGTCATTAGATTCAAGGCAATCAATGGTGTGAGTGGTGGAATGACTACTTGCACGGTAAGAATCTTTTGTTGCAAAGGAGCTACCCTAAAAACGCTCTAACTAGGGTTGTCAACGGGTTGGGTTGGGTTAAAAAGCCGGGTCAAGCATATTAACTTGACCCGCCAGGTGGGTCAAGCAAAAATCTGCTCAGCCCACCTAAATTTTATAGGGACTTTTACCAAATGATACTTAGTTTAAAAATATATTACCACATATCCTAATTATCAAAGAAATTATCAAATTGTGTCTAATTATGAATGATTATAAATCAACCACTGTCTCATAAAAGTTTTAAGCACACAAATGACTTTTGTGCTAATTTTTAAAGACTAAAATACCCTTAAACCTATAGTTTTAGTTATAGTAAGGGGCAATTATATATTTTTACACTTTAATTGTAGTGCCAATCAAGCCTTTAAAAAAGTACATGCATAATTTGATAATTGATTGTGTAATGAAGCATTGTTTGGTGAAAATGTCCATTTTATATAAGGAGCCATTACTTGCACACGCTTTTCAAGTGATTGCAGCGGATTGCACCGAATTTAAAAGAAAGACTTGTAAGTTTGGCGACCTCTATTATATGAAAACACCATCTAAGCCGTTTGATTTGAAGGCCATGATTTAAAGATATCAATTGCAAAATATTAGAATAAAATATAATTTTCATTGTTTAATTAAATGGAATCAAAGGCTATTACATAATTCAACAGTTGACTATAATAAATCATAAGACAAGTATCGTGTTTTGCTCCAATTTTATATACTAGAGATCTATTGATCATGAACTTCAAATCAAACAGCCCAAATTACATTTTTACATATCAAATGTCTCTAAAATATCAGGTTTTTCTTTAAATTTGGTGCAATCACTTAAAAAAAGTGTGCAAGTAATGGCTCCCTTTTATACATCTTTACTATTATAATGCAAGAAAGGGCAATGAGATGCTGACAAAAATATTGGATTTTCCACTGTAATTTTTTACAAAGATATCTTCATTTAAAACCCAAGTCTCTTCTTGCTCAACTCGAGATTTACGTGCACATCATTGATTGTTTTGAATCCAACTATGGAAACCATTTTTTCGTCCAAATCTTTAATGTAATAAATCTTGAGGTGATGATCCTATCATCGAGTCAAATATTGATTCCACATGGCACACATCCTAAGATATTTACATGATCATAGATTTACATCAAACATGATTTTTGGATTACTTTTTGGGATGTTCGTCACGTGGAATAAAAATCTGATTATCTGGTGACAGACCCATTATCTCATGATCTAATTGAGACAAAAAATGATCTCTATTGTCTAATTCAAAGCAATCAATAGCTTAAGCACATAAAACTCGAAATAAGAAGGAAGATTCCATACGTTCGCAAAGTAATGATATTTGAACTAACTCTCATATTATTAAAGTAATGACGTAACCAAACAATGAGATCCATTGTACGAAAGCTATTTGAACTTCAAATTTTTTTTTTTCCAAGCAATGACTTAACCAATAGAATATAGAGTGCCCTTATTTGTGCCAACCGAATTATTGAGGGCGGACTTTATTGATAACTATTCAAAGGATCAATGAGATTGGTTTTTCATTTCAATTTTCTACACAATGGATCTTTAAACTATGGGCAAATCATCGTAAGGTTAGTTTTCTGTTTTCATGTCATAGATCTCAAAAAGGGTCCTATTTGAGATTAATGCATGCCACCGGATTTTTGAATCTTTTTGGGATTTGTGCCCTTTGGAATAAAAAACTGACTTTTGGATGCTACACTTGTGATCTCAAGATTCATTGTGTGGAGGACTGGGATGAAAATCGATCTCCATCGCGTGATTCAAAATAATCAATGAATTTTCTCACTTATTCGGTAGGCGCGAATAGATCAGCTGTCCTTCAAAAAAATAATTAGCAAGGCAAGAAAATGATATGCTTACCTAACAAAATAAAAAAAATGGACATAAAAAATCAACCTACTACATTGGATTGACTTGAAAGATATATGTGTTCTCACTTCCCAATTATCTTATAAATCACTCATCTCACACACAAAGCACCCATCGATTTTCTCTCTCTCTCTCTCTCTCTCTCTCTCTCTCTCTCTCTCTCCATTTGGACATGGAAAAATCCGAGTTTCTGGTGACGGTTGACCAGAAAGAGGTGGTAGCGGCAGCGTTGCCCTTACAGATACACTGGCTACCTCTCTCTAATCTCGATTTGCTCCTCCCACAATTAGACGCAAGTGTTTTGTTTGTTTACAAAAAGCCCACTGAGCAAACAGATCTCACCTTCTCTTCCATGGCTATTCTTCTCAAGAAATCTTTGGCTCAAACCCTTGTCTCCTACTACGCATTTGCCGGAGAAGTCGTAAAGAGTACCATAGGCGAACCGGAGCTGCTATGTAACAACCGTGGGGTGGATTTTGTCGAAGCTTACGCCGACATTGAGGTTCAGCAACTTAACTTCTACAATGCAGATGCAACTGTAGTACCTCTGGTGCCCAAGAAGGAGGCCGGGGTTATTGCTGTTCAGGTGAGAGATGAAGCTTTAACTGCTCCTGTTTTTGGTCTTGGACCTTGCATCCTATTTTTATTTTCGTTTTTAGTTTTGGACAGTGTTATACAGTAGACAATTTTTTATAGACAATTTTGCAGGCAGCTTATGTGGCATGACATGACTGGGGGCATGCATAGTGTTACCCAAGCACTGCAGCCAGTCACGCTGCACCACATAATCTGCCTACAAAATTTTCTCTAAAAATCTATCTACCTTTTATAATTTTCATTTATTTTTTAAGGACAGAAGTGTTATATGGAGGACAAATTTTATGAAGACAACTTGCGGGCGGCTGATGATGTGCCATGCAATTGGCTGTAAGTGCGGTGGAGCTCAATAAATGCAAGTTAGTGCAGCCAGTCACACCACGCAATGTCACCCGCCTGCACTTTGTCCGCAACAAATCTGCCCTCCATTTATAATTTTTCATTTTTTAATGCCTCTCCCTCTCCCTCTGTGTCTCTCTCTTCACATGCATAGCAAAGTTAGAGTTGTCTACAAAAAATGAGATTATTAGCGACAGTTTTTCGCTCCAAAAAATTGCTGCTATTAATAAAAAACCTATTAAGACTATTAGCGGCAAGGGTATTAACGACAGTTTTTTGTTAATAGCGGCAGTTTTTGGCTGCCGCTAATAGTCTTGTTTTTTGTAGTTGTCGATTTTAGAAAAATTCAATTTTCATAATTTTCTAAGTTCTTGGGGATTGCAAAGAGACATGAACACATATTTTCACCATTTTTATTCATGGGCATCTGAGCCTCTTAGAACACTTGAATAAATCTCCTGAGTCCCGGCACGTGGAACAAGACGTGCATCACCTGTAAATCCCCGTGGAAGGCCAGCAACAGGTAGGATTCAAAAACTCAAAACCTATGCTTCTTGTGGCATGGTCTGGTCATATTTTTGATATATATAAGAGTAAATATTATCGTATGGGCAACAAAAATTTGATTTTACAAACACCAGCCAAGAACATAAAAATTGGAAGTATTATTAATTTTTTTTATAATCGTGGGTTTCAGCGCGCCCCTCGATTAATCCCTCGGGGCCCTAGAGCTAACGACAGAGTAATATTCTAGTGGCCCGTGAGGGAACTCGAATTGGTGATCATTGGGGAGTAAACCCAAAGCCTGACCAACTGAGCTACCTCCTTTCGGTTTAAAATTGTGAAAATCGTATTTTCGTAAACTAGTTTGAAATGGAATTAATGTTCTTCATGGTCCCGTTTTTCCCAAAGGTCTTCTCTCCTCTTTAATCCTCCCTCTAAAGGCTTCGGTTTCTTTTTCTAAAGTTTATTTGACCTTTGCACGAGTGACATTTGACAGAAGAATTTTTCAAACGTTTATTACCTTTGCACGAGTGACATTTGACAGAAGAATTTATTTTGGTGACATGCTTGTTCACCGATGAATGCTATAATTTTTTTGGTCGGAGGGGCCTATTGAGCTGTAGAATTCAACTCTAATCTATGAGTAATTTCGATGCCACGAGACAATTCAAAGATCAAGTGTCACAAAAGAAGTTGATCAACGACTATATGAGAAAAATAAAGAAAATGAATTGTTTTTACATCGTTATTTTTTTTTTATCAAAAGTTGAATTTTTTTAGTGAAAAACTCATATCTTTGATCTATGAAATAAAAGAGAAAATAATAATTATTTATTTATTTATTTATATATTTTTTAAAATTCTAAAGAGAATGATAAATCCTTAAAAGATATGGTGTAACTAAAAATTACTAGTCACGTGGTATAGGAGCTAAACACGAGTGTAAAGTTGAGGTACCCCTTAACCTTTGGGACAGTGTTATATGGAGGGCGTATTTTATGCTGACAAAGTGAATGACATTTGATATGGCACGCCACAATTGGCAGCAAGTGTAGTGGGGCTCAATTAATGCATCTCGAGGCACATTACAAAAAATAAGACTATTAGTGGCAGTCTTTCTAACAAAAAATTGCTGCTATTAGCCCTATTGCTACCAAAAATTGCCGCTATTAGTCTTGCTGCTATAAAAAACAGTCTTAACAGCAAGTGCCACTAAAACACTTTATTTTGGTAGTGACAGCCAATCACATCGCGCCACATCAGTTGCCTGCACTTTATCCTTAATAAATTTGTCCTATGTTTATATTCTTTTTGTTTTCTTTAACTTATATTATTTTTGTTTCATAGTTTACAACTATTTTATGTAGTTTTGGGCTACATGATGGTCCAAAGGTTGATCCATTGCTGTTAAAGTATAGAATCATTAACCACCATTTATCTAACAATGGTTAATGGTTTAAAAATGAATGGTGAGTTGAGGTGGAGTCTCCCCATATTCCTCGAATGATTTTGTATAATATTTTCTTCTTTTTTTCGTTGTATTTCTATTTTATACAATATCATGTTTATTTTTTCCAATTTTATCACGAGCTACTATAGATTGACTGACCCATTCATAGATGGGTGGTGTGCAAGCCGTGCCTCACATGGACCTTAAGATGCACACAGGCTTAAAGAGCATGGAGATCTACATGTATCAGAGTCCACTTGCACAACCCGCGTCCCGTGCCCTCGTCATTGGGTCAGTCCCTCTATATTCTTTTTTATTTTATTTTTTATGACGGGGTAAATGAGCCTCTTAGAATACGACTAAGTCTCCGGACACGCACGCAAAACCCGCAAATTATACGTATTAGGTAAGTAGGGATAAATAGTTGTGAGTGGCCGACAGGGTATAAATGAGATTCAAACTCATGATCTCCGCTTTCTTTGTTCTATATTCTTTTTTTAAAAAACTCCATTTTAGTTGCTGTCATCTCCTCGCTCTAAACGAGCCTTTGTAAACCTATTAAACCTTCAACAAAGAATGATGGTTTTTAAAATTTAAAAGAGAGGCGTATGGCAGTTTATGGAGGATTCATTTTGAAATTGAAGTCCCCCGGGTACCAAATCTTGAAGTGGTAAAGCCTCATGGGAATAAATAGCCCCTTGAAAATTATCTTTGTCAAACAGTTGAAAAAGCACAAAATAAAAACCCCTTGAAACATCTATTTTAATTGTGTACATGGTATGAAATTACTGTAAAAAAAAAAAAAATCCCGCTAACATACCACTATTAAGATAGCGACCGCTAATATACCGTTATTTAATATAAAAATAAATAAATAAAACCGACTAACATACCGTTATCTTAAGATAATAACTGCTAATATACCGCTATTTAAAATAAAAATAAAAATAATAATACCGCTATCTTAAGATAGCGGCCGTTGCAGTATATTAATGACCGCTATCTTAAAAAAAAAATAAAAAAAAATTTAAGATAGCGGCTTCTGCGGTATGTTAGTGGCCGCTATCTAAATATATATATATATTTTTTTAAGATAGCGGCCGCTGCAGTATGTTAGCAGCCGCTATCTTAAAAAAAAAATAGCGATCGTCATTTTAAGATAGCAACCGCCATCTTAAGATAGCGGTCGCTATTTTAAAATGACGGTCGCTATCTTAAGATAGCGGTATGTTAGCGATCGTTATCTTAAGATAACGGTATGTCAGCGGGTTTTTTGAATTATTTTTTTTTATTATTTATGTCTTCCGTTCTTATATTTTTTGTAGATCACTAACTAATAAAACTTATATTGGATAACACAATAAACTCTCTTTTTCGTTTTATCCAAAACTACTATTTTAAGATAGCGATCGCTATCTATCTTAAGATGACGGTCTCTATCTTTAGATAACAATATATTAACAAGTTTTTTTGAATTTTTTTTTTTTTTTGTTTACTTATTATGTCTTACGTTCTTATATTTTTTTGACAGATTACTAACTAATAAACATAGTAATCTATTTTTTTTCTCCATACTCTAAAATCTATCAGATATTAGCGATTGCTATCATAAAATATCGTTTGCTATCGTAAAATAATGCCTAAGATAACACTTAAAATACCGGATACTACGACCCACAATTATAAGAGAGCGAGTTTTATTGTAGTCGGAACTGAAAAAATGGACAATAAAAAAAATGAAAAATAAATATATATATATATATAATGAAAAAACAGGTAGATGCTGAAGTGGAACGACTTGGCTTGGAATTGGCCTATTTTACACAGTTTCAAATTATAGGGCCGATTTTGCAAATAAGCAAACGTGTAGGGCCGAAAATGCAAATTTTTTTTTTAACCACCTCATCAATCTATATATAAAGGACACTGTATTACACAAGTTTTTTCTTTGACCTGTCAAAGGAAGTTAAAAGAAAAAAAAATTGCACATGAGTTGGCCTTCCGCTTAAGTCATCTAACTCAGGACTAGCGTTTGAACATTAGACCTTAGGCAGCGTCAATGGCTTGGGTTGGGTTGGGTATCACTACAAAAATAATGTGTTTTAGCGGCACTTAGTGTTAAGGCAATTTTTTGTAGCGGCAGGACTAATAGCGGCAGTTTTTGATAGCGACAGGACTAATAGCGGCAGTTTTTTGTTAAAAAAACTGCCGCTAATAGTCTTATTTTTTGTAGTGTATTATTGGGCCAAAATTTTGGCGATATGACAAGTCAAGGCATATGCCCGACCTGACCTGACTCAACCCAATTGTGCACCCCTGATCCAGCGGATCAATGATATATGCCCAATCTAATCATACCCTGAACCCAACCCAAAAACCTGATCCAATGCAAAACCCCTATTCTTACCTTCGTTTCTGTTTTATTATTATATTTATTTAAGGAAAATGACATATATGGTTGGAATGCATGGATGAATATGTGCATTTCAATCTAAGATCACATGCCATGTGGTAGTGACAAAAATAATACCTTTTTTGGATTATGTGTCATCTGACATGATCTAGAAAAAAATAAAAATTAAAAAAAGCTTTTTAGTAGTCAAAACTTTGGTCAAAAGTTGGATAACTAACCCATATATTTTGGTGCATTAAAATTTTCTTCCTTTGACTACATTTTGGATGATAGATTTACATCGGATCATACCTAATTTTTTTTAACAATCTCTGTGATCATATTTACACAATTTCGGTATCACTCAATCCCCTTTATGGACCCTATTTGATTGAAATACAAAGATGCATTCCAACCCATATCCCCGGGACTCAGTTATTTATGTCTACTTGAGTCCAAATTTTCAAAGTCGGCGAGTTATGCCGAAGTCAAATTTCAGTCGGCAAGTCTAAATTCTGAGTACCCAGTTGCGAATTAGTGTGACTTTACAAGGTTGACTTAAATAGGGTGGAAAGCTTGCCGTAATTGGAGACGCTGGCTTAGTGGTGGGGGTGGGGTGTGACTTTACAAAGTCGACTTAAATATAGTAGAAATCTAGCCGTCTAAATGGAGACGCTAGCGTAGTGTGGGGCACGGATAAAAGTATTGGATATCGTTTCGGTCATGACTCAAGTCAAAATTTTAAACCGAAAGTTTTCTCTTGGTACATTTCTTAACTGAATTTTAGGTTCTCGGTTTTTATTTTGATAGGGACCGAAACTGAAACATTTCGACCGAAAATTGAAACATTGATTTTCTCAATTGACATCCTTGTCGCAGGGGTGAATGCTGATCTTCCTTTTGTGGTTCTCCAATTTTATCATGGCTGATAGAGAGCTGCCGACCGAACTATGGGTTGCCCATTTATTTATTAGCCCTTAAATAAGGGAAAGTCCACTTTTGACTTCTCATTGATTTGGCGCTTGATAATATCTGCAAATTTTCTAGAGGGTACCGACATTTACAGTGGAAGATTCGGTCTCCGCAATCAGGAGTAGTTTCAATCAGACAATGGCAAGTTTTTTGTCTCAGTCTTCTACACAAAAGATCATGAGATCATGGCCCCTCCAAATATTGATTCAATGTCGAACATATCCTAGAAGTGACCACAATCTTGGGTGTACCGTGAGAAGGATACTCGGGTTACTTTTGAGGATGTGTTTCATCGTGGAATCAAGATCTGACCGTCTGATTGGTGGGCTATGATCTCAAGATCAATTGTGTGGATGATTGGGATGAAAAATGATCTTCATCACCTGATCTAAGAGAGTCAATGGTTTTAATGGTGAAAGCCTCTAGCTGCAAATGTATAATCTTCCGCCGGAAATACCTGTGCCCTTTCTAAGGTTTTGCGAGTATAATGGTCTTTAAGAACATTGAATCATATGATAAAGATCGTGTAGTGTTTCGTGCCAATCTTTTGCACAAATGATATTTAGATTATGACCTTCAACCAAAAGGCTTAGATGGTGTTTCACATGACATTGGTCCCCAAAATCTCAAGTCTTTCATTTAAGCTATTTGCAAAGGCCAACTTCTCGTGTGCAAATAATTTATCCCAAAAATATTAAACTATTATATTGCATAACATTAGAAATATCTTTGCAACTGCCATGTATATGGTTGGTGGATCTTACCAATGACGAACCATTAGCTTGGAACCATATATATCCTGCCATGATTGGTAGGTCCTAACCATCCGATCAATGGCCTACCTTTGGAAGATCTATAGAGTTACCAATTATTGTAGCTCTATTTGTACCACCTATCGAATTACTAAAGGCACCCACAATGAAAACCATTGATTTTTTTTGCAATGACATGAGATTATTTTTCATCCCAAGCGTGTCCACACAATAGATGTTGAGACCATGGGCTTGCCTTCAGAGTTTCGGTTCATGTTAAATTCCAAACAACAAAGCACTCACACAGCAACACATGCGGGAATAAATTATTATTATTTCCTACTTTTTCCTAATCATAGGAGTTGGTATTTATTTATTTAAAAGATAATTGATAGGAGCGGTGAAGGGGGTCAATCTCGGTTTACAAACAATCTCGGTCAATCTCTATGGGTTTGTTTGGGAATGAGACAGATGGTCATGCACCCATGTCCCATCCGCTCTCCGCCTGCTGCCCTCCAGAGCCGTTAAAAAACACACGCTCTGGTGTAGCCCCCTATACCGTCTCCTTATAGCTTCACACCTGCTCCTGTCCAGCTCCTGAGTGCATTATCCGCTCTAGCCTGGCACGGAGCGGGCTTGGAGCATCTCCAAACGCAGCCTACTTCTCTACATCTCCTAAGGATTGAAAAGCTCGGTGGAGGGAGAATAACCTATACATGGCCGTTAATGCATTGGTTGAAAGCTAATACTAATTCTTGAGTTGAGCTTAGGGGCTCATTCACACCTTTATGAATGACAAAATTAAATGAGTTATCAGGGAACTTTGATCATTAGAAATATGAAAATAATTAGTAAACTTGATGAACAGAAATGATGAAAAAGCACAAAATGATGTTTTTCTTAGTCTTATTTAATTTATCAAAGTCTTCCATAATCTTATTTGTATCGACAGGCAACCGAGCTAAAATGTGGGGGAATCGTTGTTGCATGCACATTTGATCACCGTGTGGCCGACGCCTACTCAGTTAACATGTTCCTTGTAGCGTGGGCCGAGAGTGCCCAAATGAAGCCCATCTCCCTTATTCCCTCGTTCCGCCGGTCCTTGCTCAACCCGCGTCGACCGGGGTCCTACGATGCCTCCATCACCAATATGTATCTACCCATATCATCTATGCCGCCTCCCATATGTCCTGAGCCTGGAGCAGACCATCTCATCAGCCGCATTTACTATGTCAAGGCCGAAGATATCGATAAGCTTCAATCAAAAGCTAGCTCTAAAGAGCATACAAGAACCAAGCTTGAGTCTTTCAGTGCATATCTGTGGCAAATAGTTGCGAAAAGTTCTAGGGATGATACAAAGAGATGCAAGATGGGTATCGTGGTTGATGGGCGAGCGAGATTAGGTGATGTTAATGGATTTAAGATCTCACCTATGGCTACTTACTTTGGTAATGTTCTTTCGATTCCTTTTGGTGAATTGGCGATCGAGGAGCTAAAGACTAAGACGTTGAGTTGGGTGGCAGATTATGTAAACGAGTCTTTGAAAGTTGCCGTTACTAAGGAACACTTCTTGGGGTTGATAGATTGGGTAGAGGCACGTCGTCCTGAGCCGGCGGTGACAAAAGTCTATTGCAAGAGAGGAGAAGATGGAGCAGCTTTCGTAGTTTCTTCAGGGCAACGATTTCCGGTTTCGAAGGTTGATTTTGGGTGGGGGAGGCCGGCTTTTGGGTCTTACCATTTTCCGTGGGGAGGGGAAGCAGGATACGTCATGCCTATGCCGAGCATAAGAGAGAAGGGTGACTGGATTGTGTACATGCTCCTTATGAAAGGACAAATAGAAGTGTTGGAAAGAGAGGCCGGGGATGTGTTTCGGCCCTTTACTGCTAGTTATCTAGTTTAGTGAGCACAAAACTCTTGGTCAATGAATTTCTTAAGCTTTTAATCCTTTCTTTCAACTTTTTCTTTATATACCCTTATTACTATTATATAAATTATTACTACTATATAAAAGTAAAAATAGTTCGGTCAATTTTCCATGCCTAAAATACCCCTAACTCATATATGATAAGCGCAAGTCCCGAAAACAAAGTTCTCTTCCTCGCTCCCTTCCCTAATTGGACTCCCAACATTCCGCCTTCGACTATGCCGCCTCTTGCCATCTCCCTCATACCTCCCGTGCATTTCCCCTCTCGGCAGTCCATTCCCACGGTGGTCTCCACGATCACGGTTGTCCCCACCCCTACCACCACGCCTCTGCGATTCCCTCCGATGCCCTCGACTAAAACTCCTACTCGTGCTCTTGCTTCGACTACCCCTCGATCTATGGCACCTCCCAAATAGCTTCCTCTTCAATTCCCGCCCAAATTGCTTCACGTATAACTGCCGCCGTTACAATTGTTCTCCTCAAACTGTCGGCACGTAGCCTAACGAAAATCAGTGACCGACGAGAAATCTATGATGATCCGACGACCAGAGTAGAACCGCTCCTGTAACACTTGTATAGTGACAACTACCTGATCCTCCTCCTTGAACTGGGCGTAGACATTTCTGATCATGTGATCGGTGAGGTTGTCACAAATGTTAAGGCTCTCTATCTCGCCGAACTTGTTGAGCTCATCGAAGATGTCTCCATAGAAGTCTTCGATGTATTGTTGTGATTTTAATAGTATTTTACTCGCAAGCGCACGAATCGGTTTGCAGATAGTGGGTGCAGAGTACGAGATCGTTCCCACGAGGGTTAGTCAGAAAATTATAGACGAAAATAGCAACTAACCAAAAGAATAACTACAGATCTATCACAATATTTACTAATTTAAAGAGTTTAAGAGTTTTGATGGATGAGATGAGTATTAACAAAATCATAGAATTTAAATTAACAGATAATAAAATATAAGGATTGGGATACTAAATCCTCCTATCGTAGGTTTATCATTCATACAATACAAATCTATATCCCATGAGTGTATGATTAACACTCACACCTCAGATAGTGGTAGAATTTACCCTGAGATAACAGAGGTTAGAATAAAATCACCATTATAAATTTGAGTTCATAGGACATGATTAGCTCCCGTATCTCAGATGGCGAGGAGATTATATTAATACAAATAGTAACATCAGAGTCCACAAAATGATCTAACATCTTCATCACATATTTATATTATTACATTAGATATCCCGAAAAATTTAACGTTTAACTTTAACCTCGAGAACCGTGCCCGATTAGTCATAGGGTTGACCAAGTGATGGTTTAACTTTAACCTCGAGAACCGTGCCCGATTAGTCATAGGGTTGACCAAGTGATGGTCAAACAATGTACTTATAAAGTGATAAACTAATGTAAGGTCAATACGACTTAAGAGTAGTGTATAGTGTGAGTTAGTGGTCACATACACCTATCTTTGGTGTATGTGTTTAACACACAAGCAGGTGAGTGAATATAAGGGTTTAAATAACCCTATTTCCCTTTTGTTTTGGACTATTGAAGAGAGAGTTAAGAAGAGAGAGAGAGAGAGAAGTAAAGAGGAGTTATGAAGGCTAGAGGTTAATGCAAATCAAGAAGAGGAGTTAGCATTGATTGCCGGATTCAACGCGTTAGGATCGTTGAAGCGAAAAGCTGGAGCCCAACCCATTCCAACCTAGATCTTGATCAATTTGAGGATTGATTGAAGGTGAGCTTTAAATTAATGTTAATGCATAGATTGTAGATGATTAAATTCGGTCAAATATACCTAAAAGAGTAGATTAAAGGCATAAAAAAGAAAGGAGAAAAGATTTGGAAGAACAACCAGAAAGGGGGCTGAATCGGACCAAATCGATCAATCGAAATTGGGATTCGATTAATCGATTTTGGTCTGGAAGTTGAAAAGTCAGGTAAGCCCGATTTCGATTCATCGAATTTGATTTGATTAATCGATTTGGATGTTCGATTAATCGATTTGGAAATCGACTAATCGACTGGGTGCCTCCAGTGGCTGGAGAAGCATGACCTGGGGAAATCGACTAATCGAGTTGAGAAATCGATTAATCGACTTCGGATTTTAATTAATCGATTTGGAATCGACTAATCGATTTCGAATTTTCGACCACTCAATTTGAGAATCGACCTCATTATGTTAGAGACTTCGATTAATCGATTTGGGATCGATTAATCGAATTTGAATCTCGATCAATGAATTTTGAGAATCGATTAATCGATTTGGGTTTCAATTAATCGATTAATCGAATTGTGTTTCGATTAATCGATTTTGGGAATCGATTAATCGACTTTGGCAATTTTACCTAACTTTATAGTTTTACTTTGAGATTCATGGAGGGTCTAGGACCTTCTTCATTACATCTTTAGTGATGTATTGTATGGGTTATGATGTACCATAGGTGGTACGTGTGAAAGCGAGCACAAGGAGCCGTGTGAGACCTTGATGTTTGGACCTTCAAAGAATTGAGGTAGGGAATACCTTGAACATATACTTTAATTTCAAGAGCATGTATATAGTGATATAATTATCAGATTTGAAGTTGTTTTAACAATGAAAAGCTTTGTGAAAATGGATGTGTGTAATACCAAGAATGTGAAAAAGGCATCTGTGTGATGCAAGTAATTAAGATCAAGTAATCTAATAAGAATAAGACATCTCCAGGGGATGAGAAGGTAAATAAGGCATCAAGTGTGATGCGAGTATGATATACATCCCAGGGATGTATATGTGATTGAATAATTACTGTTGAGGCCTAACTGATATACGATAGCACTTTACACGGTGAATAACTATATGTAAAGCACATGTTATTTTTGTTATTTGAGGTTTGTTTAGAATACCCCACCGACGTGGCCAGATATCCATGACTGATGCGGCAGGATATCCGTGACCGGTACGGCGGCCAATCCATACACCAGTACGGAAGTTTATTCATAACAGTAAGCACATCCCAGGGATGTTGAGTGATATTTAACCCCGCCGCCTAGTGAGAAAGGGGCTTGGGTAGTATTCCCAGGGAATACATTAATTACAACTGTCTATTTAGGCGACGATGGTAGGTATTCCATCGGGGCTCGATGCTATATTGCTCGGGGATTACTTAAGTTGAAGATTTAAGTTTTGCTTTAGGCCTGTTCAGTGTCATTCATGATAAATCAATAGTAAAGTAAGACATGCTAAATACCAGTAAACTTGAATGTAAATTATCAGCTTTTAAAATTGTTTTCTAGCAAATGCATAGACACATCATGCTTAGAATATCATGGAATATATGTGAGTTTTGATTTATATGTTCATTGTGTTTGTTCCTTATTGAGCTAGGATGTAGCTCACCCCTTTAGACTATACGTCGTAGGTCCACTGATAGTAGCAGCTGAGGCTTCGGGAGACATAGATCCGGGTGATTCGGATTACGTGCCTGGAGACGAGTTGGAGCCTCCTCCCGAGGACTTCTTCTAGGAGACTCTGCTGTGTACTATGATAGAGAGTAGTTTTTGAAAGCTAATTGTACGGCTTGGTATGTCAAGCCTTCTTTTTGTTAAACATGTAATTAGATTGGATTATTCTTTTGGCGAACCATCTGGGGTGATCTGTTTGTCACCGATGGTTTAGATCGGTTCTCTGTTCATGCAGTGGCATGAAAGCAGAACTGTCTTTTGTAATGCCAGATGGGCATATTACTTTTTGTCTTATGCAATTAATTACTTTAATTATTTATCATTGCTTGTTATACCAATGTTCCGTGCATAGTTTTGGGGCACGGTCTGGAGGATCATGCTGATGGCACGGGTTTCAGGGTGCCGAAATCCGGGCTATCACACCAGGAATCGAGGAATTTGGAGTAACATCAGGGGGAGGCGGGGTTGATGGGTTGACAGTGCTACTAGTGGCCAGGTCCTGAAGTGTAGGTGTCGGATATAACTTTGCCCAAGTTTCAGCATGGATTAGATCGATAATCGCTCTCGGGATTGATCTTGGAATGAATGCCGCTAATGGATTGCGACATGGAACTGGTGGTGGTGGTGTTGTTAATGATGAAGAAGAAGGGATGTGCGATGGTGATTTGGCTATTGGGGAAGGTGGGTCCAAATCAATCATCTCGATATCATCCGATATGACTGGCGTGGGATTGGCTGACCGATTAGTCTTCTTTCTCGCTGGTTCTTTTCATATTGGAAGAGACACGGGATCAAGGTCCACCACATCGACGTTAGTGAGATCCACTGGAATCGGTGTTCTATTATGCCTTACCTTTTTTCTTGTAGTTTCCTCCATCTTTTTCATGGTTGCACGAGTGCGATAAATTTTACCGGCCATTGATGCTTGATAGAGTTGAGAAGATTGATTGGTAGTGATAAAGTTGTAAAATCCTATGAGTGCTTGAAATAAATAGAGAAAAAGTTCTAAAAAGAGTCCTACCAAAAGAAGAGTCCTAAAATAATAAACTTCTAAATTCTAAAGATTTCGGAAGGTTTATATATATATATATATATATATATATATATATATATATATATATATTTCTTTTACGAAAACTACATAGTCGATTGATCGATAAAGGTTGCTTGATCAATCAACTCTTCAAGTCAACACTTTTTAGTCTGTTGACTTTGTAGAATCTCGATTAATCGATAGTGTAGGTCGATTAATCGAGTGTCTATCTGAACAGAGACGCTTAAAAAAATAAATTTCTTTTTGCTGAATGTTGATTAATCGAGATATTGGCTCGATTAATCGACTATTAGAGATTTTTCACAGAATATTGCTCGAAAATGGAAATTTTTTTTTTTTCATTGATTTTTCTTTTATTCTATTACATTAAAAGTTCTTAATCTTACACAAACTCAAATTAGAAATCCTACCTAAACAAACTTAAAAAAAAAAAATCAAACATCCTAAAACTAAAAACTAAAACAAATAATGAAAAAATAAATCCTAATTCTAATCGTCTTCTTCTTCTTCTGCCTGCCGTGCACGAGCCCTCATCTCGTCATAGCCATTTGGTTATAATTGTTGTCCCATTTGATGGATGAAGGATCTATCATAGCGGCTGCGACGAAGATTTTGATTATTCTGTCGCTGTTGCTCATCGATCAAGGAATTGATCTGAGCTTGCATGACTTTGGGGGATATTCCCTCATTGCGGGCTTATTCAGGCTCGGCGGTAGGCTTTTCTTGGTACACACGGTGGCGCTGGCGTGCAGGCTAGGCAGGAGGAGGTTGTGCGTCGATATTGACGGCTCCACGAGGATTTCCCAAAAGACACATACTTCGGTTTCACTGCGTCGGCCCATAGCGGTAAAATTGAAGGTCCCCAATATTATCATCGTGATAAAAAAGAAAACCTAAGTGATGTAAGAGTGGCATCACTAGATGGGAGAAGTAAATAAGTGCGCCATAACCAGGGGGCGAATTGACAATTTCATCGTGGCATCGCCACATCGAATCATGCAAAAACTATGGCACATTGAGCCACGAATTTCTGTAACCACCATACAAAGTCTTCACCCGAGGTCCAGTCCGTTTTGACACATGACCCCTGGGGTAGAGATTCGAGCATACGATAATGTCCCAAAATAACATGTCACGCGGAAGAGCCGATCGTTTTGTAGCATTTCCTGTTGCATATATGCCATTGCACATATCATCAATCATCGATCTTTGATCAACATCGAGCTTTTCCCCAAGTTGGTGGTTCTGTGGGTGCACTGCAGGGATGTTAAAAACATCCGCGATCGTATCCGGATAAATTCTCCTTTCCCAACCATTAATGGAGACGATAAAATGGGCATCGTTGTTCCCTTCATTTGAGGCGTTTTCCCACTTCATGTTCTGATAGAACAAGCGGACCACATGTTCTAGCACGTTGATTGATGGTGGAGTCATTAAGAAATGGAGATTGAAAGCATCTATGTACGCGAGTGAGACTGTGCACTCAGGCATCGCTTGGAATGCAGGCATGTCGAAGACGAATTCCGACGAAATTTCTTTCGTAAGCGACCTTTGGGACGTTCTTGGAATACTCCTAGTGGTCGGCTAGGGAGTCGTGCAGATGAAGATGACGCCATCGTAGAGAATGTAGAAGAAAATCAGAGAACTTCGGAGAAGTCTAGGAATGTTTGAATCGAATGAAGAATAGAAAGGACGTTCAGTCCTTAAATAAGCATAGAGGCACTTCTTCACTTCGGTCGCATTGCTTCACCTCGATCAATCGAGGCATATAGCTCGATTAATCGAGCATGACATTGAAAAGATGGGCCATAAAGGCACTCAATTACGCACGCGTTTTGAAAAATGTCGATGCATCGACCCAAGATGTTGATCAATTGACACTAACATGCAGGCACTTCCCAAGGCATTGGAACGGTACGACCACAGGTGTGAATTGACTTTTGATAAAGTTGATTAATTGACCATATAGGTCGATTGATTGAGGACGGCGCATGCAGGCATTCAATGTACGAAGAGATGTGACAATTAAGCTACCTTGAAAATGTGTGACGCATAAAGTCGATTAATCGAGTAAAAGCATCGATTGATCGACTAAAAAAGAAACATCAACTTGAAAAGTTGTAGCAATAAATGCCACAAATTGATTGTCGATTGATCGACCATTTGTCTTGTTGTCGATCGATCGTAGCATAAAGCTCGATTAATAGACCAAAATAATTTTTTTTTAAAACATTTTGCAGACTTGGGTTCCCTCCCAAGAAGCACTAATTTTAGTGTCGCTTGCCTAACATTCCAAACTTTTCAATTTCATCCCAATTGATCGGGATTCCTTAACACAACTTTATCAAAATCCTTAATGGTATTTTCTAAAAACGGTTTCACCCGTTGCCCATTGACTCAAGATTTACTGTCATTTCGAGGGTTACAGATTTCAATTGCTCCATTTGAGAATATTCGATTGACTTAAAATATAACGTTCCATCGGGTTTTAAGTTTTCCTGGGAACAAATGAAGCATTGAGTTATATAACAACACCTTTTGGCCCACAGTAAATGATTTTCTTAAGATGGACTGATCATGGGCACGCTTCATGCGGTCCTCGTAAGATTTTGCATAGTATTATGCATCAGCTCTTACTTCTTCCAACTCATCAATCTCTAAGCTTCGCTTCTCACCAGCCTTTTGCAAACTAAAGTTCAGTGACTTGATAGCCCAATAAGTCCGGTGTTCTAACTCAACAGGTAGGTGACAACCTTTACCAAAGACCATCCTATAGGGGGACATTCCAATGGGAGCTTGTATGCTATTCGATAAGCCCATAAAAGCGTCGTTTAGTTTTAACGACCAATCTTTTCTGTTTAGCTTAATCGTCTTCTCTAGAATGCGTTTAAGATCTCGATTAGACACTTCAACTTGTCCACTTATTTGAGGATGATATGGTGTAGCTGCTTTGTGTGTGACACTATACCTTTTCATAAGTTGAGTGAAAACTTTATTGCAGAAGTGTTTTTCACCATCGCTAATGATAGCACGTGGAGTACCAAATCTCGAAAATACCTTATCCTTAAGAAATTTAACAACCACCTTGTGGTCATTTATCTTGCAGGCCATTGCCTCAACCCATTTAGAAACATAATCTATTGCGACGAGGATGTATAGATTCCCAAAAGAATTCGAAAATGGGCCCATGAAATCTATTTCCCATACATCAGGCACCTCAACTTCAAGAATTGGATTTAAGGGCATCACATTTCTCTTTGAAATCCTACCTAATATTTGACAATTACTACATGGCATATAGTGTTGGTGACAATCTTTGAAAATTGTCGGCCAATAGAATCCACATTGGAGGATCTTTAGAGCAGTTTTTCTTGAGCTGAGGTGTCCTCCACAAGACAACTCATGGCAGAGTGAAATAATTTTTGATTGCTCAAATTTTGGGATGCACCTTCTGATGATTTGTTCGACATAATATTTAAATAAGCACGGATCCTCAAAAAAATAATGTTTTGCCCGTGCCAGAAAAACAACTTTCTCATTCTTATTCCAGTGTCGTGGTACGTGATCTATCACCAAGTAGTTGACCAGAGTCACATACCATGGTACATGCTCGATGGCAAACAACTGCTCTTCAGGAACGTTTTATAAAATCGGAACCAGATCATCAATTTTTTCAACAATAATTCGAGATAAGTGATCAGCCACCACATTTTCAAATCCCTTCTTATCTTTAACTTCTAGATCAAAATATTACAAGAATAAAATCTATCTTATCAAACGAGCTTTTGCATCCTTCTTCACAAAGAGATAGCGAAGAGCCGCATGATCCGTAAACATCACAACCTTTTATCCCAACAAATAGGATCAGAATTTATCTAGCGTAAAGACTACTGCTAAGAGTTCCTTCTCTGGGATGGAATAATTTAACTGTGCATCATGCAAAGTGCGACTTACATAGTAAATAACGTGCAGAATTTTCTCCACCCTTTGTCTTAATATTGCTCCGACTGTATAATCAGATGCGTCACACATTATCCCAAATGGTAAATTTCAATCTGGAGATTGGATTATTAAAGCTTGAACAAGTTCAGACCTGATTATCTCGAAAGCTTTCAGGCATTTCTAATCCGAGTAAGTTGTATAGAGGCTTTGCAATCTTACTGAAGTCCTTGATAAATCATCAGTAAAAACCAGCATGCTCAAGGAAAGACCTAATCTCCTTAACTGTTCTGAGTGGTGAAATGTTTGAAATTAAATCTGCTTTCTCCTTGTCCACCTCAATGCCTTTGGATAATATAATGTGTCGAAGGACTATGCTACTTTGTACCATGAAGTGACACTTCTCCCAATTCAAAATAAGATTCTTTTCTTAACATCTTGTAAGAACTAGAGATAGATTTTACAGGCAATTAATAAAATTATCCTCATAAATTGAAAAGTCATTCATGAAAACTTTCAGAAATCTCTCCACCATGTTTGAAAATATACTCAGCATACATCTTTGAAAGGTGGCTGGAGTGTTGCAAAGCCCAAATGGCATTCGCCGATAGGAGAATGTTCCAAATAGGCATGTGAATGTTATTTTCTCCTGATCTTCTGGCGTTATGACTATCTGATTGTATCTAGAATAGCTATCGAGGATACAATAATATTGATATCCTGCCAGTCTTTCGAGCATTTGATCAATAAATGGGAGAGGAAAGTGATCCTTCCTTATCATTGAATTCAACTTTCTATAGTCGATGCACACTCTCTAGCCTTTCTAAACTTTTAATGGTATCAGTTCATTCTCTTCATTCTTCACCACAGTTACTCCAGACTTTTTGAGAACCACTTGTGTCGGGCTAACCCATTTGCTATCAGAAATAGGGTATATAATCTCGACATTTAATAATTTAATAGCCTCCTTTCTCATAACGTCCTACATTATCGAATTTAATCTACGTTGTGGTTCTCTAGATGGTTTAGCACTTTCTTCCAAATAAATTCGATGCATGCACGCCGTCGGGTTGATACCCTTAATGCCCTTAATAGACCATCCGATTGTACTTTTGTGGTCTTGGAGTACTTCAATGAGCTGTTTCTTTTGATCCTCATTCAGTTTTGCTGAAATAATCATCGGATCAGTTTCATCTTTTCTTAAGTATGCATATTTCAAATCGGCAGGGGAGATTTCAGTTCCATCTTTGATTTCTCCTCTTCTCTTAATGCTTCTTTACTTTCTTCCTTCTTTGCCTCATCTTTTAGTTGCCATGCAATATCTCCCAAGAGTGGTGTAGAATCTAGCATCTTATTAACTTTGTGGATCACATCATTCACATCGAAATCTTTACCAAAATAAGCTAGGCAGGCCTCTAGAGGATCTTTATATTCTGAAGCAAAGAATACATTCTCCACAATACTATCAACCATGCATACTTATGCATGCTGCTCATCTTCAACAGGTTGTCTCGCAATATGGAAGATATTCAACTCCACAGTCATATTTCTGAATGACAAGTTCATTATCCCATTTCAACAATTAATTAATATATTCGATGTTGCTAGGAAAGGTCTTCCTAGAATTATCGGAACATTATTTTTCAGTTTGAGAATAGGTTCGGTATCCAAGACAACGAAGTCCACTGAAAAGTAGAAAGTGTCCACCTTAATAAGGACATCGTCTACTATTCCCCTAGGAATTTTGATTGATTTATCGACAAGCTGAAGGGTCATTACTGTGGGCTTTAGTTTGCCCAGCTCGAGTTCCTTGTAAACAGAGTATGGCAGCAGATTAGCACTTACTCTAAGGTCTAAAAGTGTCTGATCAATGCGGTTCTCCCCTATAATGATTGAAATTATAGGACAATCAGGGTCCTTGTACTTAATTGGAAGTCTTGCTTACAATATTGAACTTACCTGCTTTACTAAGAAAGCTTTCTTCGGAATGTTAGTCTTTCTTTTGATTGTGACCAAGTCCTTCAAAAATTTTGCATATGCCGGTACTTACTGAATAGCATCTAAGAATGGGATATTTATCTTTAACTATTTGAACATTTCAATTATCTCTTCCTGATCGGAATTCTTATTTGGTCCCATTAGCCTTTTAGGATATGGGGCTTTGGGCACAAAATTATTTTCTCTCTCGTTCTTTTCGTCAGTCTTTTTCTTTTGTTTCACCTCTTTTTCGATTTTCTCATTCATTTCAATTTTATCCTCCAGTTCAGACTTCACTTCTTATGGCATTTCTACTTTATTATCAATCTGCTTTCCAGATCTCAACGTTGTGATTGATTTGATTTGTTGTTAACTTTTTTCTTGTGATGAGGTTGAGGCATGCTCGACGACCATCTGTCCTCTCGGGTTTGGAATTGGTTGATTAGGAAATAATCCCTTTTCTCTTTCACATAAGAGTGTTGCCAATTGACCAATTTAAGTTTTCATCCTCGATATCGAAGAAGTATTGGATTGGATGAACTTCCACATATCCTCACTCTGAGGATATTGGTTCTGAGGATGACATTGCGCAATATTTCCTTGTTGATTATTGAATCCAGGCGGTGAGAAATTTTATGCAAAACCAGGTAGACTCACGAGTTACTGTGCGGGTTGGTTCTGATATCCCAACATTGGTTGTGAGAATTGATAATTTTGGTTGGGTTGTCAGAGTTGCCCATTTTGACTTTGATTTTGGTGGAATTGGTTTCCACCTCCATAGTTCTACTGTTGAAATTGTCCTTGACGAAACTGTTGTTGTGGTCCTTGGTTGAAATTTTGATTTGGATAAAAATTCATTCCTTGTTCTCTAACCTGAGGCTTTTGATTTTCTTGCTTCTATGAGAAATTTTGATGATATTTTCAACTATCCGGGTTGTTTTCATTGAAGACATTTCCCTGATTTTGACCATAGGTGTTCAATACATTTAATTGCTAGCAAGGTCTTCTGAGTAATTCTGTATTGAAGGGCAACCATCAGATGTATGCATTGGACTTGCACAATATGAACACAGGTCTGGTTGTACATTCACAACACTCATATTCTTTTTCAGCTTCAATTCCTCAACTTGTTGAGTGAGAAAATCTATCTTTGCCATGAAATCAGGGGTTTCTTTTACCACATACAATCCTCCTTTCTTTGTTGAGTTTCCTGTTTGGTCTCGATTCTTGTTTGATTGATCTCGAGTTTTTGAAAAGTCCTATTACTAGGAATCTTCGGCCAACTTTTCTAAGAATTGATAAGATTCATTTTCCCTAAGTCTGAGGAATCCTCCACTGTTCATTGATTAGATTAGATGCCGATTGGCCTGATCCAGTCCATTATAGAAACATTGGAACAATCTCCATTTGAGAATCCATGATGTGGACAATTCAATAAGATATCCATGAACCTATCCCAAGCTTCATAAAATCTCTCGTCATCTTCTTGTGCAAAATCAGTGATTTCGCGTCTTAAGACATTTGTTTTGGCCATGGGAAAAAAATTTGACAAAAATTTCTTAACCATCTGATCCCAGGTGGTTATAGATCCAGCTGGTAAAGAATTTAACCAAGCTTTAGCCTTATCCTTTATAGAGAAAGGAAACAGTCGCAATCTTACAGGTTCCCTACTAAATTTCTGATACACTGAAGGACAAACTTCAACAAAGTCTTTGATGTGTTGGTACGGGTCTTCTCTATCCATGCCATAAAAAATTGGAAGGATTTGAATCACATTTGTACGGATCTCAAATCTGTCGCCAGGTGTGATGGGATATGTGATACAAGAAGGGGTGTTTTTAGTTATTGGAGCAAGCAACTCTCTCAGAGTTGGTTCTTCCTCATTTTCAGGTGGGTGATCTTCACAATCATTTGCATTCATCGCGAATTGAATTAATGTTTCAATTTCAGCTTCTTGTCCCGCTTTGATCTGTTTTCGATTTGAACGACAAGTTCACTCGATCTCAGAATTGAAAAGTTCTAAAGAGTTTTCTCTAGAAGACCTTGTGTGCATACAAAGACACAAGTATTCCACACAAGCTACACTGATTTTCTGATTATTTTTTTATTTTATTTTTTTAAGTTCTATTGATCGAGGGTTTAGGTCGATCGATCGAGAATTTTATATTTGAAAATTCTGATTTATAATTTTTTTTTTAAAATTCAAATTTAGAAATTCAAAATTTTGAATTTTGAAATTTCAAAATTTTCGATTACGTAGGGGAAAGTACGGATTTTTTGGAGTCGATTGATCGAGTGTTTGGCTCGATTGATTGATCTCAATATTTTTTGATTTTTTTTTTCGAGTTAACAAAAATACTGATTCAACCTACAGAAATTTCAGAAATTAATTTTCTATTTCCTAAAATTATGGATTTTCAACGCCAAGATCCCCGACAGCGATGCCAAAAACTTGTTGTGATTTTAAATATGTTTTACTCGCAAGCATATGAATCGGTTTGCAGATAGTGAGTGCAGAGTACGAGATCGTTCCCACGAGGATTGGTTAGAAAATTATAGACGGAAATAACAACTAATCAAAAGAATAACCACAGATCTATCACAGTATTTACTAATTTAAAGAGTTTGAGAGTTTTGATGGATGAGATGATTACTAATAAAAACTTTAAATTTAAACAAATAATAAAAGATAAGGATTGAGATACTAAATCCTTCCATCGTAGGTTTATCATTCATACAATACAAGTCTGTGATTAAGATTTGAGATTCACAAAAAATGTCTCTGTGCGAGCGTGAGACCTAAACACCCATGAATTCTAAAGTGCAGTTCTGAGATCAAGGAGATGTATGATTAACATCCCATGAGTGTATGACTAACACTCATACCTCAGATAGCACTTAGGATCAATTCTTTGGGTAAATTTTACACTACCGATCTAAAATCAAGGAGATGTAGGATCAACATCCCATGAGTGTATGATTAACACTCACACCTTAAATAGTGGTAAAATTTATCCTGAGATAACAGAAATTAGAATAAAATCACCATTGTAAATCTGAGATCATAGGGCATAATTAAGTCCCATATCTCAGATGGCGAAAAGATTATATCTATCAAAATAGTAACATTAGAGTCCACAAAATGATCTAACATTTTCATCACACATTTATATTATTATGAATAAATACCTCGGATGAGATTCATTAGACCTCACCGTTAATGAGATTAGCCACACATGATGGAATTGAACGACATGATTAAAAAGTAAATTATCATAAACATTAAAATACCGTGCAGAGCTTTAACAAAATCCACAAAAAACTTTAATCCAATTATGGTACAATCCGTCTTCGAAAAAATGCAAAAATTAAAACTAGTCTAAATCTTTAAGCTAGAGAATATAAATGATAAAAAATTCAACAATCAGGCCTAAATGCCCTAGAAAACTCAAAGCAAAAGCAAAAATGCAACTAAAGAAGATCCCCCGAATCCTCAAAATTTTTTTCTTAAATATCTTTCTGGTTCGGAATTTGAATTTTGAACTTGGTCAATTGATGGACTTAAGTGGCCGATCAATTGACCAGATTTAACTTTAAATTTTAAATTCAAATCTTCTTTGTTATGTCGATGCATCGACCTTAGGGGGGTCGATTGATCGACATAACCAAATTATATAGGTCCTGCATGTCCTTTGCTTCACTGTTTCGATGTTTATTGACTTTACGTTCTTTTATGCTCCTTAGTGCATCCAATGACCAATTTTACCTGAAACTCATAAAACTTCAAGAATCTCATTAGATAGTTTTCATCGGATGGCTAAATGTAGGTATTTAGAGCTAAAATATTATCATATTTCACTACTCATCATGTGTTCTTGAATTTTGCGGGGTTCGATAGCCTAACCCTAACGGTCAAGGCCCGAGGTAATCATGTCAGGGCATTGGTACATGTTGGAGAGGAGGATGGTAGGGGAGATGGTTGGACGATTGTGGAGGCTGGAGCATCGGTCGCCTTGGCGACAAGCACCGATTTTGAAGTAGAAAGGGCAGTTCACACGACCCTTTTTGGTTCCAAATATGGAAGCTAAGTGCTCCGCCATTGGATCGAATAAGGCAACGGGGGGAAAAAAAAACCTAGCTTGCGTTAGAGCAAAAACCTAAATGAAAGGAGATGAAAGGCTAGGGTTTCGGGTTCCGAGATATTTAAGTGCTAGAAACTCTACGTGCAGATGCCTAAATTGGGGGATTGTGAGATTTTTGGGTAATTTGTTCCTGGGAATAGAATCCATTTTAATGAAGTGAAACTAATATTATTGAATTCAAAATACTAGAATGCAGATGAATCAAAAGGTTAGGGTTTTCGATATGGAAAAAAATAATCGATTTTGTAATTTTCAGCCGACTGAGGCGAAATCTTAGGTCGCTGAAGATTAGAGATGGTGGTGGGTTTGAAGAAACTGGATTTCGGTGGTCTAAGGTAGATTTTGATCAAATGGACAACCGATGAAAAGCGCCTTTCTAGGTTTTTGCCCAGTGAATTCTGCATAAGTGCGTCAAAGAGATTTATTTTATTATTATTAATTTAAAAAAAAATAATTTTGTGCAAATTTTGTACCCGCTTTGTAGCAGTCCGGCCTAGATTTCTTAAAGAGCTTTGACCCGACTTTTTTTTTCACAATTGGACCGGATTTCTAGGTAAATCAATAGGACTCACTTGGAGTTGAAGAGCAGAGGTGACAATGGGCTGGGTTTAGCTTGGGATAGGGTAAACCAAAGCCCAACCTATCAAATTTGAACTTAGCGGAAGCCTGGCCCAAGCCCATGGAGGGCTTATGACTCTAATCCCAACTCCAACCCAACACAGAATATCAAAGCCCAAGCTCAGACCAACCCGATCTCATTTATTTGTAAATTAGTTATTGAATTGCAAAAATTAACTCTATATTCATAGAAATAGAAATATTAGTATATTATTAATATCTAATAAGAATTTGATCTTTATTTTAGGAAGATCAAACGTTAAAAATAAATATATAAATAAATAGGAGAACCAATTACTTTTCTTGCATTGATTGCTTTGAATTCGATGATAATAAAGTATTTCGAGGCGCCGACACCCTTAAAATAAGGCGCTGACATCCTGGTGTCGGGGTGCTTGCACCGGTGTTTTGCTACCAAGGCGCTAGCGCTCCGCTATCAGCCAATCGTATTTTTTGAGTAAAATATACTTGAAAAAATAAGTCTGACACTTTTTTTGAAAAATGGAAAGAAGAAAGATACAAGAGACTTTAAAAAAGTTAAGAATGACGGCTGGAAGTGTATTTAACTTTTAAATTTTTTTAAAACTGTAACCCTAATTAATAAAGTAGGTCCCATGCCACCCATCACTTCACAAAAGGGGGGCTACATGTCGCGCCCATATCAATTGGCGTAGAAATATATGTCCATGCCCGGGCGCATATTCCCAACCCTATATATATATATATATATATATATATATATATATATATATATATATATATATATAGATGTGTGTGTGTGTGTGTGCATGACAATGGTTTTGGACTCATATTGAGGGCGAAGGGTTAGAATTATATTATAAAAAATTGGCTGATACCAATACGTATCGGCGATACATATCAATTTTTCGGCAAACCGATATGTATTGGTATCTCAACTCAATGTTGGTATCGGTATTGACCGATACGAGCCCGAATCAGGTATCGGCCGATACGATATCGGTTTCAGCCGATACCTTTATTTTATTTTTAAAGGCTAATACGTATCAGTCCTCCTTGGACCGATACCCAAGTCCGACACCAATTTTGACACCTTGGTTAAAATCTCGGATCACATCTCATGTGGCATGTGATTCCAAAACAACACCCACAAAATATTTTTTGGTGTTCAAAATTGCGGTTAAACTTTAGATACTACCCAGACATTCAAGTGCATTGAATTGAATTTTGCCTCCTTTGATAGACAATATAATTTTTCACTTAAGGCATGCACGGCGTAACGAGGTATGATGATGAGTGTTATCTACTGAGGTAGGTAACAAGAGTCAATCCCTCCAGAAATTGTTTAATCTTCTTAATTTAATTACTTTTTGACTAACTACTAATTTCATTTACTCAGATGTGAAAATAACAATAAACGAAAAAATAACAATAAACAAATTTTATCAAAAAAATTCCTTTAACCATGTAAAGGCATTAATTAGTTGACATGAACATAGTCATAAAAAATTATATTTTTTCTCGAAAAAAATGGTATAAAATATACTTTTTTATTTATTTATATAAAACGCATTTGAAACGGAAATAGTATAATTAAGAATTTTTTTAAAAATTTGAGTATAATTATTTCATACTTTATCCACTTTTTCCCTACTTATTATTTTTTTGAAATTTTTTCAAAATGAAGAAACTTTATCAAAAAAAATGTCTTTAACCATGTAAAGGCATTAATTAGTTGACATAAACATATTCACAAAAACATTATATTTGTCCCAAAAAAAATGGTATAAAATATACTTTTTATTTATTTACATAAAACACCTTTTAAACGAAAATAGTATAATTAAGTATCTTTTTCAATTTGAGTAAAATTATTTTATACTTTTTCCTCTTTTTCTGTACTTTATTTTTTTGAAATTTTCCCTTTTTTTCCATACTTTAAATTTCTTCCTTTTTTCCCATTATTTTCAATTTCGGCCATTTTTTACCAAATTTTCTGTTGCGGTTTTATTCCCATGCATACTCCTTGTTGGTTATTTACATAAAAAAAGTAAAACTTTCTTGAGAAATCTAAGACCCTGTTTGACAACACTAATCCAAAAAGCAATTTTCTCAACATTATTTGTGAGTGTCATTCTTCACACAACGCTATTTTCAGTTAGAGGTGATAAAAGTATTTTTCAAATTACCATCTTTGAAAAGTACCATTAGACTGCTTCTCACACAGTACGGTTTTCAGCTAGCAGCGACTACGTCAAATATACTTTTCGGCCAAATTTTTTACCTCAAAAAGTACTTTTCGAAAAAGTATTGCTAACCTGGTACTAAGTTTTAAAAGTGATTGCTCCATGTAGAGCTACCTTCCTTCTAAAGCACACTATTGGAGGATATGAGTGTCCAAAGCAAGGATCAAAATTTTGGGTTTTGTTTCGGTTTCGTAGGGGACCGAAACTGAAATTTTGGACCGAAATTTCGACAGAAAAACTGAAATTTCGGCCGATAATTTGACCGAAAATTTCGATCCCATATATTCTATGACCGAAATTTCGGTCCAAAATTATCGTTTTGTTGGGGACTAAAATCGATAATTTTGGCCAAAATTTCGGTCATTTCGACCGAAATTTTGATCCTTGGTCCAAAGTATAGATAGTTGTAGGTTATTTCAAATCTTCCGCAATCAAGGCTTTAAGACCAATACATATCAAATTTATCTGCAGGGACTTAGACCTATACACAAGGTATAAAATCGGCTTATGCCAATACGTATCGTCATTTCAGCAAATCGATACTTATCGGTATCTCAACTTGGATACCTTATATGTATCGGCCGATATGTGCCCGTATCAACCGATACGTATCGATTTATCCCCAATTTTGCATTTTTTATTATAATAGAATAAGCTGATACGTATCGGTATCGACTGAGTCGTATCGATCTTGAGAAAACTAATACCCGGGACTGATATCAATTTTGATACCTTACACCTATCATATAATTGGCCTGAATTTCTAATCAATATTAAAACATCTCTCTTGTTTTTGAAAGTATCAAAATATTTCTCCTAACACATTGACCAAATGACATTTTCGTACTTTCAAATTACCTATATCCTCAAACATTGAGTGAATGACTTTTTTGGAACCTTGAAAATTGTGACACATTTTTCATTTTCAAAAACTTCAGTATAAGAAAATCTCCACCAGTGCTCTTCAAATCATAGGGATGAAAATTCGGTGCACTGAACCGAACCAAGCCTGAATTTTTTGGCTTTCGGTTCGGTACAAGCCAAATTGATACCAAACCGAAATATATCAGCTTCGGTGCACCGAAATCTTTTACCCCCAACCCGTTTCCCAACCGAAACTGAATATTTCGGTGTTCGGTTCGGTTCGGTTTGGTTCAATTTAGTCAGTTTGGGTTTAGTTTGGTCACTTCGTGTCGGTGCATTTCGGTGTTCGATTCGATTCGGTTAAGGATACGGGTTGGGGCTAAAAGAATTTAAGATAGTTAATATATAATAGTTAGTTAGAGTAAAAATTAATGTATATAATATTATATAGACTATAGTTAGTATATAACTATAGGTAATTATATATAATATTCTATATAGTTTACGAATGGCTAGTTCCCTCTCATGCTCTCCGTCGGTTTTGGGCGCGGGTCGGGTCGGGTAACATCGGTTATGGGTGCAGGTGTGGGTCAGGTATCGTCGGTTCTGGGGTGGGTAACGTTGGTTCTGGGTGCAGTGTATAGCCGGTTCGGTTCGGTGCACCACCGGCTTAGGTTTGGCCGGTTCAAGTCCGATTTGGATCAGTTAAGGACCATTTAAAGTTCAGTTTACTCAACCTACCAAGTGGGGAATCAGTTTTGAAGAACCTAAACCGAAAACTGAACTGAATTGAATTCGGTTTGGTTCGGTTCGGTCTATGTCTATTGTCGATGCAGTTCGGGCCAATTCGAGACCCTCGGTTTTCGGTTCGGGACCGGTTTTCGGTTTAGGGTTTGCATCCCTATCAAATCATAGGCATCAATTCAACAACTAGTTTTAAAGAACCCACTTGAAAAAAATGGCTCTAGCCTTGCTCTTCAAAGCCGCCTGGAAAAAAATGGCTCTAGACTTGCTCTTCAAATCCACCTGGATTTGGAGACCCACTCTCACTCTTCAAATATGAAGTTTCCCTCTCCACTCTTCAAATTTCAAAAATTAGTACTTTATTTGGAATTTAAAGACCTTTTTTACCATTTAAATTTTAAAAATAATAAAAATTTCAGTGTGTGATTGGAGAAGAACTCCCAAACACTTTCTTCAAATTTTTTTACACCATGGTTCAAAATTTTAATCCCTGTGTTACACAAGAGACTCTTCAAATTTAAGAGACATCAGCATCACCAACAATTAAATTTGAAGAATCTGATTGGAGATGTAATATGAAGCAACAACTTTCTTCAAAGTAGTCCAATTTTTTTAATTGATATTTAAAACTATTGTCATGACTGGTTTAAAATTTCAGAATTGTTTCACTTTCGGTCCCCACCGAAATAATAATTTGAACTAAAATTTTGATCCAAATATCTATAGAGGGGAAATTATCAAATATATATGGAGGGAAAATAATCAGCCGAAATTTCAGTTCAAATTTTCGGTTTCTATCATGCTCGAAATAAAAAACAAAACCGATATTTGATCCTTCGTGATGGCCCCTCAGCTTAGCAGAAAGCTAATATGTGAACAAATAAAGTAAATAAAATCTATTCTTGTAATCCAGTACTATCCATTAACAATAAAATCCCTATGAGTGAGCCAGGCGGCGGCACCCATAATGCATGAATAACTTTATTTACAACTAAAGATTCTTTCTTCTCAACCCTAGTCTCACGTGTTTAAATGATTGGCTGCTTTGAATCAAATATTAGAGATTTTTTTCATAGAATGATCATGATCATGGGTGTAAATCAAATGAGATTCTAGGATCGCTTTTTGGAATGTCTACCACGCGAAATCAAAATATTTCTTACAGGAAAGCCATAATCTCAAGATCTATTGGATCAAAGATTGGGATGAAAAAAATCTCTACAATCGATGTGCATGAATCCCAGGTACAGAAGAAAGAATCTTAAGTTCAAAATAAAGGTACTTTTTTTTTTCCTCTTTTCCTTGTAGAGGGCAGCTGGGGTAGGTGATCAGCCCTTGGCCCCTCACCTATTTTATTAATTATATCAATGATTATATGCAGTTGTGCAAAAGATTCAAACCTTTCGTCATAAGAAACTTCATCTCATACATCATTTCGAAAGCACCTTAAGACCTGATTTGTCCTCTAGTTTAACTGAAAGGTTGACAATATTGCACAACCTTAGGTCACATGCTGAATTTCAGCTCCCCACACCACCACCATCACCCCAATAATGAGACAAAGACGAAAATAGAACAATTGATGGTTCTACTGTTCACTTCGTTTACTGCTTTGAATCAGTTAATGGAGTTGCTTTTCGTTTCAGTCTCACGCCATAGATCTTGAGATAAGTGTCTAACTAATCAGACGACCAAATGTTGAACCCTTGTCATGGTACACCATGATCGTAAATGTGTGTTACATGAAATCAACATCTAAAGTGGTTTAGATTTGTTGATTGAAGTCTAAAAGCAAACTCTATATGAAGGATTAAGATACTAGAAAAAAAAGAGGACCAACAAGGTTCTTACACTGAATAGAAATAATTAAATCGAGAAATAAGACTCATAAAAGTAATTCTAAAATAAATAGAATAAGGTTGTGATGATGTAATAGTGCCATATAGCTGCCCACATCAATTACGAATATGATAAAGACTTGAGGGAATTAACGTCTAATGAAGCATTCCAAAGCCACCAAATTTTATCAAAATCTGATTGTCACGGGTTTCAGATGACTCTAATGTTAGAAGTTCCTATTTTGGTGGCCATCACTATGGTCAAATCCGTTGACCAGTGAATGGTATAAGATCAATCTTGAGATGTATAATTGCTATTTCGGTGAGTTTGAAGAGAATAGGCAACTAATTGTTGAGTCTTTCAGTTAAGGTATGATTGTGATTTCTAATCACACTATAATTAGAAATTAAAGTCCTCAATGAAAAAGGACTCTTTGGCTATAAATATAAGGGGTGTCTGGTCCTAACGATTGCTCGACATAATTCAATCCTCCCTGTTGGCGAAAACATCCCCATTGTGCTAGGAGATATTGAACGCGAGAAGATCGTTGAAGATCGGCGACACACCATTAATGGCTCACGCTCAAGGTGCGCATATTGATTTAATTTATGGATTATATGTTTATTATTCTTGATTGATCATGCGCCTAGATCCTAGGACTTATTTTGGATGGTCGGATCGATAGATCCCTTTAATTTCCATCAATTGGTATCAGAGCCATGATGGTGTTTGGTCAATCAAAACATTATATTTAGATCTGTATGACTTCTCGTCGTGCATTCAAATGAGAGGAACGAAAGATTTTTTTTTTTTTTTTTTTTTGTGGGTGTCAATTTCTAAACTAGCATGGCGCAGTTGAAAAGAAAAAAAAAAAAAAAAAAAAGGGGGGGGTGCCCTTAAGGGTTTTTCCGGCCACCGGATTGACACTTCGCAATGGGCCGGCCGGGAGACATCCCACCGACCGTGGTCCGTCACCGGTGAGGCGGGGACGGCCGGCACTGCAAATAATTCAAAAAAAAAAAAAAACTTTTTAGGGGTTCTTTGGGCCGACGCCGGTGGAAGTTTTCCCACATCGATCACCGCAGACGTCCGGCTGGGGCCACCACTGTCCGGCCATCACCGGTGAGGGGGTGTGATTAAGCCCCATGGGGGCGACTGTTGTAACTTCAAAAAAAAAAAAAAAAAATTTCTGAAGAAGATGAAGAAGAAGAAAGGGGGTTGGGGCGGGTCCGCTTCCGGCCCATTGTCCGACCTACCTGGCCCTTGTCGCCCACCCAACCCGCGTGGGCATATTTGGCCCACCACCCGACCCGCCCGGCCTATTTGGACCCTGGCCCGACCCGCCTGGCCCTTTTGGTCTTTGGCCCGATCCGCCTGGCCCTTTGGTCTTTGGCCTGATCCGCCTGGCCCTTTGGCTCATGGCCCTGACCTGCAGGGCCCATCCACTGGGCCCATAGCCCACTTGACCACAAAGGCCCATGGTCTAGCCCGATACCTGGCTCAATTATTCCTACACTATTTCCTAATCTTCTCAGGCCATTTCTGGGCCATTTATAGGTCCGATTTTCTGACATTATATATGAATTTTGTCTATCTCGAGTATTTCGGACCCGTTTGTGAGGTCTAATTTTGACAATGAGGTCCCTATTGTAATATTTGCATGACCTGATGTTATTTTTTTCAATTTTTTAATTGTATAATCAATTTTTTTTTGTATCATTAATTAGAATTGGGTAGTGGAGGTTGTGCTCCACCACCATGGCTGATACTTACACATTATAATGCTGGTTTATTATCAATTTTGACACCTCCTCATAACACGAATTGGACTTGGCTTATTCTTTTAATATCAATTTTGTGATCATCTAAAATATTATCAAACCTAATTTGAAAATATGACTTGGAAAGATTCTTCTGCCCAACGGTGATGACCTTTTCTAGTGTCGTGGTTTTCATAGTGAGGTTTAATTTTGTCCAAAAACGTGTTACAAATCCAGTGAAAGTGTATAGTGAACGTTGGGGTCACAACATAAGGGATTCTTCTACCCAACGGTGATGAATCACTTAATGTTATATGATGGCTGTGTTTCACTATTCATTATTTTGTGTGTGTGGGTACTGCTAGCGTGTTGTGACTCGACCCAACGGAGGGTTATAACGACGCAATTAGTACCACAATCATTAATATAGATTGAGGAAGCGACTAGTGTGTTATGGCTCGACCCAACGGAGGGTTATAATTACACAAATTATTTCTCAATAAAACCACATTGGTTTTAATTTTTATATTCCTTAACATTTTTTTTAACTTTTGCGTCACATACTATAATTATAACCCTGTGGAATTGATAGTTACTTCAATTGTATGTGGACATAATAAAGCCCTTAATTATTGTGCAGCATTGAACCTGTCAATCATAACCAGTATGATTGGTGGAATTGAACTTTTGAGTAGATCAAATTATAAGAAATGGAAGGAACAAGTTACAATTATTCTAGGCTGCGTGGATCTTGACTATGCTATACGATCTGATAAACCCAAGGTGCTGACCGCTGATGCCTCGGCTGAGGATCTGGCAGTGAACTATACGAATTTAGAAAAATGGGATAGATCAAATCGTATGAGCCTCATGATCATAAAGAGTTCCATTACTGATGCGATTCGGGGAGGTATTCCTGACTCGCACACTGCAAAGGAATACATGCAAGCCATTAAGGAACAATTTCAAAGGACTTCTAAAGCCCCTGCCAGTAGTCTAATTGTTAAAATGGGAACCATGAAATATGATGGTCATAGCGGCGTTCGAGAGCACATTATGAAAATGAGTGGCATGGCAACTCAATTGAAAGAGCTGGACATGGGTTTTTTTAGGGTTATCTTGTTCACTTTATTATGACTTCTCTTCTTGCACAATTTGGCCCGTTCAAGATCAATTATAACACGCGAAAAGAGAAGTGAAAGATGAACGAACTAATTGCTCACTGTGTCCAAGAAGAAGAACGACTTCGGGCTGAAAAACCTGAAAGTGCCCATTACGCCGCTCTGGGGCCATCGAAACGAAATTTCAAGCAAAAACCGGGACAATATAAAGGAAAGAACGTGAAAGCTCCTCCACCGAAAACCAAACCAAGAGAAGATAACACATCTACTTCTGGCATCAAGTGTCACTTCTGTAAGAAGAAGGGACACATTAAGAAGAATTGTCAGAAATACAGAGATTGGCTAGTTAAGAAAGGTAATGACCTAACTTTTGTGTGTTTTGAATCACTTTATGTTGATGCTCCACGCAATACTTGGTGGATAGATTCTGGTGCAACTATTCACATAAGTAATTCAATGCAGGGATTTCGATCCAGCAGGAAGCTAAGTAAAGGCGAACGTACCATCAAACTCGGAAATGGAGTAGAAGCAGACGTGGAGGCCATTGGGACTCTCCGTCTCATTTTAGATAGTGGTTTCATTTTGGATTTAGTTGATACTATTTATGTTCCCAGTATCACTCGAAACCTTATCTCAATTTCTAAATTGGATTCATTAGGTTTTGAATTTAAATTTGAACATAATATGTTTACTCTATTATTTAATTTCGATATTGTGGGTGGTGGCTCATTAGTAGGCAATCTTTATTAGTTGAACTTGGATTCATCTTACACCCAATATTTAGTTTCTATGCATGTGAATGATAAAATAAGTAAGAAACGAAAACGAGCACTTGATAACTCCTCCATTTTATGGCATAAACGTTTAGGCCATATATCTAAGGATAGAATGGAGAGGTTAATTAAAGATGATATAATCGATGCGCTCGATTTCTCTGATTTCAATACTTGTGTTGATTGCGTTAAAGGGAAACTCACAAAGACTAATAAGAAAGGGGCTCTCAGAAGCACGAGTTTGCTGGAAATAGTCCACACTGATATTTGTTGACCGTTTCCAACTCCCGCTATTGGTGGTCAAAAGTATTTTATTACCTTTACTGTGATTATTCTCGTTTTGGTTATATATTTCTCATTCACGAGAAATCTGAGGCCCTGGATATGTTTAAAATCTATAAAGCCGAAGTTGAGTTACAACTCAATTCGAAGATTAAAATTGTGCGATCTGATAGAGGCGGGGAGTACTATGGTAGATACTCTGAAACAGGTCGCAATCCAAGACCCTTCGCCCTATATCTACAAGAGCATGACATTGTCGCTCAATACACCATGCCGGGAACACCTGAACAGAACGGTGTAGCTGAGCGACGAAATCGTACTCTTATGGATATGGTGAGAAGCATGTTATGCAACTCTACGTTGCCTATGTTCTTGTGGGGAGAAGCCTTGAAAACAGCGGTGCATATCCTAAATCGAGTTCCTAGTAAGGCAGTTCCCAAAACTCCTTATGAGCTATGGGTAGGAAGAAAACCGACTTTAGGATATTTACACATTTGGGGCTGTTTCGCTGAAACAAAGGTGTACAACTCACAATTAGGAAAATTGGACCCTAAAACTATAAGTTGTCATTTCATTGGTTACCCTGATAGATCAAAAGGCTACAGATTTTATTGCCCCACTCATAGTACCCGGATTGTTGAGACTAGACATGCAAAATTCTTTGAGGATCGTGAGATGAGTGGGAGTGTTGAGCTTAGGAAAATCACTTTTGAAGAGAATCGGGTTATAATTCCTATCCCTTTTATCTAAGAAAAAGTGGCACCAACACCAGTTATTCAAGCCAGTGTTGATGCACCTGTGGCTATACCTATTGACACACCCACATTGATGAGGCTCTTGCTCCCATGGCGACTCCCAATGATCTACCGTTGCGTAGATCAGAGAGAGCAAAGAAGCCTGGCATTTCTGATGACTATATAGTTTACCTCAATGAGAGTGAGTTTGATTTTAGAAAGGAATCAGATCCTGTTTCCTTTAGCCAAGCCATGAAGAGCGACAAATCTACTCAATGGCTCGAAGCCATGAAAGATGAGTTGGAATCAATGAAACATAATTCGGTCTGGGATCTTTGTGAGTTACCTAATGGAGTTAAGCCTGTAGGCTGTAAATGGGTATTTAAAACCAAGCAAGACTCCAAAGGTAATATAGAAAGATACAAGGTCAGGTTAGTCGCTAAAGGTTTCACTTAAAAAGAGGGAATAGACTATAAAGAGACATTTTCTCCTGTCTCTAGAAAGGAATCCTTTCGGATAGTCATGGCATTAGTAGCTCATTTTGACTTAGAATTGTATCAAATGGATGTTAAAACTGCTTTTCTGAATGGTGACTTGCATGAAGATGTCTTTATGACACAACCTGAAGGTTTTCAGGTTGAGGGGAAAAGTCATTTAGTTTGTAGACTCAAAAGGTCTCTATATGGTTTAAAGCAGGCATCTCGACAATGGTACTTAAAATTTCACGAAGTCATTTCAAATTTTGGTTTTAAAGAAAATACTGTGGATCAATGCATATATCTTAAAATCAGTGGGAGTAAGTTTATCATTCTTGTTTTATACGTTGATGATATCTTACTTGCGAGTAGCAATTTGGGCATGTCATATGAGACAAAAAACTTTTTATCAAAAAGTTTTGATATAAAAGATCTTCGTGAATCTTCTTACGTGATAGGAATTGAGATTCATCGAGATAGAGCCCGTGGCATATTGGGATTGTCTCAAAGAGCTTATATTGATAAAGTTTTTAAAAGGTTTAACATGCACAATTATTCTGCTACTGTTGCCCCTGTAATTAAGGGTGATAAATTTAGTCTACTTCAGAGTCCCAGGATCGATCTGGAGAGAAAACAGATAGAGACAATTCCCTATGCATCGGCAGTTAGGAGTCTCATGTATGCACAAGTTTGTACTCGTCCAGATATAGCGTATATAGTTGGCATGTTTGGCAGGTACCAATGTAATCCTGGTTTGGATCATTGGAAAGCAGCTAAGAAGGTTTTTCGCTATTTACAAGGGACAAAAGGACACATGCTCATATACAAAAGGTCGAATAACCTTGAAGTTATTGGTTATTCAGATGCTGACTATGCTGGGTGTCAAGACACTCGTAGGTCCACATCGGGTTATATTTTTATGCTTGCAGGTGGACCTATATCTTGGAAGAGCGTTAAACAAACGCTGACTACTTCGTCCACTATGGAAGCAGAATTCGTTGCATGTTTTGAGGCAACATGTGAGGCGATATGGTTGAGGAATTTTATCTCAGGGCTTCGAGTTGTTGGTAGTATTTCAAGGCCGCTGAGAATCTTATGTGATAATTTCGCTGCGATTGCTATCTCCAATAACAACAAGATTAGTGGGGGTTCCAAATATATTGATATAAAATATCTTGTTGTAAGGGAGAAAATTCAGAATCAAATTGTATATGTTGAAAAGATAAGTACAACACTCATGTTGGCTGACCCTCTCACTAAAGGTTTACCTCCCACGCTCTTTTTGGAGCATGTTGCGCGCATGGGGTTAACGGATAATTTTGATAGCTTTTGAGAGTGGATATATGCGAGTGAATACATTTGTTTAATTGATTCAGAAATAAAACTTATTTATTTGCTTTTCCATTTTTATGCAAATAACTCCTTGGAACATATGGTGCCAGTAGATGGCAATAAAGTAGGACCAATATTAGATTGAGTTTACATGTAATCACCATTCAGTTTGTAAACTTACAATCTATGTAAAATCATACTAGTTGGAATCCATGTCGGTGATGACTTCCAATACAGTAACTAATGAGCGGTCATATATCGATGATATGATATATTGACTACATTGATTCTGTGTTGCAATTCTCACTGGACCGGACTGATAATAAAGACTTTGATTGAGATTGATTGTGACTTACCATTCAAAGAAAGTTAGCTAACATTGGGTAATCGGAGTTTATTGACATAGTTTGGCCAAGTGGGAGACTGTTAGAAGTTCCTATTTTGGTGGCCATCACTATGGTCAAACCCGTTGACCAGTGAATGGTATAAGATCAACCTTGAGATGTACAGTTGCTATTCCGGTGAGTTTGAAGAGAATAGGCAACTAATTGTTGAGTCTTTCAGTTAAGGTATGATTGTGATTTCTAATCACAAGAAATTAAAGTCCTCAATGGGAAAGGACTCTTTGGCTATAAATATAAGGGGTGTCTGGTCCCAACGATTGCTCGACATAATTCAATCCTCCCTGTTGGCGAAAGCATCCCCATTGTGCTAGGAGATATTGAACGCGAGAAGATCGTTGAAGATCGGCGACACACCATTAATAGCTCACGCTTAAGGTGCGCATATTGGTTTAATTTATGGATTATCTGTTTATTATTCTTGATTGATCATGCGCCTAGATCCTAGGGCTTATTTTGGATGGTCGGATCGAAAGATCCCTTTAATTTCCATCATCTAAGTGTAAGTAAGGTTGATAATGGGTTCAACTTTTAATTCTAAGCTAGTATTAATTAGCTAGGTACCTAATCGAAGCGCCAACGCAAATGCTACAAGGGCCACTGCAAGAATCTATGACTTGTGGAAGTAGCTGTCATGCAAACACTTCTTCCAACTTCCACACAAATAGATCTTGAGATTATGGCGCACCGCACCTCTCCAGCCGGTCAAATATTTATTCCAGGAGGCACAAGTCCCCAAAAGTGATCGAGATTATGAGCGTACTATCAGATGGTTAATTTTTAGGGATGTGTACCTCATGCAATAAATATGTGACCGTCTGATAGGTATGCTATAAAGTCAAGATCAATTTTGTGGAACATTAATTGAGACGAAAACAATTTCCATCGTTCGATTCAAGGCAGCCAACGGATTATTATATTGGATAAGCATGTGTTCTTCACAGGTTTAACGGATATATATAATGCTACCCTTCTTTAAAATGAAAAATAACTTTGGATCTCTAAGTATTTGAAGTGTTGTTGTCTACTTTAATGACAAATATGTCATTTCGATGAGGCATCGTAATTGGAAATTGCAAAGTGCGAGCTCAATTAATGCAACTCGGTGCAATCACATCACGCCATGTCAGCGGCCTTGATATTGTCCTCCATTTATAGGTTTCCCTCAGTTCATTATCCAAAGATAAATGCTTATAAGAGCTAGATAGTCAACATATAATCATCTGCCATTATTAAGACCTCTTTTCTTTAATGCTGTTTTATATTCATGACCCCTACCAATTCAAATTTGGTGATGGGAAGTTGATGACCTCTTTCCCTTTAATTCTGTTTTACATTCATCACCCCATACCAATACAAATTTGGTGATGGGGGAAGTTGATAATTAACCTCTTGTTTTTAATGCCGTTTTACATTCCATCACCCCATACCAATTCAAATTGGGAGCCATTACTTGTACACACTTTTCAAGTGATTGTACTGGATTGCACTAAATTTAAAAGAAAGACTTGCAAGTTTGGCGACCTCTATTGTGTGAAAACAATATTTAAGCCGTTTAATTTAAAAGTCATAATTTAAAAATATCAATTGCAAAAGATTAGAACAAAATATAATTTTCATCACTTGATTAAATGGAGTCAAAGGGTATTATATAATTCAACAATTGACTAAAATAGATCATATGATAAGAATAGTGTTTTGCCCAAATTTTATATACTAGAGATTTATTGATCATGAACTTCAAATTAGACAACCCATATTGCATTTTAAAATATCATGTCCCTAAAATACCAAGTCTTTCTTTAAATTCGATGCGATCACTTGAAAAACGTGTGCAAATAATGGCTCCCATTCAAATTTGGAGATGGGAAGTTGATATATAACCTCTTTTCTTTAATGCCGTATTACATTATCACTCCATACCAATTCAAATTTGGTGATGGGAAGTTGACACTTGTAAGATCAATTTTGGACAAAGACCTTAGAATCAGCTAACATAATCGAGCATGTTTCCAATCACCAAGTAAAATTTGATGGTGATTTTATTGCTGGGATACATATCATCCAAGTAGGGGTGAAAATGGGTTTGGTCAAGTCCGGATAAGGGGTGAACCAGACCCTACCCATTTGGAATCGGGTCGGATCCTAATAAAAATCATAGACCTATTTTTGGGTTCGGCTTCGTTTTTGGGTCAAAGTACACCCTAACCCGATCCATTGAAGATCGGATCAGGTCCTAGTCGAGTCTAGGTCATGTTTGGATGCGGGTCCGAGAATAATTTACAAGTTTGTGTTATTCCCAAGTATAAATAATTAATGGGAGCAACATTACTTGCACACGGTTTTCAAGTGATTGCACCGAATTTAAAGAAAGATTTGGTATTTTAGTGACATGCGATTTGTAAAAATGCAATATGGGCCATCTGATTTGAAGTTCATAATCAATAGATCTCTAGTACATAAAATTGGAGCAAAACAGGAGACTTTTCATATGATCTATTGTAGTCAACTATTTAATTATATAATAGTCTTTGACTCAATTTAATCAAATGATGAAAATTATATTTTGTTATCTTTTGTAATTGATATCTTTAAATTATGGCCTTCAAATCAAACGGCTTAGATGGCGTTTTCACATAATAAAAGTCGTCAAACTTGCAAGTCTTTCTTTTAAATTCGGTGCAATCCGGTGCAATCACTTGAAAAGCGTGTGCAAGTAATGACTCCCATAATTAATGTATGCATACATTATTACTGAAACTAATATTAAAATCTAATTAGTTTATCGACTAGAGGAATGGCTAAAATATTAAACATATAAGGCTAAATCAATGGCTCGTGTGAGAGGAATACTACTCGTATTACCCACTAAAATAGGTTAGGTATAAGTTCGATTTTAATGTGATATTAACATCCTAATCTTATATAATCTAAATAAATATAGACCTTAACTCTTCGTTATAAGAAAAAGAAAAATAGAATACAAATTAATTACTACACAAATGTAGAGGAAGTAGGGTCTCAATTGGGTCCCGGTAAATAATTTCAAGGACCGGACCCAACCCAAGTACAACACTGGCCAGGTCTCGTTCAATTTTCAATCGGGTCTTGTTCGGGTTCAATTGGGCCAGTTCTTGGGTTGGGTTGATCTGGTTCAACCCGCCTCATTTACACCCCTACAACCAAGTACTCTCCTTCCTTAGTACTAATTATGATATAAAAAATTGGACGATACAGATACATATCGGCGATACGTATTGATTATTCGACAAATTGATACGTATCAGCGCAGATACGTATCTGTATCTCAACTCGGTATCGGTATTAGTATTTGTTTCGGCTAATACCTTTATTTATTATTATTATTATTATTTTTTAAATAGACCAATATATATCGGTATCGGCCGAGTCGTATTGATCCTCCATGGATAGATACTCGAGTTTGATACCCATTTTGACACCTTGATACTAATAATGCAGGCACCACATAAAGGATTGATTTTCAAGAATCAACCCTTAATTTAAAGGATCATGAACTTCCTAGTTTAACTCTCATTCTTTGGGCTTGTATGATAATGGGAAAATTTTGACAACCTTGAACTTGGTATGAAATCAATATGATGTTGAATTCTTCTCATCTGGGGAAGTGCGGCCAATTGGTAATTAATCCATAATCAAATCATAAAAATCTTATAAAGTAATTCAAATTATTCTCTTTTCTTATTTTGGGAATTAGTAGGATAAGTTTTTTCATTAAAGATGGGTACCTCCTACCAATCCACGCACGTCTTCAAATAAGGATCATTATGATAGTCCATGATAGGGTTGTGCAGAAAATCAAGGACATCACGTCAGAGGCCTCAGAGTTTATTTTACCTTTACCAACCATCCAAGCCTAAACGACCCTAAGGATAGCAAAAAGTCCAAATTACCCTCTTTCTTTAACGCATAAAAACATCATCTTCTTCCTCATTTTAATCTGGTACAGTTTTTAAAAGTCAGAGGTGGCGAAAGTGACTGCGTCTTCTCCTCAATCCAAACTATTCCGATCTGCTATTTGGATCGACCCAGATACACCTTTTTCATTAGAGACGGTAGCAGATTAGAATGAGGAAGAAGAGGATACACCTATATAATTTAAAATTTTAAATATTTACATTTTTCTATATTTACGCGATATGAAACGAGATCTATGCCGTCAGATTTGAAGACTACAATATAAAATCGATAATTCTAAAGATAGATATGAGAAAAAGGCGATATCGACTCTGTACACGGTCGATATCGACTCTGTACACAGTCGGTACCGATCATTTTAAGAGTCGCCATCGATTATATTAAAAAAAAAAAAAAAAATTATGTAATCGATGACGATTCTGTACCGAGTCGATGACGACTCTGTACTGAGTCGTCATCGATTACATAAAAAAAAAAAAAATTAAAAAAAAAAATAAAAAAATAAAAAAAAAATTTAAAATTTTTTTTTTTTTTTTTTTTTTTTAATTTTTATGTAATCGATGACGATTCTGTACCGAGTCGATGACGACTCTGTACAGAATCGTCATCGATTACATAATTTTTATTTATTATTATTATTTTTTTATTTTTTATATAATCGATGGCGACTCTGTATAGAGTCGATGGCGACTCTGTATATAGTCGATGATTTACTTGCATGCATGAGTCGATGACAACTCTTAAAATGATCGGTACCGACTATGTACAGAGTCGATATCGACTGTCTACAGAGTCGATATCGCATTTTTCTCATATCTATCTTTGGAACTATCGATTTTATATTGTCGCCAAATCGATTTGTATTGGGTCGATCCAAATAGCATTTCTGTAATAGTTTGGATCGGAATAAATCCCGTTTCACATCGCGTAAACATAGAAAAATGCAAATATTTAAAATTTTAAATTATATAGGTATATCATCTTCTTCCTTATTCTAATCTGCTACAGTCTCTGACGAAAAAGGTGTATCTGGGTCGATCCAAATAGCAGATCGGAATAGTTTGGATTGAGGAGAAGACGCCGTCACCTTTGCCACCTCTGACTTTTAAAAACTGTACTAGACTAAAATGAGGAAGAAGATGATGTTTTTGTGCGTTAAAGAAAGGGGGTAATTTGGGCATTTTGCTAACCTAAGGGTTGGCTAGGTTTGGAGCTGGTTGGTTTGGGTAAAGGTGAAACTATAGGGCTTCTGACGTAAAAGGCGTATCTGACAGGGCCGATCAGGTAAATTTCCCGAAAATCAATCGAACCTATCCGATTGATTGAAATTGATCGAAATTTCTGTTTGGTTTCGATTTTAGGACATATCGGTTCGGTTTCGATTTTAAAAAGTGGTTTATCAGCACTACAAAAAATAAGATTATTAGCGGCAACCAAAACTATCACTATTAATAAAAACAATTGTCGCTATTAGTCCCGTCGCTATTAAAACAACAACATTTTTTAATTAATAGTGGCACTTTTGGCTCTCGCTAATAGTCTTATTTTTTTGTATTGATTTTGACGTAAAAAATCCGACATCGAACCGATAAGAAACCGATAATAAGGTATTACTTACGGGTATACAAAATAGGTTTTGTTTTAAAAAATAAAATAATAGGGTTTACCTAAATAATAGGTATTATTTTCCTACTTTACAAGTAATAGGTATTATTTGTAAAAAGAAAACTTTATAAATAATAGGGTCTACCTTTTTTTACAAATAATAGGTATTATTTGTTAAAAGGAAATTTTACAAATAATAGGTATTATTTGTAAAAAGAAAATCACAAAAATAAGTATTATTTGTAAAAAAAAATTTCGTTTTTTTTTAATTACAAATAAAAAATCTGAGGTTTAGAAACCGAAAACCGACTGAACCGATAACTATTGGTTTGGTTTTGGTTTCAATTTTGGTTTGAGAAACTAGAAACTGATAGTTATCAGTTCGGTTTCAGTTTAGCATGAAAACAGATCCGAACCGACCCGATGACAACCCTAGTCCATGATGGTTTATTCATTGAAAATTCGGTGATGTCTCCATGCCACAGGCATATCCAAGTGATTATTATTATGATCATCTGCTAGGAATTCTATATCCTCACCTTCAGGGTTGAAGGGTGACTCCTCGCCTTTATCGTATTAGTAGTAGAGAATGTTCAGTGATGATTTGAATCGATTTCTCATATAAGAACTTAATCCTTAAGCTTCTTGAGGCCCTATTTGGCAACCTTTTTCAAAAAATACTTTTCAAGAAAAATATGTCACTATGAAAAAAAAAAGACTAAAGCGGCAGCCGTAAACTGTCGCTATTAACAAAAACACTGTCGCTAATATTTTTGTCGCTAATAGTCTTAATAGTTCTTTTGTTAATAGCGGCACTCTTTGGTTGCAAAAAATTGTCGTTAATAGTCTTATTTTTTATAGTGTGTTGGATTGAAAAGCACAATGTCGTATTGAGAAGAGCATGTACCTTTTTTCAGAAGCAACATTTGAAAAGCAACATATAATACACCCCTATATAGTGTTGCTTTGAAAAGCTAAACAGGGCCTGAGTTTCCTTCATATGCCATTGAATTTTCCCTAGAGCAATTGTGTGTTTTAATTTTTTTATTCTATCACTCTAATACTTTATACTCTTCAAATGCCGATATATTTATCTAATACTTTATACTCTTCAAATGCCGACATATTTATCTGATGTTGATGAAAAGAATTAAATCAAAGAAATAAACAGTAATGAAGGTGCTAAGGGGAAATTAATGGAGGAAATCAAAAGTAATATAAATGCTAAGTAGATTTCAGCAATATGCATAAAGCACCCAAAAGAGAATACCAAAGTATGTTTTCCATTCAATATTCTTCACAAGACTGGCTAGTGTATTTTTCCCTTGAAAATCTCATGCTCTTTGGTAAGTGATAATATCTTTTTCCTAAGAAAATAAAAGCTAAACTGAATGGATTTGTAATATCGATTTGACTCCTCAACTTTCCCATATGACTTCTCAACTCTCCAGTATTATTTCTAAAGTTCGTAAGTGACCCTTCAACTCCGAATGACTTATTGTTTTGTTTTTTTTGGCACCAAGTAGGCTTAAGGTTGGTGGGACCGCATCTTTTTTTCATCCTTTCATTAAAAAATGAAGAGCATACATGATGAAACGGCTTATAGTGTACAAAACAATGACTTATTGTTTGCCAGTTTCCAGCTTTTTCTTTTTTGGTTTCTTTTCTGAGCCGACGATATCAACACAATGTTATCGACCTATGGTCATCACCCGTAACTAATGACTTGAAACTAATTAACCAGTCGATAGTTTCCATGAGTAGAAACTTGAGTTCTGTTCACACTTCACACCCTAAAAAGTCTTTAGGAGATCTACAGGCTGCTTGCATTCTCCTTTTAATTAACACTTTTTTTTCTCTCGTTTGATCACGATATATACCTTCTTTCAGTGGCGGAGCCACGTTATAACTTGAGTGGTCAACTGACCATTCAACTTTCTAAAAATTTATTACTAAGTTTTAGGTATCCTAATTTATTTTAGTATATTCTCATCCATCCAAAATTATATTAATCACTCAAAATTATCTAAAACCTTCAAATAAACTTTTTTATGATATTTGTTTTCATAACAAATATTTCTTCTTTGAATTTTTTAACTAAATCCTACAATTTTGGCCTATTTTTAGGCTCCCCTCCATCTATTTAAGTGCTCCACGGACTTACTTTTTCAGACATATTTTATTCAAAAAATATGACACCCCATAGTGGATCGCTAGCACCTCGATAGCGAAGTGCTGACATCCAAAAAACTAGGCGCTGGCACCCCGGTGGCGAAGCACCGACACCCAAGCGCTAGGGTGCTAGTGCCTGTGCCCATTGAATTGCTGGATATCGAGTAATGATCACTGCTTTCTGAAGACTCTGTGGCCATTGAATTGTTGGCCACAGAATTTTGTGGCCATTAATGTGACGAGCCGATTTTTCCAATCCTAAAGTATCAGAAATGTCAGCTCGCCAACCAATCGATTAAACGATAAGTCAGCTGGAACATAACAAATATTAGAGTAAAACACAAAGAAACTCCATTTCTATAAAGAAAGCAGGACAAAAAATAACGGTTCTAACCCTACGCAAAATCATGGATAAAAGAATCGAAAAAAATCACCAGTGATGGCCGACTATCATTGAAACATGATTCACAAAAAGAATAACATATTACATAAATTTTAAAACACAAAACATAACAGGCCGAGCATACCCAACCCAAATATAATCTCTCAAAAAGTGTACAAAACAAGAAGGATCCTAAACGGGGAAGAATTCCTTAGGAGGAATCTCAGACTCTTCCTCAGGAAAGTAGTCTGAATCGCTCTCGTAGCCTCGAGCTGCTACGTCTGAATCAGTACCTGTGACGTATAGTCGGAGTGAGCTAACCATCTAACACTAGAAATTATGTCTGATTTATTGGCGGCCAAAAACCGCCCTTGAAAATTGCAAAACTGCCGCCAAAAACTTTATCGACAGCATTGAATCCGCCTAGAAAAAAATTGTCGGCGAAACATTCACCGGCGATTTTTAAGCGTCGGCAAGACGATTTCTAGCCATTGGGAAATGGTCAAAACTGTATTGAGAAAATGGGTTACAAAATGTGCATAGCGGTAGTTTAAAACCATCGGGAATGTATTTAAAATTTTGATTCCCCAGCAGTTTAAAATCGTCGGGAATGTACTTAATATTTTGATTCTGCCGGGCAAATATTATCCTTATGATAATCCTCGGCAGTTTAAAACTGCCGGTAAAAAAGTTTGTAGCATTTATTAAATATTTTCAAACCTGAAATTCTTTATGGTTACAAGAGCCTTTTAAGAAGCTTGCCGAAAGATAGCTACCTGCAAGTCATCGTTTCACAAAATTGACATGGTATGCATACAATTTTTGAGTTGGATGTGGTCTTATGACAAGCTTGCAGATGGTTTTTAAGCGCAATCACTAGTCTAAATGATCACATCATACACCACATAGATTACAAGGGCCTGCTGTAATAGCTTTATATACCAAAAGCTAACACTTCTTCATCCCCAATTCCTTTAACTTGCTTATTAGCATGCTTATTCATTTTAATCCCCTCTCTTTCTGGACAAATTCCTTCTTGTCTTGGAAACAAAAACGGTATCATCATCTAAGACATCAAAATAAAAAAATTCATGTTAGCAATTCACTAATTCAAATTCCATGAGTCTTACAAAAAATGAGTAAACGCCACTACAAGAGATATACCTAATAAATCTTTACCATTTATTGCTCCTCTACAAACCTTTATTTATCCACCACAACAAGAGATACCTAATGGTAAGGCAAAATCAAAGCTTCCTCTCATGATTCAGCAACACCTCTACTAGACAAGTGAAGGTGTGCTTCTGAATTGGAAAATGACTTGCCGCTTAATCCGGCAAGTGAAGGTGTGCTTCTGAAGGAGCAAATCAAATAACCAAAATTTTATCGCAATTTCTAATGATTAGAACATTAAGCAATTTACTTGATAAAACATCATTAAAGCAGAAAGAGTACATACTGACGAGGTAATGGAGAACTGTCAACTGAATGTGGAGACTTGCAAATTCTGCAAAAGAAATAAGGGCAAGCATTTAGGATGGGCAATATTATGAATATTCCAAGAGATGTATTCACTACTAAATTTTATAGTGTATTATCTAATACACATCTTAATTTGAATCAACCAATACCAATCATACTTTTACATTACAACACCACTGGGAAAAAGCAAAAGCTTAAAATATCAATGATCGAAAACCCTAAATGCTGAAAGAGAAACTATTAGAGCTACTTTTGGTCAGTTATGACATGCAAATTGACATAGACTAAATAAGTAAAGTGGATTTCAGTCAATATCAGATCCATTGCAATAGAAAAGGATACAACCTGGGAAAGCCTGAGTTGCCCATTGCCTGTTATACAATGTGTGTGTGTGTATAGCCCTACCATGCCATAGAAACTATTTCATCAATTTCGAAGACAGCTGCTTACGCCTTTAGGACAGCAAGTGAATACAGGTGTTGAAGCCAATTGAATCCCGAGAGGTGGATGAAGCATTTAAAGTGGTGTTACAAGCGTTGGTATTACTAGCTCGAGAATTAGGTGTGCACGAGATTAGATGAATGCAAGATGAATTGTACACATTTACAGACGTGCCATGACTCATGTGGGGGGAACGCGGAATATATATAGTTTGTAAAAGATGGCAAAATGTAATAGCCCAAAAATTATGAACAAGAACCTGACTGTTTCGATATGCGTGCCCGGCACGGGAATCGAGACAGATTTAAAAAAAAAAACTTTGAAATTATATTATTAAAAATAATATTAGCCTGTAATTAGGTGAATTCATGGATGAATTCTCACTTAAATCCGAGTCACGTAAGACGTCGAGACGGCGTGCTACGCCACATCGACCGTGTTCGTGCTTCACACCGAAGCATAAATTAGGAAAAACTGAAATATCAAGGATATTTCAGTTGGTAGCTTATAAGGGAAGGAAGAGACCTAGAGAGATCTCCTTTCTTCTTCTTCCTCTGGTTCTTGAGCAAAAACTTTGGAGCTAGGTTTGGTTTGGGCGAGTTCTTCGTGAAAAGCAGGGTTAGCAATACCCAGGATCGTGAGTTGACTAAGTTAGGGTATGTAGAGTTCAATGACACGAGCTTAAGTATGGTCTAAGTATGCGTGAGGTCTCTGCGTACTGAACCAGAGCTAATTGTCTGCTCGTCGGAGTCGGATCGGTGATGAACTACGAGAGCCGGATCCAAAACCCTAATTCAGATTGATTTGCCGAAACCCCGAAAGGGCCCAACTAAAGGTAAGGCCTGTGTGTTTAAATTGGACAAATGAGAGCCCCTTATGGGTGCGTTGTGTGTGTATTAATGGTTGTAAGAAACCATTAATGAAAATGGGTTTAAAATAGGGTTGTAGATGACCTCCATTAATGACAGGAGTTCTGTCATTATTGATCGACCAATGAAGGTATTGATCGATCAATGACTGGTGGTGATCGATCAATGAAGTCATTGATCGATCAATCTATATAGGACAGAAAAGTGAACAGAACCTTGAGAATTCTGGAAGTTCAGTGCTCGAAGAGCATTGATCGATCAATTTAGGGATTGATCGATCAATCCTGGATATTGATCAATCAACAAGGGTATTGATCGATCAATGATGAGTAGTGATCGATTAATAGAGGCTATTGATCAATCAATTGACTCTGTTCCTAGTTGAGAGCTAAGAGGGTATTGATCGATCAATGGGGTTATTGATCGATCAACAAGAGGGATTGATCGATCAATAAGAGTGGTGATCGATCAATCACCCATGTTTTCTGCATGTGTTAGTTTTGTGAGTGAAACCTCACTGGACATTATGCCAGCTTATATTCTGACATTCCTGACACTTAAAATACTATGTTTAGGGCCTGAGATCAGACCATGACTTTCTGAAAGGCTTTAGATTTGCTTAGAAAGAAGTGTGACCTGAGGTAGGGGAAAACCAACTTAAACTGTTTTGAGTATGATTTCATATTTATTTCATGTCTGCGCCCTGATTTCTGTTTTAACAAGCATGTAAGCATACCATAAATTCCTGTTATCCTTGAATTCTGTTTTCTGATTTGTATGACCGAAACCTGCTCCTGATTTATGCTATCTGATCTGTGAGGTCTATGTGTGTATGTAATTTGATGATTTAACCAGATGACCCTAAGCAAGATATCCGATGCCTGGCACACTTGTGCATCTGCTTGTAATCCCTCGGCACAATTGCACTCTATAGATGAGGCATTGTTGTAATTTAAAATTGTTTATGTGAACGACGATTGGTTGGAGTTTCCTATCGGAATATTCCTTTTTACTCCCTGCTATATAGTCACGGGAGTTTCTTAAGTTAAACATACACAATTTAAGTTCTCTGATCATATACTTGCATAACATCTGATTTCTTGTTCTTAAAGCTCAGTATTTGATTTGATTTGTCATGATTGTACGTTCTGATTTGATTTCTGTTTTGAGATAGCATGATCTGCATATTCAATTCATTTAGTTGGAATTCTTCTATTGAGCTAGGATGTAGCTCACCCTATTTCTAAATCACTTTTAGGTTCTGAGGTTGTAGTTCCCGGCACTGAGAGCGACCCAGATTACCAGCCTGACCCGGAGGTTGAGGCCGAGGACGAGGAGACAGATATCCAGGCAGACGAGTTCTATCTGTAGCCTGGGTACTGAGTCTCATATTTACATTTTGGATATTTCGGATTATTTTGGGTGCCTGGTGGCCACTGTTTACATATATATATATATATATATATATATATATATATATATATATATATATATATATATATATATATATATATATATATATTACTATCTATATTGTAAGTTAGTGATTTTATACATTTTATTGGAACCACTATTGGGAACCATTTTTTGGGTGATGGATGTTCATCACCAATGGTTCTTCTTGGTTCCTTTTTGTGGATATATATTCTTTTTGTTATATATAGATGCACGATTTGTTATTGTTCTTTTATATTAAATGTTTTATGTGATGACTCGACCTACCACTGCTGGATAGTGCCTGCTTGGTTTCCGCTATACGAGCAGACACTTTATGATTTGTCCCGGGGATCATCCAGAGTATGATCCTGATGGCACGGATTTTCGGGTGAGAAAATCTGGGCTGTCACAGTTGGTATCAGAGCCTAGGCTTTAGGTTGAACTACGGGCTCGTGTTGGATTGTTTTCACAATCTATGTACTGATCAATGTTGTTGTTTTCACAATGACAGACCAGTATGGGCCCTAAGTTCAGAGGCGGTCATAGTGGAGGTAGAGGAGGTCAGAGAGAGGTTCCCCTCAGGGAGATACCCGAGGTGATAGGCACGTCGAGGGGATTGGAATTCCTTTCGCATACTAATGCGGTTCCAGTGGGACCAAGAGGAGGTAGAAGAGGTAATGAAGAACGAATGGAGCAGGTGTTGGAAGCCTTGGCTACCAACGTCGCTCAGCAGACGGCTGCTCTAACTCAGTAGGCAGCTAGACCACCTCATCAGCCTAGTGGATTCGCGGAGTTTAGGAGAATGAGACCTCCTAACTTCTCGGGTCAGACGGATCCCATAGAGGCGGAGGGATGGATCGAAGAGATGGAGAAACTTTTCGAAGTGCTCCAGTGTAATGACGTGGAGAAAGTGCGCTGGGCCACTTTCAAATTAGACGGTGACGCCGGACCTTGGTGGAAGTCGGTGTCACAAAATAGACAAAGAGAGTTTCCTCACACTCCTTGGACGTGGGAGGAGTTCACGGAGGTGTTTTATCACAAATACTTCCCGAAAGTTGTGAGGCATCAGTGGGAAGTGAAATTTATAGAATTGAAGCAGGGTGTCATGTCAGTAAGGGATTATGGAGCTGAGTTTGATAGATTGGCTAGGTTTGCACCCCAACACGTTGCCACTGAACTGATGAGAGCAAGGAAGTTTCAACTTGGCCTAAGACAGAATTTGTAGAAGGATGTCGCCATGTGGGAAATGGAGACATATGAAGGAGTGATGGCCAAGGCTCTCATAGCGGAGGAAGAGAACCAGAAACAGTTCTCTTGGAGAGACAAGCAGGTGAGAGAGAGACCATTTCAAGGGCAGTCTCAGGACACAGAGCAGAACAAGAGGGCTAGATTTTCCAGACCCCCGAGATACCCTACGCACTCTCGGCCGGCGATTTCTTCGGGTCCGAGTTCATACCAAAGAGCAGCGGTGCCTACTTCGTCAAGACCATTTCGACCTTCTGGATCTTCTGGTAGTGGGGCTTCAGTGACTCAGGGACCTTCGATGGTCTCGTCTTTCACTCCATCTGTGTCATGTGCGAAGTGTGGGAAACCACACAAGACAGAGGAGTGCAGGGGAGAGACAGGGGCATGCTTCAGGTGTGGCAAGATGGGCCACTTGGTTAGAAACTGCCCAGAGGAGAGCAAAGAGCGGTCGAGATCGATATCTACACAGAGATCTTCTCGACCTGTGGTTCACGGTCGAGCATGCGCCGTTACCGCGACCGATGCTCTGATATCGAATGATGTCATCCAAGGTATGATTAAAATTCAAGAGAAGTTGTTTTATTTAATAAGATGAACTGGAAATTTAGTAAAGATAGAATTTATTTGATTAAGTATGATGATAATAGTACACATACGCACACACATCTGAAACGCTTGATTTGATATTGTAATTGGCGTATAGGTGAGCTGAAAGTGTATAGGAGTTGCGACATTTGCTTCCATAGGGCTCGAGTCTTGATAGACCCAGGCTCTATGCATTCTTTCGTAAGGCCTCAATTTACGAAGGAATTGAGTGCCACTCCTGAGCAGCTAGATTTCATTTTGACAATGTCCATTCCTACGGGTAGCGCAGTGAATGCACTCACAGTGTGAAAATCAGTGGTAGTGTCAATAGATGATCACGAGACACTGGCAGACTTGATTCTGTTAGATATGAAGGGATTCGACATCATTCTAGGAATGGACTGGCTATCCGCTTACCACACGAGCGTGGATTGTCTTCGGAAGATAGTAGTTTTTCGTCCTTCAAAGGAGCGATCTTTCAAATTCTTTGGGGTGAAATCTAAGGTAGCTCCGTTGATATCTGCTATTCGGGCTGAGAAGATGATGAAGAGTGGATGCAGTAGATATATAGCCTTTCTACATGAGCAACGGGAGGAGACGAATGTGATATCCAATATTCACGTTGCATGCGAGTATCCCGATGTATTTCCTGAGGATTTGCCAGGACTACCACCAGCTCGGGAGATTGAGTTTGCAATCAATCTGGTTCAAGGCATTGAACCAGTATCTAAAGCTCCTTATCGGATGGCTCCAGCAGAATTGCAAGAGTTGAAGGAGCAACTACAAGAACTGCTTGATAAAGGGTTCATTCGACCGAGTGTGTCTCCTTGGGGAGCACCCGTGTTGTTTGTCAGAAAGAAGGATGGTTCAATGCGTCTGTGCATTGACTATCGGTAGGTGAACAAGTTGACGATTAAGAATCGTTACCCGCTCCTTAGGATCGATGATCTGTTTGATCAGTTACAAGGAGCGAGGTTCTTTACGAAGATCGACTTGAGATCAGGTTATCATCAGCTACGAGTCAAAGCTGAAGATATTGAGAAGACGGCGTTCAGAACCAGAAACGGGCACTATGAGTTCTTAGTTATGCCATTTGGATTGACGAACGCACCTGCGTCATTCATGGACCTGATGAACCGAGTGTTTAAACCACACTTGGACAAGTCAGTGGTTGTTTTTGTAGATGACATCCTTGTCTATTCCAAGACAAAGGAGGAACATGAAGAGCATCTACACATAGCTTTACAGACCCTTAGAAAATACAAATTGTATGCGAAGCTCAGTAAGTGTGAGTTTTGGCTGGACCAAGTTAGTTTCTTGGGCCATATTGTCTTTGCTAAGGGTATAACAGTGGACCCGACGAATATCGAGGCCGTCGTGAATTAGGAGCAGCCGAGAACAGTGACAGAGGTCCGTAGTTTTCTTGGGTTGGTAGGATACTACAGACGTTTTGTAGAGGGGTTCTCCAAACTATCAAGTCCGCTTACTCAGCTCACTAAGAAGAATGCTAAGTTTGATTGGACTGATCAGTGTGAGAAGAGTTTCCAGGAATTGAAGACGCGTCTGACTACGACACCAGTATTGGCTATACCCTCTGGTAGAGGAGGCTTTGCCAACTACAGTGACACATCATATAGTGGTTTGGGTTGTGTCCTCAACCAGCACAAGAAGGTTATCGCATATGGCTCTAGACAGCTTAAGGAACATGAGAGAAATTACCCGACTCATGATCTGGAGTTAGCAGCGGTAATCTTTGCTTTGAAGATTTGGAGGCACTACTTATACGGCGAAACGTTTGATATCTATACCGACCACAAAAGCCTTAAGTATCTGTTCACCCAGAAGGATTTGAATATGCGACAGCGCAGATGGATGGAGTTCTTGAAAGATTACGATTGTTTCATCCAATATCACCCTCGGAAAGCCAATGTTGTGGCAGATGCTTTAAGCAGGAAATCTTTAGCTCAGTTGACACATCTTATTACCTGAGTACAACGGTGGCATCTACTTGAGGACCTGGCCTTGTGCGATACATTGATTGATGTCAGAGGTACAGGGGCATTGATGGCTATGATTGTGATACGGCCCACGTTGTTTGATAACGTGCGTAAGCTCCAGATGATTGACGATGAGCTTATGCCCATTAGAAAGGATGTGATCAACGGGATCAGGCCTGATTTTTCCATCAAAGATGATGGCACTTTACTGTTTCGAGATCAGATGTGCAAACCTGATACAAAGGACTTAAAAGATACAATTTTGGAAGAAACGCATAAGTCTACGTATGCTATACATCCTGGGAGTACCAAGATGTACCAAGATCTCAAGCGAAGTTTTTGGTGGAGAGGACTGAAGAAAGATGTTGCAGATTATGTTTCTCGATGTTTGGTCTGCCAGCAGGTGAAAGTGGACCATCGGAATTCAGCGGGTTTGTTACAACCATTGCCAGTGCCAGAGTGGAAATGGGAAGTCATTTCTATGGATTTTATACTTGGATTGCCGAGCACCTTGAGAAAGAACAATGCCATTTGGGTCATTGTAGACCGACTGACGAAATCTGTACATTTTCTGCCGTATCGGACTACATATACAACCAATAAGCTTGCAGAGCTGTACATGAAGGAGATAGTTCGGTTACATGGCATACCAGTCAGCATAGTATGTGATAGAGATCCGCTATATACGTAATTTTGGAGATGATTCTAGGAAGGCATGGGTACTAAATTGGAGTTCAGCTCAGTGTTTCATCCTCAGACAGATGGGCAGACTAAGAGAGTGAACCAGACCATAGAGGATATGTTACGTGCATGTATGTTGGACTTTCATGGTTCATGGGATCAACACTTGCCTCTGATCGAGTTCGCTTACAATAACAGTTATCAGTCGAGTATTGGGATGGCGCCTTATGAAGCCTTATATGGACGTCGATGCAGATCTCCATTGAATTGGGAAGAAGTCGGCGAGAAGCTTGTTTTGGGACCTGAGATCGTGGACAGTACTACCAAGACGGTTAGGTTGATCCGCGAAAGGTTGAGGATTGCCCAAAGTCGCCAAAAGAGCTATGCCGATCTCCATCGGATGCAAGGGGAGTTTCAGGTATAACCAAATACGTTAGACGAAGCGTAAGTCCATAGTTAAGTTGATTTGCTATGGAATTAACACTTGTTTTCAGATTGGGGACAAAGTCTTTGTAAAGATATCACCAACCAAGGGCGTGATGCGCTTTGGAAAACACGAAAAACTGAGTCCCCGATATATCGGTCCATTTGAGATACTCGGACGGGTTGGCGAAGTCGCTTATTGGATTGCCTTGCCACCGCAGTTGGCAAACATGCATAACATTTTTCATGTGTCTATGCTACGACGCTACGTACGCGATCCGACTCACGTCTTGGATTTCTAACCGATTGAGCTACAAGAGGATTTGACGGTGATTGAGGAGCCGATCGCGATCTTAGATCATCGAGATCAAGTCTTGCGGACCAAGTTGATTCGACTGGTGCTAGTCAAATGGCGAAATCATTCGGATTCGGAAGCCACTTGGGAGCGCGCAATCGAAATCCGTGAACAGTATCCACATTTGTTTACCTGATGAGAAAGGTAAATTCTTAATTATTTTCGCTTAAAGATTTGTCACCATAATTATGTTGTTGTGTGTGAGCATGCATCATTTGCTCGAGAAATTCCCTTCTGTGGGTTCTGTATATGATGTACATGTACCCTTGTTTTCGAAGTGCGGACGGTTCGCTGTAAAAAGTTGACTGTGTTAAGAAACAGTGTCACAGCCAGCATTGATCGATCAATTTAGTTATTGATCGATCGATCAACAAAGTGAGGTGATCGATCAATGACAGTGAAGGATTGTACTCAAATGTTAGGCCATTGATCGATCAACATGGGTATTGATCGATCAATATGTGTATCAGCGATCGATCAACAAAGATTAGTGATCGATCAAACTTGGTAGTAAAAGGTAGGCATTGATCGATCAACATGGGTATTGATCGATCAATATATGTGTCAGTGATCGATCAACAAGGGTTAGTGATCGATCAATGCATCGATCAATCCTGGGGTTTAAGTTAAGAAGTGGGATTTCGAACGGTCATTTGCACGAAGCCATAACAGTGATCGATCAAGGGTTTTTGGATTCCGACCGTTCAACCACCTTCCCCACTCATCTCCGGCCATCTACGTCCTTCCTTCGGCTTGATTCGAGTGGACGTTGCTCCATTCACTCGGTAAAACTCTCGTTTCCCTTCATTTCAGTTCTTGTTTTCGTATTTTTGCAAAATTTTGACCATGGGCCAGTGAACGAAGAACGCTTCGCGGAAGATCCCAACGTCTCGGGCTCGTACACCTGTACCGCCCTCCGTTCCCGTTCCCCAATCATTCGTGCCACTTGTGGCATCGGTTTCGACAGTGGTACCACCTATTCCGACCCCCGTTTCGATTCCCGTCGAACGTGAAGTCCCCAAATCTTGGTGGGCTTCCAAGACCTTCTTGCCCGAGTACATTTTTACGTCCTCGTTGTACGAAGACCGACCCGAAATGGCTTGGGCCAAGGGTTATATCCAAAAGCTCGGGTTGAAACCCTTGCTAGAACCGTTTCATGACCATTATTGTCCACATCTCGTGAGACTATTTTTCCAAAACCTACGATGGGGTGATAGTCGCCATCGACTCATCACGACCATCGATGGGTTTGAGTATAAATTCAACCATTTCCATGTCGCGGCGGCACTTCAATGCCCGCCCGCTTACGTTGAGACGTGTGGCCTGGATGCCCCGAACGTTAAAGAGGTCTCTTTCGCTGACGTGGTCACTAAGATGACCCAGGGTCAGCACGGGAAGGGCCAATCCATATCTCGGGCCCAATTGTCTGATAAATTGTGGATGCTTGATACTTACATCAAGTGTGCACTTAACCCGTTTTTACACAAGTCCTCGCAGACTGGGGTAGTGCAACAGGCACTATTCTTTGCCTATGAGAACCGTTGGTTCTCTATGGCCGACTTGGTCATCGAGGGCATAACCAATGCCAATGACCTTATGTCCGAAAAGGTCAAGTCGAGGGTTAAGAAACAAATCCCCTATGCCCGCCTCATCACCAAGATGGTAGAGCAGTATGCTGCTTTACGCGAGGCATATACTTTGGCTCCTCACGAGCCACGCTTGGTCGACAACACCAAAGTCTTTCAACTGAAAGACTGGACCAAGAGTTATAATTTGTTGGTTAGACGGCTTCCTGAGGAGGAGGAGGGCGCAGCTGAGCCCGTTCCACCCACCGTCGCCGAGGGTTCGGCCCCTACCGAGCCTGCACCTGGAGAGGGGGAGGCCCCACGAGATCCACTACCTCCACCTGAGGTGTCTACACGACCGGCCCCCACTACACCTCGTCGACCGATCCGTCACACCACTACCCATCCTCCACCACCTTCCTTAGATGACGTCGCCGCGATGCTTCGAGAGCTAGTGGAGGGCAACCGACGTATACACGAGAGGTTGGATGGCATGGAGGCGTTCCAGCGACAGATTCATCGTCGTCTGGATTACCACAAGGGCATGCATGAGCTGGTCATGCAGCATTTATTTGCGACGACGTCCACGCCGATGATCGCCCACGCTCGTCAGCATGTGGTGGATCCTCGTGATTACCGCACACCACCGCCTCGTCCTAGCAGACCTACGCCTAACGAGGCCGGCCCATCTGACGTCCCGGAAGGTATTACTATACTCTAATGTGTTGTTTTTTAAATTATTATACCGATATATATATATTCTGTATCATGCTTCCCATTTAAATTCGATCTGTATATCTATGTCTTGATGATTGTTTACTCTACTCGCCTGCTCCTTTACTATTTTGTTATGCCTGTTATAATTAGGACATATCACCCCTTTATATCACACCACCTCTTAGACATTTTTGAGGACGAAAATTCCTAAGGGGGGGATAATGTAATAGCCCGAAAATTATGAACAAGAACCTGACTGTTTCAATATGCGTGCCCAGCACGGGAATCGAGACAGATTTAAAAAAAAAACTTTGAAATTATATTATTAAAAATAATATTAGCCTGTAATTAGGTGAATTCACGGATGAATTCTCACTTAAATCCGAGTCACGTAAGACGTCGAGACGGCATGCTACGCCACATCGACCGTGTTCGTGCTTCACACCGAAGTATAAATTAGAGAAAACTGAAATATCAAGGATATTTCAGTTGGTAGCTTATAAGGGAAGGAAGAGACCTAGAGAGATCTCCTTTCTTCTTCCTCTGGTTCTTGAGCAAAAACTTTGGAGCTAGGTTTGGTTTGGGCGAGTTCTTCGTGAAAAGCAAGGTTAGCAATACCCAGGATCGTGAGTTGACTAAGTTAGGGTATGTAGAGTTCAATGACACGAGCTTAAGTATGGTCTAAGTATGCGTGAGGTCTCTGCGTACTGAACCAGAGCTAATTGTCTGCTCGTCGGAGTCGAATCGGTGATGAACTACGAGAGCTGGATCCAAAACCCTCGTTCGGATCGATTTGCCGAAACCCCGAAAGGGCCCAACTAAAGGTAAGGCTTGTGTGTTTAAATTAGACAAATGAGAGCCCCTTATGGGTGTGTTGTGTGTGTATTAATGGTTGTAAGAAACCATTAATGAAAATGGGTTTCAAATAGGGTTGTAGATGACCTCCATTAATGACAGGAGTTCTGTCATTATTGATCGATCAATGAAGGTATTGATCGATCAATGACTGGTGGTGATCGATCAATGAAGTCATTGATCGATCAATCTATACAGGATAGAAAAGTGAACAGAACCTTGAGAATTTTGGAAGTTCAGTGCTCGAAGAGCATTGATCGATCAATTTAGGGATTGATCGATCAACAAGGGTATTGATCGATCAATGATGAGTAGTGATCGATCAATAGAGGCTATTGATCGATCAATTGACTCTGTTCCTAGTTGAGAGCTAAGAGGGTATTGATCGATCAATGGGGTTATTGATCGATCAACAAGAGGGATTGATCGATCAATAAGCGTGGTGATCGATCAATCACCCCTGTTTTCTGCATGTGTTAGTTTTGTGAGTGAAACCTCACTGGACATTATGCCAGCTTATATTCTGACATTCCTGACACTTAAAATACTATGTTTAGGGCCTGAGATCAGACATGACTTTCTGAAAGGCTTTGGATTTGCTTAGAAAGAAGTGTGACCTAAGGTAGGGGAAAACCAACTTAAACTGTTTTGAGTATGATTTCATGTTTATTTCATGTCTGCGCCCTGATTTCTGTTTTAACAAGCATGTAAGCATACCATAAATTCCTGTTATCCTTGAATTCTGTTTTCTGATTTGTATGACCGAAACCTGCTCCTGATTTATGCTATCTGATCTGTGAGGTCTATGTGTGTATGTAATTTGATGATTTAACCAGATGATCCCCACCGACCCGGCAGTATATCCGATGCCTGGCACACTTGTGCATCTGCTTGTAATCCCTCGGCACAATTGCACTCTATAGATGAGGCATTGTTGTAATTTAAAATTGTTCATGTGAACGACGATTGGTTGGAGTTTCCTATCGAAATATTCCTGTTTACTCCGTGCTATATAGTCACGGGAGTTTCTTAAGTTGAACATACACAATTTAAGTTCTCTGATCATATACTTGCATAACATCTGATTTCTTGTTCTAAAAGCTCAGTATTTGATTTGATTTGTCATGATTGTACGTTCTGATTTGATTTCTGTTTTGAGATAGCATGATCTGCATATTCAATTCATTTTAGTTGGAATTCTTCTATTGAGCTAGGATGTAGCTCACCCTATTTTCTAAATCACTTTTAGGTTCTGAGGCTGTAGTTCGACCGAGAGCGACCTGCATTACTAGCGACCCGGGAGGTCGAGGCCGAGGACGAGGAGATGAACATCTAGGCATTTGAGTTCTATCCAGCCTTTGAGTCTCGAGTCTCATATTTGCATTTTGGATATTCCGGATTATTTTGTGTGGCTGGTGGCCACTGTTTATATGTATATATATATATATATATATATATATATATATATATATATATATATATATATATATTGTAAGTTAGTAATTTTATACATTCTATTGGAACCACTATCGGGAACCATTGTTTGGGTGATGGATGTCCATCACCAATGATTCTTCTTGGTTCCTTTTTGTGGATGTATATTCTTTTTGTTATATATAGATGCACGATTTGTTATTGTTCTTTTATATTAAATGTTTTATGTGATGACTCGACCTACCACTGCTGGATAGTGTCTGCTTGGTTTCCACTATACGAGCAGACACTTTATGATTTGTCTCGGGGATCATCTAGAGTATGATCCTGATGGCACGAATTTTCGGGTGTGGAAATCCAGGCTGTCCCACAAAAGGTGGTACCTTAATGTTTTCACTGAAGAACTTAGCCCCATTTTCATGTACCAGACATAAAAATGTCATTAGATCAGTATTCAAAACACTACAAGTTCAAGACCACTTCATTTTACTAAGAATTTAAGCAAGATCTAGCCAAAATACCAACAGAGAAGATACAGATGCAAGGGTAGCTAGAATGGTAATTAAGCATCAATAACACAAAATCATATATAGATACGTGAACATCAATAAATAAGTGATAGAACACAACTTGTCTTAGAAATAAAAAATTTACCTCAATTGCAGAATCTGAATAGCAAAGATCCCTATTCTGTAGTAAAACAAAATCAATTCACTACTTTATTAAAGTCTGCTAGGAAAATTAATTGAATAGCTCACGTAAAAAGCAATCTGTTCCAAAAGGACCCATCTCTCAAATCATAAAAACAATACTTTGTCAAGAATGAGTTGACAATCTGCATATTGTTTGGCATACTTAACTGCAAATAACAATGCTGCCAAATTAAATTTTGGGTGAACGACAAAAGATTTGATTCATGGCAGAGGATAAGCAGCTTCTCCATCTTGCACAGATAATATTTGATGGATGTCGATTGATTCAATTGTTGCAAAACCAAATGGAGCAAGCATCAATAATTGTTTTCTTCTCCATGATATTACCCTACAAGTTTAGAATCTGTATTACAACTATGAATATCAATTAATAGATACTCTGCAGAAGTAGTTTGAACCAGAATTCTGATCCTGGAAACTGAAGGAATAAAAAATTAGAATAGAAGCTTATAGAATACAACAACAAACAAGATCTCATATATTTACAAGAACTCAAGGTTGAAAAAGACGAGTCTATCCAGGATCTAATAAGGAAAAAAACTCAGAAGAGCCTATCTACCACATCGATCATTTTTTTCAAATATGTGATCTATATATTCTTAATAAAAGTATATAAAAACATATACACAATCCTTTTTAAAAATAAAGAGGACACGAACGTAGTTCCCTCAAAAAACGAGTACACAATGGCATAAGCCTCTGACCCAAGACTCCTCATCCTTTTAGTGGTTCTTTCAAGATTCAATCTATCACATAAATTAAGCAGGCAGCCCTATCATTCCCCTGCCTATGGATATGGGAGCAATGGAGCTAGTCACACTCAATCAATATTTGATCTATTTCCTTAAATCTAGGGCTTAACAGTGGAGCTGACACTCAATCAATATCTTATATATTTCCATAAATCTAGAAGTGAAACGCTAACGAAATGGCTCTATGAGAAGTCCAAGAGCCCACCAAAGCAGAGTCTAGGGAATGAACTCAAGAAAGTAAAGAGAGACCAATCCATAAAGCATGAACCTCTAATTTGATCACCTTGGCCAGCGAAAGAAAGTATCTCAGTCCCCGAGCTGTTGTGATATAAGCAACCGTAATGTGCCATGTCAGGGTTGCTTTTGTTGCATCCATTGAAGTTCAATTTGACCCACTCCCACCAAGCGCATCAACATATCCCTTGGCCTAGCAATGGGGGGATTCATTGTTAACAAGCTGCCATCCAACCTTCATCAAATCATAAGGCGAAAAACCAAAAGTCGTTTAGTAAGCATGCTCTTTCAAATGCCTCGAAAAATATTTTACGCTGCAAGCAAAACAACAAAGTTCTTTAGTCCAAGGACCTAAAATAAACCAAAGTGCATCAACTTCAGTTGGGTGGCTGCAGAAACATGTAAGCATTGAACCGATGTTCCCACGCACAAGTTGGTCTCCCATTAGGATCCTCCCAAGCAGAGCAATCCAAACAAAGCATTGGGCTCTATGTGAGGGACCGGGATTCCATACCCCTCCCTTATCTCAGGGCTAGAGTGGAGCTCAATAGATGCAGATCATGAACGAACGGTGAATTCGCCACATGGATTTAACAACCAAATAACCTCGTCTAGGGCAGGATAAATTTGAGATTCCAGGTATTTTTCTTGAAAAGTTATCGCTACAGCAGCGTAAAACTTAATTTTTGTTAATTGAGATACATAGGATCCTGGTTCCGTCCACCAATGGAGGTCGTTGAACGTCCCCCGAGGTCCACGTGGAGCTGCACTTAGCACCCAAAACAGTGGTTTGGTGCCATGCGGAGCACGGGTACATTGTTTAGCTTAATATAAAAAATGAAATAAAAAGAAGTATAATCAATTGATAACTATTAATTTGTGTGTTTTTAATATAAAACCTAAATACTTAACCAAAGTAGGATCATGATTAGCTATAAAGATGGGTCAAGCAGATGTAAATTGTTTTCTTATACAACCACTTGCTCTTTGATTTATTACCTTAATAAAGAACTCCTTTTCAGGTGTCACATACTTTAGCTAACAACTAGAGCTAAAAATTGGAACCATTTTCTGAAATATGAATACAGGGAAGCCTATATGCACCTGAAGTTTGAAGGATCAAATACAAACCATAAAGAAAATATATATAAACGCAAAAGGTCAATCAAATTAAAGAAGTACTAATTTAATCATAACAACGAAGAATCTTTACATACCACGTCGACAAGGAGTTCATTGGAGAAGCTTTTGAGAAGTGAACGACATCGATTGATTGGCATTCCAACAACATTTGTTCTTTATTCAATACACCTGAGAAATTGGTTACCAATTTAAACAAAATCATCAATGGAATAAAAACCAATGAAAACAACATTTGTTCATAGACCAGTTCACTTTATTTATTTATTTATTTGCTTCATCTGGTTAGCATTTAATCCGAGTTTTTCTACAATGAGCCAATCGCTCATTGCGGACTCATCTTAGACAATGAGCTGATGTCTTGTCAGCTGTACAGTCACAAATTTCCATGCTCGTGTGCTCTTAAAGTCTGTAAATATATTCCAGCCCTACTCATTGTACAGCGGGCAAAACATATCGAAGCCATCTGATTTAAAAGCTATGATGTAAACATCTTTGGTGCCAAATATTAGCACGGAACACAATTTCTATCATCTGTATCAACACAAGCAACCATTGAATCAGGCATAATCATCAATATTTAATATTCTGATTTGAATTACCCCTAGCAGACGAGGTTCGTTAGACCCGAGCTTGAATTTGAAGTGAGTGAACCAGAAAACTTGGTAACCCTCTCGAGATCCAAATTTGAATCTTGGATTAACAATCTAGGATTCCTAGGACATTAGAGGTTTGAGACTGAGATGTCTCATGCCTTTGATGATGTAGAAGAAAGACTTATAATTCTATTCACTTCACACTCCAAATCTGTTTCTGCAGTATGTATAACTAGTCATAACCATGGTTTGGAATGGGGTTCAGCCTAACAGTCTTCCATTGAATAACTTTTATTCATACGAATGGCTAAACTGATTTCCACCATCAGTTCTGACTACCTAATGCAAGACATAAATCCTAGACTTTATTTTTAGGAACCACATATTACAAAATTTTATAAGGTTGCTGATAAAATTGAATCACATAAACACCAATCAAGCAAGAGAAAAAGCCTAATTATCAGACTTCCTAATTGAAAAATGTGAGCAAATGTAGTTGACGAGTAGAACATCAGGAGCCATTTCAAAGTTTTTCTACTTAAAAACCTTAAATTTATCTTACGCATACTGATTTCCACCATCAAACTAGAACAAGCGTCACCCTAAACTCAGATGGGTGTCCACCAGCCTGCTGAAGTGGCACCCATCCAAGCCCACCGACTTGCTGAGGTGGCACCACAAAGCGTGGATAAGATCCACCACGACCCTAATAGCTCTCACCTCCAGCTCTAGAACTCCCGGATTCCTGGAATTGAGAGCTCTCACCTCCAGCTCCAGGAACATCAGTTCTCCTTTTTCTCACCATAATGACGCCTGCACAATAACCAATACAGGGTTTCAAAAACACCAAAACAGAAGTCAGATTCCTGGAAGTAAGGACACTCAAAATTGGCAAGAACAGAAATCAAATTCCTAAAATGGGAATTACTAGCTAAAATTTAGGTTACCTAGTTTTTAATATTAAAAAAAAAAAACCCATGAATTCAGAAGCTTATTATAAATAATTAAAAAAAAAAAAAAAAAAAAAACTCGTTTCCAATACTACCCAAGTGATAATCTTAATGTCCAAATTTACAAACAAAGACACTGAAAAAGGCAAAATCTTTACAGTGCAAAACCCCAATAGAAACCCAATCATGAACACCCTATCTTTTAAGACCCAGAATTACAATTAAGGCTCTAAATTCAGAAATGAAAAACCCGATCATGATACCAATTTTGTTACCTTGATGGGGGAGAGAGAGAGAGAGAGAGAGCTTACCGTTGGATATTAGTATATGACACCATGAGGAAGATAATACGCGATTTGACTCCAAAAACGCCTAACTGTCCTTCGTATCACCCGATTCTGCCATTTAAAGAACTGATCTAGGTCAAAATTGGGTGAAAATTTGAAGAGATTTGGTAATGTTAGGTCTTTGGAATTACAGAGAAGTGGAGATTTCGAGTTTGATGTTGAAAAGAGGTGGTGGTTATGAATTTTATATAGAAATTGGTTGGCAATCACAGATTTCTGCGAGAGGGGAATCGAGAGAGGGAGTTTAGCGAGAGAAATCGTAGAGTCCTACTGGTTAGGTCGAGTGAATAAATACAGTATATATAATTATGCCCTACGCCAACGACTGCACATAAGCGCCGTCGGCGTAGGATATATCTACACCGACAGTTGCACATTTCACCCGTTCGCGTAGGCTCTTTTTTTTGGTAGTGGAACCATCCATATTTACTCCAACGATGAAGCAAAGTGGGTAGACTAGGCTCAGAAATTACAAATTCCCGGGCCTGCAAAATTGATTTTCTATTTAAAGACCCACCGGTACTCAGCTCAGTGGCCTAAATGGGCTGGCTTTAAGAGTGTGCTGTTAAAGGTTCAACAAAAATAAGAGAGATAAAATAAGGGAAAGTAAAAGATTTATTGAAGTGAAATTCTCGGGTTATTTTAGTAATTTTTTTTCCTGAGATTTCAGTCTTAGCAAACAAGAGCTCATGGCACTTAAAAAAGTTTGGTTGTATCAGGTCAATGTGATAAATGAGTGTGCTATATCCCACTACAAATCTAAGGGCTTTTACGGACGGCCTGAAACTGCTGGTAAAATGTAAGTACCTACCTAAAACATTTGCTAGCGACCAAACTGCTGAGAATGTAGGCGTCACAGATTCCATCACTAGCGCTTTTGGCAACAGTTCTTAACTACTGGGAATTCTTACCATACCCCAGTGTTAAAGCCTCCGGGAATATGTTGTAAAACCTCAGGCCTTGCCAGATAAAATTTTCTCATGGCAGTTCAGAACCGCTGGCTAATAATTAAAACTTCCCCTATGGTTTCGAACCATCGACAAAGTACTCTTTATATATATAAAAAATTCAATATAAATTTCTCTTGTCAGCAGTTCTGAATCGCTGCATAAGTATTTTTTTGAAAAAAACTCAAAATCTTCCCCATATAATCCTTTAGGTTTTATTTTTTATTTTTAGGCCTGATTTAAACCTAGTTCATCGGGCCATTTTTAAACCTATAGCTTTTGTCCATTTAATCCAATAGCTGCATTCAAAATCCAGTTAATTTTGCATGGATAGAAAATTTGCTATTCAGCATATTGCATTTTGAAAAAAGAAATAAAAGCCTATAGAATTTTTTTTTATAGGATAATCAAATCCTATAGCTTTCTTTTTTAAAAACCTCAAGTAGTTATCTCCATACAATGAAGAATCTAAAAATTGGATGGAGCAAATATCAATAACAAGATGAATGTATAGCTTAAATCAAAGTGTAAAACAGAGGTCAAGCTATAATTGTTATGATAATTAGTCACTCATATCAGATCACCTAGAGCAATAAAGTCAATTAACCAAGACAACAACAAAAAAGAAACGTGTCAAAGTAAATCCCAAACCATTAAGGTATACCTGGCGACTCTCATGATTTCCTCTAAGAATGGTAATTCACTAAGGATAACGCACCTTCAAGGCCACAAGAAGCTGAATAAAATGAACCAGTCAGTATATTCAACAAAAAACTTCCACCATTAGTAGTCTCAGCATAAGACTTGATCACATAAACCTCCGTCTACACGAAAGGTTAAAAGGTAACATCACATTTTTTAATAAGGAACATGTAGAAGCTTACATTCAGAGAAAGAAACCAATCAACATAGCAAGTGTATGTCCAATGCCAAGAAAAATCAAAGGCTTCAGCATGAGATACAAATTAATTAAAACAACCATCACGCAAGTCATGAACCTACGATAACACATGAGTCACCAAGACTTAAACTTACTCGACTATAAACCCACTAGTCCTCAAACTGCTTCATCAGCAATCTCGCAGGTAAGCATCTCAATTGTTTGAATTAGACCAGCCGCATGATATGTGCTAGATCATGTGAGTTGAATTAGATTTTTTCAAGGGACCCGAACTTCCTTACGATTTTATAGCAAAGTTATGGGAAGTTTTCTCAAGCACATTACCTAAAAGACTAACACAAAAGCAACCATGTTCTGATTCAGTGAAGAAGGCTATTGATTTTATTATTTACATTTAAAACCAAATTTCTTTAAATCTTATATATGACAATTTTAAACCAAATTTTGTTTAAAAGTTTGAGAAATTTTCCTATGAAACAGATATCCTACTAAACTAATGGTACTGAAAAAATAGTAACTGTGAAGTTGTCCAGGGCTATTTGTTCCATCAATTTGGCATCCACTATAGGAATGACATTTGTCTAGGGTTGTCTCTAGCCTCTAATGGACATGACATTCATCTACTTTTCTGTTATTGGGACACCCTTAAACTTCCTCTTATATACCCACTCTTAAATTTATACTTTCATCTCAATCCACATATACATCTCAGCCAATTGTTCTCAATTTCTTGTCACTTCTTAGCCCAACACTTCAAACCATAGATTAAGGTACAACTTACTCTTGCCTTATAAAAATGTCGATTCAGGTGAAGTGATACTCGTTGAGAACACAATGCGTAACTTGTCTATCTCCAACTTTTGTGCACCCTACATCTATCCAGTTTGAGATTTCCTCGGTTAATAGCTATATATCAAATCTATCTCATTATGACACTGATCATTATCCATTTTGACCAAATTATCTCTCTCTCTTGAATACTGAACTTGTACTTTCTATTAAACCCTTAAATACTAAACCCCTTTTCTACAGTTCCAACTTATCACATAGTTTCTTTTTTGGTTGGTCAATTAACACTTCGTCAGACAACATATGCTAGTCATTAGAGCTCATAGAATGAGTGATGTGCATACTCTGTGGTGTAACCTTAACGTAATATTTTTGTTCTCCATAGAAGTGATTTAGCAATTTGAGTGGTGGAAGTATAATGCAAAAAGTGGATTTAGATGCAGCTTAGAAGTAGCTTTATTCACAATCAAACCATCCAATAAAGAGCTCCAAAATGAATTGTTGAACTGAACATGGTGAAACGGATCTGTAAATTATGTGAAAACATCATTAGTAAGACAATTAGCATGTTTGATTGTTCCAATTGTTTAGCTACATCTTGCCCAGATGTAGCCTTCCGTGCAGATGATCTGGGATGATTGATGTGCACCAGTGCCACGTATGTTGTATAGATTTACCGAACACCATCCTTTTTTAGTTTTGAGTTCATATTAGCTTCACAGGTCATGTGAACCATCTATTATATATATATATATATATATATATATATATATATATATATATATATATATATATATATATATATATATATATATATATAAATGATGAAATTAAAGTTGTACCACTGGTAACATTGGCAAAAACGTTGGTAGCAACGTGAGGGAACTGAGGAGTGGTGACTTATTGGGATTAGCGATATACTAACCTTCTTCCTTCCGCTACTTCTTTGATTCGTCGGCAACAACGTCGCTATCAAAGTTAGAAAACCTGTTGAACTAAAAAATAAAAATTATGAATCTGAGCATAATATCTGAAGAGCTATTGAAATGAAAAATCAAATTTAAAAAACTGAAATTGAGCTACATTTAGTTCTCATAGTTATGTTTTATCGATGGATTCGAAGCAATCTTAATCTGCGATCAAGTATGGCTCAATCTTAGATCAAAACCCTAATGCATCAATAGGGGAGATCAGATTATTCACAATAATAAGAGAATCAATGCATACGCGCCTTAGGTCCCTGCTGATTGAAAATTGGATCTCAAATCAGAAATTGGAGGGATTTAGGATGGAGCAAGTGGATGGGGTGAGTGAGAGGGAATTAGACCCTCAATCTGATCGAGAGCGAGAGGGATTTAGGCTTTGAACATTAACCTGATCGATTATATGAGGGTTTGAGCGAGAGCGAGAGGGATTTGAACGCCAAATTGATCGATCATATTAGGTTTGAGCACGAGCTTTGGTTGTGCGAGATATATTTAGGGTTTGAGTGAGAGATTTGAGCGAGAGTGATTGAGAGAAGATGGGTCATCGATGGGAAAATGAGAAATATATTAGGCGGTCGTGGGTTAAGCGGATCTGGGTTGGCCCAATTACATTGACAGGTTACTGGCGGTTTTTTTAACCACCTTGAATTTCTTTCGGCTAAAACATATTTTTTTGTAATGTAAGCTCAATAGAAGAAACTCATTAAATACATTGTATCTCAATCAACATGGTTTTCAAAATATTCAGAATAGATGATTTTCCAAGCAGATATTCAAAACAAAATAGATAACTGAAATTCAAATATGGTGATTAGATGCAAGTTCACATTCTATGTTTTCCAAAAATGAATTCAAAGCAGATAAGGAATTCAGATGCTCATTGTTTCTTGATTCATGTATGCAAAGTTTATCAAATTCATGACTTAAAGTCTAAACTTAATCTATCTCTCAAATTATTATATCATGAGAGCAGGGATAATATCGATGGGACTGCTACCTACCATCGTCATTCATGAACCCTTTTTCAGGAGTGCAACAAGCCCCTGCATTATGAGGGTAACTTGTGCCAGGATATTGTTTAGGAATTGAGGGATCATTCAGGTGAATTAGAAATCACATGCAGATTCTAATACATAATTCATATGCAGATTCTAATACATAATTCAAATTTCAGATTTCAGAGTTTTTAGTTCAGATTCAAATTCTTAATCATATTTAGGTTTATAGATGCAAGTTTCAAGTGTCATATGCACAGTTCAAAGGATCATATTACCAAATATCCATGTGAATTGAAATAGAATATAAGTGATTATGAGATTTTCCTACCTAAAGTCTAAAGTCGTGTGTAACGGAGGCAAAGTAAATGCCCAATCAATGATCTCCAATCCTCAATCTACATCCCATCATATGAAAATGCATTAAGGTTTGATTCCAAATACTACTGACTTTGATGCACTTAAGTGTTTTCTCAACGCTAAGGCAAAAATGGGCAAATTTGGGTTAACTTGGAACTTGACCCAACTTCCCACCCAAACTTAACTATTAAAATATTTGATTCATGAATTTGTTAATTTATAAAAGTTATAAGGCTTATTGTCCTCTTTTGAATGCTTCAAGAATCACATCAATCTGAGCTCTGAGTCAAAAGTTATGGCTAAAATACAGAGACCATGTCGGGACCCAGTTCTAACCCGCTCGAGCGGGATTCAAGGACGCTCGAGCGGGATTCAGAGCGCTCGAGCAGGATTCACATGACATTTCAAACCCGCTCGAGCGGGATTTGTCAGTGCCGTTTTGGCTTGGAAAACCATAGAGCACTCGCTCGAGCGGGAATTCCAGCATTCCCACATGCCGAAACTTGTTCTTCTTCCCCAAAATTTATCGAATTTCACTATTCATTCACACACACATACTAAACAATTAATTCAAGGAATTAATCTATAATTTAAACTATTAAAATCAAGGAAATCTAACCTTTCTTCGATCGATTTTGCGACTTATGAGGAGAGTTGTCCAACAAGGGTTTCGGAGCATATTTCTAAGGCAATTGATCTCAACGAAGCTCAAGATGACGTCGTCTACTCTCACGCATTGATCTTAACCTCTTCAAAGTGCGGAAGACGATCGTGAGACGGAGCGTTCATGAAAAAGCGGTTTGAACGATCAGAAATCACCAAAGGCGGAACTCAAGCAATGCCGGCGTCAATCCCTTTCCATCCATTTTTTTTTTATGCTTTCAATAAATCGATCCTTTGGGGATCATCTTTTGCTTGAAGGCTTCGATTTTCCATATTTCTCTCCTTATTTTTTCCTTTTTTAGGGGTAGAATGTGGGAGTTTTATCCTCTCATTGGTGAGAGTCTTCTTTTTCGAAGAGATCAACTCTACGAAGGCCTTTTTACAATCAATATTTTTTTCTGATACGGTATTGATGGCTTCGTTTTTGCGTAAACACTTGCTCTATTTCTATGCCATGAGGCATCGTTGTAAAGCTTCAATTGAAGCTTTGTGTGAAGCATTTGGTCGGTGTTTGCCCCTGTTTCCAATGTGTTTGGAGATTTTATGGATCGTGAGTTTGTCGATGGTGGTGACATCTCTTCGGATGGATCTTCGGTGTAGGTTACTGGCGGATCATTGTGGTGGATTCTTGAAGTTTTACCTTACTTTCAAGGTCCCTGAATTCCGTGTTGGTGTTAGATGGGTCCTAAATGCTATTCAATATATTTTAATGTTAGTTATTGTAATTACCACTATTGTGGCCCTCTACTTTGTAACCGTTCTCCATTTCAAACGAAAAGGATAAAATTTCATCTCAAAAAAAAAAAAAAGTAAAAAAGTAATGTCGGTGTCACGTGCTTTGCGAAGTGTGCGGAGCTTGCGGCGTGATCGCGATCGCGCGGTCAAAATCTCAAGAAGGGGTTCAATGGCTGACAGGTTTCCAAGTGTTTGGGTCGGCTCTCCTCTCGGTCTCTAAACTTTCTCTTGTAACTCAAAGGAAGTGGCTTACGTGAGAAGCCACTTCAATTTAAGCAAGGGCCATTCTTCCTTGTGAAGCAAGCACACGCGACTTGTGTGTTTGGCATTTTCAATGGTTTAGTTTATATGTTAAGCTAAAACACTTTAGTGAGTTGTTACTTTCCATTCAAAAGGGAATTTGGTCCAGCGTGGAACCAATACACCCAAACCACGCACCAACCGTATTCGGTGTTATACAATCATACCATAACAGTGTATTTATCTTTGGTCAAAAGTTCAAATGATGTTACAAGAAAGATCTACACGATCTATCTAGAAAATCCGAATTGGTGTTGTGTACTATAACCGACACGTGCACCCAACTGGCCGTATGCGGGTTGGAAGAAAATTGGGGATATTACATTCTCCCCTCCTTAGGGATTTTCATCCTCGAAAATATAAGACGTACTTAAACATGTCTACAGTAACCCTTATCCTAACAAAAGTTCACAACAAAGCATACTCAAAACAGTTAGAAGTTTAAAGAGAATGGTCACAATGCGATAGGTTTTACCAACCATGATTTTCAAGGGACGGGATCCATCGTAACCTGGATGTACTTCGTGTGGCATCCCGTAACACCATAGAGGGGTTGCATCTGTACATGGACGCTTACATTCCATGTTTTACCTACTTGGGAAAGGAAGCCCCATCGTGACTCAAACTTATCACATATATCTCTTACTTTTTCTTATTAGACAAACACACACATATTCTAACAGGGTTTAATCAGAGTTTGGAAACAAATTACCTGCCTGATAACTTGCAGAATCACAAGCAACCACAAGGTTTACAAAAATCGAAGTTCAGACATGGATGCAAATTGATAATACTCAACGAAAAGAGATAACATGACATATACACGGTATCTCACACATTCTAAATATTCACACGATTTTAAACAAAATAGTGATAATTATGTCAAAAAATTTATTGTATATGTGTAATAGGTAAAGTAGAACAGCCAAGTTCTAATAATTTTTCCAATCATGTAAACTTACAATTTAAAAGAAGATTTTATTTGAATAAGAAAGTCATAAACAGTTTGAAGTACTTATATATTTCATATATTACAATCATTTACAAAGTTTAAAACATCACTCAAAAAGACTTGGAAACTGCTCGTGAATCTCAACTTCACGTTCCTAAGTGGCTTCCTCCGAAGAGTGGTTCCGCCACTTTACGAGCACCAAAGGAATTCGCTTAGTCTGTAAGATATGTTCTTTACGATCTAAGATTTGTACCGGCTCCTCGACCACTGTTAGACCATCTTGAAACTCAATGGACTGGTAGTCTAACATGTGAGTCGGGTCTCTAACATACTTTCACAACATGGACACGTGAAATACGTTGTGCATGCTAGATAGTTGCGGCAGTAAGGCTACTCAGTAAGCGACCTCGTCGACTCGGCCCAATATCTTAAAAGGCCCAACATAACGTAAACTTAGCTTCCCACTCTTGTTGAAACGCATTACACCTTTCGTAGGCGAGATTTTGACAAACACATTGTCTCCCACCTGAAACGTAAGTTATTAGTTACAAAATTACTATTTCAAATAGAATAAAGGTGATCAATGCTATAAAGCTCACCTGAAACTCAATATGGTTAGGTTTGAGGTCGGCATGTCTCTTTTGACGACCCTAAGTAACGCATAACCTCTCTCGGATTAACCGAACTGTCTCGGTCGTACTCTCCACGATCTTTGGGCCTAAAATGAGCTTCTTGCCCACTTCTTCCCAATTAAGTGGAGACCTGCACCGCTGCCCATATAATGCCTCAAAAGGTGTCATTCCGATACTAGCTTGGTAGCTATTGTTATAGGCAAACTCGATCAAAGGTAAGTGTTGGTCCCATGACCCTTGGAAATCCAACATGCAAGCACGTAGCATGTCCTCAATGATCTGGTTCACTTGCTTAGTTTACCCATCAGTCTGAGGGTGAAATGTCGAGCTAAAATTAAGCCTAGAACCCATGTTTTCCTGAAATCACTGTTAGAACTAAGACATGTATAGCGAGTCTCTATCGGATATGATACTGATTGGTATACCATGCAGCCTGACTATCTCCTTGAGGTTACCTCTACGAGTTTATTGGCAGTATACGTCATATTATATGGCAGGAAGTAAGCTAATTTACTCAACCTATCAATAATGACCCAGATGACATTGTGTTTCTTTAGAGTCTCGACATAGAATGAAGTCCATAGAAATGGTCTCTCATTTACACTTAGGTATCGATAAAGGTTGCAACAATCCTCCCAGATTTCGATGATCAACCTTGACCTGCTGACATGCCAAACATCGCGATAAGCACTCGGCGACATCTCGCCTTAAGCCTCTCCACTAGAAGCTTTTCTTCAAATTCTAATACATCTTGGTACTGTCAGGATGAATAACATGCATAGATTTGTGAGCCTCTTTCAAAATAGTGTCCCGAAGCTTAGTACTAGTTAGTACGCATACCCGGTCTCGAAACAATAAAGTTCCATCTTCTCTAATGGAGAAATCTGCTTTACTTTCCCCAATCACATCCCATCTAATAGCCATAAGCTCATCATCAGTCATCTGTAGCTTGCAGATATTCTTGAAGAGAGAACGTATCACAAGCGTAGCCATCAAAGCGCATGAACCTTTAACGTCAAACCTCGTGCTGCATAAAGTCATATCTTCAAGTAAGTGCCATATGTGCACTCTAACAATGAGGTGTAACAATTGAGTTGAAGACCTCTGGCTCAGTGCATCTGCTACAACGCTTGCCTTTCCGGGGTAATACTGGATGGCACAGCCATAATCTTTTAGGAACTCCATCCATCGCCATTGCCTCATGTTCAATTCTTTCTGCGTGAACAGATACTTGAGGCTCCTGTGATCAGTGAAGATGTCGAATGTCGCCCCATAAAGGTAATGCCACCAGATCTTCAAAGCAAAAATTACTGCAGCCAACTCAAGGCCATGCGTCGGATAATTCTTTTGATGATCTTTTAGCCGTCTAGACTCATAAGCACTGCCCCTCTCATTCTGATTAAGTACATAGCCTAATCCCCCATATGAAGCATCACTTTACACTATAAAACTGCCACTGCCTGAAGGTATGGCAAGTACTGGCATAGTAATCAATCGTTTCTTGAGCTCATAAAAACTCTGCTCACATTGCTCCGTCTAATCAAACTTAGCAATCTTTCTTGTAAACTGTGTAAGTGGACCCGAAATCTTGGAGAAACTTTCAATAAATCTCCTATAGTATCACGCCAAACCAAGGAAACTACGGACCTCTGTAACCATCTTCGGCTGCTCCCAATTCACTACTAAATCAATCTTTGTTGGATCAACTGTGATGCTAGTCTCAGAGGCAACATGGCCTAAGAAACTGACCTGCTCAAGCCAAAACTCACGCTTACTGAGTTTTGCATATAATTGGTGGTCTCTGAGTGTTTGAAGAGCCACTCGTAAATGCTGCTAATGCTCCTCTCATGTTCTCGAATAGATGAGGATATCATCTACGAAAACAACCACCGATTTATCAAGGTGTGGTTTGAATACCCGGTTTATCAAGTCCATGAGCGATGCTGGCACGTTCATTAGCCCAAAAGGCATGACCAAGAATTCGTAGTGACCATACCTCGTGCAGAAAGCAGTCTTTGGAATATCTTCCACTTTGATCTTCAATTGATGGTATCTTGACCTCAAATCAATCATTGAAAAGAACTTTGCGCCTTACAGCTGATCAAAGAGGTCATCGATCCGCAGAAGTGGATAATAATTCTTAATCGTCAATTTGTTTAGCTGGAGGTAATCGATGCAAAGCCGCATCGACCCATTCTTCTTCTTCACAAGTATTACTGGGGCTCCCCAAGGAGACACACTCGATCTGATAAAGCCTTTATCCAACAACTCTTAAAGTTGTTCTTTCAACTCTTTCAATTCCACAAACGCCATATGATGTAGAGCTTTCGACAATGGTTCGGTACCTGGCGCTAGCTCAATCGCGAACTCGATCTCCCGATCAGGTGGTAACCAAGGCAGATCCTCGGGAAAGATATTCGGATACTCACAAGCAGCTATAATGTCTATAATGTTCTTCTTCTCCTCCTTATGATCTTGCAAGTACGCAAGATATCCTCAACCCACATTCCTCATCATACGCTCTATTCGAATAGCTGAGATAAACGGTATCACACAGGATTTGAATCCACAAAATCAGAAGGATTTTCTCTTCAGAGGGCGGAAGCATTGGTGCGCGCTTTTTTTAGGTTCCTTTCGGTCCCCGAGAATCAGTGGTCCAATTCTATCCTAAGCGGACTCTGGCAATGCGGTGTTTTGAATGCTGAAAATAAGGGAGATTTTCTAAGAAGGTCCCTAATTTATTGTGATCGCCAACTGTAGATATTTAACGACGCTGGAACACGTCAATGATCACGCTTTGGAGTGGGTGTGGGTTACTTCTACACTGAATCATCGATCTGCCAACATCAGCAGTACTGGCTCTTCTTGAAGTTTAGATAGTTTAATTTTCTTATTATTGCTGTAATCTTAATTGGCTTAAGTTTCCTAGTTCTACTATGAGTCTAACTATATGAACCTATTGTGGTGAATTAATCTACTATTCTAGTATCTTAATCCTAATATAAGTCTACTTGGTTTAAATATTCTAATACTATCAGAAATTCAACTAATTAGGAATCTAATTATTTTTTAGCGTCCTATCTTTATTAATATTCTACTATGATTAGGTGTCTTAATGCTGCTGTGATTTTAAAAGGTCTCCTAATGCTACTGGAAGTTTAATTGATTCAGTATTTTAATCCTACTAGGAGTCTAATTAATTCAGTCCTCGAATTAATTCAAATGTTTTAGCCCTATTGGAAATCTAACTAATTAAGTTTCCTAATCCTACTAGAAGTCTAATTGATTTAGTATTTTAATCCTACTAGGAGTCTAATTAATTAAGTCTTTAAATTAATTCAAATGTTTTAATCTTATTGGAAATCTAATTAATTAAGTTTTCTAATCCTACTAGAAGTCTAATTAATATTAGTCTCGTAATCGTACTAGGAATGCAACTATTCTAATCCTACTAAGACTGATTAGAACAAGTATACTAATTGTAATAAATCCCTAACTAAACTAAATATCAATTCTATAAGGACTCTAATTTAAAATAAGCATGCTAGTTTTATTGAAATGAAATTAAACAAAATAAATAAAAGGAAAAAAAAGGGGTGGGTGCCTGTTATGCTAAGGAGGATTGACCTCGTTCCTGAGTACCCTCCGTAAGCTCCCTTGGGTAAATTGGGTTGCTAAGGTTAAAGTAAATTGAATTTTGAATTATAAGATAGTATTTTTTTTGGATTTTTAAAGTGAATAATTTTGATTATAATTATGAATTAAATTTTGAAACTAGAAATTAAAAACTAAACTATTAAATCAGGAATTTTAAAATCTTAAATTGAGTAATTAAGACTAAAATTTAAAATCTAAGGACCAAATTCGGGACCGAAATCAGAAAATCAGACCGTATGATTAAGGACTGGTTCTAGAAATAGAGATTAATAATAGGTCTGAAGATTGAGATTTCAGAATAAAATTGAGGTTTAGGGTTAGAGATTAGGCAGTCTGGTTAAGGACTGGTTCTAGATTCTGAGAACTGAAACCAGATATTAAAAATTATGGTCTAAAAAAAAGGGGTGCTACGGTCTAAGACTGAAAACTTAATGCTAATAGTTAAATAGAAAAAACGTAAATCTAAGAACTAAAAATTAGGATCGAAAACTAAAAGCTAAAGGAAAATTTTACCTAAGGCTGGGACTGCAGAGAGGAATCTCAAAATTTGAAGCTTGAAGGCGAGGAATCCGAAAAACAATTGCTAGATGCGTGGTCCTCTTTTTTTGGGATGAAGTAAAAAAGTCTTTTCATAGGTTTTTTTTCTAATTACGCACCCTGTGGGGTGTGCTTAATTTTCAATTACATGCCCTGTTTCAGGTGTTTAATTGAATTTTACTCCGCTTAACTAGTGCTTATTCCCTTTGAGTCGGTCACCGACTCAGTGAGCGACCGACTAACTGGCTCAGTCGGGTCTCCTAGTTCTAATCACGTTAGGACTAATTGCGCACTTACTTTGGAGTGCGCAATCTGATTAAGCTCTTCATTTAAAGTGCTTAATCGTGGAATTTTTACGGTCAAGGGTTGGGAGACTAGGTCAGGCATAGGCCAATTGCGCGCCTATGATATGGCTCTCAATCTAATCACGTGTGCCACGTGGAGTGCGTAATTGACTCTCGAGGCGGTCTAAAGTAAGGAGGTTTGGTCTGAAGAAGGACTGATTGGACGTTTGTGAGTTGGCATGCAAATGAATTGTGCGTGAGGTTTTAGGCTCGTAATTCGGGGTTGTCCGGGTCCGAGTCGGGTCTGAAATGTAAAATTATTATTTCAGTTTGCATTTTGACTATATACTATTATTTCAGTATATAATCTCCCTACGTTGGGATTTGAGCCATAGAGCTATTGTTTTAGCTTGTGTTCAATCATGTACTATTGTTTCATTGTATGGTCCCCACATTAGGGTTAGGGGGTCTAAGCCACAGAGTTATTGTTTCAGCCTGTGTTCAGCTATATACTATTATTTCAGCATATGGTTCTCACATTAGCGTTATGAAGCTTTCAGAGAAGGTGAGTCCTTTCTGAAGAGTCACGGGTGAGGTCAAAGGTTGACCGAATAGATTTATATATTTTGAGAGGGCAAAATGGGGGTGTCTACAGATGCCCCTCTTTGGCGTGCTCTTGCGAAGTAAGAACGTGTCGAAGAAGTAGACAACCCTCATTCGAGGTGTCTTCTTGTTTCTCTTGGCAAATTACAAATGTGAACTGGGAATACTGACATGATATGTTTGGCTTTCTTATCTATCAGTGCAAGCTAAAATAGAGCATTCGGGGACCTAGTGGTACTTGTCGAAAGGTGTATTCTATGCTGTGGATGCAAGTGATCCCGCATACCGCAACCCGCTATCATAGACAATCGACAGGGGAAGTCACTGTACCCTAATCTGCGGGTGGCATCCCATTGCGTGGCGTGACCTACTATGAGTGACAGTCAAGCGGAAAGGAGAATTACCATATCCTAATATGTGGGTGCAAGGAGCATCCCACTGCATGTCGCCACCTACTGAAAGGGGCAATCAAATAGAGGGATATGATGCAGTCGAGGTACTGGAGGGTGTCATAAATATCCATAAATAAGGTCCAGAGACCTATAATAAAATTATATAATGTCGAAGGCTTTCGCAAGTCATGTCAGATCGGGCATGCCATTGCTCACACCAATGCGCGTCAGGCGTTTCTTTTCCAATAGGCATTTGTAAGTTCTTAGATTGAATATACTCATTACTCGATTTCCTAAGGTGAATGACTAGTTTGGATAAGTGGTGAGTGAGATGAGTTTTGGTAGGTAAGAGGTCTCTTTGTTTATTATTATTTTGGTTTTCCTTTTTCTGTTTTATTTTTGGAAGTCAGGGATTTTGAAAATTTAGGAATTTTAACTTAAGATCAATTCAGTGGTAAATCTTCAGAAAATGTGGCTTTCGAAATGTTGTTGAGCAGATCCACCGGTACGGGATTGGTGGACCCGATTGTTTATGTGATTGTCAAGATGACACTTGGCATGCCGGATACTTCATCTAACCTTCTCGATAAATACTGATAATTGTCTCTTATGGGAGGACTACAACGATTCGCGAGTCGAGAGAGATGAGTTTTGAAAACATTTGAATTAATCATAGCTAACTGTATATTTTAGAAACAATATCGAGTAAAAGAAAGGGTGATACTTACCTGTGTAGCCCGCGATGGGACTGATCGATTGTCATGATGTCATGATGGGACGTTTGAAGGGTTTTCCTTCTTTTTCTTCATTTTTGTTGCAACAGGGACTTGGTGGCCATTGTCGTGATACAATGTTTTGGGGAAGTGTTGTGCAGGGACAAGGTAGTCTTTCCCATTACGGTTGCATACTGGGATGACTCTCGGTGGTTTTTTCTCTTCCTTTCTATCATAGCGGATCATAGACGTGATGGGACATTGGGGGTCTGCGTTAAGATGCTGGGGGATCACTAGTCATAGGTCTGATAGGGGCACTTGGATCCTGGTGGGATCTTTTAGGTTTGAGATGTGATGGGACGTGGGAGGAGTCCCTCTTCTTCTGTTGAAGTCTAGTGACTGCTGTGTAGCTAGAGGTTTGAGAGGTAGGCTCTCTGCTTCCGTGATGGGACATTGGTTGAGCATAGTTAGCGATGATATTTTTAGAAGGTTTGACTCTATGCAAGGTTTCATGATGAGGATTTCGGGGGGATTGGTGTCGGGGATGTAAGACAAGATGAAGTTGTTGTATCGCAATGGGACATGTGTGATGAGATCGAGTCGTAGTTGCATCGCGAGGGGACATATTCATGGATGTGTGGTGGGGTTATGTCTGGATGTTTCAAATAGTGATGTTTGCGATGGGACGTTGATGGGATATTTGTGTGATAGGTATGCCATATTTCTTTTTTTGGCTGATCTTGGGTTATATGAGATCACGTTGTGGTTCTGCCGTGACTGGACTCGTCTTTGGCTTTGGTCATGTGCCTGAGTTTTGGAAATGTTTGATTTTGACTTTTCACGATGGGATGTGTGGTGGCATAGCTGATTTAGGTCAATGACCAGTCAAGATTCTCCCTCTCCAGTCGGATCGTGATGGGATGAGGGAAGGTGACGGTGTCACAATAAGGCATGTATGTCTTGTCGCAATGGGACCAGGGGTGCGGTCAATGTTTCCTATAAGGCTACACGATGGGACATGGGAGAAGAATCTTAACCGAGATGGGATAAAAGGTGTGAGGATACAGAGTCTGTCTAAAGCTGGGTATTGCGTGTCTGATACCGGTCGTTTAATCGAATTGCATGCCTTTTTCGAGCATGCGATTGAAAGTTTGAAGGGGTTATTTACGCGTTTGGATGCCTGCGTGTGATTGGATTACACGCTTTGTCATAAGCGTGTAATTCGAACGTCACCGGGTCACTATGCGTGCGACCTTTCATATTGTGCGTAAGTGGGTCGTGAAATAGGATTACGCAATTTATATTGGGCGCATGACCGGAGAGTCGCATCATTTGCGCGGGCGATGGTTTTATTACGCGCTCCGTTTAGGGCACTTGATTTAATTTGCGTTCATTTTCCTCTGCGCGTGACTGAGTTGCATGCCCATTTTCTGGCCCGTGATTGAGTCTGCACTCTATGTAAGCAGCAAAGTCTCCATTTCTTTTGCATCTCTCCGCCTAGTGACAAGTTTTACCTTTCCTGAATCCTTTATGTTCGAGTATTCGTGTTTCTGAGCTATTGGGTGATCTGATGACGTGATTGCGATGTTGTTTCTTCTGACATTTGTGATTTTGCTTGATCTTCGTCCTGAGGTGATGCTCGAGGATGGCATTATTCTGAGAATGGTCGGTATTGGGAAAGAGGAGGCTAACCTTCACATCGGTCTCTTTTAGAGAGCAGTGAAGGCAACATTGAGAAGGTGGCAGCGAAGGAGGTGAAGATAGCGGAAGATGTGTTACGAGTGGAGGGATGTACTCTCCAACCAATGCTCCATCTCTCCTTTTGAAGCCTCCGATTGGACGCTCTGTTCCTCGTTTTGTGTCTGATGTGATTTTTTATTTGTAATGTTTTACTCGCAAGCGCACGAATCAGATTATACATAGTGGGTGCGGAGTACGAGATCGTCCCCACAAGGACTATTTTTGAAGATCTAAAAAGGTAAGACAGTAATTCAAGAAACCTATTAAGATCTAACAGTATTCTACCAGTCTTATGATTTAAGCGGTTTGATGGGATGATAATTACTGACTACAAATTAAAACTTAATTGATAATTTAAAAATAAAGATAAAGATAAAGATCAAGATGAAGATAGTAAATCCTCCCATCTTTGGTCCGTTCTTCCCGTAATATAAATCTACGGATTAAATTATGAGATATACCATTGAAAACAAACATTTTTTATGGAAGATAAATGGTCAAAACCCTGAATAGGTTCCACGTTGCATCCCTGCAATCAGGACTTAACTTCAGAGATGTTTTCATATATAGATCTGGGAGCAAGGGCATGACTCGGCTCACATGATCTCAAGTTCAAATAAAAATCATCCCCAAAGTGGGTGAAAATTCTAAAAAGAATACCACCATAGATCTGAAATCAAGGGCATGGCTCGGCACACTTGATTTCAGATCAGGGAGTAATTAAGATAAAATTACCATTACAGATCCAAGATCCAGGGCATGGCTCGGCACACTCGATCCCGGATCATAATCGTAATTAAATCTACACGATGAAAGCAAAAAGACCATATAACAATGATTGGATAAAGTTATCGTTACAGATCTGAGATCCCGGGCATGGCTCGGCACACGCGATCCCAGTTAGTGGCGGGGATTTCATCCGTTCGTGATAACACAACGACCATAAAATAAGATCTCATATTTTAATCCTAAATTTATATTAATAGAAGTACATCCCTCGGATGAGAATCATTAGATCCTCATTCCTATGAATTTAGCCACACATATTATAATTAAATGACATAAATAAATAAGAAAGGGAAAATAACATTAATTTAATGAATTAAAAATACCTCAAACTTCAACAGAAATTACTTTGATCCAAAAGTACGATGATCTTCAGACACAAAATTAATGCAGGAATCAACTGAACAAAAATAATAAACTGAAGGAATGAATACTGAAAAATTAAAGGAACAAAACTAAAACTAAAATCAAGTAGTTTAGTAGTTTAAATAGGTTTCCTGGTCGACAAGTCGTATTAATCGACCCTAGGGTCGATGCATCTAACCAAAAAAGGCTAAAAATCTGCTTTAAAATAGTCAATTCCATGTCAGACTCTTTTTGTCCTCGATTAATCGACCAAAAGGGTTGATGCATCGACCTCCCAGAAATTCGTGAATTCCAGCCCACTTTTGCATCAGACACTACTTTAGTATTATAGCCATAACTTTCTGTCCCGAACTCGGATTGACATAATTCATATGCCGTTGGAATGCGGACAGAAAGATCTATAACTTTTGTGTTTTGACATTTTCATAATTCGGCCATTTTAAAGGTCTAAATTGAGCTGCAAGTCGCACCAAGTTCTCGATGACCCAAAGTTGCAGTGTTTTGACAATATTTTCAGAATTCTTAGGCTGTTTTCTGCACTTAGCTTATATTTACCTGAAACACTTCAAATCTAATAATTCTCATCAGATAGCTTTCATCGGACAGCTAAATATAGGTATTTAGGGGTAAAATATCATCATATTTCACTACTCATCACACCCCCAAACCTACACTTTGCTAGTCCTCGAGTAAAGCGAACTAAAGAAAATAAATGCCACTTTCGTAGGGAACACGATTGCACTTAGTGTGTGCAATAAGCCTTTAAACTCCTAGGTGATCCCTAGTGGAGGAGTTGTGTCTCCTGAGGGTTTACAGTGAAGTTACCACAAACTTCAATACATTTTTGAAACCATCGATAAAATTGAGTTTTCGAAACATGATTTTGATAACATATATATCATTCAAAACTCAAAATCATTAATCAATTCAACATGCGAATGCTCAATTTTAAATAATAATGTTATACTAATCATACTAGTATCCATTCAAATTAGTCTAATGCTCAAATCGTCAGATAGCTCATCCATTCATGCTTAAACATGAAGTGTGTGCATACCCAAACCAAAATTCATCCATCTCAGAACTAGTTCAAACGGGAATCCGTCGGATTTGTTGTTTTGACTCAGTCTTCACTTTAGGTATACTCTTGAAATAAAAAGACACCGATGATAGATAAGTTTTCGCATATATATGAGAGATCAATACAAAGCAAATAAAAAGGTCTCACATGATAAATGAAACACGATGCAATCAATGAACAAAGATAAATCTCATAAGAAGATACTCGTATATCCTAAGCATGTCATATCAAGTGTCATAAGTATCATATATCCACTCTCCACAAGGCAATTATCAATGCAAGATCAGATCATGAAGGTCTTTTTAGGGTTGTAATGGGGCTCAGGAAAGGGTAAGAAAGAATTGGAAGTTGGGATTCAAAGTTTCTGAGAAATTGGAAAGGAAACAACTTTTTGATTTTTCTATTTCTCTTCTTTTTATTTTCTAATCTCTCACTATTTTTCTCAATATTTTTCTATTTTTCTCAACTTTCTTTTTCTTTTTCTCTCCTTTTCTTGAAGCACCTCATATTTTTCATTATTTTTCATAATTTTCTTTTTCTTTTTCTCCCCTTTTTTTTTCTTTTATATTTTTTTGCCATACACTCTCAGTAAACACCACAACTCAGTATCTTTCTACTTACTCTCTTTTCGTTCATTTTCATCCCTCGTTCCTAATTTCTCAGAAATAAGAAGGGTAAAGCTGAACTTTTAGAAATTTTTTAATAGGCTCAAAGGGGTACTAAAAGGATAAATTTATATAAGGTGGGTTATTTTAAGTACAAACGAACTACAGATGGCCTTCAATCATATCCTTAAAAGATGGTAACCTTGACTATTTGTCTTGAGTAGATATACAGTACATTCTAACATAATGATATGAATTTGATTTCATGCAAAGTCACAAGCCAAAGTAAAGTGTATGAGATTATGCAAAATAATCTGTATTTAAAGAAAACTCCGAGTTTATGTATTCACTCATCAATGACAGGAAATTATCTTTAAAGCTCACCGGGTTTAGTCTCCACTAAGAACCTAAGATTTAACGTTCAAAATAGTTCATCGATTTCTAAGTCTTAGCTTGGTATAAGTGTAAAAATTTTAAGCATGAATATCAAAATTATCCATAAAATATCACATTAAGGTTCATCATTTTAGATACAAGTAATCAGAATATGACATCAATATTCTCAAAATTAAATTCACATGCATTATCAACTAAAGTTTGAAAACAATCGCCAAATATTGTGCATGACGACTTCAAAATATATATATATTTTTTATACTACTCTCGATTGATCGACTTGAAGAGGTCGATTGATCGAGAGTAGATGGTCGATCAATCGACCCTCATTGTCGATTGATCGAGAAAAAGTACAATTTTTATTTTTTTCTTTTTTTTACAGATAAAAAAAATAAGTGACGCAAAATAAATAATCATACCCCCAAACCGAAAGATGATAATGTCCTCATTGATTGAAATAAGTATTGCACCCCCAAACCTGCTGAAAAGTACCTCAAACACAAAAATCAAGTGCAGAGAATATGCGCATCAAATTGGAACATGACCAAAAATATATTGAAGGGAAGAAGGGTACACTATTTAGGGAAATAAAAACAACCTAAACTAAACTAAAAAATTAATAAATTCTAAATCCTAGACAAAACTAATCAATAAACCAACTCCGTTAATCATTGTTAGGCGGACCTATCCACCTTGGTTCACTTAAATTGATGTTCTTAGGCACAGGGAACAATTTCTCCCAAAGATCAAGGGGAAATTGATGAGACACCGCCGATGGTATGGATGGAGGCGGTGAGGCAAAAGTAGGAGATGGAGATAGGGGAGATGGTGACGGAATCACATCAATTATCTCAATATCGGTATTGATGCATGGTGTAGGAGATTTTGAACGATTTACTTTCTTTCTAGATGGTTCTCCCCAGGAAGGAATGATCATCGGATCGAGGTCGATGATTTCAACATTGCTAGGCTCAAAAGGGACCGTCCTATGAGAGCGGAGCTCCCGCCTTTTAGCAGTCTCCTTCATCTTCGAAAATCGTGATCTGGTGAGATAGAAACGTTGGGCCATGAGAAAGTTGTGCAAGATTTAATGGAGAGTGAGCCTAAGGGTGAATATGGGAAAAATTATAGAGTTGGAGTAGGAGTGGAAAGAGGTGTCCCGTAAAAAAGAAGCAATGAAAAGTGTGGCAGTACGCTTGAGGGATCTCAAAGACGGGAGAAAAGTGGAAGAAAAGAGTCCCAATAGGATTTGTTCCGAAAAGTGGGGGTCGATGCATCGACTCCAAGGGGGTCGATTAATCGACTATGGGGTCGATGCATCGGCACCCAAAATAGATTTTTTTTTTTTTGAAAACTATGGGTCGATTAATCGAGTATAACCCTCGATTAATCGACTCCAAGTTGGCAGAGAGTTGAAAATTCGGTATGTTTTTATTTCATTGTTGATGATCAGCTCCTCTAAATGCAACATGATATTTGCAAAAATATTGGCACTCCCAAACAGATTAGAAAACACACTATTTCATTGATAAGTACGATGATTACAAGGACACTGCTGATTTAACTCGTAAAATAAACAACCTAAACTAAAGAAAGAAAAATAACACAAAATGAAAAATCCTAATCCTAGACTAAACAAACTAATCATCCCCATCCTCTTCGGCCTGGCAGGCCCTAACGCACATCTCATCATAACTATCAGACCACATGCGCTGCCTGATCTGATGGAGGAAGGAACGATCATAGTAGCTTCGGCGTAAGATTGCACCATATTGCCGCTGCTGCTCCTGTAAAGAGTTAATTTGGGCTTGGAGCGAACCAAGAGACACACCCTCCTCGTGCCCTTGATCAGGTGCAGGTTGGTCATCTTGGCGCACGCGGCGGCGCTGGCGTGGTGGAGCAGGTTGGGCCGGTGCATCAGCGGGGGCATCAAGGACATTTCTCAAGAGACGCATACTGCGGTTCCATTGGGTTGCACCATAACGATAGAATGCGAGGTCCCCGATATCATCATCCCGATAGAACGAGAAACAAAGGAAATTAAGCAATTTCATAACATAATGAGGGAAGTAGATCAACGGGGCCTCACCAGTGGCAGGGTTGGTGAGATCGTCATGGCATCTTCACATGCCATCATGAAGAATCTTGTGCACGTTGATCCATGAATTTCGATGGGCACCATAAAGCGCGTAAACCCAATCACCGGTGCGCTCAGAAACGTGGCCACGGGGGCATAGATTGCTACAGACCATACTATCCCAGAACAAGAGCGGGCGCCGTTTTAATCATTGACCGTTAACTCAAAAAACATTCCCGTGTCTCGGGTTGATAACATCAACTGCCCCATTAGGGAGTATTCGAGAGATTTTGAAAGGACCACTCCAACGGGTTTTTAGTTTCCCCGGAAATAGATGAAGTCGGGAATTGTATAGTAGAACCTGTTGACCAACAACGAAAGATTTTCATAGAATAGATTGATCATGAACCCGTTTCATACGGTCCTTGTACGATTTAGCACAGTCATATGCATCAGCACGGATTTCTTCTAATTCATTTATTTATAAACTCCTTTGGGTACCAGATTTCAGGTGATCAAAATTTAATGACTTAATGGCCCAAAATGCTCGATATTCTAGTTCAACCGGGAGGTGACATCCTTTACCAAAGACCAACCGATACGGCGACATGCCAATCAGAGTTTTAAATGCAGTTCGATACGCCCATAGAGCGTTATTCAGTTTTAGCGACCAGTCTTTACGGTTCGGATGGATGCCTTTTCTAAAATACGCTTAAGTTCCCGATTAGAGACTTCAACTTGGCCACTTGTCTGAGGATGGTATGGTGTAGCAACTTTGTGTGTGACACCATATTTCTTCATTAATTGGGTGAATACTTTATTACAAAAGTGCTTTCCACCATCGCTGATTATCGCCTTTGGAATCCCAAAACGTGAAAACACTTGATCCTTCAGGAATTTGATCACTACTTTATGATCATTCGTTTTATAGGCCACAGCCTCTACCCATTTCGAGACATAATCAACACCGACAAGAATGAACGTATTTCCAAACGAATTCGGAAAAGGACCCATAAAATCGATCCCCCAAACATCAAATAATTCAACTTCTAAAATTGGATTGAGCGGCATCATGTTGCGCTTTGAGATCCGGCCCAGCATTTGACAATTGTGACAAGATTTGCAATGTTGATGACAATCTCGAAAGATCGTCGGCCAGTAAAAACCACTTTGGAAGATCTTTGCTACAGTCTTTTTAGAACTAAAGTGACCTCCACAAGCTAACTCATGACAGAATGAGATGATCCGTGGTTACTCAGATTCAGGAATACATCTTCGTATAATTTGATCAGGACAGTATTTGAATAAGTACGGATCTTCAAAAAAGTAGTGTTTCACCTGAGCTAAGAAAATGGATTTCTCATTCTTCAACCAATGGTGAGGTAATTTCTCGGTGACTAGGTAATTCACAAGATCCGCATACCAAGGTGGCCAATCAATCCTGAACAGCTGTTCATCCAGGAAGTGCTCCAAGATCGGAACAGGATCGTCAGATTTCTCAATAATTATTCGTGACAAGTGATCTGCCACCACATTTTCTGAGCCTTTCTTGTCTTTGATCTTTAAATCGAACTCTTGCAACAACAAGATCCATCTATTAAACGCGCTTTAGCATCTTTCTTTGCGAACAGATAACACAGAGCAGCGTGATCTGTAAATACCACGACTTTAGATCCTAATAAATAAGATCAAAATTTATCCAACGTAAAAACTACTGCCAAAAGTTCCTTTTCAGTGGTCGAGTAGTTCAACTGGGCATCGTTGAGAGTACGACTCGCATAGTAGATTACATGCGGTAATTTTTCTATACGTTGCCCCAGAACAGCTCCAATTGCATAATCAGAGGCGTCGCACATGATTTCGAACGGGAAGTCCCAGTTCAGAGATTGAATTATCGGGGCTTTTATCAATTCAACCTTAATGGTTTCAAAGGCTTGCAAACATTTATCATCAAAGAGGAATGGGGCATCCTTTGAAAGTAAGCTGCATAGCGGTCGCGCTATCTTACTGAAATCTTTAATAAAACACCGATAAAAACTGACGTGTCCCAGAAAAGATCTGATTTTCTTCACTATCCTCGGTGGTGGTAGATCGACAATTAAATCAACTTTAGCCTTATCGACCTTGATTCCCTGGGACGATATGATGTGTCTTAAAACAATGCCATCTTTAACCATGAAGTGACATTTTTCCTAGTTAAGAACAAGGTTCTTCTCCTGACATCGTTCAAGCACTAGTGACAAATGATTCAAACAGTCAGCAAAACTGTTTCCATGGATCGAGAAGTCGTCCATGAAGACTTCAAGGAATCGTTCGACCATATCCGAAAAAATACTCAGCATACATCTTTGGAATGTAGCCTGTGCATTACAAAGCCCGAACGGCATTCGTCGGTAGGAGAAAGTACCAAAAGGACATGTGAACGTGGTTTTCTCTTGATCCTCAGGTGCAATGACTATTTGGTTATACCCGGAATAGCCATCGAGGAACCAATAGTACTCATGCTCCGCCAATCTTTTCAACATCTGATCGATAAACGGAAGTGGAAAGTGATCTTTCCTCGTCATCAAATTTAACTTCCGATAATCAATGCACACTCTCCACCCTATTTGAATTTTTGTAGGGACTAATACGTTTTCCTCATTCTTCACCACTGTGACTCCCGATTTCTTAGGGACCACTTGTGTGTGGCTGACCCATTTACTGTCGGAGATGGGGTATATGATTCCAGCATCTAAAAGTTTTAGTAGCTCATTTCGAACCACGTCTTGCATTATAGGGTTCAGTCTCCTCTGTGGTTCCCTTGAAGGCTTAGCATTGTCTTCCAAATAGATTCGGTGTATACACACCGTCGGACTAATGCCTTTGATATCTTTTATCGACCATCCGAGGGCACTTTTGTGCTCTTTGAGTACATTCATGAGTTGGTCTTCCTAATTCGCATCCAATTTTGATAATATTATAACGGGTTGAGTTTCATTCTCCCCCAGGTAGGCATACTTGAGATTTTCCGGCAGAGGTTTAAGTTCTAAGGACACTTTCTCCTCCTCTTTCGGCTTTTCCTTGATTAATTCAATTTGAGCTCCACAATCTATTTCCTTTTCTTCTCCGAGAAGTGGTGTGGAGTCTAACATGTGATTCACTTCTTGGATCAGTTGATCCACATCAAAATTCTCTCCAAAATGCGCAAGACAAGCTGCTAAAGGATCTTCAGTTTCGGATGCACGAAATATTTCTTTTACGATTTCATCGAGTATGCATGCTTGTGCATGCTCATCATCCTCCATGGGCTGCTTGGAAATATTAAAAATGTTGAGTTCCACTGTCATATTCCCGAATGACAGATTCATGATCCCGTTTCGACAATTGATCAGCGCATTGGAGGTTGCTAGGAATGGTCTTCCTAGAATCACTGGAATGTTATTCTTCAAATTTGATGCCGGTTCAGTGTCTAGAACAACAAAATCTACAGGAAAGTAGAAAGAATCCACCTTGATGAGGACATCTTTCACAATTCTATGAGGGATCTTTACGGATCGATCAACTAACTGAAGGGTCATCGTAGTGGTCTTAAGCTCTCCCAATTCGAGCTCCTTGTACACAGAATAAGGCAACAAGTTGACACTTGCTCCTTAATCCAAAAGGGCCTGATCAATACGGTTATCGGCGATGATGATCGAGATTGTAGGACAACCTGGGTCCTTATATTTGATCGGGAGCTTTGCTTGCAACACTGAACTAACCTGCTCGGCTAAGAAATCCTTTTTCGGAATATTTGTTTTTCTTTTAATTGTGACCAATTCTTTCAAAAATTTAGCATAAGCAGGTACTTGGCGGATGGCATCTAGGAAGGGAATATTAATTTTTAATTGCTTGAAAATCTCATTTATTCCTTCCACATCATAATTTTTCCGTGGTGCCATCAATCTTTACGAGTACGGTACTTTAGGAACAAAACTCTTCTTCTGTTCACTCTTTTCTTCTGATGTTTCTTTTGCTTGCACTTTGTCATCAATTTCTTCTTTCTCTTCAGATTTCTTCTCTCCCTCAGACTTTTCCTCCTCCTCTGGCAACGCTACTTTGTTATCGACCTGCTTTCCAGATCTCAATGTTGTGATTGCCCGAATTTTTTGTTGATCATCATCTTGTGTTGAAGTTGATGTTTGTTCAACTACCATTTGGCCCTTTGGGTTAGGAACTGATTGACTCGGAAATGATCATTTTTCTCTTTCACAGAGAAAAGTGGCCAATTGTCCAATTTGGGTATCTATTTTAGAGATTGAGGATGTGTGAGAATGAATGAGTTTCATCAGGTCCTCAGTAGAAGGAGTTTGTGTATGAGTACGTTGGGTAGCATTTCCCTGTGGATTGTTAAATCCAGGTGGTGGAAATATTGGCACAAAATTTTGCTGTGGTTGGTTTTGATAACCTCCCATTGGTTGCGCAAACTAAAAATTCTGGTTCATTTGCCGTGGCTGCCCAACCTGATTTTGATTGTATTGAAATTGATTTGGGTTATTGAACCCTTGCTGCTGAAATTGCCCTTGACCATAGTTCTGCTGCGGTCCTTGGTTGAAATTTTGTTGGGGATAAAAGTTCGTCCCCTGTTTTCTGGGCTGTATTCTTTGACTATCTTGTTTCCATGAGAAATTTGGGTGATTTCTCCAGCTATTTGGGTTATTCTCATTGAAAACGTTTCCTTGATTCCGCCCATAATTATTCACAACATTTAGCTGTTCAGACGTGTCTTCATGATAATTCTGCATTGAAGGACAATCATCTGCCATATGCATTGGACTTGCACACATTGAACATGGCTTAGGTTGTGTATTTATCATACACACATTCTTCTTTAATTTCAATTCCTCCACTTGTTGAGTGAGGAAATCAATCTTAGCCATCAGATCCGGAGAATCCTTTACTACGTATAGTCCTCCCTTCTTGGTTGAACTCCCGGCTTGATCACGGGCTTTGACTGATTGTTCCCGAGTCTTTGTGAAATCCTCAGCCAACTTTTCTAGGAAAGCATAAGATTCGGTTTCCTTAAGGCTCAGGAATCCTCCGCCATTCATTGACTCCACCAGATGTTTATTTGGTTGACTCTCCATTGTAGAAACACTGGACCAATCTCCACTTTGAGTATCCATGGTGTGGGCATTTGAGTAAGAGATCCATGAATCTATCCCAAGCTTCATATAATCTCTCATCTTTCTCTTGCGTGAAATCTGTGATTTCATGTCTAAGGACATTCGTCTTCGCCATAGGGAAGAACTTTGATAGAAACGTTTTAACCATCTGATCCCAGGTGGTTATGGATCCCGATGGTAGAGAGTTTAACCAGGCTTTTGCTTTATCCTTTAGAGAAAAGAAACAATCGTAGCCTAACAGATTCTTCGCTGAAGTTTTGGTAACAGATGAGCAGACTTCGACGAAGTTTTTAATGTGCTGGTATGGGTCTTCTCTCTCCATGCCATGAAAGATTGGAAGGATTTGGATGACATTTGTACGAATTTCAAATCGGCCACCAGGTGTGGCGGGGTATACAATGCATGATGGGGTATTTGTAGTGATTGGAGAAAACAGTTCTCTCAATGTTGGTTCTTCCTCTTGTTCAAGTTGCCCATTCATGTTATCAGTCATACTGACTTCAGTGGATGATTCACTTGAAAATTTCTGCCTTGATCTAGTGTCCTTACGATTTGACCGGCAAGCACGTTCGATCTCAGAATTTAAAGGCTTTAAAGTTCTTTTTTTAGAAGACCTAGTGTGCATGCAAATGACGCACAAAGTAGAAGTTTCAGGCAGGAAAACCTCAAGAATTTTTTATTTTTTATTTTATTTTTTTAATTAAAGATTTTCTGAATCTCGATTCATCGAGTCTGAATCTCGATCAATCGAGACAGTGGTTGATTAATCGAGACAGTGGTCGATTAATCGAGTGGTCTGCTCGATTAAACGACAAAGAACAGAGGAAGTAAAATTTTATTTTTTTATTTTTTTATTTTTTTTGAAATCTCGATTGATCGAGTAGGAATCTCGATCGATCGAGACAGAGTCGATTGATCGAGTAGTAAACTCGATTAATCGACAATTTTTTTTTTTTTTAAATTAGCAGAAATACTATTTTAATCCCCGAAAATTCCTAAAATTCACTGTCTACCAAAAATTCAGATTCTCTTAATTTAATCCCTGGCAACGGCGCCAAAAACTTGATGTGATTTTTTATTTGTAATGTTTTACTCGCAAGCGCACGAATCAGATTGTATATAGTGGGTGCGGAGTAAGAGATTGTTCCCACGAGGACTATTTTTGAAGATCTAAAAAGTTAAGACAGTAATTCAAGAAACCTATCAAGATCTAACAATATTCTACCAGTCTTATGATTTAAGCGGTTTGATGGGATGATAATTACTGACTGCAAAATAAAACTTAATTGATAATTCAAAAATAAAGATAAAGATGAAGATAAAGATGAAGATATTAAATCCTCTCATCTTTGGTTCGTTCTTCCTGTAATATAAATCTACGGATTAAATTATGAGATATAACATTGAAAACAAACATCTTTTATGGAAGATAAATGGTCAAAACCCTGAATAGGTTTCACGTTGCATCCCTGCAATCAGGACTTAACTTCAGAGACAATTTTCATATATAGATCTGGGATCAAGGGCATGGCTCGGCTCACATGATCTCAGGTTCAAATAAAAATCATCCCCAAAGTGGGTGAAAATTTCAAAAAGAATACCACCATAGATCTGAAATCAAGGGCATGGCTCGACACACTTCATTTCAGATCAGGGAGTAATTAAGATAAAATTACCATTACAGATCCAAGAACCAGGGCATGGCTCGGCACACTCGATCTCGGATCATAATCATAATTAAATCCATACGATGAAAGCAAAAAGACCATATAACAATGATTGGGTAAAGTTACCGTCACAGATCTGAGATCCCGGGAATGGCTCGGCACACGCGATCCCAGTTAGTGGCGGGGATTTCATCCGTTCGTGATAACACAACGACCATAAAATAAGATCTCATATTTTAATCCTAAATTTATATTAATAGAAGTACATTCCTCGGATGGAAATCATTTGATCCCCATCCCTATGAATTTAGCCACACATATTATAATTAAATGACATAAATAAATAAGGAAGGGAAAATAACATTAATTTAATGAATTAAAAATACCTCAAACTTCAACAGAAATTACTTTGATCCGAAAGTACGATGATCTTCAGACACAAAATTAATGCAGGAATCAACTGAACAAAAATAATAAACTGAAGGAATGAATACTGAAAAATTAAAGGAACAAAGCTCTCAAAAGGGAATAATAAAAACTCTATCGCTACGTCTAACTATGAAAAAGAAAAACTAAAACTAACTCTCTAATCCTGATTCTCCTAAAAATTATTGTTCTTCTTTCTCGAGCTAGTAGTTTGCTTTAAATAGTTTCCCCGTAACATAGGTTTCCCAGTTCGACAAGTCAGGGTCGATTATTCGACCCTATAGGGTCGATGCATCGACCTTGCAAAAAGGCTAAAAATCTGCTTTAAAATAGTCAATTCCATGTCAGACTCTTTTTGTCCTCGATTAATCGACCAAAAGGGTCGATGCATTGACCTCCCAGAAATTCGTGAATTCCAGCCCACTTTTGCATCAGACACTGCTTCGGTATTTTGGCCATCACTTTCTGTCCTGAACTCAGATTGATATGATTGTTACGCCGTTAGAAAGCTGACAGAAAGATCTACACTTTTTGTGTTTTGATATTTTCATAATTCGGCTGTCTTGAAGGTCGAAATTGAGCCACAAGTCACACCAAGTTCTCGATGACCCAAAGTTTTAGTGTTTTGACATTATTTTCAGAATTCTTGGGCTGTTTTCTGCACTTGGCTTATATTTACCTGAAACACTTCAAATCTAATAATTCTCATCAGATAGCCTTCATCGGACAGCTAAATATAGGTATTTAGGGGTGAAATATCATCATATTTCACTACTCATCAGTGTCCGTTTCAGGTCTCCAATTTTTGTTTTGGGTTATATATTCAGGAGGTATGCCTCCGGTGATATTGTGTAAAAATTTATTAAGTGAATAAATGGTGTTTGGTATTTATTTTGGAATTTGGCTTGAGGGGGTATTTATTTTGATTTTGTTATGTAACCTTGAGGAATTTTGATTTTGTCATGGTAAGAGCATGAGTTCTAAGCTTAGGATTTTAAGGTTTATTTGTCTTAGTCTAATATTTAGATGACATCTAGTTAGAAACATGTGAATTTAAGTTTAATTTGTGGACATTCTAGATGGGGTTAGGTGTTTTGATCCCATTGGTTCATCTATTTTGGGAGGATTTGTATTTTGGAGGGGTAAGCGTTGTGCTTTGGTTGGTTGATCTAGGCTTGTTATGAATTATAGTTTTTTTCTAGGGGGTATGTGTTTGGTTTAGATTTAATTAGATTGAAAGAGTTTAAAATTGTGACACTTGTCACTTTGTGGTTTAGGAGGTATAGTTTTATAAATACAAGCCAAAGGCTTTGAGTTTTATTTTGAATTTTATTTCAAGCTTAGGATTAAAAGTTTGGGATATTTTTGTTTTGTTTGAGATCTAGGGCATTTTTTTTATTCATTAATTTCTTTTCTTCCTTTCTATTTTGTATCTCGCGTATTGAACCCGAAGAATTATGATTATTAAGTGAATTATTGGGAATGGATGAGATTGGGAATCCGAGGTGGTGCTAGGGTTGGTGCTATCAATCCAACTCGAAGTGTCACCCCATTAGGAGAAGAGATGGAGGAGAAAAGGAGGTAGAAAGGAAACCCAAGGATAAGGCTGGGTCAGAGTTCTCGTGACTGATTCCTATTTTTCCTTGGTAGGCTCTGTGAAATCAATGTTAGTTGCTCCTCCTTATTATGCTTTCCAAGGTAAGCTTCCATAGGTGGATCCCGCAAGTCCTGGGTGACTTTCTGTGTGCCACTCTTTCTTTTTTGTCAGCTCAGAGAGAGAAAATGTTGTTATTGTCAAAATTCATTCATGGTGTACTCCTTCTCCGGGCTTCTCCGAGATCTCTTATTTCTCAAATAAATCTGGATTCGAGCATTGCCTGAACATGTTGATTTTAAATTTCTTGCTTTAAGTTGTATATTCAGAGGGTATGCTCCCGGTGTATTTTGTAATGATTTTATCTATTTATGAAGCGATCACGTTTTTAATTTCATTTGTGGTTTCGTATATTTGGTGAATTTTTTGTTTGGTTTACTTTGTAGCTTACTTTACTTATTTTGAGTGTGATATTTTTTTTTGGTTTGGTTCAGTTTGGCTCAGTTTAGGTGTGCAAGTGATTTGCTTTGGGGATGTAGGGGGCACTTTTTTGGTTTTCGGAGTGTGTATTTTCTATGTTTGGAATGTTTCAGATTTGCCTTAGCAAGGGTGTGGTTTGGGTTATTAATTAGTGATTGAAATCTCCTAATTTTGGGCCTTGGGTCTATTGTTTTGGGAATATTATTTTGTGTTTAACCTAGGAATTACGCGCTTAACATCGGGTGCATAACTAAATTAACTGTCAGCATGAGTGCGCGTGTTTGATGGGTTCGGTGGGTCATTGCGCGTCACTGCTTCATCGTTTAACCGAATTAAACGCATTGTATGGGATGCAGGATTAGGGCGGTGCCTAGTCACTGTGTGGGTGACCTTTGGAATTTACGCACCGTATTGCCGATGCGTGATGTAATTGCGTGTCTAATACAGAGAGCATATTTGGGGCGTCGGGTTAGTTTGAGTAGGCAACGATTTGTTTACGCGCTTAAGGTTGGGCGTGTAATTGAGATTATGCACGAATCTTATGGTGCGTAATTTTATTGAGCGCGTCAATCCAAGCGCGCGATTTGACCGCTCTCTCTATATACTTCGAAATTCTTTATTCTTCTCGCGCTATCCATTTTCGTCTTCGATTCTTTGTTTCCTTATTTCCGTGTGCTCTAATTCTCGTGTTTTTGCAATATCTTGCGATCCTGCTGTTCGTTTCAGGCACTATTTCTTCCATTCTTTCTAGTTTTTTGAGCTCTTTCTTCTTGGATGGAGTCTGGGGTAGTGATCAGTTCTAAGTGACTATTTCAAAGGTCGAGCGGATGCTAGCGATAGAGATCGGTGAGTCTTTCGAGGCTTGGATCGGTGTTGTTGTCGTGGAGGAGGATGTCAAGGTGATGGTTAGAGAAGAGGTATCAGAGGGTGACCAGGTGGTGGTCAGGGAGGAGGTACTCGAGATTGATCAGGGTGCAGCTGAGGATGAGGCTGAGAGAGCTGAGGATGAGGAGCGTTAGGCTCGCATACACTTCTCGCTGGAGGATTTCTTCGCTCAAGGCCAAGTAGGTACCCGCGAGCAAGAGTTCCTTCACTTTTCTAGGCATTTAGGTCATGACATAGAATTATTAGGATCTGGACCCCTTTTAATTTATGTCGAACCTGCATTGATTATTGATTGTGTTCCCATTCATGCATCATGACTGCATTTAATGATAGGCCACATTTCTGTTTTATTATTCTTATCATATTTTGTGTGTTTGTTATGAATCGTTACTGTGTGTTTTAATAGACCTTATTTGCTTTTAGCTCTAGGCCTATTTGCCTCTCGTTGTAGGTATGTGTGTTAGTCTTATTTTATTTTGTGCATATTTTTCATTCAGTAGGAGCCCTCGCGGCTGGCTATCAGCTCGGCATCGACTGGGTCTCATACTTGGTATCGTGCCTTGCCGGAGTTTCAGCGGGCGCAGTTGGTGTCTTTCGGCTTCGGGCCTCCCCAGTTTAGTTTCAGTTTTTCTTTTGGATGGGCGTGCTTGGAAGGCATGATTTTCTTCAAGACTAATTCTGTAATATTAAAGGTTCGTTCGAGGACTTTCTTATCATAAGCCCTGGCCACTCTCCTCTGATATACCTTAGCGCGATCAGCTGCCCTTAGACGTGTTTCATCGAGTTGCTCCAGCTACACAAGTAGGGAAATTATCCTCTTGTCTAAGGATAGATCATTATCGAGTTGAATCTATAAGGATGGTACTTGTATCTCATATGGTAGGGCTGCCTCCATCCCGTAGGTAAAGGAGGTAGGGAGTTTGGCTAGTGGTCGTACGAATAGAGATCCTATAGGCCCAGAGTACTTCTGATAGTCGCTTGGGCTAATCGACTCCATTGCTTGTCTCTACTGTGTGTTTCAGAATTTGAATCAGTGTTTTATTTATAGCTTCTGCTTCTTCAATTCCTTGAGGGTAGAACGGTGATGAGTGGCCTAGATCAATGTCGAACTTCTTGCATAATTTCTTCGTCTTCTCTGCGATGAACTGTGGCCCGTTGTTGGTGACAAACATCCTAGGTACTCCAAACCTGGTGATGATATTCTGAATGACAAACCTCACGAGTGTTGAAGCGGTGATTTTGATATAAGATTCAGCTTCTGCCTATTTGGTGTAGTATTCGGTCGCCGTAAATATGAATGCGTGCTTGTGAGTGTTCCCAATTGTGTTTGTGAAAGGTTCGATGAAATCGAAGGCCCACTTCAAAAATGGCCACAGTGAGGTCATAGTGTTTAATGCAACTGATGGAGCTTTGATAAGTGCGGCGTGTTCTTGGCATTGTTTGCAGCTTTGGACGTAGAGGTGGCAGTCTTTTATCATTGTCGGCTAGAAGTAGTCTTATCTTATGATTTGATCGGCGAGTCTCTGTCTATCGGTGTGGGCACCGCAGGCATTTGCGTGCGCTGCTCAGATGATATATTATCCTTCGACGGTCGTAACGCATCGTAGCAGTACTCCTATGGTGAAGGCTTCTTTCTATAGTATTTCACCGAGTATGCAGAATCGGGCGCATCGGTTCCTTATAGTCTTCCGTTTGATCTTCGTGATATATAGAGGAACGTATTGATGCTTTAGAAAGTTCTAGATGTCGAAATACTATGGCTGTCCGTCATCAGTTGGTGATTTTTCAAACCTAAACGTAGCGACTGCGATTTCTGCGTTGAAGTGATTTTTCGGAGTGATTGCTTCATTTTGTCCCGTGCTCGTGGGGAGGACTGGTAATTCTCTCTTAACGGTCCATGCTATCTCGTGGGCAGGTACTGTTAGCTTTTCAATGAAGAAAGTCTTGGTACTTTGTCCGATGCGTATTTGCATGACTGAGGCTAACGTGGTAAGAGAGTCTGCGAGCTCATTCTCTAATTTAGGGATGTGTATGAAGGAGATTCTTTCAAATTTCTTTACCAAATATTGAGTGGTTTCTAGATATGTCATCAGCCACTTTTCCTTGGTCTTCTATTCTCCTATAACTTCTGAGATTACGAGCTTGGAATTACCGATAGTTTTCAACTGCTTAACACCTAATTGTAGTGCTGCTCATAGTCCAACTATGAAAAATTCATATTCTGTGACATTATTGGTGACAGAAAAAAGTCTAGTTGAAAAGCCTTAGGTATGACAACTCCTTCGGCGATTAACAGGACTATCCCGATGCCTTTTCCTTCATGATTTAGAGCACCGTCAAAATATAGTGTCCATGACGTCTTATCAGGCTCTTCGTTATGAATTATGAATAGGTCTTCATCAAGGAAATCTGTGTGTATGGGCTCATTGCTCGGGAGTGGGAGATCTGTGAGGTAATCAGAGATTACTTGTCCTTTGATCGACTTCTGCATGACGTAAGTGATGTCGAATTCTTACAATAGCATATGCTAACGAGCAAACTTTCTTGATATTGCGGGCTTTTCGAATACGTACTTTAGAGGGTCCATTCGGGCTAGTACCAGTATCTTATATGCTCTGAAGTAATACCATAATTTAGCTGAGGCCCATACGAATGTGAGGCAAGTTTTCTATGTTGAAGTGTATTTTCGTTCGTACTCGACCATCGTCCTACTAAGGTAGTAGATAGCCTTCTCTCTCTTGTTGTCTTCTTCATATTGTCCCAGAATTACTCCCATTGCTTTATTGTTCGCTGAGAGGTAGAGGATTAGGGGTCTTCTAGAGATTGGTTGTGATAGTATTAGCAGGTTAAGGAGGTACTTCTTGATGTTGTCAAAGGCTTACTGACACTGGTCATCTCATTTGTACTCAGTTCATCCTTTAAGTAGTCTGTAGAAAGGATCGCATCTATCTGAATGTTGGGAGATGAATCTCCTGATGAATTGCAATCTTCCTATCAGGCCTCGTAATTCTTTAAAATCAAGTAGTTTTTTGGATATGACTCCGAAGACATATTTTCTTAGGTTCATATTTAGCTGATACTTCTCAGCTCTTTGTAACACCAGACGGAGTGCTTCAACATGCCCTGCTCGCTTTTAGGACTTCACTAATATGTCATCGACGTAGACTTCTACACATTTGTACATCATGTTGTGAAATATAGCCATCATGACGTGTTGATATGTGGCTCCTACATTCTTGAGCCTGAATGACATGATGACGTAATAGTAGGTTCTCCATGGTGTGGTGAAAGAAGTCTTCTCCTGATCGGATTCTGCTAATGTAATCTAATTATACCCAGAGAAACCGTGCATAAAGGATAACATCTCGTGTCTAGCGATGTTGTCGACTAGAGTGTCAATGTGTGGAAGTGGAAAGTCATCTTTTGGGCATGCCTGGTTGAGGTTTTGGAAGTCAATGCAAACTCATACCCTATCGTCTTTCTTAGCAACCGGTACTATATTGGCGACCCATTTGGGGTAGAAGACAGATCGGATGAGTATGGCTTTGTGTAACTTGTCAACTTCCTATTTAACTTGAAGGGCTGCGTGTGGGTACATCCTTCAAGGTTTCTGCTTAACAGGCTTTGCATTGGGTTTCAAGACAAGACGATGTTTTATTAAACTTGGGTCTAGACCTAGCATATCTTTATAGGACCATACAAAAGAGTCGAGGTGTTCTTGTAGGACTTGTACGATTTGTTAACATTCCTTGGAGTTGAACGTTGCACTAATTTATAGCTTCTTGGGTTTCTCTTCAGTGCCAAAGTTGATTTCTTTTGTAGGTTCCGCAGCAGCTTGGGTTTGCTTGTTGAAACGCTTGATAACCCGTTGGAAGTCCTGTGCCTCCTCGGTGACTGGTGTTCCTTCTTCATCCTCAGTAAGCTCGTACACTGCAAAATTGCTACACTAGGGATTTGATTTTGCAAAAGATAGCCCTTCATCGACACAATTTATGACTGAGAGATCTTTGGTAAGGTGAAGGTTAAGGCAATTGATCATTTTCTCAAAGTTGCAAAGTATCTCATCTGGAATGATCACTGGTTTGTTGATTTGCCAGGATGCCTTGCGTCTTCGTGCGAGAGAGGGGATAGAAATCTTAGGAGAAAAGTCTCTTTGTTGGTCGCAAAATTGATTCAGGACGAAGGGTTCCCTTTCTTTTATGAGGTTATCTAGTTTTTTTGGATTTTTTATTTTTAAATTTTTAGGGTTTTATGCTTTTTCTATTTTTTAAATTTTCGATAGTAGATATAATACAAGTCGGTCGCCTCAAGAGGCATCGGGAGAGTTGCTTCCTTTAACTGAGGGAGCGAGATGGCTGCCAGAGCCGTTTGGGCAATTCTTCGAGAAATGTGGCCTTGTTATGAATTTAGCATTTTTTTTAGAGTCCTCACCTGATAGGATCTTTTGAATAAATGATGCCGGTGAAAGCGACACTGACATTCGGATTTCCTCTATCAAATTGATTGCCTTATCTTCGAAGAAGCTCTGGAGATCGTAATTGGAAGAACTATCATCTTTTGAGTTATAATGCAATTGCTCTTCCTTGTCAAGGGTGACCTCCTTGGCGATCCTCAGGGGTAGTGAACTCTCTCCCTTGAACTTCATAGTATGTTAGGATGAATACGCATGTTCGACAGCGAGGCTGGTAATGGTAAAAAATGTAGGGAGATTTCTAAGGGCATTCCCATCCTTCTGAGCCAGAGTCAGGGCTGGTATCAAACTCGTCTTCTTAATCTAACAATGCCTGAAGTCCTTGGTTGGCATATTCTACTAACTCGAGTGCAGGGAGGTCTATCAAGTAGTCCTTGTCATCGCTCGGAGGGGGTTGCCATTCTTCCTCGAGAGATTTCTAGAATATTTGGAGTTGTGGTATGTCTGGGATGGAGGAGTATCTAGTTCGAGTTCTTCCTTGAACTCAATAAGAGCGATGTGATCATTCTCCATGGTGGTGGTTTGCCAAATTTCTCGTAAGAGAGCCCTTTCGCACTATATCAAGATGGACGCGCACAAGTTATAGTACGACGTTTCTAGATAAGGGCACTGCCAGTGATGGAGCATAGGTCGATAATCGAATTCGCCATCAGAATTCAGATTGTGTTCTAGGAGATATTAACTTCTTCAAGCAATTTCAGATGTTCTGCCCTTAGAAGGTCTTCTAGTTCTACCATGGTGAGGTTTCTCCAATAGTCTTCTTCTTCGCTTAACATCGAGAGCCAGCCATCCTTTGTTGACTCCTGTTGCTCTTCATCTTCTAGGGTCGCGATATGGAAGTCCTCTTCATTGGTCGAATCCCAGTCGTCAATGTGTGGCCCAGGTTTGGGAGGTTCTTCTTTCACGGATTCCTTAGTATCGAATAATGGCCCGACTCCCTCAAGTGGTTTGTCGACATTTTCATTTAGATTCGTTAAATCATTGAATGTTTTAACCATTCGTTCGATTTTTGCCTCTTAAGATTTAGTGAAGGACACTTCTTTCTGCCTTGGTATATCTACTTCCTCAGTGGTCCCGTAGACGAAGTGGTCATATAGAGACCATTTGAGTGAGGTAGGGAACAAGTCGGCTTGTGAGCTGTCCGATTGGTAACCTAACCCTATATTTTTCCGTATTTTCCTTGGGACAACAAGCCCTACACGACCTTGCTTGTTTTTACTGAGTCCGGCGTGGGGGATGCACCCGAGCTGATACATAAGGTCCCAACCTTTTGTCGCGGTTGGATTGATGTCGTAGAGTTTGGCGAGGTCTGGCCCAACCTCCCTCCTCGTTAATTTTTATTGACATGTTGGGGGAGAACTAGGAGGGGTAGGGGGACGGACTTCTACAACGGTTGCCTCATCAGGGATTCGGGTCTTCTGAATATGACCCGTGTTCAATACGGAATCAGGGGCTATTGGAATACTCACCGTGTAATCAGTGTCCATCTCCTGGAGGAGTGCATCAACGTATATACGAACAATGGAGTCCTTGTACAAAAATTTGACGCATTAGTATTATGTGGATGCGACGGCCTTCATTGATGCTAATTATTTTTTTCCTAAGATAAGATTGTAGGTACTAGAGGAATCAGAAACATGTAAAGTAACGTCTTTTATTACAGGTCTGAGGCGAACCTGAAGTTTGATAGTTCCTTTGACGAAATAATGCGAGCCGTCATAAGCTATAAGAGAGTGCTAAGAGCCTGACATCCTGCTCTGTATACTCGAGCGTCTTTAACATTATGATAGGGAAAATATTAAATCCTGCTCCTATATTGACCAACGCTTGGGGTACGAAGAATCCTCTAATTATGACCGTAAGGTATATGAGAGAGTTAAACTTTCACGGAGTGACTCTTTAGGCATGTCTGTGTCCGTGAAAGTGAGTATCAGAAGTTGCGCCATGACCAAGGCGATTTGATGTAGCTCATCTAATGTTATGTCCTCATCCATCTGCGTGTCTTCAAGTGTTCTTATCTGCAGTCAATGATAGTCAGGTGACTTCATGATGAGTTCTAGTATTGATATCTGGGCCGAGATCTTTTAGAGATGCCACAGGAGGTCATATTCTTGTCCTAGCTTGAGTGTAATTTCTTTGCCTGGCCGATGAGACTTGGGGGTGGGTGCTTGGAGTGGTTGAGGTGCGGGGGTTGGTGGAGGGATAATGTGAGGTGGGGGAGGCAAGTTAACTTCTTTTCCTCTCACGTTCCCCTCTGGTGGTTTTGGGTTCGTGGACTCCTTATTTCGAGGAAAAGGTAGAGGTAGATAATTGGTTCCTGACTTAAGGATAGGGCAAGTCGATTGTTGGCCGAGCCTAGTGTTGCTCGATGTTCATGTATCTGTGAAATGAGTGAAATTCGAAGACAGAGCCCGTACTTGCACTGTGCCGCTCCAAGGTGAGGGGTACTGTGTATAATCTTCTTCTTCTAGGAAAGCAAAGACCAATGTCTCGCACGTGTTAGGATGTTCTTCTTGTTCACTCTCTTCTGCGTTTAGCAAACACTCAGTCCTTGTCTCGTCTTCTTAGCTTGGAGTCTTTTGGGTGACACTGTCTATCCATGCGGCGATTTGGGCTACAGTTTGAAGAACATGATCTTCATACTCGGGTTTTGAATCGGACGAAAGAAGCGACCATAGTGTTGGTTAGGGATTTGGAGGGGTTGAAGGTTTTGGTGGGCGATTATGGAGGAATGGTCTTCGGACCCTAAAGGAGTGGACTCGTATCTGATTGAATTTTGGGTAAGGAGGTGGGTTCGACGGGGGTGATTAAGGCCGAGGGGTGCGGGGATGGAGGAGCTCCCACAGGGGTGGCAAAAGTGTTTGGAAGGTTGGAGGTGAGTGATTAAGGTGGAGGGCTAGAAAGAGGATTGATCGAGGAGATTCACAGTGGTAACCTGGGCTGGTTTTCCTTGGTTGTGGTTGGGCATGGGATTATTAATGATTCCTAAGTTATGTTGGGATTGACTATTATTAGGGTTAGAATTCCTGAGTGCTTCTCAGTAAATTTAGTTCTGATCATTCATGTCATAAATTACATCCCAGAGGACCAAGCAGTCTTCCAGATTGTGTCCTGCATACCGATGAAATACACAGAACTTGCTGTAGTCTAGATTTGTCGGCCATGATCGAGGTCTTTCCTGTAGGAATCAGAGGAGATTCTGAGTGTTAAGGAGACAGAAGATGTTGGGAATTATATCAGGTAAAGGGGGATAGTGTTCCCGTTTCGGCTGATAGGGTCCTCTAGTTTGGTTGAAATTTTGTTGGGGGGTATGTTATTGTAGCTTTGCGTGTGAGTCGGCCGATTTTGTGTTGTACTCTGGTTCTAGTAAGCGTTGTGGTATTGGCTCTTGTTCTGGTATTGGCCCTGATTCTGGTTCTGGCCTTGATTTTGGTTTGCATATCTTTGTTGATTAGTGCCTTGGTTTTGGTTCGCGTACCGCTGCTGATTTTGATTCTACCCGAAATTTCTCGACTGGAAATTTTCATTCCCGGAGTTCTGCCCTTGATTGATGACAGTGTTGACCTATTCAATTCATGAGGTTTTCTTACTATTTTTTTACTTCGATTCACCGGAAGAGCCCGCTCTCGACGTGACTATGGATAGGGCGAGTTCTCCACCTTTAATGTGTCACGCTAGTCAGGATGCCCGAGAGTGGAGTGTAGTGAAGTCGGGACAGTCGCTTATGACAAGCGCGCTCTTTAATGGTTCTCTAATATTATCGATGATAATGTCAATCGAGTCTTTTTCTTTCATCGAAGTGTCTGTCCTAGCAGCGAGTTTCCTGCATCTGGCAACAAAGTTGGTGAACTCTTCATCAGGTCCTTGCTTTATCACCATTAGATCGCTGAGACTAACTATTTCTTGGGTCAAGTGCTTGTATTGGTCCTGGAATTGATCGACTAAATCATCGAATGTATCTATCTTATACAGTGAGAGTCCTGCAAACCAATCTAGAGCTTCTCCTTCCAAGGATCATTGGATATAATGGATGAGAAGTCCTTGATTATCGCTTATGGGTCGACATTCGTTGCAAAAGAGGGCCAGGTGATGGTTTGGATTTATCGTGCTGTTGTACATGATAAATTTTGGCGGTTTGAATCCCGTCGGTAAGTTAAATTCAACATCCCGGCAAAACTTGTCGAATCTGAATAAGTGACCAAGGCACTCCCTCTTGGCTATGTATTCATCGAGCATCTTGGAGAGATCTTCGATCTTGACGGTGCTTTCTTTTGGAACAACTCGCGAGAAAATCTTGTCTAGAGAATCATCGTTGAAGAATGTGTGAGCAGGTTGTCTCAATGGTGAGGCACGGGCTGTCACTGTGCTCGGGGTAGGTGGCGGCCTCTCCTGTCGTTCTTGTTCTTCTTAATCTTGTCGTGCCCTAATGGTCTCGTATGCAACAGCCAGTCCTTGAAGCAATTCTTCGACGTCATCATCTCCTCTTTGTATTCTCTGAATACTGAGTTCTATAATTTGTTGAGTAGTGAGGTTTTGTCCGGTGTTACTATCTCTCTCGTTGTAGTTATTACCGACGTGCGGGGTAGAAAAGAGATTTTCTTGATTGCCAGCCATGTTAATCTCAGGTTGTCATAGGCTGAAATCGTAAGGCGATTCTTCCTCTTATACGGGGTTGTCGTGATATCCCCACAACGGCAGGTCTCCTAAAATCACTCTTCGTATACCGGATATCTCGAGTCTTTGGCGAAGACTCATATATCCAAGGAAATTCGAAATGATACGATGGAAAGAAAAAGAATAAAAGCTAACTATTTAAACAAGAAATAGTTTGGCAAAAATGTCCCATCACGATCTCTAGTCTATTGGTGCACACTTTTTCTGGGTACCTTTTGGTCCCCGGGAATCAGTGGCCCAATTCTGTCCTAAGAGGACTCTGACAATGCGGTGTTTTGAATGCTGAAAATAAGGGGGGTTTTCTAGGAAGGTCCCTAGTTTCTTGCGATCGCCAGCTGCAGATATTTAACGACATTGGAACACGTCAGTGATCATGCTTTGGAGTGGGTGTGGGTTACTTCTTTACTTAATCGTCGGCCTGCCAACGTCAGCAGCACTGGCTCTTCTTGAAGTTTAGATAGTTTGGTTTTCTTATTATTGCTGTAATCTTAATTGGCTTAAGTTTCCTAGTTCTACTATGAATCTAACTATATGAGCCTGTTGTGGTGAATTAATCTACTATTCTAGTATCCTAATCCTAGTATAAGTCTACTTAGTTTAAATATTCTAATACTATCAGAAATTCAACTAGTTAGGAATCTAATTATTTTTGAGCATCTTATCTTTATTAGAATTCTACTATGATTAGGTGTCGTAATGCTGCTGCGATTTTAAAAGGTCTCCTAATGCTACTGGAAGTTTAATTGATTCAGTATTTTAATCCTACTAGGAGTCTAATTAATTCAGTCCTCGAATTAATTCAAATGTTTTAGCCCTATTGGAAATCTAACTAATTAAGTTTCCTAATCCTACTAGAAGTCTAATTGATTCAGTACTTTAATCCTACTAGGAGTCTGTGACAGCCCGGATTTCTGCGCTGGAAAATCCGTGCCATTAGGATCATGCTCTGGATGATCCCCAGGATAAATCAATTAACGCTTTCGTCTAGCAAAAATCGGGAAGGCGGACAACATCCATAAGGCTTTAAAAGAAGAGAAAATAAATAGTGCATATATATAAAGACAAAAGAATATGCATCCCCAAAAAGGAACCAAGAAGACCCACTGGTGACGGACATCCATCACCCAAAACAATGATTCCTGATAGTGGTTCCTACAGAATGTATAATAATACAAGTACTACAACATCTATAATAATAAGTACAGGCAGTGGCCACCAGGCACACAATAATCTAAAATTTAGTACAAAAACCAAAAAGTATAAACTAATACCCAGATAGCTAATAGAACTCGTCAGCTGGGGTATCGGTATCCTCCTCCTCAACGTCAGCCTCCGGATCAGACTGGTAGTCAGGATCGCTCTCTATACTGGGAGCTCTAGCCTCAGAACCTATTAATGTTATAGAAAACAGGGTGAGCTAACCATCTAAGCTCAGTAGAAGAATTTCAGTTAAAGTTGCATCTTAATTGTAAAACATGGTTGCAGAAGATATTCAGACAGATAAGCAGTTGAAGAATATTGACAAAATTGAACAAGGACAAACAGATGTTCAGATATGCAGAATTTATCAGAGCAGACAGAACTGATCAGAGTTTATAGGATGTTATGCATACAGTATTTAATGACTTAAAATAGTATACTTAAGTAACTCCCATGAGTATAGCACGTGGTAGCCAGATTTTGGCCGATGGGTAATCTCGACCATCGTCGTTCACATGAATAATTTCATAACTGCAACAATGCCTCAGCTAAGGAGTGCAATTGTGCTGAGGATTTCTAAAACAGATGCACGATTGTGTCAGGCACAGATATACCGCCGAGTCGGTGGGATTCATCAGATTATTAAACCTCAAATCACATGCCGACATATCATAGATAACAGGGATTAGGTGACAGGTATCAAATAGAAGGAATCAGATATCATAGAGTTTTCACACATATGCTAAACATGACTGGAAAGAAAAATCAGAATATGCAGTCAAATGCAGAAGATTTGGTATCATGAGATCAAAATAAATGTAATTTCAGTTGAATTCCCCTCCATCAGGTCAAACCTTTCTAAGCAAATCCAAAGCTTTTTAAGGCATCACGGTCTGATCCTAGACCATAACATATTATAAGTGTCAGGGATGTCAGAATATCAACTGGCATAGTGTCCAGTAGTGTTTAATTCACAAACCAAAACAGGCAAAAAATAGGGGTGATTGATCGATCAATGTCCTTGCTTGATCGATCAATCCCACTCCTTGATCGATCAATGTCCTCATTGATCGATCAACCTCTCAAATAACTCACAGGTGACAAAGGAAAATTGATCGATCAATATCCTTGATTGATCGATCAATCTTCAACCTTGATCGATCAATATCCTTGATTGATCGATCAATCTTCAACCTTGATCGATCAATGCTTCATTTGATCGATCAATAACCTCTTTTACTTCAGACTTTACAAAGGAAAATTGATCCATCAACACCCTTGTTTGATTGATCAATCCATCCCATTGATCGATCAATCTTCCCATTGATCGATCAATCAATTTAAAACTCAAATTTCCCTCCTCCTGTTCCCACACTTCACTTATAAAATTGGATCGATCAATGTCCAAATTGATCGATCAATCTCTCCCATTGATCGATCAAAGTCCTCATTGATCGATCAATCTTTGTCCTTGATCGATCACTTTATTGTGATCGATCAACTACTAATGTTGATCGATCAATACCCAATTTGATCGATTTACCTTCAGAATTGATCGATCAAACTACAATTTGATCGATCAATGCCTATCGGGAACTGAACTTTCAGAAATATGCCCTACTGTTCCCATTTGTTGTTTATATAAATTGATCGATCAATTCTTAACCTTGATCGATCAATCCCAGTATTGATCGACCAATAATGACAGTTTTTTGTCATTAATGGTGGTCACTCGTTCTTGACCCAGTTTGACCTTGATCCAATAATGATCCCAACCCACACTTATACCTATCCTTTTTACACATTTATGATGCTCAAACCTTAACTATATTAATTAAAAAACTCACCTAGTTGAAGGCTCTTTCGGGATCTCGGCAAAGCGATCCGAAGAGGGTTTCGGATTCGAAAATCAGGGGTTTGTCGTCGTCACGACTCGGAACATCAAATTTGTGGCTCCGCTTTAACCCGTAGCGACATCACACGTTCTCGCAATACAACTTGAAGTAGCAACATCGATTCCGCCCGCTCAAACCAGTCAATCTCAACCCTAGGTCTCTTAGAGCTGTGGTTCCTTAAGTATCCACCCGAAATGAGAACTTAGAAGTTGATTCTAAAAAAAAAATAAGAAGAAGAAGATGCAAGATAGGCATCTCTACCTCCTTCTCTTATAAGCTAAGAAAATGAAATATCTTTGATATTTTTATTTTCATCTAAACTTAAGGTCCGGTGTGGAGCGCCTACACAACTTCTATGGCGTACTATGCCACATTAATGTCCTATAAGACTCGAAATTAAGCGATAAGTCACACATGACTTCAGCTTACCAAGGATTAATATTATTTCCAATAATATTAATATAAAATTATTAAATTTATCTCTATTTTCGTGCTGAACACGCATATCGAAGTAGTCAGGTTCTCGTTCAAAATTTTAGGGTCGTTACATTATTCCCCCCTTAGGAATTTTCATCCTCGAAAATGTCTGGGAGGTGTGGTCAGATACATGATATTCTCGAAGGTTAACATGCAGCACAAACAGAACGAGCAGACGAAGACATCATGCAAAAATAAGTAGGCATGCAAAACAAGGTTTATATGAAAACAGATGAATAATTATATAATATACATATATATATAGATATAAGTAGGAACAGATCATAAAGAAAAGTAAAGGAAGCACCTGTTGGGGCGTCGAAAGGTCCGGCCTCGTCAAGTGCAGGTCTGCGGGGGCGAGGTGGCGGAGTACTGTAGTCGCGAGGATCCATGGTATGCTGACGGGCATGAGCAATCATCGGCGTCAATGTGGTGGCATACAAGTGCTACATCACGAGCTTGTGCATGCCCTCATGGTAATCCAGCCGGCGATGAACTTGTCGTTGGAACTCCTCCATCTCGTCCAGCCGCTCGTGGATACGCTGGTTACCCTCAATGAGCTCACGAAGCATCGCTTCCATGTCTACGGTGGAAGGAGCAGGTCCGCGTGACGTTGAGGCACGGGCAGGTCGGCGTATAGGGGTAGGTCGAGGAGATACTGCCGGTCGAGGTGGCTGATCAAGCTGGGCCTCCCCCTCACCAAGAACTCTCTCTATCGGCTCGTTGCCCTTGGCAACGACAGGCTGTACCGGCTTTGTGGCCTCCTCCTCTCCCTCGAGTAATCATTTGACCGAAAGGTTATAACTCTTGGTCAAATCTTTGAGCCGAAATACCTTTGTGTTGGTGGTTAGTCTTGGCTCGCCTGGAGCCAAACTATAGGCCTCTCAAAGCGAGATAAACTGCTCGACCATCAGTGTGATCAAGCGAGCGTAAGGCATCTGTTTCTTCGATGCAACCTTGGTCTTGTCAGACATCAGATCCTTGGCATTTATTAGGCCATCTAGGACCAAATCCGCAATCGAGAACCAACGGTTCTCAAAAGCTGAAAAGAGTGCCTGTTGTGTAATGCTGCTCCATGCGGACTTGTGTAAAAAAGGGTTGAGGGCACACTTGATATATGTATCAAGCATCCACAACCGGTCAGGTAGTTAGGCACGCATAATGGATTGCCCTAATCCATGCTGACCCTAGGTCATTTTGGTGACGACGTCATGAAATGCGACGTCCTTGATGTAGGGAGGCACTAAGCCACAGGTCTCAACGTATACCGAAGGTAAACGTAGGGCAGCCGCGATGTGAAATTGATTAAATTTATATTCAAAGCCATCAATGGTGGTGATCAATTGGTGACGACTGTCGCCCCGTTGGAGATTTTAGAAAAAAAGTCGCACGATACGGGGACAATAGTGATCATGCAACGGTTCGAGTAAGGGTTTCAACCCTAGCTTTTTGACATAATCGATGGCCCAAGTCATCTCGGGCCGATCCTCAACAAGCTTAGAGTCGAAGACGTACTCGGGTAGAAATGACTTAGAAGCCCACCATTGATTTGGGACATCGCGGATGATTTGGGTCGACGGGGGGTTTTGAACGGGCGGAATCATGTTCTCAACAGGTGCCACGGGTGGCATGATAGGTTAGAGGCAGGTTGTGGTGGGATTGATGCATTTTTCATTTGTGGTCCCATGGTCCAAAATATCCCAAAAACGAATAAAAACCCAACTAAAGGAAAAAATAGGGTTTACAGATTGTACAGAGCAAAATCCTAGCTAAAGTCATGCGGGAAGGAGCTTAGTTGCAGGGAATCACCCCCTGAAAATCGCTTGAACTCAAAAGAAAGAAAAACCTCTTTGAACGATTGAAATCCCGATCGTGCAAATGAGGTTTTTAAAACCCCAATCGTTACTTAAAATGATAGGATTGATCGATCAATGCTTAAGTTAAAGTGCCCTAACCCGATAGCCTTGATCGATCAATATCCTTGTTGATCGATCAATGCACAAAATTGATCGATCAAGTATGGCAGTAAATCAATTCTTAAGATTTTTTATATCGTTAATGCTATTTGATGTCCTTCCGAAAACGAGGGCCTACGGTACCCTATATACGGCACCCGTAATAGCAGACTACACGAGTCAAAATATGCTTGCCTACACATGAGAAGCACACAATTATGATAATGAATTTTAAGCAAAATTTATAAAATTACCTCCCATGTCAGGTAAACAAGTGCGGATACTGCTCGCGGATCTCGGTTGCGCGCTCCCAAGTAGCTTCCAAAGCTGAATGATTATGCCACTTTATGAGTACAAGTGGAATCAACTTGATCCGTAAAACCTGGTCCTTACGATCCAAAATCTCAATCGTTTCCTCAATCACAGTCAGATCCTCTTGCAGCTCAATCGGTTGGAAGTCCAACACATGAGTCGGGTCGCATATGTTCCGCCGTACCATAGAAATATGGAATACATTATGCATACTGGCTAGTTGTGGTGGTAAAGCAACCCTATATGTGACTTTGCCAACCCGTCCGAGCACTTCAAAGGGTCCAATATATCAAGGATTCAATTTTCCACTCTTTCCAAAGAGCATCACGCCCTTAGTTGATGAGATTTTTACAAACACCTTGTCTCCCACCTAAAAACATATATTAATTCCATAGCTAACTGATTTAACTAGGGAATCGTAAGTTTCTTGAATGCATCTAAGTTTACCCGAAACTCAATGTGCGTCCGATGGAGATCGGCATAACTCTTTTGGCGACTTTGAGCAACCCTCAGTCTTTCGCGAATCAATCGAACCGTCTTAGTTGCACTGTCCACGATATCAGGTCCCAAAACGAGCTTTTTCACCGACTTCTTCCCAGTTCAAGGGAGATCTACATCGTCGCCCATACAAATCTTCATACGGCGTAATCCCAATACTGGATTGATAACTGTTGTTATAAGCGAACTCGATCAGAGGCAAATGCTGATCCCATGAACCATGAAAGTCCAACATGCATGCACGCAACATATCCTCTATGATCTGGTTTACTCTCTCAGTCTGCTCATCTGTCTGAGGATGAAACGCTGAGCTGAACTCCAGTTTAGATCCCATGCCTTCTTGAAATTGCCGCCAGAATTGCGACATATAAAGTGGATCTCGATCGCACACTATACTGACTGGTATGCCATGTAATCGAACTATTTCCTTCATGTACAGTTCTACAAGTTTGTTGGTTGTAAACGTAGTACGGTACGACAGAAAATATGCAGACTTTGTCAGTCTATCAATAATGACCTAGATGGCATTGTTCTTCCTTAATGTACTCGGCAACCCTAATATAAAATCCATAAAAATGGCCTTCCATTTCTACTCTGGCACTGGTAATGGTTGCAACAACCATGTTGGGTTTCGAAGGTCTACTTTCACCTACTGGCAGACCAAACATCGAGAAACGTAATCTGCAACATCTTTCTTCAGTCCTCTCCACCAAAAGCTTCACTTGAGATCTTGGTACTCCTAGGATGTATAACATATGTTGACTTGTGTGCTTTTTCTAAAATAGTATCCCTCAGGTCTTTATTAGTAGGTATGCACATCCGATCTTTGAATAGTAAAGTACCATCATCCTTGATGGAGAAATCTGGTACGATCCCGTTGATCACATCCTTTCTAATGGCCATTAACTCATCATCAATCATTTGGAGCTTACGCATGTTATCAAACAACGTAAGTCGTATCACAATGGTAGCCATCAATGCCCCTGAACCTTTGATGTCTATCAGTGTATCACACAAGGCTAGGTCCTTAAGTAGATGCCACCTCTGTAATCTAATAATAAGATGTGCCAATTGAGCCGAAGACTTTCTGCTCAAAGCATTGGCCACAACATTGGCCTTCCTAGGATGATACTGGATGGAACAGTCGTAATTCTTTAAAAACTCCATCCATCTATGTTGTCGCATGTTCAAATCCTTCTGAGTAAATAGATACTTAAGACTTTTGTGGTCGGTGAAGATGTCAAATGTCTCACCGTATAAGTAGTGCCTCCAGATCTTTAAAGCAAAGATCACCGCTGCTAACTCTAAATCATGAGTCGGATAATTCTTCTCGTGTTCCTTGAGTTGTCTAGAGCCGTACACGATAACCTTCTTGTGCTAGTTGAGGACACAACCCAAACCACTGTAAGATGTGTCACTGTATATAGTAAAACCTCCTCTACCAGAAGGTATAGCTAGCACTGGTGCTGTAGTCAGACGGGTCTTGAGTTCTTGGAAACTCTTCTCATACTGATCAGTCCAATCAAACTTAGCATTTTTCTTTGTGAGCTGAGTAAGCGGACTTGATAGTTTGGAGAACCCTTCTACAAATTGTGTGTAGTATCCAGCCAAGCCAAGGAAACTACGAATCTCGATTACTATTCTAGGTTGTTTCCAATTTACTACCGCTTCAATTTTCATCGGGTCAACTGTTATACCCTTAGCAGAGATGATATGACCCAAGAAATTGACTTGGTCAAGCCAAAATTCACACTTACTGAGCTTTGCATATAGTTTGTGATCTCTGAGGGTCTGCAGAGCCCCGTGCAGATGTCCTTCATGTTCCTCCTTTGTCTTGGAATAGATAAAAATGTCATCTACAAAGACAACCACAAACTTATCCAAGTGTGGTTTAAACACTCAGTTCATTAGGTCCATAAAAGACGTAGGTGCGTTCGTCAATCCAAATGGCATAACTAAAAACTCATAGTGCCCATATCTGGTTCTGAACGCCATCTTCTCGATATCCTCTGCTTTTACTCTTAGCTGATGATAACCCGATCGCAAATCAATCTTCGAAAAGAATCTCGCTCCTTGTAACTGATCAAAGAGATCATCTATTCTCGAAAGCGGGTAACGATTCTTAATCGTCAACTTATTCAACTGCCAGTAGTCAATGCACAAACGCATTGAACCATCCTTTTTCCTGACAAACAGTACTGGTGCTCCCCAAGGAGACACACTAGGTTGAATGAACCCTTTATCAAGCAGTTCTTACAGTTGCTCCTTTAATTCTTTCAATTCTATAGGAGCCATCCGATACGGAGCTTTAGAAATTGGCTCAGTACCCAGAACTAGATTTATCACAAATTCAATCTCCCTAGTAGGTGGTAGTCCTGGTAAATCCTCGGGAAACAAGTCAGAGTACTCACACACAACATGAATATCGGATATCACATTTGTCTCTTCTTGCTGCTCTTACAGGAAAGCCATATAGCTACTGCATCTAGTCTTCATTATCTTTTCGGCTCGAATAGCTGATATCAACGGGGCTACCTTAGACTTCACCCCGAAGAATCTGAATGACCTTTCCTTTGGAGGACGAAAAATTATAACTTTTCTAAGGCAATCGACGCTCGCATGATAAGGGAATAACCAGTCCATTCCAAGAACAATGTCAAATCCTTGCATGTCTAACAGTATCAAATCTGCCATTGTCTCGTGATCTTCTACCAATACAATCACTGATTTACACACTTTGCCTACATTCACCGAATTCCTCGTAGGAATAGACACCGTCAATATGAAGTCTAAATGTTCAGGAGTGACGCTCAATTCTTTCATAAATTGAGGCCTGACAAACGAGTGTATAGAACTTGGGTCTACCAAAACTCGTGTTCTATGAAAGCAAATATCACAATGCTGATACACCTTCAATACACCTATAATTCAGTGGCACAATTCAATAAAGTGATTACAAGGTGTATGTGTAATATGCATTATTGTCATAAACATATATCAATAATAATTCTACATTACTAATTTCCAGTCCATTCTACAAAAATAATCTCACTTTGAAATTTAATCATACCTTGTATGACATCATTCAATGTCAGAGCATCAGTCACGGTAACAACATATGCTCGACCTTGAACCACAGGTCAAGAAGATCTCTGTGTAGACACTGATCTGAATCGCTCCTTGCTCTCTTTACTCTCTTCTGGGCAGTTCTTAATCAAGTGGCTCATCTTGCCACATCTGAAGCATGCCCTAGTCTCCCTCCTATAGTCCTCTGTCTTGTGTGGCTTTCCACACTTAGCATATGACAGGGCCGGAGTGAATGATGCTACCCTCGAAGATCCCTGCGCTATAGAAGCCCCGCTGTCAGAAGAACCAGACGGTTGGAATGGTCTGGAAGATGCAGGTACTGCTGGCCTCTGGTATGAACTAGGCCCTGTAGATATTGCCGGTCTGGAGTGTGTAGGGTATTTCGGAGGTCTAGAGAATCTCGCCCTCTTGTTCTGCTCTGGGTCCTGAGATTGTCCCTGAAACGACCTTTCTCTGCTTTGCTTGTCTCTCTAAGCAAACTGCTTCTGGTTCTCTTCTTCTGCGATGAGAGGTTTAGACATCACACTCTCGTACGTCTCCATCTCCCAGATGGCTACATCCTTTTGTAGGTTTCATCTCAAGTCAAGCTGTAATTTATGAGCTCTCATCAGCTCAGTGGCTACGTGTTGTGATGTAAATTTGGATAATCTATCAAACTCAGCACCATAGTCTCTCACTAACATCGCACCTGGTTTCAACTCAATGAATTTTACCTCCCACCGATGTCTCACTATTTTTAGAAAGTATTTGTTGTAGAAGACCTCAGTGAACTCCTCCCAAGTCCAAGGAGTGTGAGGAAATTCTCTCTCTCGGTTTCGTGACACCGACTTCCACCAGGGTCTGGCATCACCATCTAGTTTGAATGTTGTCCAGCGCACTTTCTCTACATCTGTGCATTGGAGCACTTTAAACAATTTCTCCATCTCTTCAATCCAACCCTCGACCTCTATGGGATCTATCTGACCAGAGAAGTTAGGAGGTCTCATTCTCCTAAACTCCGTGAAACCGTCGGATTGGTCAGGTGGTCTAGCTGATTGCTGATTCAAAGCAGCAGTCTGTTGAGCGACGTTGGTAGCCAAAGCTTCCAACACCTGCTCCATTCTACCCTCGTTGCCTCTTCTTCCACCTCTTAGTCCTACTGGAATTGCATTTGTATCCGATAGGAACTCTAATCCTCGCTATGTACTAGCAACATCGGGAATCTCTCTCAGAGGAACCTCTTTATATCCTTCCCTACCTCCGCAGCGTCCACCTCTTAACTTAGGGTCCATACTGGTCTGCCATTGTGAAAATAATAACATTGATTAGTACATAGATTGTAAAAACAATCTGTCATGAACCCGCAGTTCAACCTAAAGCCTAGCTTAGATACCAATTGTGACAGCCCACATTTTTGTGCCCAAAAATCTGTGCCATCAGGATCATGCTCTGGATGATCCCCATGACAAATCACGAAGTGTATGCTCGTCTAGTGGAAATCAGAGTAGACACTGTCCAATAGTGGCAGATCGAGTCATTATATAAGGCTTTAAAAGTAGAGAAAATAAACAGTGCATATATATAAAGACAAGAATATACATCCCTAAAAAGGAACCAAGAAGAACCACTGGTGATAGACATCTATCACCCAAAACAATGGTTCCTGATAGTGGTTCCTATAGAATGTATAATAATACAAGTAATATAACATCTATAATAATAAGTACAGACGGTGGCCACCAGGCACACAATAATCCAAAATTCAGTATAAAAACCAAAAAGTAAAAACTAATACCCAGACAGCTAATAGAACTCGTCAGCTGGAGTATCGGTATCCTCCTCCTCAACCTCAGCCTCCGGATCAGGCTGGTAGTCAGGATCACTCTCTATACTGGGAGCTCTAGCCTCAGAACCTATTAATGTTATAGAAAATAGGGAGAGCTAACCATCTAAGCTTAGTAGAAGAATTTCAGTTAAAGTTGCATCTTAATTGTAAAGCATGGTTGCAGAAGATATTCAGACAGATAAGCAGTTGCAGAATATTGACAAAATTAAACAGGTGCAAACAGATGTTCAGATATGCAAAATTTATCAGAGCAGACAGAACTTATCAGACTTTACATGATGTTATACATACAATATTTAATGACTAAAAATAGTATACTTAAGTAACTCTCGTGAGTATAGCACGTGGTAGCCAGATTTGAGCCAATGGGTAATCCCGACCATCGTCGTTCACATGAACAATTTCAGAGCTGCAACAATGCCTCAACTAAGGAGTGCAATTGTGCCGAGGATTTCCAAAGCAGATGCGCGATTGTGCCAGGCACGGATATACCGCCGAGTCGGTGGGATTCGTCAGATTATTAAACCTCAAATCACATGCAGACATATCATATATAACAGGGATCAGGTGATAGGTATCAGATAGCAGGAATCAGATATCATAGAGTTTTCACACATACGCTAAACATGACTGAAAAGAAAAATCAGAATATGCAGTCAAATGCAGAAGATTTGAAATCATGAGATCAAAATAAATGCAATTTCAGTTGAATTCCCCTACCTCAGGTCATACCTCCTAAGCAAATCCAAAGCTTTTTAAGACATCACGGTCTGATCCTAGACTATAACATAGTATACTAAGTGTCAGGGATGTCAGAATATCAACTGGCACAGTATCCAGTAGTGTTTAATTCACAAAACTAAAACAGGTAAAAAACAAGGGTGATTAATCGATCAATGTCCTTGCTTGATCGATCAATCCCACTCCTTGATCGATCAATGTCCTCATTGATCGATCAACCTCTCAAAGAACTCACAGGTGACAAAGGAAAATTGATCGATAATGCTTCATTTGATTGATCAATGGCCTCTTTTACTTCAGACTTAACAAAGGAAAATTGATCGATCAACACCCTTATTTGATTGATCAATCCACCCCATTGATCTATCAATCTTCTCATTGATCGATCAATTGATTTAAAACTCAAATTTTCCTCCTCCTGTTCCCACACTTTACTTATAAAATTTGATCGATCAATGTCCAAATTGATCGATCAATCTCTCCCATTGATCGATCAAAGTCCTCATTGATCAATCAATCTTTGTCCTTGATCGGTCACTTTATTGTGATCAATCAACTACTAATATTGATCAATCAATACCCAATTTTATCGATCAACCTTCAAAATTGATCGATCAAACTACAATTTGATCGATCAATGCCCGTCAGGCACTGAACTTTCAGAAATATGCCCTACTGTTCCCATTTGTTGTTTATATAAATTGATTGATCAATTCTTAACCTTGATCGATCAATTCCATTATTGATCGATCAATTCACTGCCTTGATCGATCAATAATGACAGCTTTCTGTCATTAATGGCGGTCACTCATTCTTGACCTAGTTTGACCTTGATCCAATAATGATCCCAACCCACACTTATAACTATCCTTTTTACACATTTATGATGTTTAAACCTTAACTATATTAATTAAAAAACTCACCTAGTTGAAGGACCTTTCGGGATCTCGGGAAAGTGATCCGAAGAGGGTTTCGGATTCGAAAATTAGGGATTTGTCACCGTCACGACTCGGAACAGCGAATTTGTGGCTCCGCTTTAACCCGTAGCGACAACACACATTCTCGCAATACAACTTGAAGTAGCGACATCGATTCTGCCCGCTCAAATCAGTCAATCTCAACCCTAGGTCTCTTAGAGCTGTGGTTCCTCAAGTAACCACCTGAAATGAGAACTTAGAAGTTGATTCTAAAAAAAAAAATAAGAAGAAGAAGATGCAAGATAGGCATCTCTACCTCCTTCCTTCTCTTATAAGCTAAGAAAATGAAATATCTTTGATATTTCCATTTTCTTCTAAACTTAAGCTCCAGTGTGGAGTGCCTACACAACTTCTATGGCATACTATGCCACATTAATGCCCTATAAGACTCGAAATTAAGCGAGAAGTCACACATGACTACACCTTACCAAGGATTAATATTATTTCCAATAATATTAATATAAAAATTTTAAATTTATCTCGATTTCTGTGTCGGGCACGCATATCGAAGCAGTCGAGTTCTTGTTCAGAATTTTAGGGTCGTTACAGAGTCCAATTAATTAAGTCTCTGAATTAATTCAAATGCTTTAATTTTATTGGAAATGTGATTAATTAAGTTTCCTAATCCAAGTAGAAGTCTAATTAATATTAGTCTCCTTATCGTACTAGGAATGTAACTATTCTAATTCTACTAAGACTGATTAGAACAAGTATACTAATTGTAATAAATCTCTAACTAAATTAAATATGCTAATTCTATAGAGACTCTAATTTAAAATAAGCATGCTAGTTTTATTGAAATGAAATTAAATAAAATAAATAAAAGAAAAAAAAAAGTGGTGGGTGGCCCGTTATGCTAAGGAGGATTGGCCTCGTTCCCGAGTACCCTCCATAAGCTCCCTTGGGCGAATCGGTAGCTAAGGTTAAAGAAAATTGAGTTTTGAATTATAAGATAATATTTTTTTTGGATTTTTAAAGTCAATAATTTTATATTATAATTATGAATTAAATTTTGAAACTAGAAATTAAAAATTGGACTATTAAATCGGGATTTTAAAAATCTCAAATTGAGTAACTAAGACTAAAATTTAAAATCTAAGGACCGAATTCGAGACCGAAATCAGAAAATCAGACCGCATGATTAAGGACATGTTCTAGAAACTAAGAACTAGAATCAGAGATTAATAACAAGACTGGAGATTGAGATTTTCGAATAAAATTAAGGTTTAGGGGCGAGGATTAGGCAGTTTGATTAAGGACTGGTTCCAAATTCTGAGAACTGGAACCAGATATTAAAAATTACAATCTAAAAAAAAGGGGTGCTTCGATCTAAGACTGAAAATTTAATGCTAATAGTTAAAATAGAAAAAACCTAAATCTAAGAACTAAAAATTAGGATCGAAAACTAAAAGCTAAAAAGAAAATTTTACCTAAGGCTGGGACTGCAGAGAGGAGTTACGAAATTTGAAGCTTGAAGGCGAGGAACCTGAAAAATGATTGCTAGATGCGTGGTCCTCTTTTTTTAGGACGAAGTAAAAAAGTCTTTTTATAGGTTTTTTTCTAATTATGCACCCTGTGGGGTGCGCTTAATTTTCAATTACACGCCCTATTTTAGGTGCTTAATTGAATTGCATGCCGATTAACTGGCGGTTATTCACTTTAAGTTGGTCACCAACTCAGTGAGCGACCGGCTAACTAGCGCAGCCGGGGTCTCCTAGTTCTAATCATATTAGGACTAATTACGCGCTTACTTTGGAGTGCGCATTCCGATTAAGCGCTTCAATCAAAGTGCTTAATCGTAGAATTTTTGCAGTCAAGGGTTGGGAGACTATGTCGGGCATAGGCCAATTGCACACCTGTGATATGGCGCTCAATCCGATCACGCGTGCCACGTGGAGCGCGTAATTGAGTCTCGAGGCAGTCTAGAGAAAGGAGGTTTGGTCTAAAGAAGGACTGATTGCACGCTTATGAGTTGGCGTGCAATCGAATTGCGCGAGGTTTTAGGCACGTAATTTGGGGTTGTTTGAGTCCGGGTCGAGTATGAAATGCAAAACTATTGTTTCAGTATGCATTTCAACTATATACTATTGTTTCAGTATATAGTCTCCCTATGTTAGGATCTTAGCTATATAGCTATTGTTTTAGCCCGCGTTCAGCCATGTACTATTGTTTCATTGCATGGTCCCCACGTTAGGGTTAGGGGGTCTGAGCCACAGAGCTATTGTTTTAGCCTGTGTTCAGCCATATACTATTGTTTCAGCATAAGGTTCCCTCATTAGGGTTGTAAAACTTTTAGAGAAGATGAGTCCTTTCCGAAGAGTCACGAGCGAGGTCAAAGGTTTATCGAATAAATTTATATATTCCGAGAGGGCAAAATGGGGGTGTCTACAGGATGGTCACTGGTGTGATTTTTAATTGTGATGTTTTACTCGCAAGCGCATGAATCAGATTATAGATTGTGGGTGCGGAGTACGAGATCGTTCCCACGAGGACTATTTTAGAAGATCTAAAAAGATGAAACAGTAACTCAAGAAATCTACCAAGATTTAACAGTACCCTACCAATATTACGATTTAGGCAGTTTTGTGAGCTAAGATAATTACTGACTACAAAATAAAGCTTAATTGATAATTCAACAATAAAGGTAAAGATGAAGATACTAAATCCTCCCATCTTTGGTTCGATCTTTCCGTAATACAAATCTAAGGATTAAACTATGAGATATACCATTAAAAAGTATCTTTTATGAAAGATAAATGGTCAAAACTCGGATAGGTTCCACATTGCATCCCTGCAATCAGAACTTAAGTTTATAGATGATTTCCACATATAGATTTGGGATCAAGGGCATGACTCAGCACACTTGATCTCAGATTACAAATAAAAATCATCCCTAAAGTGGATAAAAATTCTAATAAGAATACCAACATAGATCTGAGATCAAGGGCATGACTCGACACACTTGATTTCAGATTAGGGAGTAATTAAGATATAATTACCATTACAGATCCAAGATCCAGGGCATGACTCGGCACACTCGATCCCAGATCGTAATGGTAAGTAGATCTGCACGAGAAAAATAAAAAGACCACATAACAATGATTGGGATAAAATTATCGTCACAGATCTGAGATCCAGGGCATGACTCGGCACACTCGAACCCAGTTAGTGGCGGGGATTTCATCCGTTTGTGATAGCATAGCAACCATAAAAAAAATCTCAAAGTTTAATCCTAGATCTATACTATCAGAAGTACATCCCTCGGATGGGAATCATTAGATCCCCATCCCTAAGATACTAGCCACACATGTTGTAATTGAACGACATAACAAAGTAATAAATGGAAAATAACATTGGTCTAATTAATTAAAAATACCTCAACCTTCAATAGCAATTCCTTGATCCAAACTTAATCCACAAGTATAATGATCTTTCGAAATGAAGTTAAAAATACTCTCTACTAATCTCAAATTTAACTAGGAATTAATTGAGAAAAAATAAACTTCTTGAAGAAAGGAATGCTAAAAAGGTAAAAGAAATAAAGCTCTCCAAAAAAATTCTAGATCCCCCGTCTGTGTGTTGTTTGTGGCTTTAAATACTCTTCGCAGCTTTCCTAGCCCGAAATACCAGGGTCGATTGATCAACTGGAAGGTCGATTGATCGACTCCTTAAAAATCTGCATTAAGAAGTCCTTTCCATCTCAAACTCCATCGTTTCCCTCGCTTGATCGACTGGAAGGTCGAACAATCGACCTTCCCAGATTTCAGTGAACTTCAGCCCAAACTCTCCATCAGATGCTGCCTCGGTATTTTGGCCATAACGTTTTATCCCGAAGTTAGATTGAGGCAATTCTTGTGGTGTTGGAAAGAATACGACGAGCTCTACAACTTTAGTGTTTTAGCAATTTCACGAATTTGACGTCTTGAAGGTCCAAATTGAGCTTCAAGTCGTACTAAGTTCTCAATGACCCAAGGTTATAGTGTTTGACATTATTTTCGAAACTCTTGGCCTATTTTATACACTTGGATTATATTTACTTGAAACACTTCAAATTTAATAATTCTCATTAGATAGCCTTCATCGGACGACTAAATATAAGTATTTAGGGATGAAATATCATCATATTTCACTACTCATCAGTCACAACCTTTTGGAGACAATCTATGCTCATGTGATAAGCAGATAGCCAATCAATTCTTAGGATTACATTGAACCCTTCCATACTCAATATAATCAGATCTACTATCGCCTCGTGATCTTCAACCATCACAGTCACTAATTGACACACGGTATCTGTGCTCATTGAGCTACCCGTAGGGACTGATACTACCAAAATGAAGTCAAGGGACTTGGGAACGATGCCCAACCTCTCAGCGAACCGTAAGTAACAAAAGAGTGAGTACACTCGGGGTCTATCAACACTCGTGCATCAGTTTTGCATATGCCGCCATCACGACACATAACTAGGGTACCTTTAATTAAATGTTCATAAGGTGTGTGGTGTTCATGCATGATTTACTAATAGAAATTATAAAACATTTCATCAAAATAGAAATTAAAAATAGAATTGACATCAGAACTTTTAATAATACCTTGAATCACGTCATTCGACGTTCTGACATCCTAAGTTGTCATGGCATAAGCTCGGCCTTGAATGATAGGTCGAGTTGATCTCTGTGTAGATGTCGAAGTGGTCTTTCCCTTGTCCTCCTTAGGACAATCCTTGACCATATGTTCTATTGTGCCACACCAGAAGCACTCTCCAATGTTCCTCCTGCAATCCTCAATTTTGTGTGGTTTCTCACATCGTGTACATGAAGTGACCGAAGTAAGAGATGAGGCACATGAGGATCCTTGTGTCACAGAGGCCCCACTTGCAGTTGAATCTACTAGTCGGAAGGATTGCACAGGTGAAAACACTGGTGGTCACTGATAGGAGGTTAGTCCAGAAGAAGTCGCTAGTCTCGAGTACGCCGGTTGGGTAGGGTACATTGGCAGTCTCGTAAACCTGGGTCTCTTATTTGCCTTATCATAAGCACTCGTCTGACCCTGTCCAACTCTTTCCTTGTTTTGTTGGTTTCTCCTCTTGTATATCTTATCAATGTCCTCCTTAGCGATAAGGGCTTTACTAATTGCCCCTGCATAAGTCTCTAGCTCAAAAGCTGAGATCCTCTCTAGAATATTTGGCCTCAAGCACATCTAAAATTTTCTGGCCCTCATTACTTGGTGGCCACGTGCTGAGGTGCATATCTCGACAGTCTATCGAACTCGGCATCGTACTCTCGCACTGTCATCTTATTCTACTCCAACTTTATAAACTGGACTTCCCACTGGTGTTGTATGATCTTGGGAAAGTACTTGTTATTAAAAACTTTTACAAACTCTGTCCAAGTCCATGGTGTGTTGGGGATTTCCAGTTCCCTAATTCTAGTTACCGACTTTCACCAAGGGTCAGCTTACTCCATCTAGCTTGATGGTTGTCCAGTGCACCTTCTCAACTTCGGTGCATTGAAGCACGTCGAAGATCTTCTCCATCTCATTCAACCAACCCTCTGCCAAAATTGGATCAATCTGACCCAAAAAATTAGGAGGACGCATCCTCCTAAACTCTGCAAACCCGAGGTTGATGCAGTTGTAATAAGCTCACTTTCTTTGAGCAATAGCAGATCTCATGAGCCATGGGATTCTGTTGAGTCATATTGGTGGCCAATGCCTCCAACACTTGCTCAACCTGTCCGTCTTGACCTCTTCCAACTCCAACCGGAACTGCATTAGAATCGGAAACAAAAGTAACTCCCCTAGATGTACCAACACCTTCGGGAACATCTTGCAACGGAACCGTCCTAGGTCTGTGTCTTCCTTTACCTCTGCATCGGAATCTCGGGGCCATGCTGATCTATCATTGTTAAATAACAATAACATTTGATCAGTATTGATTGTGAAGACGATCATGCCCACAATCCTATGGAACTCCGGATCTAGAGCTATAGCTCTGATACCAATTGTGACGACTCGACTTTTCCAATCCTAGAGTATCGAAAAGGTCAGCTCACCAACCTATTAATTAAACGATAAGCTAGACGAAACATAGAAAATGTCAGAGTAAAACAAAAGGAAGCTTCATTTCTATAAAGAAAGCAGAAAAGATAACGGTTCTAACCCTAGGCAAAACCATGGGCAAAAGAACTGAAAAGAACCACCAGTGATGGTCGACCATCACTAAAACATGGTTCACAAAAAGAATAACATATTACATGAATTTTAAAACACAAAATATAACAGGCCGGACTTACCAAGCCCAGGTATAATCTCTCAAAAAGTGCATAAAACAAGAAGGATCCTAAACGGGAAAGAATTCCTTAAGAGGAATCTCAAACTCTTCCTCAGGAACGTAGTCCCGATCGCTCTCATAGCCCCGAGCCGCTACGTCTGAATCAGTACCTGTGACGTATAGTTGGAGTGAGCTAACCATCTAAGCTCAATAGAAGAAACTCATCAAATACATTGTATCTCAATCAACATGATTTTCAAAATATTTAGAATAGATGATTTTCAAAGCAGATATTCAAAATAGAATAGATAACTGAAATTCAAATACGGTGATTAGGTCCAAGTTCATATTCTAAGTTTTTCAAAAATGAATTCAAAGCAGATAAGAAATTCAGATGCTCATTGTTTCTTAATTCATGTATGCAAAGTTTATCAAATTCATGACTTAAAGTCTAAACTTAATCTATCTCTGAAATTACTATATCATGAGAGCAGGAATAATACCGATGGACCCCTACTTACCATCGTCGTTCATGAACCCTTTTTCAGGAGTGCAACAAGCCCATGTGTGTAAAGACCCGTATTTTGAACCCGAGTTAGACTGACCCCGTGTGTGTATTCGGCTCGGCAACCGACATCACCATTTGTTTTAGATTTTTATCTAGATGTGATTGTGCGGACAGATTTTGATTTAGAGCCCATTTGGACCCTCGGGCGAAAGTTGTGCACCGACCTCGGTGTGGCCGCTCAACACCGGGCCTGAGTTTTAAAATTAGAAGTGTATAATACATAAGAGGTGTGTGTGTGCTTAACTTTGTGAGCAATCCTATTATAAGAAGGAATTTTTATTCCGGTATTATACTAGGTTTTGTTAAGAGAGGAAGAGACGTGAGTGCCGTGAAGAACCGTAGTCGTTTGATAGTTATCCAACCGTGTGAAACTCCGTCTTCTCTCTTCTTCAATCATCGTAGGAGATCGATTTAGAAAACCTCCTTCTCTAGAACCCTCTTTGTTGAAAACCCTTGAACCTTAGAAAGAAGTTGAGTCAACCTTGGATTCGTAGTTGGCTATTGGGAGAGGTTGAGATCATTGGGGATGTGTTGGAGTTGTCTCTGTGAACTCGTGGGATCGATCGCGGCGCGAATCGTCGAGGAAACCCGTCGGTTTCGTTCTGAAGCTCCATTCGCATGACTCATTTCTAATCTAGGAATTCTTAGATTAAAGGTATATTTTAATTAAACTTTTTGATTAAAATCATTAGATTAGCCATGGGTTTTGCTTTTGGATGTATGGGTTTCGATTCGGGTGAAAACGAACGAAATCACGTCGCTGTAGCTCGCTCGAGCGAGGATACACTAAAATACTCAAAAAGGCGTTCCCTGCCCTCGCGCGAGTGAGCTTTTGCATCGCTCGAGCGAGAAAGTTCTGAAGGATCTCGCTCGAGCGAGCTATTATCATCGCTCGAGCGAGGTATCGCTGAACTTCAATATTACCTTAGTAATTTAGTCATAACTTTTTATTCCGAACTCTGATTGAGACAATTCATTTTGCGTTGGAAAGCTAATGGAAAAATCTACAACTTTCATGTTTTGACCAACTCATGAATCAATCTTCTTGATGGTAAAAAATATATGAGAATATTACATCAAATTCTAGGATTGGCACAACTTGCCTATTTTGACTTGTTTTTGAGGAAACACTTAAATAGGTCTATATTATTAGTAATTAGAGTTAATCTTAATGCATGAACGTATATTGTGATGTAGATTGAGGGCGAGAGGCCATCAATAGGACTTTGCTTGACTTCGCGTAACTCTGAGTTTTGGTAGGAGAATCTCATCTTTACAGTATTCTATTTTAATTCGCATGGATATTTTGAATTAAAATCTTTGAACTTGCATATGCCATTGAAATCACATCTGTAAACTAAAATTGATATGAATGACTGAAAATCTAAATCTACCTGAATCCTGAAACCTGAATCTGCTTAAGCTCTGAAAATCTGAAATCAAGAACCTGAACTATGCATAAGAGACTTGCATCTGATTTATATTAGTATCTGCATTTGTTTTATGATTGACCTGAACGACCCCTCAAAAATTCCTGAACAACTTCCTGGCACAAGTTTCTCTCATTACGCAGGGGCTTGTTGCATCCTGAAAAAGGGTTCATGAACGACGATGGTAGGTAGGGGTTCCCATCGGCTATATTTCTGCTCTCGAGATATAGTTTACTCGGGAGGTATTTTAAGTTAGGATTAAGTCATGAATTACTGAACTTTGCATATAGAAGTTAGAGAAACTAAGACACTGAAACACTGCATTTGTTCTTGGAACTGTTTTCACACATTTAGAAATAAATCTTACATATGATTTCCGCACCTAAATTCAGTTTATTATCTGCTTATATGTTTGACAAGCTATATTCCGATATTTGTTTTGAAACCATGTTAGTTAAAATAAAACGCCGTAGATGTCTTTCTTCTACTGAGCTTTGTTGGTTAGCTCACTCCGACTATACGTCACAGGTTCAGGTACTGATGTGGCTATTTAGGGCTGTGAGACTGATCCTGACTACGTGCTTGAGGTTCCTCCTGAGGAGTTTTTCCCAGTATAGAACTTACTGATTTTCTTATTTGTGGTGAGAGTTAGACTTGAATTTGTGGGCCCATTTTAGTTGGATATCATAGTTTTATACTTGACGTTGATTTCTGTTATGAGCCATGTTTCGATGATGGTCGGCCATCATCGGTGGTTCTTTACTTTAAATGCTTTCGCATTTATTTTAGCTATGGATATTTATTGCGCTTTACTCTGATGTGTGTCCTGTTTGTCCGGCTTATCGTTTATTCGATAGGTTAGCGAACCGGCCTTTCCTATACCCGAGGGATTGGGAAAGTCGGGTCGTCACAATGTGTTATGAGGGTAACTTGTGCCACGATATTATTCAGGAATTGAGGGGTAATTCAGGTGAATTAGAAATCACATGCATATTTTAATACATAATTCATATGCAGATTCTAATACATAATTCAGAGTTCAGATTCATATTTCAGAGTTAGGATAGATTTAGATTTTAGAGTTCTTAGTTCAAATTCAAATTCTTAATCGTATTCAGGTTTACAGATGCAGGTTTCAAATGCCATATGCACAGTTCAAATGATCATATTACAAAATATCCATGTGAATTGAAATAGAATATAAGTGATTATGAGATTCTCCTACCTAAAGTTCAGAGTCGTGCGTAATGGAGGTAAAGTAAATGACCAATCAATGATCTCCAATCCTCAATCTACATCCCATCATATGACATTGTATTAAGGTTTGATTCCAAATACTACTGACTTTGACAAACTTAAGTGTTTTCTCAACACTGAGGCGGAAATGAGTAAATTCATGTTAACTTGAAACTTAACCCAACTTCCCTCCCAAATTTGACCATTAAAATATTTGATTCATGAATTTATTAATTCATAAAACTTATAGGGCTCATTGTCCTCTTTCCAACGCTTCAAGAATCGCATTAGTCCGAGCTCAGCATCAAAAGTTATGGCCAAAATACAAAGGCCCTGTCGACCCAGCTCTAACTCGCTCGAGCGGGATTCAAGCATGCTTGAGCGGGATTTAGGGTACTCGAGAGAGATTCACATGAAATGTCAAACCCACTCGAGCGGGATTTGTCAGTGCCATTTTGGCCTGGAAAACCATAGAGCACCCGTGATTAGTAGTGAAATATGATGATATTTTACCCCTAAAGATCTGCATTTAGCCATCCGATGAAAACAATATTAAGGGATTTGTGAAGTTTTATGAGTTTCAGGTAAAATTGGTCATTGGATGCATTAAGGAGCATAAAAGAACGCAAAGTCAATAAACACCAGAACAATGAAGCAAAGGACATGCTGGACTGAACCATTTGGTTGTCGATCAATCGACCCCCTAAGGTCGATGCATCGACATAACAAAGAGGATTTAAATTCAAATTTCAAAGTTAAATCTGGTCGATTGATCGACCACTTAAGTTGATCAATTGACCAAGTTCAAAATTCAAATTCGAATTCCAAACCAGAAAAGATATTTAAGAAAAAAATATGAGGATTCGAAGTGATCTTCTCTCGCTACATTTTGCTTTTGCTTTTGAGTTTTTTAGGGCATTCAATCTCGGGTTGTCCTGTTTTTGTCATTCATTTCCTAGGCATAAGATTTTGATTAGTTTTCATTTTTTTGCACTTTTGAAGAGGGATTGTACCAGATTGGGATTAAAACTTTTTATGGATTTTGTTAAAGCTCTGCACAGTATTTTAATATTTATGTCAATTTACTTTTTAATCATGTTGTTCAATTCCATCATCTGTGGCTAGTTCCATTATGGATGGGGTCTAATGAATCCCATCCGAGGTATTTATTCATAATAATATAAGTTTGTGATGAAGATGTTAGATCATTTTGTGGACTCTGATATTACTACTTGTATGAATATCATCTCCTCGCCATCTGAGATATAGGAGCTAATAATGCCCCGTGATTTTAGATTTGCAATGGTGATTTTATTCTAATATTTATTATCTCAGGATAAATTCTACCACTATCTGAGGTGTGAGTGTTAATCATACACTCATGGGATGTTAATCATACATCTCCTTGATCTCAGATCTGTAGTGTGGAATTTACCCAGAGATTTAATTATGAGTGCTTTCTGAGGTGTGAGTGTTAATCATACACTCATGGTATGTTAATCATACATTTCCTTGATCTCATATCAGCACTTTAGAACTCACGGGTGTTCAGATCCCATGCATGTGCATAGACATCTTTTGTGAATCTCATATCTTAATCATAGACTCGTATTGAATGAATGATAAACCTATGATAGGAGGATTTAGTACCCCAATCCATATCTCGTATTATTTGTTTAAATTCTCAATTTTTGTTAGTATTTATCTCATCCATCAAAACTCTCAGATTCTTTAAATTAGTAAATACTGTGATAGATCTGTGGTGATTCTTTTGGTTAGTTGCTATTTATGTGTCTAATGTTCTGACTAATTCCCGTGGGATTGATCTCGTACTCTGTACCTACTATCTGTAAATCGATTCGTGCACATGTGACTACAACTTATTTTCACAACAACCCGCTCAAGCTGGAGCTTCAGAAAGGGTCTCCGCTCTAGCGGGATTCAGCCAGCTCAAGTGGGAATTCCAGCATTCCCACATGCCGAAACTTGTTCTTCTTCCCCAAAATTTTTCGGATTTCACTCTCCATCCACACACACATACTAAACAATTAATTCAAGGAATTAATCTACAATTTAAACTATTAAAATCAAGGAAATCTAACCTTTCTTCGATTGATTTTATGGCTTATGAAGAGAGTTGTCCAACAAGGGTTTCGGAGTAAAACTTTCGAATTTCTATGGCGATTGATCTCAACGAAGCTCAAAATGATGTCGTCTACTTTCACGCATCGATCTTAACCTCTTCAAAGTGTGAAAGACGATCGCAAGACAGCGTTCATGAAAAAAGGGTTTCTAATGAAAAAGGGACAAAAAGAGTCAATATCAAACTGACTCTATTTCTTGAGCGAGCGAGCTCTAGAGCTTGGGGGTGCAAGCCCACAAACACGACAAATCCTCGCGCGACCGACTGAAATTTGGCTTGCTGCTAATGGTCACGCGAGCGAGCCTCGATTCACTTAAGTCCTCGCGCGAGTGAACCTCAGCTCACTTAAGTCCTCATGTGAGCGAGTCTTAGAGCCTCTCGGGCTTATTTTATACCTTCTGAAGGTCTCCCGCGCGAGCAAGCTTTGGAGCTTGGGCGCACGAGAACCAAAGATGTTCCAGATTCGAGTTTTTCCTCAACTCGATCTTCATCAAATCTCTTCCATACCTCTTATACATCACATTAAACTTTTAATAATAAACTTTAAACACATTGGGTATTATTTTTCACCTTTAATCCAATGATTCACTCATAGATCGGATCGTCTTCTGCCTTACAAATAAATGGTTTTCCAAACCCCATTTGATCTTTCCAAGCTCCACCCTCACCAGGATGCCAACGTGATTGTAGGGTGATCTTCCACACACACCTCGCACAAATCTCGCTACAATTTAGTGGCTCAAAACACATGAATCTCTTTCCAAGAAAAATGGGTTTTCAAAACCCCATTCGGTCTCAAATCATGTTCCACAACCCATCAATCGTCGAAAACGACCATGAATCTCTTTCTCACACAAGCTTACTAACTTTCACGAAAATTCAAAAGCTTCGGAGCGCATCGCTTGTGATATCCATGGCATTGGGTTATATAAATTTGGGGCAACCCTCTCCTTACAAGTCGGTTTTGTGAGGTTGAGTTAGACTCATGGGATTCTACAAAATATCAAAGCAGGTACTACATGAATGTAAAGAGACACATTACACGTGAGGGGGAGTGAATGATCACTACAAAACAAGGATCATAGGCCGACGGCTATTATATAAAGCTATGCTGATAGCTGATATAGCACCCTGTCGGCATAAGATCAGTGTATATATACCACCTGGCATATTTTTTTCTTTAACTCAAATCGCCCTCCCTCCAAACGAACTCCCTAATCCCTCTTGCCGTCCTCCCTTCCTCTTGATCCCTTCATTAGATTTCTAAAAATCCCTTCATTAGTTTTTAGGGTTTCATGTCTTTCATCATCATTTGATCTCATTGCCCCATTAGGGTTTCTAAAAGTCCTTTGCAGCTTCCAAATTTTTCTTTGACATCGATTGATTTCTGCCCTGGTTTCCTTAATTCATGGCTGGTGGTGGGAATTTTTTGAACAGAGTTCTATCTTATGTTGTTAATGAGGTCTTCGTCAATGGTCTTGCAAACAGGTATTTGCAAGTTCATGAATTTTTTTCTTCTTGTTGTTTTAGTATTTTATTTTTGTTTATATTTATTTGTTTACTTCTTTTTTTATTGATTTATTGATTTTTTTTTAAATGCATCGTGATCGTTGATTTTAATTCATGCACCGTACTCCCATCTTCCAATTTCAACTTAAACATTGTATTGGTGGCGATTCTAGCTTTAAAGAAGCATGATAATAACTTGTGTTACGGTTTGTGTAATATCTCGGATATTTTGACCTATTTTTCATTTACCTCGGTAAACGTGTCCGGAAATTTTTACGGGTTTTTGTTAGACTTTTGGTTAACTTTGTGTTTGATGAGAATGATGGTAAAAGGGTATTGTCAAAGGATGTGTACAACTCATGTAAATGATGACTCACACAATAGCATTGGTGTTTGTGTTTAACACCGGATAATTTTTCAACTTAAGTGGATAAGTTGTAAAATAATAAAATCTAGATATTATATTTTTGCTTGGCTTTTGGTTATAAGAGAGAATTGCAAGAGAAGTTTCACTTCTCTCTTTCGTTGGAAATTAAGCCTTAAGCCTTGCCTCATTTGATCCTAGATCTAGAAAGCTTGAGAGCTCCTCTTCCCATCTCCACCATTAATTAGCCTTGTGCTTAAAATCTGATCGGTTTGAGCTAGTGGAAGAGAAGGATAAAGGAGAGAGTGTCACTGTGTTGATGAGGATCGGTGCAGTGGAGGAAGGTTTATAACGGGCTGATTTGAAGTTTTTAAACCTTTGAGCTTGGAGATTGGTTCCGGTGCGTGTATAGGTGCCACGGGATCAACGGTTTAAGCTACAAAAGGTAGGTCGTTGAAACCTCCTTGTGTAAATTTATTTATGTTTTGTTTAGAATGGAATGATGTGTGTTCAATATAAAATCTGATGGCTATGGTTAAAACTGAAGAAAAAAAAAGGTCCGGACATGAAAAGTTGACAGCCACAGAACCAGAGAAACTCGAGGGTCGATTTTCAAATCGAGGGCCGAATTTGGAATTCGACCATCGATTTGAAAATAGACAGTCGATATGTGTTTTTTTGTGCCTGAAGCAGTTTTTGGAAATCGAGGGTCGATTTCCAATTCGAGGGTCGAATTTGGAAATTGACCATCGAATTGAAAATCGAGGGTCGATTTTTAGGGTTTTGTGACTGATGAGCAGTTTTGAAATTCGAGGGTCGAATTCTGTCCTGTTTCAGACATTTGAAATTTTGTTGGATTTTTTATCAGCAAGCTTTTGATTTGATTTTTGGTTCTATATTAACACTGAGAGTGTTAATATATGTAGGTTTTGACTATTGGGAGTCCTTGGTGAGGACTGCTTGTACATGATTTTGAAACTTCTTTGTTAAGGTAGGGGAACCTTGTATTTAATTTGCATCAAATTATAAGTATAGGTTGTTTGACTATTTCAATTAAGAAGGATAAATTTTGGAAATTCTGTTGCACACAGCATGAATAAAACTCTGAATATATGACACCAATCTGAAAATTTGGAAACTTTGTTATAACTAAGAACTTTGCAATTTGAACCTCAGAACCTCAGTTAATCTTTGAATCAGAACTTCGAATCAGAACTTTGAAAAATCAGTATTATGTTATGAATAATAAGCCTTGATATGTGTTAGCATTTGCATTTGATTTAGGGTTCATACGGACAATGCCCTAGATTTTACCAACCGTGTTGACGGTATTACTTTGGCGCATGTTTCCCTCATAGCGTAGGGGCTTATTGCACTTTTGAAATGGGTTCATGAACGACGATGGTCAGTAGGGTTTCCCATCGGTTACGTAGTCCGCTCTCATGCTATAGGAAATTTGGGAGATAAAATTAAGTTATAAATTTAAGACAAGAAGCATGCAAATTCAGAAGATTTTCGAACACATCAGATTTACGTTTTCATTTTTGACTCAGGATTAGAACTGGAGATTTAGTTCACAAAGCATCATTTGAAAATCATATTTGATCTGATTCCTGTCTTTGAAAACCTTACTTATAATGAAATGCAAATATATCTGTTTCCTCTATTGGGCTTGGTTGTTAGCTCACCCTCGACTATACGTCACAGGTGCTGAGACTAACCTTGGGTTAGAGGATCTGGAGGACTCCGATTACATTCCTGAGGAGGAATCGGACATACCAGCTGAGGAGTTCTTCTTGTGATCTTAGATCCTTTATTTTTGGTACTTTTGTTTGGATATTATTTTGAATATTGGGCACTAGGCTATCATTATGGTTCTTTTGATATCACTCGAGGAACCATTATTGTGAACCACTATTTTAGGTGATCGGATTGGCCATCACCGATGGTTCTTCTTGGTTCCTCATAGTGATATAACTTTTGTTATACAAAGCTTTTGCTTTTGGATTATATTATGTTTGCCTCTGTCTTTAGATCTTTGATATGTTGCCGGCTTTTGTTTGTTACAGCTTATTGAGAAATCAATAAGTTGATGAACCGGCCTTTCCTATACCTTAGGGATTGGAAAAGTCGGGTCGTCACAGTTGGTATCAGAGCAAGGCTCTAGGTTCAGAGTCTTAGGACTAAGGGATAGATTATTTTTAACAATCAATACTGATCTATTATTATTATTTCAACAATGACAGATCAGCATGCCTCCACGGTTTAGAGGCAGAGGCCGAGGTATAGAGGGGCCTCGTACAGCTCGCATCGAAGAGATAGATGAGGGCGTAGGCATCTCATATGCTAGAGGGCGAGCTGCATCTGGCCCTAATGCAGATCCTTTGGGAGCTGCTAGGCAAGATGGGAGAAATGTTGACCAGGTGTTGGCAGGCTTGGCCAGCAACATGGCTCAGCAGACTGCTGCCATAGACCGATAGACCGAGTTGCTGGCAGCCAGACATCAGCCAAGAGGATTCGTAGAGTTTAGGAGGATGAGACCTCCTACATTCTTAGGGCAGACAGATCTGATGGAGGCCGAGGCATGGCTGGATGAGATCAAGAAATTTTTTGAGGTGTTGCAGTGTACCGATGTCGAGAAAGTACGTTGGGCATCCTTCAAACTTTTGGGTGAGGCCAGCCCGTGGTGGAAGTTTGTTTCCCGGATGAGAGAGCAGGACTACCCCAATACTCCATGGACTTGGGCAGAGTTCGTGGAGACGTTCAACGATCAGTACTTTTCAAAGATCGTACGTAACCAGTGGGAAGTCCAATTTATTGAGCTGAAATAGAATGAGATGTTGGTGCGCGAGTATGGCGCAGAATTTGATAGACTTTCCCGATTTGCACTCTTACACGTGGCCACTGAGCTGATGAGAGCTCAGAAATTTTAGAGAGGTTTGAGGCCAAACATTCAGGAGAGGGTGTCGATGTGGGAGATGGAGACGTATGCGGGCGTCATGTCAAAGGCCCTCATTGCAGAGGAAGACATACAGAAACAATACTTGAGGCGAGAGCAGGGTAATAAAAATCGGTTTGGCCAGGGACAGCAGAGTGCTTCAGAGCAGGTGAACAAAAAGTCGAGGTTCTCTAAATCTCCTCCCTACCCTAGTCAGCCATCATATTCTAGACCGGTTGTTGCTTCAGGACCAGTGTTGTCTTCCTATCAGAGACCGCAGAGTTCGTCACCAGGGCGACCTTTCAAAGCCAGGAGCACTACTGCGAGTGGAGCTTCTGTGGCTCAGGGTTCGACACGAGGATTAGCTGTTACTCCTATTTCTACCCCAGTGTGTGCAAGATGTGGGAAACCACATAAGACAGAGGATTGCCGACGGAACACTGGAGGATGCTTCAGGTGTGGACAGGTTGGTCACATGATTAAGGATTGTCCTGCTGTTGAAAAGGGACGGACTATGACAGTCTCTACGCAGAAGTCGACGCGACCTACAGTTCAAGGTCGAGCTTATGCGGTGACTGCACAAGATGCCCAAACGTCGAATGACGTAATCAAAGGTATCATTAAAATTGAGATGTCATTTATGCATTGATTTTATTATTTAAATGTTCGAATTCATTCTAGTATTATGTTAAACCACATAGAAATCATTGCATATAATTAACAAACTTTTTAACTAAAGGTACCCTTATGATGAGTCGTCGAGGCGACTTGGATAAAATTGAAGCATGAGTACTTATAGACCCTGGGTCTACACACTCGTTTATTACTCCTTCCTTCTCAGAGAAGTTGGGTATCACTCCCGGACCCCTTGCTTTCATTTTGGACGTAAAGATTCCTACGGGAAGTTCAGTATGCACTGATACGGCATCTCAGTCAGTCATAGTGATGATTGATGAGCACGAGACAGTGACCGACATGATTACGTTGATCATGGAAGGGTTCGACGTCATTCTCGGAATGGATTGGTTGGCAGCTTATCACGTGAGCGTGGACTGTCTGCGAAAGATAGTGACCTTCCGACCGCCAAAGCGAAAATCCTTCCTATTCTGTGGAGTCAAATCAAAGGTTGCGCGGTTGGTTTCAGCCATTAAGGCCGAGCGCATGATGATAAATGGTTGCAGTGGGTATCTGGCCTATTTGCAAGATTCTACAGAGATGAAGAATGACTTGGCTCTTATCAAGGTGGTCTGTGAGTATCCTGATATCTTTCCAGAGGACTTGCCTGGATTACCACCTGATCGAGAGATTGAGTTCGCGATTGAGCTAGCACCGGGTACAGAACCGTTATCCAAAGCTCCATATCGGATGGCGCCTGCTGATTTGAAAGAACTCAAGGAACAACTTTAGGAGCTGTTAGACAAAGGCTTTATTCGATCGAGTGTTTCTCCTTGGGGTGCACCGGTTCTTTTTATGAAAAAGAAGGATGGATCGATGCGTCTGTGTATCGATTATAGACAGCTCAACAAGATGACGATTAAGAATCATTATCCTCTTCCGTGGATAGATGACTTATTTGATCAGTTGCAAGGTGCAAAGTTCTTTTCGAAGATTGATCTGAGGTCAGGCTATCACCAGCTCAAGATTAAGGCGGAAGATATATCCAAAACTGCGTTATGAACAGAGTGTTCAAACCACATCTTGATAAATCTGTGGTAGTTTTTGTAGATGACATCCTCATCTATTCAAAAACCACAGAGGAGCATGTGCAGCATCTGAAGATGGCTCTTCAAACACTCAGGGACCATCAGTTGTATGTCAAACTCAGTAAGTGTGAGTTTTGGCTTGAGCAGGTCAGTTTCTTGGGCCACGTAGTCTCTGAAGCAGGTATCTCAGTGGATCCTACAAAGATAGATTCTGTGGTGAAATGGGAAGCTATTTCAATGGATTTCATACTTGGGTTGCCGAAAATACTGAGGAAGCATAATGCCATATGGGTCATTGTCGATCGGCTAACCAAGTCTGCTCATTTCCTGCCATACAATACCATGTATACAGCCAGTAGACTTGCAGAGTTATACCTGAAGGAAATTGTTAGACTGCATGGGATACCGGCTAGTATTGTGTCTGACCGAGACTCGTTGTTTACTTCACACTTTTGGCAGCAATTTCAGGAGGGCATGGGTTATCGTCTTGATTTTAGTTCGGCATTTCACCCACAGACGGATGGCCAGACTGAACGGGTGAATCAGATCATAGAGGACATGCTGAGAGCTTGCATGTTGGATTTTCACGGGTCATGGGACCAACACTTGCCTCTGATCGAGTTCGCCTACAATAATAGCTTTCAGGCTAGCATTGGTATGGCTCCGTTCGAGGCTTTATATGGACGACGGTGTAGATCACCGTTGAACTGGGAAGAAGTGGGTGAGAAGCTCATTATTGGACCTGAGATTGTCGAGCGCACGACCGAGACAGTTCGGTTGATTCGCGAGTGACAACGAGTAGCTCAGAGTCGTCAGAAGAACTACGCCGATCTCAAATGGAGACACGTGGATTTTCAGGTAGCTTTTGCTATGTACATGTGTATTTCTTCACTTGGTATAAATTTCATGTAAAATTTGGCACTAATACTCGATTTTTCAGGTCGGCGAGAATGTCTTTGTTCGGATTTCACCTATGAAGGGAGTTATGCGGTTCGAAAAATGAGGGAAACTGAGTCTTAGGTACGTTGGGCCTTTTGAGATATTAGGCCGAGTCGGAGAGGTTGCATATCGTGTGGCGCTACCGCCGCAATTATCTAGCATGCACAACGTTTTTCATGTGTCGATGCTCCGTCGATACATCAGTGACCCGACTCACGTGCTTGATTACCAACCCATCGAGCTTCAGGATGGTTTGACAGTGATTGAGGACTGGGTTCATATTTTAGACCGCAAGGAGCAGATCCTACGCACTAAGAGGATTCCTTTGGTTCTCGTGCAATGGAGGAATCATACACTGGAGGAAGCCACTTGGGAGCGTGAAGCTGTGCTCCAAGACCAATTTTTGAACCTTTTTGCTTAAATTTTGAGACTTTGTGTGGCCTGTATGATACTTCAAATTTTTATGTAATTATTGGTTTTACATTTATATATAAATTTTGGCGAGTAATTTTGGCGGTCCAATCTACATTACATAGTGCCTGTTTAAACGTACCTACTTTGTGGAAAACCGGAAAATTTGGGCCTTTGACCCAAACCAGGGATGTTACTCCCTAAATTGCTGGTGGAATTAATAGGGCATTTTATAGCTAAGTCATTTAGTTGTTTTTCTCAGTTAAAATCGGCTCTATTTGATGCTAGAACTGTCGCATTCCATAATTACACTGAACTGGGCTCTAGGGAGGTTGATTTGGACCCAAGGAGTGGACCCTCATTTTATATTTTTTTTATTTTGGAGGAAAATAGAACTCGAGAAAATCGAGGGTCGAAAATGAAAATCGAGGGTCGAATTTGCATGAACAGTACCTAGGCAGTTTTAAGCCAAAAATCAGGCCTGAGAAAATTTTCCAGAATTCGAGGGTTGAATTCAAAATCGAGTGTCGATTTCAAAATCGACCCACGGATTCAAAATCAAGGGTCGATTTTCTCGATTTAAGTGAGGGGTTTTATTTTATTTGGCCATTTTGTGTTTGCTTCTCTGTGGGTTTGAGATTAGGGTTTTAGGGCGATTTGGTGCTTTTGGGGCTTCTTCATCATTTTTGGCCGAAATCAGAGGGGGAATCCACTGCATTTTCCAAGGGATTTGGATTTCAATCATTGGAAACCCGATTTGGGGTTCTTCACAAGGTAACTCTTGCTCCATTTCTCTTGTGCCGCCCTGTTTTTCTTGCAATTTGTGGGTGTTTCTATTATTTTTTTTGTTTCAATGGGTCCTAAGAAACAAGCCCCAATTCGAAACCCCACATCCAAGAGGCCGGCTTCGAAAGCTGGTTCCTCTAGCCGCACTACACAATCCGCCCCACAGCCCGAGCAACCACCTCAGTCGGTTCCACCAACCACTCAGCCCACACCACCTGTGTCCCCTCCAATGCCTGAGCAGCCCAATAAATTTTGGAGCATCAAGGGCTTTACCACTGAGTATGTGTTTCACCCGGAGTTGTTTGACCAACAAACAACTATTCAGTGGGCGGGCGAATATCTTGAAAAAGCCCAGATGACCTCACTTTGCACGGAGTTTAGTGACCACTTTTATCCCCGTCTCGTGCGCCTGTTTTACCAGCATATACGCCGCGAGGGCCGGAAGAAAATTTATACAAAAATTGATGGGCGAGCTTACACCTTTGATCTCCATGACATGGATGTTGCCCTACGTTGCCCTTTGACATATTCCAAAACCGTGGGATTAGGTTCTCCCTTCCCCAAACCAGCCCTTTTTCATGATGTAATTACTCAAATGATGCAGGGACGTCACGGGTACGGTAAATCCATTGTCCGCACACATATGCCTGAGTCTTTGTGGATATTGGATAAAATTTTTAAGACTACCCTTTACCCTTTGGTCATAAGTCCGAGCGAACCGACCCCCTACAACAAATTTTATTTGCTGCTTACAAGGAGCGATGGTTTAGTGCTCCTGAGGTCTTGTTCAAGGGGATTATAAAGGCCCGCGAGAAAATGGGGAAACAAGTGAAAAAGCTGAAAAAGGGTATTCCATATGCCCGTTTAATTTTGGTGATGATTGAGAACTACTGAGCGGGCCCCGCATATGAGATTCCTCCTACCGAACCCAGATCTACTGCCGGTAGAAAAATGTATAAACTTGTTAATTGGGGTCAAACCTACGGACGCCTTGTGCAGACTCCTAAGGAGCCAGTAGTTCCTGATGAGCATGACGATGAGAACCCTACTCACGTTGCCCCTGACACAGCTTCCCCTACTCAGCCCCCACAGAGCGATCTCCTTACGCTCTCGGAGTTTACACCCCAGATGACCGCGATGAGCCACTAGATCCACAAGCTCACACATCATACCAGCTCTATGCGTCAGGAGTTGGACGTGCATGGCAGCGCTCTCTCTTGTCTGATGCAGCACGCGCTCCCCGATGGTTATACCACATATATGGCCGACATACATGCCTCCATGTATCGGCCTTCGACGTCGGGTGCCGGTACCAATATGCCTACTACGGCCGGAGAGGATGCGGGTGACGGTGTTGGTGAGCGAGCTGCTGATCCAAATCAGGCTGGTGCATCTGCTGCGGGGGATTTTTGAGTGTTACTAAGGGGGGGCTATGATTTTGGATTTTATGGGTCTGTATTTATTTTTACAGCATGGATTATTTAGGACCTGGTGGTCCTTCTTTTGTTATCTTTTATATTTCTGTTTTCGGATTTGCTTTGGCTACTATGGTTGTGCAGTTTTGTATATGTTTCGTTTTGAATATCGTTGCTTTGGGTACTTTTTGTTATCTATGTGGTTTTGCTATCAGTATGGGGTTGCTATCTCTGTGGTTTTGTTTTTCTTCTGTTGTTATGGTGGGTTTGTGTTATCTTTACTACTTTCATGAGTCACTGTGCGTCGGTCTCCCAGCACGTGACACTTGGTGTATGGGCATCCATGTACGGATGCAATCCACTATGGCCCTTTTGGTGCCACATGCAGTACATCCACGTTACTATGGATCCCATCCCTTGACTTGCGTGCCCTGCGAGATCGGAACACGGTGACCCATGGTTTCCTTCTCGTATTGTTGTGTGGTGTGTGTTGCATTCAATTTTCGCGGACGAAAATTCCTAAGGAGGGGTGAATGTAATATCCCAGATATTTTGACCTATTTTTCGTTTACCTCGGTAAACGTGTCTGGAAATTTTTACTTGCCTTTTGGTTAACTTTGTGTTTGATGAGAATGATGGTAAAATGGTATTGTCAAAGGATGTGTACAAGTCATGTAAATGATGACTCACACAATAACATTGGTGTTTGTGTTTAACACCGGATAATTTTTCAACTTAAGTGGATAAGTTGTAAAATAATAAAATCTAGATATTATATTTTTGCTTGGCTTTTGGTTATATGAGAGAATTGCAAGAGAAGTTTCACTTCTCTCTCTCGTTGGAAATTAAGCCTTAAGCCTTGCCTCATTTGATCCTAGATCTAGAAAGCTTGAGAGCTCCTCTTCCCATCTCCACCAGTAAATAGCCTTGTGCTGAAAATCTGATCGGTTTGAGCTAGTGGAAGAGAAGGATAAAGGAGAGAGTGTCACTGTGTTGATAAGGATCGGTGCAGTGGAGGAAGGTTTATAATGGGCTGATTTGAAGTTTTTAAACCATTGAGCTTGGAGATTGGTTCCGGTGCGTGTATAGGTGCAATGGGATCAACGGTTTAAGCTACAAAAGGTAGGTCGTTGAAACCTCCTTGTGTAAATTTATTTATATTTTGTTTATAATGGAATGATGTGTATTCAATATAAAATCTGATGGCTGTGGTTGAAACTGAAGAAAAAAAAAGGTCCGAACATGAAAAGTTGACAGCCACAGAACCAGAGAAATTCGAGGGTCGAATTTAGAATTCGACCATCGATTTGAAAATCGACAGTCGAAATGTATTTTTTTGTGCCTGAAGCAGTTTTTGGAAATCGAGGGTCGATTTCCAATTCGAGGGTCGAATTTGGAAATCGACCATCGAATTGAAAATCGAGGGTCGATTTTCAGGGTTTTGTGACTGATGAGAAGTTTTGAAATTCAAGGGTCGAAATTGAATTCGACCATCGAATTTCAAATTCGACCCACGAATTTGAATTCAAGGGTCGAATTCTGTCCTGTTTCAGGCATTTGAAATTTTGTTGGATTTTTTATCAGCAAGCTTTTGGTTTGATTTTTGGTTCTATATTGACACTGAGAGTGTTAATATATGTAGGTTTTGACTATTGGGAGTCCTTGGTGAGGACTGCTAGTACATGATTTTGAAACTTCTTTATTAAGGTAGGGGAACCTTGTATTTAATTTGCATCAAATTATAAGTATAGATTGTTTGACTATTTCAATTAAGAAGGATAAATTTTGAAAATTCTGTTGCACACAGCATGAATAAAACTCTGAATATATGACACCAATCTGAAAATTTGGAAACTTTGTTATAACTAAGAACTTTGCAATTTGAACCTTAGAACCTCAGTTAATCTTTGAATCAGAACTTCGAATCAGAACTTTGAAAAATCAGTATTATGTTATGAATAATAAGCCTTGATATGTGTTAGCATTTGCATTTGATTTAGGGTTCATACGGACAATGCCCTAGATTTTACCAACCGTGTTGACGGTATTACTTTGGCGCAAGTTTCCCTCATAGCGTAGGGGCTTGGTAATTCAGAAGATTTTCGAACACATCAGATTTACGTTTTCATTTTTAACTCAGGATTAGAACTGGAGATTTAGTTCGCAAAGTATCATTTGAAAATCATATTTGATCCAATTTCTTTCTTTGAAAACCTTACTTATGATGAAATGTAAATATATCTGTTTCCTCTATTGGGCTTGGTTGTTAGCTCACCCTCGACTATACGTCACAGGTGCTGAGACTGACCTTGGGTCAGAGGATCTGGAGGACTCCGATTACATTCCTGAGGAGGAATCAGACATACCACCTGAGGAGTTCTTCCTGTGATCTTAGATCCTTTATTTTTGGTACTTTTGTTTGGATATTATTTTGAATATTGGGCCCTAGGCCATCATTATAGTTCTTTTGATATCACTCGAGGAACCATTATTATGAACTACTATTTTAGGTAATCGGATTGGCCATCACCGGTGGTTCTTCTTGGTTCCTCATAGTGATATAACTTTTGTTATACAAAGCTTTTGTTTTTGGATTATATTATGTTTGTCTCTGTCTTTAGATCTTTGATATGTTGTCGGCTTCTGTTTGTTACGGCTTATTGAGAAATCAATAAGTTGATGAACCGGCCTTTCCTATACCTTAGGGATTGGAAAATTCGGGTCGTCACAGTTTGTTCTTGAAAAGCTTTGGATTCTGGCTTTCTAGAGAGAAAAGTTTTCCTCTGAATTGAGCTCTTCATTAAGGACCCTTGAGGCTTGCTTTTCTTGATCTGCTAACATCGGGTAGAGGGGCCTAGCTTTAATGGCTCTTTGAATAGACTCCAAAGAAACCCGGGTATCAGCATCTCTTTTAGTTATTTGTTTTTAGGGTTTTAAATATTATGTTTTAGTTTTGAAGGCCCAAATGCTTAAATTCAATCGTCGATGCTTGTAGGTACAGCCATATTCCCCTGGATTGTCACCCTAGAGGCTCTTGAATATTTTGCATGTGATGCTCCCAAAGAGGTAAAACTTAACCATCTTGGTATCTATAATTTTTGGAGTTTGTTACTTTTTAATGTTATTAACAGATATTGCTATTTGTCATCACATCATATAGAAAAAATGACATGTGAGATTGAATTTGGAAGGTGTGCTAAAACATACTTAAGGCTCCAGGTGGCAACTAGGTAGTAGTCTTGTGAATAAGGATCGCATTTAGACTTTGAATTGTATGATCGAATTATAGAAAATCTTCTTACTCAGTTATCCTTGAGGAAAATTATCATCATTGGCTTCTCCATATATTCTTGAGGATTGATTATCATTGGCCTAATATAACTATATGTAATAATAGGTTGTTTGTATGCTGTAAAGATAGCATCCATTACCATTTTTTCTTCTTTTTTATGATTTTTTTACTAAAAAAAAAATTCAACCAAAAAAATCCACTTCGGATTAAAGAATAGCTATGATGGCATGCTGCGTGTACTAGCTTATGGGGTGGCCAATATGTGCTGTGATACTGAAATTTGAATCATTGCTTCAGATTTTCTGCATGGAGGCATTAGTTGATAGTGTTAGAATTATAAGTTAGACCGGCCCATTTGGCCCATTTGCAATTATATTGGTCAATCTTGGAACTCTTTTTTGTCATAGGAAATTGGTGTATTTAATGTAGTGTCTTGAGAATATGAAATATACTTTGAGAATGTAATTTTCTATCTTTTTCTAGGCTAGGTAGTTGCTTTGGAAGTGTATGTTTATTTATTCCCGATTTTATATTGTAGGCAATTTTTATCACTCATGTATTTTCATTTTACAAGCCATATGAATGAAATTTGAAAGGTTCTAAGTAGTATATCACTTTAGTCTTCATTTTCGGTGTTTTTCTACACAAGAGAACAACTTTCTTCTCTTTAGAGTGTCATCTTCTTCCAATCCTAGTTGGTATAATCCAACAAAGTGGTATCAGAGCTTGAGATTCATGGCTTCCAATATATTGCAACCTCAACTTCCTCGTTTTACCGGTAAGAACTACAATCAATGGAGTATTCAAATGAAGGTTTTATATGGGTCTCAAGATTTGTGGGATATTGTTGAGACCGGATATGTAGAACCGGAGGATCAAGCGGCTCTCACACAAGCTTAACTCAATGAGTTGAAAGAAAATCGTAAGAAAGACAAGAAGGCTTTGTTCTTCATCTATCAAGCTGTGGATGAAGTTATTTTTGAAAGAATTTCATTGGTGTTATCGGCAAAGCAAGCATGGGATACTCTCAATACTTCATATAAAGGCGAAGATAAAGTCAAATTGGTGTGACTCCAAACTCTTCGAAGTGAGTTTGATTTTATAAGAATGAAGGATTCGGAAGCGGTTGAAGATTTTTTCAATCGAGTAATTTCTCTCGTTAATCAATTAAGGATTAATGGTGAAAATCTTCAAGATCAAAGAATTGTAGAAAAAATTCTTAGAAGTTTGACTCGTAAGTTTGAATATATTGTTGTTGCAATTTAAGAATCTAAGGATTTATCTACTTTGTCTTTGGAAAGTTTGTTGGGATCGCTTCAATCTCATGAACTTCGTATGAAGCAATTTGATTTTTTTCCTCTAGAGCAAGCTTTTCAAACTCAAAATTCCTTTAAGGAAAATTCTAGAGGTGGAAGAGGAAGACATTCTAATCGCGGATGAGGAAGGCATAATGGAGGGAGATATCAAGCAAAAGAAAGAGATGAAGATGGGTTATCTTCGTCATCAAGAGGAAGGGGAAGAGGAAGAGGCTGATCTTCTCTTTCTAATGTTTAATATTATCATTGTCAAAAATATGGTCACACCATAAAATTTTGTAGAAAAAGATTAGCGGAAGAAGAAAAAAAGGAATCAAATTTTGTTCAAGAGAACAATCAAAGTAAGGAAGATGATATTCTCTTTCTTGCTTGCAATGTTCAAGAAGTTGCATTCAATGAAGATTGGTATCTTGATAGTAGTTATAGTAACCACATGACGGACAACAAAGGCGTATTTATCACTTTGGATGAATCTATTCAAAGTGAAGTAAGGACCGGCGATGATAAACGACTTTCCGTGAAGGGAAGTGGTGATATTCTTGTTCAATCAAAGAAAGGCATCAAACGCATCTCAAATGTTTTCTATGTACCCGGCCTCAAGCACAATCTTCTAAGTGTTGGACAACTCCTTTTGAAAGGACAAAATATTTATTTCAAAGGAGATGCATGTGAAATCAAGGATATGAACAACGCTCTCATTGCCAAAGTAAAGATGACTCCAAACAAGATGTTTCCACTTAAGTTTCAAAATGAAGTTCTTCCTTACTTCAATTCTATCATCCAAGACAAATCATGGCTATGGCATCTTCGGTATGGCCACTTGAGTTTTAGCTCGTTGACTCTTATGTGCAAAAATCATATGGTGAGAGGCATGACAAATATAGATCGCAAAGATCAAGTTTGTGAAGGATGCGCACTCGGAAAGCATCAAAGAAATTCTTTTCTGGTTGGGAAAGCTTGGAGGGCATCAAATCCTCTTGAGCTTGTTCATTCGGACTTATGCGGGCCTATGCACACCACTTCTATTGGCGGTAATCGTTATTTCCTCACTTTTATTGACGATTATAGTCGTAAATCTTGGATTTATTTTCTCAAAGAAAAATTAGAGGTATTTGGCCTCTTCAAAACATTTAAGGCCTTGGTTGAAAAGCAAAGTGATTTTATGTTGAAAACTTTGCGTACCGATCAAGGTGGTGAATATGTTTCTCATGATTTTAAGAATTTCTTAAAAGATAATGGCATTCGGCATCAATTAACCACTCGATACACACCTCAACAAAATGGTATGGCCGAAAGAAGAAATAGAACACTTATGGAATTGGCTAGAAGTATGTTAAAAGCCAAAGGGATGGCAAATATATTTTGGGCCGAAGTCGTTTCATGTGCCAACTATCTTTTGAATCGTGCCTTATCCAAAAGTGTTGAAGGCATGACACCACAAGAAGCATGGAATGAACACAAACCATGTGTTGCGCATTTAAGGATATTTGGTAGCATTGCATATTCTCATGTGCCGGATGAAAGAAGAAAAAAATTGGATGAAAAATCTGAAAAATATATTCTTATTGGTTATAGTGAAACTTCAAAAGCATACAAATTGTTTAATCCTATCACCAAGAAAACTATCATAAGTAGAGATGTAAAATTTAATTAAGAAAAAGCTTGGGATTGAGATTTCCAAGAAAAGACACAAAAGTCTATTTGTATCAATGAAGAAGAATTGAAAGATGCTCAAAATTGTGAGCATGAAGAGGATAGAACTTCCTCTCCATCTTCATCTTCACCATCTTCATCATCATCATCATCATCATCAAGTTCTAATTCTCCTCCAAAGAAGACCAAAAGCATCAATGAAATTTATGAAGCATCAAGAAGACTTTTAAATTATATCCTCTTGGGGCATATATTCAAGAACTTGCATTCATATATGATTACCATTCTTGTTGTTTAATTGCTACCTTATGGTGTTTTATATTGAACTTTCCTAAGCTGTGGAATGATATCAGTGACAGTTGGAAATTCCAAACATCAATTTTTTCTTACAGCTTTTGATTTCATTGTGTTCTCTCTTTTTTGAAATTGGCTGATGTTTTTGATTGATAGTAGCCAATATTAAATTGTTCATACAAAGCCAGATAAATTTAACTACAAATTTTAACTAACTTCATTTGCTATCCTACCAAGGATAGTGAACTGCTCTGAATTTTTGTTTTTGGTGGTTGTTACAATAATGCTAAAGGTCTCCACTTATTCCAAGCTTTGCTCATTACATCGTGCTTCCTCCATGCTTAAACAAAAATGATTGGTTCACATAATTGTATATTTTTTACAGGGAAGTATAAACCAGTACTACTTGTGATTAGGAATTTTTCTTAGATTGATGTAATCATCGTATGAGCTTTGAGGCCATTAGATCCTGTGTTGACCAAGCACGTGCTAACTTGGGGCACGCACGTGCCCCTGGGATTAGTCGAGTGCTCGAAGAGGCTTGGACACCCAAGTTATAAATAAAAAATAAATGAATAAAAAAACACTTGAGTGAAATGAGCTGCTTCCTGACATACTTTCTTTCTGGGATTCCAAACATAAAGGCCTATTTGAAGCAGCACCTAATCTCTAGCCTGTAGACTCTACTTTAAATGTCCCATGTCTAAGGGCATTCAAACTAATTGGGAAGAGAAAACTTTCATAATCTTGTTGAAGGTTAAATAAGTGAGCAATTAGTGTGTGAATGCAGGTATTAAGTAATTTACTTCTCATTGCCCATGGTGTTTGGCCTTCATAGTGATACTTTTTTAACAATAAAATGTTGATTAGTGCCTGATTCAAGTATCTTACCTATAGGTCTTGAGCCGGAAGTTATATCTCCTAGCCAAATTTTCACCTGAAGCAAGGTGTGGTTTCTTTTTCTTTTAAACTAATATTCTAAAAAGCTACTAGTGAACACTATAAAAAATAAACTATTAGCGGCAGTTTTTGGCTGTAAAAAACTGTCGCTAGTAACAAAAAAGCTATTAAGACTATTAGCGGCAGTTTTTTGTTAATAGTAGCAATTTTTGGCTGCCGCTAATAGTCTTATGTTTTGTAGTGCAAGTCTTTATTTTTTTTTCGACTATGTTTTTCTTGTAATGGTTTACTTAACATATATATTATTGTTGGATTACACCAACTAGGATTGAAAAGATAGAAGAAAATTATTCTCTTGTGTAGAAAATACACCAAAATAAAGACCAAAATAATATACTATTTAGAACCTTTCAATTTTATTCATATGACTTGATTAAAATGAAGATACATGAGTGATATATATAGCCCAAAGTACAAATCCGAAAATAAATAAACATACACTTCCAAAGCAACTACCTAACTTAGAAAAAGATAGAAAATTACATTCTCAAAATATATTCCATATTCTCAAGACACCACATTAAATACATCAATTTCCAATGACAAAGAAAAATTTCAAGATTGACCAATATAACTCCAAATGGGCCAATGACCCAAAAGACAAAATGAGCCAGATGGGCCGGTCTAACTTATAATTGTAACACCCTCCTTGAGTTAGACCAATCGAACGCCGAACTTTCTTTGATCTTGATAAACGTTTTTTTCTTCTATGCCTTTGTAAAAATATCTGCTATTTGATCTTGTAATTTGCAAGGTTTCACATCAATTTCACCATCATTGATCAAGTTACGGATGAAATGATACTTAATTCGAATGTGCTTACTTTTGTAGTGAAAAATGGGACTCTTGGTTAGTGTAATGGCTGAACGATTATCACAAAATAAAGTTGTAGCTTCAATTGATGGATGCTTAAGTTCTTCTAAGACCCATCTTAACTAAAGTGCTTGATAACCTGCAATGCTAATGAAATGTACTCCGCTTTGGTTGTAGAAAGAGCAATAACTTGTTGTTTCTTTGAAGTCCATAAAATTAAACCCGAACTAATATTAAAATTATAACTGGAAGTGCTTTTACCATCATCTACACTTCCACCCCAATCACTATCACAATATCCAACAAAAAATGAATTTTGAACCCTTTGGTAATATATACCATCATTAATGGTACCACATACATGTCGCAAAATTTTCTTTCCGGCATTCCAATGACTTCTTCTAGGTGATTCCATGAAACGACTAATTATGTTAACCGCAAACATAATATCTGGTCTTGTGGGTGTCAAGTACATGAGACTTCCAACAAGACTCCGATAAAGAGTTTCATTAACTCTTTTTTCATTATCATTTTTTCTAAGTTTTAAATCAACCTCCATTGGAGTGCAAATAGGATTAACATCTTCTATTCTAAACTTTTTCAATAAATCTTTTGTATATTTCTTTTGAGAAATAAAAATTTTATCTTCATTTTGCTTTACTTCAATGCCAAGAAAGAAATGTAAGAGACCCATATCGGTCATCTCAAATTCAAGCATCATGAATTTTTTAAATTCATCACATATGCATGAACTATTACCGATGAAGATTAAATCAGTGACATATAAACAAACAACTAAGAACTCACCTTGAGTATTTTCTTTGATGTAGAGAGAGTGTTTAAAAGGACACCTTTTGCATCCCTTCTTCATGAAGTACCCATTAATACGGCTATACCACGCCCTTGGTGCTTGCTTTAATCGTAAAGTATTTTCTTCAATTTACAAACTTTGTGCTCTTTACCCTTTTTCGCATACCCGAGTGGTTGATCAACATAAACTTCTTCTTTAAGAATACCATTTAAGAATGTTGATTTAACATCCATTTGATAAACCTTTCAATTTCTTTGAGCCGTTAATGCTAAGACAATTCTAATAGTCTCAAGCCGAGCAATGGGAGCAAAACTTCATTGAAGTCTATGTCACGTCTTTGCTTATAGCCTTTCACCACTAACCGAACTTTGTGCCTTTCAACTTCACCTTATATTTAACTTGGTTTTATATATCCATTTTACATTAATGGATTTGCGCCCATTTGAAAGTTCCGTTAACTCCCAAGTCTCATTTTTTTTATGGAATCAATTTTTTGATTTATTATATGATTCCACTTTTCTTCTTTAGATGCTTCTTAAAAAAAAATTAGATTGGCATCAGCATATAGTGCAAAGTTAATCTCATCTTCATCAAAAAGTTTTCTTGATCCTTTAAAAATTTTATATATGCTTTTGGTCTTCTTTGGAGGAGAATTAGAACTCGTTGATGATGATGATGATGATGAAGATGAAGATGGTGTAGATGAAGATGGAGCGGAAGTTCTATCCTCTTCATGCTCACAATTTTGAGCATCTTTCAATTCTTCTTCATTAACACAAATAGACTTTTGTGTCTTTTCTTGGAAATCCCAATCTCAAGCTTCTTCTTCATTAAATTTTACATCTCTACTTATAGTAGTTTTCTTTGTGATGAGATTAAATAATTTGTATGCCTTTGAAGTTTCACCATAACCAATAGGAATATATTTTTCGGATTTATCATCTAGTTTTTTTCTTCTTTCATCTGGCACATGAGAATATGCAATACTACAAAATATCCTTAAATACGTAACACATGGTTTGTATCCATTCTATGCTTCTTGTGGGGTCATGCCTTCTACACTTTTGGATAAGGCAAGATTCAAAAGATAGTTGGCACATGGAACGGCTTTGGCCCAAAATATATTTGGCATCCCTTTGGCTTTTAACATACTCCTAGCCAATTCTATAAGGTTTCTATTTTTTCTTTCGGAAATACCATTTTATTGAGGTGTATACCGAGTGGTTAATTGATGCTGAATACCATTATCTTTTAAGAAATTCTCAAAATCATGAGAAACATAGTCACCACCTTGTCACCACCTTAATCGGTACGTAAAATTTTTAACATAAAACTGCATTGCTTTTCAACCAAGGCCTTCAATGTTTTGAAGTGGCTGAATACCTCCGATTTTTTTTTGAGAAAATAAACTCAAGATTTATGACTATAAACTTCAATAAAAGTGAGAAAATAATTATTATTGTCAATAGAAGTTATATGCATAGGCCCGCATAGGTCTGAATGAATAAGCTCAAGAGGATTTGATGCCCTCCAACCTTTCCCAATCGGAAAAGAATTTCATTGATGCTTTCCAAGTGTGCATCCTTCATAAACTTAGTCTTTGCGATCAATATTTGTCATGCCTCTCACCATGTAATTTTTGCATATGAGAGTCAAAGAGTTAAAACTCAAGTGGCCATACCGAAGATGTCATAGCCATGATTTGTCTTGGATGATGGAATTAAAGCAAGAGAAAACTTCATTTTAAAACTTAAGCGGAAACATCTTGTTTGGAGTCATCTTTACTTTGACAATGAGAGCATTGTTCATAACCTTGATTTCACATGCATCTCCTTTGAAATAAATATTTTGTCCTTTCAAAAAGAGTTGTCCAACACTTAGAAGATTGTGCTTGAGGCCGGGTACAAAGAAAATGTTTGAGATGTGTTTGATGCCTTTCTTTGATTGAACAAGAATATGACATTTTTCCTTTACGGAAAGTCGCTTATCATCATCGGTCCTTACCTCACTTTGAATAGATTTATCTAAAGTGGCAAATACGTCTTTGTTTCCTGTCATGTGATTACTACAACCACTATCAAGATACCAATCTTCATTGAATGCAACTTCTTGAATATTACAAGAAAGAAAGAGAGTGTCATCTTTCTTACTTTGATTGTTCTCTTGAATAAAATTTGATTCATTTTTTTTTTCTTCCGCCAATCTTTTCCGACAAAATTTTATGGTGTGACCATATTTTTTACAATGATAACATTGAACATTAGAAAGAGAAGAACGACATCTTCCTCTTCCTCTTGATGACGTAGATGACTCATTTTTATCTCTTTCTTTTGCTTCATATCTTCCTCCATTATGCCTTCCTCGTCCGCAATTAAAATGCCTTCCTCTTTCACCTCTAGAACTTTCCCTAAAGAAAATTTGAGTTTGAAAAGCCTGCTCTAGAGGAGAAGAATCAAATTGCTTCATACGAAGTTCATGGGATTAAAGTGATCCCAACAAACTTGCCCAAGACAAAGTAGATAAATCCTTAGATTCTTCAATTGCAACAACAATATATTCAAACTTACGAGTTAAGCTTCTAAGAATTTTTTCTACAATTCTTTGATCTTGAAGATTTTCACCATTAATCCTTAATTGATTAACTAGAGAAATTACCCGATTGAAATAATCTTCAACCGCTTTTGAATCCTTCATTCTTATAGAATCAAACTCTCTTCGAAGAGTTTGGAGCCGCACCAATTTGACTTTATCGTCGCCTTTGTATGAAGCATAGAGAGTGTGACGACCTGACTTTTCCAATCCCTCAGGTATAGGAAAGGCCGGTTCGCCAACCTATCGAATAAACGATAAGCCGGACAAACAGGGCACATATCAGAGTAAAGCGTAATAAATATCCATAGCTAAAATAAATGTGGAAGCAATTAAAAATAAAGAACCACCGATGATGGCCGACCATCATCGAAACATGGCTCATAACGAAAATCAACGTCAAGTATAAAACTATGATATCCAACTAAAGTGGGCCCACAAATTCAAGTCTAACTCTCACCACAAATAAGAAAATCAGTAAGTTCTATATTGGGAAAAACTTCTCAGGAGGAACCTCAAACTCTTCCTCAGGCACGTAGTCAGGATCGGATCTCACAAATTACGAATAACCACGCCAAGACTAACACTGACGATAGGAGCTAACCAACAAAGCTTAGTGGAAGAAAGACATCTACAGTATTTTACTTTAACTAACATGGTTTCAAAACCAATACCGGAATATAGCTTGTCAAACATATAAGCAGATAATAAACTGAATTTAGGTGCGGAAATCATATGTAAGATTTATTTCTAAATGTGTGAAAACAGTTTCAAGAACGAATCGTGTTTGTCTTAGTTTCTCTAACTTCTATATGCAAAGTTCAGTAATTCATGACTTAATCCTCAACTTAAAATACCTCCCGAGTAAACTATATCTCGAGAGCAGGAATATAGCCGATGGGAACCCCTACCTACCATCGTCGTTCATGAACCCTTTTTCAGGATGCAACAAGTCCCTGCGTAATGAGCGAAACTTGTGCTAGGAAGTTGTTCAAGAATTTTTGAGGGGTCGTTCAGGTCAATCATAAAACAAATGCAGATACTAATATAAATCAGATGCAAGTCTCTTATACATAGTTCAGGTTCTTGATTTCAGATTTTCAGAGCTTAAGCAGATTCAGGTTTCAGGATTCAGGTAGATTTAGATTTTCAGTCATTCATATCAATTTTAATTTACAGATGTGATTTCAATGACATATGCAAGTTCAAAGATTTTAATTCAAAATATCCATGCGAATTAAAATAGAATACTGTAAAGATGAGATTCTCCTACCAAAACTCAGAGTTACGCGAAGTCAAGCAAAGTCCTATTGATGGCCTCTCGCCCTCAATCTACATCACAATATACGTTCATGCATTAAGATTAACTCTAATTACTAATAGTATAGACCTATTTAAGTGTTTCCTCAAAAACAAGTCAAAACAGGCAAGTTGCGCAAATCCTAGAATTTGATGTAACATTCTCATATATTTTTAACCATCAAGACGATTGATCCACGAGTTGGTCAAACATGAAAGTTGTAGATTTTTCTATTAGCTTTCCAACTCAAAAACAATCGGCTCAATCGGAGTTCGGGATAAATAGTTATGACTAAAATACTAAGACAATGTCGGAGTTCTGTGATACCTCGCTCGAGCGATGCAAAAGCTCGCTCGCGCGAGGGCAGGGAACGCCTTTTTGAGTATTTTAGTGTATCCTCGCTCGAGCGATGATAATAGCTCGCTCGAGCGAGCTACAGCGACGTGATTTCGCTCATTTTCACCCGAATCGAAACCCATACATCCCAAAGCAAAACTCATGGCTAATCTAATGATTTTAATCAAAAAGTTTAATTAAAATGTACCTTTAATCTAAGGATTCCTAGATTAGAAATGAGTCACTCGAATGGAGCTTCGGAACGAAACCGACGGGTTTCCTCAACGATTCGCGTCGCGATCGATCCCACGAGTTCACAGAGACAACTCCAACACGTCCCCAATGATCTCAACCTCTCCCAATAGCCAACTACGAATCCAAGGTTGATTCAACTTCTTTCTAAGGTTTAAGGGTTTTCAACAAAGAGGGTTCTAGAGAAGGAAGTTTTCTAAATCGATCTCCTACGATGATTGAAGAAGAGAGAAGACGGAGTTTCACACGGTTGGATAACTATCAAACGACTACGGTTCTTCACGGCACTCACGTCTCTTCCTCTCTTAACAAAACCTAGTATAATACGGGAATGCAATTCCTTCTTATAATAGGATTACTCACAAAGTTAAGCACACACACACCTCTTATGTATTATACACTTCTAATTTTAAAACTCAAGCCCGGTGTTGAGCGGCCACACCGAGGTCGGTGCACAACTTTCGCACGAGGGTCCAAATGGGCTCTAAATCAAAATCTGTCCGCACAATCACATCTAGATAAAAATTCAAAATAAATGGTGACGTTGGTTGCCGAGCCGAATACACACACGAGGTCAGTCTAACTCGGGTTAAAAATACGGGTCTTTACAGAGAGTATCCCATGCTTTCTTTACCGATGACACCGATAAAATTCTTTTACAAATAACTTCATCCACAACTTGATAGATGAAGAACAAAGCCTTCTTGCCCTTGTTGTGATTTTCTTTCAACTCATTAAGTTGAGCCTATGTGAGAGCTGCTTGATCCTCCGGTTCTACTATCCAGTTTCAACAATATCCCACAAATCTTGAGACTCATATAAAACCTTCATTTGAATACTCCATTGATTGTACTTCTTACTGGTAAAATGAGGAAGTTGATGTTGCAACATATTGGAAGCCATGAATGTTAAGCTCTGATTCCACTTTGTTAGATTACACCAACTAGGATTGAAAAGATGAAACTCTAAAGAGAAGAAAATTATTCTCTTGTGTAGAATAAATACCAAAATAAAAACTAAAATAATATACTATTTAGAACCTTTCAATTTCATTCATATGACTTGATTAAAATGAAGATACATGAGTGATATAGCAAGCTCAAAGTACAAATCCGAGAATAAATAAACATGCACTTCCAAAGCGACTACCTAACCTAGAAAAAGATAGAAAATTACATTTCAAAGTATATTCCATATTCTCAAGACACCACATTAAATACATAAATTTCTAATGACAAAGAAAAATTCCAAAATTGACCAATATAACTGCAAATGGGCCAATGACCCAAAAGACAAAATGGGCAAGATGGGCCGGTCTAGCCTATAATTCTAACAATTATGACCTTTCTGGTTTTCATTTCTTGTTCTAAAAAGATACTAGTCAAGTCTTGGAGCAAATTTTTTATGCTATTTATAATCCCAATTGGAATTTTTAGACAGTGGAGTTCATTTCCGTTTTGCTGACAATTGGAAATGAAGCTGTGGAAAAGCAACTGATTCAGCTTAGAGCCATACAATTCATTCTCGATTTGTTTTTTGAGTAAGTTAATTTTCTTTGAGAAAATTGTAAATAGAGGGACCTATAAGCAGAGAATTACCCTTGCTCTTCTGAATAACTGTAGGTACCCATTCAATAACTTTTTTGCATCACCACGTGGAGAACATTATACAATCGTGCTTGGAGAGCAAGAAGGCTCTACTTATTGAGCACCTTTTCAAAGATTGTGATCTTGTTGGGAAAATTCTTCAAGCAGAAAAGAATTTTACATTGTCAATTGAATCAGACAAGGTACCTCTTTTGTATGATGGTCTGATCTTGTATAATGTTTTCTTTAAATTTACACTTTCTTTTTCAGTGTTCTATATCTCTGCTACTTCCTGCTTTTTTTTGTGAGGTTCTATGGGAATTTCCTCTTGCTAGTTGCTTTCTCAGAGTTACTAACTTTTTTTTTTCTTAAGAAAATTAAGCTTCTGACAAACCTTTCTTTGCAGCCAACAGCGCCTACTGAGGAAAGATTACCACCCAAGACAGGGAATATTGGACACATGACACGTATATCTAATAAGCTAGTTCAACTGGCAAATGAAAAGTGTGAAATATAGAGATATCTGCAGGTCGATCACTAGTGTCTCTGGATTCCATTTGCTTGATGACTTTTTCACTTCTATGATCTGCATAATTAGATTAATATAAAATGTAGTTTGTTTTGCAAGGTAATTAACTTAATAAACGATTTTGTTCTCATTGCAGTTAGTGAACACTGGGAGAGAAAGGGCAAAAGTCAGCTTGCTTTTGACTTGGGTAGTAAGTGAATATCTCTCTATCAATATTACAATATTCTAGTGCAAATTATATATGAACACTATAGGACAATTAATTTTTATGATTTCATCCATAAGTATTTTGCCTTGCACAGAATTCAATTGGAGGAACGTCTCACCTATCTGGAGGTCATGTCAATGAGCCATTCATTTAGTATGCAATATTATGTTTTCAGTCAGATGTTTGAATCTATCATGTTTTGAGATTGACATAGAATGTTCTCACCCTCTCTTCCTTCATGCAGAGCCAACGATGGCGTATCTGGTGTGCTTCTTCATCACAAACAAGTTGTCAACCCTTGATTGCTCTCTTTTGACGAACAACGGAAGTTATTAGCTAAATTTATACTTTGGTCTCCAAGGTAATCATTTGAATTTCGGAATTGTAGATAGCACCGTAAATTGATACGACATTAATACTTATAGGGGCAGGCAATAGGATCTTGGTAACGCAATGGGTTCAATGTATGCTGCGATTTTGTTCGTCAGTGTTCAAAATTCTGCGACCGTGCAGCCAATCGTGGCACTTGAACGAACTGTTTTTTATAGAGAAAGAGCTGCCAGAATGTATTCGGCCTTGCCATATGCTTTCGGACAGGTACCCATTTCCTAAAGAGTTAGTCTACAATGAGTGTTCACCCATCATGGGTGGACACGGCAGTCCGTACATCTGTGTGACTGAGTGGCATGCACGAACTAATTAAAAAAAACCTGAAATTCAATAAGATTATGGTTCTTGAGTTTTACAAGGCTGAATCAATGAAAAATCTATTGGGTTTCTCAACTTGTTCCAACGAATTTGCAGGTTGTCAAGCTCCCATACGTCTTCATGTAAGCTGCGATATACGGTGTCTTAGTGTATGCAATGATCGAATTTGAATGGACGTCGGTCAGATTCTTTTGGTATCTGTTTTACATGTACTTCACATGCGTATACTTCGCCTTCTACGGTATGATGGCAGTAGGCATGACTCCCAACCACAACATCACTTCCATTATTTCCTCTGCATCTTACACGATATGGGATCTCTTTTATGGGTTTTTAATTCCACGCCCGGTAAGTCCTCCAACCAAATCAATTACACGCATGTTGTGTTTTATATATTAGGATAGTAATATATATTTTTTGTGTTTCAAAATTAAGGTTAAATTATCATTAATAATTCAATGGAAAACTTGTAAATATTTACTCTCCAAAGTATTTTTTCAAACGTGTCTTTTCAAAATTTGAACTTATCTTTTTACCGTTTGTTGAAAAGACGTAAGTCTGGCGTCTCTGCACGGTGAAAAGACACAAATCTTTTCAAAAGTGTCTTTTCACCGTAAATATGAAAAGATATAAATATTTTCAAAAGTGTCTTTTCACCGTAAATCTGAAAAGACAAAAATCTCTTCACAATGAAAAGACACAATCTTTCAAGATTATCTCTATTTATTATCTGAAAAGATACAAATCTATTCACGATGAAAAGACATAATCTTTCAAGATTATCTCTATTTGTAATCTGAAAGGCACAAATCTCTTCACAGTGAAAACACACAATCTTTCAAGATTATCTCTATAAATAGAGATCAAATCCGGGTTAAAAGACATAACAGAAATAAGACATATTTCTCTTTTTTCTCTTTCGTTTTTATCATTTGTGTATCAGAAAATCTATGTGGCAGGTTCTTTCTCTAGAAAGTACAATCTAGAAAAGAACATACGGTTCTTGGCAAGACCGAGCTCTGTTGTATCCTGAAGGCAGATTCGCTAGGAACTCTATTGCATCTTCATTTATCCAATGGAGTGAGGGCGCCTATTGTCTTTAAGACGGCGTGGAGCCATTATCAATACCAAACTTTTATCAACAATTTAAAGACAATAGAATGTTCTAATGGCTCAGAGCATAAAGTTCATGAATCAAGATCTCATCAAACTTGACCGATTTGACGGGTCAAATTTTAAAAGATGACAGCAAAAGGTGCAATTTATCTTACGACAATTCAAGATTACTTACGTCCTCACTACACCATGTCCACCAATTTCTATAGCGAAAATAATGAAAAGTACGACTAGTAGAGGATCGAATGCTCGACTCAAATGACTGAAAGATGATCTAGATTGTCGGAATCACATCCTCATTACATTAAGCGATAGGTTGTTTAACACTTTCTGTAAGTGCACTACCTCAAAAGATTTATGAAATTCTTTAGAAAAGAAGTACTTAACTGAAGATGTTGGTACAAAGACTTTTCTAGTCTCTAAATATTTTGACTTCAAGATTGTTGAGGATAAACCTATTCTGAAACAAGTTCAAGAATTACAGTTTATCGTCACTGAGATGGAAGAAGAAAGCATGAAACTTTCTGAAAGTTTCCAAGTGGGTGTCATTCTTGCAAAGCTTCTATCTAGTTGAAAAGATTATCGAAAATCTATGACCCATAATAAAGATGTTCATACTCTAGATGAGATTTTTAAGGGTCTTAAGATTAAAGAAGAGAATAAAATTAGAGACAAGAAGGTTGTTATTTCTGAGCCTGCTAGGGATCACTTTGTTGAATCGGTATCTGAAGTGAAGAAGGATAAAAGATTTTCTACTAAAAAGAAATTTTTTAAGAAATTTTTTTAGAATAACGGTCAATCTAAGATGAATGAGAAGAAAGGAGATTGTTATGTCTGTGAAAAAAGGGGGCACTTTGCAAGAGAGTGTAAATTCCGTAAAAAATCAAAATCAGAGTCTAACATGGTAGAAGATATAATTATTATAGTGGTATCAGAAGTCAACATGGTTGAATCTAAAGGTCATTGGTGGGTCGACTCTTGTGCTACTCGACATGTCTCTTTTGATAGGTTTACCTTCAAAACTTACAAGCCTCAAGGAGAAGGGCAACAACTATACATGGGGAATTCATCTACCACTGAGATTGCTGAAATCGAAACAGTGGAGTTAAAATTATCTTCGGGAAAGACTCTCTTGTTGAAAGATGGGCTCCATGCTCCACAGATTAGGAAAAATCTCATTTCTGCATGTCTCTTAGACAAGAATGGGTTTAAATTAGTTCCTCATTCTGGGAAGATGATATTATTCAAGAATAATGTTTTTATTGGGAAGAGTTATGTTGTAAACAATATAATCAAGTTAAATGTTATCAATGAAAATGGTTCTTCTACTTATATTATAGTCTTTTTTGATTTATAGCATGCTAGATTAGGACATATTAATTTTCAAGCAATGAAAAATATGATGAATTTAGAATTAGTTCCTAAATTTCTAAATACCAAAGATGAAAAATGTCAAATATGTGTGCAATCTAAAATAGTGAAAAAGTCACATAATAGTTTTGAAAGGAATACTATTATCTTAGAATTAATTTATTCTTATATTTGTGAATTAAATGGTGTGCTTACTAGAAGTGGTAAGAGATATTTTATAACATTCATTGATGATTATAGTAGATATTCTTATATATATTTACTTAGATATAAAGAAGAAGCTTTTGAAATATTTAAAACTTATAAGGCAGAAGTTGAAAATCAGTTAGAAAATAAAATTAAAATACTTAGAAGTGATAGAGGAGAATATCTTTCTCATGAGTTCGATAACTTTTGTGAATAATATGAGATTTTTCATGAAGTAACAACCCCTAGGACACCACAACAAAACGGTGTAGTCGACCGTAAAAATAGAACTTACTAGAGATGATTAACTCTATGATATTATATTTAGGCTTACCTATGAATTTATGAGTGAAGCTATTTATCTGCATGCTTATTACAAAAATAATATGACTCCATATGAGTTATGAAATAATAGAAAACCTAACTTAAAATATTTAAGAGTATGGGGTTGCCTAGCTTATGTTAGGAAATCAGATGACAAAATTAAAAAGTTAGAATATAAAACTTATAAGTGTGCATTTATTGGATATGCTCACAATAGTAAAGCATATACTCACAATAATGAAGCACAATTTTATAAAAACTTACAGCCTAAGGATAATGTTTCAAATTTTAAAAATTCTAACTAATTGGAAATAGAAGATGAAACTTATTTTGATCAAGTCAAAGAAAAAAGATCAGTTGAAAATAATATAGAACAAAGACGTAGTAAAAGAACTAGAAAAGATCCACATTATAATTTTGGATCAGATTTTTATACCTATGTTTTACAAGCAGATCCTAAAACTTATAAGGAAGCTATAACATCTTTTGATAGTATATTTTGGAATGAGGCAATAGATGATAAAATAGAATTTATTAAAACTAATCATACATGGGAGTTAGTAAATTTGCCATCAGGTTCTAAGACTATAGGAAGTAAGTGGGTACTTAAAAAGAAACTTAAACCAGATGAAAGTTTAGATAAATTTAAAACTAGTTTAGTAGCCAAAGGGTTTAGACAAAAGGAAGGAGTAGACTATTTTGACGTTTTCTCTCCTGTTGCACAGATGACATCTATTAGACTACTAATAGCTTTAGCATTTATATATAATTTATATATACATCAAATGGATGTAAAAATTGTCTTCTTAAATGAAGATTTAGAAGAAGAAATATATATGGATCAATCTAAAGGATACATAAAACCAAGAAAAACACACATGGTATGTAAACTAGTGAAATCACTATATGATTTAAAACAAGCACCAAAACAATGGCATGAAAAATTTGATAAGAAAATAAAAGATTTTGGCTTTAAATCAAATGAGACCGATAGGTGCATATATAATAAATTTATACAAAATACACATAAAATCAAGAAAAATACACATGGTATGTAAACTAGTGAAATCACTATATGATTTAAAACAAGCACCAAAACAATGGCATGAAAATTTTGATAAGAAAATAAAAGATTTTGGCTTTAAATCAAATGAGGCCGATAGGTGCATATATAGTAAATTTATACAAAATAGCAGAGTTATTATATCGTTATATGTACACGATATATTGATATTTGGTACACATCTTGATTTAATATTATAAACTAAAAAATATTTAAAATCAAATTTTGATATGAAAGATATGGGAGAAGCGGATATTATTCTTGGAGTTAAAATAATAAGAGAAGATAAATGTATCTCTTTATTTCAAGAACATTATGTCGAAAAAGTTTTAAGAAATTAATATGTTTGATTGTTCACCTTCCCTTACTCCAAGTGATCCAAACAAGAAATTAATAAGATATTCTGATAGAGCAGAATCTCAATTAGAATATTCTAGAATCATTAGAAGTCTTATGTATTTAATGAAGTATACTAGACCCGATATATCATTTATAGTTGGGGTATTGAGTAGATTTACTTGCAACCCAGGGTTAGAACATTGAAAAATTATTTGTCGGGTATTGAGATATTTAAAAGGAACTATGGATTATAGCTTATAATATATTGGCAAACCTGAACTCTTAGAGGGGGTTTACTGATGCTACTTGGATTCCAGACTCCTCTGATTCAAAATCCACAAGCGGGTGGATTTTTACTTTGACAGGAGGAGCAGTATCGTGGGGGTTCAGAAAATAAACATGTCATTCTGACTCAAATATAGAATCAGAATATATAGCATTGTTTGCAGCAAAAGAGGCAGAGTGGCTTCGAAGCTTTATAAGATAAATTCCTTTGATTCAATATACATATGCAATTAATATTTATTGTGATAATGAAGTTGTTTTGCAGATTTCAGGTAATAAGAAATATAAAGAAAAATCAAGGCATATAGACCTTCGATATAATATCATGCGACAGATGTTGAGTGATGGGGTTATCGTGTTGGACTACATACCAACTTCTGAGATGTTTGCGAATCTGCTTACAAAAGCACTACCAAGAGCTATAGTGTTGAAAACATCGAGGGGGTGGGCCTAAGACCGATATCTTTAAAGGTACAGTAATTGAACCTTAACTTAGTAGAGTTGGAGATCTCAAATTCTAAGTTCAACGAGATAAGAAACTACTCTGTGATCCTTGAAAGTACACAAAGGTATGCTACCTATTGGTCATCCCTATGGTGTTAAATTTTATGCACATCTCTTATGACATAAGAGAATGAGTTTAACTCTTAATAATTCTGTAGACATTCATTTATTGGGGTGAGAAATAGTTACAAGAGCACCTATGGCAGATTTACCTATATGAGTATGGAAGTGAAGTCGCTTCAACAGAGATTCGGTCCTCTCTCTAAGATACTCATGAAATTAGGATTTTAGCGTGCGGACCTTATGTCACTAATGATTTAGGTCATAATAAGTGTATATATAATTCCAGTTTGTTAGACAGGTTTTAAGTTTAAAGTTATAAGCTACTTAAAGTCCTTATAAACTTTGAGTTGTATGTACTAGTCAAAGGTTCAAACCGATCGGTACCTCTGATGATGCTTAGTATGATTGCTCTGATACACAATTATTCATTTATTTATTTATTCTGAAACAAGTGAGGGAATGTTATATATTAGGATAGTAATATATATTTTTTGTGTTTCAAAAATAAGGTTAAATTATCATTAATAATTTAATGGCAAACTTGTAAATATTTACTCTCCAAAGTATTTTTTCAAAAGTGTCTTTTCAAAATTTGGATTTATCTTTTTACCGTTTGTTGAAAAGACACAAGACAGGCGTCTCTTTACGGTGAAAAGACACAAATCTTTTCAAAAGTGTCTTTTCACTATAAATCTTAAAAGACAAAAATCTCTTCACGGTGAAACCACACAATCTTTAAGATTATCTCTATTTGTTATCTGAAACGACACAAATCTCTTCACGGTGAAAAGACACAATCTTTCAAGATTATCTCTATTTATTATCTGAAAAGACGCAAATCTCTTCACGGTGAAAAGACACAATCTTTCAATATTATCTCTATAAATAGAGATCAAATCCGGGTTAAAAGACAACAGAAATATGATATATTTATCTTTCTTTTTCTTTCATTCTTATCATTTGTGTATCAAAAAATCTGTGTGGCAGGTTCTTTCTCTAGAAAGTACAATCTAGAAAAGAACATACGGTTCTTGACATGATCGGGCTCTGTTGTATCCTGAAGGCAGATTCGCTAGAAACTCTATTGCATCTTCGTTTATCCAACGGAGTGAGGGCGTCTATTGTCTTTAAGGCAATGTAATGAACTACGTGCCTCGGAGCCATTATCAAAACCAAACTTTTATTAGCATATGGAGTTTACTAAAAGTGCAGAGATCACTAACAAATATTGGTTCATCTTTCAAAGGATTTCGGTATGGTGGAGATGGTACTATTGCTTGGACCATGCTCCATTGCTTGGACCTTGTACGGACTTGTTGCATCACAGTTCAGAGACTTGCACACACCTATGCAGGACAGTGATGAGACAGTGTCAGAGTTTTTGATGAGGTACTACGGATTCGAGCATGATTTCTTGAGAGTAGTTGCAACTGTGGCTGTTGGGTTCGGCATCCTCTTTGCATCTGTTTTCGCCATTTCGATCAAGTTGTTGAACTTCCAGAGAAGATAAAACATCTTTTCAATGAGTTTCACTTGGAGGAATGTATATTAAGAAACTATGTTTAAAGAGTGTAATTTTTATAAAAATATTGGATGAAAGAATTTGGTGTTCTATGGATGAATATATGATTTTCTTTTAATGCATTGTAGGGTGTCGAATGTAATTTTTGGTTGTACATTTATTATGTGTATCAAATTTGTTCCCAGAAATTAAGTCGGTTGTAGTGAATGGGTTATTGGTTGGACACATGTGGCACTACTTTTCATCAAACTGCCTCATTTGATCTAAAAATATGAGATGTGAAAATCTAGTGGGTTAAAGATTGCATAAAAACAAACATATAAGTCATGTGATTTAAAGCAGTCAAATACTTAGAAAAAAAACAATGTAAATCATCAAACTTGTTTTAGCATGCTTTCATTTTAAAAGCATTTGTACAAAAAAAAAATTATTTTTTATTTTATGAAATTAATGCAATCTTCAAACCACTAGATCTTTACATCAGGTCCTTCGAATCAAGTGGCATATTAGACCCATTCCTATCTATAGATTGGGAGCGGTAGGATACCGCATACCAACTCTTCTCTCATGCTTCTTATTTTTAAAGTAGAGATATATCCAAGCAATTGGAACAACTGTGTGAAAGGTAGTTGAATTCAAAACTACGATTCCCTAGATCAGATGATAATTTTTTTCTTTAAATCTTTAAAAGGATTTACTTTAAAACACATGATAATTTTTTCTTTAAATTTTTTATATCATTAATCTATAGATAACTCGGGGAACCACTACAAAAATAAAGTGTTTCAGCGGCATTTACTGTTAAGACAATTTTTGGTAGCAGCAAGACTAATAGCGGCAGTTTTTAGTGGCGATAGGGTTAATAGTGACAGTTTTTGGTGGCGACAGGGCTAATAGAATAATAGCGGCAATTTTTTTAAACTGCTGCTAATAGTCTTATTTTTTGTAGTGAATAATTATGAAACCATTTGCCATGTTTCCCAAAAAGCGATGGGTAACCCAAGTCATATGGCAGGCCAACTTGGGTAAACCACATCATAAGGCAAGCAAATAAATAAATAATACCAACTTGTAAGTTCCTGCAACAAAACTCCTTTTTATAAGCAAATTCCAAAAAAGGTCCAAAACTTTTACTTTTTATTTTATAGAATATTAATATGTATGTGTTTTTTAATAGAGGACATACACTGGATCAAGTCTCAAATTCAAATTCAAATTCCTATACTTGAAGCAAGGAGCCTTGGGATAGAAACTAGGACCAAATCTTTTTTATATTTTTGTAAACTCTCTTAGCCAAAGCTCTTAGAATCACTTTTGATATTTTTGTATACTCTCATAGCCAAATTTCCTAGAATCAAGCGATTGGTTATCTTGTATTGCACATATAAACACCCATATGAAAACATGAAGGGCAAGGAGAATATTTCATAAAATCATTCGGTAAATACTCTTTTATGGTATCAGAGCAGACAGTCTCACGACCTTGAGATTTTTCTTTTCATGGTGTCTTCATCAACAATGCACTCTGTGGGATATCTCACACATGGTTTCGATCATACTTGATCAAAATAATTATTTTGTGTGGCTTGCTCAAATTGTTAATGCTGTTAAGAGCTCTGGGCTACTTGGGATTGCCGATGGCACCCTTCCTTGCCCATCGTAAGTGGTGAATGAAGAATCTGGATCATCGTCTACTGTCGTTTCTTCGAAGTATTTGGAATGACAACAGCATGATCAATTGGTGTTGAGTTGGATCACTGCCACTTTATCTCAAAGCATTTTGTCTATAGTCACCCAATTTCATACAACCCATGATGCGTGGAACTCTCTGGAAAAGCGATATGCGGCTCAATCAAAGTTTCGAATTCTTCAACTCAAACATCAATTGCAAACTACCAAAAGGGGTGATGTGTCAATTTCTGACTATCTTGACAAAATGAATCAGATCGCAGATTTTATTGCTCTAGCAGGGAAACTGGTAGATGATGATGATCTAATCTTGGTGATCATGAACGATGTGGGGCCTTTATATGAGGCCACCGTTAACCCTATGCTTGCTAGTGACTTGCCAATTACACTTGATGATGTTATCGGATTGTTGCTTAGTGCTGAGATGTGGCATGAAGAACAACACCCGATATCTCATGAGCCCTCTGTCACGGCCCTATATATTGTAAAGGTCAAGAACAATCAACGTGGTTGCAATCGATTTTCCAAACATTTTTCCATCTTTCTTTTGAAAAAAGTTATGGGATGACATGTACCAACTCAAGCGCAATCTCTTTACAAGCTGAGTATCACTCAAAACCACAACGCATAGTTTGCCAAATCTGTGGTCGCAGTGGGCACACGGAAATCGATTGCTACAATCGCCTCAATTTGACGTATGAAGGATATGTACCCACTAAGAAACTTGTAGTCATGGTTGCATCACCCTCGTCTTCTCTTGATGATCACCAATGATTCACCGATTCTGGTGCATCCACACACATCACTCTGGATCTCGCCAACTTATCCATTCATAATGATTATAACAGATTTGATAAAGTAGCCATCGAAAATGGATCAGGTTTGTTTATTTCTCATGTTGGTTCCACCATCCTTAATACCAACTCTCATTCTTCACATTTCAATCAGATTTTACACTATTATGATATTGCTACAAATTTATTGTCTATTCATTAATTTACTCGTGATAATCATTGTTCTCTCATCTTCTCTGTTGACGATTTTTGTGTGAAGGCAAATGCAATAGGGAGAATTCTTTTCTAAGGGCAAAGTGAAAATGACATTTATCCGATTCGATTCCAACACTCTTCATAAAAAAATAATTATGTTCATGTGACTTTCCTAGGCGAACGTGTTTTGGCATCAACGTGGCACTAACGATTGGGGTATCTTGCAAAGTCTATTTTAGATTGTTTAAAGTCCAATTAATTTAGTTTATTTTAAGGACACTGTTAGTAATCTTCAGTTCTGCGATCCTTGTCATGTCGGTAAAAGTACGCATCTTCTTTTTAATTTATCTGATTCTATTGTTGTAGCTCATTTAGAGCTTATTCATATGGACGTTTGGACATCTCCTTGCCCATCCATTAAAGGAGCTAAATGTTATTTATTATTTGTTGATGAATTTTCTTGTTATTCATGGTTATATCCCATGTGATATAAACATGAGTCTTTTAAATATTTTATTCAATTTAAATGTCTTGTTGAAAAACTTCTCTCTCACTCTTTAACATCTCTTCAAACAGATGGAGGGGAAGAGTACACTAACTCTCTTTTCAAAGAATATCTAAGTTATCATAGGATTGCCTATCGGTTGACTTGTCCTCATACCCCAAAACAATATGGGATAGCGGAACAAAAACATCGCCGCATCGTTGATATCGGATTAAATCTTTTAGCCACTGCTAGCATGCCGACTTCCAATTGGGTCGAAGCATTTAATACTACAGTGTATTTAATTAATTGGCTTCTGGCTAAAACTTTTAATCTCATAACTTCCTTTGAGAAGTTGTTTTCTAAGCCTCCTATTTACACTTCTCCAAGTGTTTTCCGGTGTAGTTGTTACTCATTTCTTCGCCCATATAATACTCACAAATTACAAATGCGATTTAAATATTATGTATTTTTGGAGAATTCGCTAAAATGGATGCGTGTTTTTATCTCGTGATGTTATTTATAATGAGGAGCATTTTATGTTTAAAGATAGGATCTTGGCCTCTTCCACTCCTAATTTCAATGTCTCCCAGTTGAAATTCATCGTCCCTTACCTCTAATAAAGCCTTACCTCTAATATAGCCTCATGACTAATTTACCAATATCCACCGTGTCCATATCTTCATCATTCCTTCTATATCTCATACTACACCCACACGTGTTTCCAACTCCATGCCTTACTCCACGCACATCTACATCTGATCAACCTCCAACATTTACATCTGATCAACCTCCCATTTATCCAATGATTATCCGTTTGCAAGTTGGAATGAGAAAACCCAATCCCAAATATGCCTTTTCGGCTTCTTTAATTTCTCTACCAACAAATCCAACATGTTTTTCTATGGCTGTTAAAGGTCCTAAGTGGCGTTCTACGATGTCACAAGAGTTCAGTGCAGTTATGAAGAATGGTATCCACTTATCCACTTTTAACGGACTAAAATGCCTTTTAATTAAAAGTTATTTGTTTATTTACATTTATTTTTTATTTTTTTAAGTGACGTTGATCGGTCTTACAAGAGACTGCAGCTAATTGGTCTCTTATGAGACTGCGACGGATCAGGTTTCATATGTTGCTTGAGACTCGAGGTCACATATAATACCCACGAGGTCTCGTATAAAACCGATTAGTCTCATACAATAATGCAATACAAGACCCGATCGATTGGTTGCGGTCTTATATTTAACCTGATCGATCATAGTGTTAGGTAACAGTTAAAAATAAATGTAGACATTCTTTTAGTTAAAGGCAAAATTCATATATTTTCTTGAAAAAAGTTTAGGGTGGAGACTAGGTCTGTCAACGGGCAGGGCCGGGCTGGGTTTGGGCCAGGTTTTTCATTCGGCCCGATTTTTTTAAAAGAAATAATTTGGGTCCAAATCCGGACTGATAGCTAATCGGCCCAACCCAAATTTGAAATTTTGTAGCTTGAATCCGGCCCATTTAACCATCCGGGTCAGGTTTCTAATATTTTTTTTTAATAAAATTAAGTTTTTTTTTTATTTTTTTATAAAAAGGACCTCAGCAAATTGGGCCGGGCCGGGCCTTACACAAGGAAGCCCAAACCCAGACCCATTTCTTATCCGGGCTGGCCCCGACCTGTTTAATAAATGCCTAAAAAAAGTGAGCCCGAATCCAGTCCATCCGGGCCGGGGCCGGGACGAAACCCGACCCGTTGACGGCCTTAGTGGAGACCCTGTGAGGTAAGCATGTGAAATGTTAATTGGGACGCTCCCAATTGAAAAATCATTTATCTCACATAGAAAAGCCTATAAATCATTCATCTCACATGCACAAGCACAACACTCTCTCTCTCTCTCGCTTATCCATTTAGACATGCGAAAAACCGAGTTTCCAATGACGGTTAACGGGAAAGAGGTGGTGGCAGCCGCGTTGCCCTTACAAATTCATTGGCTACCTCTCTCTAATCTCGATTTGCTCCTCCCACCATTAGATGCAAGTGTTCTGTTTGTTTACAGAAAACCCACCGAGCAAAAAGATCTCACCTTCTCTTCCATGGCTACTCTTCTCAAGCAATCTTTGGCTCAAACCCTTGTCTCCTACTATGCCTTTGCCGGCGAAGTTGTAACAAGTACAATAGGAGAGCCGGAGCTCTTATGTAATAACCGTGGCACGGATTTTGTCCAAGCTTACGCCAACATCGAGGTTCGGCAACTCAACTTCTACAATGCAGATGCCACTATGGAACCTCTGGTGCCCAAGAAGGAGGCTGGGGTTATTGCCATTCAGGTGAGATTGTTGCAGTAATCAAACACCCCCCCCCCCCCCTCTCTCTCTCTCTCTCTCTCTCTCACACACACACACACACACACAGACACGTATGAGCAGAGCGACAGTAAATGGCTCCACATGGCACCCATCTAGATTGGTTGCTACAGCAACTTCTCCAAAGGATGATCAGGTTCAACTAAAATATTTGGGCATGATGCATATCCATGATTGACAATGTAGTCAAACGTGTTCAAATTCAATGCTCAAAATTGAGTGGGCCATGTCTTAGTTTATCTTTGACCTATTAAATGAAGGATAAAAAAGTTTTAATATATATATAATCATGTGTCACATGAATGATGAATCCAAAAAAGGTGTTGTTTTGAATTTAATCCGTGTTTGGAAAACACAGAAAAATTATTCAAACTAAAATAATCGACTAAAATTCGTTGAAAGTAGGTATTGAAATCAAAAGTGCCCCAAGTATTTTTAGTCACTCGCGTCAAGTCATATATGGGCAAAGAAATCTGCCACACCATATGGTAGCTTCCCTTGAGCTATTGAATGGTTGCTCATAAAACTAAAAGGAAAAAAAATAAAAAAGCCCGTCCCTTTGGAACCTTATGCAGCCTCTGAAATGTCAATTACCTGGCCTCTTGCCTCAATTCTTGGCGATTGGGTCTATGATTGTTAATCCGATGACGGCTTCAGCTGGTTCTCTTTTGTTGCCGGCCAAATCCTTGCTGTTTTATTTGCTTGTTTTGATTCTTTGTTGCCTTAGTTTTGTTTGCTTACTCGGCTCTGATAATGTAAAGGATACCTCTGCTTGCGCCCACGCATTCTCTAAAAGCACCCATGTCCCAAACCCTTTGATTAGCTTCGGATCAGATGATGGAGGTCGTGTTTCACCCCGATCTTCCACACAACGGATCTTGAGATCATGGCCGCACCTATTAGACTGCTAGTTTTTTATTCCATGTGTCACAAATTCCCAAAAAATGTCCTGTCACGACCTTGAATCCTTACCCGACCTCAAGGGCCTAGAATTCCGTGTTATGACACCGCACGCTTGTTAAGGCGATAAGCGGACATACACATAATTCTTATATCGATTTAGCATATGGATTAAGGCATTTAACAGTATCATTTAAAAATAAATGATTCAAGAAAACAACAACGGAAAACATAGATGCTGTTAATTAAGTGATAAATCCTAACCATGCATCTATAATCAAAAGCAAGCAGAGGTTTTACGTAGAATAAAACAGTCCCAACGCAAACCCAAAATTGGTGCTGAAAAATAAAAGTATCTAATAACAAATCTCCCCTGAAAATAATAAAACTATGACTAAAGGATCTCTCAATGCTCAAAGTAGTCCGCCGGATCTATTCCCTCGTCCAGATGGTAGCCGACGTCTTCACTCTCATGAGCCGCATCAGGAACAGCAGCATCCCTATCTTCAGTGATGGAAAAATCAGAGTTCTCACCTGCAACTGTTAGTTTTGGGGAGGGGGTGAGTTTACTCAGTCACGTAAACTCAGCAGGTTGCACAATCGATCTACCATAAAATATCCAGGTGATCGTGTGTGGAATCGCTTGAGTTGCGGTACATTTTGAAATAAACCAAACAACTATAAATGATTACAAAAATATTTAAGATCTCATATCTATCATAACAAAACTGAAAAATATAGCATAGAAAGAAAAGAAGTAACATAAAATGAAAAGACCTGACATAACATGAAATAACTATGATGCATCAAGTTCTGATCTCCTTTTGTGTCTGCTTTGTCGACTTTTTCTATGTGGCATATCTTAAGACTTAATATTGCTTCATACGCCTACACAACGTACTTCACATCTTACCTAATTTTCGTATACGACCTGTGCCAGGGCCGCTGCTCGAGCCTATCACGCGAGGTCCACGTGTAGATAACCACCTAACCTCCATATCATATCGTATACCACCATCCAGCCTGATGAGGTTGCATGCATTTAATTCAGTGTCCCCTTACATTCGGGACAATCGTCAGTATTGTCCTTAAGACCCGTCTTGGCTCGAGACGTTAGATCTTGCGGTGGTACGCAAGACATACGCACGGTAGAAACTTAATTTGTATTTTTTGGCCTTCACAACGTAACTTAGTTATCCGTATTCGTAGCTTACCTTATCTTACATATCATTTCTTATTGTTTGCTGAAAACTTAATTTGAAGTGAGCCACGGTGCGATAAGATTCACAAAATCACGCTTTCCAAGGGACGGGTTCCGTAGTAACCTAGATGTACTTCGTGTGATAGCCCATACTCCCATAGAGGTGTTGCATCCGTACATGGATGCCTACATTCTAAGTTCCACGTGACAGTGACGAGAACCCCACCATGACGAAGGCTTAAAAGTCGCGTGACATAGCTTATTTCTTTTTAGTTGTGCGTATGCCCTATCGTGATTTTTCTATGTGGTGCATGCTATATGATGAAAGGACTAACTTGGCCTAAATAAACTATTTCATACACCTTACATACTTGTGAATATAAAATAATAATTAACATTTTAATAGAACAGATATTTTATACAAAAAATTTTTGGAGAAACCTTCTATGGGCCGTCAGATTACTGATCGGGCCTTCTGTTTTTAAAGTTTCATAATATTTGTGCAGTCTTAGTATCGACACCTTTTACTAATTTGACCTAAAAGTGGGTCAATGTGGCAGTCAAATGATCCACTTAGCCTAGTTATACAAGGGTTAATATCCCTTATCAAATCTTCCAAACTTGCGGGTCTCAAAACACGTCTTCATAATTTTAGTGGCACTTATCTGATCCATTAGATCATATTGTGTTACTGTCGAGATCGTTTTAAAGTTGGTCATATGGGCCACTTGCGCCTTAATTCTCAAAAATTAAGGGTCAAAGGTAACCCATGCATTATTCCATGTGGCACCTAAGGCTAAAATAAGAAGGCACGAACTTTGAGTCATCTATCCTCTAATCTGAACCATTTGATGATTAGCCAATAAAATTTTACCTAAGGTTGATTCTTTTGTCCCGATCCCGATTCGATCTCTAGCATACTAGATCTTCCAGTCAACGTTTTACAAGATCTAGCAGTCAAGTGCACACTTAGTGTACCTATCATGTGGCGATCAGATTGAACAGATCTGAACCATCAGATATTTAAGAAGAATGATTCTAAGGTATTAGGTCGTTGGGCCCAATTTATTTTGACCTCTAAGGTCTCAAATCTAAGGGTCAAATCCTTCATGTTCACTGATATCTAAATAGCCTTTTAATTTTTCTTGATTTGTGGGCTAAATTCTCGAGTTCTGAACCATTAGATGTCTCGAGGATTTCAATTTGTGGAGATGGTCCATCTCTGTTCTATTTCTTGGGTTGGGCCCACCAGGTCCAACCTTGAATCTATTTTATTTGAAATCAATGGTGCTAAAAGGATGGTTGCACCAAAATATTCATATCAGGTAAAATTCTTCAAAGTGCCCAACTACAATAGTTGGCGAGCAAATATCACCAGCATTACAGGCATTTGGTCGGGCCGACCCCCGGAATTAATTTTATCCCGGCCCAAAACATCATATATATATATAAAGAAGACAAAAAAAAGAAATTGATGCAAGTTGTCGCAAACACACCACAAAGGCACTTCTAACACGGTTGTATACATAGCAATTCTACTTACGAGTGTTGTACACACAGCCCCCCCCCCCCTAAAGCTCCAGATTACCCACACTGAATCTGTTAGCAACCCATCACACTTCCAGTCACCCTACGATCTTTGTATGGTCCACACACGTCAGCTAAAACTATACCCAAAACATAAACATCATAAATTCTGCAGGAAAACCCATGGAGGAGGAGAGCTTGGGAGGTTGGGAAGTCTCACTCTCTCTCTCTCTCTAAATTTTCTTGTTGGATTCACTGTTGTAGGATCATGGGAGCAAGGCATCAAGAGCAATGGTTTATAAATATAAAACATCATATAAACAGTATATATGTTTATATAACAATATATATACATCTTCCAGTATAAAACAGTATACAAGACAAATAAAAAAAATAAAAATAAAACCGTATATACATATAATAGTATATATAACAAGTTAAAAACAGCCTATAAAATGAATATATTTATAAATACATATAATAACATATAAGCCTATTATATATCTATATATAATTCCCCTCCTTTTAATTTTTTTTTTTTTTTAAAAGGCCTTTGTCACAGAGACGTGTTGGAGTGGTGAGGGTAAGGGGGTGGTTTTTGCAGATGAAAGTCTCTGTTAGAGACATGTAGAGTGAGGGGGGAAGGGGGCTTTGATTTAGTGTAGTATAGATACTATATATATATTTATAAATAATATAGATCATTAAATTTAGAGTACCCTTATATTATAAATAAAGACTTACTTATTTTATTTTTATCTTTCATCTTCTTCAAAGTTAAAACAGCCATTAATGAAAAAAAGGAAATAAAATATATTTTTATTTTATTTTCAAAAGAGAACTGAATATTTTAAGATCGATCGAGGGGTACCCACCTGTTGGAGCGTGTGCGGGTTGATTCTGATCGATTCGGCGACACGATAGCTTACGCGTCGATTCAGCGATGCGGCAGCCTGTCGCTTTAGCGATGCGTTTTCGATGGTGGGTCGGCGGGTGTTAGGCTGGTTGAATGCGAGAGAAGGAAAGGGATTATCACAACATTAATGGTGCCGAGATATTGGTAGAGAATGAACGAGTGGCGGAGATAGATGAAGGAGGAAGAAGATAGGGATATGAGAGTTTATAGAGAGAAGATGAAGACTTAATTTGGGCATGATTTGCCAAAAAGGCAAGAGTTCAAAGACCCAAATTTCCTTCTAAAATTAGGGAATCATGGGGCATAAAAGGCTAGTTTTTTTTATTCCTAAAATATAATATATTGCTAGCTAGTAACCGGGTCCAACTAAAATTATCAAGTTTCTACACTAATGATTGTGCGTGGGTTGGGTTAGAGTGTGGAGCACTCACACGGGGCTTGGTGATTCATGACATCTAAAACCATTGAATGCCCATCCTATGATCCGGGTCATAACATTCTTCCCCCCTAAAAAAAATTTTCGTCCCGAAAATTACGTACCGATTATTCGAAAAGTTCTGGGTAAGTTGCTTTGATGTCGGTTTCGTCCTCCCAAGTTGCTTCCTTTGGCGTGTGATGTTGCCACTGAACCAACACCAACGTGATCGTCTTATTTTTGAAAACTTGCACCTTTCGATCGAGGATCCTAATGGGCCTTGAAATGATAGTAAGATCTTCTTTGATATTGATGGGCTCGATTTCCACTATGTGTGAGGGGTCATATACGTATCGCCTCAATATAGACACGTGGAATACGTCGTGGATCCCCGAGTATTGTGGTGGTAGAGCGACTTTATAAGCAACCTCGCCCACACGTTTGGTGACTTCGAAAGGTCCTACGTATCTGGGGCTCAGCTTCCCACGCTTTCCAAAGCGCATAACTCCTTTGGTCGGGGAGACACGAATGAATACACGTTCTCCAACCTGACAGAAGATTTTACCATTCAAAATACGAACAAAATTTTAATGAAATTTAATCTTTCGAGTCGAAAAGTTGTACCTCGAATTCCAAATTCTGACGGTGGGGTTGGCATACTTCCTTTGGCGATCTGGCGATTCTAAGCCGTTCACGTATTAAGCTTGACTTTTTCGATGCGTGGTTTGAACTAGTTCGGGTCCACGCATCTTTCTCAATCCCCCTTCATCCCAACACAAACGTGTTGTAGAACTTCTCCCGTATAGCGCCTCGAAAGGAGACATTCCGATGGTTGCCTGGTAGCTATTATTATAGGACAATTCGATCAAGGATGTGATCATCCCAATTCCTTGGAAGTCTAAGCATACAAGCTCTCAACATATCTTCGACTACTTGGTTAACCCTTTCGGTTTGTCTCGGTTTGCGGATGGAAGGCGATCTTGAAATCAGCGAGTCCCCAAAATTTGGAAGGTAGCCCAATATTTCGAGCTCAATTCCCAGTCTCTATCGGACACGATGCTTACTCGCACGCCGTGCAATTTCACGATTTCCTTCAAGTAAGTCTCTACGAGTTTTTCTCCATCTGCAGTCGTTTTAAAAGGTAAGAAATGTGCGACTTTGTTAATCATCGACTATTACCCAAATGGCATCGTTCTTCTTCAACGTTTTTGGCAGGCCAACGATGAAGTCCATTGATATATTTTCCCACTTCCATTCCGGAATGGGTAAGGGTTGAATGAAACCGGCCTGTTTTTGGTGCTCTGCTTTGACCTGTTGGCACACTAAGCATTTTGATACATATTCAGCTATTTCTCGCTTCATGTTTGGCCACCAATACCAGTTCTTCAAATTTCGATATATCTTAGTGTTGCTGGGTGTCTTGAAAATTGATTTGTGACCTTCATCGAGTATTTCCTTTTTAACCTTAGGGTCATTAGGTACGTACAATCTCCGTCTAAAGAGTAATGCTCCATCTTCTCTGAGACTAAAATCAGGTTTTGATTCCTTATACATGACCTTAATGATTCGTAGAATTTCTGGATCTGTTTCCTGCAACTCCTTGATTTTATCTATGATAAATGGATTTATCAGAATTTTCGCCAGATATACACCTTCTTCGAGCTTTTGGAGATAAAAATCTTCTTTTGCTAGTTCATCGAGGGTCCTCGAAGTTTTTAATCGGGCCAAAATCCTGACGTTTTTCTACTGAGTGCGTCAGCGACGACGTTCGCTTTACCAGGGTGATAATTAATCGAACAATCGTAATCCTTCATGTACTCGACCCATCTGCGTTGTCTGAGGTTCAAATCTTTTTGTGAGAAGAGGTACTTGAGGCTCTTATGGTCAGTATATACTTTGAACGTTTCACCATAGAGGTAGAGTCGCCACAATTTGAGAGCGAAAATGACTGCTGCCAATTCTAAGTCGTGAACTGGGTAGTTTTTCTCATGTGGCTTCAGTTGTCTTGACCTGTATGCAACGACCCTGAATCCTTACCCGACCTCAAGGGCCTAGAATTCCGTGTTATGACACCGCACGCTTGTTAAGGCGATAAGCGGACATACACATAATTCTTATATCGATTTAGCATATGGATTAAGGCATTTAACAGTATCATTTAAAAATAAATGATTCAAGAAAACAACAGCGGAAAACATAGATGCTGTTAATTAAGTGATAAATCCTAACCATGCATCTATAATCAAAAGCAAGCAGAGGTTTTACGTAGAATAAAACAGTCCCAACGCAAACCCAAAATTGGTGCTGAAAAATAAAAGTATCTAATAACAAATCTCCCCTGAAAATAATAAAACTATGACTAAAGGATCTCTCAATGCTCAAAGTAGTCCGCCGGATCTATTCCCTCGTCCGGATGGTGGCCAGCGTCTTCACTCTCATGAGCATCGAGCAATGACATCCCTATCTTGATGATGGAAAAATCGAGTTCTCACCTGCATGTTAGTTTTGGGGAGGGTGAGTTTACTCGATCCGTAAACTCGAGTTACAATCGATCGATCTACCATAAAATATCCAGGTGATCGTGTGTGGAATCGCTTGAGTTGCGGTACATTTTGAAATAAACCAAACAACTATAAATGATTACAAAAATATTTAAGATCTCATATCTATCATAACAAAACTGAAAAATATAGCATAGAAAGAAAAGAAGTAACATAAAATGAAAAGACCTGACATAACATGAAATAACTATGATGCATCAAGTTCTGATCTCCTTTTGTGTCTGCTTTGTCGACTTTTTCTATGTGGCATATCTTAAGACTTAATATTGCTTCATACGCCTACACAACGTACTTCACATCTTACCTAATTTTATAATTATCGACTGTGCGGCACGTGTAGATAACCACCTAACCTCCATATCATATCGTATACCACCATCCAGCCTGATGAGGTTGCATGCATTTAAATCAGTGTCCCCTTACATTCGGGACACTGTCGTATCATATTGTCCTTAAGACCCGTCTTAGCTGCAGACGTTAGATCTTGCGGTGGCACGCAAGACATGGCACGTGTAGAAACTTATTTTGTATTTTGCTGGCCTTCACAACGTAACTTAGTTATCCGTATTCGTAGCTTACCTTATCTTACATATTATTTCTTATTGTTTGCTGAAAACTTAATTTGAAGTGAGCCACGGTGCGATAAGATTCACAAAATCACGCTTTCCAAGGGACGGGTTCCGTAGTAACCTAGATGTACTTCGTGTGATAGCCCATACTCCCATAGAGGTGTTGCATCCGTACATGGATGCCTACATTCTAAGTTCCACGTGACAGTGACGAGAACCCCACCATGACGAAGGCTTAAAAGTCGCGTGACATAGCTTATTTCTTTTTAGTTGTGCGTATGCCCTATCGTGATTTTTCTATGTGGTGCATGCTATATGATGAAAGGACTAACTTGGCCTAAATAAACTATTTCATACACCTTACATACTTGTGAATATAAAATAATAATTAACATTTTAATAGAACAGATATTTTATACAAAAAATTTTTGGAGAAACCTTCTATGGTAGTCGATTCTTGATCGGCCTTACATTTAAAGTTTCATAATATTTGTGCAGTCTTAGTATCGACACCTTTTACTAATTTGACCTAAGAGTGGGTCAATGTGGCAGTCAAATGATCCACTTAGCCTAGTTATACAAGGGTTAATATCCCTTATCAAATCTTCCAAACTTGCGGGTCTCAAAACACGTCTTCATAATTTTAGTGGCACTTATCTGATCCATTAGATCATATTGTGTTACTGTCGAGATCGTTTTAAAGTTGGTCCTATGGGCCACTTGCGCCTTAATTCTCAAAAATTAAGGGTCAAAGGTAACCCATGCATTATTCCATGTGGCACCTAAGGCTAAAATAAGAAGGCACGAACTTTGAGTCATCTATCCTCTAATCTGAACCATTTGATGATTAGACAATAAAATTTTACCTAAGGTTGATTCTTTTGTCCCGATCCTGATTCGATCTCTAGCACACTAGATCTTCCAGTCAACGTTTTACAAGATCTAGCAGTCAAGTGCACACTTAGTGTACCTATCATGTGGCGATCAGATTGAACAGATCTGAACCATCAGATATTTAAGAAGAATGATTCTAAGGTATTAGGTCGTTGGGCCCAATTTATTTTGACCTCTAAGGTCTCAAATCTAAGGGTCAAATCCTTCATGTTCACTGATATCTAAATAGCCTTTTAATTTTTCTTGATTTGTGGGCTAAATTCTCGAGTTCTGAACCATTAGATGTCTCGAGGATTTCAATTTGTGGAGATGGTCCATCTCTGTTCTATTTCTTGGGTTGGGCCCACCAGGTCCAACCTTGAATCTATTTTATTTGAAATCAATGGTGCTAAAAGGATGGTTGCACCAAAATATTCATATCAGGTAAAATTCTTCAAAGTGCCCAACTACAATAGTTGGCACAGGCAAGCTATCACCAGCATTACAGGCATTTGGTCGGGCCGACCCCCGGAATTAATTTTATCCCGGCCCAAAACATCATATATATATAAAGAAGACAAAAAAAAGAAATTGATGCAAGTTGTCGCAAACACACCACAAAGGCACTTCAAACACGGTTGTATACATAGCAATTCTACTTACGAGTGTTGTACACACAGCCCCCCCCCCCCTAAAGCTCCAGATTACCCACACTGAATCTGTTAGCAACCCAACACACTTCCAGTCACCCTACGATCTTTGTATGGTCCACACACGTCAGCTGAAACTATACCCAAAACATAAACATCATAAATTCTGCAGGAAAACCCATGGAGGAGGAGAGCTTGGGAGGTTGGGTAAGTCTGACTCTCTCTCTCTCTCTCTAAATTTTCTTGTTGGATTCACTGTTGTAGGATCATGGGAGCAAGGCAGCAAGAGCAATGGTTTATAAATATAAAACATCATATAAACAGTATATATGTTTATATAACAATATATATACATCTTCCAGTATAAAACAGTATACAAGACAAATTAAAAAAATAAAAATAAAACAGTATATACATATAATAGTATATATAACAGGTTAAAAACAGCCTATAAAATGAATATATTTATAAATACATATAATAACATATAAGCCTATTATATATCTATATATAATTCCCCTCCTTTTAATTTTTTTTTTTAAAGGCCTCTGTCACAGAGACGTGTTGGAGTGGTGAGGGTAAGGGGGTGGTTTTTGCAGATGAAAGTCTCTGTTAGAGACATGTAGAGTGAGGGAGGAAGGGGGCTTTGATTTAGTGTAGTATAGATACTATATATATATTTATAAATAATATAGATCATTAAATTTAGAGTATCCTTATATTATAAATAAAGACTTACTTATTTTATTTTTATCTTTCATCTTCTTCAAAGTTAAAACAGCCATTAATGAAAAAAAGGAAATAAAATATATTTTTATTTTATTTTCAAAAGAGAACTGAATATTTTAAGATCGATCGAGGGGTACCCACCTGTTGGAGCGTGTGCGGGTTGATTCTGATCGATTCGGCGACACGATAGCTTACGCGTCGATTCAGCGATGCGACAGCTTGTCGCTTTAGCGATGCGTTTTCGATGGTGGGTCGGCGGGTGTTAGGCTGGTTGAATGCGAGAGAAGGAAAGGGATTATCACAACATTAATGGTGCCGAGATATTGGTAGAGAATGAACGAGTGGCGGAGATAGATGAAGGAGGAAGAAGCTAGGGATATGAGAGTTTATAGAGAGAAGATGAAGACTTAATTTGGGCATGGTTTGCCAAAAAGGCAAGAGTTCAAAGACCCAAATTCCCTTATAAAATTAGGGAATCATGAGGCATAAAAGGCTAGTTTTTTTTATTCCTAAAATATAATATATTGCTAGCTAGTAACCGGGTCCAACTAAAATTATCAAGTTTCTACACTAATGATTGTGTGTGGGTTGGGTTAGAGTGTGGAGCACTCACACGGGGCTTGGTGATTCATGACATCTAAAGCCATTGAATGCCCATCCTATGATCCGGGTCATAACATGTCCTTTTTGCCAAGTGGAAGAAAATTATATATACTACATTGGAACATTAATTTGCCACTGCTATATATACATATAGTTGGTGGATCCTAACCACAAAGAGCATGGCTTGGAAGCATATCTTGTTACGGACCATGTTACTGCATTTGGCTTAGCTCTTTCTGACTAAAGAGCTAGCAGTTTTAAATGAATACAGTTTGGCAATTCAACTCTTCCCTGGCCATTATCACTGATGGGGGAATCGTTTTAAGTGAAAAAGACGATCTCTCACTACAAAAATAAGGTGTTTCAGCGGCACTTCTGTCAAGGCAATTTTTGGTAACGACAAGACTAATAACGGCAGTTTTTGATAGCGACATGACTAATAGCAGCAGTATTTTGTTAAAAAAACTGACGCTAATAGTCTTATTATTTGTAATGTCTTCACCTGCTCAAGCGGAGAATTGACAGAGAGCTGGAGTCCACTGAAAGAGAGCGAACCCAAACACACCCTATATGATTGGCATATCCCAACCGTCAGATCAATCACCTACATTTGGAACATCCATAGAGTTATCAGTTGTTGCCTAAGCAAAAGATGGATGCCACGCTTGCATAGTGCATGTGGAGACTAGTATTTCATACATTCAATCTCAACAATAACAGCTATAATGCTTTGTCTAAATCTGCGCATTCTAATATCTGCCATTGCTCTTATTTTATAGTGGCTAATTTTGAAGGTCATTTATCAGACAATGTAGATCCTCTTATAGGTGTGATTCATTAAGGGAAATATATTCCAATTATAGGCAGTCACTTAGACTAATTAGATTGATCAGTGAAATTGTGCCACATGGCATAAAAGTGAAGTGCATTTAATGGTGTAAGATCAAACACATATTTTAATGATGTAAGATCATGTAAACTCTACTTTTCGTCTAACGTTGTATCGCCAAGCACTGACATAGCCACATAGAGGGGTGTGAGGGCTCAAGCCCCCATTTAACTCTGGAGTTTCTATGAAGTGTGGTTCTTATACAACCTTTGTTTGTATATAAGCCCCCAAATCTATAATGTAGAAGCCCCTAAATCGGCTCAAGTCCCCATTTAACCCTAGAGTTTCTATTAAGTATGACTACCCCATCGACAAAAATTCCTGGCTACGCCCCTGTCGCCAAGACATCTCATGTATTGGCCCTATCCGAGGTATACAAAGTAAGAAAGATATCCGAGGTATACAAAGTAAGAAAGATATTTCTCTGATTTCTCTGTATCTCTCTGATTTCCGAAATTTAAAACCATGCTAAGGACGCATTTCCAATGATACTCATATCAAATATCCTAAGTCATAGGCTACATGTTGAATGGGTTTAGATTTTTAAAAGTTTTGAAAAAGTCGCTTATTAAAGTTTCTACCAATTAATCGTGAAGTTTTAAAAAAATCTGATGTAATTTAGAAATTCATGAACTTCGCGAGTAATTCCTGAATAATTCACAATTTTTTTAATCTCTATTCTTTAATAAGCCTTCCATATTATTTGTGTCGACAGGCAACCGAGCTAAAATGTGGCGGAATCGTTATTGCATGCACATTTGATCACCGTGTGGCCGACGCCTACTCGGTCAACATGTTCCTTGTCGCATGGGCTGAGAACGCCCAAATGAAACCCATGTCCTTCATTCCCTCCTTCCACCGATCCTTACTCAACCCGCGACGGCCGGGGTCCTACGATGCCTCTATCACCAATATGTATCTACCCATCTCATCTATGCCCCCTCTTATATGTCCTCAGGCTGGAGCAGACCATCTCATTAGCCGCATTTACTATGTCAAGGCCCAAGACATCGATAAGCTTCAATCAAATGCTAGCTCTCAAGAGCATAAAAGAACTAAACTTGTGTCTTTCAGTGCATATCTGTGGAAAATTGTTGCGAAAAGTTCGAAGGATGATACGAAGAGATGTAAGATGGGTATCGTGGTGGATGGACGGATGAGATTGGGCGATGTCAATGGATTTAAGACCTCACCCATGGCTACTTACTTTGGTAATGTTCTTTCGATTCCTTTTGGCGAATTGGCGATGAAGGAGCTCAAACAGAAGTCGTTGAGTTCGGTGGCGGATTATGTGCATGAGTATTTGAACGTTGCAGTTACTAAAGAGCATTTCTTGGGACTGATAGATTGGGTAGAGGCACGCCGACCTGAGCCGGCGGTGACAAAAGTTTATTGCAAGAGAGGAGAAGATGGAGCAGCCTTCGTAGTTTCTTCAGGGCAAAGATTTCCGGTTTCAAAGATGGATTTTGGGTGGGGGAGGCCGGCTTTTGGGTCCTACTATTTTCCATGGGGAGGGGAAGCTGGGTACGTAATGCCGATGCCGAGCATAAGAGAGAATGGTGACTGGGTGGTGTACATGCTCCTCATGAAAGGGCAATTGGATTTGTTGGAGGAAGAGGCCCGCGATGTGTTCCGCCCCATGACTGCTAATTATCTAAGTTAGTTACCGCTAAACTCTTTCCAACTGAAATTTTTCATGCTCTTTTAAAGAGGGATGGTCTTCATGTTCCAAAGACCAGCCTCACATTTTTTTCTTCCTCTAATCATTCTCTCTCCATATGTTCATTTACAATAACAAAGAGCACCAGCTGCTCTTTTCTACTCTGCGCGCCATAGAGCAATGCCAAACGTATAGCCATAAAAATCAGGAAAACCTCTTTAGTTGGACAGGCTTTCTTGATGTAGCAAGTAGTGAAGAAGAGTGTTGAGCTAGCCAAAACAAAAAAGGGAGAAATCTTTTTAAATAAAAGGACTACTTGAAGTGAGTTTTAGAATATTATATTAATCCACATTTTTTTTAAAAAATTGACAACCTTTCTAAGCTAACCCAAAAGTCTTTCGGTCAATATACGAGAGAGAGTGATTTTAAATTATAAAGAGGTTTCTAAAATGTCATTCGGTCAATCTATTAGAAACCTTTATAGTTGAATTTATGAAAACGCTCTTCTACCAAATATCATATAACATGTACGTCTATTGGTCTATTTAATTGGGTGAATCAGTAATTTCAAGTATAAATGTTTTTTTTATATTGATTGACTTGTCTATTGGTCTATTTAATTGGGTGAATCAGTAATTTTAAGTATAAATGTTTCTTTCATATTGATTGACTTGTCAAAATTTAGAAAATCATTGCAATCCTTTTTACCTAAAACTTTCTAAATTTTACAAATAATCCTTATTTTAATACTTTTGATTTTGATTTTAGTACCCATTGTACTGTCATTGTGCGGTGACCCGTTTAACTTCGATAAAAAAAATTTATTGGTTAGCAGAGCTATCAATGAGCCAGTCAGGTGGGCCAAAAGTTTTGCTCTCCAATGCACAACCCTATATTGCATCTCGCCCTGATCCGACCCAAAGGGTCAACGGTATATACCCAATCCAACCTAAAAACTGACCCGAAAATCAAACCCGACTCCGTGAAAATCCCCTTATTTTCCTTGATTTTGTCTATATATATATATATCAGGTCATGTAGGGTAAAAATTGAGGACCTAACCCGGCCCTTGAGTTAACTCTAATAGAGAGAATCTACTTAACATGTTGACCGATCAAGCAATGGGATGACTCAGCACCAAAATATGTTGAAAGTAAGGTTATCGTACTACAAAAAATAAGACTATTAGCGGCAGTTTTTTTAATAAAAAACTACCGCTATTAGTCATGTCGCTACCAGAAACTGCCGTTATTAGTCCTATCGCTACCAAATTCTGCCTTAACAGCAAGTGCCGCTGAAACCCCTTATTTTTGTAGTGTCGTGAAGATAGAATGGAGAAGATTGCAAAATCATAAGCTTATATTCTTATCTATGTATGCTGTTGTGATATGTTGTTAATTAACAAAGAAATAGATCCTTAAACTCTCGTGCACGTATGCCATCTCAGACCGAATCACATAAAACCCCCTTGCACTCTTCTTTCTCTTAATTATTATTATTATTTTTTTTTTTGACAATTAACCGTATGAGGTTATAGGGTCCTCACCCTTTCATTAAAAACAAAAGACGAATACAAATTAAAAAATCACAAGGGTTGGCACGGAAGGAGCTACGACATCACCATGGCCCCCACCAGAAGCACCTGCCCACACAAGCCAGACCGAAAAACAGAGAGAAAGATACTCAACTAAAAGAATAAGGTCCAACCTACCGTAGATCAGGACAGAAACCCACCGTAGATCAGGAGGACATAACACCTGAACCACCAAGGAAAAAGGCAAACAAAAACCCATACGGCAAACCCCCTAGATCCCCCCCGAGCCCAACAACTAATTTGGATGAAGCTAAGTTAGCTAATATTCTAGAGACTAAACACCCACTCTCCGACTCGATGTTATACAGAAAACCCTACAGGGAATAAGATTGAATCAGCTAATTGAAACGACTAGCTAAATGTAATAACCCGAAAAATTAGACTCAAACTCGACTGACCTCGAGCGTGTGGTCGACACGAAAATCGATGTCATCATAGATTTTTATATAATAATAAATATTTAAATAATATTAGAATAACCTTGTACGGACGGATTAAGGTTTAAATGTGTGTTTGGGCCTTTAGTGTGAAAGTCGTGCACCGACGCATCGTGTGCCGCTCAACACCGAAACCAAACTCTATTTCAAGTGGATAAGCCTAACACACTTTTGCAGTGTTATCGCTTCGCACCGAAACCAAACCCTTTAGCTAATTAAAAGGCAAAGCTTCTCAAAGAAGCTTCACCCGGTTGCAAGCCTTAGAGTTTGGGAGTTCTAGAGAGAGAGAGAGCTTCTTCCCCATGGAACCCTCATGAGAAACCGTGAGATTTCGATTGCAACCGCGCCGCAATCTCCGCAACCTTTGCAAAGCACATGACGACGGCCTCGCTTTAGTGTCCGCCGTTGGTAAATTTCAACCGTTAAAGATCCGGGAACTACAAGCCATTCAAACCCCTTTTTCCTTAGAAGCCCGTTTTTCAAGAAACGCTCTACCTCGTGATCACTAACCAAGCGTTGAAGAGGTTAAAACCGATGCGTGGATCATTGACGACTTAATCTTGAATTCGTGGTGATCAATCATGGTGAAATCGCCGTAGAAATTCGGAAGATTCGTTTCAAAACCCCTTTGGACAACGATCCTTAAAGGCGCGAAATCGATCGAAGAAAGGTTAGTTTTTCTTTGATTTTAATAGTTTAGATAGTAGAATAAATCCTTGTTTTAGTTTAGTGTGGATTTGTGTGTGATACGATGAAGATCGTAGAAGAATTGGATGAAAATAGATCAAAAATGATAAAACCTTATGGCTGTGCATTTCTGAAGGTTTTGATCGATCAATGTAGGTGATTGATCGATCAAATTAGGTGTTGATCGATCAATATAGGTGATTGATCGATCAAATTTTTTATTGATCGATCAATATAAGTGATTGATCAATCAAATTATATATACAATGATAAAAACAGCAAGTTAGGTTGCTGGAGGTTCATTCCCGACAGCATTGATCGATCAATGGTGAAATTGATCGATCAATATGATGATTGATCGATCAACGGTGAAATTGATCGATCAATATGATGGTTGATCGATCAATGGTGAAATTGATCGATCAATGTGGTGTTGATCGATCAATATAATGTGTTGATCGATCAATTTGACTGTGCCGATACTGCTTTAGTGTTTTGGTCATAACGTTTTACTCCGAACTCCGATTGATGCGATTCTTACGGCATTGGAAAGAGGACAACTAAATCTACAACATTTATGAATTAACTAACTAATGAATAAATTATTTTAATGATCAAAATTGAGCTGGAAGTTTGGCTAAGTTCTAAGTTAGCACGTTTTGACTGAAGTATCGATATAGCTTCGGTATTTTGGCCATAACTCCTTGTCCCGAACTCCGATTGACGCGATTCTTGATGCATTGGAAAGAGTACGACGAGATCTAAATCTTTTATGAATTATCTAAATCTTTAATCAAATGTTTGAGGGTCAAAATGAAGTGGGAAGTTGGGTCAAGTTTTGAGTCAACACGAAATTACCCATTTCCATCTCTGTTTTGAGAAAACACTTAAATACGTCAATATTATTAATATTTAGGATCAATTTTTATACATCATCATGTGTGTGATGTAGACTAAGAGTGGAGGCCGTAGATAAGAACTTTTGGACTGCTTTAGAACGGCGTTGGATTTGCTTAGAAAGAGGTCTGACCTGAGGTAGGGGAAAACCAACCTAAACTGCTTTTGAGTATGATTTCATGTTTATTTTATATCTGTGCCCTGATTTCTGTTTTTAACAAGCATGTATGCATATCATAAATTCCTGCTATCTTTGATTTCTGTTTCCTGATTCGTATCCTGAAATCTGCTTATGATTTCTGCTATCTGATCTGTGAGGTATATATGTATGTGATTTGATGATTTAAGCCAGATGATCCCCACCGACCCGGCGGTATATCCGATGCCTGGCACACTTGTGCACTTGCTTGTAATCCTCGGCGCAATTGCACTCCATAGATGAGGCATTGTTGCACTTTCAAAATTGTTCATGTGAGCGACGATTGGTTGAGGTTTCCTATCGGACATTCCTGTTTACTCCGTGCTATATAGTCACGGGAGTTTCTTAAGTTAAATATACACAATTTAAGCTCTCTGATAATATACTTGCATAACATCTGATTTCTTGTCTAAAAGCTCAGTATTTGATTTGATTCGTCATGATTGTACGTTTCTGATTTGATTTCGGTTATGAGATAGCATGATCTGCATATTCAATTCATTTAGTTGGAATTCTTCTATTGAGCTATGGTGTAGCTCACCCTGCTTTCTAAATCACTTTTAGGTTACGAGCGGTACTTCCGACCGAGAGTGACCTGATTTTCAGGCTGATCCAGGCCGAGGTAGAGAACGAGAGGCGGCGTCGAGGACGACTTTTATCCTTAATGCAGGTATCTGATGCGCTATCTTTCGGATTTTGTGTAAACCTTTGGATTATTGTCCGCCTGGTGGCCACTTCTGTATTTACTTTTTGTAGATATTTTCTTCCTTTTATAGTATTACTATACATTCTATTGGAACCATTATTAGGAACCATTGTTTTGGGTGATGGATGTCTATCACCATTGGTTCTTCTTGGTTCCTTTTTGGGAATGTATATTTTATATATTAGATACATGTTTGTTTTATTGCTTCTTTCTATTTTAAATGCCTTGTGATAACGGTTTCGCTTATATACTAGACGTGATTTGTCCCGGGATCATCCAGTATGATCTCGATGGCACGGATTTCTAGGTGTAAATCCGGCTATTGCTGATTAATGTCGAGCCTAGGCTTTAGGTCGTGTTAGGACTTCAGACTAGGCTATGGATGTAGGTATGGTTGGGAAGTGAGTTTTCTATGACCCAATTAGGACTTTAGCAAAGTTATTGGAGTTTGGTGTTAGCTTCTATAGGGAACTTCATGACTATAGCTGGAGATTTAGAACTTGGGATTCGATTTAAGACTTAAATGGTGGATCTCATAATCACTTTTAAGGGAAATATTGGATGATTTGATAAATGTACAGTTAAATGTATGTTTTAAGATGTTGTTGGAACTTTGGGCCATTGTGGCTATGACAATTATTGATGGGAATTTTGTGTCATGCTAACAGATCGAAATGGCACCACGAAAGAAGGCTAAGATTGTACACCTTTGGAGGAGGTGAGCCGAATAGGCAGTTGCTTGAAGCGATGCTTAGCACTATGACTCAGCAGGCTGCATTACTTACGGCAATGTTGAGAAGGACGACTCACACCTCTCCATCGACATTAAATGAATTATGTTCTAGGTGTGACGGGCAACACCTAGCGAGAGACTGTAGAAGATCTACTGGGGCTTGTTTTAGGTGTGGACGAATGGGACACTTGATAAGACATTGTCCTGCTTTGAAAAAGGAAGCAATGACCTCGACAACCACTCAAAATAGTTCTCGCTCTTTACATCCGGCGACGACTAGAGTTACTTCGGTACGGCATGCCTTACCTGTTTCCTCATCTACACCATTTGTAACATGTGCGTGGTGTGGGAAATCTCATAGAACGGAGGCTTGTAGGTTTCTCTCGGGTGCTTGTTTTAGATGTGGTCAGCAAGGACACCGAGTCAAGAACGCCTGATAAGCTGAGCAGGAGACCTCGACGTCTACTTCTAAGCCGATTCTTCCTGCGACTCAAGATGCCCAAGGTATAAGTTCAATATCAATTGTCAAGATTTTGTTTTAATGTTCAGATGATTTAGGAATTTTATTGGTTTTGACACGTGCGAAATATCATAGCATTATCACTTGTGTATCGACTTAAATCACTTGCATGACATAAACGAATTCTAAATTCAGAAGATTAAACTACGTAAGTGATAGTTATATTGGCAGACTTAATAAATCTTGATAGTTACAATAAATATTTTTTAAGGAGAATTGTTTAGTGAATTTGAAATTTCCTTAATACTTATGAGAAATGAAGTTGAATTAGCAGACTTAATCCTAGTATTCTTCTTCCTAACTAATGAGTCATGATTATGGTGTATTTAAATACGTTCCTTCTAAACGTGAGTTCGGTTGTTAATTGCTGTAGTTTACTCTGGAAGTTTTCTGAGAATTGGAAAAGTCTAAGACAATCATGTCGGTAATTGATAGAGGATAGGAAAAATTTAATTATGGATATCATGAGAGAGCATAATTGGATGTCGCTATGGTGGATTCATTGTTTTACCTAAGCCATGATGAACGACTGTAGATTTTTAAGGAATATATGGAGATTTAGTTAGTATAGGGAGTGTGTTGAGAGTTGTGCACATGAAAGGTCGATTAATCATGCCTAAGTATTTATGTATGACATTGAGAGCAATCATTTGCAATCATCTCCTTGATTTGAAAGGCTAGATGTGTCACACTCTTTTGCCCTTCCTGTATGATCGAAATTCTATTCGCGTATCATAAGATTGGTTAAGGGCATAAAGTTTGAAGATTTTACGATCGTTGTGGTAAATTTTAGAGGTTCTCATATTGGTGATAGCTTTATCTCATTTTGCTGATGGCTTTATCTCATGTTGGCGATGGCTTTATCTCATTTTGCTGATGGCTTTACCTCATTTTGGTAATGGCTTTATCTCATTTTGGTGATGGCTGTACCTCATGTTGGTGATGGCTTTATCTCATCTTGGTGATGGCTTTATATCATTTTGGTGATATCTCTTACCACCGTTGCGTATCAGAAAGTGGGTGAGTGTGAATATTTGTTCGTAGACAGATGAGACCTATTCCGAGTTATGAGTTGATTTATTCTGATAACGATAGCATCAATGTGGTGAATCGGATTTTTCGGATGAATGGTATGTTTTAAAATTGGTCTACTGTGCTCCATGAGTATTTTTACAATCATAAGGGGTCACTGTGATTAATACAATGGAAATGATACATGATCACTAATGATCAACAGAGTTGAAGTGAAGATCTGCTGAATGGATAGCACATTAAATTTCTTTCAAGGTTTGGTTGATCCCATTTATAGATACATTCTGGTTAAGTAGTCTTAATCTCATGATCAATATACAATTCTTTGTGGAATGAACACCAGTCAAGTAAATAAAAAGCCCAACAGCTAGTTTTTGCCTATGTATGAATTTTGTGGGCATTATGGTCATTTTCTTTTGACTAATGGTTAACGTGATGGTGACATACTACTATATATAATTGCTTATGGAGGTGTGATATGAGATACCTGGTGCATGAGAAGACTGCCACATTTTTTCAGTAGATTTGGGATGAGCTTAGCGACCAGTACATTAACCCGACAATTTTACCTATCGGGATCGTGTGGATACACTGATTTTGGGGGAAACTATTTCGACTCTGGATGCGTGTGAGTCCATTGGGGATGTGTGGACTCAGAGAGAGGTTGCGCATATATGAGTGGCGACTGTATGGTTGTGACTATTTCACGCATAATACCTTTGTGCACGTGTATTGACGCTATGAACAATTGAGTTTTAGTCGAGATATCTTTAGGATATTTTTGAGGATGAAATTCCTTCCAGATGGGGAGATTATGATAACCCTAATTTGGAGGACGTTGAATTTATGATGGAGACTTCTAAATTGTATGGCTTCCTGCAAGAAGATTGCCAATCTGCGGATTATAGATGTGCGTATGTATGGATGGTGGAAGGCCTCTTGATGTGTCTTCTTTACCCACATGTCGCTACTTAGGGAGACGTGCTCGTCTGATAATTGGTTCGGCTATGTGGAAGTCAAATGTGATGAGGTGCGTTAGATTACGTATGAGTGTATGGTGCACATGTGTTTACGGTGTAGACCATTGATGTGATCTTGCACACCTATGGGGGGTGTGTATGCTTTACATACTAGCGGTTAGAAGTTTAAAGGCTTGGCTAGGAATGGAGATTATTCCTTTTGCTTTAACTCTTACAATTATGTTAAGTGGTGGAATTTAAGACGAAGAGAAAGAGATTTGGTGAGGGCGTTATTGCTCGTGAATGTGGAGCATGGACGTCATGCGATTGTGTTGAAGCTAGCAAGGATCGCCACTAGTTTTTTTTGAGATTGTTAAACCATTGGAACCCTGGAGCTTGTTGGGTTTGAAATCGTCAGACCCAAGGCAACGATACTTTTAGCGATGTTCTTTATGTTATTGGTGTTCAATGGTGTGAAAGTCATGGAAGGGATGGAGGATAGAACCTAAACCATTGAATTAGCGATAAATCACTCACCATCGAGGCAAAATGGGAGCGTGAAACCAAAATTCATGAGTCATACCTGCTTTTGTTCACCTAATGCGAGAGGAAATTTTTGCGATTTTTAATTCTAACCCATTATTGCTTTATGTACGTGGCAATTACAATTCCATACAGTTGGAGTTGTCTAGATAGCATATACTGATACCCTATATGTAGTGAAATAGCGACTGGATAGTGCCTCAATTAATGAGGTGTGTTTAAAGAAACAGTTTGACTGTAATGATTGATCAATCAATTTTATCGATGTAAGTTATATTGTGGGTTTTATTTTTCACTTGCTATAGACTTCTTGCTTTGATTCATTGGATCGCATTTTGCTCGGCTATTATGATAAACTCTAATCTTTTCCTTGTTTAAGGGTTTTTGTGCATTTTTGTACATTTTAAACTATGGGACCTTGAATAGCGAATCATCATGTAAAATCCACCATCTCGGGCTCATTACATGATGCCAAGTGAAATCAGTCGCACAACCCTTGTGCAACCCGTGACACCAATCGAACAAGATGTGCCACCCGTTCAAAACCCATACACCACTAATTCAACAAGAACTTCCAAAGAGTGGTGGGCTTCTAAAACATTGTTGCTGAATGTGCTTTCGACTCTAAACTATTAGGATTGGCTCGAAATGGAATGGGCGATCGACTATGTTGCTAAGCTAGGGTTGAGAACATTGCATGAGTCATTTCGTCCATTTTGTCCTCATATAGTGAGGCTCTTTTATCAACATCTTTGCCGGGTGACACTCATCACCAATTGGTCACCAACATTGTGGTTGACTATAAATTTAACCAATTTGATATCGCCGCCGCTTTACTATGTTCTTCTTCACGGTATGGGGAGACTTGTTGTTGCCACCATATGTCAAAGATGTCCCATACCATGATAGACTTGTGGTCAGTATAGTTCAGGTCAAGCCTTTACTGAGCCCAACTCCCTGATAGACTATGGATACTTGATACTTTTATCAAGTGTGCCATAACCCTTTTGCACAAGTCCGCGAGATCAATGATAGAGATTTACTGTTTGAGAAGCAGAAGACTGCTTCAAAGAAAGAGCTGTCATAGGCTCAATTGATAACAAGAATGGTCGAGCAATATATCGCATTGAGAGAGGAGTATAGCTCTGCCTCAAGTAGCCTCGCTTGACCAAGAACATTAAAGTTTTCAAGCTCAAGTTGGACCAAGAGCTATAATCTATTGGTCAAGAGGTTACCCGAGGAGGGTTATACCATCGACTCCAGTTGAGGAGGTGCACGATGGGCAAGCACTAGATGATGGGGGCATAGCCTAACGTTGCACTTGAGGGGATGCATCTGCCCACCAGAACCAAATATTCATTTTGATGTTCTGTGCACGTTTGCTAGGGTTCAAACTATTAGTGTCTGTTAGACATTTTCGGGGACGAAAATTTCTAAGGGGGGGATAATGTAATGACCCTAAAATTCTAAACAGAACTCATTTGCTTTGATATCGTGCACAGCACGAAAATCAAAATAAATTAAAATTTATGAAAATATTATTGGCAAAATAATTTAGAACTTAGTTATTCTATCTTGATCTATTACTATAATATAATAAAATTTTGTGACATAATTATCAACCGCTTTGTTTAAACACTGGGATAGTAGACCTATTTAGGTATGTTTTGCGCTTTAAAGCGAAAATTCCTTGAAGAGAGGAAAATGTCATGACCCTAATTTTTGGGCATATTGAATTATACTCATACCTTATTGAAACTGGCATGTCGATTTTCGAGGACGAAAATTCTTTAAGGTAGGAAGAATGTAATAACCCGAAAAATTAGACTCGAACTCGACTGACCTCGAGCGTGTGGTCGACACGAAAATCGATGTCATCATAGATTTTTATATAATAATAAATATTTAAATAATATTAGAATAACCTTGTACGGACGGATTAAGGTTTAAATGTGTGTTTGGGCCTTTAGTGTGAAAGTCGTGCACCGACGCATCGTGTGCCGCTCAACACCGAAACCAAACTCTATTTCAAGTGGATAAGCCTAACACACTTTTGCAGTGTTATCGCTTCGCACCGAAACCAAACCCTTTAGCTAATTAAAAGGCAAAGCTTCTCAAAGAAGCTTCACCCGGTTGCAAGCCTTAGAGTTTGGGAGTTCTAGAGAGAGAGAGAGCTTCTTCCCTATGGAACCCTCATGAGAAACCGTGAGATTTCGATTGCAACCGCGCCGCAATCTCCGCAACCTTTGCAAAGCACATGACGATGGCCTCGCTTTAGTGTCCGCCGTTGGTAAATTTCAACCGTTAAAGATCCGGGAACTACAAGCCATTCAAACCCCTTTTTCCTTAGAAGCCCGTTTTTCAAGAAACGCTCCACCTCGTGATCACTAACCAAGCGTTGAAGAGGTTAAGATCGATGCGTGGATCATTGACGACTTAATCTTGAATTCGTGGTGATCAATCATGGTGAAATCGCCGTAGAAATTCGGAAGATTCGTTACCCCTTTGGACAACGATCCTTAAAGGCGCGAAATCGATCGAAGAAAGGTTAGTTTTTCTTTGATTTTAATAGTTTAGATAGTAGAATAAATCCTTGTTTTAGTTTAGTGTGGATTTGTGTGTGATACGATGAAGATCGTAGAAGAATTGGATGAAAATAGATCAAAAATGATAAAACCTTATGGCTGTGCATTTCTGAAGGTTTTGATCGATCAATGTAGGTGATTGATCGATCAAATTAGGTGTTGATCGATCAATATAGGTGATTGATCGATCAAATTTTTTATTGATCGATCAATATAAGTGATTGATCGATCAAATTATATATACAATGATAAAAACAGCAAGTTAGGTTGCTGGAGGTTCATTCCCGACAGCATTGATCGATCAATGGTGAAATTGATCGATCAATATGATGATTGATCGATCAACGGTGAAATTGATCGATCAATATGATGGTTGATCGATCAATGGTGAAATTGATCGATCAATGTGGTGTTGATCGATCAATATAATGTGTTGATCGATCAATTTGACTGTGCCGATACTGCTTTAGTGTTTTGGTCATAACGTTTTACTCCGAACTCCGATTGATGCGATTCTTACGGCATTGGAAAGAGGACAACTAAATCTACAACATTTATGAATTAACTAACTAATGAATAAATTATTTTAATGATCAAAATTGAGCTGGAAGTTTGGCTAAGTTCTAAGTTAGCACGTTTTGACTGAAGTATCGATATAGCTTCGGTATTTTGGCCATAACTCCTTGTCCCGAACTCCGATTGACGCGATTCTTGATTAATTGGAAAGAGTACGACGAGATCTAAATCTTTTATGAATTATCTAAATCTTTAATCAAATGTTTGAGGGTCAAAATGAAGTGGGAAGTTGGGTCAAGTTTTGAGTCAACACGAAATTACCCATTTCCATCTTTTGAAAACACTTAAATACGTCAATATTATTAATATTTAGGATCAATTTTTATACATCATCATGTGTGTGATGTAGACTAAGAGTGGAGGCCGTAGATAAGAACTTTTGGACTGCTTTAGAACGGCGTTGGATTTGCTTAGAAAGAGGTCTGACCTGAGGTAGGGGAAAACCAACCTAAACTGCTTTTGAGTATGATTTCATGTTTATTTTATATCTGTGCTGATTTTGTTTTTAACAAGCATGTATGCATATCATAAATTCACTCGCTATCTTTGATTTACATTTCTGATTCGTATCCTGAAATCGCTTATGATTTCGCTATCGATCTGAGGTATATATGTATGTGATTTGATGATTTAAGCGGATGATCCCCACCGACCCGCGGTATATCCGATGCACAGCACACTTGTGCACCCGCTTGTAATCCTCGGCGCAATTGCACTCCATAGATGAGGCATTGTTGCACTTTCAAAATTGTTCATGTGAGACGATTGGTTGGGGTTTCTATCGGACATTCTGTTTACTCGTACTATATAGTCACGGAGTTTCTTAAGTTAAATATACACAATTTAAGCTCTCGATAATATACTTGCATAACATCCGATTTCTTGTCTAAAAGCTCGATTATTTGATTTGATTCGTCATGATTATGCGTTTCGATTTGATTTGGTTATGAGATAGCATGATCGCATATTCAATTCATTTAGTTGGAATTCTTCTATTGAGCTATGATGTAGCTCACCGCTTTCTAAATCACTTTTAGGTTACGAGCGGTACTTCCAAGACCGAGAGTGACCCAGATTTTCACCGATCCGAGGTGAGGCCGAGGAGGAGAGGCCGACGTCGAGTGACGACTTTATCCTTAGTGCGGGTATACGAGTACGCTATTTTGGGATTTGTGTAAACCTTTGGATTATTGTGCTTTGGTGGCCATACGTATTTACTTTTTGTAGATATTTTCTTCCTTTTATAGTATTACTATACATTCTATTGGAACCATTATTAGGAACCATTGTTTTGGGTGATGGATGTCTATCACCATTGGTTCTTCTTGGTTCCTTTTTGGGAATGTATATTTTTATATATTTAGATACATATTTATTTTATTGCTTCTTTCTATTTTAAATGCCTTGTGATAACTCGATCTACCACTGCTGGACAGTGTCTGCTTGGTTTCCGCTATACGAGCAGACACTTCGTGATTTGTCCTGGGGATCATCCAGAGTATGATCCTGATGGAACGGATTTCTAGGTGCAGAAATCCTGGCTGTTACACTAAATGAAGACACTTAATCTGAATCCGCTCTATCAAATTCACGGTATCAAAGCCATTTCAATGACATCATCATCATCATCCTCCTCTTCTCATGATTTGGATACCATAACATGTTATGGATATCCTGCTATTATCAACTCACGAGATTCGTTACATTGATGCTAACGCTATAAAATTACTATTCATGAGAAACAAGGATCCTTAAACTTATTAAAAGTCAAGATCTAAAAGGATTTATCAATGAATAAACATTGGCTCTGAAATCCATCATTGAATCATCAAATGGAAAATAAATGATTCAGATGTTAAATAAACAATATTAGTTAAAGGCAAGTAATTTCAATCATAAACAATTTAATCACAAAGTTCGAACATACCTTGCTGATAAGAATGATCTGTCGAAGAATTCCGATAAGCCACTTGTGTAAATGGCTTGAGGAAAAAACTACCTCGCTTCTATCTCTTTTTATACGATGGGCACAAAAACATTGAGGTGAGATGAAGAGGGAACATTGTCCTCTTTTATAGCATGCCTTTGAATCATAGCCCATTAAGGATTTAAGGGAGAGACGTATAACTAGAATAGAGGGGATTGGCTTACCACAAATCAATCATGCTGAAACCGACTCCTAAAGTTGCGTGGAGTAGGATCTCGTTACCAACGAAAGTCTCGAAGTCTTTTGTCAATCAAGTTTTAAAAGAAATAAGTAAAAGAGTTAAAGTTAGTGAGTAGGTCACAAATACCCAACAATCTCCCACTTGAACCATACATTAACTATAATTCTTATTTTTTATAAAAATAGAACAAAATAGAAAACAGGTAAAACATCATGATTGACTTCGTTCAAAAATGGATGGTCATTCTTTAAAGTTTTGTAAAAACATTGACTTTCACGACTTCGATGTCACATACATTCTCTCAACTTCAGTAATAATCTTAATGTCGGATCATGAACGCCAATAATATATCATTTCTTCAAATCATACTATGACAGTTCCATAGTCAAGACACTAATGTCATTAATAAACTTGGTAGCTCATTGTGGTTTTAGTGACACCAGGAAATATACACTTTAATGCAACTTCTTGTGTATATTTTCTCATTCGTCCTGCTTCATACCCTAAGGTATGCTGTCTTGATATATTACGGCATACGTCATGTGAAAACCATCACCCACCTATCAGGACAAAAGCTACACAAATCGGCAGCTCAAGCAACCTTATTTGAATATTTATGCTTCCAAACAATAACATTACATATGCACAAATAATAACAATGATGGTACCAAAATATATACATCAATTAAATAAAGCATAATATTTGCAATAAAAGTATTAGAAAAGAAAATAATGCATTGTGGAAACAGAAACTCTTACTCAAATGTCTCTAACACTTCCATCCGGATCATATGCACCTTAAAAACTTTTAGAGTTAATCCTTTTGTAAGAGGATTTGCAATCATCTCTTCAGTTGGCAAATGAGAAATTTTAACAATCCCTTCCTCGATTTTCCCATGAATCATAAGGTATTTAATTTCAATGTGTCAGTTATTCTTAATAATCTTCCTACTCTTAATGAAATTGGTAGCAACCTGATTATCACAATAAATTATAATATGTCTATCAATAGAATTCACAACCTTTAGTTCTCCAATAAAGTTTTTCAATCATATAGTATGGCGAGTAGCCTCATGACATCCGACAAACTCTGCAAATATGGTGGAATATATAGTTATGCTTTGTTTTGAGCTCCTCCAAGATACAACTCCATAAGCAAGCTTGAAGAGGAAACCCTAAGTAGACTTTCTAGTCTCCAAGCATCCGGCATAGTCAGAGTTTGTGTATTCGACAACCGCACGCTCGCTCGACCTTTTATAAAAAATTGTTGAAATCTTTCGAGTATTCCAACAATGAACGCGATATCTGGTCATAAGCATACCATTGCATACATTAAGCTTTCAATAACAGAAGCATATTCAGAGACATTTACTTGCGCTTTTTCGATTTCATTTTTTGTACATTGACTATTACTGAAAAAATAGGCTTTAACAACAGGAGCATCACCGGGGGCACAATTTTTCATATGAAATCTCTTAAGAACTTAATTAATATAAGCTCTCTAAGATAAGCCAAAAAGTCCAGCACCTCGATCATGGATGTTAATTCCAAGAATATATTGGACATTCCCCATATCTTTCATATCAAAACTCATTGAGAGAAAAAGTTTCGTTTCGTATAAGAGATGAATATCGCTGCTAACAAAAAGTATATCATCAACGTAAAAAACGAGAATGATGAAACACCCTTTAACCTTTTTTATGTAAATACATTGGTCCATAATATTTTCTTTGAAGCCAAATTGGGTCACAATTTTATCAAATTTTAAATATTATTATCGTGAAGCCTGCTTTAGTCCATAAATGGATCTCTTCAATTTTGCAAACAAGAGTCTCTTATCCATGTGCTATAAAACCCTTTGGCCGAGACATATAAATTTCTTCATCCAAATCACCATTTAAAAATGTTGTTTTAACATTCATTTGGTGCAACTCGAGATCGTAGTGGGCAACGATTGCAAGGATGATCCATAGTGAATCTTTTGATAAGATGAGAGAGAATATTTCATTAAAGTCAATGTCGTGTCTCTGTGTAAAACTCTTGGCAACGAGTCTTGCCTTGTCCCATCAAGCCTATTGGGCCTTTTGAGTTTCAGTGGCGTTGGATGGTAAAGTTGGCTTGTTTTTCGTGAGAACAAAGTCATAGTCCATATATCTAAGGGTTAAATCAAGACCCATCCGTCAGGTGTTATAATTGGTGCCATTAAAATTTTCAATACTTGCCATATGTTGGTGTAAGACTGATCCGTCCATAGCTGATATGAAAAGGAATAACTATCAACACATTGTTCGATTAGAACTTTATAAAATAAAATTCATACCCAGGGTTGAGGTTAAATTAATCAGAGTGTAAACAAACATGTGCAAAGAAACATTCACTCTGAGGGACAAACTTTACTCATTGTTTCAGCATCACCTTGGAGCAGAAGCTTTGACTTATCATAAGTCTCCGTAAGTTGTGTTTAGGAACACACATAGACCTAGTCAGATGTATTTTCTGTTTGATTGAAGCTATGCATTAGCTTAGGCCGGAATTGTCGCTCTTCTCTCACTTAGACACACATGACTATTCTACTCATTCCATCTATATAAATTTTCTAAATCAGCATTGACTAGAAATAGTAGTTTACACAGATGAATGCAAATGCAATCTTAATGAAATTGAATTTAAAAATTTAAGGATAACGTGTCCTCCATAGGTCGATCACCTTTGGACAGACTACAAACCTACTTTGGCTACGCATTTCTAAATGATTGCTTTATCGTTCTACCTTATCCCCTTTATTGATAGAACTAAAGCTCTTAGGCATTCTATCATGTTAATAGTTCATATTTCCATTCTAAGAGAATGCCCACATACTAATTTTGATTAAATTTAATTCAATGAGGAAAGCTCATGAAAATAGACATTGTATGAGTTCTGTTTATATATAAAAGGTTCATTAACAAGAAAATTACATGTGATTTTATTATGAACAATGACATGATAGTACAAGAGCACCAAATAGAAAAGGTTCAACAATTGTTGTATAATATGAAGAAAAAATGTATAATTGCATAAAATAAATTGAATGAACTTTGACTAGAATTTCAGATCCAAAACAGTCTCAAAGAGCCCAAATGAAGAGTCCAACATGTAGAACTCGTCGAGTAGACCAAAAACGATAGGTCATATGTGTAAATCGGAACTGTATATCTCCAGATATTGCATTCCAAAGATTTAGCCTGAAATAGACTCACTGTAAAACAGATTTACGGGATTAAACTGAAATTTGCAATTGGCAGAAACAGAATAAAAATAAGGCTGTAATGAATCTAGTCTGCAAATCCATTCAAGAAGCACTAGTTTTGGTGTTTTAGCTCCACATGGGATAGCCACCCGTTAAAAAAAAAAAATTTAAGTCGGTTGCTTTTACTTTTGCCTTTGGGTATATTGTAAAATTATATATTGATATAATATATAAGGGAGCCAATTCCGTCCTCCAAGGTCCACGTGGAGGTACACATGACACCCAAAATACTTTTTGGTTGCCACGTGGGGCACGGGTAGATGGTTTAGATTAATTTATAAAAAAAATATTCGAAAAAGGTTTTTTAAAAGCATAAGTCAATGTTTGACTAATTTCAATGGTCTACATTTCAAGGCTCAAAAAACACATGGTGCAGATGAGTTTTCAAAATATATTTTTTTTAAAATGATCGAAGAAATGCACCCGAAGTCCATGTGGCATTGAAACAATGTTTTAGATGCCACGTGGACCTCCATCAAGAACCTTGGAGGATGGACACCTTTTCTAATATATAATATATATAACTTCTTGAAGTACACAACACCGACAGTGGCCTAATATATATGTAACATCTCAAAATTTTGACCTTTGAACAGTATGCCTCGGTGTGCGTGCCCGACTGGTCACGTACCTGACATTGTGAAAATAATTAAGCCATTTTGAGTCAGGTCTTAAGTGAAAAAGGATGATTTAGATTATGTGTGGATCATTAGATAAAAATTGTGTACACTTTGGGAGTGTGGTCGGCTCAACACCGTATCAGATGGATAAGTGGTTTGACTATGCAAGCCTCACACCGAATCAAAAGATTAATTGCATAAAAGCTAACATTTTAGTTTGACATGTCTGTTTCACACCGGAACAAGGCTTGTGGATAAGGTTTATACACCCAAATGGGTGTATGTGTTTTGCAAGGGAACCAAACCCTTTTGAAATAAAAAGCAAGCTTCCTTAGGAAGCTTAATCAGTTGTAAAATTAGAGGGTTTTAGGTTTGAGAGAGAAGGAAGAGAGAAAGAAGAAGGAGAAGAACCGTTGGAATCGTGTTCCCCGAAGCCTAGAGTTTTCATGAAAAATGGTGAACTTGTGTAAGGGAAAGTAGCTGTCGATTTTGATGATTTTAGAGATTTTCCGAGAGTGGATTGTGAACGAATAGGGTTTGAGAGAAGAGAAGGATTTTCTTGAATCCATAGGTTAGATCCATGTGATTATAGTGAAGTATATGTGAAGCGAATGATTGCGCGAGGTATTGCCTACGATTGCGTTGGCTTGATCATGTGCGTGGTGCTCGATGTGTTGGAGTGGATTTTGGATTTTTGTGCAACGAAGAAGACGATCCGTTCTACAAGCGATTCATCGAGTAAAAGGTGAGAAATCAATGCTAAATATGTTTAAAGTTTATTATTAAATATTTGACGTAATGTGTGTGAAGTGTGGATGAGATTTGAGGAAGATCGAGTTGAGAAGAAACTCATATCTGAATCTCGCGGGCATGAGCTCCCGAGCTCGCACGCGCGAGAAACCTTCAGAAGGTATAAGAAAGCCCGGGGGTCTCTGTGACACGCTCGCGTGAGATTTAAGTAACTTGGAGGTTCGTTGGCGCGAGGCCTCGCATGACTGTCTTCAATTCACTAAAATCCAGTCGATCACACGAGAAAATGCTTGTTTTGTGCTCGTGCACCCGAGCTACATTGCTCGCTCATGCGAGGAACAGAGTAGATCTGTTTGTTCTTTTGGTCTGAATTATTTAGAGATGCATGTCTTAAGTTCTTTTGAGCATTCTTAAGAGATGTTTGGATACTTTAAATATAAAATTAAAGTGTTGAGCTATGCGTGGAATGTGATGAACATGATTTGAGGTAGGGGATCTTCAATGCAAAATAACATGTTTAACTTTGGTTCATAGCTCTTTGATGTGATTGGATATGATAAGTTGACCGTGTTTAGACTTGTGTTTGAATTATTTGAAACTAGAACTGAAATTTATGAATTTGAATATGAACTTTAGGAATCTGTAAGAGAAGTTAAATGTTTATTTCACTTAAATCGTGATTTGTATAGACGCGCATGATAGTTGCTAAGATTTGTTTTGTTTAAAGGAAAATTTAGTTCGTTCTTTTGATTGTGAGGAAAATTAGATGCCTCTGATTTTGTTTTGATTATGACCCGTATGATGATAGTTAAATTTTGAAATGATTTTTAACTCGTTTGGATTACTTTGACTACCTTAGAAAAATGTGAATTTTGACGCTTGGAAATGTTGAGTAATACGATGCTTGGACTTTGATGTGGAACTTGCATTATGAATCACTTAAATTCTTTTGACTGCATTCATTGGGCCGGTACGGCGGTATAATCCGTACACGCATTCATACATACGTTGCATATGCATCCCTTGGAAACATCATTCATCCATTGGAAATCATGCATCCCTTGGACAATCATTGAACTTGGACTCCTTGGACACCCTTGGAATCATTGAAACACCCTTGGATACATTGGACACCTTGGAAACATTGTAACACTTTTGGACACCCTTGGATACGTTGAAACACCCTTGGATACATTAGACACCTTGGAAACATTATAACACCTTTGGATACTTTGGACACCCTTGTGTAGTTTCGGTTGCAAATTCGACATTGTTTGCAATGTGCTTGAATCTTGGGTAGTTCTGACTGTTTTAAATGGATTCTTTGGAATATACTGTTTGATGAAACATCTTTTTGAAAGTAAATGCTTTAAAGTTATGATTGAAATGAGAGAATATGATAAGTGTTTTGAAACTCAGATTAAATGATGATTTGTAACTCTTGGCATAGAGTGTATGATTTTAAATGATGAAAATGTGAATTTATATTGGATGTCCTCTACTGAGCTTAATTGGTAGCTCACCGCGACTATACGTCACAAGTATAATATTTATCAGGACACCAGACTTGTGGATCGAGGACTGAGGAGTGCTACGATTTCGGGATCGTAGATTTTGTACTTTGTAGAGTTTGGTAAGTTCGGACTTGATACTTTACTTTTATGTACCTTTTGTATACCACTATCTTGGTGATGGTCGACCATCACCGGTGGTTTTATTTATTTCTTTTGAGATTACGTATTCTCCATATAGAAATAGAGATTTGTTTTAGTTATGTCATTTGTATATATGCCTTGATTTCTGTGCTTGTTGTGGATGTACCAAGTTTTCTATATTAGGTTGTGATCTATGATCTGGCAGTCCGAATTTTTTCAGATGGATTTGGATTAAAGAAAGAAAAACAAAATATATCTTGAAAATTTTAGGTTGGAAAAATTCAGGCTGTCACAATATATATATATGTATATATATATATATATATATATATAGAGAGAGAGAGAGAGAGAGAGAGAGAGGGTCGGGGATATGCGCTCGGGCGTAGAAATATCTCTACGCCAATTGATATGGGTGTGACACATAGCACCCTTTTTGTGAAGTGATGGGTGGCATGAGAACCACTTTACAAACTAGGGTTATACTTTTAAAATATTATAAAGGTTAAATACTCTTCCAGCCGTCATTCTTGACTTTTTTAAAGTCTTTTTTCTCTTTCTTCTCTCCACTTTTTCAAGAAATTGTCAGAGTTATTTTTTCAAGTATATTTTAGACAAAAATGTGAGCATCCGGTAGCGAAGCACTAAAACCTCGGTAGCGAAGCGCCGACACCGCGATAGCGAGGCGTTGGCACCCCGGCACCGAGGTGCTGACACCTTTATATCAAGGTGCCGACACTTCGCTAAAAGAAAAAATGGGGCGTCGGTGCCTCGCTTCAGGGGCACCGGGCGCCTCTATATTGAGGTGTTGGCGCTTCGATAAAAAAAAAAAAAAATAATAATAAAATAAAATAAAAAATATTTATCGAAGCACCGACGCCTCTATATAGGGGCACACCTATATATATATATATATTTTATCAAAGCATCAACACCTTGATATAGAGGCACCGGCGCCCCTTTTTTTTTTAAAGAAGCAATGGCACCTCGGCGCCTAGGTGCCATCGCTTCGCCACCGGTGTGCCAGCGCCTCACTATCTGGGTGTCGGCGCTTCGCTGCCGAGGTGGTAGTGCTTCGCTATTGGACGCTCACATTTTTTGAGTTTAATATACCTGAAAAAGTAAATCTGAAACTTTCTTAAAAGTTATATTCCCTTTTAGCTGTCATTGTTTACTTTTTTAGAAGCCTTTTTAAAGTCTCTTTATTTTCTCTCTCTTCTCTCTTTTGTAAAGTGATGGGTGGCATGAGGCCCACTTTACTAATTAGTTAAACTTTTAAAATATTTTAAAAGTTATATTTTCTCGCTATCGGAGTATCGACGCCTAGTTTTCATGGTGTCGGTGCTTTGCTGCCGAGGTGCAAGTGCTTTGCTACGGGGCGCATATTTTTTGAATAAAATATGTCTGAAAAAGTAAGTCCGACACTTTCTTAGAAAAAGTGAGAGAAGAAAAAGATTTTACAAAAGTCAAGAATGATGGTTGGAAGGGTATTTAGCTTTTAAAATATGTTAAAAGTTTAACTCTAGTTAGTAATGTTGTAAAAACCCGTATTTTGAACTCGAGTTAGACTGACCCTGTGTGTGTATTCGGCTCGGCAACCGACGTCACTATTTGTTTTGGATTTTTATCTAGATGTGATTGTGCAGACAAATTTTAATTTAGAGCCCATTTGGACCCTCGTGCGAAAGTTGTGCACCGACCTCGGTGTAGCCGCTCAACACCGGACTTGAGTTTTAAAATTAGAAGTGTATAATACATAAGATGTGTGTGTGTGTTTTACTTTGTGAGCAATCCTATTATAAGAAGGAATTGCATTCCCGTATTATACTAGGTTTTGTTAAGAGAGGATAGTTACCCAACCGTGTGAAACTCCTTCTTCTCTCTTCTTCAATCATCGTAGGAGATCGGTTTAGAAAATCCCCTTCTCTAGAACCCTCTTTGTTGAAAACACTTAAACCTTAGAAAGAACTTGAATCAATCTTGGATTCGTAGTTGGCTATTGGGAGAGGTTGAGATCATTGGGGGGCGTGTTGGAGTTGTCTCTGTGAACTCGTGGGATCGATCGCGGCGGGAATCGTTGAGGAAACCCGTCGGTTTTTATCATCACTCGAGCAAGGTATCACCGAACTCCAATATTGCTTTAGTATTTTAGTCATAACCTTTTATTTTGAACTCTGATTAAGACGATTCTTTTTGCGTTGGAAAGCTAATAGAAAAATCTACAACTTTCATGTTTTGACCAACTCATGAATCAATCTTCTTGATGGTCAAAAAAATATGAGAATGTTACGTCAAATCGCTCGAGCGAGCTATTGTCATCGCTCGAGCGAGGTATCACCGAACTCCGACATTACCTTAGTATTTTAGTCATAACATTTTATCCCGAACTCCGATTAAGACGATTCTTTTTTCGTTAGAAAGCTAATAGAAAAATCTACAACTTTCATGTTTTGACCAACTCATGAATCAATCGTCCTGATGGTCAAACAAATATGAGAATGTTACGTCAAATCGCTCGAGCGAGCTATTATCATCGCTCGAGCGAGGTATTACCGAACTCCGGCATTACCTTAGTATTTTAGTCATAACATTTTATCTCGAACTCTGATTGAGACGATTCTTTTTGCGTTGGAAAGCTAATATAAAAATCTACAACTTTCATGTTTTGACCCACATATGAATCAATCGTCTTGATAGTAAAAAATATATGAGAATGTTACGTCAAATTCTAGGATTGGCGCAACTTGCCTGTTTTGACTTGTTTTTGAGGAAACGCTTAAATAGGTCTATATTATTAGTAATTAGAGTTTATCTTAATGCATGAACGTATATTGTGATGAAGATTGTGGGCGAGAGGCCATCAATAGGACCTCGCTTGAGTTCGCATAACTCCGAGTTTTAGGTAGGAGAATCTCATCTTTACAGTATTTTATTTTAATTCGCATGGATATTTTGAATTAAAATCTTTGAACTTGCATATGCCATTGAAATCACATTTGTAAATTGAAATTGATATGAATGACTAAAAATCTAAATCTACCTGAATCCTGAAACTTGAATCTGCTTAAGCTCTGAAGATCTAAAATCAAGAACCTGAACTATGTATAAGAGACTTCCATCTGATTATATTAGTATCTGCATTTGTTTTATGATTGTAACAGCCCGAATTTCTGCACCTAGAAATCCGTGCCATCAGGATCATACTCAGGATGATCCCCGGGATAAATCATAAGTGTCTGCCCGTAAAGCGGAAGCCAAGCAGACACCACCCAGCAGTGGTAGATCGAGTCAGTTATTTGTCAACGCATTTAATCATAAAGAACAATAATTATAAAACAATTAATTCTATATTAACCAAAAAAAAATGCATTCTCAAAAAGGAATCAAGAAGAACCATTGGTGATGGACATCCATCACCCAAACAATGGTTCCCAATAGTGGTTCCGAATAGAATGCGTAAATAATACAATAAGTAATCTTACTAAAATATACTCAAAAGTAGCCACCTGGCACACAATAATCCAAAAGGACAAAAGTTACTTGATAGAACTCGTCCACTCAATGTCTGCCTCCTCGTTTTCAAATTTCACCGGTCAGCCGGTAGTCTGGTCACTCTGCCGGAATTACGGCCTCGTAACCTAAAATTTATTTAGAAAAGGGTGAGCTACATCCTAGCTCAATAGAAGAATTCAACTAAATGAATTAAATATGCGATCATGCTATCTCATAGTAAATCAAATTAGAAACGCATAAATCATGAATCAAACTAAAAACTGAGATTTTATGCAAGAAATCAGATGTTATGCAATTATATTATCAGAGTGCTTAAATTGTGTGTATTTAACTTAAGAAACTCCCGTGACTATATAGCATGGAGTAAACAGGAATGTCCGATAGGAAACCCCAACCAATCGTCGTTCACATGAACAATTTTGAAAGTGCAACAATGCCTCATCTATGGAGTGCAATTGCACCGAGGATTGAAAGCAGGTGCACAAGTGTGCCAGGCATCGGATATACCGCCGGGTCGGTGGGGATCATCTGGTTTAAATCATCAAATCACATACATATATACCTCCACGAGATCGATAAGAATCGAGAAATAGATTTCAGGATACAATTTAGGAAGCAGAATCAAAGATGGCAGGAATCTATGATATGCATACATGCTTGTTAAAAACAGAAATCAGGGCACAGATATAAAATAAACATGAAATCATACTCAAAAGCAGTTTAGGTTGGTTTTCCCCTACCTAAGGTCACTTTATCTTCTAAGCAAATCCAAAGCCTTTTCAATGTGTCAGGGTTTGATCCTAGACCATAAACATAGCACTTTAAGTGTTAGAGATGTCAGAAAGTTAACCGGCACAATGTCCGGTGGTGTTTAATCCATAAACCAAAACAGAACAAAACAGGGGTGATTGATCGATCACCACTCTTATTGATCGATCAATACCCCTTCTTGATCGATCAATACCTCTTGTTGATCGATCAATACCTCTCATTGATCGATCACCACCCTCTTAGCTCTCTTTCTGCAACAAGCCAATTGATCGATCAATACACCTTATTGATCGATCACCTATCATCATTGATCGATCAATACACTCATTGATCGATCAATAACCTCTCTCCTACTCACATTTAACATAGTTTAAATTGATCGATCACCACTTGGGTTGATCGATCACGTTCGCTGATCGATCAATGCCCTCATTGATCGATCACCAACCCTTTTTCAAAAATTCCCACCTTCTGTTCTCATTAACTATTTATACAGATTGATCGATCAATGCCTTCATTGATCGATCAACACCCTACAATGATCGATCAATACTTATGTTGATCGATCACCCTCTTGTTGATCGATCAATGCCCTCATTGATCGATCAATACCCAAATTGATCTATCAATGCCCTTCGGGCATTGAACTTCCAGAAGTTTGGGGTTTCTGTTTCCCCCATTCTGTCTTATACAGATTGATCGATCAATGCCTTCATTGATCGACCACCAATTGTCATTGATCGATCAATACACTCATTGATCGATCAATAATGACAGAACTCCACATTAATGGAGTTCATCTCCAGCCCTATTTTTTTCTATTTCTCTTTAATGGTTCTCAACAACCATTATTACAACATCAATGCCCATACCTGGGCATCTCATTTGCCCCTATTTAAACACACAGACTCACCTTTGTTTGGGCCCTTACGGGGTTTCGGCAAATCGATTCGAATGAGGGTTTCGGATCTAGCTCTCGGAGTTTATCGTCGCTACGACTCGGATAAGTTGATGCCCAGTTCCCTTTCAACCCTTAAGACCGTACACACTCTTAAACTAGTTGTGGAGTGTCTTATTTCATCTCTCCATCCTCTATCTCGGACAACATAGGACCCCGGGTACCACTAACCCCGCTTTTCTCAAAGAACACTCTCACTGCACAACCTAACTACAGATTCATTTCTAGAGCAAGGGAAGAAGGAGAAGAAGAAGAACTCTCTAGGTCTCTCCTTCCTTCTCTTATAAGCTAATAAACAGATATTTCGCTTTTCCCTTAGTTTATGTTCCTAGGAGCACGAGCACTACACACGCAACGTGCTACATTGACCCTTTACACAACTCAGACTTAAACGAAAATGCACATGCGAACTCATCTGACCATGGTGCAACCTTATCTTAACTAATATTAATTCTTAATTTTTTTAAATCGATCTCGATTGTCGTGTCGGGCACGTAGATCGAAACAGTTAGGTTCGTGTTCTAGATTTCAGGGTTGTTACATTATCCCCCCCTTAGGAATTTTCGTCCTCGAAAATGTCTAAGAGGTGCGGTCAGGTAATAGTTGGTTTTAAAACAAACAGACAGATGAAATATAGAGTCAGGCAGTCGACATAGCATGCAGTCAACGCACTATGCAGAGATAAATAAACATGCGAAACAGAATTTATATAATAAGCAGATATATAAGTAAGATAAGAACAACATATAGGAGCATAGTAATACCTGTGGGGACGTCGGATGGACCAGCCTCGTCAGGTGTAGGTCTGTGGGGACGAGGCGGTGGTGAGTCAGAGTCGCTGGTCCACCACGCGGCCGACGAGCGTATCATCATCTGTTGACGCCGTGGCATACAGATGCTGCATGACCAGCTCATGCATCCCCTCGTGGTAATCCAGACGACGATGCATCTGTCGCTGGAATGCCTCCATGCCGTCCAGCCTCTCATGGATACGGCGTTGCCTCCACCACCCGGCCGCGCAACGCCGTCGGAGGAAGATGGTGGGGATGGGATGTGGGTTGACGAGTGGTGGGGTGTAGTGGGGGCGGTCGGTAGACACCTCAAATGGAGGTGGTGGATCACGGGGTCTCCCTCTCCGATGTAGGCTCGGCAGGACCGAACCCTCAACGAGCGAAAGGAATGGGCTCATTGCGCCTCCTCCTCCTGGAAGCCGTCTCACTAACAAAGTTGTAACTCTTGGTCCAGCCTTTTCAGCTTGAAAGACCACGTGTTGTACTGCCAGCGTGGCTCGTGAGGAGGAGCCAAAGTGTAGGCCTCATGTAGAGCGTGCATCGCCTACTAGCTTGGTGATGAGGCGGGCATAGGGAATTTGTTTCTTAACCCCGGACTTCACCTTCTCAGACATAAGATCATTGGCATTGATGATGTCCTCAATGACCAAATCTGCCATAGAGAACCAATGGTTCTCATAGGCAGAGAACAGTGCCTGTTGCACTACTCCAGTCCGCGAGGACTTGTGCAAAAAGGGGTTTAGTGCACACTTGATATATGTATCAAGCATCCACAGTCGATCGGGTAGTTGGGCCCTAGATATGGATTGGCCCCTCCCGTGTTGGCCTTGGGTCATCTTAGTGACCACATCGGCGTAGGGGACCTCCTTGATGTACGGGGCATCGTGGCCACATGTCTCGATAAAAGCGGACGGGCATTGAAGTGCCGCCGCAATATGGAAATGGTTGAATTTGTACTCAAGACCATCGATGGTCGTGACAAGTCGATGGCGACTATCACCCCATCATAGGTTTTGAAAGAAAAGCCTCACGAGGCGTGGGCAATAATGGTCGTGGAAGGGTTCAAGCAAGGGTTTTAACCCGAGCTTTTGGATATAACCCTTGGCCCAAGCCATCTCGGGTCGGTCCTCGTAGAGTGAGGAAGCAAAACACTGTTCGGGTAGGAAAGTCTTGGATGCCCTCCCCGTTTTGGGGATTTCACGCTCGTTGGGGAGCTTAACTGAACGGGTGAATAAGGGTCGAAACCGGTGCCATGGGTGGCACGGTTGGCGAGGGGATGGAAACAGTGGGCGGTACCGGTGTACGAGCCTGAGACGTGGGTACCTTACGCGAAGCGTTCTTCGTGCGAGGTCCCATGGTCTAAACTTGGCCAAAAATATGAAAAGAGAGATCAAATTAAAGGGAACGAGAGATTACCGAATGGATGGAGCAAAGTCCACTCGAATCAAGCCGGAGAAAGGAAGGAAATGGCCGGAGAAGAGTGGGGAAGACGGTTGAACGGTCGGAATTCCAAAACCCTTGATCGATCACTATGGGAGCTTCGTGCAAATGACCGTTCAAAACCCCCAATTTTTAACTTAAACCCCAGGATTGATCGATCACTGCTTTGTTGATCGATCAATGAAGCATCTTTAAGCCCTAAATCGATGCATTGATCGATCACCAACCTTTGTTGATCGATCACTGATGCTCTTATTGATCGATCACTACCACTGTTGATCGATCAATGCTTTCTTTCCAATGCAAAGTTGATCGATCACTAACCCTTGTTGATCGATCAATTGAACCACTATTGATCGATCAATACTGTTATTGATCGATCACCAGCCTATCATTTGAGTGAAATCCTTCACTGTCATTGATTGATCACCTTCTTCTGTTGATCGATCACTCATGAAATTGATCGATCAATGCCTCCTGTTGATCGATCAATGATATCTGTGAGACTATGTTGTAACAGTCCGCTTTTCCAACAGTGAATCGTCCGAACTTCGAAACTAATGATACATGCACATCATACCGAGTTTCTATAAGAAAACTCATCGAGTAAAGATGCATGCTCACGCACAACGACCTAATAATGTGATGAACCTTTAAGCAAAAATAATTAAGAATTTACCTTTCTCATTGGGTAAACAAATGTGGGTATTGTTCATGATTTCGCCATGCTGCTTCCCAAGTAGCTTCAGTGTCCGAATGATTTCTCCACTTGACTAGTACCAGTGGAATCAACTTAGTCCGCAGGACTTGATCACGACGATCTAAAATAGCAATCGGTTCTTCAATCACCGTCATATCCTCCAGAAGCTCTATTGGTTGGTAATCCAAGACGTGAGTCGGGTCGCGTACGTACTGGCGTAGCATGGACACGTGAAAGACGTTATGCATACTTGCCAATTGTGGTGGCAAGGCAATCCGATAAGCGACTTCTCCAACCCGTCCGAGTACCTCAAATGGTCCAATGTATCGAGGACTCAACTTTCCGCGTTTCCCAAAACGCATGACACCCTTGGTCGGCGAAATCTTCACAAACACCTTATCTCCAACCTGAAAACAAGTGTTAATTCTCTAGTGATTTAATTTAACCATGGGCATACGTATCGTCTGACGTATTTGGTTATACCTGAAACTCCACTTGCGTCCGATGAAGATCCGTATAGCTCTTTTGACGGCTTTGGGCCATCCTCAATCTTTCGCGAATCACCCTAACCATCTCAGTGGTACTGTCCACGATCTCTGGTCCTAAGACAAGCTTTTCGCCGACTTCTTCCCAATTCAGTGGAGATCTGCATCGACGTCCATATAAGGCTTCATAAGGCGCCATCCCAATACTTGACTGATAACTGTTATTGTAAGCGAACTCGATCAGAGGCAAGTGTTGATCCCATAAACCATGAAAGTCCAACATACACGCACGCAACATATCCTCTATGATCTGGTTCACTCTCTCGATCCGCCCATCCGCGAGGATGAAATGTCAATCGAACTCCAATTTAGTACCGAATCGCCTCCAAAACTGCGATGTATATAGCGGATCTCTATCACACACGATGTCAATTGGTATGCCATGTAATCGAACTATTTCTTTCATGTACAGCTCGGCTAGTTTATTGGCTGTAAATGTAGTCCGATACGGTAGAAAATGTGCAGATTTCGTCAGTTTGTCCACAATAACCCAAATGGCATTGTTCTTTCTCAATGTGCTCGGCAATCCTAGTATAAAGTCCATAGAAATGGCTTCCCATTTCCACTCTGGCACTGGTAATGGTTGCAACAAACCCGCTGGATTCCGATGGTCCACTTTCACCTGCTGGTAGACCAAACACCGAGAAACATAATCCGCCACATCCTTCTTTAATCCTCTCCACCAAAAATTTCGCTTGAGATCTTGGTACATCTTGGTACTCCCAGGATGTATAGCATATGTAGACTTATGCGCTTCCTCCAAAATTGTGTCTCTTAGGTCCTTTGTATCCGGTATGCATATCCGATCTCGAAATAGCAAAGTGCCATCATCCTTGATGGTAAAATCAGTCCGATCCGTGCTGATCACATCCCTTCTAATTGCCATAAGCTCCTCATCAATCATCTGGAGCTTATGTACATTGTCAAACAATGTGGGACGTATCACAATGGTAGCCATTAGTGTCCCTGAACCTCTAACATCAATCAGTGTATCACATAAGGCCAGGTCCTCAAGTAGATGCCACCTTTGTACTTTGGTGATAAGATGTGCCAACTGAGCTAAAGACTTTCTACTCAAAGCATCTGCCACAACATTGGCCTTCCCAGGGTGATACTGGATGGAACAATCGTAGTCTTTCAAGAACTCCATCCATCTGCGTTGTCGCATATTCAAATCCTTTTGAGTAAACAAATATTTAAGGCTTTTGTGGTCGGTGTAGATATCGAACGTTTCGCCGTATAAGTAGTGCCTCCAAATCTTCAAAGCAAAGATCACCGCCGCTAATTCCAGATCGTGAGTCGGGTAGTTTCTCTCATGTTCCTTAAGTTGTCTAGAACCATATGCGATAACCTTCTTATGTTGGTTGAGAACACAACCCAAACCACTATACGATGCATCACTGTAGATAGCCAAGCCTCCTCTACCAGAAGGTATAGCTACTGGTCGTAGTCGACGTGTCTTCAATTCTGAAAACTTTTCTCGCATTGTTCACCCAATCAAATTTAACATTTTTCTTAGTGAGTCGAAAAGCGATTTGATAGCTTAGAGAAACCTTCTAATCGCCAGTAGTATCTGCCAAACCAAGGAAACTACCTCCACCGCTCTTAGGTTGTTCCCGTTCACACCAGCTTAGATCTTTGCTCTCTGCTTATACCCTTGGGGGAGACAATATGGCCCAGGAAACTCACCTGGTTCAACCAAAACTCACACTTACTGAGCCTTGCATATAATTTGTGTTCTCTGAGGATCTGCAAGACTACATGTAGATGCTCTTCATGTTCTTCCTTCGTCTTAGAATAGACAAGAATGTCGTCCACAAAAACAACCACTGACTTGTCCAAGTGTGGTTTAAACACACGATTCATCAGGTCCATAAACGATGCAGGTGCATTCGTCAATCCAAATGGCATAACTAAGAATTCATAGTGTCCATACCTGGTTCTGAACGCCGTCTTCTCCACATCTTCGGCCTTGACTCGTAATTGATGGTAACCTGATCTCAAGTCTATCTTCGTAAAGAACCTCGCTCCTTACAATTGATCAAACAGATCATCGATCCTAGGAAGCGGGTAACGATTCTTAATCGTCAACTTATTCAACTGCCGATAGTCAATGCATAGACGCATCGAACCATCCTTCTTTCTGACAAACAATACTGGTGCTCCCCAAGGGGACACACTCGGTCGAATAAACCCTTTGTCAAGCAGTTCTTGTAGTTGCTCTTTCAACTCTTGCAATTCTGTTGGAGCCATCCGATACGGAGCTTTAGATACTGGTTCAGTGCCTAGAACCAAATTGATTGCAAACTCAATCTCCCAAACTGGCGGTAGTCCCGGCAATTCCTCAGGGAATACATCGGAATACTCGCATGCAATGTGAATATCGGATATCACATTTGTCTCCTCCCGTTGTTCTTGTAGAAAGGCTATATATCCACTGCTTAGCAGATATCAACGGAGCTACCTTAGACTTCACTCCGAAGAATCTAAAGGATCGCTCCTTTGGAGGGCGGAAAACTACCATCTTCCGAAGACAATCCACACTTGTGTGGTAAGCAGACAGCCAGTCCATTCCCAAAATAATGTCAAATCCTTTCATATCTAACAGAATCAAATCTGCCCGTGTCTCGTGATCATCTGCTGCCACTACCACTGATTTACATACAGTGAGTGCATTCACTGCACTACCCGTGGGAATTGACACTGTCAGAATAAAATCTAGTTGTTCTGGAGTGGCACTCAATTCCTTTGTAAATTGAGGCCGTACGAAAGAATGCGTGGAGCCTGGGTCTATCAGAGCTCGTGCTCTATGGAAGCAAATGTCGCAACTCCTATACAGTTTCAGCTCACCTATATACCAATTTCAGCATTACTTCAACGTTCTTGATTTGTAGGTTTATGTGTATTATTAAAATCAAAATAAATCAACTAAATTCTATATTTTAATTTTTTTCAATTCATCATATTAAACAACACCATATCTTTTGAATTCTAATCATACCTTGAATGACGTCATTTGATGTCAGAGCATCTGTGGCGGTGACGGCATAAGCTCGACCATGAACCACTGGTCGAGATGATCTTTGTGTAGATACCGATCCTGTCCGTTCCTTGCTCTCCTCAGGGCAATTCCTAACCAAGTGACCCATCTTGCCACACCTGAAGCATGCCCCTGTCTCTCTCCTGCAGTCCTCTGTCTTGTGTGGTTTCCCACACTTTGCACATATCGCGGCTGGAGTGAAGGACGAGACTCTTGAAAGCCCCTGAGTTACTGAGGCCCCGCTACCAGAAGATCCAGGTAAAATGATCCGGAAGATGTAGGCGCCGCTCTCGATATGAACTGACCAAGAAATCGCCACGAGAGAGTGCGAGGGTATCTCGGAGGTCCGGAAAATCTAGCCCTCTTGTTCGCTCTGTGTCCCGAGATTGCCCTGAATGGTCTCTCTCTACCGCTTGTCCCTCCAAGAGAATTATTTCTCTCTCCTGCCTATAAGAGCCTTGGCCATGACTCCTCATAAGTCTCCATTTCCCACATGGCGACATCCTTTACGCAAATTTTGTCTCGTGCCAAGTTGGAATTTCCTTGCTCTCATCAACTCCGTGGCTACATGTTGAGGTGCAAACCTAGCCAACCTATCAAACTCCGCTCCATAGTCCCTTACTGACATGGCGCCTTGCTTCAACTCTATGAATTTCACCTCCCATTGATGCCTCACAATTTTCGGGAAGTATTTGTGATAAAACACCTCCGTAAACTCCTCCCATGTCCAAGGAGTGTGAGGAAACTCTCTCTGTCTATTTTGTGACACCGACTTCCACCAAGGTCCGGCATCACCATCCAATTTGAAAGTGGCCCAACGCACTTTCTCCTCGTCACTACACCGTAATACTTCAAAGAGCTTCTCCATCTCTTCTATCCACCCTTCTGCCTCTATGGGATCCGTTTGACCTGAGAAGTTAGGAGGTCTCATTCTCCTAAACTCCGTAAATCCATCAGGCTGATGGGGTGGTCTAGCTGCCTGTTGAGCTAAAGCAGCTGTCTGCTGAGCGACGTTGGTACCTAATGCTTCCAACACCTGCTCCATCCTTTCTTCATTTCTCCTTCTACCTCCTCTTGGTCCCAATGGAACTGCATTCGCATGTGAGAGGAACTCCAAGCCCCTCGACGTGCCTATGACCTCGGGCACATCCCTCAGAGGAATCTCTCTCTGACCTGTTCTACCTCTGTTGTGCCCTCCTCTGAACTTAGGGCCCATACTGGTCTGTCATTGTGAAAACAACAACATTGATCAGTACATAGATTGTGAAAACAATCCAATCTGAACCCGTAGTTCAACCTAACGTTTAGGCTCTGATACCAACTGTAACAGCCCGAATTTCTGCACCCAGAAATCCGTGCCATCAGGATCATACTCAGGATGATCCCCGGGACAAATCATAAGTGTCTGCCCATAAAGCGGAAGCCAAGCAGACACCACCTAGCAGTGGTAGATCGAGTCAGTCATTTGTCAACGTATTTAATCATAAAGAACAATAATTATAAAACAATTAATTCTATATTAACCAAAAAAAAATGTATTCTCAAAAAGGAACCAAGAAGAACCATTGGTGATGGACATCCATCACCCAAACAATGGTTCCCAATAGTGGTTCCGAATAGAATGCGTAAATAATACAATAAGTAATCTTACTAAAATATACTCAAAAGTAGCCACCTGGCACACATTAATCCAAAATAGAACCGTCACAATGTCTGCTCTCCTTTTTCCGCCTCACTGGTCAGCCGGTAGTCCGGTCACTTTCTGGTGCGGAATTACGGCCTCAGAACCTAAAATTTATTTAGAAAACAGGGTGAGCTACATTCTAGCTCAATAGAAGAATTCCAACTAAATGAATTAAATATGCAGATCATGCTATCTCATAACAGAAATAAATCAGAAACGTACAATCATGACGAATCAAACTAAAAACTGAGATTTTATGCAAGAAATCAGATGTTATGCAATTATATTATCAGAGTGCTTAAATTGTGTGTATTTAACTTAAGAAACTCCCGTGACTATATAGCACGGAGTAAACAGGAATGTCCGATAGGAAACCCCAACCAATCGTCGTTCACATGAACAATTTTGAAAGTGCAACAATGCCTCATCTATGGAGTGCAATTGCGCCGAGGATTGAAAGCAGGTGCACAAGTGTGCCAGGCATCAGATATACCGCCGGGTCGGTGGGGATCATCTGGTTTAAATTATCAAATCACATACATATATACCTCACAGATCAGATAGCAGAATCAGAAACAGATTTCAGGATATAATTTAGGAAGCAGAATCAAAGATGGCAGGAATCTATGATATGCATACATACTTGTTAAAAATGTAAATCAAGTACGATATAAAATAAACATGAAATCATACTGAAAAGCAGTTTAGGTTGGTTTTCCCCTACCTAAGGTCACTTTATCTTCTAAGCAAATCCAAAGCCTTTTCAATGTGTCAGGGTTTGATCCTAGACCATAAACATAGCACTTCAAGTGTTAGAGATGTCAGAAAGTTAACCGGCACAATGTCCGGTGGTGTTTAATCCATAAACCAAAACAGAACAAAACAGGGGTGATTGATCGATCACCACTCTTATTGATCGATCAATACCCCTTGTTGATCGATCAATACCTCTTGTTGATCGATCAATACCTCTCATTGATCGATCACCACCCTCTTAGCTCTCTTTCTGCAACAAGCCAATTGATCGATCAATACACCTTATTGATCGATCACCTATCATCATTGATCGATCAATACACTCATTGATCGATCAATAACCTCTCTCCTACTCACATTTAACACAGCTTAAATTGATCAATCACCACTTGGGTTGATCGATCAATGCCTACTGTTGATCGATCAATGCCCTCATTGATCGATCACCAACCCTTTTTCAAAAATTCCCACCTTCTGTTCCCATTAACTATTTATATGATTGATCGATCAATGCTTCATTGATCGATCAACACCTCATGCTGATCGATCAATACTTATGTTGATCGATTACTCTCTTGTTGATCAATCAATGCCCTCATTGATCGAACAATACCCAAATTGATCAATCAATGCCCTTCGGGCATTGAACTTCAGTTTGGGGTTTCGTTTCCCCATTACATCTTATGATTGATCGATCAATGCCTTCATTGATCGATCACCAATATCATTGATCGATCAATACACTCATTGATCGATCAATAATGACAGGAACTCTGTCATTAATGGAGTTCATCTCCAGCCCTATTTTTTTCTATTTCTCTTTAATGGTTCTCAACAACCATTATTACAACATCAATGCCCATACCTGGGCATCTCATTTCCCTATTTAAACACAGACTCACCTTTGTTTGTTCTTACGGGTTTCGGCAAATCGATTTGAATGAGGGTTTCGGATCTAGCTCTCGGAGTTTATCGTCGCTACGGCTCCGATAAGTTGATGCCCAGTTCCCTTTCAACCCTTAAGACCGTACACACTCTTAAACTAGTTGTGGAGTGTCTTATTTCATCTCTCCATCCTCTATCTCGGACAACATAGGACCCCGGGTACCACTAACCCCGTTTTCTCAAAGAACACTCTCACAGACCAACCTAACTACAGATTTCTCAGCTTCTAGAGCAAGGGGAAGAAGGAGAAGAAGTAGAACTCTCTCTAGGTCTCTCCTTCCTTCTCTTATAAGCTAATAAACAGATATTTCTGTTTTCCCTTAGTTTGCGTTCCGGTGTGGAGCACGAGCACGGTCGCTCCGACGCAACGTGCTACATTGACCCTTTACACAACTTAGACTTAAACGAAAATGCACATGCGAACTCATCTGACCATGGTGCAACCTTATCTTAACTAATATTAATTCTTAATTTTTTTAAATCGGTCTCGATTTCCGTGCCGGGCACGTAGATCAAAACAGTTAGGTTCGTGTTCTAGATTTCAGGGTTGTTACAATGATTGACCTGAACGACCCCTCAAAAATTCCTGAACAACTTTCTGGCACAAGTTTCCCTCATTACGCAGGGGCTTGTTGCATCCTGAAAAAGGGTTCATGAACGACGATGGTAGGTAGGGGTTCCCATCGGCTATATTCCTGCTCTCGAGATATAGTTTACTCGGGAGGTATTTTAAGTTGAGGATTAAGTCATGAATTACTGAACTTTGCATATAGAAGTTAGAGAAACTAAGACACTGAAACACTGCATCTGTTCTTGGAACTGTTTTCACACATTTAGAAATAAATCTTACATATGATTTCCGCACCTAAATTCAGTTTATTATCTGCTTATATGTTTGACAAGCTATATTCCGATATTTGTTTTGAAACCATGTTAGTTAAAGTAAAATGCCGTAGATGTCTTTCTTCTACTGAGCTTTGTTGGTTAGCTCACTCCGACTATACGTCACAGGTTCAGGTATTGACGTGGCTATTCAGGGCTGTGAGACTGATCCTGACTACGTGCCTGAGGAAGAGCTTGAGGTTCCTCCTGAGGAGTTTTTCCCAGTATAGAACTTACTGATTTTCTTATTTGTGGTGAGAGTTAGACTTGAATTTGTGGGCCCATTTTAGTTGGATACCATAGTTTTATATTTGACGTTGATTTCTGTTATGAGCCATGTTTCGATGATGGTCGGCCATCATCGGTGGTTCTTTACTTTTAATTGCTTCCGCATTTATTTTAGCTATGGATATTTATTACGCTTTACTCTGATATGTGCCCTGTTTGTCCGGCTTATCGTTTATTCGATAGGTTGGCGAACCGGCCTTTCCTATACCTGAGGGATTGGAAAAGTCGGGTCGTCACAAATGTGGTCTCAACGCCACCCATCACTTTACAAAAAGGGAGCTACGTGTTGCGCCCATATCAATTGGAGTAGAGGTATATATCAATTGGAGTAGAGATACCTCTACTCCCGAGGCGCATATCCCTGGCCCTCATATATATATATATATATACAATTTGAAGGGATGTGATCTTAATGGAGTAAGCGCCGAAAAAGTGATGATCCAACACGTCGGCCAACAACCCCCGACCCCAAAAAACAACCAGTACCGGTCTGGTGGCTGTCCGATTAGCCAAAGAGGCATACTGGCGACGGTAAGGTGAGAAAAACTCACCATCATCTTCTCCGATCTCTTTGTTTTCTGTAATTTTTTAATATTTTTTATTATTATTATGCATATGCCCTTTGGCCAACCAGTGGGTATTGGAGAGGTTGGATCACCAACCAATGGCAGGAAATGACCATGAGCCCATCCACTAGAGCCGCTGGTGAACACACAGCGTTAGCAAACCAACCGATTTTTTTTTCTTTGATTGAAAATAAATTAGCCTTAATCATGACTTTGATATCAATTGTTGAATAAACAATATTAATTAAAGGCAATTAATTTCAATCATAAACAATTTAATTGCAAGGTTAGAACATACGTTACCGATGAGAATGATCCGTCGGAGAATTCCGTTAAGCCGGTTGCTTAGATGGCTTGAGGACAAAATTATCTTACTTCTATCTTTCTTTATACAATGGGCACGAAAACATTGAGCGGAGAAGACGAAGGGGCGTTGTCCTCTTTTATAACTTGCCCTTGAATCCTAACCCATCAAAGATTCAAGAGAGAGGTGTATCACTAGAATATAGCCGAAATTAATTCCTACAGTCGCGTGGAGTAGGATCTCGTTATTATTGAAAGTCTTTTGTCAATCAAGTAATAAAAGAAATAAGTAAAATGGTTAAAGTTAGTGTGTGGGTCACAAATACCCATCATCAAAATCCAAACGGGCACGTTTGATTGCAATACCAAACACGTTTTCTTGGTTATAACGGATAAGTTGACCGTGAGATTGGTCCTTTGATTGACATAAAGAAAACACGTTTTGGTGATTATTTGGCTTACAGATACGAAAATTGGATACGAGGGGGCACCCTCGTATGCAGATGTCGTCACGTGTAACGACGCGTCTAGGAAACACGCAGTCAACAAACGTGCCCTTTTTAGTCATAGGCTATAATGAATCGGCTTGTCAAACCTTGGATTACAGCTACTCTATCTGAAGAAGTTCTAGGAGTTATAGTTGGCTCGATCACCGCGGCCGATATGTGGAAGGTTTAGGGGCTGCCTTTTGCTCCAAACTCCCAAGCCAGAGAGTTCGAACTTCTTTTAACACTCGAAATTCATAAGGGTACGCTCTTTCTTAATGATGATCTACGAGACTTTAAACTTATTTGTGATGAGCTAAATGCTATCAGTAAGACTGTTCCAGATCAAAGTAGACTTCTCTATCTACTTAACGGCTTTGGTCTACTATATTGATTCTTTACCACCATTACCACCACGATGCTAAAGCTCCCAATACCTAGTCATGCTTTATGGTTATGTAGTACCTCTTTTACAAAGCAATGAATTAAGAAATAACAGCCATCAAAGTGATATAACTGATGAAAATATGGCCTTCTATGGCCAACACTCTGGAGGAAATAAATCTTCCAAGAAAGGGTTCATTTACCTCGAAAGGTAAGGGATTTCCATGTTCCAAAAGGGAAGTTCGTCTCAATCCAACCTTCAGCAATCAAAGGATGAAGGACAAGATAGGCAACAATCAATAAACAATGGTCACACCTTCTTCTGTCAAATTTGCAAGAAAGCGTGGACACAAGGCATTAAAGTGTGATAGAGTTATCAAGTCGACGATGTTTCTGAAGCCCTTGCCACATTGCACATCGACGATGTATCCTGGTGCCACCGCTTACATAGCCGAGAGTGCAGGTAAACTTACTAATCTATCCCCGTATACTGGATGTGACTCACTATTGATAGGGAACAGTAAACGGCTTCACATTTCACATATAGGAGTAAGAAAAATCCCTAGTAAGATTGGTGACATTCCCTTGCATGATGTTGGGATAGTGCCTACAATAAAAATAAGAATTAAAAAAATTCTCTTTTTGTATCATTACTTACTAATGATTATTCATGGTACTTTGAATTTGATGAATGATGGCTTTGTGATTAAAACCAAGAGAACAAAACAAGTCCTAGCATAGCTATTGCAATAGCAAGAAATATTAGGAAATATAAAAAAATAATAATAAGTTAGAGCACACTCAGTGTTGAGTTTGGTCCCACATCAGACAATTATAGATAGCCAATTGGTTTTGAGTTAGATGTCTATATTTATTATAGTATCAGAGAAGGCCTTTCTCCACTCCACGTCACCCAATCCAGTTCTTCAAGTGGTTTAGCTCAATCCGGCCAGCACGTACCAGAGCGTGTTGAGTTGAGTCTCACATTGGATAATTATAGCCTTGTCTCTCATCTTATAAGATCTTAGGATTTTCCACTCATAGCCATTGTTGTCAAAGGCGACCGCATATGCTATTATGCGATCGCACATACGGTCCTCAAAGTGAAAATCGCATATGCTATAATGACATATGCGATTTTAAGGGTATGCGATCGCATACATGTGTATGCGATCACATACTGTTCCAATAGTCAGAAATATGACTGTTGGAGCTTGTTTTTTTTCTTTTAAAGGCTCCCCAAAGCTTATAAATAGGGGGTTTCTCTTCCTAATTCATACCATATCCATCCAAGGTATGATTTGTGTCTCTTTGGTCTTTCTTTTTAGCTTTTAGTGCTCTCTTTCTCTCTTTTTCTCTCTCTCTTTCTTAAAGCTTTGTTGATAATTCATTTTTCTCTATTTTATAGTTAACTAAGCAAGGAACTTCAATCTTCATTGACATTCCATCATTCATTCATTCTTCAAGCAAAGAGGGAAGAAATAACTTCAAGAATCAAAGATTCAAGAGTTAGAAATTAATTTATAAAATTATCTTATATACTTTTATTCTATATTCTAGACACTATAAAATTAATATAACATAAAAATTAACACAAAACATATATTATACACTTTTGAGAATTTTTTGGGATTTTTGGAGATTTTTTTGAAAAAAAAAAAAAAAAGTTATGCCATCGCGCAATCGCATATGTGATTTCACTATGCCATCACATAGCACTGCATATGCGGTTTGACAACATTGCTCATAGCCAATTGGTTTTAAGTTAGATGTCTACATTTATCACTCAGAAAAGAATGCTAGAATTCTTGCTTCTGAAGGCACGGGGTAAGATCAATCACTTATTGATGTCCATTTTGGTATAGAAATCTCATCTTACTTTTTATTTATTAATTGTTTTTTAATTCTTCTTGATGGGTTTTGAGCATCGAAATTGATGCACAAATGTTTTGCCTTTCATACATAAAACATTTACAAACTCACGAACACGAAGTCTGGACAAATGCTTTGCCAAACTTTTCTTGATGAAGGAAATAGTTTATACTTTGATGCAAAATTTCACCCTCCTTGACCCTATTAACTTGTCTTATTTGGTCCATTTCTTGGGTCTTTTAAATTTCAGATTTTGTAGGCATTAATTTTATATTTATTTGGGTTGATCTTTATTATGTAGGGTATGTCCTTTGTTGATTTACCATTTTTCTCTTAGTTAAAATAAACTTTGATTGCTTTGTGTGTTTTTCTTTTTTAGAAAATGATATGTACAGTTACATATATTCAAATTGGAACCTATTTTGTTTAATTGTTATTTATTATGTTAGAAAATACAAACTCTTGGGAAAGTTGATCTCTAAGGCTGCATTTGGCTTAGCTCTTTTGGGCCAAAGAGCACCTCTTACACTCTTTGGCTCTGGCAAGGAACTGCTTTATGTTTGGTAACACACCTCCTCGCCACATTTACTCAGGTGAGGAGCTGTTTTAAGTAATAAAAAAAGTCAATCTCATATGATCTGGTACAAATCTCCTTGCAAATCATCATATAGCACTCATAAAATGAAAATGTGTTGTAATGGGAGAGAGTTGGGCCTGCAGTTAAACTGGTATGTTGTCAATATTGAAACTTAGAAAGTAAAAGAAAATTTAAATAAAAATCTTAATAATTTTTTTTTTATAAATTATTTATTTTTAATATTTGTTTATAGATTTCTTATTAGGGGGTGATTTACTGAAAAATTGGTTGAGGAGGAAGTAGTAGCATTTTTTGGATGGCCCACAACTTCCATTGTAATAGCCCGAAATATTAGAACGAGAACCTGACTGTTTTGATATGCATGTCTGACACAGAAATCGAGATAAATTTAAAAATTAGTAATTAATATTATTTAAAATAATGTTACCCCACAGTTAGACGAAGTCATGTATGACTTCTCGCATGAGTCCGATGCTTGTAGGACATTGATGTGGCGTGGTATGCCGTAGAAAATGTGTAGGAGCTTCACACCGAAGCGTAGTTAAGGTGAAACAGAAATATCAAGGATATTTCTGTTTCCTTAGCTTATAAGAGAAGGAAGAAGATAATGATATCTATCTTCATCCTCTTCTTCTTCTTGTTCCTGAGAAACCCTAGCAAGGAATTTAGGTTGAGAACAGTTCTGTGAGAAACCACAGTTAAACGAGAGACCAAGGTTGGCGATTTCTCAGTTTGAGAGTGTGGAATCAACGTTGGTACTTCAAGTTGTCATGAGAGGACGTGAGCTAGCACTGTGAGTAGAGACGGATCCAAGCATTTGCTGTTTCGGGTTGCGATGGCGATGAATCGAAGAGTTTAGATATGAAAACCCTCTTCGAATTTTGTAAAGACTCGTATTTTGAACCCGAGTTAGACTGACCCTGTGTGTGTATTCGGCTCGGCAACCGACGTCACCATTTGTTTTGGATTTTTATCTAGATGTGATTGTGCGGACAGATTTTAATTTAGAGCCCATTTGGACCTCGTGCGAAAGTTGTGCACCGACCTCGGTGTAGCCGCTCAACACTGGACTTGAGTTTTAAAATTAGAAGTGTATAATACATAAGATGTGTGTGTGTATTTTATTTTGTGAGCAATCCTATTATAAGAAGGAATTGCATTCCCGTATTATACTAGGTTTTGTTAAGAGAGGATAGTTACCCAACCGTGTGAAACTCCTTATTCTCTCTTCTTCAATCATCGTAGGAGATCGGTTTAGAAAACCTCCTTCTCTAGAACCCTCTTTGTTGAAAACACTTAAACCTTAGAAAGAACTTGAATCAACCTTGGATTCGTAGTTGGCTATTGGGAGAGGTTGAGATCATTGGGGGCGTGTTGGAGTTGTCTCTGTGAAGTCGTGGGATCGATCGCGGCGCGAATCGTTGAGGAAACCCGTCGGTTTTTATCATCGCTCGAGCAAGGTATCACCGAACTCCGGCATTGCCTTAGTATTTTAGTCATAACTTTTTATTTCGAACTCCGATTGAGACGATTCTTTTTGCGTTGAAAAGCTAATATAAAAATCTACAACTTTTATGTTTTGACCAACACATGAATCAATCGTCTTGATAGTCAAACAAATATGAGAATGTTACGTCAAATTCTAGGATTAGCGCAACTTGCCTGTTTTGACTTGTTTTTGAGGAAACGCTTAAATAGGTCTATATTATTAGTAATTAGAGTTTATCTTAATGCATGAACGTATATTGTGATGTAGATTGAGGGCGAGAGGCCATCAATAGGACCTTGCTTGACTTCGCATAACTCCGAGTTTTAGGTAGGAGAATCTCATCTTCTGATAGATTTTATTTTAATTGCATGGATATTTTGAATTAAAATCTTTGAACTTGCATATGCCATTGAAATCACATCGTAAATTGAAATTGATATGAATGACTAAAATCTAAATCTACGAATCACGAAACTGAATCTGCTTAAGCTCTGAAGATCTGAAATCAAGAACCTGAACTATGTATAAGAGACTTCCATTTGATTATATTAGTATCTGCATTTGTTTTATGATTGACTTGAACGACCCCTCAAAAATTCCTGAACAACTTCCTGGCACAAGTTTCCCTCATTACGCAGGGGCTTGTTGCATCCTGAAAAAGGGTTCATGAACGACGATGGTAGGTAGGGGTTCCCATCGGCTATATTCCTGCTCTCGAGATATAGTTTACTCGAAAGGTATTTTAAGTTGAGGATTAAGTCATGAATTACTGAACTTTGCATACAGAAGTTAGAGAAACTAAGACACTGAAACACTGCATCTGTTCTTGAAACTGTTTTCACACATTTAGAAATAAATCTTACATATGATTTCCGCACCTAAATTCAGTTTATTATCTGCTTATATGTTTGACAAGCTATATTCCGATATTTGTTTTAAAACCATGTTAGTTAAAGTAAAATGCGGTAGATGTCTTTCTTCTACTGAGCTTTGTTGGTTAGCTCACTCCGACTATACGTCACAGGTTCAGGTATTGACGTGGCTATTCAGGGCTGTGAGACTGATCCTGACTACGTGCCTGAGGAAGAGCTTGAGGTTCCTCCTGAGGAGTTTTTCCCAGTATAGAACTTACTGATTTTCTTATTTGTGGTGAGAGTTAGACTTGAATTTGTGGGCCCATTTTAGTTGGATACCATAGTTTTATATTTGACGTTGATTTCTGTTATGAGCCATGTTTCGATGATGGTCGGCCATCATCGGTGGTTCTTTACTTTTAATTGCTTCCACATTTATTTTAGCTATGGATATTTATTGCGCTTTACTCTGATATGTGCCCTGTTTGTCCGGCTTATCGTTTATTCGATAGGTTGGCGAACCGGCCTTTCCTATACCTGAGGGATTGGAAAAGTCGGGTCGTCACAGTTGGTATCAGAGCCATGGTTTTTAGATTCTCTAAGGACCCATGAGAACTAACCGTGACCCGGTACAGTTCGCATCAGAGTCATGTCGTTAGGTCCAGAATCACTAGTACTGTTTGTAATTATCTTTACAATCAATGTTGACTGATGTTGTGGTGTTCACAATCCTACGGGCAACTCAGTGAGCACCGATACGATGTGTCAATCAGTGATTGTGATGATCGAAGACCACGAGACAGTGGCTGATTTGATCATTTTGAGCATGGAAGGGTTCGACGTGATACTAGGGATGGATTGGTTATCTACTTACCATGCGAGCGTGGATTGTCTTCGAAAGATTGTAACATTCCGCCCGCCGAAGAGAAATTTTTTTCGATTTTGTGGAGTCAAATCTTGTGTGATACCGTTTATCTCTGCCATTCGAGCAGACCGTATGATGAGGAACGGGTGTTATGGTTATCTGGCCTACTTGCAAGATCATAAGGAGGAGAAGAAAAATATTACAGATATTACGATTGCTTGCGAGTATTCAGATATTTTTCCTGAAGATCTACCTGGATTACCACCTGACAGGGAGATTGAGTTTGCGATTGAGTTAGTGCCGGGTACTGAACCAATATCAAAAACTCCGTATCGAATGGCGCCTGCAGAATTGAAAGAGTTGAAGGAGCGACTTGAGGCGCTAGATAAGGGCTTTATTAGACCGAGTGTGTCACCCTGGGGAGCACCGGTTCTATTTGTAAAGAAGAAAGACGGTTCAATGCGGCTTTGCATCGATTATCGCCAGCTAAATAAGTTGACAATTAAGAACCGTTATCCACTTCCAAGAATTGATGATTTCGATCGATTACACATAAGGAGCAAGGTTCTTCTCGAAGATTGACTTGAGGTTAGGCTACCATCAGTTGAAAGTTAAGTCTGAAGACATTCAGAAGACAGCGTTCAGAACCCGATATGGGCACTACGAGTTCTTGGTCATGCCATTTGGGTTGACAAAAGCACCAGCGTCATTTATGGACTTGATGAACCGGATATTCAAGTCACATTTGGACAAGTCTATAGTAGTTTTTGTAGATGACATCCTCATCTATTCAAAGACGCGAGAAGAACATGAGCAACATCTGCGAGTGGCTCTACAAACCCTTAGAGACCATCAGTTATATGCAAAACTTAGTAAGTGTGAGTTTTGGCTTGAGCAGGTCAGTTTCCTAGGCCATGTTATCTCTGAGACCGGTATTACAGTTGACCCAGCCAAGATTGAGTCAGTGATGAATTGGGAACAGCCAAAGACCGTTACAGAGGTTCGTAGTTTTCTCGGTTTGGCAAGATACTACAGAAGGTTTGTGGAGGGCTTCTCCAAGATATCAGGTCCTCTTACACAACTTACGAAGAAGAATACTAAATTTGATTGGACAGAGCAGTGTGAGCAAAGTTTTCAGGAACTCAAGAAACGATTGACTACTGCGCTAGCACTTGCTATACTATCAGGCAGGGGAGGCTTTGCAGTATGCAGTGATGCATCATATGGGGTTTTAGGCTGTGTGCTTAACCAGAATGGGAGAGTCATTGCTTATGGGTCTAGACAGCTAAAAGACCATGAGAAGAATTACCCGACGCATGATCTTGAGTTGGCAGCAGTGATTTTTGCTCTGAAGATCTAGAGGCATTACCTTTATGGGGAGACCTTCGATATATTTACCGATCATAAGAGCCTCAAGTATCTCTTCTCACAAAAGGAGTTGAATATGAGACAGCGTCGATGGATGGAGTTCTTGAAAGATTATGATTGTACCATCCAAGACTCACGGGAAAGCAAACGTAGTGGCGGATCGTTAAGTCGAAAGTTCTCGCTTTCGCTTATTACATCTCACCACAAGGGTGCGACGATGGCATCTTTTGGAAGATATGGCTCTAAGTAGCATGAGATTTGACGTAAAAGGTTCAGGTGCATTAATGGCTACGCTGGTGATTCGTTCGAACCTCTATGAGAACATTCGCAGACTTCAGATGACGGATGATGAACTTATGGCTATCAGACGGGATGTGATTGGGGGAAGCAAAATAGATTTTTCTATCAAAGATGATGGCACTTTGTTGTTTAGAAACCGGGTATGCGTACCAACTAGTACTGAGCTTCGGGACACTATTTTGGAAGAGGCTCATAAGTCTATGTACGCTATTCACCCTGGCAGTACCAAGATGTACCAAGACTTAAAGAAAAGCTTCTGGTGGAGAGGTTTAAAGAAAGATGTCGCTGTGTATGTCTCGAGATGTCTTGTGTGTCAACAAGTAATGGTGGATCATCGAAATTCGGCAGGACTGTTGCAACCACGACCGATACCTGAGTGGAAATGGGAGGCTATTTCTATGGACTTTATTTTGGGATTACCAAGAACATTAAGAAAATACAATGCCACCTGGGTCATTGTGGATCGATTGACTAAGTCCGCACACTTCCTTCCTTATAATACGTCGTATACCGCCAACAAGCTCGCAGAATTATACATCAAGGAGATAGTTAGGTTGCATGGTATACATGGTCAAGATCTCCGATAGAGACCCGATGTACACATCTCGGTTTGGCAAGCGATTTCAAGAAGGAATGGGCTCTAGGCTCGATTATAGTACTGACATTCCATCCTCGGAATCGATGGGCGAGAGGGGAATCAGATTATAGAAGATATGTTACGTGCTTGCATGTTGGATTTTCAAGGGTCATGGGACCAACATTTACCGCTGATCGAGTTCGCCTACAATAACAGTTACCAGGCTAGCATCGGTATGGCACCCTACGAAGCTTTGTATGGACGACGGTGCAGGTCTCCGCTTAATTGGGAAGAAGTGGGTGAGAAACTCATTTTAGGTCCCGAGATCGTGGAGAATACAACCAAGACAGTTCGGTTAATCCGTGAGAGACTACGAATTGCTCAAAGTCGTCAGAAGAGCTACGCTGATCTGAAAAGAAACCATGTTGAGTTTAAGGTGGGAGATAACGTATTCGTCAAAATCTCTCCTACAAAAGGCGTGATGCATTTTGGGAAGCGTGGGAAGCTGAGTCTGCGCTATGTTGGACCTTTCGAGGTATTGGGCCGAGTCGGCGAGGTTGCCTATCGAGTAGCCTTGCCACCGCAGCTATCGGAAATGCACAACGTGTTTCATGTGTCCATGTTACGAAGATATGTTAAGGACCCGACTCACGTATTGGACTACCAGCCCATTGAGCTCCAAGAAGACCTATCCTTGGTTGAGGAACCGATACGAATCTTGGATCGTAAAGAACAAATCTTACGGACAAAGAACATTCCCTTAGTACTCGTGAAGTGGCGGAACCATTCTTCAGAGGAAGCCACATGGGAGCGTGAAGCGGAGATTCGCGAGCAATTTCCACAACTTTTCGAGTGAAGGTATATTGTAAACTATAGTTATGTAAGAAAATCATACGTACCTTTAAATTCTTGAATTTGATTCAAAAAAAAAAAAAAAAAAAAAAGGAGAATTTCTTCAAATTCTTCAATGTTAAATTGGTTCATAACATCGATGCTTTACATATATATCTATAATGATCACACAATAAAATCTTAAATGTCATATTTATTCATTCTCGGTTAGAACCGTATGTCTGTTGGAACCCGTGTCATCAGTTAGAACATGTTACCAGGCACGTGATCATGTTTTTGAATAAGTGTTCGATTCTGACATCTGAAATTTCTACTCAAATAATTACAAAAAGGGTGAGGTAGGTGTGTGTGCTAGGTTTGTATCATGGTGAAGTATATTTCCAGGCACGTGACACTTGGGAAGGTATGCATCCATGTACGGATGCAATCCTCTATGGCAGTATGGGATGCCACACGCAGTACATCAAGGTTACTACGGATCCCGACCCTTGAATGCGTGCTTGGTGAAGCCTACCGCATCGCGACCAAAGTTCTTTGACTTTAGACTGTTTCGATTTTGCTTTATACTGGTGTTAGGATAAGGACTTATCGCAGTTCGGTTTAGCTATCCGTATATTTTCAAGGACGAAAATTCCTAAGGAGGGTAGAATGTAAAGACCCGTATTTTGAACCCGAGTTAGACTGACCCTGTGTGTGTATTCGGCTCGGCAACCGACGTCACCATTTGTTTTGGATTTTTATCTAGATGTGATTGTGCGGACAGATTTTAATTTAGAGCCCATTTGGACCCTCGTGCGAAAGTTGTGCACCGACCTCGGTGTAGCCGCTCAACACTGGACTTGAGTTTTAAAATTAGAAGTGTATAATACATAAGATGTGTGTGTGTATTTTATTTTGTGAGCAATCCTATTATAAGAAGGAATTGCATTCCCGTATTATACTAGGTTTTGTTAAGAGAGGATAGTTATCCAACCGTGTGAAACTCCTTATTCTCTCTTCTTCAATCATCGTAGGAGATCGGTTTAGAAAACCTCCTTCTCTAGAACCCTCTTTGTTGAAAACACTTAAACCTTAGAAAGAACTTGAATCAACCTTGGATTCGTAGTTGGCTATTGGGAGAGGTTGAGATCATTGGGGGCGTGTTGGAGTTGTCTCTGTGAAGTCGTGGGATCGATCGCGGCGCGAATCGTTGAGGAAACCCGTCGGTTTTTATCATCGCTCGAGCAAGGTATCACCGAACTCCGGCATTGCCTTAGTATTTTAGTCATAACATTTTATCTCAAACTCCGATTGAGACGATTCTTTTTGCGTTGGAAAGCTAATATAAAAATCTACAACTTTTATGTTTTGACCAACACATGAATCAATCGTCTTGATAGTCAAACAAATATGAGAATGTTACGTCAAATTTTAGGATTGGCGCAACTTGCCTGTTTTGACTTGTTTTTGAGGAAACGCTTAAATAGGTCTATATTATTAGTAATTAGAGTTTATCTTAATGCATGAACGTATATTGTGATGTAGATTGAGGGCGAGAGGCCATCAATAGGACCTTGCTTGACTTCGCATAACTCCGAGTTTTAGGTAGGAGAATCTCATCTTTACAGTATTTTATTTTAATTCGCATGGATATTTTGAATTAAAATCTTTGAACTTGCATATGCCATTGAAATCACATCTGTAAATTGAAATTGATATGAATGACTAAAAATCTAAATCTACCTGAATCCTAAAACCTGAATCTGCTTAAGCTCTGAAGATCTGAAATCAAGAACCTGAACTATGTATAAGAGACTTCCATTTGATTATATTAGTATCTGCATTTGTTTTATGATTGACCTGAACGACCCCTCAAAAATTCCTGAACAACTTCCTGGCACAAGTTTCCCTCATTACGCAGGGGCTTGTTGCATCCTGAAAAAGGGTTCATGAGCAGCGATGGTAGGTAGGGGTTCCTATCTATATTCCCGCTCTCGAGATATAGTTTACTGGGAGGTATTTTAAGTTGAGGATTAAGTCATGAATTCTTGAACTTTGCATCTGAAGTTAGAGAAACTAAGACATTTGAAACACGCATCTTCTTGAAACTGTTTTCACACATTTAGAAATAAATCTTACATATGATTTCCGCACCTAAATTGGTTTATTATACGCTTATATGTTTGACAAGCTATATTCGATATTTGTTTTGAAACCATGTTAGTTAAAGTAAAATCACGGTAGATGTCTTTCTTCATCTTGAGCTTTGTTGGTTAGCTCACTCGACTATCGTCACGAGTTCGGTATTGAGCGTGGCTATTGTATGTGAGGTGATCCTGACTACGTGCCTGAGGAAGAGCTTGAGGTTCCTCCTGAGGAGTTTTTCCCAGTATAGAACTTACTGATTTTCTTATTTGTGGTGAGAGTTAGACTTGAATTTGTGGGCCCATTTTAGTTGGATACCATAGTTTTATATTTGACGTTGATTTCTGTTATGAGCCATGTTTCGATGATGGTCGGCCATCATCGGTGGTTCTTTACTTTTAATTGCTTCCGCATTTATTTTAGCTATGGATATTTATTGCGCTTTACTCTGATATGTGCCCTGTTTGTCCGACTTATCGTTTATTCGATAGGTTGGCGAACCGGCCTTTCCTATACCTGAGGGATTGGAAAACTCGGGTTGTCACAGATTTCATTTGTCGAGACCCCAAAAGCGTCATAAAATAGGTGAGTTCTGAAATTAAAATAGTCAAGAATTGAACACCATTAATGTATAAAAAGGTTAGATGTAAGTGTGGGAAGGGACCATTAAGGATCAAGGTCAAAAATAGGTCAAAGAAGTGACCTCCATTTATGACAGAGGACTTGTCATTATTCATCGATCAATACTAGATTGATCGATCAATGAAGGGTATTGATCGATCAATGAAGGCATTGATCGATCAATTCATATAAGCTTTAAAGAAGGAATAGAGGACTTGAATTTCTAGAAGTTCAGGGCTCGAAGGGTGTTGATCGATCAATTAGTGAATTGATCGATCAATTCTGAGTGTTGATCGATCACAGAGAGAGTGATCGATCAATGGCTGGGGTTGATCGATCAATGATGGTATTGATCGATCACTTGTGTGTATTGATCGATCAATAAGGAGATTGATCGATCAATCTGTATAAGTGACAAAAGGGAACAGAAAGAGGAAAAGTTAAAATTTTAAGGTATTGATCGATCAATGAGGTCATTGATCGATCAATGAGACAGATTGATCGATCAATGAGACAGATTGATCGATCAACACAGAGTGGTGATCGATCAATTTTACTCTGTCAAAGTGTGAGGAGAAAGGAGCTATTGATCGATCAATTTAGGTATTGATCGATTAATGAAGGGTGTTGATCGATCAATAAAGGCTATTGATCGATCAACTACCTCTGTTGCTTGTGAAGTAATTTGAGGGTATTGATCGATCAATGGGGACATTGATCGATCAAAGAGAAGGATTGATCGATCAATCACCCCTGTTTTTGACCTGTCTAGGATTTGGGAACTTTGAGCTACTGGACATAGTGCCAGTTGATATTCTGACATTCCTAACACTAAGTATGCTATGTTTATGGTCTAGGGTCGGACCATGATGCCTTAAAAAGCTTTAGATTTGCTTAGAAAGGTCTGACCTGAGGTAGGGGAATTCAATTGAAATTGCATTTATTTTTTATGTCATGGATTCTGAATGTTTTGCATGTAACTGCATAGTCTAATTTTACTTTCCAGTCAAGTTTAGCATATGTGTGACAACTCTGTTATATATCTGACTCCTGCTATATGATACCTGTCATCTGTCATCTGATTTTCTGTTAAGTATAAAATGTCTGCATGTGATTTAAGGTTTAACACTCTAACGAATCCCACCGACTCGGCGGTGTATCCGTTTTTGGCACAATCATGCATTTGCTTGAAAATCCTCGGCACAATTGCACTCCGTAGTTGAGGCATTGTTGCATTCATAAAATTGTTCATGTGAACGACGATGGTCGGGATTATCCATCGGACAAAATCTGGCTACCACGTGCTATACTCACGGGAGTTATTTAAGTTTATTATTTTAAGTCATTAAACACTATATGCATCACATTCTGTAAACTCTGATAAGATCATTTGCTTTGATAAATTACGCATATAAACATCATTTTGCATCATTACATTGATTCATTTCATATCTTCTGCAACCATGTTTTACAATTAAGATGTAATTTTAACTGAAATTCTTCTACTGAGCTTAGATGGTTAGCTCACCCTATTTTCTACAACAATTATAGGTTCTGAGGCTAGAGCTCCCGGTACCGACAGCGACCCTGACTACCAGCCTGATCTAGAGGCTGAGGCTGAGGACGAGGAGGCCGATGTCCAGGCGGACGACTTTTATCCTTAGTCTGGGTATACAAGTCTGTTATTTTTAGGATTTTCTATAAAACTTTGGATTATTGTGTGCCTGGTGGCCACTTTCTGTATTTATTTTCTGTAGATATTTTTCTTTTCTTGTATTATTATACATTCTATAGGAACCATTATCAGGAACCATTGTTTGGGTGATGGATGTTCATCACCAATGGTTCTTCTTGGTTCCTTTTTGAGAATGTATATTCTTTTGAGATATATATATACATGTTGTGTTTATTGCTTATTTTTTTTATAAAGCCTTATGTGATGACTCGATCTACCACTACTGGACAGTGTCTGCTTGATTTTCACTATACGAGCAGACACTACGTGATTTGTCCTAGGGATCATCCATAGTATGGTCCTGATGGCACGGATTTTTGGGTGCAGAAATCTGGGCTGTCACATCCACTGTAGTCGAGGCATGGTTTAAAGAAAATATTTAGAGAAAGCAAAAGGAGAGAGAAAAGGCACACAACTTAATTTTAAGCAGAGTAGGCTATCACTGCTCATGAAGGATCAAGGTAATTTAAATGGGGCAATTCAGGTGAGATTCAATTTAGATCCAACTTTCTTTTCACTAGTGGGATCGTTCATAGCCTACCATGGCTTGGTCTGTCATGGATATGCAGTATGCTAGAATCTTGAGATAAATATAAGTTAAGAACCATAAACTCAGGATTACACTTGTCAAGTAATGGATAAGGAAAAAACTGAAACAATGAACTTCTTCCTCAGACCTCTAAGTGTGAAACGTTTGAAATATAATTTTTTCAACACAATAAAAGGGCACACGAGTGTTTTCAGCACAACATCTCAAGGCCAAATATAATGTTATGGGCACCAAAACTAATTTCAGCCCTAGTCACATAAAATACAACATCAAAAAATAAACTTTGGTTTGATAGCATAGACTGTTGGCCACTAGCAGGGATTTATCCCTACTTACCTGGTACGTGTGATGTGCTAGTGTTGCACGTGCTCGGGGACTTAGTCAGGTGCTTTAAGAGGCCCAGATAGCCTATCATCCAAAAATATTATTCTTCATCACACTTGGAATAAGCTTTTCGTTGAGTATTGTTATTGTACACTGAAAGTTCTCCTATGCAATGTTAGCTAATCCCTTATACAATTTTACTTTACTAATACTAGCTAATGCTCTCTTTAGATGCAAGATTCAATCAATTTTCATATTTCTTTGACCTGTTATACTTTTTTTTATAACCTAGGTGTCCGGGCCTCTTAGAGCATGCAACTAATCCTAGGGGCACATGCGTACCTCGAGTTAGCATGTGCGGATCAACACAGGATATAAATCCCTAAGTTGGCCTCAAGGGAGGAATTCAAACTCAAGTCTCTCGCATCATGAGGTGAATACCTGGACATCACGCCAAATCCCTTGAGGTTATTTGATCTGTTATGCTAGTGGACATAATCATTTTGTTGACGATTAGATGGGATACATCTATGATGATGATGATGATGATTAGATGTTATATGGCTATGATGATGACGATGGTTATCATTTTGTTTCCAACCATTAACAAGTCTTGGGCAATATGAATAACTGGAAATAAAACTGAAACATTCTTCCACTAACTAAATGTGGAATGACTCTCAGGTTCCAATATTATTTCTGTAAGATACCAATCATATTTTACAATGTTGATGTAACTTCTATTATAAGCTGTGACAACTCGGATTTCTGTACTCGGAAATCCGTGCCATCAGGATCATACTCTGGATGATCCCCAGAACAAATCACGAAGTGTTTACTCGAATAGCGAAAATCAAGTAGACACTGTCCAGTAGTGGTAGATCCAGTCATTATGTAAGGCCTTGTAAATAGAAAGAAGCAATAAACAAAATATACATCTATATATATCAAAAGAATATACATTCTCAAAAAAGAACCAAGAAAAACCACTGGTGATGGACATCCATCACCCAAAACAATGGTTCCTGATAATGATTTCAATAGAATGTATAGTAATACAATAAAATAACATCTACAGAAAATAAATACAAAAAGTGGCCACCAGGCACACAATAATCTAAAGTTTTATACAAAATCCTAAAAATAGAAGACTCCTATACCCAGACTAAGGATAAAAATTGTCCGCCTGGACGTCAATCTCCTCGTCCTCAGCCTAAGCCTCTAGATCAGGCTGGTAGTAAGGGTCGCTCTCGGTGCCGGGAGCTCTAGCCTCAGAACCTAAAATATTAATGGAAACAGGGTGAGCTACATCCTAGCTCAATAGAAGAATTCCAACTAAAATGTATTGAATATGAAAGACATGATATCTCAAAGCAGGAAGTCAAATCAGAACATATAAACAGGGCAAAAATCAGATCAAATACTGAGCTTTTAAACAAGAAACAAATGTTATGCAAGTATATGATTAGTGACTTAAATTGTATATGTTTTCTAACTTAAGAAACTCCCCTGAATATATAACACGGAGTAAATAGGAATCTACCGATAGGAAACCCCAACCAATCGTCATTCACATGAACAATTTCAGGGTGCAACAATACCTCATCTATGGAGTGCAATTGTGCCGAGGGATTAACAAAGCAGATGCACATGTGTGCCAGGCACGGATATACCGCCGAGTCGGTAGGGATCATCTGGTTAAATCATCAAAATCATAGACACACATAGACCTCACAAATCAGATAGCAGAAATCAAGTGCAGGTTTCAGAATACAAAATTAGAAAACAGGAATCAGAGATAACAGGAATTCATGAGATGCTAACATGCTTGTTAAAACAGAAATCAGGGTACAGATCTGGGAAAATCACGAAATCATAGTCAAAACAGTTTAGATTGATTTTCCCCTACCTCAGGTCAGACCTCTTTCTAAACAAATCCAAAGCTTTTTAATACGTCATGGTCTGATCCTAGACCATAAATACAGTATACTATGTGTCAGGTATGTCAGAAAGTCCACTGACATGATGTCCAGTAACATTAAATTTATAAAAACAAAACAGGTCAAAAATAGGGGTGATTGATCGATCACCACCTTTGTCGGTTCTAGATCCTTTGGGCTTGGGGTTTGTCTTTGTCTTCTTGTGTTTTTTTGGTCTTTGGCTTCAGCTGCTCGCTAAGCTGCTCTTGTACTCTTTTCTCTTTTTAATGAATTCCATTTGCCCATCAAAAAAATATATCCCAAATTTAAATCTGCATCTTTCTCTGGCCTCTTACGATATGTCTTATCATATTGGACACCAAGTTTCTCTCTCTATGTTAGCAAGGGTGGGGGGCATAGGCTGAGACTTGGAGAAGATAATAGATTTTTCACACACTTCGGAGTGCTAGAAAACCTCCATTGGAATCTAATGAGTGCCTAGATTTTATTAGTTTAAGTTTGTATGTTCTCACTATCTATGTCAACCTAGGAAGCTATTCCCATTGTGTGTCTAGGTTGTGCCACATTTGGCAACATAAAAGTAACGGACGACCGTGAACTCCTTCATAGACGTCCGTCTGTTTATGTTTGCGACTTAAGTCCGAAGTTAAACAAATTTCGGGACATATAGATAGTGCTTTCGGGACTTTTAGGGTTAATTCTCTCGATCATATATTCTACACCCTTAAGAGAGACACCCTAACCTTACCTTTGAGAATCCTTTTGTGTGCATAACCTTCTCATCTCAAAGGGCTTTTTAACTCCATTGCTCCTGAGGTGTTGCTTGAGGATTCAAGCATGAGTCCTGAAGACGAATGTGTTGTGGCTCGAGTATTGGAGCGGATCACCAGGAGATTTGGTGGTTGCAAACAATAACCGTTCGTTACACTACGAAGGATGCGTTACGAAGGGTTTGATAGGACAAGGGTCTGCATATCATTCGTCTACTTTTTATAAGTGGTTACTTCTATTTCATTGTGGATTTGTTTGCCTTAAACTGAGGCTTGGCCTTGTGGTTTTTTCCCTGCTTGGGTTTTCCACGAAAAAATATCGGGTGCACATGTGTGATTGATTGTGTTAATAGTCATCATCTACATATATTTACTTCGCTAGGCAAATCTAGGATCGCCCAAAATTTCAATTAGCATAACAGATCAAAGAAAATTGAGAACAAAAGTCAAAGATCCCCGACTGAAATAGATGCCCACCTAACTCACAAGCATTCATTGAACCCTAGTCCAATGGATATATAAGCAAAATCTATTTCTGCTGTAAGGAATCTATGCTCTACTTTTACATGATATTTATAGTTAGTGGTTGGTTCACATCATATTATGTTTCCTAAACTTTTTCTCTCTATATCAATAATTGTTTCAGATGCCCAGTTTTCTGTCCTATCTCCTATTGATTTTCATCTATATTTGGGATGTTTCGGGCTGCAGTCTCCAACTCTCCATAACGTGGTACAAGTACTTGGGTAACACATATAGGATTGGATTGTAATTATTTTCCTCACATCTTAATACCCCCAAGTAGATGAAACATTTACACTAATCCTTATTTATTACAATATTTATTATTCATATCATATAGAAATTGAGAGGAAAGTTGTTATCTTCAATTTTCAATTGAACTTTCGGGAATGTTGGCCAAACTTGGTTTATCATTACTACTATTTTTTTCAGTGATGAAAACTTGCAGAAGGACTACTTGCATTTCTGGTGGTCGAACTTTCTCGCACTTACCATACGGGCTTTAACAGACAAGGTGTTTGTAATAACAGTGTTTTGTTCTATCATTAAATTTATTAAATATACTATAAAATTATAATTATTTTATCGTGTAAATATTTATATAAAGGTATTGTGTAGGTTGGCCACAATATTAATCCATGCTAGGATCTACTGATGGGTCAAACACTTAAATTCACAATATTAGTAAGAGTTATGTTATTTTTGTAGTTGCTCTTTACTTTTGCATGTATTCATTTAATAGCACAATTTTTTTTGCATGCATTTATCACTCGTTTTAGCGGATTTTGAATGTAATTAGAATTTTCTTCTTATCTTTATTGATCTCTAGTCCTATTTTGTGTGTCTACATGCTAAATTTCTACACACTATACTTAATATTAGGCTGCTAATAAAATGAAATGAATGATGCACACTCAATTCATCTCGTGTCATCATCTCACTCTCGGAAAAGCTTGCCGGATTCCACTCAAATCTCGCCGGAATCCCTCCAAAAAATTACAGGAGTTGCCGAATCTCGGTCCGGTTCGCCGTGTGCACTCGGTTCTTGGAAAATCTGGCCGGAATCTTGCCGGATTTTGCCGGAATCGGTCCAAAAAATTACGCAAGTTGCCAAATCATCGCGGGGTTCTCTGTGTGAACTTGGTTCTCTGAAACTCTCGTCGGAGTTTGCCAAATATCGTCGGATTCTCGCCGGAATTTGACGGAATCTCGCACAAATTTATTGTAACTTACCGAATCCCTATTACATTTATATTATTTCTTTAAAATTTTAATTACTCATTAATATGTACTTATATTGGGAATAATTAGTAGTTATATAGTGTTTATTATATATAAATATGGCTTATTTAATTTATGATAGGATAGATTTAGTATTTAATTTCTCATCATTTCTCATAATCTATTATGAAATAAATTATCATAATTTAATTTATCATAATTTGTTATGAGAAATCATGGTAGGACATGAATGAATGATGTTAAGTAAATCTTTCTAAATATATTTAACTATAGGATATATTTAGCTTATGAGATTCCTATAATCTCATAATCTAAATATATTCCATTGTTAAACATAAATGACATAACTTCTCATTCCAGATGTGAAATTATGGAATATATTTAGCTTATGGGGAATATGAGATATGTCATTTAATGAGAGATATTTAAATATATAATTTATGTATTCGATATGAGAAATTATGGGATATATTTTGGTTATCGGAATATGGGATATATTTAGTTTATGGGATTCTCATAAGCTAAATTTTTCTTATTGTTAAATATAGATGACATAACTTCTCATTCCATATGAGAAATTATGGGATATATTTAGCTTATGGGAATATCGGATATGTCATTTAATGGGAGATATTTTAATTATTTTTAATGATAATTAAATGATTTTTTAATGGGAATGATGTTTTCTTCTACAGATTATATTATTTGAGATATAGAAATGGTTTGCGATCTCGATTCTACATGGGAGTATGGCACTCCTTTAGGGCCTAAGAGGCTCAATTTAAAATGTCAATTCTGTCATAAAAAGTTAAAGGGTAGCAGTGTCAGCAGACTTAACAAAGACTTAGCTGACAAGTAGGGTAATGTGTAGCCGTGCACTAGCATGCCCAAGGAAATTAGGCAGAAAATAAAACAACAAATGCAGATCGCAAAAGGAAAAAGAGTAGAGACCGAGGGAAGGAATCAAGAATTTATGAAAACCATATCGCAGCCTCACCGTGGTTCAATTCCAATGGATTTGGATGATGATGATGATGAAGGTGATGAAGAGAGTTAACTTAGGAGGGTAATAAGGGACAGTTTGAATGAAGGGAGAAGACGGGAGGATGAAGAGTACGCTTCTCATAGATTCCGGTCTGGTTTGCATGGACAATCTACATCAGCAACTGGGGGAGGGTCAGGTCATAGCCAAGGCCATGGAGACACAGGTTTATGCAGGTCATCCACTGTACAAGAGGGTGGTTCTAGACCTTCTGATTCTGGTAGTGTTAGACGTCTAGTGAGACCTATGAATCCCTTTTTATATAAAACAGAGAGCTCCAAACAGTCAAAGCTGAGCACAACGTTGTTGAAGACCTAGGTAAAAAACTATATAAAGCAATAACCAAATTCGTTGTGTACAATCATATTCCAACTCAAGTGGTCGAATCACATACTTTAAAACCATGTTGGAGACTAGTGTCAAGGCAGGACTTGGGGTAAAAATTTTAACTGCTTATGAGATATCTGACCCGTATTTAGACGATGAAGTGGCTGAGGTAAGGGGCTATGTAAAGAGTTTCAAGAAAGTTTAGGACGAGAGAGGTTGCATAATTATGTGCGATGGTTGGACGGGTGTTACTAAGAAGACCTTAATCAACTTCTTAGTGTATAGTGTCAGGGGACAATCTTCATGAAGTCTGTTGATGCTTCAAAAATGACAAAGGATGTCAACTATATGTTTAGATTGATGGATGAGGTTGTTCGATTGGTTGGGCCGCAACGAGTTGTATAAATCGTCACTGATAACGCAACAAACTATAAGGCACCTGACAACAAACTTTCGGCCACATACAGACACATCTACTGGACCCCGTGTACAGCCCATTGTATTGATCTGATTCTCATTGACCTCAGGAAGATGGAAATTGTGCATACAGTTATACAAAACTGTAAGATGATAACCAGTTTCATCTACCAAAGTGCAAGCCTAGTCAATTTGATGAGATCATTCACCAACGAAAGGGAAATTATAAGGCCTGCAATCACTCAGAATACCATCCACTTCGTGACCCTTCAAAACTTATATAAGTATAGGGCAGACGTGAAGAGTCTGGTTGGATCTCCACAATGGGCAAGTTACGAAGCCACCCTTCCAAAGGCGAAACGACCATTGGCCAACAAAGTGGCTAATAATGTTTTCAGCTCCGCATTTTGGGATAGTGTCGAGTACATTGTGAATGTCATTAAGCCGCTAGTGCAGGTACTCAGATTAGTAGATGGGGATAACAAACCCATTATGGGGTATGTCTATGAGGCCATAGACAAAGCAAAGTTGCCCATTAGAGATAAGTATCCCAAAAGTTATGAGAGATTCTGAAACTGAGAATATACATTGATTACATCCTTTCTAAGAAGAGAGTGCAAACCCTCAGGTAACCCGGCATCCCCATACCATCGCACCACACTAACCTATTCAAAGTTGTTCGTAATAAAAATGTGACAATGAGGGAGGTAGCGTATTTGGACAGTAATGGAACAACAAGATGGAGTTCATCTTCTTCTCAGAGGTTTATGACTTCAAAATTAGTGAACTAACTGCCCTTTCTGAAGAGCTTAACTTGGCTCATTTTTAGACTTTGGTGGGTAGGGGGATCATCCCGGTTGGATCAATGATCAATCTGGCTTCTTCTCTATCAAATGCTTATATAGGAACTTAGCAACTGCGGTTTCTCCTATGCATCCATAGTTGTGGATTTGGAAGGCGGAAGCTCCCTTCCGAATTATATGCTTATCATGGTTGGCGATCACCAATAAATTTCCACTCTTGAAAATTTAAAACGAGGAGGTTTTTAGCTGGAAAATCAATGTATTCTTCGCAAGAATTACAATGAAGATAGCAATCATATCTTCTTGCATTGCGGTTTTACTCGATTTATTTGTGATGCAATACAAATGCGCTAAAGCCATAATTATGTGATTTGGGATTAATTTGATATTCAATTGAATAGTGAAAATATTCAAAATTATCCAACTACATAAATCATTCAACTAATTCAATTAAGGCAACTAGATTAATTCATATCTATCGCCCATTTGCGCTTGAAGTTTCCCGATTTAGAAAATTGACTCTGATGAGGGAACTCGAGTTTTGAGTCTAGTGCGGTATCATCTCATGACTCCTCAAGGGTTCGAAGGATTTAATGCCCAAAGGGTTTAAATTGTTCAAGGGGGAAATTAAAAGATGTATTTAACAAGAAGATATGAGTAAAAATTTCAGCACCTAACCAACTACAGATTGTGGTTTTTGTATTTTTATCAAAAGAAATAAAAGAAACAATTTACCTAGCAATCATTAAGAAAATAGAATAAAGGGATAGAAGTTCCAAGGTGTCGATCCAAGAAGATAATTGGCTTCGCGCCAAACTGCATGTGGAATCGGAGAATCGCTCTCCGAATTTCAAAGAATCGCTCGTTCGGGAGAAAACTCTTCACAAGTTCTCTAGGTTTTTGCACAAAGAAAAGCTCTCAATTCATTAATTGATCAACTATCCATAACTGTGTTTAATAATGCCTTTATATAAAAAAAAATCAAAATTAGAAAGATTCCTACCCTAAGAAGGAAAATAAAGCTAAAACTCAACAAATAAAATTGCTGTTAAGACTAATTCTATCACGAAAGTCACTGGGGCGACTTGAAACTCGTCGAGTGAAGAGGTTTCACTCCATAACTCTGCTCCAGAACCCTTTTCGGTCGCTCGGGCAACTTGCAAAATCGACTAGGCAATTTTGTTGATCCGTCAAAATATGTCTCAGGTCGCTTGGAGGACATAGCTTGGATGTCCCCATCAATTCTCAACGGGTGGGTGAAACTCATCCCTGAATGAGTTGGTCAACCGGCCCATCTCCACCGTTGGATGTCTCTTCTCTGGCTTACCCTTCCAACACACAAGATACTCGTGGTGCTCATTAGTATTGCTGGAAAAGTTTGGAAAGGCTAAATCCTCCTTTTCCAACCTCCTTTCAAATTGAACAAGTAGAAAAATAGGTAATATTAAATGGGTTTGGTTCGAGTCAGTCGGCAACAAGAAATAGGTCAAACGATATAGTTGCTGGATCTAGGATAGGTGTAAGATCCTCCGCCACAACCCTCGGATGATTTTCCTTGTCTAAAGGGAAATCTAAACCATCATTATTACCCCTTTTTAAAAGGTCCAATATTCTCGAGGCTATATTGGATTAACGCACAATTACCTTTATTAAATTCATCAAGCAAATTTAATGTGCTAGAAAAATCTTGCATATTCTCACCATTCAATAAAATCTAATGAAGAATCACATACAAATAAAAATGATGATATGCTCCTACTGACGCTAATGACCCTTGCGAGATGGACATGCTATCAACCTTCTCTTCAGAAGAAAAACTCTCCTCACACAACCTAAGGTTTTCACAACGGTTTCTTCTTCCTCATCACTGGGAATCGCATCAAGTTTATAAACTTCTTGATGCGGGAACTTACTAAATGCAATGCTATGGCTGAGATTAGGATTAAAATTAATTTAACCAATTAAAAATAATAATTCCTCATAACAAATTCCCATGGAAAATTCTAGAAATCCAATTAGATGCTTTAATTTCAACCCACAATAGCGTTGCTTTCGTGTACGTTCTCTATCGCGAATCTAGAGGATTAGAGTTCTTATGAACGGTTAGATCTCAATAGTTTTAGGGTGTCGAACAAACTCGCAAGCGAGTTATCTTGATACCGAACAAAATTAAAAGGCTAATAATGATTTATGATAAACAAATAGGTTGATTTTGAATTTTATGAAATAAATAAAATAACTAGGGTTATGCTACTTATGCAAACCATAGATCTAAAGAAGATAGAGATGGAAGAAGAGTTGGTCTCGCACTAAGCTGCAAGCGGGAATCAAAGAATCGCTCTCCGTTTGAGAGAATCACACCCTCACGAAAGTTTAGAACTCTCAATTTTACATAAGTAATTTTCATTAACCAAAAAGTAATAATAAAGTTATTTATAAGCCTTTAAATAGGCTAATCAATGCATAAAACTAGAAGTCCTAGAGTAACTCTAATTCCTAGTTCAAATAAAAGAAATATCCTAATTCTTCTAAAATAATAAAATAAAGTCCTAAAACAATAAGGAAACTAATCATATTTCTAATAAAAGAAGCAAATCCTATTTTCTAAAATAAAATAATAAAAGAGACTAATCCTAATTCAATTAGGAGTCTTGAAATTCATCACCTTCTGTGCAGCTTCCGAAAACTGGCCATAGCTTCTTCAATACTTATTAGAATTACACATTTTTTGGCTCATTGGAAAGCTACTTCGACAATCTTTCAAATATGATCAATTTCAGATCAATACAACTTTATTTGATACTTCAGAATAGGTCAAACATAAAAGTAACGAAATTAAAAGTTGAAGACCCTAATAAATTTTAGATTTTCTTCTTTCTGATCAAACGGGTCTTTAGCGGGCCTTTTTTTAAAAACCCATTCGCGGGTTCACTTTCTCTTTTGACGTCTCCTCTTTATCCGACCACAATTCAAACAGGTGGATCTAAAGTTCACATTACTTCTTCTTCAATCTCGTGTGCTCTGTCTTATTCTTCCTTAACAAGATTACTTTTGTAGGACATTGAGCGGTAAAGTGTCTGAATCTTTGACATTTGTAACACTCTTGTTGTGCACTCTTAAGACTCAATTAAGTTTCCTTTACCCTTGTCAACCTGAGAATTCATAGGTTTTGAAGGTTAACTGTAGGAATAGTTCACCTTCTCAGTAGGGTAATCCAAAATTCGAGATTGGAAGAACTAGAGCGCCTACTAGTCATAGTATGGATGTACTTTTCTAATTCTTGCACCATCACATAGCAATCTTCCAAGGTTTCAACATAAGTGGGAATTAATTCTTTTTGTAATTCTGGACGTTAACCCATTCTAAACCTAGAAAGTGTGATTTGATGATCCTCACTTGCATTGACCTTCACCACAAACTCCTCAAATTTGCAATGTATTCTGTAACTGGCAATTTCCTTGGCAAAGATTTTGCCATTGATCTAGGAGATATCGTGTGTACGATGCAGGGACATATTTCTCTTATTGTTTATCTTTCATGTCCCCCCATGTGTCAATGGGGACACAGTCAATCATCTCATTCCAGATTAGTCCATAAAAGTTGTGTTTGACTAACAAGTTCTGTCTTGGCCAATCGAATTTTTCGTTCATCGGTCTTATCATACCAGTCGAAATAATGCTCCATATCTCACAACCAATCTAGCAAGACTTAGGGGTCCATCTTCCCATCATAAGTTGGAACCTCGATCCGAACGGTTTTGAGAAATTTTTCATCTAGATCATCCAATGGTTCATGGTGTTCAAACCTTCTTCTCGAGGGTGTCCTACTACGTTCTGCATGCCCATTGTTAAACCGCCCCTCCATGGTTCTCTTAGGTGGTGTTATATTGGATACATCATTTAGTACATCTTGGAATTGTCACATACGAGCCTCTACATGGGGATTAGTGCCTCGTGTTGTGCTTGCATATATACAAAATGACTAGTAAGGTCCCGGATCGCGGAAACAATGTCTTCACTAGCCATTGGTGATCAACACACTATATGAAACCGAAGGTCAATTTAGAAAGCAAAATAAAATCCTAATGTAACTCCTTAAACTAGATTGTTCTCTAATACCAATTTGATGCAATACAAGCACGCTAAAGCCCTAATTATGCGATTTGGGATTATTTTGAGATTAAATTGAATAGCGAAAAATATTCAAAATTATCCAACCACATAAAATCATTCAACCAATTTAATTAAGGCAACTAGATTAATTCAATTCTAGTGTCTGTTTGCACTTGAAGTTTTTCGTTCTAAAAAAATGACTCCGATGAGGGAACTCGAGTTTCGATTTAGTCTAGGGAACCAAGAGACAATTTCAATACCGTCTCTTGACTCCTCTGGGGTTGAAGAATTTAAATCCCAAAGGGTTTAAATTGTTCAAGGGGGAATCAAAAGATGTATTAAATAACAAGATATGAGAAAGATTCCAGCAACTAACCAACTAGGGATTTTGGATTTTATGGATTTTCATAAAAAGAAATAAAAGGAACAATTTACTTGGCAATCATTAATAACATAGAATAAAGGGATAGGAGTTCCAAGGCTTTGTACCAAGAAGATAATTGGTTTCACACCAATTCACACGTAGAATCAGAGAATCTCTCTTTGAGTTTGAAAGAATCGCTCTTTCGGGTGAAAACTCTTCACAAGTTTTCTAGGATTTGGTACAAAGCAAAGCTCTCAATTCATTAATTAATCAATTATCTATAATTATGTTTACAATGCCTTTATATAGGTTAAGAAGCCCTAATTAAACAAAAAAATCAAAATTAGAAAGATTCCTACCATAAGAAGGAAAACTAAAGTTAAAACCCGACATAAAATTGTTGCCTAATACTAATTCCGTCACGAAAGTAGTTAGGGCGACTTGAAACACGCCTAGGTGAAGGGGTTTTGCCCAAGAACTCCGCTCTAGAACCCTTATTGGTCGCTCGTTGACTTGCAAAGTTGCCTAGGCAATTTTGTTGATCCGTCAAAATATTTCTCGGGTTGCTTGGATGATTTTGAATTCGCCTAAGCGACGACATGGCTTGGATGTCTCCATCAATTCGCTAAAAAAAATAAGGTGTTTCAGTGGCACTTGCTGTTAAGAAATTTTTTGGTAGCGACAGGATTAATAGTAGTAGTTTTTTGGTAGTAACAAGACTAATAGCAGCAGTTTTTTGTTAATAGCGGCAGTTTTTGGCTATCGCTAATACTCTTATTTTTTGTAGTGATTTGGGTCTTCTTTCTCAGTGGTTTGAGATTAATTGGATCAATTTGAGTCACGGAATTTAAGAGAAGAGGCAATGTTTTTTTGGAATCTAATTCCATTTGCTATTTTGTGGACTGTTTGGAAGGAACTTAACCATTGGAAATATTAGAATAAATGCTCCTTATCAAATCAGGTTCCGTTTGAGGCGCAAATCAAAGTGTTGTTATTGTTGGCTAGGAATAATTGTATGAAAAGGATTGGGAAGAAAAAGTTTTGCGTCATTACACCGAAACAAGTTTTGACTGATCAAGACTCACCTGTTTTCAAGACCCTCAAAATTTATGGATGGGTTTTTTTAGAAGATGGGTCAAATGAATGTTTTGCCCTCCTTTAAAACCCTCCTCTCTTAATGATTTTGTTCCCATCCGTATCCTAAATAGGGATGAATGCAGCTCCGGCGGCTACTCCCATCCGCTCCAGCTGCTCCGACGACTGCTTCGGCGACGGCTGCTTTAAAAACCTCCTCGGCTGCTCCCATCCGCTCCGGCTGCTCCAGCATTGGCTACTCCGGCTGCCTTAAAAACCCTCTTTAATCATGATGTTTGCCTTCATTAATGATTGGTCCTAATTTCAAGCGAAAAAGATTCTTTCGTTTTTTTGGTTTGAAGGAGGTGTGCTGATGGGCATTTAGGTCATTTGGCATGACTTAAAAGTTCTTTTTGTAGACACATGTGTCATGAAAGTAATTTTGGGATCTCCAAAAATCGTGTCAATCCCTTTTACTTGAAACTTTTTGGATTAGTATAATACCGCCAAACTTTTAAAAAATAATCCAATTTTCGTAAAGTGCTCTATTGGCTAAAGGTTTAAAGATGCTGGGAGGCTATTCAATCCAAGATTGTCATAGGAATTGGGCTCTAGTTAAGGATGAAGCATAGATCTTGTTTAGGGGTGGTTAATTAGTTGTGTGTGTTGCTTTATTTTGGGAGTTTTCCATGCTCTGATTGTCTCTGTGTGGTGGTGGTCTTTGTCTGCTTGTGCTTCCTTCGAACTTCTTCCTCATTGAAGCTTTATGCATATTTTGTTTCTTTTTTCTTTTTTCAATCCATTGTCAAATACAAAATTTAAAAAATCAAAATTTTTCCTCTTATATTGACAAACTGATAAAGAAAACAAGATATGAAAAAAATACATACAAAATTTAGTATACATCACCTAAATAATAAGCACAAGGAATGACAAGTAGCTTTAACAAGGAGTAACTAATGTAGTTTTGATCATCCCATCATGTCATTACTACAATTATGTAGTAGGCATGTTGTATGATGTGTGGTTACCTGCATAAGATGCTATTGATTTATCCTTTACCAATCCTACACATCGCTTCGCTTCCTCCTAATGGCCTCAAAGCTGTAAAAATATATGGGTATTTATAACCAGCAGAAACCAAATTAAAGATGCCGCCTACCAACAACCATAGGACTTTGTGTATCCAAAAGCATCACTATGAAAACCGGACATTAATGGGACTCACTTGATAGCCATCCTTAATGAGCCAAAACTACAATCTTTTCAAATCCGAAATTGAACCAAAGCCAACTTTTGATTCTGGTTTCTGTTTCAAAAAACTAAAAAACTAACTGAACATAAAATTTGTATCAAGAGCTAGCCAGATCCTCGGAAAAAACTAAACTTTAAATAAATGCTGATATTTTCATACTAAAGTAAGTGATATTGCAAGCAGAAAGTACTGTTAGCAGATAATTTGTATCAAGAACTAGCCAGATCCTCGGAAAAAACTAAAATTCCAATAAATGCTGATATTTTCATACTAAAGTAAGTGATATTGCAAGAGGAAAGTACAATTGTAACACAAAAGCTGGCTCATATCAGCTCTAAAAAAAGAAATAATCTTATCCATTGGTCGCAAAGGGTGAAACTAAAGATGGTCCACAATATTTGGTTCTTCATAGAGGAAAGAGGGAAATATATATATATATATATATATATATATATATATATATATATATATATATATATTTATGAACTAGAATCCAAAAAAGGTTAAAGGAGGACACACCTTTTTCTTGTCATTCCTGAAGGTCATCTCTAAAATCTCTGTTTTCTTCTCACAAAAGAGACTGAGAAGATTTAAATATCAAATCCAATAGGAAATCTAAGAAAAGAAAAAAAAAACCCAATAATATAAACTTTTCAATATAGATATTGACATTTAAAGGAAGAAATGGAGAAGAAGAACTAGAAATATTGATGAATCAGAATCCAAAAACAGTTACAAAGGCTAGAAACATACCTTATTTTTCTTGTCATTCTCAAGTTTGTTGGATTTCAATTAAATGCAAATGCAGAAATGCTACCCAAATAGATCCCTATAATCAAAGCACAAATTGTAATAGCCCGAAAAAAATCACGCTAAACTATGACATCGGGATCCGTGCCCGATTGGTCACAAGTTTGACCAATCAGGAGGTCATGAGTTAGCATAGAATGTGATGAACGGACGAGATGTGATAGTTTGAGTGATTATGTGGTGTGTGATGTAAATGAGAAGTCGCATATACCTACCGCGGTATATGTGCTCAACACACAAGTGAGAAAAGGGATAAAAGGGTTTAATAACCCTAGAGGTGTATTTTGGTTGTTGAAGGAGAGTAAAGAAGAGAGAGAGAGAGAGAGAAAAGTAAGAGAGGAGTTATTGCAACTAATTGGAGGGGGGATTCAAGAGATAAAAGCCGGATTCAACGCGATTTGGATCTGTTAGAGCCAAAGCTGGAAACCCTAGCCTTCCAACTATTTGATTGAAATCAACTTGAGATCTATTCAAGGTAAAATTTTTGTAAATAAAATGCATAGATTATAGGGGTTAAGTTGTGATTGAATGTGGGTTAAATCATAGGATAATGGCTTAGAAAAATAGAGGAAAAAGTATGGAAGAAGATTGGGAAGAAACGACTCGAAAGAAATTTGAATCTGACAATTTCGATTAATCAAAATTGAGTTTCGATTAATCAAAATTGGCCAGGAAGTTGAAAGGTCAGAGGACCCCGATTTTGATTAATCGAATTTGATTTCGATTAATCGACTTTGGATTTCGATTAATCGATTTGGGGATCGATTAATCGACTGAGAACCTCCAGTGGACCCCAGGGGTTGGAGGAAATGACTTGAGGAAAAATCGACTAATCGAAATGGGATTTCGATTAATCGATTTTAGTTTTCGATTAATCGATTTGGGATCGATTAATCAACTTGTGAAACTCGACTGTTCGAACTGAGAGTCGACTTTGCGAAAAGAAGAATTTCGATTAATCGAAATTGGATTCGATTAATCGAATGAAAACTCGACTGTTCGAACTGTGAGTCTACCTTGCGAAAAGGAGAATTTCGATTAATCGAAATTGGATCCGATTAATCGAATGTAAGCTCGACTGTTCGAACTGAGAATCGACCTTACGAAACAGAGAAATTCGATTAATCGAAATTACTTCGATTAATCGATATTGACCTTCGATTAATCGATTTTGGAATTCGATTAATCGACTGAGATAGATTATGTTGACTTTTGGGTTTGACTTTAAGATTCTTGGAGGGTCTTATACCTTCTTTATTGCATCCTTTGTGATGTGTTTCACCTGTTATGTGGTACCATAGGTGGTACGTGTGGACTAGTGCACAAGGAGCCACGTGGGACCTTGATGCATTGATCAAATGAAGACTTGAGGTAGGGAACACCTTGAACATATACTTTATTTTACAAGAGCATGTATGTAGTGATATAGATTTCCATTCAAATATTTAATTGCTTAAGAATTGTGAAAAGTGTGTGTGCGTATGACATCCATAAGAGAAATTCTAATAAGCCATCCCCAGGGGATGAAGAAGTAAAGAGATGAGAGCATCAGGTGTGATGCAAGTAAATGGATACATCCCAGGGATGTATCCAAGGATTGAATCATGTTTGATAGGGCCTAACTGATATAAGATAGCACATTTATACGGTGAATAACTATATGTAAGGCACCGATATTTTTGTTATTTGAGGTTTGATAGGGTACCCCACCGACGTGGCGGGATATCCACGACTGACACGGCAGGATATCCGTGACCGATACGGCGGCGAAACCGTAGGCCAGTGCGGAGGCTTATCCGTACATAGTAAGCACACCCTAGGGGTGTTGATTGAGACAAGTGAAACCCCGCCACCAATCCCCAGGGGAAAGGGGCTTGAGTACTATTGGTATTCCCAGGGAATACGGTTAAAACTGTCTATATAGATGACGATGATGGGTATCTTATCGAGGCTCGATGCTATATTGCTCGGGGATTACTTAAGTTGAAAGTTTAAGTTTTGCTTTAGGCCTTTTCAGCATCATTCATGAGTAAATGAAAATATAAGTAATCAACAGTAAAACGAAATACTTTTTAACTGTTTCATTAACAACTGCATAGATACTTCATGCATGGCATATCATGGAATATATGTGAGTTATAATTTATATGTTCAACCGTGTTTGTTCCCTATTGAGCTAGGATGTAGCTCACCCTATAGACTATACGTCGCAGGTCCACTACTAGCAGCTGCCGAGGCTTGAGACGCCGATCCATGAGTCGGACCTTGCGGCCGGTGAAGAGTTGGAGCCACCTCCAAAGGACTTCTTCTAGAGGACTCCGTTGTGCCACTTTGAGGGATTTTGGAGAGAGTTTTTGTACGGCTTGGTATGTCAAGCCTTGATTCTGTTTAAACCATGTATATATATATAGATGGGATTATTCTTTTGGGGCGAACCATCCGTGATGATTGCTATCATCGATGGTTCGGATCGGTTCTCCATTCATGTAGAGGCATGAGGGTAGAACTGTCTTTTGGAGAGTTAATTAATATAGATTCAAATTCCTCAATTTCGTTTATTATTTTATTGCAATGCTTGATATACCAGTGTTCCGTACTTAGCTAAGGAGCACGGTCAAGATGATCGTGCTGATGGCACGGGTTTCGGGGTGCCGAAATCCGGGCTGTCACACAAATAGAAACAAAACCCATTCATTAAACCCAAAATAATCAATGAGGTTTTTGGAATTAACTTCTAAAAATGAAAAATGGGAGAAGAAAATCCACGAGACTCACAAACTAGACCCTCTCTTCTACTTCACCAATAGATAGAAAACAACCCATCAATCAGACCGCCATAATGCCATCTGAAGTTGATTATGCTTCAGTTTAAGGCCCAAACCATGTTGGGCCGAGTTTACATAGCAGCTGAACCGTTCCAAATGGTGATTTTTCATTATAAATATAAATATTCACGAAATGCACATTAGTGCCATGTGTATAATCTTTCTGCTATCAATTGAATGATTAAAATGACCAATCAGATCTCTTACCATTAATGGGTACGGTTATGCTAGTGTTTTATTCAGAGCTTTTATTTTTACCTAATTTAAGGTCCTTGGGTTCACGGATCATTTGATGAAAATGAACTTTTCCCCAACAAAGTTCATTTTCCTGATTTAGAGGTGTAGTTTGCCCTCTGCTTTCTGAGCTTAAAATCTAAGCATTTCTGACTGCTTTGCTCCATAATCATTCTATCATTTTCACTTAAAAAAACTTAGAAAACAGTTTTCCAAAAAAGCTCAGATTGGGAGCTTTTCTCAAATTCCAAAGGAGGCCTTAAGAGTACTCAAACCTAGGGGTTGGGTTGAGGTCCAACATTCCAATCTGTCCTAGGTCAATCGAAATCTCAAAAGGGGCAACTAATCCTGGATTCTTGACCCAAACCAACGCAACCTAATAGACTCCCTACCCAATATTGTAACACAACCTCCCCCAACCTGAACCACAACCCTACTCAAATGTTGCAAGTGACAGGCCACCGAGGCCGTGCTCTTTGCCCCAAGCGGCCATGCTTTTCAGTTGTTCCATATGCCTTGGTTTACTTCCATCATTTCAAAAATTAGTAAAATTAGCTTATTATATGAGAAAACTCATATTCCTGCTCTTCTCCCTCTCTCTGTTGAATAATAGTTTCTTTTTAAAAATTAGTAAAATTGAATCATACGATAAAAATGTTTGTTTCATCCAAATCGATGACACCATCCATATATAGATATACATCATCGTCTCTAAATCACATGGGCATGCATGATGAAAACGCATCCAAGTGACCCATAAATCAAATCACCTGGAATTTGTGTTGGGTATCTAATACCAACTTAAACTGTTGTGGTTAATTGTTGCAATAATCTCATAACTAACATTATATAATTCCTAGTCAGTATCACAGACTCGCCTTATCTAGGACTCCCATTCATTGCTAGTTAGTATCACAGGCAAGCAAGACTCGAAATAACCTTGACGTAAGAGGTTTCATTACCCTGCCATTAAGGGCATATAATTCTGTTAAACACCATATCCCTGCTCTCTCTCTCTCTCATATTACCCATTGATTAGATAAAAATAGTTAGTACAACTGACGATGCTATGCTATTTCCACCCTCTTAACAAAATTTATGACAACAAGTTGTTAACAAGGGAGGGAAGAGGACATGGTGAAGCACATAAGAGTCGACATATAGTTTAATATGACAATATAGTTTATATCTAAATATTTTTCAAACATGTTTAATTCATAGGATTTTCCATTTAAAACATTTGATCTAATTGTGTAGGTGAGACTTTGTAGAGAAAAGACCACCAGCCACGTTTATGCAATGAAAAAACTCAAGAAATCAGAGATGCTTCGTAGAGGCCAGGCCAGGTATTATCACTAGAGAACATCACGAGACTTGAGGTTTTACAATGGTAGGAATACCTATGGACAGAGGAAGAGAGCTAAAGTAATCGGGTACCTTGGCGCGGCAACAAACTAGATGAAAACTTTAGCTTATCAAATCCAAATCGAAAAACTACAATCCTAGCCATCAAGAGGAAGGATTCAGAACATAGTATTATCCAAACCAGCTCCATCTTTGCTAAAAAAAAGAATCCACCAAAGCACCAACTTCCCTTAGTACATGCTGGAAGAAAAAGTGACAAAAGGAGCAAGGTCACCAATACTTGATAAAAAATCTCCATGGGGAAAGCTTGCCATCATGAGCCCATCTAATGACATTAATTGACTTCTCGGGGTATTACAAATAGATAGTAGTGCCTCACCAATCGGCCCATCTAATGACATTAATTGACTCCTCAGGGCCGTCTAGTAATATGAATGGTTCTGCATATATAGGTAGAATCAGCCTCACCAATTGGCCCAACAAATTCTAAGATAGTTGTACCATTAGGATCTCTAATTAAACTACCAAAACTACTGTCATTGGTTGCCAACAAAGCAACCGTCTAAATTTAGTTTTTGAAGACCAATTGGTAGTGGTTCCCACATGGTTTATGCTTGTCTAATTTGTGGTTATTACAGGTGGAGCATGTTAAAGCTGAGCGAAAACGCCTTGCTGAGGTTGACAGAGCTTGCATTGTCAAACTTTATTGATCCTTTCAAGATGAAGAATTTTTGTATCTCATCATGGAATATCTTCTTGGGGGAGACATGATGACATTACTTATGCGTAAGGATACCTTAACAGAAGAAGAGGCTAGATTTTTACTCCACTTTCTAATTTCAGAATTTTGATACAAATCCTAATAAGACTGCTACTTAATCAACCTCTAGCAAGCAATGATTAAGTACAAGTCTTCAATGCAACTCACAGGGTCAGCATGGAAAAAACCATGAGATAAAATCTGCTCCAAATAAGACTCTACAGCATATCGACCCAACCGGCGAAGACAACAATGCCAAGATCAAAGTTATTTCAACCATATGGGAGAAAAAGATAACTATCTTCTTGATATTGATAAAACATAAAACTTTATACTAATGTCAAGGAATGACACAAGGTTTTATTTACCTTTGGCGATCAACACCCAACTAATCTAAACCTCTTATCATGTTTATTTTCATCCCTGGGACATACTCCATTGTCAGAACCTACAATACAAAGTAAACTATATTTCTTAAAGAAAAGATTAGATAATCAACAAGCAATTGCTAATTATTTAAACTCAAAGAATTGGGAGGATGAACCTAAGGTGTAGTGTACTCCTAGTATATTGCTGGGACCTTTACATATTCCATGTCTTTAAAGTTGCTCGCAAATAGTTCTACATTAGCAGCTTCCTTGGTATAATCAATCTCCTGAAAACAGTTGTGATATCATCAGATCTACCCAATATAAACTAGTAATAGCAATGAGTTACTAAGCTTCAAGTGCAGAAAGTTTAAGCAGAGAATCAAAAGTTTAAACATGGACTACATGTAGGGGGTGGGATATTTATCAGTGACTGTACCTCAGTAATATCTGTCATGTCGCTTTGTCACCAATCTCAATATCGGTGACCATACTTCATTAAACATTATCATATCCCTTTCAGTCATTTTAGTTTGATCGCTAATCATAAAAGTAGTTAAGTGTAATATTTGATGAGGTAAAACTTTACAATGTCCAAATTTCAAATTTTAATAATAAAACCACGAACAAAACAAGTGAAACATTATTACAAGACAAAAACACAAGCAACATAACCTGTCCAACATGGCCAGTCCACCAACTCATCACATATGTTAGAGTTTATAGACTATAAGCCAACCATGCTTTACAATTTTAGTATGAATCTAATTTTAATAACTTGAACCGGAATTTAAAATGAATCTAATTTTATCTTTTCAGCACCATAAATGACCCCCACAACAATGAGCATTTATAGCATATTACAGCTACAAAAGTAATGGTACCCGTGCCTGACATTTCAATGTTAAGTGTAAAGGTTGTACTCACTTTGTACCAACTATTCCCTTACTAAGGGTCTACATACTATTTGACATGAACGACCTTTCGACGAAAACACATTAATTGTAACTCTGTGACATCAAAGATGAAGAACTCTTGATAAAACAAAATTATGAATATGAACTTTTTATTTGAAAAAAACACATAGACTCATATCTGTTATGACTACTCTTCTCCACACACATATATGTATGGTAGAGATGGACTGAGTACCATCCTTTATATTTTGACTGAGTGTGCTCGTAAGTGATTCAGATATTGTTGACTTTGTGTCTTGTAGGGTTGCTTATGTAGAAACTCTTGAATCTATTGATGGACTGAGTACCATCCTTTATCATTATGATGGAACTATAGGAGACAAGATTACACATTCAAAGAGAACTAACTGCACAACTGATAAGCATAAAATAAATACTAACCCATGATTGCTGCTAGCAAACTGTTCTCGTTCATCCAAAATTAGAATCACATCATAGACATCCTCTAATTGCAACTAAATTTTATTTATTTATTTTTAAAAAAATCAATCAAACTTCAAAAAGAAAAGGAAGTAAAAGTAATGTTTAGAAGATACCATCCACACAGTTTGGCCTCCTCTCGTAGAATCGAACTTGGCAACAAATGATCGAGATGTGAATGAAATCCGATCTGATGAAGTGAAATAGACTAAAAACCCTAAATTTATAACAGGTACAAAAAATTAAAGTTCGATGGGATCTCATTTTCTCTTTGATCAAGATGATAAGAAAATAAAATGGGAGATAAATCGATAGATCCATTCCCCAATAATAAAAATAAGAGAAAACGAATCAAAACTAAAAAAAAATAGAGAAAAAGTCTAGAATTGAGATCAAATAGCAACATATTTGTACCTTGTTGATGTGCAATGGACAAAAAAATGGCATAGGTGTGCTCAAATCACAGCAGATCTGAACCTTGTTGAAGTTTAAAATTGCAGGTAGAAGATGATCGAGAACCCACCCTAGATCCACTCACCATACGACAAAAACCCCTAATTCCATGGCACTCGAGTCGTTAAAGAAAAAATCTCTGAATTGAAGCTACCTACATCACTACATAAAATTAGAAAAAATCAGCTCCTTTTTTGTGAGATCACAGAGATTTAATCTACACAACCATAAAAACGAGATTCCAAACAATAGAGAAAAAAATTGAATAAAAATCAAAGCTTAAAATGAGAATAATACAATTGATCCACAGAAAAACATTGGTTTCAATCAAAATTATGTTCATACTATGTGATTGAGAGCTTCAGGTCGATCAAAATCACTAGAATCTCAAAAATTACCTCAGAGAAAGCGAAATTACGTTCATACAGAGTGATTTGAGAGTTCGACGCCGATCAAAATCACTCTAAATTTGAAAATCACCTAATCAATGTATCCACGCGAACAAAAACAAAATCAAATGAAGCGATTCCAGAGATCCACACGGACACATCGATTAAGCCGAGATCTGGAACAAAACCAAGCCGAATTCAAGCTTTAATCGATACGAAAACGAAGAATACGAATAGAACACTAGTTTCAAACGAAATTAGGGTTATGAAGAGTGATTTAGAGCTCGATAGAGATCTCTGGAAACCCCTGATTCTGATCGAGACCCTAGCTTCGTTAATTTTTTAAGAGAGTGGGAGATTGGAGAGAAAAATTGGGAGATTGATTAGGGTTTCATGATTTCAAAGACAGAGAGAACAAAGGAGAAAGAGCTTGGTTTTCCCTCTCGGCGATTAGAGAGAACGAGATTGAGTTGTAACCTTCGGACGAGTTGCATACATGAAGATAGATTTGTCAACATTGCCTATATATATATGGCCTGGCTGAGTTAAGTTATTTGCAGCCGTAAAAAAAATATAACGACCGACCAAACTAGATCTCTTCGAGACGGCTTTAGTCGTCTCCATTGGTGTTATTGAGACTTTTTGGGATAGTTTTTCACGTCGTCTCTAAAGTTTTCACCTGCCTATACATAAAGTAAACCTTACAGAGACCATCATGATTATATCTTATATGTTATTTTATATAGTGTGACGACCCGACTTTTCCAATCCTCTCGGTATAGGAAAGGCCGGTTCATCAACTTATTGATTTCTCAATAAGTCGTAACAAATAGAAGTCGGCAGCATAACATAGATCTAAAATAGAGGCAAGGCATAGAGTAAGCAAAGACAAAAGCTTAAATCAAAACAATATATATCACCCTGAGGAACCAGGAAGAACTACCGGTGATGGCCAATCCAAAACACCTAAAATAATGGTTCCTAATGATGATTCCTCGAGTGATATCAAAAAGACAAAACAACGGCCTTCGGCCCATAATTCAGAATAATTCTAAACAAAATATCAAGAAAAGACAAATAAAAATTAGGGAAAGAACTCCTTGGCAGGTGTCTCCAGTTCCTCCTCAGGAACGAAATCGGAGTCCTCTAGATCAAGATCGTCCGATCCCAAATCAGCCTCAGCACCTGTGACGTATAGTCGGGGTGAGCTAATATCGAAGCTCAATAGAGGAAACTTATCTAAAGCATTTTATCATAAGTGAAGGTTTTTCAAAGACAAAATCGGATCAATAAGCTTTTCAAAAGATGCTCTGCAAACCAAATTTCCAATTATAAATAGAAGGCCAAAAGTTGATTCAATGTGTATGATGTTTTCAAATTTCCGAATTAGGCATGCTTCTTGTCTTAAATTTATAACTTAATTTTATCTCTCAAATTACATATAGCATGAGAGTGGAAAAAGTCACCGATGGGAAACCCTACTGACCAACGTCGTCCATGAACCCTTTTTCTGAAGTGCAACAAGCCCCTATGCTATGAGGGAAACTTACGCCAAAAAGAATTACCGTCAACACGGTTGGTAGAATCTAGGGTTTCGTTCGTATGTGCTTCAAATCAAATGCAAGTGCTAAACATATCAAAGTTTGTATACTACATACATTTACGGATTTTCGGAGTTCTGATTTGAAGATCAAAGTTCAAAGTTTCGAAGTTCTGAGTCCTTAGTCATATCAAAGTTTCAAAGTTCTAATTTGTGTCATTTTTCAGAGTTCTTATGCATGCTGTGTTATTCAAAATTTCAGAATTTATGCTTAATACAAAACAACCTATACTTATAATCGAATGCAAATTAGGTTAAGTTCCCCTACCTCAACTCAAAGCAATTTAAAACAAGCAAGGCAGTCCTGACAATGGACTCTTTATTTCAAAACCTACAATGATTAACACTCCCAATGTTAATATTGGTCAAAAAAATCAAACTCGAAAGCTTGCGAGAAAAATTTCGATAAAAATTCAAAGGCCAGAAACAGGGCAAAATTCGATCCTCGAATTCAAATTCGATGGTCGAATTTAAATTCGACCCTCGAATTTCCAAAAATGCATCAGGCTTTAAAATCTCAAATTCGACCCTCGATTTTCAATTCGATGGTCGAATTCCAAATTCGACCCTCGAATTTCTCCAGGTCTGTGGTTGTTAATTTTTGAATCTTCGGACCCTTTTTCTCATTCAACCACAGTTTATTTATCTATTTAATATTCACCATAATCTACTCTAAGCAAAACATAATTTTAATTAACTCATGGAGGTTTAAAAGCCTACCTCTTGACGTTTAATCCATCGATCCCGCTGCACCAAAAATAAGCACCGGAACCAAACTTCGAGGTTTAATTACCTAGGACTTCCTAGTTAGTCCATCGCAAAGTTGCTTCAAGAGCAATCGACCCAAAACTCACACAGAACCATCCATTCTTCCCTAGCTCTCTCTCTCTCAATACATTTAACATATCAGAATTTCAATATATAGCTATTCAATGGTTAAGATGGGAAGAGGGATTCTAACTCTCAAAGGATCTAAAGATCAAAGAAAAGTGGCAAAAGTTTTCAAAGGGGTTCAAATTCATACGTGAGGGAGGAAGATACAACTTCTCCTCCACTCTTTCCTCTTATAATATAATTTGCAACCCAATAATATCTAGATTTTTGTGATTTTAATTCTATCTACTTAACTTGAAATTATTTTCGGTGTTAAGCGCAATACTAACTTAGCGTGTAAGTTACCAAAAACAAAACTTTCACAAGTCCGAAACAAAAATCCTTTAGTCATCATTCTCAAAATACCCTTAGCTATCCAAAAACCCATAAATATCCTGTCACTTTTTTGGGCACACTTACCTAGATAAATGAAAAACAGGTCCAAATATCAGGGATATTACATTCTCCCCTCCTTAGGAATTTTCGTCCTCGAAAATGTAAAACCTACGCAAGGTATAACGTCGAAACATAATGCACACCACAAAATGAAACCAAGAGAAAACATGGGTCACAGTGCGCTAGTCTCGTAGGGCACGCAAATCAAGGGATGGGATCCGTAGTAACATGGATGTACTACATGTGACACCTGAAGGGCCATAGTGGGTTGCATCCATACATGGATGCTGACACCCCGAGTGTCACGTGCCGGGAAACCTTCTCACCGTGACTCATAAAAAAAAATAGGATGAAATCAAAAAACCAAGCCTAACAAGCCAAAGCATTAGTGCAGAAAACAAATCAAATAAGATGATCCTACTACACAAAAGTAGAAATAGAACGGAAGGCGCATGCCCACAAAAGAAAGCCAGAAGCCCAACAAAATGAATAATGGCTAGGCACATATCTAAATAAAACCATAGAGAACCAAATAAATCCATAAAGATCTTTAACAGGATCCATAGCAAAAAATTTACACAACTAAACAAACAAAAACGAGCATATCAATATCCCAAACAGAAATATAAAGAAAGAGCAAAATTTAGAACCACCAGGTTCTAAGATAATCCATGTAGTAAATAAAATAAGTACATGCCCCAAAAAGAAACAAACCAATAGAACAACCCAACACGGATCTAAAACTCCCCTGCAGCAGCTGGACCAGCCTGAACCTGGTCACCGTCCCCATCATCAGCATCGTCATCCGAACCATCAACACCCGCATCGGTAGGCATGCTGGGACCGGCACCCGATGTCGAAGGGTGGTGAACTGAGGCTCGGATGTCGGCCAGGCATGTGACATAGTTTGTGGGGAAGGCATGCTGCATCAAGTATGTAAGAGCCCCGCCATGAACGTCCAAATCCTGACGTATAGAGCTGGCATGCTGTGTGAGCTCCTGGATCTACTGGCTCACGGCAGTCATCTGGCGAGTGAACTCTGAGAGTGTGAGTACGTCGGTCTGTGGGGGCTGATCTGGTGTAGGAGCATCAGGCTGTGGTGCTACGTGCTCTGCATCCTCCTCTTCATCTTCATCTGGTACCACCGCACCCTTAGGAGCCTTGAGGAGCCGATTGTAGGTCTGACCCCAATTGACGAGGTTATACAGCTTGAGACCGTCCATGGATCGCGGCTCAGTAGGGGAAATCTCATATGTTGGGCCCGCACGATAATTTTCAATCATCACATAAATGAGGCAAGCATATGGAATGCCCTTCTTTGGTTTCTTTACCTGCTTGCCCATCTTCTCCCTAGCCTTAATGATTCCCTTAAATATTATTTCGGGGGCACTGAACCAACGCTTCTTAAAAGCGGCGAATAAAATTTGTTGGATGGGACCTCGGCGCTCATATTTGTGACCGAATGGGTAAAGGGTTGCTTTGAAAATCATGTCTAAGATCCACATGGAGTCGGGCATGTGTGAACGGGCGATAGCCTTACCAAACCCATGACGGCCTTGGGTCATTTACGCTACGACCTCATGGAATGGGACAGATTTAGGGAAGGGAGGACCCAAACCCATGTTCGGTGAATGTGCGGTCGGACAACGCATTGCCACAGCGATGTCCTCGAGGTCAAAGGCGTAATCACGACCATTGATTGTGGTATAAATTTTCTTCCCATCGTCTCGGCGTACGCGCTAATAAAACAAGTGCACCAACCAAGGATAGAAGTGGTCACTAAAGGCCGTACATAAAGAGGTCAACGAGCTTTCTCTAAATAGTCCGACGCCGATTGAGTGGTCGTTTGTTGATCAAACAATTCGGGATGAAAATCCCACTCAGTAGCGAAGCCCTTAATGCTCCAAAATTCATTGGGGTGTTCTCTAATTGGTGGGGGCACAGGTTGCACAGGCTGAACAAGGGGCGGAGTCGGCTGTGGTGGTGGTTGAGCCGACTTGAAGGTTGGCGTGAAGAGCAAGCTCTAGAAGATGGTCTTTTGGAGGTTGGAACTCGTGTGGGGGCTTGCTTCTTAGGTCCCATTAACAAAACACAAAAGAAACCGAAAAGCACAAGAAAAACGACCAAAAATACAAGAGGAACAAGGGTTTTACCTCTTTAGAATCCCCATAAGATGTTCCTTGGCCAATCTATTAAAATCCCCAAGCCAATCCTAGTTGAAATCCCCTTGATCTCGAGTAAAATGTGGAAGAAAAATCAAAGGAACCCCAAAAAGCTCAAAAACCCTAGCTCAGACCACGGCTTCAAAAGCTTGAAATGCCAAAACCCCAAAAACAGAACCCACTTTAAGTCGATAAATTCGACCCTCGATTTCAAATTCGATGATCGAATTTCAATTCGACCCGCGATTTTGAAATCGACCCTCGAAATCCCAAAAGTTTGTCAGGCCTCAAATTTTGCCTCAAACAGGCTGAGCACTGTTCATCCGAAATCGACCCTCGAATTCCACTTTCAACCCTCGAATTTCTCGAGTGGAAAAAGCCTAACAAATTCAAAATTTTGGTCCATTGTCTAGGGGCTAAATTGACCTCCCTTGAGCCTATTTCATTCCAAATATGGAACACGGCTATGACGCAAATATCAAAGCCGAATTTATTTTTTAAAATGAAATGAAATAGCTTAAAAATTGGCTCGTTTTATTGCACATACCCATTTGTGAGTACCACTTGCTGGTCTAAGTCCCAAATTTGCCGGTTTTCAAGAAATAGGAACCGTTAAGTAGTGCGATAGAAAAATTAGGCAAACATACAAAGAAAAAGACATTGGATCGCCAAAAACTGGACATATAAATAAAAATAACAAGTACATAAAAAAGGTCCAAAATTATCATACAGTCAACACACTTTCTCAAAATTAAGCGAATAGGCTCGGAAATTGGTCTCGGAGCTCAGCTTCCCACTCCCAAGTGGCTTCCTCCGGTGTATGATTCCTCCAACGAACGAGAACCAAAGGAATCCGCTTCGTGCATAGGATCTACTCCTTGTGATCCAAAATCTGAACTAGGTCCTCAATCACCGTCAAACATCCTAAAGCTCAATGGGTTGGTAATCAAGCATGTGAGTCGGGTCGCATATATATCGACACAGCATAGACACATGGAAGACGTTGTGCATGCTGGATAATTGCGGCGGTAGTGCCACTCGGTATGCAACCTCTCTGACTCGACCTAATATCTCAAAAGGCCCAACGTACAGAGGACTCAGCTTCCCTCTGTTACCGAATCGCATAATGCCTTTCGTAGGCAAAATTTGAATAAAAACATTGTCGCCGACTTAAAAATCAATTGTTAGCGACAATTTCTTTGTGGAAAACGTAATAAGTATTTAATTGCACGTTTACGCACTCTAGCTTACCTGAAAATCCACGTGTCTCCGCTTGAGATCGGCGTAGCTCTTCTGACGACTTTGAGCTACACGTAGTCTCTCGCGAATCAACCGAACCGTCTCGGTCGTGCGCTCGACTATCTCAGGTCCAATAATTAGCTTCTCACCCACTTCTTCCCAGTTCAACGGCGATCTGCACCATCGTCCATATAAAGCCCCGAACGGAGCCATACTGATGATAGCTTGGAAGCTATTGTTGTAAGCGAACTCCATCAGAGGTAAGTGTTGGTCCCACGACTCGTGAAAATCCAACATGCAAGCTCTCAGCATGTCCTCTATGATCTGATTCACTCGCTTAGTCTGGCCATCCGTCTATGGGTGAAATGTTGAACTAAAGTCGAGACGAGAACCCATTCCTTCTTGAAATTGCTACCAGTACTGTGAAGTAAACAACGGATCCCTGTCCAACACAATACTAGTCGGTATCCCGTGCAGTCGAACAATCTCCTTAAGGTATAAGTCTGCAAGTCTACTGGCTGTATACGTAGTATTGTACGATAGGAAATGAGCAGACTTGGTTAACCAATCAACAATGACCCAGATGGCATTGTTCTTCTTCTGTTTTCAGCAACCCTAGAATAAAGTCCATCGAAATGGCTTCCCATTTCCACTCAGGTATAGGTGAAGGTTGCAACAACCTTGCTGGATTCTGATGATCAACCTTAACCTGCTGATAAACCAAGCATCACGATACGTACTCAGCGACGCCGCGTTTCAAACCTCGCCACCAGAAGCTTTTCATCAAGTCCTGATACATCTTGGTGCTACAAGGATGTATGGCATACATGGATTTGTGAGCCTCTTCGAGAATGGTGTCCCGAAGCTCAGTACTTGTCGGTACACATACTCGGTCGCGAAACAACAAGGTCCCATCTGTTCGAATGGAGAAATCCTTCTTGCTTCCACTCTCCACATCTCGTCTAATCGCCATCAACTCATCATCGGTCATCTGAAGTTTCCTAATATTCTCAAAGAGCATAGGGCGTAGGACAAGTGTACCGAGCCTTTCACATCAAATCGCGAGCTGCCTAAGGCCATATCTTCCAAAAGCTTCCATCTCTATATCTGACTGATAAGATGTGACAACTACATTGAAGACCTTCTACTAAGAGCATCAACAACGACGTTTGCCTTTCCCGGATGGTACTGAATCGAGCAATCATAATCCTTCAAGAACTCTATCCATCTTCGCTACCGCATATTCAAGTCCTTCTGAGTGAATAGGTACTTGAGACTCTTGTGATCGGTGAATATATCGAATATCTAACCGTAGAGGTAATGTCTCCAGATCTTCAGGGCGAAGATAACTGCTGCCAACTCTAGGTCAAGCGTCGGATAGTTTCTCTCATGGTCCTTCAGCTGCCTAGAACCATATGCAATGACCAAGTTGATTAAGCACACAGCCTAATCGGTCATAAGAAGCATCACTGTATATTGCGAAGCCTCCACTGCCTGAAGGTATAGCAAGTACCAGTGTCGTAGTCAATCGAAGCTTCAGCTCCTAAAAGCTCTGCTCACACTGTTCTATCCAGTTGAACTTTGCATTCTTTCTTGTAATCTGTGTAAGCGGATCAGATATCTTCGAGATGCCCTCGACAAATCTCTGATAGTACCCTGCCAGACCAAGGAAACTTCAGACCTCTATAACAGTCATAGGCTGTTCCCAGTTCACCACAGAATCGATCTTGGTAAGATCCACTAATATACCCGCTTTAGAGACGACATGGTCCAAAAAATTGACCTGATCAAGCCAAAACTCACACTTACTGAGTTTGGCATATAGCTGATGGTCTCTGAGTGTTTGAAGAGCCATTCGTAGATGCTACACATGCTACTCTCTGATTTTCGAATATATTAGGATGTCATCTACGAAAACTATCAATGACTTATCAAGATGTTGTTTCAGCACGCGGTTCATCAGGTCCATAAAAGATGCAGGCACATTCGTCAACCCAAATGGCATCACCAAGAACTCATAGTGGCCATATCACGTACGAAATGCAGTTTTGGATATATCTTCCGCCTTGATCTTGAGCTGGTGATAGCCTGACCTCAAATCAATCTTTGAGAAGAACTTTGCACCTTGCAATTGATCAAACAAGTCATCTATCCGTGAAAGAGGATAACGATTCTTAATCATCATCTTGTTGAGCTGACGATAATCGATGCACAGATGCATCGATCCATCCTTCTTTTTCACAAAAAGAATCGATGTGCCCCAAGAAGAAACACTCATTCGAATGAAGCCTTTATCTAATAGCTCCTAAAGCTGTTCCTTGAGCTCTTTCAATTTTGCAGGCGCCATCTGATATGGAGCTTTAGCCAACGGTTCTGTACCTGGCGCTAGCTCGATCACAAACTCAATCTCTCGATCAGGTGGCAATCCAGGTAAGTCCTCTGGAAAGACATCAGGATACTCACAGACCACTGTGATAAGAGCCAAGTCATTCTTCTTTTCTGTAGAATCTTGCAAGTAAGCCAGATACCAGCTACAACCATTCCCCAAAATCGGAAGGATTTTCGCTTTGGCAGTCGGAAGGTCATGATCTTTCGTAGACAGTCCACGCTCGCGTGATAAGTTGCCAACCAATCCATCCCGAGAATGACGTTGAATCCTTCCATGTTCAACGTAATCATGTCGGTCACTGTCTCGTGCTCATCAATCATCACAATGACTGACTGACATGTTGTATCCATGCTCACCGAACTTCCCATAGGAATCTTCACGTCTAAAATGAAAGCAAGGGTTTCGGGAGTGATACCCAACTTCTCTGAGAAAAGAGGAGTAATAAACGAATGTGTAGACCCGGGGTCTATCAAAACCCGCACTTCAGTTTTACTCAAGTCGCCTCTACGACTCATCATAAGGGTACCTTTTATTAAAAAGTTTGTTAATTATAAGCAATAATTCCACTTTTGCTCAAAATTTATTTTAATGAATTTAAACATCAAATAATAGAACCAATGCAAGAATTGACATCCCAACCTTAATGATACCTTGGATCACGTCATTCGACGTTTGGGCATCCTGGGCAGTCACCGCATAAGCTCGACCTTGAACTATAGGTCACGTTGACTTCTGCATGGATACTGACGTAGTCCTTCCCTTGTCCGTCGTAGGACAATCCTTGATCATATGACCGATCTGTCCACACCTGAAGCATCCCCCAGTGTTCTGTCGATAATCCTCCATCTTATGTGGTTTCCCACATCGAGTACATGCTGGAGTAGGAACGGGAGTAACAGTTGGTCCCCGTGATGACCCCTGAGCCACAAAAGCTCCACTCGCAGTAGTGCTCCCAGCTCTGAAAGATCGCACAGGTGAAGAACTCTGCGGTCGCTGATAGGAAGACGATACTGGTCCTGAAGCAACAGCCACCCTAGAATACGATGGCTGACTAGGATAGTGAGGAGGTTTAGAGAACCTCGGCTTTTTGTTCACCTGCTCAGACACACTCAACTGTCCCTGGCCAAACCGATTTCTATTTCCCTACTCGCGCCTCAGATACTGTTTCTGGATGTATTCCTCTCCAATGAGAGCCTTTCCCATGATGCCCGCATGCGTCTCCATCTCCCACATCGACACCCTCTCCTGAATATTTGACCTCAAACCTCTCTGAAATTTCTGAGCCCTCATCAACTCAGTGACCACGTGTAAGGGTGCAAATCGGGCAAGTCTATTAAACTCTGTGCCATACTCACGAACCGACATCTCATTCTGCTCTAGCTTAATAAACTGGACTTCCCACTGGTTACGCATGATCTCTGGGAAATACTGATTGTTGAACGTATCCACAAACTCTACCCAAGTCCATGGAGTATTGGGGTAGTCCTGCTCTCGTATCCTGGACACAAACTTCCACCAAGGACTGGCCTCACCCAATAGCTTGAAGGCTGCCCAGCGTACCTTCTCAACATCTATACACTGTAACACCTCAAAAATTTTCTCCATCTCATCAAGCCACGCCTCAGCTTCCATCGGAACCGTCTGCTCTGAGAATGTAGGAGGTCTCATCCTCCTGAACTCGGCGAATCCTCTTGGCTGATGTCTGGCTACCAGTAACTCTGTCTGTCGATCTATCACCGTAGTCTACTTAGCCATATTGTTGGCCAAGGCTGCCAACACCTGGTCACGTGAGGTACCTACGCCCTCATCAATCTCCTCAAGATGAGCCATGCGAGGTCCTTCTCTACCTCGGCCTCTGCCTCTGAACCGTGGAGGCATGCTGATCGGTCATTGTTGATAAACAATAACGATAAATCAGTATCGATTGTTAAGACAATCTAAACCTTAGTCCTAAGACTCTGAACCTAGAGCCTCGCTCTGATACCAACTGTGACGATCAGACTTTTCCAATCCTCTTGGTATAGGAAAGGTCGGTTCATCAACTTATTGATTTCTCAATAAGCCGTAACAAACATAAGCCGGCAGCATAACATAGATCTAAAACAAAGGCAAGGCATAGAGTAAGCAAAGACAAAAGCTTAAATCAAAACAATATATATCACCCTGAGGAACCAGGAAGAACCACCGGTGATGGCCAATCCAAAACACCTAAAATAATGGTTCCTAATGATGGTTCCTCGAGTGATATCAAAAAGACAAAACAACGGCCTTCGGCCCATAATTAAGAATAATTCTAAACAAAATACCAAGGAAAGACAAATAAAAATCAGGGAAAGAACTCCTCAGCAGGTGTCTCCAGTTCCTCCTCAGGAACGAAATCGGAGTCCTCTAGATCAAGATCGTCTGATCCTAAATCAGCCTCAGCACCTGTGATGTATAGTCGGGGTGAGCTAACATCGAAGCTCAATAGAGGAAATTTATCTAAAGCATTTTATCATAAGTGAAGGTTTTTCAACGACAAAATCGGATCAATAAGTTTTTCAAAAGATGCTCTGCAAACCAAATTTCCAATTCTAAATAGAAGGCCAAAAGCTAATTCAATGTGTCTGATGTTTTCAAATTTCCGAATTAGGCATGCTTCTTGTCTTAAATTTATAACTTAATTTTATCTCCCAAATTACATATAGCATGAGAGCAGAAAAAGTCACCGATGGGAAACCCAACTAACCATCGTCGTCCATGCCCTTTTTCTGAAGTGTAACAAGCCCCTACGCTATGAGGGAAACTTGCGCCAAAAAGAATTACCGTCAACACAGTTGGTAGAATCTAGGGTTTCGTTTTTATGTGCCTCAAATCAAATGAAAGTGCTAAACATATCAAAGTTTGTATACTACATACGTTTACGGATTTTCGGAGTTCTGATTTGAAGATCAAAGTTCAAAGTTTCAGAGTCCTGAGTCCTTAGTCATATCAAAGTTTCAAATTTCTGATTTGTGTCATTTTTCAGAGTTCTTATGCATGCTGTGTTATTCAAAATTTCAGAATTTATGCTTAATACGAAACAACCTATACTTATAATCGAATGCAAATTAGGTTTAGGTTCCCCTACCTCAACTCAAAGCGGTTCAAAACAAGCAAGGCAGTCCTCACACTGGACTCTTTATTTCAAAACCTACAATGATTAACACTCCCAGTGTTAATATTGGTCAAAAAAATCAAACCCGAAAGCTTGGAGAAAAATTTCGATAAAAATTCAAAGGCCAGAAACAGGGCAAAATTCGACCCTCGAATTTGAAATTCGATGGTCGAATTTCCAAAATATGCATCAGGCTTTAAAATCTCAAATTCGATCCTCGATTTTCAATTCGATGGTCGAATTCCAAATTCGACCCTCGAATTTCTCCAGGTCTGTGGTTGTTAATTTTTGGATCTTCGGACCCTTTCTCTCATTCAACCACAGTTTGTTTATCTATTTAATATTCACCATAATCTACTCTAAGCAAAACATAAATTTAATTAACTCATGGAGGTTTAAAAGCCTACCTCTTGACGTTTAATCCATCGATCCCGTTGCACCAAAAATCAAGCACCGGAACCAAACTTCGAGGTTTAATTGGCTTGGACTTCCTAGTCAGTCCATCGCAAAGTTGCTTCAAGAGAAATCGACCCAAAACTCACACAGAACCATCCACTCTTCCCTAGCTCTCTCTCTCAATACATTTAACATATCAGAATTTCAATATATAGCTATTCAATGGTTGAGATGGGAAGAGGGATTCTAACTCTCAAAGGATCTAAAGATCAAAGAAAAGAGGCAAAAGTTTTCAAAGGGGCTCAAATTCATACATGAGAGAGGAAGATACAACTTCTCCTCCACTCTTCCCTCTTATAATATAATTTGCAACCCAATAATATCTAGATTTTTGTGATTTTAATTCTATTTACTTAACTTGAAATTATTTCCGGTGTTAAGCCCATATACTAACTTAGCTTGTAAGTTACCAAAAACAAAACTTTCACAAGTCCGAAACAAAAATCCTTTGGTCATCATTCTCAACATACCCTTAGGTATCCAAAAACCCATAAATATCCTGTCACTTTTTCGGGCACGCTTATCGAGATAAATGAAAAATAGGTCCAAATATCAAGGATATTACATATAGGGAGACGGCTATAGCCGTCTCTAATAAAAGGATTTGAGACAGCCTTTGAAGTGGTCGTCTCTAATAAATGGTAATTGGAGACGGCTTCAAAAAGCCGTCTCCAATAACGGTCCCCAAAAATCCTTTTTTTTGTAGTGCAAGATCTATAGCTTTCAAAAAGGTTGCACCGAACATGGCATTTGTTACCCGCTCAAGCTTGAATATTCTAAAAATTTCTCAAATCAAGGAGCCAAACTTTACCCACATAAACGAAGACATTCCTGTCCTCTGTGTTAAATGAAATCTCCATCTACACCTCAATTTTTTCATTGAAAACATTGAAATTTCGTCGATCTATCGAATATATTAGGTATTCGATTAATTCTAATTAATCTAGAGATTACACAATATAACGCCAACAATTACCACAACACGAAATATACATGGAAACCTAATTACTGGGAAAAATCACGGGACCTAAGTCAACAAACCAAATCCACTATGAAAAATAAAGATTACAATGAGTTTCAAATGATATATCGACAAATGCGCATGCCCTATCAAACCCTAATGCTAATGACATCCCTTCACGGGTCAGTTTCCATAGCTTCTGATTCGGATGCTTTTCTTTCCGTTGATGAACACATAATAATCCACCTTGAATCATACAAGGTTATCAACCACACACCCTAATCTCTAGGGATGAAACAACACTCAATACACTTGAGCTAAAATAGGTAAAGTGAAGATGAAGAAAGATAGAACCCTTGAGTAGAAATCTATTTACGAACACTTCAAAAGTTTCAAGGGTTGAAGAAGATGAGGTTCCTAGGGTTTTTCTCAAGGAGGAAGAAGCTAGCTTAGCTTACTCAATTTTTTAGCATTTTTCAAAAAAAACTTTTATATTAAAATAGGCAAAACCCTAAGACATGGGAAAAAGATAAAACAAACTTTTTTTCCCAAAGACAACGTAAGTCGTCGAAGTGTTGTCGATACTCATGGCGCGCTGTGATCCATGTGATGGCACGCTGTTATGGCAACGTGCTGTGATCCATGTGATGGCACGCTGTTATGGCAACGCGCTGTGATCCATATATAACAACACGTTGTGGCTGTAGAGATAGCCCACAACACAGTCAAACCTTGTATCCATTTTAGATGATCTTAAACACATTTTTAAGGGCAAGTCAAAGATAATGTGACTGATAACCTTGATCAAACAAAGTAGACCACATCCATCTTGGCACACATATCCTAAGAGAGATCTACACAGAGTTTGGAGTAGAGTGTGACAAACAGGTTCTTACAATCTCCCCCTTTTTCATATTCTACGACAAAATCGTGTTTACATCAAGATAATTACAATACATCAATTAAGCTCCACTAACCTATACATTGATCTATATGAGAGAAAAGAAATATATAATAATACAGGAACTCATGATCTCCCCCTAAATTTATGCCTATTCTAAGCCAAGAGGGTCTTGATCCATCACCTACAAAACAAACAAAAACAACACCATACATCCAAAAAAAAACATCGTCATCATATTAGATATAAACCAATTCTCTTCCTTTTTTGTCAGAATGGACAAAGGGAGAAAAAAACATCAATCACAACGGCACGACATGGCCCACCAGATTAATAAGTAAAAATTAATAAATCACGTGCACCAAGTATCCAACCTAGATAGAAATAAATATCGTACACCAACAATAGAAAATAGATATCACCAAAAACTAAGAAACAGCCATCATATTAAAAAATATATATAACCAAGATTCACGGTTTTAATATAGACCGAAATATCCATAAGAAACGGAACTAATGTCCAAGCCAAAAATAATAGTCCAAACTACCAAGAGTAAAAATAATACTTCCCTGATCATGGGGGTGTTGCAGCACTCATCCCAGCATCTTGCACACCATCTCCTTCATCGTCCGAGGCCATGCTGGTGCACCACCTATCAACCTCATCCCCAAGGTGTCCACGAAGAACGCACGACATCCAATTCCACCTGAAGGACCCGAAGAGACCGATCGACGGAGTCGAAACGAGTGATAACCAAAATTTGAAAATCAATGGTAGAGAGAGAATGATCACGCACTGGAGCCGACGACGATGCAGCCACGATGGAAGAAGGCAGATTGACTGGATCATTGTGATTCTTTCAAGTGGTCTCAAGGGTGGTAAGATATGTTTTAAGAAAATAAGTATATTGAAGAATGATGGGAGAATGAACCGGAACACTTATGAAGGAATCCACGATTTTGGACACGATGATGGGGAAGGGAATGGCCGGCTGATCTTGCGGTTTAATGCACCGTACCCGAATCAACCGCCAAATGGCGGTGCACACATAGACCGGGCGATCGGTGTCAATCAACCACATAAGGTAAATTTCAGGAAAATGAACCTCATTAAGATTTCCGATCTTCGGCTAGAGGGTGCCAAAAACCAGTATGCGCAAGACATAAAAATGACGTTTGAGGAACTTTGCTAGAATGGCAATTTGAGGGTTGACACCGGGAGATAAACATACATGATCAACAAGGTCTTGCCATATGAACCCAGACAAATCGTCGATGGCAGTCGTGTCATGAGGAAAAAGGACTCCGTTAGGATTGAGAGGAATGTCGAGAATTCGAGAAATAAGCACCAGGGTGACCGTGATCTTCACACCAAAAAAAAAAGACACCAAACGTTTCTCGTCGGACGAGGGGACACTAGACGCGGGGTCATAGTTGGCGTAGAAGAAAGGAACTAATTCCTTATAAGCTGAACCACGAATAGAGAAGAGCGGGCCCAACCACAAAAGAATATCTTATTGTAGAACGAGTATTCCTCAAGGTAACTAAGATCGAAGTGTCTCTCTGTAGCAAAGGGTCAGCCTTGAAGAAAGGTGAAGTTTTTTTCCGCATCCTCCAAATGAAAGAGGTGCGAAGCTGCGACACTGGAAGAGGAGGCACCGGTATTTTGCTTCTTGGACAGAGCCATGGAAGAACCAAGAGAGACGAGAGGGAAGAGAAGAGGAGTGGAGAGAAAAATAACGAAGAGCGAAAAAGGAGGAAGATAGGAGAGAAAGAAGAAAGAAAAAAAAATTTACTTTGAAGGCAAAAACAAGGCCCCACAGCGCGCTGTGAACTCAATGACAGTGCGCCGTCATAATGAATGGAACTACTCCCGCCGAAAGACCGTTCGAAAACGGCCTTGGAAACTAAAACCGTTAACCACAGCGGGTCGTGAAAAAGACCACGGCACGCTATTAGGCTGGCAACATCAAGTCGCCAGAGAAACGCTGACGACATAAAGCAACCATAAGACCACAAAGACGCTGCGTGAGAGATCCTGGCCTTGCATCACAATAAGAACAGAAGACAGGTCAACTCGGGCACATTGGTGCAAGTCATATGATAGTCAGTGCCACGCCGTCGGAAAGGAACAAAATTTGGGGGAAACCATCACGGCGCGTGATTGATTTTAAATTCTACCCTTTCAAGTGCACAAGATCTATCGTAGCACGGTGAAATCAAGGGTATCAAACCCACAGGGAAGCGTGAAATTTAATTAATATCTAGACGCATCAAACGAACCTAAGGAAGTACCAAAGGCGAGATCTTTGTCACGATAAAAATTAACAACTATACAAACATAAAAATAAAAAGATCTAAATAAAGCTTAAGCAAAGAAAATAATGAAAAATCAAACAGCGATGAAAAGATGATCAAGGAGTCCGCTAACCCTAGATTTATAATTTTTCTACCAATAATCAACCACACATTTTCATGTCAAATTATGTACCATCATTTATCAAGAAGAAAAATGAATCGTAAAGAGTGATTATTGATCCAACATACCCTATCTAAAAACTATGACTTAGTCTATCATTGCGATATGAATCATGTAAAAAGCATAGCGTATCTCAAAATTTGAAATCACAACATTAAGATCCAATCGTACGGCCTGAAAGCCGTACGATTCAATAATTATGATAATGAATACAAATATTAACCCTCATTTTACTATAAGCAAAACGATTCGAAAAGAATGTGATTATTGATCCGGCATGCCCTATCTAAAAACTATGACTCAGCTTATCATTACGGTATGAATCATGTAAAAAGCATAGCATATCTCAAAATTAGAAATCACAATATTAAGATCCAATGGTACGGCCTGCAAGCCGTACGATTCAATATTTGTAAAAAGAAGTGATTGAATGAGAATAAATTAACTATTGATCTAGGGGTCGCTTCCTCCTTGAATGAACAGTTTTAGCTGTTCATCTCCGATCCACATGTAAGGCACAAATCCAAAACCATCAAACACGTTCTTTAATTTATCAAATATTCGGATCTTTTAAGAAAAGATCCGAAACCTTACAAAGTTTTGGCTCCTAATTACAAACTAATTATCATAAATTAAAACTAAGCACTAAAAATAATAAAGAAAAACCTAAGAAAAAGACTAGAAAAGTTAGCCAAGAAGGCCATTAAAAGAAGCATTCCTAAACCTTAAACACTGCTCTGTTTATATAGGGCTTGGATGAAAGAGTATTCATATATAGGTCAATCAATTAAATTCTAAGATTCAATCGATTGAATTTAAATTTTAAATTATAGCGGACTTATTTGAATTTAAATCTCAATTGATTGAAATCTAAATCTCAATCAATTGAGTTTAACTTCGAATTTATGAGGGAAACAATTGTCATCCAACTCAATCGATTGATTTCTAACTTTCAATCGATTGAGCCTGACATGTGACATATTCATTCTCTTGCTTGTGGTTGGACCAATCAATTCTTTTTACGGATTTCGGTGTTTCTGTTCGCCCTTTGGTCCAATGCTCCCATATTGTCCATAATTATGCTCTTTTATGCCTTTGTTAGATCCAACGGTCACGAATACCTGAAACAACTAAAACTGCACAACAGCCATTAGAATGCCTTTATCGAATAGCCAAATGTTGATATTAGAATACAAAATATGGTCACATTTCAGTGCCGATCACACCCCCAAACCTATCCTTTGCTAGCCCTTGAGCAAAGAGAATGATAAATATGCAAAGCAAATAAAACTAACATCCTAAAAAAATTAAATGCCACTTTCGTAGGGAGCACGATTGCATTTAGCATATCCAATAAGCCTTTAAACCCCTAGGTGATCCCTAGTGGAAGAGTTGTGTCTCCTGAGGGTTTACAGTGAAGATACCCAAAAACAGTTTTCAAAACCATGGATAAAAAAGTTTTCAAAAATCGGTTTATATAATATATATAGCTTTAAAATAAAAAACCAATAATCATTTCAGCATGCAAATGTTCATTCTCAAATACCGATGCTATGATAATTCCACTGTTGCTTATTCCAATTAACCCAATGCTCCGATTCTTAGACCAATTTTTCATTCATGCCTAGAGTGTCATGTGTGCATGTGGCAATGCTTAAATTGTTTTATCGTCGGATTAATCCAAATGAGGAATTATTGGATCGCAAGTCTCGACTCTATCCTTACCTTAGGTATACACTCAAAACAAAATCGCTCCGATGAATGATTTATATTTTCATCCACATGTGAGATGGAGTTACAATACAAATTAGAAAAATCTCACATGATATAAGAAAGACGGTACATCAAAGAATTTTGAAAATAATCTCATAAAGAATGATGTTTGTATCCTAAGCATGTTATACCAAGTCATTGCATCATCACTCTCCACAAGACATTTATTACTCATGATTGGATCAAGAAGGTCTTTTCTAAGGTTGTAATGAGGCTCGGGTGAAGGTTATGAAAGAAAGGGGAAATTAGATTCAAATTTCTTTGAGAAATGAGAAAAAGAAACACATTTGATTTTCTAACTTTGCACTCTTTCTTTCTCGGGATTTTCAGAATTTTTCTTTTTCTTTTTATCAACTTTTCTCCTTCTTTTCATTCCTTCTTCTTTTTTTTTTTTTTTTTTTAACACCACCTTCTATTTTTTCACATATTTCTCATTTCTCTACCTCTTGCACAAAGATATATTTTTTTCTTTTTCTCTCCCCTTTTATTCACATATTCTTCTACCATATGCTCCTTGCAAGTATTATTGTCATAACTCTCCACTTTCTCTCTTGTTCTCATCCCTCTTTCCCAATTTCTTAGAGATTGAAGGGTGAAGTTTTGTATTTTTTTTTTTTTCAAACTGGTATGGGGTATGGTTAATATAGCTTAACAAGGAATATTTAGGGTAAAATTTTTCAATCAAGGCTCAAAGGGGATGCAAAAAGATAAATCAATATAAGGTGGGGCATTTTGGGTACAAACGAGCCAATGATGGCCTTTGATCATTTCCTTTTACGATGGTAATGATGTCTGCTTGTCTTGAGTTTAAACACAATGAGTTCTAGCACAATGATATAAAGCATGCAAAATAAACAAATCGAGATAAAATGTATGAGATTTCAATAATTAAGCACGAATTTCAAAGATACTCCGAATTTATTTGAACACACTTCAAGAACGAGGAAAAAGTTCTAAAGCTCACGGGTTTAGCCTTTCTTAGGATCTTAGAATTCCATATTTGAACTAATCTTTTGATTTTCGGACCTAAGCATGGCGAAGGTGCAAATTTTTTTTCTAGGCATAAATTTTAAACCAATCTTTAAATGTTCACAATGCAGTTAATTATCCTAAACAACAGCAGTTTTTCCATGACATGAATATTTAAAATTAAAAATTTTACATGCATCAGTGACTAAAGTTTGAAAACTACGCCAAAATTAAATAGTGATCGTTTTTCTTTTCTTTTTTTTCAAAAAATGATATTGAAGGTGCATATAAAATGTGGTTATTGCAAAATTATGAATCATGCATTACACTGTAAAATTATGAACCACGCATTTGATCACACCACCCCCAAACCTATGTGGTGCTATGTCCTCATTGCACAAAACCATAAATATTAAAACAATAATAGGACAGTCAGAAAAATATGATTACAGATCGGCACAAGTACAAACAATGCTAACTTAATGTCTCTTTCGAAGGAGGAGGGGGCGGAGTTGGAAGAGCTAAGGTCATTCCCCCTTTCCCTTTTTTTTTTTTTTTTTAATAAAACATGAAATGAAAATCCAGACAATTTACCTCCTCAATCGATGAATAGAGGTTGGTAAATCGATTGATTGAACAAAGTCAGACTCTGTCAATCGATTGAAATAATTCAATCAATTGAAGTAAAGCAATGAGAAAATTTTAACTCAGCTTTCTATTTCGTGGTCAATCGATTGATTTTAAACAATCAATTGATTGAAATGGAGTAGAAGGCAGAGTTTAATAATTCTGTCAAAATTCTGAGTCAATCGATTGATTGACAAACAATTTGCAGTTTTCAGAGTTCGAGAAGAAAAATACAATAGAAATTTTTTTTTTTTAAATCATACAAATTAAATCTAATAAAAAGAAAATAAAATCCCTAAATCAATAATATACAAGGGGCTTGGGTTGCCTCCCAAGAAGCGCTAAGTTTTTATTTTGTGGTCTTCAGTCGGATCACCCTCAAACAACAAGAGAAACAAGAAATGGCCACTCATCTGGCATGTTTTGGCTGCCCTTTCTATGAATTAAGGGTGTGAGGCTTTTGGTGGGTGGATTTTCAGCAAACCTATCCACCCCGTAAACCATGAAATATTTGGTTCTAGTGCGTGTTGGCAATTTGAGACCACCAAATATATCATTATTTACAACCAATGGACTTGAGGGTTTGTCTAAGCATTATAGAAATGGATCACTGAGCACATAAGGTGCCTCAAATGTAATGCTTGACTTCCCAGTAGATGTCAAACAGGGACTTGTGTCCTCATGCAATTGTTCTTTTGGTATTAGAGGAGTAATACAAATTGGTTGGCTATCCGCTAGTGTTTCAACACAAATTAGGCTAACATCTTTGTGCAACCGTGGGAATCGAGACGATCCCGTCGCGACGATGCGCTCTCTAACGAAAATATAGAGTCGCCATTCAGAGCTTTCAGTGTCCCAGGATACCTAGTTCATTTTTATGAGCACCTAAGTGCTAAAAATATGACTTTGAATCCAGTCCACACCAAAGGCTCTTAGGTAGGGGCTTCGATTATCGATCGGGAAGGTATTAGGCACCCGATCAACCCGCTTAACGCGGTCTCTACTAATGGCAAAAAATAAAATGAAGTAAATGAAAAGAAAATAGCTTCGTCTTGCCCAAAAGAGCTTAGAATCATATTTGTGCCCCTCCGTTCCTACCGAAAAGTCAGCGGCGTAACGGCACAAATGGGAGGATGGAAGGAGCTAGAAAAAGATAAGAGAAGAAAGGGGGGAGCCGAAGCCCTCGAGCCCTTGTAGCACCGTAGAAGAGCCTTGCTTGGCTTGCTTTTGATGAGCTTTTGGAGGGTTGAATGGTGGAAAAAGGGGTTCTAACCACTAAGGCCTACTAGCTAGGAGATGGAGAAGAGAGGTAAGGGGATCACACACACCTAGGCTAGGGGTTTTGGGTGTAAGGGCAAGCTTGGGAAGGGTTTTTGAATTCTAGATTTTAGGTGAAAATAGTGCACCAAAGGGAGGAAGAACTTCTCACTTGGAGCTCTTTGTCTCTTAAGCAAAATTCTCAACCCTTAAACAAGAGGGGTGGCTCTCTATTTATAGAGGAAGGGAGGATTAGTGAGGGGTTAAAGTCCTAATTGGATTAGCAATTAGGTAATGGGCAATCTAAAGTTTCTTAGGATTTTTGGAGCCTTGAAATGTGTGGGAAGGTCCTCCAATGGTGGATGATGGAGTGAGGCCTTAAGCCACTTGAAGGGGTACAAACAGGCTTCAAAAGGGTGCAACAGAACTAGCTAAACACACCCCAAAGGTTGAGGTGGTCAATAAGTCAAACCCCAGTCACGAATTTTAGGGTAAAAATCAACGGTTACTGTTCATATGCCTGGCGTAACTAATAGTTGTGCGAGTAAATGTCTGATAAAGCGATCTTGAAACGATGCACGAAAGTCATTTCGAGGATGGGGCCCACTTTTGAATCTGGCGTGACTATTAGTTGCGTCAGGCTTAAAATGAGGGAAAATTAGCTTGGCGCAACTATTAGTTACGCCAGGAAAAGTTTATTACTGGCGCAACTATTAGTTGCGCCAAGTCCCTAAGGGGCCCACATGACTTTACATTCATGCCCTCCAGGCTCGGTTTACCATATCTTTTGATGTATACCTCCGATTGGGGCGATCATTGGACCATTGGAAATCTGACGATCTCTACTCCTCAATGGTATGAGACTCGAATACAGTAGAGGGCTGTAGCCAGTTTCGATGCACCACTCTTTATCCATAGCTTGGTAAGGTTAGGTTTAGGGTTCGAAATGGGTTCTAAGGGTCAGGATTGGTTCCTAAGGGATCTAGGGGGATTCCTAAGGGTTTGGGGTGATTCCTAAGGGTTTCATTCATGCCATCAAAAGATCAAAATTGCACTTCCCTCAAAAGGTGTTTCGATCGGGCCTTGGGCCAAATTTGGGTGTCTACAGATGCCCCTCTTTGGTATTCGATCACCAGTGATCGTATGCCAAAGAAAAGAGACATCCGAAAAGGCCCAAGGCATTACTGACGGGTCAGCTGTATTTAGAATGAACTTCAAACATCGGGTGAGTAACACGGTGAGAAAACAAAATCCCTGCGGTGCCAGGCTAATCATTCATTTCTCGAGGTAATCGATTCCCAAGCGCTTAGTGACATTACTGGGCATAACCGAGGTGGAATGAGTTATGAAAGCCCAATAGCTGGGAAGAACGTTCGCCTCTCGAGTTGTGAAAGCCCGTAAGTCGAGAAAAATGTCCGCTTCTCTAGATAATTTGTAGGTGATTGATGTTCGAGATTCATTCTGAACGCAACAGCTTCGTAAGTAAGAGGGGTGATCGACCCACATTCAAAGATAGGCGCAAAGTAAACATACTCAAGGCTCCATAGTTTGCGTCCTATCCTATAAGGCATTTGATGACCTCATTGGATTATTCACGGGTGCCCCTGCTCAAAGCAGGGTTTGAGATCTTTGGGCGAACCCATCGATCCCAAAGTTTATTTAGGATGACCACCCGAGCGAAGTGAATAGATGTCACAACACCTTTTGGGAGTACGTGCCATTTTTTTGAAAGCATGTCTCAGCTCAGCATGACCTAGAGTATCTAGTTTCGACTTCCTTGAACAGATCTAGCCAAACATTAAGCACCTCTAAAAGGGAGCGTCCAATCCCGACCTCTGTTGACAATGATCATAATCATCAATTAACTATGCATAATCGTGCACCCATCGGGGGCAATAAGCAACAACAAAGGTGATGGAAGCTCCGACCCGGACCCACCCGGGTATAATTTACGGGGGCAAACAACTATCATACGGATACCCAGATGCATGGCGCACACTTTATAGAGATATCGTTGCCCATACAGGTTTTAAGCCTACAGAAAATAAAAGGAAAATGAACCCTTCTGCATGCATGCTTGCACATAGTTTGATTGATATGTAATCTCATCCTCAGCAGGTTGGTCTCAACCAACGATTGACCTTTTCCAACGGAGAATCTGAATCTTTACGACATTAAAGTTCATATGAATCTAAAACAGAGCGCTCAATGCTAAAATTTAGTAGTGGAGTCGACCTGATCAAGACATTGACTGTTTGACCGGGACGACACCATTGCTCCTTCCTTAAAGCGGGATCCAAAAATCTGAGGTAAACCTCCAACTCAGGACTTTAGTATGGCACAGTTGTACTGCGGATAAAATATTGACATTTTACCGCCTTATGCTTCTGCGTCTCTGTGGGGGATACAGATCTGTTTCCGACCTATTTTTGGAATTTTCAAACTATTTTATGTGATGATTTTTTGGAATTTTGAGGCTATTATTTTATGTGAATTTTTTGGGATTTTGGCTTCTCTATGGGGATTCTCTCTTTTTTGGACTTTTTATATTTCCGGTGTAGGACCGAGGTGCTCATCGACCTCCGTCTACCTTTATTTTAGCACGGCTTCCTCGGAAAGTCGATGGATGATCGAAACGTTGTTTCGAGAGCGTGTGCATCTGCCAGGGGTGATAAATCAAACAAAAAAGAAGGAAGTGGGGAACCGGCCCTCCTATCTGGCCCGTACCAAGTCCAAGACCCGGCCTAAGTACCTGGCGCAACTAATGGTTGCACCAGGCCACTAGAGGCCTCAAAATAGCCTAGCGCAATTATTAGTTGTGCCAAGCAAAAGGAGGGTCATAAAATTTGCCTAGCGCAGCTATTAGTTGCGCCAGGCTTGGCTGGGGGAATTTAAACAACCCGAGCTCGGGCTGGGGGGCTTTGTTTCAAATTTTCCTCCCCCTCCTCCTTTGAAATCGAAAATCACCTCTTCCTAGGGTTTTCTTTCATCGCCTCTTTGCATACCTCATTGCCGTTGCCCCACTTGTGTGGATCAAGTGCTGGCTTACGCTAGATCAGAGATCCATCTTCTCTCAAAAGGTAACCATTAAGATTTACTTCCTTCGATTTCTCTTACTTTTTCTTGTAAATATTGCTATAATCTTGTGTTCTTTGATGAATAATGGTTTATCTTCATTGTACGCTTGCTTATTGATAATATGTTGTTAGTTTTTCATAAATGGTGCCCTATTTTTGTTATTTTGTGGAATTTGTTGGTGCCTAATGTATATATATTTTTTTTTTGTTTATTTTTATTTGTGTATATAGAATGGACTTTATTTTTGTTATTTTTTCTTTTTTATTTATATGTTTTTATTTTGCATATATTGGATTTTTTTTTCTTTTTTTTTTTGAACACTAAATTAGAAAGAAGAAAGAATTTTCGGTCTTCTTTTTTTTAAAAATTAAGGAAATGATTTTCGACTTCTCTTAATATTAAGAGATTTTATTTGCTTAGGAAAAACAACTACGGCATTTTTATCATTTTTGTTGTTTATGGTAAAGATTTTTTGTGGTTTTGATTGTAAAAAAAAGGCTTCTTTTTTGGTTTTTGAATTTTTTTTTTTTTAGGATCATAAAAGAAAGGGGTTTTTGTTTTGAAGCATAAGGTTTTTTTTTTCTTTTTTCTTATTTCTTCTTCCCCTTTTTGTTTAAGCAAGGTAAAAAATTTTGTTTGTTTTTGTTTGTTTTTTTTTTTTGGAAGAACAAAGCAAAGTAAAGGTTTTTTTTTTTGTTTTTATAGAACAAAGCAAAGTAAAGAGGTTTTTCTTTTGTTGTTTTTGATAGAACAATGCAAAGTAAAGGGTTTTTCTTTTTTTTTTTTTTGAAAGAACAAAGTAAAGTAAAAGGTTTTTTTTTTTTTGTTTTTGATAGAACAAAGCAAAGTAAAGGGTTTTTTTTTGTTGTTTTTGATAGAACAAAGCAAAGTAAAATGTTTTTTTTTTTTTTTTTTTTTTGAAAGAACAAAGTTGTACGTGTATCTCTGTACTTGACCAGCTATGATTGCCTTGTTGCCCCAGTATGTCAGGCGGTGATGAGCACATTCCCGAGGAGGGACCCGAGATTGTTCGTGGCCCGCGGGGGGAGGAGTTTGTCTGGGTGGAACGGAGAGCGGGCCCATGGCTCAAGATGCAAGGTGAGGCCGCCCAGGTCGGCCTCCTTCACCAGCAGCACACTCATATTTCTAACTTTGGGATAGCGGGCAATGTAAACGAAATGTTCAATTTATTTTCGTTATGCATTCTCTCTTTTTGCCTCTTTGACCTAATGTGCATTTTCTTTGGGTGCAGGACCTGCCCAATATTGTGTTTCGTGGGGGGTGGCTAGACTTTCATGAGTTCTACCTCTACGTCCCCCCCGTAGTGAAGGTTTTGTTGGAGCAGGTGGGCTTTGGGGAGTTCCTGTCTTGTCCCGCCATGAGGGCTGACGCTGCCTATTTGAAGGCCCTGATTGAGAGGTTTCGCCCTGAGACCATGACATTCCACATGTCATACGCCGAGATGATGTTGACGCCCGTCGATTGGGCCATGATTACCGAAATCAAGGTAGGGGGGATCCCGATATCCGATCTCGCGATACCGAGCCGGGAGGACATTATTCAACTGATTGGGGCCTATCCTCCTCGCGGGCAAACCCATGGCACAGAGGTTAAGATGTCTTGGCTGACCTCCCTTTTTTCCACTGATGAGTTGGTGGACTTGGGTCAACCAGATAGGGTGCTCTATATCGCCCTAGAGCGGGCAATCGTCTTAGCTCGCATCAAGCTCCTACTCCTACTAGGCAAGACACTTTCGACAAATGCCAACGGGGGCCGAGTCAGCTTGGCCCTATTGAGCGTGATGGATAATTGGGGTGACGTCCCCAGGCACGACTCGGGAGGAGCAGGGTATGTGTGGCTGATGTATAATTTATCTCGGGTTACGACCGGGGATTCGAAGTCTGCCGTGGGTTTTTGGGCCGCCCTGGAGGTAATTTTGCATCTCTTTGCCCCCGTCCACATCATATATTTTTTTGCATGACCTTTATGTGCTATCGACCTGCTCTTATGTTCTTGTCTCTTTAGGTATGGGGATACCACCACTTCCACCCCGGGCGCCTGCTCCTTTTCTCGGAGGCGCTCACCTATCCCTTGCTCAGCAACTGGCATCAGGCCCGACGTTGTGACGTGGGCCTAAAGCACCTGGAAATGGGCCTACGATCCCAACTCGATTTGATGGTCCCCGAGCAGGTAACAACTCTCCTCTCTTTTCTCAACCTTTGTTCATTTTTAGCTTGGAAATTTTCTTTGACTGAGGTGTTGCTTGCTTGGTTTCTCTCTTTTTTATTTGAGCAGATTCTCCCTAATCCGTACCTTGCATCCCCCTTCTAGGACTGAGCAGCTGTAGGTGCCTCTCGTTTATTCAATAATCACCGCGTCATGTTCTTCTATGGAGCGTGGGCCAAATTTTATTATTTGGGAGAGCGAGTGATGCATTAGGTTCAGGACTATTATGCCATACCCGTGGACCCTCCGACGGATGTCTGGTATCCTGTCGGCAGTATCGAGGAGCTCACAGCGGCCTTCTTCAGTAATGGGCTCCCTATCCATGCCCTTCACATGCCCGAGGACTATCACCTTTGGTATGAGTGCCTGTCCCATCGGTTCATCTTATCGCGCTTTGTTCCCAGCGCCAATTTTCTGGCATTTGGCGGCCCACTTGGTCAGGTAATATGTCTTGGCTTGGATTAGTTCCTTTTCTGCTTTTATTTGGCTTTTGCCCCCCCCCTTAAGTGGATCTTTATTTTGTTCACAGTTCACCCCAGGGGATGATTTGGATGGTGAAGGCGAACCCAGTGCGCCTGATATGTCTGGGGTGGATCCCTCTGGTGCTGGTCCTTCTTGTGTAGGTCCCTCGGGTGAGGACTCGTCGGGTGCTGGTCCGTCGGGGACTTCTCACGCTGGTATCCCTATTGGTGACCCCTCCGTAGTCTATGGGACCTTCCGACGCCTTGATGATAGCTTCCTTTCGAGCCTCTGCACTGATGTAGATCAACAGGCACGACTCTCTGCCGAAGCGGCTCGCATTCCCCCTCCTGAGGTGGTCCCAGGGGTAAGTCTCTCCTTTCATTTCGATTTCTTTCTGCACACGCTTTCAGGGTTGTCCTGAGCTTTGATATTGCATTGTTCTGAATATAGGACTTCAACTCGGCCATGGAGTATGCGTCATACCATCGTCACTTGGCGGAGCTTAGGGAGTTTGAGACGGTGAGTGCCTTGCTATTATATTCCTTTATTCCTTTTATCATCATGTGCCCTTTAACTGATCTTGACTTCTTTCTGACTTTGGTTTGTGCTTCGCAGCGTGCTTGTGCTAAGGAATCGCGCTCCTTACTCAGCAGGATCTCGCAAGCGTGGTCTAGGGTGGGGGACATGCGGACTTTTCAGAGTTCTTCTCATCACCGTAAGAAGTCAAAGGGCGCCAACCAGGGATAGGCTTTTAGTTTTGCTTTTTTGAAAAACTCAGTACTTTTGGGAATTTGATTTGGATCTGTTAAAACAATTTGGGGGATGGTCGATGTGGTACTTTGGGAACAAAATTTTATTTTTATTATTATTTGGGAGATAGTTCTACTTTGATTTTATGCCCCGATTTCTTGGTATTAGATCAGTTTCTTTGCAGGATGTGTTGGCCAAAAAAAAAATTTGGGAAGTGATCCCTTGGGTTGCATGCCTTGATGTAGGATCGGTCCTGCACATAAATAAATAGAACAAATGCCCAGTTGTTAAATGAACAGGGTGTGTGAAACAAACAAAAAAAGGGTGTAAGTCCCCCAGTTAGGTCCTGAAGTGCCTGAGGAGGGGGAGCTCAGAGTGTGGCATAACTATTAGTTGCGTCAGGTCAAACTCTCGGCCAATTTGTGTTGGCCCAGCAAGAAAAGGGGCCAATGCACTGCTAACTATTAGTTGCGCTGTGTTTAACCTGGGAGCAAGTGGGTCCATATATACTAATAGTTAGTCCAAAAGTTAGTTCTTTTTTTTTTTTGACTTGGTCTCTTTCGCTGGTTCTTTTTGCCCTTGCTTTTTCAAGGTGGGTCATCATCATACATCGATTTTTATCTTCTCAAAAGATCCCTGTATGTTCATGGACCCTCTTTCCAGCCCTCCCTTACGTGGAGGGCCCGGAGCCAATTTGCCCCCCTTGTTGGGCTTGGGGCCCAAATTTTTAACGGCCTGGTTTGGGAGCTTGAATGGGAGTGAGCTCGCCGACTAGGAGCGCCTTGGGTTATCTTGCCTTCCTTCCTTCCTAGAGGTTCCCCTTCGGTGGGAACTTCTTCATGCCGCCACTTCATTTTGGGATGTGAAGTTCCACATATTTCGTTTTGGGAAGCGAGAGCTAACCCCAACCCTTGAGGAGCTATCTAATTTGTCTGGTCTAAAGCTTCATAGGGGCCTTGCAAGAGTCACTCCTCGGCCGGCCTATTCCAAATCCGTTCACCTTACTCTTGGTTTGAAGAAATCTGAGTATGAGAAAAGTCTCATTGGGGGGCCCACAAGGTGTTCGCTAAAATTCCTCAAAGAACTTTTTGGTGACGAAAGCCTCTGGAAATTGCCGGTTAGGAATGTTTTTAGTGTGAAAGCTCCAGCACTCGGTCTCATTTCTGAAATTCTTTTCTTCACCGGGGGAGAGAGCTTCTCATTGGCAGTTTATGATATTTTGGCGGAGCTGGAGGCGAGCCGGTCCATGATGCATTTAGTGCTTGTCGAGTTGTACCAATGGCTTGATTCATTTACTTTGGGTAAGGTGGAGGGCCTTTGGGGGTGCCCCTTGTTGCTTCAGGTCTGGTTGGGTGAGCATTTTGCTATTTGGGGGCCTACGCCCCGCTTTTATATTGCCCGAGGCGAGGTGGTCCAATGTTTTCTGGGTCGATGCCACCTGCTCCCCCAGGGCAATATGTCAGCTCTAAAACTTTGGTTGATCGATGCCGAGCAGACATGGAAGCTCCCTTGGCTGGACAGGACCTTCCCGATAATTCGTAGCAGAGATCACGAGGGCATCACCCTCCTAGGACTGACGGGCAGCACATTTTACTTCCCATTTCGAGTGTTGCGTTAGTTCGGCTGCCCTCAACAAGTGCCTTGTGAGGCCAGACCCCCTTTATGTGATTTGATCTTTTCTAGGGGGTCCTTTGGGGACATAGATCGGATTGCTACTCTTTGGGAGATGCGTCAGTCGACGCTGATGTGTGATATTGAACAGGGAGACTCGATTAAGACTTCTCCTGAGTACGAGGCCTGGCTGTTGATTGAGCGGCTTGCTGTCGATGGTCCAGATTTGTCAGAGATTATTGACACTGGAGGCCCTTGGTCAAAGAAAGAGACGGCCCTCCGAGCCCACATTGAGTTACTGGTGGATGAGAAGAGGATCCTACAAGAACTTTTGACATATGAAAAGGTTAGAGCATAAACAACAGAAAATCAGATCCTTCGCTTGAAGGGATGACTGAGCGTTGCTTTTAGAGCCGCTGATTCTTCTCGGAAGAGGTTCAAGAGCCTGCATGGTTGTTGGCTGACCGAACGGAATGTCCGGGAGGATGACCTTCATGCTGAGATTAGCGCTTTGAAGCGTGAGCTGGGTCGCTAACTCCTTCCTGCACACAGAACTTTTTTCACAGATCAGATATACAGAAAAGGGGTGTAAAAAGCCCCTTTACAGATACACACACACATGTTTTTTGGTATACATATTTTCTTTATATTTCGGTTGTTTTTGGTTTATACTTGTAAAAAGGAAAACACGTTAGTCATCACGCCGACAATATATTTTGTTGGACGTGGTGTAAGTGGTGCAACAGGCAGTTTATTATATACATCTATATAGATCTATTAGCCTTTTGGTTTTTTTATTTTTTGGGTGCCTTAATCACTGGGTCAAACTTTGGGAAACCCTGGGTCCACCTTTGAGCATGGTTGAACCCTTCCTTTGAAGTAGGATTCGAGTGGGTTTCCGGTTTTTGTCGAGGCCGGAACATTGATCCCTTTGGATTGAGTCAAACCTTTCTCCTTGCCTCGGATCATACGTTTGGCGGTGCGGTTTCACCAAGACAATTCTGGTCGGGACCCGATTTGAACTAGCATGAGTGGCCCCTAAAAAGGGATCAGGGAGAGTAACCAAGAGGGCTCCTCAAACATTTAATCAATCAATTCAATCCTTCTTTTCCTCTTTTTTTTTTATTATTTATCTCCTTTTTTTTACCCGTGGCGCCCTTTCGGGTTTTCACCACGTCCATGGGTTAGCTCTCCTACCCCAAGCGCCCTTTCGAGTTTTCACCTGGTCCGCATAAGCTCGCTATTTTTACCCGTAATGCCCTTTCGGGTTTTTACCACGTCCATCTTGCTTTGAGCTTGTATTTTTATTTTTATCCTTTTCATTTTTTTTTAAGTGCTATGACATAGACGTCGATTCCGTCATAGCCAGCTGGATGGGATTCTAGTGTCGTCTCACGACTCGGCTCATGTTTGACTTAACAGATATTATGACTGCTTGTGAACCTACAAAGAGGGCTTCCTTCAGGGTGTAGCTTGGCCATGGGCTAGGTTAGGGTTTGAAGGTATGCTGGGCTAAAAGGGTTTTCTTAATACGACTTCAGTTTTCTCAACATACTTTCTTCTTTGAGAGTTTTACTGTACATGCCCCGTGATTCTTCTATACACATTTTTTGTTATTCTTTATGATCCATTTTAAGCAATCTCTTTTTGAGGTTTTACTTTTTCGATTTTTTTAGATTTGATAGTAACTTTACACACATGCATCTTTTCTCTCCTCTTTTTTTTTTTTATATATGTACACATATTTTTTTGGGGAAGGGGTTTATTGAAAGAAAGGCCAGGGCTCAAATGGGATAGCAAAGGATATCATCATTTTTAGGGATGCTTTTAGGCTACTGTGCTTGGAATGATGGCCTCTTTCGGGTGGTTCTTAAGCAATCATGCATCTGTTTCACCAACACTTACCTTGTCGTGATGGACTAAGAGTAGAACCGTCAGACATATCTAGCGTTGATGGGCTCAGGAAGATGATCTCCGTCCATGGTGGCGAGGCGGATGGCGTATCCCGGCAGCACTTCTCGAATGACATATGGTCCTTCCCAGTTTGGTTTAAACTTTCCTCTTGGATCGGCATGGAGGGATGGGAAGATCTTCTTCAGCACAGTGTCTCCTGCCTTTAGATCTCGACCGCGGACACGTTTATTGTAAGCGTGTGCGATTCGCCCCTGGTAAACTTGGGTATGACATAGGGCTAGGAGTCTTTTCTCATCCAGTAAGTTTAATTGTTCAAAGCGAGATCTCTCTCTTTCTACTTCGGGTAAGCCTGATTCTATGAGGATTCGAAGTGAGGGTACTTCAACCTCTATCGGGAGGACAGCCTTGGTTCCATACACAAGGGAGAATGGTGTTGCCCCTGTAGCGGTACGGATCGACGTTCGGTAGGCCCACAAAGCAAATGGCAGCATTTTGTTCCAATCTCGATAAGTGACGACCATTTTCTCAAGGATGCAGACGACTGTCTTGTTCGTGGCTTCCACGGCTCCATTAGTTTGAGGCCGATAAGGGGATGAGCGATGGTGCTTGATCTTGTATTGCTCGCAGAAGTCTCGGATGCGCTTATTTGAAAAGTTTGTGCCATTGTCTGTGATGATATCTTTGGGTACTCCAAATTGGCATACAATATTATTCTTGAGAAACCTCTCAACATGATTGACCGTGATGTTGGCATATGATGCCACTTCTACCCATTTGGTGAAGTATTCAATGGCGACGAGGATGAACCGATGTCCGTTTGATGCTTTCGGATTAATCATTCCGAAAACGTCAAGGCCCCAGGTAGCAAATGGCCAAGGAGTGGTCATGCAGTGAAGATCAATGGCAGGAGCGTGTCTCAGACTAGAGTGTTCTTGACACTTGTAGCATTTTTTAATATGTTTGTAACAATCCGATTCCATGGTGGTCCAAAAGTATCCCTGTCGTAGGATTTTCTTAGCGAGCATTTGACCGCTGACGTGGGCTTCGCATACTCCCTCATGGATTTCTTTCATAATATTGACCGCTTCACTTTCAGTGAGGCACCTAAGTAAGATGTTATTGTATGATCGCTTGTAGAGGCATTCCCCGCAAATGACGTAACCTGTCACTAAACGTTGAATGGTTCGTCGGTCTGTCTTAGATGTACCCTCTGGGAAAGTTAGGGTCTCGAGGAAATTCTTGATATCTGAGAACCAAGGTGGCTCATCATCAGGCTTTATAGGTTCCTCAATCTGGAGGCAGAAGGCCGGCTCATTCCTCTGCTCAATCATGATCGGCTTCATCTCAACACCATAGGGGATTTCAATCATTGACGCCAAAGTTGCTAATGCCTCGGCAAAGCGATTCTTTATCTGAGGGACGTATGAGAAAGTCACATCTTGGAAGCAAGCTATCAGATCCTCGAGGTGTTCATGATAGGGGATCAGTTTCTCATCTTTCTTCTTCCAGTCACCATTCGTTTGGGATATGATTAACTGTGAATCCCCAAATACTCAAGGGTAAGTTATATTCAGATCAAGAGCCGCCTACAGACCAGCAGCGCAAGCTTCATACTCAGCCATGTTGTTAGTGTAAAGGAAGTTGAGCTTGATAGAGACCGGTACATGGGATCCTTTTGGTGAAATCAGGATGGTGTGAACTCCTTGGCCCTCGACATTTGCTGCCCCGTCAAAGTGCATTACCCATGATTCTTCTGCTTCTTCTGTATCATCTTCTGTCATGAACAGGATGTCCTCATCGAGAAATTCAGTTCTCAAAGGCTCATAATCAAGTAAAGGATTGTTGGCAAGATGATCAGCCAGCGCCTGCCCTTGATCGACTTTTGAGTGGCGTACGTGATGTCGAATTCAGATAATAAAAGTTGCCATCGTGCGGTTCTTCCAGTGAGAGCTGGCTTTTCAAATAGGTATTTTGGGCCAAGAGCAAAACCGCCTGAGATAGCAAGTAGTGGCGGAGCTTTTGAGTAGCCCATATAAGAGCTAGGCATGCTTTCTCCAGATGAGAGTAGCGCGCTTCATAATCAGTAAACTTCTTGCTCAGATAGTGAATGGTCTGCTCTCTTCTTCCCGTTTCATCGTGCTGCCCCAAGACGCATCCCATCGAAACTTCCGTCGTGGAGAGATACATCAAGAGTGGTCTCCTTGGCTCAGGTGGTACCAAAACAGGTGGATTAAGGAGGTAGCTTTTGTTTTTTTTGAACGCTGCCTGACAATCGTCGTTCCATTCAACGGGCGAATTCTTCCTTAGTAACTTGAAGATCAGCGTGCAGATTGGAGTTAGCTGTGCAATGAACCGACTGATATACTGTATTCTGCCCAGAAACCCTTTAACCTCTTTCTTGATAGACGGCGGTGGCATTTCAGTGATGGCTTTGACTTTGATTGGGTCGACCTCGATCCCCCTCCTACTGACGATGAACCCTAGAAGTTTCCCTGACATAGCACCAAATGCACACTTATGTGGATTCAGACGTAGTCGATACTTCCTCAGCCTTTCAAACAGCTTCTGAAGATTTACCAGATGATCGCTTCACTCCGGTGACTTGGCTATCATGTCATCGACATACACTTCAATCTCTCGATGCATCATGTCATGAAATAGTTCAATCATAGCTCTTTGGTACGCTGCACCAGCATTCTTCAGCCCGAACGGCATGACTCGATAGCAAAAGGTTCCCCAGGAGGTAATGAACGTTGTCCTCTCGCGATCATCCTCTACCATTTTAATTTGATTGTATCCTGAGAATCCATCCATAAAAGAAAGCATCCCGTGCAAAGCTGTGTTATCGACCAAGATGTCGATGTGTGGTAATGGGAAATTGTCCTTTGGGCTCGCTTTGTTCAAATTGCGGAAATCGATACACATGCAAACCTTTCCATCCTTCTTCTGCATAGGTACGATACTGGCTAGCCATTGCGGTTATTTAGATACCATGAGAAATTCTGCGTCATACTGCTTGATGACCTCGTCTTTGACTTTCAACATCCACTCGGGTCGGATACGTCTTAGCTTCTGCTTGACTGGCTTCATATCAGGGTAGAGGGGCAACTCATGCTCGACCAAATCGGTATCCAGACCAGGCATGTCCTCATACGACCAGGCAAAAACATCTTGGTATGACCGAAGGAAGTCGATCATGCTTTTTCTTTCCTCAGGAGATAGTGGCGTTCCGATTTTGGTTATCCTGGGAACCTCCTCAGTTCCTAGATTGACATATTTGGTCTCTTCGACAATGGGGGTAGGGCCATACTCAAAGTCGGCAAATCGGTCAAGGAGCTCATTGGAGAGCTCCTCGAAGGGGACATCCTTGTCCAGACTCGTGATCCCTACCTCTTCTTGTATTTCTACAGGGAAGGGGTAGCTTTCACGTGGGACGGGCATTTTGATTAAGGCATCCTTTTGTGGGACATTTTCTGGAATTTTAAATGACAATATTTTTGGACTTTAGATTTTTTCAATGTTTTTAAGATTTTATATTTTTTTCATGTTTTTGAGATTTCGTATTTTTTCCATGTTTTTGAGATTTTGTATTTTTTCCATGTTTTTGAGATTTTTGTTTTCTTCGGAGACGGACCCTTGGCAAGGCGGGTTGCTATATATACAAGGTATTGTCTGCCAAGGGATTCTCTCACTTTTTATAGGTTGTTTTTTTTTGGGAAATAGGTGGCAAACTTTAGGCTACTTCCTGCTTTCAGAGTTTGCAGCAAAGATGCCTAGTTGCATACCTGAGGGGCCGCTTCTTTACCTGTTGGGATGGAGGGTGCTGACTGATATGGCTCATTGGAGTTAGCCTCCATCATATTGATCCCCATTTCGTCTGAGATCATGTCCTTAAATGATAACTCAGTTTTGTGGTGATTCACCACAGGGGGGGTTTGTTCAGGTACCGACCGTCGTTCCTCGAAAAGGGACAATGCGGCCAAATCTATCTCCAAGCTGGGAAGGGAGATCTTGGGATTGGTGAGATGGATTGGGGTTGTGGGTTTGTGTGGGGTCAAATGGGTTGCCCCATTTTGATCGATCTTTACGACCCCTGCGCTGACAAAGGAATCTCTGATGTGTGGCCTAGGGCGAGGTTTCTCTTCTATGTTGATTCCTCGAGCTCTTGCAGTCGCGGTGACCCTGGCTTTCTCTTTGGCCTCTCGAACCTCTTCTTCTGTGGGCTTGTATCCTAACCCGAATCAGACCTTCTGCCCCTTGGCGACAACTGACTCTTTTCTTCCTTGTAATATGGGTCCCAGACCCCTTCCTTTCTGATAACCCCACTTTTGGAGCATTGCCACTGCCGCTACCACACCGCCTCCTGTTTTAGGCATGATGCCCTCGATGGGCTCCGGGAGTATTGCCGACACCTCATACTCGAAACTGTGGAGGTCGATGTCCTCAGCAGTGTGTGGTACATCCAGCATATTAGGTTTTTCAACGTTATCGGCGGCCTTTCCTTTCTCACTATGCCCCTCTCCGATGATTGTGATAATCTTATGTCCAGATGTAAATTTGAGTTTCTGGTGCAATGTGAAAGGTATGGCTCCAACTTCATGTAGCCACAAGCGCCCCAATAATAGATTAAATGAGGATTTGATATCCATGACTTGAAACAAGATGAAAAAGGTCATTGGCCCTATCAACAACTCAAGATCAACTTCTCCCATTATTTCTCTCCTGGTATTGTCAAATCCTCTAGCGCTGGTTCTGGTGGGCCTTAACATGTACGAATCAACCCCGATCTTGGTGGCGGTTTTTAACGGGCATATATTCAATGCAGATCCATTATCAATTAGTACCAAGAGGATAATCATATTTTTGGACTCAACGGTTATATTCAAAGATTTTTAGTGACTACCTCCTTCCTCAGGTAAATCGGCATCAGAAAATGAAATGGCATTTGGAGCCATCACTTGATCAATTATCTACCCGACTTCATTTGGGCTAACTTCGAGTGATAAATGTATATTTTTCAGTGCCCCCATTAATGCTGAGAAATAGAGTGGGGACGTCATCAACAGATCCCATACAATGATATGGGCAGGCATTCTTCTCAGCTGAGTCTCCAGTATATGTTCTCGACTCATCTTCTCGAAGGGGTTCACCGCGCTGTCTTTCTTTCATTTAGGTTGGGCCTGTGCTGCAACTGGTGCTTCTGGCTGCTTTGATATCCTCCCTGATCTGGTAACAAAATCTACTGCCCCTTCTCTAATGTTGCTGCCGGCATTGACATCTGTTTATTCGTAGCTTAGCGGGACCTGATGAGGATCATATGTGGGTCCCGAGAGCTGGAAAGGTAGGGTTGCCGGTACTTGAGGCACTTGTACTGTCGGCTCAAGAGGTGTGGGCAATACTTTATTCACCTCGGTGGCAACGGGTTGGGTGGAAAGATTGGGCCAAATGGGGGCGACGAAGCTTGAGGGTGGTGGCGTTGGAGGGAAGGAGGTAAAAGTAAGCCTTTGATAGCTGGTGGGTGCTGGCGGCCGATGGGGGTCTGATGGGCCATTAAGTAATTGATCGGGGTGGTGGAGTTTGTTGATGGCTGAACTGGGGGTGATGGGGTGGGCGCAGGCCATTGATAACTGATGGGTGCGGGTGTTGGATTGGGGGCTTGGTGGCTTAAAGGGTAATCGATGGGGGTTATGGTGTATGGTGGTAGTTGAAATGGGGCGGGCGCAGGCCATTGATAACTGGTGGGCGTGGGCGCAGGATTGGGGGCCTGGGGGCTTATAGGGTAATTGATGGGGGTTGTGGTGTATGATTGGTATGCATTGATATTCACATAATTGACGGGTGTGGGCGATGGAAAGTATGCCCTGAGAGCCAAGGGTTCAATTTGTGGAGCCGGGATGGAGAAATATTAAGACAAATTTAGGGGTTTAATGACCCCAACATTCCTTTCTTCATCATTCCTCGACAATGGTGCCACATAATTCTCTCGATCACTGATATAATCGGATGGGTCAAATTCAAACTCCTCATCTTCTATCATTCCGATGGTGGGTCTGGGACCTGCTCCTCCAATAGGATGTGAGGGTAGTGGCACTTGGTGAATGTTAGCATGCTGAGAGGGTGCAGGAGGAATGATTTTCTTGGCATCGATCAAATCCTGGATGGCGTGCTTCAATGGGAAGCAGCGATCAGTAGGGTGACCCGGACCCTGATAAAAATTGCAGTGGGTATTTGGGTCATAGTTCCTTGGGATCGGGTGAGGAGGAGGTTGTGGTTGGCGAATAGTCACTAATCCCTTTTCTACTAACAGGGGTAAAAGTACACTCAATGATTGTCCCAGAGGTGTGAAGACTCGGTCGTAGCGGGCTCTCCTCTGTTCCGGGGTTATTTGCATTCCTTGCCCATTCTCCATTCTTTACATCTGCTCAAGCCTAACGGGTTCTGGTGGGGCAACCTGAAATTGAAACGGGGTTGTATTGTTATTGGGCTGAGTATTGACTATATGTTCTATATATCGCCCCCTGTTCTCTTCTCGTTCCTTTGCTCTGAAAATCTTCTAACCCCACTGGGTCCACTCGGCATATTCTTATTCAGATGCCCCTCCCTGATGGCGTCCTCGCATCGGTTAGCATTTCTCACCAGATCAGCAAAGCTGATTTGCTGCTGATATACCAAAAAGTCTGAAATCACTGGCAGCATGTTCTTTGAAATTATCTCTATCTATTCATCATCAGGTATTTTGTTTCTGACCTGAGCTGCCAATGCTCTCCATCGCCCCAAGTAGTCACTGAAGGTCTCGTTCTGGTTCTGCTTCAAACGGGCCAAGTCAGACTTACGCAGCTCGATGTCTATATTGTAGACATACTGTTCTTGAAAAAGATGCGCCAAGTCCCTCCACGTTTTCATCATAGACGGTTCTAAAGATGTGAACCATCTTAAAGCCGGCCAGGTCAGACTCTTTTGAAAGACTTTTATTAGCAGTCTTTCGTCCTCCCCGTATTGGCACATGTCCCCACAGTAGGACTTCAGGTGCGCAATAGGATTGCCAGTGCCATTATATTTGTCGAAGGCTGGCATTTTAAATTTGGGGGGGAGTGGGATCTCAGCGGACAAGCATAGATCTGTGAAGTTTGTGACGTGGATTTCAGCGCCACCCATTTTCATCAGCTGCTCTGAATTTTATTCAACTGCTCTTTCAGCTGCTCTGACTCTTTTGATGGGGGGGCCATTTTCTCGGTCGTCGGTTGGACTTCACTCTGGGCCACCAGGGGGTGGGCAATTATGGGAGGAGGGTTGAGGTTAGTCAAAGCCCCAGCATAGGCCCCGCTATTCCTAATCTCATCCTCTTCATACTGCTAGTCGGCATAGTGTGCAGCGAGGGCAGGATTCTCCTGTTGTTGTTGCATTGGTTGGATGGGAATGACATGAGTGGGGGTTGGGTGAGCCCATTGGGGGTGAGGAAAGATTTGTTAGATGATGGGAATTTGGTTTTGAGGTGCGGCTTGATAGGGCCACTGGGTATGGGGGAAGTTTGGAGATGGCCTTGGGGTGTAAGGCCATGGGAGAATTGGGTTTGAGGTATGGCATGGTTTTGACCCGGCTGTGAAGGTTGGGTTAAATGTTGGGGGTATTGTGGAAGGTATGAGTGTGGGGTTTGGGTTTGGGCCATGAACCCTTGGCCATTTTGGGCCACAGGCCATTGATAGGTTTGGGCCATGGACCCTTGCTAGGTGTGGGCCAGTGGGCCTGGGTAGGTATGGGCCAAGGGCCCTTGAGGGGTTTGGCCCAATGGGCTTTGATGGGTCTGGGTTATGGGCCCTTGGGGTATCTAGGCCATGGGCCCTTGATGGGTCTGGGCCATGGGCCCTTGGTGGGTCTGGCCCATGGGCCCTTGGTGGGTCTGGATGAGTGGGCCTTGATGGGTCTGGGCCATGGGCCCTTGATGGGTCTGGATGAGTGGTCCTTGATGGGTCTGGGCCACGGGCCCTTGGCGGGTCTGGGCCATGGGCCCTAGGTAGGCTTGGGTGGTGGGGTATTGGGCCATGGGCCCCTCGGATATGTGAGAAAAGGGGGTTTGGGCCAATGGGCCTTGGGGTAAGTGGGTAATGGGGGTTTGGGTGGTGTGGATTATGGGGGGTTGATGGGGGTCATGGGGAGTGAAGCATGGAGGTTGGCTAAGGTATGAGATGGGTTCATGGATGTGGGGTGTGGATGATGGGAGGTGCTTTGGGAAGCCTTCCATAAGGAGTAGGCTTAGAACATCTCCTCCATCATAGTCATGGAAAGAGGATCGGATGCGGATGATGGGTTTAAGGGATGATTGGGTATAGATGGGGTGGAGGTGGCGGAAAAATTGGGAATGGCCCCGGTATAGTCAGGCATGACCATGGTAGGTGGGGGGGTATGGGGTGGATGAGGGGATGTATTGGGTATATTTTGGGATGATGGGGGGCATGATGAGGAGGGGTGAGGAAAGTTGGGCATGGCCTCGGTAAAAATGGGCATGACCCGGATGGATGGGAGATTTTGCCGGGGGGGGGGGGGGGGGCGCGAATAGGGCGGAAGTGGTGTGTGTGAATGTGAGTGGATCGGGTCGAGTCTATAGGGGGATGATGGGAATTGGGGCATGGATGTGGATTGGGAAAATGGGTTTGAGTTTGGCATGGGCATGGTTTGGGCAAAAGATAGAGAATTGGGGGCAGGACTTTGGATATTTTGGGGGGTACTGATTGGGAATATGGGGGCGCCAAATGGGTCGGTAACGGTAATGGGGGGTTGGGTGAGGGGGATGGTGGAAAAAACTTCTCCCGAATGGGAGTGGGTTGGAGAATGTGGCGGGGATGAGTCGAGATCGGCGTAAGCTGGGTCCACTACCCACGACATTCTTCGAGAGCGGGTCTGGTAAGGGTGCCTTAGATAAGGCCCAAAAATCCTCCTCCTTCTTCCCCTTCGGGAAGGCGGAGGGCAAGATGATGTCATTGTGCCGGCACCATAAACTATATATATTTTTTGGGTTTTGATTATATATTTTTTTGAAAAAGTTTTAAAAAATAAAGGTTCCGAGGCCTTGGAATTCCCTTCTCGGGTGGCTCTCGTACTTTAATTCAAGACCCGCAGCGACGATTCCGATGCACTTCGAAAGAATCGAAGGAGAACCTTCGATCTATTGAAGGCATGGAAATCGAGGTAAACAACCCGATCCCCCGAGATGAGCCAAAAAGAAGTTGCCTTCTCTTGACCGGCGAGGGTGTATTGGGTGTTGGAGATGGTGGGACCCAAACAAGGCACTAAGCACACTAATCGGGGAACTCAGGATGTGAAAAGGGCCAAGGATTCGAGCTGATGGGCTGATAAACAAGCCTGGTGCAACTAATACATGCGCCCATGTTGCAGGAGACCGATTTTACACTAGCGCAACTAATACTTCCGTCAAGCAAAAACTGGTCCTCCAAAAAAGATGACAGCAGCCACTGATGCCCGAAATGAGTCTCTTTTTTGGTTTTTGTGGAAGCTAGGCTTCCGAGAACTGAACAGTTTTTTGATGATCGATTCTCTCCTCACCTCACCTAAAGGGTTTGAGTCCGATATAACTCGCTAGCGCGCTCCCCAAGGGTTTTAAGCTTTTGGAATGGGAACCCACCCGATATACCTTCGGCGCGAGCGCCTTCTCAGATACTAGGTGGGCTGGGACTTTTCTGGATCATCACCACTAGGGGCTGCCGCCATACTAAGACCCGGGTGTTTGTATGTGTGCCTAAATCCAACCCTTTTAAAAATCTACCCCGTAAAAACAGATTAATTAAGCTCCCTAACTTGATTCAATTTTAATTTTTTTCAAAGCTTTTCCCTTTTTTTGGAAGTTTTCTTTAGTTCAAAGACCGGGGGTGATTATCCTGTGCCGTCACTACGGGCCGGCGTCCACTGATGAAATATGAGCGTACAAGTAGGCCCGCCAATGGGCTAAGGCACTTTAAATGACGGAAATTTAAAGGAATTGAAAGACAAAGCTCAAGTAGGCCCGCCAATCGGCTAAGGCACTAAACTGACGAAAAATAAAGGAAAATAAAGGACAAATGCGCAAGTAGGCCCGCCAATCGGCTAAGGCTCGTAAATGACGTAAAAGTAGGGGTAAGTAAAGTACTTAATCGGAGGGGTGAGTGAAAAAAATAGTAAAAATAAAATAAAATAACAGCAATAACATGTTAGTAAAAATAAAAAATAACAAGGCCAAGTTCAAGGGAAAGCTCTACAAGCTAAGTCCCCAGCAGAGTCGCCATCTATGCAACCTTAGGAATCGAGGCGATCCCGTCGCGACGATGCGCTCTCTAACCAAAATATAGAGTCGACTCTGAATCCGGTCCACACCAAAGGCTCTTGGGTAGGGGCTTCGGTTATCGATCGGGAAGGTGTTAGGCACCCGATCAACCCGCTTAACGTGGTCTCTACTAATGGCCAAAAATAAAATGAAGTAAAAGAAAAGAAAATAGCTTCCTCTTGCCCAAAAGAGCTTAGAATCCTATTTGTGCCCCTCCGTTCCTACCGAAAACTCGGCGGCATAACGGCACAAATGGGAGGATGGAGGGAGCTAGAAAGAGATAGGAGAAGAAAGGGGAGAGCCGGAGCCCTCGAGCCCTTGTAGCACCGTAGAGGAGCCTTGCTTGGCTTGCTTTTGATGAGCTTTTGGAGGGTTGAATGATGGAAAAAGGGGTTCTAACCACTAAGGCCTACTAGCTAGGAGATGGAGAAGAGAGGCTAGGGGATCACACACACCTAGGCTAGGGGTTTTGGGTGTAAGAGCAAGCTTGGGAAGGGTTTTTGAATTCTAAATTTTAGGTGAAAATAGTGTACCAAAGGGAGTAAGAACTTCTCACTTGGAGCTCTTTCTCTCTTAAGCAAAATTCTCAACCCTTAAACAAGAGGGTGACTCTCTATTTATAGAGGAAGGGAGGATTAGTGAGGGGTTAAAGTCCTAATTGGATTAGCAATTAGGTAATGGGCAATCTAAAGTTTCTTAGGGTTTTTGGAGCCTTGAAATGTGTGGGAAGGTCCTCCAATGGTGGATGATGGGGTGAGGCCTTAAGCCACTTGAAGGGGTGCAAATAGGCTTCAAAATGGTACAACAGAACTAGCTAAACACACCCCAAAGGTCGAGGTGGTCAACAAGTCAAACCCCAGTCATGAATTTCGAAGCAAAAACCAATAGTTACTGTTCATATGCCTGGCGCAACTAATAGTTGCGCCAGGCAAATGTACAGTAAAACAGTGCAAAATAGTGCCTGGAAGTCAGCTCGTGAGGATGGGGCCCACTTTTGAATCTAGCGCAACTATTAGTTTTTTATGGAAAATTGGTCTAGCGCAACTATTAGTTGTGCTAGGCAAAGTTTATTACTGGCACAACTATTAGTTGCGTCATTCCCTAAGGGGCCCACATGACTTTACATTCATTCCCTCCGGGCTCGGTTTGCCATATCTTTTGACGTATACCTCCGATTGGGGCAATCCTTGGACCGTTGGAAAGCTAACGATCTCTACTCCTCAATGGTATGAGACTCGATCATAGTAGAGGGCCATAGCTAGTTCCAGTGCACCACTCTTTATCCATAGCCTGGTAAGGTTAGGTTTAGGGTTTGAAATGGGTTCTAAGGGTCGAAATTGGTTCCTAAGGGATCTAGGGGGATTCCTAAGGGTTTGGGGTGATTCCTAAGGGTTTCATTCATGCCATCAAAAGCTCGAAATTGCACTTCCCTCGAAAGGTGTTTCGATCGGGCCTTGGGCCAAATTTGAGTGTCTATAATCTTCCTTGTAATCTAACTCATGCCCGCCCCAAAGGGTCACAGTCTCAACCTCAGGTCATGGATGGGGGTAATTTCTTCTTTCCAAATCAGGTCTTGCGAGAAGTTTATAGGTTGGCTAGGCAAGGTATTTGCTTTCCTAGCCATGGCGGCGAACATCAGCTCCATTTGACGATCAAATTCTCTAAAATGGGATTGGAGTTCTTCTGAAAATTTTTAGTTAACATCTGATTTTTCAATTCATAACTCCATGGGGATTGTGAGTATTCTGGGTCAAACTGAGGTTGATTTGATTCACAATCTTAATTTGGTTCCCAACAATTAGGACCATTCTCCCCAATATTCATCCCATGGGGATTGTGAATATTGTGGGTCAAACTGAGGTTGGTCTAAAAATTTTTGCATATAAGGCTGATTTAATTCACAACCCTTATTTGGTTCCCACCAATTATGATCATTTTCCCCATATACATCCAAATGTGGGAATGGATTAGGATCATTCTCCCCATATTCATCCCATGGGGATTGTGAATATTGTAGGTCAAATTGAGGTTGGTATGTAAAATTTATCATATATGACTGATTTAGTTCACAACCCTGATTTGGTTCCCACCAATTAGGATCATTCCCTTCATATTCTTTTCATTTTCGATATAAAGTCTCATAATTAGATTCATTAATAACTGGGGGCATCAAATTTGTAGAAAACTCCATATCACATAATAAACAAAGAAATTAAAATACAACTATAAAAACCTAACTAAATTGAGAAACAAGCGTACAAACCTTGGCCTCTCACGGGCGTCCCCTTCGAAGCTTTGGTAGACTCGGGCCTGGATCTCCAAATCTGGCAACAAGTAAACTATAATTAGCAAACTACTAATACAAATAATCTAAAATGGCAATAAACTAAAAGAGAATCCTACAAATCCTTACAATCAAAATTTTAAATTTCAAAATCAAAAGTTGAAAATTAAAATCAAGATTTGAAATTCAAAATTCAAATATATATATATATATATATATATATATATATATATATATATATATATATATATTTTTTTTTTTTTTTTTTTTCTTTATTTATTTATTTTTTTTTTTTTTTCAAAATTCAAATTTAAATTTTATATTTTAAATTCAAATTTAAAATTCAAAATTCAAAATTCAAATTCAAAATTCAAAATTCAAATTCAAATTTTAAAATTTAAAATTCAAAATTCAAATTCAAAATTCAAAATTCAAAATTCAAATTCAAATTCAAAATTTAAATTTAAAATTCAAAATTCAAAATTCGAATTTGAAATTCAAATCTCAAATTTAAATTCAAAATTCAAAATTCAAATTCAAATTCAAATTCAAATTTAAAATTCAAAATCTAAAAAAAAAAACTCCAAATCCTAATACAAATCCTATAAAAGAAAAGAAAGGAAAGAAATAAAATCCTACCAATCCTATAACTCCTAAAAGGCAATAAACTAAAAGAAAATCCTACATATCCTAAAAATTTTAAAAATCCTAAAAGATTCTACAAATCCGAAAAATTCTAAAAAGATCCTACAAAAGAAAAGAAAGAAAAATAAATAAAATCCTACACAATAAAAGAAAGCAAGAAAATAAAATCCTACTAATTCAAAACCAAAATCAAAATTTAAATTCAAAATTCAAATTTCAAATTTCAAAATTCAAATTCAAAATTCAAATTCAAAATTCAAAATACAAAATTCAAATTCAAAATTCAAAATTCAAAAATTCAAAATTTAAAAGTTTGAATTTCGAATTTCAAAATTCAAAAATTCAAAATTCAAAATTCAAAATTTCAAATTCAAATTTCAAAATCTAAAAAAAAACTCCTACAAATCTAAAAAAAAATTTCTAAAAGTTTTTTTTTTTTTTTTTTAAACAAAACTAAACACTCATAAAAATTAATAAAATTTCGATGCTTCCCCGGCAGCGGCGCCAAAAACTTGATGGATTTTAAATTGTACCCTTGCAAGTGCACAAGATCTATCGTAACACGGTGAAATCAAAGGTGTCAAACCCATAGGAAAGTGTAAAATTTAATTAATTTCTACAAGCGTCAAACGAACCTAAGGAAGTACCAAAGGCGAGATCTTTGTCACGATAAAAATTAACTACACAAACATAAAAATAAAAAGATCTAAACAAAGCTTAAGTAAGGAAAATAATAAAAAATCAAATAACGATGAAAAGATGATCAAGGAGCCCGCTAACCCTAGATTTGTAATTTTTCTACCAACAATCAACCACACATTTTCATGTCAAATTATATATCACCATTTATCAAGAAGAAAAATAAATCATAAAGAGTGTAATTATTGATCCGACATACCCTATCTAAAAACTATGATTCAGCCTATCATTGCGGTATTAATCATGTAAAAAGCATAGCGTATCTCAAAATTCGAAATCACAATATTAAAATTCAATCGTACGGCCTGAAAGTCGTTTGATTCAATAATTATGATAATGAATATAAATATTAACTCTCATTTTACTACAAGCAAAATGATTCGAAAAGAATGTGATTATTGATCCGGCATACCCTATCTAAAAAGTATGACTCAGCCTATCATTGCGGTATGAATCATGTAAAAAGCATAACGTATCTCAAAATTAGAAATCACAATATTAAAATCCAATGGTACGGTCTGCAAGCCGTACGATTCAATATTTATAAAAAGAAATTATTGAATGAGAATAAATTAACTACTTATCTAGGGGTCCCTTCCTCCTTGAATGAACGGTTTTAGCCGTTCATCTCCGATCCACATACAAGGCACAAATCTAAAACCATCAAACACGTTTTTTAATTTATCAAATGTTCGAATCATTTAGGAAAAGATCCAAAACCTTATAAAGTTTGGTTCCTAATTATAAACTAATTATCATAAATTAAAATTAAGCACTAAAAGTAATAAAGAAAAATCTAAGAAAAAGATTATGAAAGTTGGCCAAGAAGGCCATTAAAAGAAGTATTCCCAAACCTTAAACACTGCTCTGTTTATATAGGATTCGGATGGAAGAGTTTCCATATATAGGTCAATCGATTGAATTCTAAGATTCTTCAATCGATTGAATTCAAATTTTGAATTGTGGCGGACTTATATGAATTTAAATCTCAATCGATTGAAATCTAAATCTCAATCGATTGAGTTCAACTTCGAATTTATGAGGGAAATAGTTGTCATCCAACTCAATCGATTGATTTCTAACTTTCAATCGATTGAGCCTAACATGTGACATATCCATTCTCTTGCTTGTGGCTGGACCAATCAATTCTTTTCACAGATTTCGGTATTTCTGTTGGCCCTTTGGTCCAATACTCCCATTTTTTCCTTAATTATGCTCGTTTATGCCTTTGCAAGATCTAACGGTCACGAACACCTGAAACCACTAAAATTTCACAACAGGCATCAGAATGCCTTCATCGGATAGCCAAATATTGGTATTAGGATATAAAATATGGTCACATTTCAGTGTCGATTAGCGCGCTGTGATAGAGTCACTGCGCGCTGTCAAAGCGAACGATTAAAACCCAGTACAAGTACTAAAATAATGGCAGTGCGCTGCACGAATTTCGTGGCACACCGTTAGGAGAAAAAAAATTTGAAAATAACAAGCAGCCACAGCACGCTGTCTCTGACACAGTGCGCTGTCAATGTAAACAGGAAAAAAAACAAATTAGGCACTAAAACAGGTGCGGCGCATTGCAAGAATCCCGCGGCACGCCGTCAGGAGAAAAAAAACTTGAGAGAAAAAAATGCAGTCGCGGCGCGCTGTGTCAGATCCACAGCACATTGTCAATGTAAACGACTTAAAAAAATCACAGACCAAAAACAGTGGCAGCGTGCTGTGAATATCCACAGCGCTTTGTCAAACACACATTTTTTTTTTCTTTTTCTTTTTTTTTAAACACGAAGATGCCCAAAATCCCCAAAAACGAAAGTCAATGACCAAATTAGAAACAGATTTAATGCGACTGTTAGATCACCCAATCATACGCAAGGAGCATCAATAGTCAGAACAAAGCTATATCAATGAGAGAATCACAAAACCACAAGCATGATGTTAGCAAGAATATAAATTTTTCATGAAGAACAAACGAATTCCCATTGCCACATTTGCAAGTTTAGCTATATAGACAAACACTAAGGAGCAATAATCCAAAATATCGCATTGCTCAGAGGTGGTTTACGGACGAAACCAAAATAGCCATACATGTTGTCCTTGCCTCTCCTGCGATAGGAACACGATTGTAGGCACAGTGCATACGTGGGTAAGACGCTCAGTAAGGCCGTCCAACCGGCTCGCAGTGGGTAGGTCTCACAATGTAAAGACTAGACGCACAAAGACAATAAGCCCACTAGTCATTTCCAATAGAGTTCATATATCCAATAGAGTTCAAAGACACCCAATTTGAGCATGATTCAACGTAGCAAGATGCAAACAAAGAAGCAAGGCACAACCCTAAAAAAAAAATTCTTAACGTCCAGACCAACGGAAGCTATCTCACATATCCGGCGGAGTGATACGCCAACTTATACTAATTAGGTGCATATTGTGACCACCACCACAGTAAGGAGAGCTTCACATAATCACATGAGATACATAGAAAGAAAATTAGACAATGGGAGAGCAAGACTTCATAAGAAAAAAAAATATAACAAAGCATAAAATCATGAGTAGCAAGTAGCACAATCACATCAATAGCAAAGGTCTGACGACCAAAAGCACACTTGCAGATCAACCTAGGCAACAGCATGAAACCAAATACTAATCTCATCAAAGAAAATAGAGGGAGCATCTAGAAAGGAAGCAGTAAACAAAAACATAAAAAATAGAGTGAAAAATAGATAACAAGATAAAATTATATCAGATAAAACAACAATAAAAAAACAAAAAAATATATATATATAAACCCTACTCAATGAAACACATACCAATAAATGTACGAAGAGACTCAAAGCAGACAACATCTAGAGGATTAGTAAAAATATCGGCTAGTTGACGGTCATTGTCAATATGAGTCAAAGAGATCACCTTTTCCTCAGCTAGCTCACGAATGAAATGAAATCTAATGTGTATGTGCTTAGTGCGAGAGTGTTGGACCGAATTTTTATAAATGCAAATTGCACTAGTATTATCACAATGGAGAGTAATCACATCTTGATCAATCCCATAATCTTTAAGCATTTATTTCATCCATAGAATTTGAGTACAACAACTCCCAGCAACAATGTACTCGACCTTAGCAGTAGATAAAGAGATGGAAGATTGTTTCTTGCTGAACCAAAAAATGAGGCAATTTTCGATGTAAAAGCAACCACCACTGGTGCTCTTATGATCATCCGCATTTTTGGCTCAATCGGCATCAGAAAAATAGGCACCAAAAGATGAAGTATCAAATGGGTATCAAAGACCTAAACCAGAAGATCCATTCACATAATAGATAACACGCTTAACATACTTCAAATGAGATTCACGAGGTGAAGCCTGATAACAAGCACACAACCCAACACTAAAAGCAATATCAGGAAGAGTGGCAGTTAGATAAAGCAAACTCTCGATCACACTGCAATACAAAGTGTTGTTTACCTCCACTCTCACGACATCTTTAGAGAGTTTAGAGGTAGTGCTCATGGGGTTCGAGCATGTTTACTTTGCATAAGCCCAAATGTCTTAACCAGCTCACATGTATATTTGGATTGAGAGAGGAAAATGTCGGAAGAGCATTGCTTAATTTGCAACCCAAGAGAGCATGTAAGCTCACCAAGAAGACTCATTTCAAACTTAGATTTCATCATATTAGAAAGCCATTCAGTTTTGGGCTCGTGTGTGGATCCAAACACAATATCATCCACATAAATTTGTGCTACAGTTAAGGCACCATTCTCCCTTAAGAAGAAAAGAGTTTTATCAACTCCCCCTCTATCAAAATCATTTGATACAAGAAACGTTGTCAAACGTTCATACCAAGCACGAGGAGCTTGCTTTAGCCCATAGAGAGCCTTCTTCAACTTATAGACATGAAGGGGAAAGTGAGGGTCTTCGAAACCTTTCAGTTGCTCAACGTACACTTCTTCCTTCAACAGACTATTTAGAAAAGCACTTTTAATATCCATTTGAAATAATTTAAAACCAAGATTGCATGCAATCGACAACATTATTCTAATGAATTTCAATCTAGCAACCGGGGCAAATATCTCATGAAAATCAATACCCTCAATGGGGTATTGCCTTAGGCAACCAACCTAGCCTTATTTTTAATGACACTTTTTTTTTCATCCGTCTTGCTCTTAAAGACCCACTTTGTCCCAATGACACGAGTGTTAGACATACGATAAACAAGATCCCACACATCATTCCTGATAAATTGAAGTAACTTATCTTGTATGGCTAGAATCCATTTGTCATCAAGAAGAGCTTCCTTCATATTTTTTGGTTCAATTTGGGATGTGTAGCAAACATTGCAAATGGCGTTAGCAACATACTTCAAGCTACGACGGGTTTGAAGACCGGCACTTGGATCGCCCAAGATATCACTCGATGAGTGACTTTTCATGTCTCTAGTATACGAAGGGTACTTCTTCCTAACACTAAGGGGTTCCTCCATAGTAGAAATGGGAGAGTCATTGTTTACAGTGGTAGGAGGACTTTATTCAATAGGAGTAGAAGAAGGAGGACAAGTATCAGAAGAGCGGTGAGGAATCATACTATCTTCACTATTATCAACTGCATAACTAGTACTAGCAAGATCATCAATGACCACATTGTGTGATTCTATCAGGGACTGAGACCTCAAGTTGAAGACCCGAAAGGCTCTACTATTTGGAGCATAGCCAAGAAAAATTCTAAGATCACTCTCGGGCTCAAAATTTTCCAAGTTATCCCTATCATTCATAATATAGCATTGACTCCCAAAAGTCCTAAAATGACTCACTTTTAGCTTCTTCTCATTCCAAAGCTCGTAGGGTGTTTGGTTAGAACCGGGACGTACAAACACCCTGATAGAGATATGATAAGCAGTAGAAACAACATCAGCCCAAAAATGTTGGGCCAAATCCTTGACATTTAACATGACATAGGCCATCTCTTGAAGCACATGATTTTTCCTTTCAGCCACTCCATTTTGCTGAGGAGTGTGAGGTGAGAAGAGCTCTTGCATAATTTCCAGGGAATTGTAAAAATCATCAAATCTGGAATTACTAAACTCACCACCTCTATAACTCCAGATTCGTTTGACATTAAATCACTTCTGCACTTGACATCATCTAACAATAATGACAAATTCATCAAAGGCATTTGACTTCTCTCTCAAAAAGGCAATCCAAGCATATCGAGAAAAATCATCAACCATAACTAAGATATGTAGCTTTCCTCCAATACTACTAACTTTCATAGGTCCAACAAGATCAAAGTGAATAAGATCAAGAACCCTGGAAGTAGTAGTAGTGGAGAGTTTCTTATGAGGTGCTCGAGTTTGCTTGCCCAACTGACAGGCACCACAAACCGATTCAGATATCTTTCTTAGTTTGGGTAGGCCTTTAACAATTTTGTCATTAGCAATTTTCACAAGGTCTTTAGTATTCATGTGACCGAGATGACGATGTCACAATTCAAACTCATCACTGAAAGTCAATAGGCAAGTGGGGTCAGATTGTACATGAAAAGTTTAACAATTATCAGACGATCTAATTCTACTTAAAATTTTTTTTTCAGATTTATCAATAACATAACACCCGGACTTAGTAAAGGTGATGTTCATCCCTTCATCACACAATTGACTGACACTGATCAGATTGGCTTTTAACCCATCAACATACAAAACATCTGAGAGTTTAGGACACCCAGGAGCATCAACCATTCCTTTCCCAATAATTTTAAAGCAACCCCCATTTCCAAAAGTGATCGAACCAGAGTCACATTTTTCAAGGGATGAAAAATATGACTTGTTTCCAGTCATGTGTTTTGAACACCCACTGTCCATAAATCACTTGGATGGCTCAAAAGCTTGCAGAGCAGTGTGTGCAACCAACACTTTTTCAAAAAAAAATTTCACCCATTTCACTCAATCAAATTTTCAAGACTCCTCAATTGATAGAGAACAGTGATGTCATGCTTATGGCGAAAGAGATCCATTTTTCTAACAGGACACGAGAAGTTTATGTGTCCTTTTCGTCCACAGTAAAAACAAATAGGGCCTTTTTCGCCACTAGTCATTTTACCCAGAGATGGAGTAGGCAAGAGAGGAGGTAAAGTGGATGACTTACCACAGTTAGAAATACTTGGGGCTTTGGGAACAAATTTAAGTTTTTCATTTCCTTTCTTCTTAAGGCCAGAGTGATTTAATTACTTGAAACTATAATATCCCAAAATTTTGAGCGTTAAATAGTGACCTCGAGATCCGTGCCCGAGTGGTCATAGGTTTGACCAAGTGATGGTCAAACAGTAGACTCTTGAAGTGATAAACTAATGTGATGTAAATTTGACCTAAGTGTAGTGTGTGGTGTGAGTTTAGGGCCACATACACCTATCTCTGGTGTATGTGCTTAACACCGAAGCTTGAGAGAAGTTGTAAGGATTTTAATAACCTAGATTTCTTTTGTTTGGTTGGTGAAAGAGAGTTAAGAAGAGAGAGAGAGAGAGAGAACCAAGGTGAGTAATGGTTAGGAGTTATTGTGGTTGATTGAAGGAATGGTTTCAAGCATTTAATGTCAAATTCAATGCGTGGAGGATCATTGAAGCAAGAGCCGGAACCCTAGCCATTAAACCAACCTATCAATCCTTTAGGAGATTGATTTGAGGTGAGTTTTATTGAAATTAAATGCATAGTTTTGATGATTAAATTCAGTCAAGGGTAGTCAAAAAATCATAGAATTAAATGGATAGAAAAGAAAGAAAAAGAGAGAAAAGATTTGGAAGAACAGTCCGAAAAGGGGCTGAGTTCTGGCCAAATCGATTAATCAATTTTGGAGATCGATTAATCGATTTTGGTCTAGAAGTTGAAAAAGCAAGAATGCCCGAGTTCGATTAATCGATCTGGGAATCGATTAATCGATTTTGAAAGTTGATTAATCGAGTTGGAAATCGACTAATCGACTAAGTACCTCCAGTGGCTGGAGAAATAAGACTTGGGAAAATCGACTAATCAATTTGGAGAATCGATTAATCGATTTTGGATTTCGATTAATCGATTTTGGATTTCGACTACTCGATTTGAGAATCGATTTAACCATTTTGGGAATTTCGATTAATCGATTTTGGATTTTGATTAATCGATTTTAAAAATCGATTAATCAATTTAGGGTTTCGACTAATCGATTTTGGGAATCGACTAATCGATTTTGGCAGTTTGACTTGACTTCTTAATTGGACCTTCATGGAGGGTCTATGACTTTCTCTATTGCATCTTTAGTAATATGTTGCATGTGTTATGGTGTACCATAGGTGGTACGTGTGAGAGCAAGCATAAGGAGCCGTGTGGAACCTTGATGCTTGGACCTTCAGAGACTTGAGGTAGGGAACACCTTGAACATGTACTTTAATTACAAGAGCATGTATGTAGTGATATAGAAATCAAATTAAAAATGTTTTAACTGTATAAATCTTTGTAAAAAGGGTGTGTGTGTGACACCAAACAAGTAAATGACAATGAGACATCCCCAGGGGATGAGAAAGTGATAAAGGCATCAGTGTGATGCGAGCAATTTAGGCATCCCAGGGATGTATGTAAGATTGGATAACTACTGATAAGGCCTAACTGATATAAAGTAGCACTTTTATACGGTGAATAACTATATGTAAAGCACATGATATTTTTGTTATTTAAGGTTTGAATAGAATACCCTACCAACGTGGCAGGATACCCACGACTGACTCGACAGGATACCCGTGACCGGTACGGTGGCCAATCAGTACACTGATACAGAGGTTTATCCGTACACAGTAAGCACATCCCAGGGATGTTGAGATGAGATTTAACCCCGCTGCCTATGAGAAAGGGGTTTGGATAGTATTCCTAGGGAATACATATAGCAACTGTCTATTTAGACGATGATGGAGGGTATTCCATCGGGGCTCGATGCTATATTGCTCGAGGACTACTTAAGTTGAATATTTAAGTTTTGCTTTAGGCCTATTCAGTGTCATTCATGAACAATTAACAATAAAGGGAAACATGCAACTACTAGTAAATTTAAATACAAATTGTCAACTTTTAAACTATTTTTCCAGCAAGTGCATAGATACATCATGCTTAGAATATCATGGAATATATGTGAGATTTTGACTTATATGTTCATTGTGTTGTTCCCTATTGAGCTAGGATGTAGCTCACCTTTTAAACTATACATCGCGGGTTCAGTGTTAGCAGCAGCCAAGGCTTCGGAAGACGTAGATCTGGGTGATTCGGATTACGTGCCCGGGGACGAGTTGGAGCCCCCTCCTGAGGACTTCTTCTAGGAGACTCCGCTGAGTACTTTGAGAGAGTAGTTTTGAGAGCCCATTGGTACGGCTTGGTATGTCAAGCCTTTATTTTGATAACAATGTAATTAATTGATATATTCTTTTTGCCGAACCATCTGAGGTGATATGTTTATCACCGATAGTTCGGATCGGTTCTCTGTTCATATAGTGGCATGAAAGTAGAACTGTCTTTTGAGATTATACTTAGAATAGTATTTTGCTTTTACATCGTGTAGTTATTGTTCTATTTTGTCTTAATGTTGCTTGTTATACTAATGTTCCGTACATAGCCATGGGGCACAGTCAGAGGATCGTGCTAATGGCACAGGTTTCGAGGTACCGAAATTCGAGCTGCCACAGAAACCCAACCCAATTTTATCACCCCATCCCTTCTTAAGTAATGAAAAATGCCAGTTTTCACCCCTTAACCTGACCTTTGATGGACCTGTGAGCACACTAATAAACACCTGTTGAGTCTATTTTGTGGATAGCAATAAAAGACAGGAATAGTACAGAAATGTTGCACAAAGAAGTCCATCTCTCAGCACAGTACAGACCCAGCAGTGGCACACAGAGGGCTGCGCACCATTGGGCCCTTAGGACGCATGGCAACAGTAGGGCAAGGCGAAGGAAGTGAAAATAGGCTGAAAACATCCTATCGAGAGATTATCTGAAGACTTCGAAAGGAGCTGAGAGCTAAAAAGGGAGGAATTTGTGCAGTTAGAAAAGTTTCGATAGGATCTGAAAGCAGAAAAAGGATGGATTCGTATGGATTGAGGAGTTCGATAGGATCTAAGAACCTATCGAGCAGCTGAAAGAAAGGAAGAAACCATCTATCAACTTTACTGAGGTGAAAGGGAACCTATCGAATGGTTTCTGAACTGTCGGATGGTGATGCGGACCTTATCGAGATGGATTTGAGCAGAACCTCTTGAAGGGCCTTTAGATAGGAGTGAGAGAAATCCTATCGGAATGATGGCATGCAGAGCTGGACCTATCGAAATGGTCCTCCAACCTGTCGAAAAGCTTCTCCAACCTATTGAATGCTCCAGAAAAAGGGCGGAGAATGCTGAATCTTTGAGAGAAGGCTCATCCTATCGGAACCTATCGAAGAGATCTGAGAACCTAGCGAAATGACTAAAAAGCTCCATTTGAACCTGTCAAAAGCTTCCCCAACCTGTCGAAATCGTGTGAAGAACATCTCAGAAAATAGGTTGTTCACACGCTGCGACTTGGTGACCTGCTATACGCAAACTGAGGCACATTGGTGACCGGCATGATGATCCAAAAGATGCCCTAGGAAACCCTAACCAACCCACATGCTCTGACAGAACTCTAACAAACTCTGAGGACCTTCTAGAAGGGAATATTGGCAGGAAAAACAAGAGAGAAAGCTATATATTAAGATCCCCAATTGCAATTGGAGGAGATCGAGATTTGGATCAAATTCTGGAGATCAAAGCTTGCAGAGAAATTTCATTTTCCCTCTTTTAGCTTAACTATGGTTGGCTAATTCCCTAGGAGCAACGAGGAGAGAGGTTAGATCTGTAATTGGGTAAGGTTGAGAGTGTTATTGTGGGTTAATTGCTGCACAGACTACAGATCTGAGAGCATTTTATTGTGGAGCGAGTTTCATTGCAATGTAAATATTATTTTTACTATTTTAATTAGATCTATAGTTCCTTTGGTTTCATTTGGTGCTCAATCGGGTTTGTGTAGAGGAGTCTGTTGATCAGCTCACCCACTTAATTAGTAGACCTCTTGGATACCATCTGATTTCCTTAGATCTGATATCCCTATAATTTCTTGTGTCTGTGACTTAGAAATTGCAGCATATGTAGTGGTTTTAATGATCTAGTTGAAACCTTTGATTTGGAGGAATTCCCTAGGATGATCTGTGACCATTAAAGTGGACAGATCATAGCCTTAAGAGCAGTCCAATCTCTTGTTTCAATTGGATTCTTCTACGATAAACCTTTGGATTGGATGAAGTCTATTGGATGGTTTGTGACCATTGAAGTAGACAGACCATAGCCTTAAGATCAGTTAAATCTTTTGGCTTAGAGTGGAGCCTTCTACCCTGCAGCTGTGCTTGTAGCCAGCTGAGGGATTTGTGTGCCTTGAACCCCTATAACATGACCAGCTCAAGCTGATTGCAGTGAGACCAATCTCCAAGCTACTCTTCTCCATTTTTTGTTTTTTCCACTTACAAGATCTAGATCTCTGGACTCGATCTCAGTTAATTTGCATTTCTTGTGTAGTTTAGCTTAAGTGACAATCTTTTTTAACCTCTCCCCTGTCTTTTAGCTGACTTAGCATTAGTTAGGGTGCCAGATCTCTTACAGATCTGGAGATTTACCATATTTTGAACTCATCTCTTTGTGGACATCCCCTTACTTACCTTTCTTTTAAAACTTGCTACAAAAGGACCCTGTATCTTGCAGGTCTAGGATATTTTTATTGTGCTGAATCCATCCTCGATTTTACTTTGATTTTATTTTATTTTTATTATTACACAATAAATCAGCACACTGAAATTTCCCAACACCCTTGCAAGCCTCCCAAGCTTTTTAAGTGTCAACCCTGGCATTTTGTAAGTTCCCTAGAGTAATTTTCTCATTTGAGAGCTCATTCCTAAGCCTATCATTTTCAACACTCAAACTATTATATTGTGAGCAATACTCAGCTCCTTCAATTTTCAAAAACTTAATGTTATCCCTCAAGTTTTTTATCTCATCTTCCAAAGATTTAACATTTTCAATCAAAAAATTATACTCAACATCTTTTACCATACATGATGACGTGAGAGATGACACATCATTAACCAACATCATCTTTTCTTTGTTGAACTTAACACTCACAAGGTAGAGCTCATCATAAACCTCAAATATGTCCACATCATCCTCCTCTTTATCCATGCCAACAAGACAAGTGTGGGAAACACCATGTGCCTCCTCATGAATGAGGCAACAAACGCTCGAAAATCATGAGAGGCATAAGACTCATCAGAGGAATTCCCACCACTAGTGTCATCTTCTTTTGACGCAGCCATGGCTTTAGATTTTCCAAAAATTTTCTTTTTGTTGGGGCATTCATTAGCAAAATGCCCATAGCCACGACATTTGAAACATTGGGTTTCCTCAGATGACTCCTTATGAGGTTTTGTTATGGGGATATTAGGTTTCTCGTAGGACTTGCCACCACTTTATTTATTTTTGAAAATTTTCTTAAATTTTTTTGCAAACAAGACAAGATCCTCATCATCACCACTTTCCTCATCCTCATCATCAATCTTTTTCTTAGAGGATCAGAAAGCCATACTTTTTTTCTTTTGGTCAACCTGAATCTCAGATTTGTACGTTTGAAGAGATCCCACAAGTTCATCAATGTTGATCTTGTCAATGTTCTTACTTTCAGAGATAGCAATCACCTTAGGTCTAAACCTTTTAGGTAAGGATCTTAGAATCTTCCTGATAATTTTATAAGATGGTATCTCTTCACCAAGGTAGAAAGACCCATTGACAATATCAATCAATTTAGTATAAAAGTTCATAAACTTCTCATCATCATCCATCCTAAGATTTTCAAACTGCGTCGTTAGCATTTGTAATTTGTTAATCTTTACTTATGGAGTCCCCTCAAAAGTGGTCTCTAAGATCAACCAGACATCTCTAGGCACCTCACAGTTACAAACTCTTTTAAACTCAAAAGCCGTTACAGCTCCAAAAATGGCATACAAAGCCCTAGAATTATCATTTGCAGCTTGTTTTTCTTTATCACTGTAACGATTAGCGGGTTTAATAGTCATTTTTTCAATTTCATCTAAATGGACCATTTCTTGAGGTGGAGACCAACCGATTTCAACAGCAGACCAGACCATGATGTCCATGGATCTGAAAAAGGCTCTCATCCTAGCCTTCCAATAAAGATAATTATGACCATCAAACAACGGGGGTTGTGTTGTGGAAATGCCCTTCCTAGGTAAATCAAAACTTTCCGAATACGCCATAGACGCTCAATTCAGAAAGAATCAACACGAGCGAACCCGCTCTGATACCAATTGAAATTTCGTCTATTTATGAAATATATCGGATATTCGATTAATTCTAATTAATCTAGAGATTAAACAATATAACGCCAACAATCACCACAATATAAAATATACTTGAAAACCCAATTACTAAGAAAAACTACGGGACCTAAGTTCACAAATCAAATCCACTATGAAAAAGAAAGATTACAATGAGTTTCGAATGATATACCGACAAATGCGCATGCCCTATCAAACCCCAATGCAAATCGACATCCCTTCGCGGGTCGTCTCCATAGCTTCTGATTCGGATGCTTTTCTTTCCGTTGATGAACACACAACAATCCACCTTGAATCCCACAAGGTTATCAACCACACACCCTAATCTCTAGGGATGAAACAACACTCAATGCACTTGAGCTAAAACAAGTAAAGTGAAGATGAAGAAGGATAGAACCTTTGAGTAGAAATCTATTTGCAAATACTTCAAAAGTTTCAAGGGTTGAAGAAGATGAGGTTCCTAGGGCTTTTCTCAAGGAGAAAGAAGCTAGCTTAGCTTACTCAATTTTTTAGCATGTTTCAAAAAAAACTTTTATATTAAAATAAGCAAAACCCTAAGACATGGGAAACAGACAAAACAAACTTTTTTTCCCAAAGACAACGTAAGTCATCGAAATATTGTCGATACTCACGGCACGTCGTGATCCATGTGACAGAGCGCTGTTATGGAAGCGCGCTGTGATCCATATGACGACGCATTGTGATGAAAGCGCATTGTGACAGGTATCACAGCGCGCTGTGGCTGTAGAGACAGCCCACAACACAAGCAAACCTTGTATCCGATTTTTATGGTCTTAAACACATTTTTAAGGGCAGGTCAAAGATAATGTGACTGATAACCATGTTCAAACAAAGTAGACCACATCCATCTTAGCACACACATATCCTAAGGGAGATCTACACGGAGTTTGGAGTAGAGTGTGACAAACAGGTTCTTACAAACATATCATTCAATTTCTTCATCACCATCAGTATCTCTTTTTCTAAGATTAAATTGTTGCAATGGGAAGCCAACCTCAAATAGATGGGGCAAGGAGATGATGATGATATTACCAAAATGGAAACAGAGTATAAAAGAAAATTTGTTCTTTCGCATAGATGATCCTGTTGACTAGGGCAGTCAATGGGTAAGGTCGGCCCATTACCCAACCCCTCGTCGGGGGGCACATAAAATTGACCTGGAGAGTCTAGTCGGATTGGGTTGTGCACTTGAGTTGTCAATTGTGGAACTCTAGATTCAAATCATTTGGGTGCGGGTGCTATGTGGCATCCAATTTGAGGATCAGGTGCCTCATGCAGAAGCAAAAGATCGATCAACAATCATCTAATAAAAAAACCCGCCTTTACACCATTGAATTTATGCTCAAAGGTTGAAAACTTTTAAGGGCAAATATTTTTGGTGAAAGTCCCATATATTTGTCCCATGAAATGAAGGGTGAACTTTTTTGGGTGAAAAACCGTCTAGGAATTTTGTGGTCCCTAGAGGGAATTGGTGAACCCGTTGAGGATGTTGGGCAGCTCATGAACACATTCCACCTGATCTACACTATTAGAGTTGAACTCTACAACTTTAGTCAGAACCCTAACTATATATATATATATATATATATATATATATATATATATATATATATATATCATATATATATCATATTATGCATACGGTTGGGTAGGATCGGATTTTCCAGGTCAAGATAGGTCAGGTGCACTAATCGGTCTGGTTGTTCGGTGCACAAAAGGTCATGCCGACTTCAATTTGCGCAACTTGACCCGACTCGGGCTGTGGCATTGACTAATTGGCTCACGAATTCCATTGATTATTTGGTTCATAGTCATGAATGTACTATTATGTTTCCATTGCTTGATTACAAAGGAATAGAACAAATTCATCTTCCATATAAGGAAGGCAATAAAAGAAGTTCAAGTCCTTAGCTACATTAGGAGAGAGCGGTTAAACACATAGCAGACTCTGGCAAGGAAGACACCTTAAAGGCTTGCAAACATATCTGGGATAATTTCTGATTTCCATAATGTTGCAATTTTGTTTTTACACTCTTGTATTGCTTTGTTTCATTCTAATAAAAACATTATTAACACATTAAAAAGAAAGTTTGGAGGAAACAAAATTCCCAACTCTTAGTGGTTAAAAAATTGCCAACATAAAGAATCTTTAAAAGACTATCGATTACCAAATGCTACAATATAGATCAGAACTGTAGTTTTTCCTACACATGACATAGGAACAACGCACCTATTTAGGTTCATACCACCTTAATTTTGAATTAATACAGTAAGGGATTTAAAGAAAAAGGAGAATTGTGAAGCTCTAAAAGAGATATTGCACAATCTCATCTGTCCAAAGTTTTAAACCTTGGTTCATGCATTGATAATTGTAAGTGCCAAATCAGTGAAAGGTCAAAGTGAAAACTCGGGTCGGACGCCTAATACCAGCGGCTTTTGAGGCTTGACATTTTGGAAAAACGAAGATTGACTCGAATGCCACAGCGGATACTCAGGTGGGGTAGGTAATACCAGCTCAAACAATAGGAGCACGCATGTGTGCAAGTATTATTCAATCATAATTCTCATGGCATGACGAAATATTAAACATGAGATAACTAGTAACGTTATTCTAGAGAAACGTTAACACACACATAGATATATGAAAAATGGATTCCTTCTACGTGGTCGTAGGGTGAACTATACCACCTGGTACATTTGGGCGCCATGTGATGCCCAAACCCCAAAATGACACCCGCTACCCTAGGTTTCACCCGTCCCTTAGCATTTTTGAAATGAAAAAATGATTTTTTGAACGTTTTTTGCCCTTCAAATCATTGTTCTCCTAATAAAATGGTGCATTGAATTTCTTTCAACTTTGACCCAATATTCATCAGTGGAGAAGCATCCTTTTTAATTTGCTTCCCTTTTTTTGAAAGTTTTAATTTGCATCTTTTAGATGATGCTTGAGCGGTCTTAGGCAAATTGCCTTGGCACCTGATCCTCGGGTTGGTTGCCAAGTAACCACCCAACTGACCACGTCACAGAGAACCAGCTGACCTCTATATATATATATATATATATATATGGAACAGGCCTCCGTCCTCCATGGAAGGACGGTCACCGTCCTCCAAGCTTCCACGTGGAGCTCCATGTGGCAGCCAACATATTGTTTCGATGCCACGTGGAGCTCGGGTGCATTGCTTAAATCATCTTTGTAAAAAAAAAATTTGAAAACTCATCTCCACCGTGTGTTTTTTGAACCGTGAAATGTGGATCAATGAAACCCATCAAACTTTGACTTGTGGATTTAAAAAGTTTTTTCCAATTTTTTTCTTTTTAATATTAATTTATACCGTCCACTTGTGCTCCACGTGATACCCAAACAGTGTTTTGGATGCCCCGTGGAGCTCCATGAGAATCTTGGAGGACGGTTTGGAGGACCTAACCGGCTCCCAATATATATATATAGAAAAAGGTGTCTGTCCTCCATGGGAGGACCGTCACCGTCCTCCAAGCTTCCACGTGGCACCGAAATTATTGTTTCGATGCCACGTGGAGCTTGGGTGCATTGCTTAGATCATCTTTGAAAAAAAAATTGAAAACTTATCTCCACCGTGTGTTTTTTGAACCGTTATATGTGGACCAATACAACCCGTCAAACTTTGACTTGTGGGTTTAAAAAGTTTTTTTCGAAATTTATTTTTTTAATATTGACCTATACCGTCCACTTGTGCTCCACGTGGCACCCAAACACTATTTTGGATGCCACGTAGAGCACCATGTGTATCTTGGAGGACGGTCACCGTCCATATATATATATATATATATAACAGCTGTTGTTATGCACACAAATTTATAACAATCAACTACCATGTAAAATGATTGCAACAGCTTATTCAAGAGTGAGTGAATTCTTAAGCAATGTTACCTATAAACTAGCAGATTCAATTCATAAACCAACTACTAATTATACAAGTTAATATTTAGGACACTGACCCCGTTAAGAAAACAAGCCAATTACTTTCCTCATGGAAAGCATCACGATGGTGCGCTTGCTTGCTTGTTCGATTCAAATCACCGAACTTCCTTCGCTGAAATCAGATTCGGCATCAACCTTCTCTGCTAGCGATGCTCAGGTTAAGGACTTGGAGATCAGGGCATGTTTTGGGGACGAATTCAAGAGATAAGCACATCAAGCCTTCAAATCTCAACCACTGCCTGGATACCATAGAAAAATATTTTCGATCTTCAATATGTGAAACCCTCTTCAAAACTGATTCTACTTCGTCGTCCCCAAGCGCCTCAATAACGGAATTTTTAGAGAAATCTGGCCAACAGAAACACTAATTAATGAATCATTCCAACCAAAACTTTCTGCAACACAAACTCTAAGCAACGGTCACCAAATGATTCGATAAGGAAGGTTTTGCAAACAGAATACACTCAAATTAATTTTCTCTAACTCTGTAAAAAACCCTAATTGGGCCATTAAATATTAGGGTTTCAGAGGGAGAGAGAGAGAGAGAGAGAGAGAGAGAGAGAGAAGGAGCTGATTATCGTTTTGGGGAATCTTCAAGTCTATCTTCTCCTTCTTCAGCGTCATCTTCCTTCTTCTTCAAAATTTTACACTGTCTCTGAATTGGCCATCCTTAACTTCTTTATAGAAGAGGTTTAGCAAGGGTATTTTAGTCTGTTAATTAAAAAATTTTAACTTACAGATGCACTGTCCATCCATAAATTTTAACTTACGCATTTCCGTCTTCTTACAAAAATAACACTTAACGAGGAATTGTCCATGGTTAACTTCATGGCATTTTGGTCTTTTTCAAAAAAGGACTTTTTTTTTTTTTTGGGATGAAAGAAAAACGACTTAATTGTCCAGCAATAAGTTCAGGGTATTTTATAGAAGGATTATCAATGGATAAGTTGAGTGCATTTTCATATTTTGAATAAAAGTCGGAACCTACCTATGAATTTTCCAAGGATAAGTTCAAGACATTTGCGTCCTCCTATTAAGAATCAGAACTTATTCCCATAAAAAGATAAAAATAAAAATGAAAGTTAGAACTTACCGTTGAATTGTCCAACGATAAGTTCACAAAAAGGTATGCTGCCGTTGAATCTTTGATGACACTCATTTTGAAAACCCATTACTAATTTGAATCACCCCATCCATACCATTTTTAGGCCAGATCTTCCACGTGATAAATCTACAGATCAAGGGTGTAACATCAAACGGTCACATTTTTATTTCACAAGGTACAAATCCAAAAAAAATGATTGGAAAACTCGTTTGGCACTCATGACGCCTAAACCCAATTTTAAGATCACTTGTTTGGGATATGGGCTATGGTAAATCAAAACCGGACAGTTAGATGGTACGCCCAAGATCTTGAGATTGATTGTGAGGAAGATGAATATGAAAATCGATCATGGGCATTTGATTCAAAGCCATCACTTGATTTCAAGCGTGGGCTCCCTTAAAATTTTGGTGGGCATATTTAAAGGTACTCTTCAACAAAAGGATGCCAATTTTGCAACCAAAGATTCTTCGAGTGAAGGTGATGGTTCCACCGGTTTTTCCCCCAATATTTCCTACATCAGATCTTGAGATCATATCCATAGTATCCACGGTCATATTTTGATTCCACATTTCACATATCCTTAAAAAAATCGTGATCATGGCATGCCATGATATGCACCACTTGAAATCCACATCCAACCATCAGATATGTTGGACATGATCTCAAGATCAAATGTAGGAAATATTGGGACCGAAAACGACCTGCATCACATGATTCGAAGAAGTGAAGTGTATGAACAGTGGAACCATTAGTTGCACTACAAATATCTTTTGCTGCAAAAATTGCTACCTTTTTAAGCTTATCGATGGATCATCCAGCAACACCTCCACAGCGCCACAAGGTTACCGAATGCTCCACATCCGAAATCCCTTGAACCCCGAAGACTACTTGGATACCGTTTGTCACACCCATCATCAACGTAATAGATCTTGAGACTAAGTGCATGTGATTAGATGTCATTTTTTTATTTCATATGGTATAGATACCCAAAAAGTCACCCATATAACACATATCATGCTCAAAAGTAATTTTTGAGCCTTTTTTTAAGATCTGTGATACGTGAAATAAAATAAAGACCGTTCGGTGATAAGACTCGTAAGATTGAGGTGAAAATCTATCCAAGCAGTCAATGGGCACGAACAGAGGTACCCAATGCAAACTTGTCGCAGATAGTTTGTTTCATCATCTGACGGTCATTTTTATGCAAGGAAATGAATGCCACGCATCATCTCCTTGTAATGAACAAATTTATTTTTGGCTGGTGTTACTGCCACACCACATTATGTTACAGCGACATCACCTAAGCAAAGTAAAGATTCGTCGACTACTTCAAATCAGATGATGAAGATCATTTTTAATACCAATCTTCTGCACAATATATCTTGGGACCATGGTCCTATCATTAGAAGGTTAGATGCAAATTTCACATGTTTGATGCATGATACACTATAGAGTGATACATTAGAAGGCTTGATGTAAATTTTACATCTGACCTTCTAATGATAGGACCATGGTACATATACCTAAAAAGATGATCTTATTTGAGAGTGATGAGTTCCATGGGATGTTAAGGTCACTTTTATGTAATGGATACTAAAATCAAAAACTGACCGTGGATGGTAAGAGCATGATCTCAAGACGCATCATGTGAAAGATTGGGATGAAAAAAATTTTACATTGTCAGATTCAAAGTAGTCTAGGTTTCAGCGTGGGTGAATTCAAAGATACGATGGGTGGATTTAACAGTTCTATACACTATGTGACAACCCGAATTTCTGTGCCCGAAAATCCGTGCCATCAGAATCATGCTCTGGATGATCCCCAAGACAAATCACAGAATGTCTGCTCTTTTAGCAAAAATCAGAGCAGACACTGTCCAGTAGTGGCAGATCGAGTCATCATATAAGGCTTTAAAAGAGAGAGAAATTTAATAATGCATATATATAAAAACAAAGGAAAATACATCCTCAAAAAAAGAACCAAGAAGAACCACTGATGATAGACATCCGTCACACAAAAATAATGGTTCCAAGTAGTGGTTCCTATAAGATATATACAAAAGAAAATAAAGTATCTACAAAGTTTTAGGTACAAAATCGTGACCACCAGAACCACAATAATCTAAAACATATACAGATCCCAAAATATTCAGTCTAATCAAATACCCTAGCTACGGGTGGTGCTCGTCAGTAGGGGTATTGGTATTCTCCTCCTCAACCTCAGCCTCCGGATCAGGCTGGTAGTCAGGGTCACTCTCAGTGTCGGGAGCTCTAGCCTCAGAACCTATAATTATTGTAGAAAATAGGGTGAGCTAACCATCTAAGCTCAGTAGAAGAATTTCAGTTAAAATTACATCTTAATTGTAAAACATGGTTACAGAAAATATTGACATAATTGAACAGATGCAAGCAGATGTTTCAGATATGCAAAATTTATCAAAGTAAGCAGAACTTATTGGAGTTTACAAAATGTTAGTATACAGTGTTTAATGACTTAGAATAGTAAACTTAAGTAACTCCCGTGAGTATAGCACATGGTAGCCAGATTTGGTCCGATGGGTAATCCCGACTATCGTCGTTCACATGAATAATTTCATGAATGCAACAATGCCTCTACTATGGAGTGCAATTGTGCAGAAAATTTTCAAGCAGATACATGATTGTATCAGACACGGATATTCCGCCGAGTCGGTGGGATTCGTCAGATTATTAAACCTCAAATCTCATGCAGACATATTATATATAACAGAAATCAGGTGACAGGTGATAGGTGACAGGCGTCAAATAGCAAGAGTCAGATATAATAGGGTTTTCACACATATGCTAAATATGATTGGAAAGTAAAATCAGACTATGCAGTCGAATGCAGAAAATTTAGGATCCATGAGATCAAGAACAAATGCAATTTCAGTTAAATTCCCCTACCTTAACAGATCTTTCTAAGCAAATCCAACGCCGTTCTAAAGTAATCCAAAAGTTCTTATCCACGGCCTCCACTCTTAGTCTACATCACACATATGATGATGTATTAAAGATTAATCCTAATTATTAAAAATATTGACGTATTTAAGTGTATTCTCAAAATCGAGGCGGAAATGGGTAACTTCGTGTTGACTAGAAACTTGACCCAACTTCCCACTTCATTTTGACCCTAAAAATATTTGATTAAAGATTTGGTTAGTTCATAAAAGAGTTAGATCTCGTTGTACTCTTTTCAACTCATCAAGAATCACGTCAATCGGAGTTCAGGACAAAGAGTTATGGCCAAAATACTGAAGCTATATCGATACTTCAGCTAATACGTGCTAACTTAGAACTTGGCCAAACTTTCAGCTCAATTTTGATCATCAAAACAATTTACTCATCAATTAGTTAATTCATAAAAGTTGTAGATTTAGTTGTCTTCTTTTCAATGCCGTAAGAATCGCATCAATCGGAGTTCGGAGCAAAAAGTTATGACCAAAACACTGAAGCAGTGTCGGCACAGTAAATTTGATTGATCGACCATCATATTGATCGATCAATTCCACATTGATCAATCAATTTCACCCTTGATCTATCAACCATCACATTGATCGATCAATTTCTCCATTGATCGATCAACCCATCACATTGATCGATCAATCTTTAAATTGATGGATCAATGCTGTCGGGAATGAACTTCCAGCAACAAACTTTCTGTTTTTATCATTGTATATACAATTTGATCAATCAATACCCAAATTTGATCGATCAACCACCTAATTTGATCAATCAATACCCAATTTGATTGATCAATCACCTAATTGATCGATCAAAACCTTCAGAAATGCACAGCCATAAGGTTTTGTCAATTTTTAATCTATTTTCATCCAAATCTTCTACGATCTTCATCGAATCACACACACATACACACTAAACTAAACAATGATTTATTCTACAATCTAAATCATTAAAATTAAATAAAAACTAACCTTTCTTCGATCGATTTCGCGCCTTTAAGGATAGTTGTCCAAAAGGATTTCGAAACGAAACTTTCGAATTTCTACGACGATTTCATCACGATTAATCACCACGTATTCAAGCTTAAGTCGTCAATGATCCACGCATTGATCTTAACCTATTCAACGCTTGGTTAGCGATCGCGAGGTGGAACGCTTCTTGAAAAACGGGGTTTCTAAAGAAAAGGGGCTTGAACGGTCAAAATTTATAAACGGCGGAACACCATCAATACCGACGTCACAAGCTTTGTGACAAGTTCGGTATTTTCTGCGTGATGGCGATCTCGCGATCGAAATCTCACGAGAAGGGGTTTGAAGGGTGATGGGAGCTCTCTCTCTCTCTCTCTCTCTCTCTCTCTCTAGCTTTCAAATTTGCAAGGCTAAACTTAGCCTTCAACCAACCCCCCACGTCTCACTTATAAAAAAAATCCAAAATATCTAAGATATTTACGATCTAAGTTCTATCCCTTTAACTTAGGCTTGGCTTCAGTGTTTAGCGGCACACGGTATGTTGGTGTACGGCTTTCACACTAAAGGCCCAAACACACATTTAAACCTTACTCCGTCCGCACAAAGTTATCCTAATATTATTTAAATATTTATTATTATATAAAAATCTATGATGACATAAATTTTCGTGTCGATCACACACACGAGATTAATCGAGTTTGGGTCTAATTTTATGGGTTATTACACACTATAATCACATTAACTTTTTCAAATGCTTCCCACATGTAGTCAGCCTTATTTTCATTAAAAAATAAAGGAAAATTATACACGAAGGACAGCATTGTTGAGGACAAAGTCTAATGGACTAACTTCACCGACCTATATTAATTGAGCCCCACCACACTTGCAACCAATGGAGTCATGCAACATTTGCCGCCTCTAAAGCCTGCACTAATGTTAATAAAATCTGTCATTTATATAACACAATCCAAAAATAAGTGAGGTCGTTGTAACATAAAGTAGGGTAACATGACTGCTTTCTGTTTTGACAGCCCTGATCTTTTGATTAAGGTAGAATGAGATCTCCAACTCTTGATTCTAAAAACAGTCAGACAACTCAGGTTTATTTTGTAAGGCATTGATTACTTTGAATCTCATAATAAAGATGTCCTTTTGTCTTGATTTCTCTCATCTTTTACGACAGAGTCAAAGCCCGTCTGCTAAATTGTTGCCTGTTTTGAATAAGATAAGGGAAATTTACCTGATCAACCCTGTCAAATACACCTTCTACGTCAGAAGCCTTCTATTTTCACTTTTACCTAAATTGACCAGCTTTTAGCCAAGCCATTTTCAGCTAGCACAAAAAGTCTGAAATACCCCTTCTTACACTTTTTTCGTTCTACATAATTTAAAATTTTAAATATTTACATTTTTCTATAGTTACGCAATGTGAAATCGGATCTATGTCGCCTGATTTGAAGGCCACATAATAAAATAGATGGCGCTAAAGATAGACACGAAAAAAAAGCGATATCGCCTCTTTAAAAAAAAAGAAATTTTTTTTAACAATCGATGTCGACTCTTAACACAATCGGTACCGACCATTTTAAGAGTCGTCATCGACTCTGTACACAATCGTCATCGACTCTATACAGGATTGCCATCGACTATGTACACAGTCATCATCGATTCTGTATAGTCGCCATTGACTGTATAAAAAAAAATAATAATTAATAAATTAATTAAATTAAATTAAATTTATTTATAAAATCAATGGCGACTCTATACAGAGTCGTCATCGATTTTATAAATAATTTTTTTTTATACAGTTAATGGCAACTCTGTACAGAGTCGATGGCAACTCTGTATAGAGTCGCCATTGACTGTGAATTTTTTTTTTTTATATATAATCGATAGTGACTCTGTATAGAGTCGATGATGACTCTTAAAATGGTCAGTACCGACTGTGTACAGAGTCGATATCGCCTTTTTTCATATCTATCTTTAGCTATCGATTTTATATTATGGCCTTCAAGTCAGACGGCATGGATCTCATTTCACATCGCGTAAATATTGAAAAATGTAAATATTTAAAATTTTAAATTATATTGGTGTATCCTCTTCTTCCTCATTCTAATCTGCTACAGTCTCTGACGAAAAAGGTGTATCTGGGTCAATCCAAATAGCAGAACGGAGTAGATTGGATTAAAGACAAGACGCCGTCACCTTCGCCACCTCTGACTTTTAGAAACTGTAGCAGATTAAAATAAGGAAAAAGATGATGTTTTTGTGCGTTAAAGAAAGGGGGTAACTTGGACTTTTTGCTATCCTTAGGGTCGGCTAGGCTCCCAACTGATCGATTTGGGTAAAAGTGAAAATATAAGGCCTCTGACGTAAAAGGTGTATCTGACAGGATCAATGAAGTAAATTTCCCATAAGATAATAAAGATTGTATGTCTTGTCAATCTCTGTCGGCAAAGTTCACTACATCATGGCCTTCAAACCATATGCGGCTAGACCAAATCTTATGGACGAGGATTGGCCTAGTGTAACCAATGATGACTCAGAGAGATCTAAAGCGTAAGAGGTTTCTAATGATTATTTTAAAATATGCCATCTAATTATTATTTAAAAATCAGGTGTTGTCTAGTAACTAACTGCAACTTCTCGTAATCTCAAAGTAAATAACTGCAACTTCTCGTAATCTCAAGGGATTAGGCGAGCTGGCCAAGTACCTGCTTCCAAAAGTAAGAGACCTGAGTTCGAATTCCCTCCCTTTCTAAGGCCACCCTAGGAATTTATATCCTGTGCTCACTCGGTATGTGCTGAATTTGGGGAGCACATGTGCTCCTGAGATTAGGCGAATGCTCTAAGAGGCTCGAATACCCAAGTTATAAAAAATAAAAAATAAAATCGCAACTTCAAGCATTCTTTGGTGAAAATCATTACGTTTTTGTCTGAAGGCCCATTTATGGCAAGTCTGCTTCTAACCTAACTGATCTCAGAAAAAGAGAAGCAGAAGTTTGCAGGAATCAATTAGAGAAGCAGTTTCTTACCAAATGCCAATAATTACATTTCAGGGCTTAGAAGTGATTTCATTATAAAGAGTTTGGATTTGCCCATTAATATTCAAGGAAAAAACATCTTCATTAATTACCTAACGGTGGGTAATTAATCATGCATGTAACTTACAATGACCTTTTTTTGGTATGAAATGAAATTCATTAAAAGTGAGACCTAAAAGGATATTAGCAAGGTGCTCATCCTAGAAGGAACCCAAACAAAGAAACCGACCATGACTATTTAATCATCTATTGATGATGCATCATGGTCACATCTGCCAACACAATATAACAATATATTTTATGTTGTAAAATTAAAAGAAAATAAAGATACAATAAAAAGACTGCAATATATGAAACTAGTTATTCAGGATTTCTATATCATTCACTAGAAAAATAAGAGGTTTTAACGACACTTTCTATTAAGACATTTTTTTATTGCTGCAGGACTAATAGCGATAATTTTTTATAGCGACCATACTACTAGTAGCAATTTTTTATTAAAAAAATTGCCGCTAATAGTCTTATATTTTTGTAGTGATTCACTTTACTTACGTTATCCTCATACTTCCACAAGACTCTCTTATATAGAATTATAACGTGAGAATATAAAAGGTTGGGAGAATATGAAGGTTTAGGAGGATACATGCACTTTACCATAATTTCAAAAGAATTACATAGTAATGGATAAGAATTCTAAGGGACTACATAAATGTGACAATAATTTAAGTGATGAAAATTAAATAGTCATCCATCATAATAAATATACTTATAAAACTCCCTTTGGATGACCATACATAAAAAATATATGTCTCGTTAAAACCTTGTCAAGGAAAATCTGATGAGAAAAAACTTGTGGTGAAAGAAAAAAAAACACATTATTCTTGTATATTTGAATGTTTTAAGATTGCCTCATTAAAACCTTGTGAGTAAAAACCTTATAGGATAAAACCTTAATGAAGGAAAAAGAGTACAATCCACTTACTCATTTACTCTCCCTCAAAGAACACAAATCTCAATTGATCTTTGAGTCGACGCATTCCAACGCTATACACCTACTTCTTGAATGTTATTGTTCGTAATGTTTTAGTGAACAAATCCATCAAATTATCATTTGATCGTATCTGCTCAAGATCAATATCCCCACTCTTCTGGAGCTCATGTGTATAAAAGAATTTTGGTGAAATATGTCTAGCTATGTCACCTTTGATGTAGCCTTCTCTAATTTGTGTGATGCAAATATCATTATCTTCATATAATATCATCAGACTATCTTTGATTATAGATAAATCATATTTTTCTCGAATGTGCTGAATAATCAATCTTAGCTAAATACATTCCTGACTTGCTTAATGACTTGCAATGATCTTTCAATAATTTGATTAAATAGCAGCTAGTGTTTGCTTGAAGATTTTTATGAGATAGTTGTATCACCGTATGTAATCATATATCTCGTTTGTAATCTACCTTTATGTGGGTCAGAGAGATAACCTCCGTCTGCATATTCAACTAACTGTGAATTTGATCCACTTAGATAAAATAACCTCATATCAGTTGTTCCACGAAGGTAGTTTAGAGCATGTTTGAACTCATTACAATGCCTTCGAGTTGGTGCAAAGTTGTATCTTGCTAGTAAGTTGATCAAAAATGTTGTATCAAGTTTGGTATAATTTAAAAGATACATTAGAACACCGATTTGTACTTCGAAATGGCACTTCAGGACCAAGGATTTCTTCATCATTCTCTTGATGGGGAGAATGTAATATCCCAAAAAATTTAATGTTTAACTTTAACCTCAGGATCTGTGCCCGATTAGTCATAGGGTTGACCAAGTGATGGTCAAACAATGCACCCATGAAGTGATGAACTAAAGTGGTGCGAATGTAACCTAAGTGTAGAGTATAGTGTTAAGTTACAGTCACATACACCTATCTCTGGTGTATGCGCTTAACACCGAAATCGAAGAGAGGATATAAGGGTTAATAACCCTAGATCCCTTTTGTTTTGACTATTGAAGAGAGAGTTAAGAAGAGAGAGAGGAAGAGAAGGAGATTAATTACCAAGGAGTTATTGTGGTTGGTTTGGAAGGAGGATTAAACATTTAATGCCGGATTTCAACGCATGAGGCGTTGTTGAAGCAAAAGCTGGAGCCCTAGCCATTCCAACCTAGATCTTGATCAATTTGAGATTGATTGAGGTAAGTTGTATTAGATTTCAATACCTAGAGAATTGATGAGTTAAATTCAGTCTAGCATAGTTAATATGATAGATTAAAGACTTAGAAAAAGAGGAAAAAATAAAGGAATGAGTTTTGGAAGAGCAGCCCGAAAGGGGGCTGAATCTGGCCAAATCAATTAATCGAAATTGGGATTCAACTAATCGATTTTGGGCTGAAAGTTGAAAAGTCAAGGATGCCCGATTTCGATTAATCGATTTGGAAGTTCGATTAATCGATTTGGAAATCGACTAATCGACCTGGTACCTCCAGTGGCTGGAAAAACAAGACCTGGGGAAATCGACTAATCGAGTTGGGAAATCGATTAATCGATTTTGGATTTCGATTAATCGATTTGGAATCAACTAATCAATTTCGGACTTCGACTACTCGATTTGAGAATCGACTTTCCTATGACAGGGATTTCGATTAATCGATTTGGGATCGATTAATCGATTTTGGATTTCAATTAATCGATTTTGAATTTCGATTAATCGATTTTGGGAATAGATTAATCAATTTGGATTTTGATTAATCGATTAATCGATTTTGATAGATTCAGTTAACTTTTGAATTGGACTTGGAGGTTCATAGAAGGTCTAGGACCTTCTCTATTGCAGCTTTAATGACGTGTTACATGTGTTGTGATGTACCATAGGTGGTACGTGTGAGAGCGAGCACAAGGAGCCACGTAGGACCTTGATGCTTGGACCTTCAGAGAGTTGAGGTAGGGACCACCTTGAACATGTACTTTAATTGTAAGAACATGTATATAGTGATATGTTTTTAAGAATTGAAAATATTTTAACTATGAAAAGCTTTATAAAAATGGGTGTGCGTGTGACACCAAGAATGTGATAAAGGATAAACCTCCGCACTGGTGCATGGATTGGCCACCGTACCGGTCACGGATATCCTGCCGCGTCAGTTGTAGGTATCCCGCCACGTCGGTGGGATATCCTAAACAAACCTCAAATAACAAAAATAACATGTGCTTTACATATAGTTGTTTACTGTGTAAAGTGCTATCTTATATTAGTTAGGCCTCAACAGTAATTATTCAATCATATATACATCCCTGAGATGTATAATCTCACTCGCATCCACTGATGCCTTTATTACTTTCTCATCCCCTGAGGATGTCTCATTCTCATTAGATTACTTGATCTTATTTACTCACATCACACAAATGCCTTTATCACATTCTTGGTGTCACACACACACACCCATTTTCACAAAGCTTTTTCATGGTTAAAACACTTTCAATTTTGATAAATATATTACTACATACATGCTCTTGAAATTAAAGTACATGTTCAAGGTGTTCCCTTCCTCAATTCTCTGAAGGTTCAAACATCAAGGTCCCACGCTGCTCCTTGTGCCCGCTTTCACACGTACCACCTATGGTACATCACAACACATGCAATACATCACTAAAGATGTAATAAAGAAGGTCTTATACCCTCCCTCAATCTCAAAGAAAAATTCAAAAGTCAACTGAGTCTGCCAAAATTGATTAATCGATTCCCAAAATTGATTAATCGAAACCCAAATCGATTAATCGATTCCCAAAATTGATTAATCGAAATCCAAAATCGATTAATCGATCCCAAATCGATTAATCGAAATCCCTGGCATAGCAAAGTCGATTCTCAAATCAAGTAGTCGAAGTTCGAAATTGATTAGTCGATTCTAAATCGATTAATCAAAATCCAAAGCCGATTAATCGATTTCTCAACTCGATTAGTTGATTTCCCCAGGTCTTGATTCTCCAGCCACTGGAGGTACTTAGTCGATTAGTCGATTTTCAAATCGATCAATCGAACGTCCAAATCGATTAATCGAAATCCAATTCGATTAATTGAAATCGGACTTACCTGACTTTTCAACTTCTAGACCAAAATCGATTAATCGAATCCCAATTTCGATTAATTGATTTGGTCCGATTCAGCCCCCTTTCTGGCTGTTCTTCCAAATCTTTTCCCCTTTCATTTCTAAACCTTTAATCTACTCTTTTAAGTACATTTGACCAAATTTAATCATCTACAATCTATGCATTAACATTAATTTAAAACTCACCTTAAATCAATCCTCAAATTGATCAAGATCCACGTTGGAATGGCTAGGGCTCCAGCTTTTGCTTCAATGATTCCAACACGTTGAATCCGAAAATCAATGCTCTAATCTCCTCCTGATTTGCATTAACTCTACTTCCATAACTCCTCTTTACTCTCTCTCTCTCTCTCTCTCTCTCTCTTCTTAACTCTCTCCTCAACAACCAACAAAAAGGAAAACTAGGGTTATTAAAACCCTTATATCCTCTCTTCGCTTTGGTGTTAAGCGCATACACCAGAGATAGGTGTATGTAACTGTAACTTAACATTATACTCTACACTTTGGTTACACTAATCTCACATTAGTATATAACTTCATGAGTCCACTGTTTGACTATCACTTGGTCAAACCCATGACCAGTCAGGCACGGATCCCGAGGTCATAGTTAAACGCTCAATTTTTTCGGGATATTACATTCTCCCCACCTTAGGAATTTTCGTCATCGAAAATAACTGAAAGGCGCTCTGTTGTGGTATCCCACACACACAGAGGTGTCACGTACCCACACCCGAGAGTAGTTATCCATTATATAGTACGAGGAAACAAAATTAATATAAGTAGATGCTGAAGAAAACTGATATATATTTCACTAAATTTTCCCAAATTACAAGTTCGTTTAACTGTTGCCGATAACTACAATTTACAAATTTTTGTTTTTTTTTTTATTACAAGAGTACAAAATGTCCAAAAAGTGACCACCAAATAAGCCATCGTCAGCGCCACGCCCCCCTCTGGTGATCCAAGTCAAGGGTTGCTCTGACGCCATCGGTGGTCGGTGGCTGGGTCTTCTCTGTAGGCTGTGGGTGACCTGTCTTAGCTGGCTGCTCGGGCTGCTGGGGCGCCGAGCCAGATGCATCGGGTGTCGAGGTGCCCGCGTGGAAAACTGGACCCACATGGAAGGCAGTCCGACCCGCCGTCCACTCCGCCTCCTGCGCGAGGCGCTGTTGGTAGTCCAACGGATAGATGTATTGCAGTGTATGGAACATCAAAAAGTCCATCCATCAGTTCATCCTCTCATTGTTGGCCTCCATCCGGGCCAACACATCCTCAATCGTAGGAGCCTGGCGAGCCGCTCGCCGGCGATAAGAAGACGTCGGTGTGGCCGCCGCAGACTGCGTTGGCGGCGTAGGTGAGGCGGTGGTATGGGAGGGTGTCCTCTCAGTTGGTGGCTCAACTAGGTGTGCCCCACCTACGGGTGAGTCCTGATGTGGTGGTGGGGGAGGTGGTGGTGGTGGTGGTGCTGCTGGTGCTGGACCCGGAGCCGGTAGGGTCCGCTTAAGTAGGTTATAGCTACGGCTCCATGAAGAGTTTGAGAACGTCTTCACTCGGTCCGTAGCCCTCTCCTTATGGAGCGATATAACGTATTCTGGAGCGTTGGAATAACACTCCAACATGCTCGAGATGAGCCGAGCATAGGGCATTTTCTCCTTGGACCTCAAGTTGCCCTTCATCAACTTGCCCTTGATGTATCTCATCCCCTCGAGGATGACCATGGTAGCATCAAACCAACGGCCACAGAAGGCCGTGTAGAGTGCCTGTTGCACCATCTCCAACCGCTCGATCTCGTGACGCAATGGGTAGAGGTTGCACTTGATTATAGAATCAAGCATCCACATATAATAGGGAAGGTCGACCCTCCTAATGGAGGATCCCGACCCCTTCTTCCCGTTGGTCATGCGGGTCATGATCTCCTCAAATCTCACCTCCTCCTCAAAGGGTGGGAAGAGGGTGGTCTCAGGTAGGAAGTGCAAATGACACTCGAGGACCTCGTGGATGTGTCGACGAGTGAATGTGTAGTCACGACCCTCTATCTTCATCGTGACTATATCGTCGATAGGTCCGTCTGCCAGTCCTTGGTAAAATAATCGGACCAATCTAGGGTAGTAGGACCCACGGATTGGTTTTAAGATGTTGCCGAGGTCGGCTTTTACAAGGTAATTACGAGCCCATTGTGTCTCGCCCGGTACATCGGGGTTTGTAAATAGGGTTTGATCGATTATGTACTCAATCTCAAAGGTTTTAGCCGCCCACCATTCGTTTGGTTGGAGTACATTGGTGGGTGGTGGTGGCATAGGCGAAGACGCGCTCATCGAATCAGATGTGGTATCCGATGCCGACGGTGATGGAGTCCTCACCGGTGATGGGGTAGGTGGTGGCAGTGCGGCGTTCTTACGCCGGACCGGGAGTTTGGACGTTGCCTTCTTCGAAGACAATTGGGTCTTAGGCGGCATTTTGGTGATAAACTTATCAAACTAGGGTTTATATGCTTGAAATGAAGAAACAAAACTCGAATCTAGGATTTACCTTAGGTATTCGGTCCAATGCTATGCGATTTCGATTCGAAATCGCAAACCCTAGGTGCTCGGATGGTTGAAGGAAGAAGGAGAAGCAAAGGCGGGCAATAACACAAAACCCCAAGATTTCAAATGGGGAGAAATCCCCCTCGATTTATATATATATGCCCCGGTTCGATTAATCGATTTCCAAAATCGATTAATCGAGTTTCAAAACTAGGTTCAGCCGCGCGAATTCGATTAATCGATTTTCAAAACTGATTAATCGAAACTCAAAATCGATTAATCGAAATCATAGTCATTTAAACTTTTTAAGTTTTCGAGCTCACTGGTGTGAGCCAGTCGATTAATTGAATTTCACTTCGATTAATCGAAATTCCAAAATTGATTAATCGAGATTCACTTCGATTAATCAAAATCGTGCAGTCCTTCAAATTTTTTCTAAATTCCTTAAGTTACTTGATTAGTCAAATTTCCAGTTCGATTAATCGAAATCCAAATCGATTAATCGAATTGCTCTTTGATTAATCGAAATCGTACAAAATTCTTCAAGTTTGTTCTAGAATTCTTAAGTTATTCGATTAATCGAATCTTCAGATCGACTAATCGAAATCCAAAATCGATTAATCGAAACCCAGATCGATTAATCGAAATTCCACTTCTTTCATTTCCTGAATCCTCATCAAATTTCCACTCATTGGCACATGCCAGTCGACTAATCGACCAAAATCGATTAATCGAATTCCCAAATAGATTAATCGATTTGAAAATCGATTAATCGATTTGAAAATCGATTAATCGGTTTTGATCAGATTCTTCAGATTTTCAAAGTTCTCTGTTTCATTTGGTTCCTTGGTAAAAACATGATTAGTTGGTCCTTGGTTCTACTAAACACATCATCACGGCCATGTGCGGATAAAATTTTTTTCTATTGCATACGTTGATCAAAAATCGACATTGGATTACAAGTATGGTTAAAATCCATAAACATGCTTGCAATGATACAATTTTGACTCTCAAGTTGTCGCAAACAAGTCCGGATATTGTTCTTTCACGTCGACCTCTCGTTCCCATGTAGCTTCCTCGCCCGGATGATGCTTCCATCGAACAAGTACTGATGGAATCACCTTTGTTCGTAACACTTGTTCCTTTCAATCTAAAATCTCCATCGGCTCTTCGATTATAGTCATATCCTCATGCATCTCAAATGATTGACCGTTCAACACGTGATCAGGGTCGTTAAGGTATTTCCTAAGCATAGATATATGGAACACATTGTGTACCTGATCAAATAACGGTGGCAATCCAGTGCGGTAAGCAACTTCCCCTACTCGACCCAAAACTTCAAACGGTCCAGGATAGCGGGGACTTAGCTTCCCTCTCTTTCCAAACCTCATCACTCCCTTCATAGGTGACACCTTCACAAACACGTGTTCACCCACTTTGAAGTCTACACTCGTCCGCTTGATATCGGCGTAGCTCTTTTGTCTGCTCTGAGCCGCTTTGAGTTTGGCCCTTATCATCCGATCTACATCGTCGTCTGTAAAGAGCTTCATATGGTGCCATCCCAATGCTCGTCTGAAAACTGTTGTTATATGCGAACTCAATCAAGGGTAGGTGCTGATCCCACGATCCTTACAATTCTAGCATACATGCCCTAAGCATGTCTTCAATGATCTGATTGACCCTCTCAGTCTGTCCGTCAGTTTGTGGATGGAATGCCGTACTAAAATCCAATCGCGTTTCCATTCCTTCTTGAAATTTCTTCCAAAACTTTGATGTATATAATGGGTCACGGTCTGAAACAATACTACTCGGAATCCCATGCAAATTGACAATCTCCTTCATATACAGCTCTGCCAGTCTTCCCGCCGTGTACATCGTGTTGTAAGGCAAGAAGTGCGCTGACTTGGTCAATCGATCGACTACTGCCCAAATGGCATTGTATTTCTTTACAGTACGCGGTAGTCCAACGATGAAGTCCATAGAAATCGATTCCCACTTCCATTCCGGTATAGGTAGAGGCTGCAATAGGCCTACGGGGTGTCTATGATCAATCTTGACTTGCTGACACGTCAAACACTGCGACATGTACTCTGCCACATCTTGTTTCAAGCCTCTCCACCAGTAATTCTTTTTCAAATCTTGATACATCTTTGTGCTTCCCGGGTGGATAGCATAGCTTGACTTGTGAGATTCATCCATAATTGTTCGCCGTAAATCGACATTGTCCGGAATACAGAGACGACCCTTGAACAATAAGGAACCATCCTCCTTGATCGAAAACTCAGATCCGATGCCTTCAGTTACATCTTAACGAATCTTTGTTAGCGCCGGGTCTTTCATCTGTAGTTCATGGATATGTTCAAATATCACCGATCTCACTAAGATATTAGCCAAGAAGGCTCCTGTAGCTTGCGACTCGATGTTCGCATCATATAGTGCTAGATCTTCCAACAACTTCCATCGGTGCATACCCAAAATTAGACTAGCCAACTGAGCCGAACTCTTCCGACTCAAAGCATCGGCCACTATATTAGCTTTGCCTAGATGGTACTGTATAGAACAATCATAGTCCTTGAGAAACTCCATCCATTTGCGCTGCCTCATATTTAGTTCTTTCTATGTAAATAGATATTTTAGAGGCTCTTATGATCGGTGAAAATCTCAAATGTCTCACCGTACAAGTAATGTCTCCAAATCTTAAGTGCAAAAATGACCGCTGCTAATTCCAGGTCATGTGTCGGATAATTCTTCTCATGCTCTTTCAACTGTCTCGACCCATACGCTATCACCTTTTTGTGTTGATTTAACACACAGCCCAAACCAGTATACGAAGCATCGCTATACACTGCAAACCCTCCACTGCCTGAAGGTATAGCTAACACTAGAGCTGAAGTGAGTCTCTTCTTAAGTTCTTGAAAACTCTTCTCGCATGTCTCACACCATTCGAACCTTGCATCTTTCCGTGTAAATCTCGTGAGTGGTCCTGATATCTTCGAAAAATCCTCAACGAAATGTCGATAGTAACCCGCCAATCCAAGGAAACTGCGGATGTCGGTCACGGTCTTTGGTTACTCCCAATTCACTACTGCTTCGATCTTAGCTGGATCTACGGTGACACCAAGCTTTGAGACAACTTGTCCCAGAAAGCTAACTTCTTCTAACTAAAACTCGCACTTGCTAAGCTTGGCATACAATTGGTGTTCACGTAGAGTCTGTAGGGATATTCTCAGGTTCTTTTCATGCTCTTCTTCTGATTTTGAATAGATCAGGATGTCGTCAACAAACACTACGACATAAGAGTCTAGGTGTGGTTTAAACACCCTATTCATCAGATCCATGAATGACACCGGGGCATTTGTCAACCCAAACGGCATCACTAGGAACTCATAGTGTCTGTATCGAGCCCTGAATGCAGTCTTCTGAATATCCTCTGCCTTGACTCTCAACTGATGGTATCCAGATCTCAGATCGATCTTAGAGAAATACTTCGCTCCTTGCAATTGATCAAATAAGTCATCTATCCTAGGCAAAGGGTATCGATTCTTAATGGTAAGTTTATTTAATTATCGATAGTCAATGCACAGACGCATTGACCCATCTTTCTTCTTTACAAACAAGACCGGTGCTCCTCATGGAGACACGCTCGATCTAACAAGCCCCTTGTCCATTAATTCTTGTAACTGCTCTTTCATCTCTTTCAACTCAGCTGGAGCCATTCGGTATGGTGCTTTAGAAACAGGCTCCATTCGTGGTGTTAAGTCGATGGCGAATTCTACTTCTCTCTCTAAAGGTAGTCCGGGTAATTCCTTCGAAAATACATCGGCGAAGTTTTGCACCACGGCTATCTCAGAGATAGCATTCTTCTCCTTTTTATGCTTCTTTAAAAATGCCAAGTATCGACTACACCCTTTTCTGATCAAACGCTCGGCCCTAACTACCGAGATAAGTGGTAGGTGTGTCGACCTCTCTCCTCGAAATCTAAATGATCTCCTCATATTGGGTCTGAAGATGACGACCTTATTCTTGCAATCTACCGTCGCACAGTGAGTCGACAGCCAATCCATGCCAAGGATCACGTCAAATCCTTGCATGTCTAACAGAATTAGGTTCGTCGGTAGCTCAAAGACATCTCCATCCATGACCCTCACGATAACGGAGTTGCAACCCTTTTCGGTATCAACCACTTTCCCAGTAGGAACAGTCACGGTTAAAACGAAGTCTAACTCCTCTGGATCGACTTTCATCTTTTTTGTGAAGTGAGGTGTAACAAAGGAGTGGGTAGACCCTGGGTCTATCAACACTCGAGCTTCGTATGTCATATCACTTCCCTTCTTATATATTTGTAACGTACCTAGTCATGCATACACATATATATAGTGTTTATCATTATACTAGAATTTACCACATGCAAGTTTCTTCTTATATTTTCTAAATATAGATGTACCTTCTCTATCTAAAAATTTTAAGAATTGAAATTCTTTATTTAAAATAAAGCTCACCTTGAATCACGTCATTTGTATTCTGAGCCTCTTGAGCAGTGACTGCGTAGGCTCTTCCTTGGACGATCGGCTTCCTCGCTTGTATAGGTCGTGGCACAGGAGCTGAAGCCGTCTTCCCTTTGTTCATCTCAGGGCACTCCTTGATCAAGTGGCCCACCTTGCCACGTCGGAAGCAACCCCGAGTTCCTTGTTTACAGTTCGATGTCCTGTGAGACTTGTCACACTTGGCACAAGTCTCACGAGGTGTGGAAGAAGCTGCTCATGAGAACCCCTGTGTAACTGTCGCTCCGGTAGTGATAGCAGGGCTCTCGTATCTTATCTGCCTCCCCGACGCAAGCAATGGGAATTTCTGCTGGTTGCTTTGCTGCGCCGGTCTCCCATAACCTCCTTGGAATGATGGCTTCTGATTGTTTGGTATAAATCTCAGCTTTTTGTTCACCGGTTCATAATTTCCCATTCTGCTCTGATCCGTATTCCACCTTCCTTGTTGCTCTCTATGGCGATATTTATTATTATTTTCTTCCTCTACCACCAAGGACTTGCTCATGACCTCTCCATAGGTCCTCAACTAGAATTGCGCTACTCCTCCCCTCACGTTCGGCTTCAATCCTTGCTGAAACCTCTTCGCTTTCATCATCTCTTTGATGACGTAGTAGGGCGCGAAGCGAGTGAGTGTCATGAACTCCACTCCATATTCTCTCACTATCATCTTTCCTTGAACCAATTGCAAAAATTGAACTTCCATCTGGTTCCTCTCCACTTCAGGGAAGTACTGTTTATTAAATTCCTCGACAAACTCATCCCATGTCCAGGGCATGTCTGGAGCCTCCTGAGCCCTAGTCCTAGAAACGGACTTCCACAAGGGCCCAGCCTCCCCGTCTAACATATAGGCTGCCCAACGGATGCTCTTGTCCTCTGTACAAGTGAGTACATTAAAAACCTTCTCCATCTCACTTAACCAATTCTCGGCTGCCATAGAATCGGCCTGTCCTGAAAAGCTAGGAGGTCTCATCCTCCTAAACTCCGTAAAAGCAGAAGACACTGGTGGTGTCGGAGCCACTGGAGGTGTCGGTGGCTGATGCTGCTCGTGGGCAGTATGAGCTGCCAAAGATGCTGCCTGTTTAGCTATAGCAACTGCCATGGTCTCCATGGTGTGCATCATCCTCTGACGCTCTTCTCTATCCTCGTTTCTTTCTCTAACTCTTTCCTGTTCTCTCTGATCTCGATCCTCATGATCTCGATCCTGATTCTCTCCCTGATCTTGGCTCCCTTGGCCACCACTGCCAGAAGCCCCTCCATGTCCTATAGGCTCCCTATTCACGTCCGAGATAAAATCATATTGACTACGCAAGCTTCTACTATGGCCGCCCCTGGGTCGGCCCCTTCCTCTAGAAGACATAACGGTCTGCACGTGAAAATAAAGTTTTCATTAGCAGAAGTCCCTATGCTCTGAAAAAGAATGATTGTCAGAATTTCAAAAAGAAATGCTCTAATACCAACTGTGACAGCCCAGATTTTAGTACCCCGAAACCCGTGTCATCAGCACGATCCTCCAGACCGTGCCCCAAAACTATGCACGGAACATTGGTATAACAAGCACAAATAAATAAATAAGCAATTAATTTCATAAAGCGGAAAAAGTAATATGCCCAACTGGCACATTCAAAAGATAGTTCTACTTTCATGCCACTGCATGAACAGAAAACCGACCCGAACCATCGGTGATAAATAGATTACCTAAGATGGTTCACCAAAAGAATAATTCAACAGATCACCCAAGATGGTTCGCCAAAAGAATAATTCAATTTAATTACATTGTTTATAAAAAATAGAGGCTTGACATACCAAGCCGTACAATTAGCTCTCAAAACTACTCTCTGTCCAAGTACACAGCAAAGTCTCCTAGAAGAAGTCCTCGGGAGGAGGCTCCAACTCGTCTCCAGGCACGTAATCTGAATCATCCGGATCTACATCTCTCGAAGCCTCCGCTGCTGCAAACAAAGGACCTGCGACTTATAGTCTAAAGGGGTGAGCTACATCCTAGCTCAATAGGGAACAAGCATAATGAACATATAAATTAAAACTCACATATATTCCATGATATTCAAGCATGATGTGTCTATGGCTTTGCTAGAAAACAGTTTAAAAACTGATAATTTGCATTCAAATTTATTGGTACTTTGCATGTCTTACTTTACTGTTGATTTATCATGAATGACACTGAACAGGCCTAAGGCAAAACTTAAATCTTCAACTTAAGTAATCCCCGAGCAATATAGCATCGAGCCCCAATGAGATACCCTTCATCATTGTCTAAATAGACAGTTGTTAAAATGTATTCCCTGGAAATACGACCCAAGCCCCTTTCTCACTAGGCGGCGGGGTTAAATATCACTCAACATCCCTGGGATGTGCTTATCGTGTATGGATAGACCTCCGCATTGGTGTACGGATTGGCCGCCGTACCGGTCACGGATATCCTGCCGCGTCAGTCGTGGGTATCCCGCCACATCGGTGGGGTATCCTAAACAAACCTCAAATAATAAAAATAACATGTGCTTTACATATAGTTGTTCATCGTGTAAAATGCTATATTATATTAGTTAGGCCTCACCAATAATTATTCAATCATATATACACCCCTGGGATGTAAAATCTCACTCGCATCCACTGATGCCTTTATTACTTTCTCATCCCCTGAGGATGTCTCATTCTCATTAGATTACTTGATCTTATTTACTCGCATCACACAGACGCCTTTATCACATTCTTGGTGTCACACACACACCCATTTTCACAAAGCTTTTTTATGGTTAAAACACTTTCAATTTTGATAAATATATCCCTACATACATGCTCTTGAAATTAAAGTACATGTTCGAGGTGTTTCCTACCTCAATTCTCTGAAGGTCCAAGCATCAAGGTCCCACGCGGCTCCTTGTGCTCGCTTTCACACGTACCACCTATGGTACATTACAACACATGCAATACATCACTAAAGATGTAATAAAGAAGGTCTTAGACCCTCCCTCAATCTTAAAGAAAAATTCAAAAGTCAACTGAGTCTGCCAAAATTGATTAATCGATTCCTAAAATCGATTAATCGAAACCCAAATCGATTAATTGATTCCCAAAATCGATTAATCGAAATCCCTGGCATAGCAAAGTCGATTCTCAAATCGAGTAGTCGAAGTCCGAAATCGATTAGTCGATTCCAAATCGATTAATCGAAATCCAAAGTCGATTAATCGATTTCTCAACTTGATTAGTTGATTTCCCCAGGTCTTGATTCTCTAGCCACTTGAGGTACTCAGTCGATTAGTCGATTTTCAAATCGATTAATCGAACATCCAAATCGATTAATCGAAATCCAATTCGATTAATTGAAATCGGGCTTACCTGACTTTTCAACTTCCAAACCAAAATCGATTAATCGAATCCCAATTTCGATTAATCGATTTGGTCCGATTCAGCCCCCTTTCTGGCTGTTCTTCCAAATCTTTTTCCCTTTCATTTCTAAACCTTTAATCTACTCTTTTAAGTACATTTGACCGAATTTAATCATCTACAATATATGCATTAACATTAATTTAAAACTCACCTTAAATCAATCCTCAAATTGATCAAGATCCACGTTGGAATGGCTAGGGCTCCAGCTTTTGCTTCAACGATTCCAACACGTTGAATCCGGAAATCAATGCTCTAATCTCCTCTTGATTTGCATTAACTCTACTTCCATAACTCCTCTTTACTCTCTCTCTCTCTCTCTCTCTCTCTTCTTAACTCTCTCCTCAACAACCAACAAAAAGGAAAACTAGGGTTTTAAAACCCTTATATCCTCTCTTGGCTTTGGTGTTAAGCGCATACACCAGAGATATATGTATGTGACTATAACTTAACATTATACTCTACACTTAGGTTACACTAATCTCACATTAGTATATAACTTCATGAGTCCACTGTTTGACCATCACTTGGTCAAACCCATGACCAATCGGGCACGGATCTCGAGGTCATAGTTAAACGCTCAATTTTTTTGAGATATTACATTAAGCACATAATTCAATCGATCGAAACTATTTCGATCAGTCGAATTCCTCAGAAGTTAAATGACAATCTATACAGTTTGATCGAACGAATTTTAATTCGATCGATCGAAGATATTCCAATCGGTTGAATTCTCACAACAGACTTTTTCAAAATCTTTGTTCTATATGTTTTGATCGATCAAGTGTAAGATTCGAAACACACTTCGTTCGATCAAATTTTATTTTGATCGAACGAATTTCCTCAGACTTCGAATTCTTCCCTCTTAAGTCCATTTCGATCGATCAAACTAAATTTCGATTGGTCAAAATAAACAGATCTTATTTGTTCTTGGGTTTTTCGCATCCTTTCTCCTCTTTCCAAAATTAAACCCATTTCTTATGATTCTTTGATCTAAAATTGAACAAAACAACACTAACACAATTCTATACCTTGATTTTATCCAAATTCTCGATCCTTGCTTCCAAAATCACACTAGGGTTCACCAAGCGGTCAGCGGCTTGCTCGTCGCTCCAAACCCTTACCAGCTAGCCTCGAGAACGAATCGTTCTCGCATCCAATTCGCAAGCAATACCCTCGATTCACCCTCTCTCTTCTTAACTCCTTATCATAGGTAATAAAGGGTATTGAATGCAAGTGATTAAGGGTATTTATTTCCCTTATATCCAATCCCTAGGCTTAGGTACTAAGCACTACACCAAGGCTAGGTGTATGAGGGTTCACTAACCCATAACCTAATCTACATACACAAAATCTGATCCGTCAGATTTGATTTATAGACATTACATAGTCTATTGGTATGGTCCTCGACGTACCGATCGTCAAGCACGCACGCCGAGTCATATTGTTCGTAGGTCAGGACTCAGGGACGTTACATTCTCCCCACCTTAAGAATTTTCATCCTCAAAAATTGATCCAATGTGCGGTTAGGCACAAGAAGGGTGGCCTCATAAGGTACCACGCATGGCTAAACAAACCATTTTATTATAAAATCTCTTCACACACACGTAGTCCACACATAATAAATTCTAGTTAATTCCATTCAAATACATCCTTAAACATCAAAAGATTAGCATATCAAAATTTAGATCATCGTGACACCCATGCCACCATAGTTATAATCGACAAAAAGTAAGCGTGGCAACCATGCCACCATAGTTAAAAATTATACATACCCATCAAATTTTAAATATCAAAACAAAATCTCTCAAGCTCAAAAAATTTTCCCCAATTTCGTCATGCATCAGCCCCTCCTGTCGCTCCAGTAGGATCCGCCGCTCCAATAGGATCCGCCACATCCTCCGTCTCCTCGGCGTGATCCCCACTGGCTGCCTCATCAGGCCATGGGTCCTTTGCAGCAGCGCTTGACGTAGAAGCGTCGAATACCCGCGCATGTATGGCCGCCATCCTTTGAACACAGTTGGTAGGGTACATGGCGTGCAAAACGTACAAGATCTATTGCAGTATGGCAAGAACAAAGGTGTCGGACCCACAGGAAAACGTGAATTTTAATTAATTCTTTCAGAGATTTAAAAACGTCCCCAAGGAAGTACCAAAGGGCAAATTCAATTTTACCAAAATTTATCACTTTTCCTAAATGCAAGAAAAATAAATTAATCTAAACAACTAATTGCTGATGAATCTAAGAACAGTATTTAAAGATGATCAAGGAATATGCTACCCCAGATTAGTACCTCTTTTCTATCATTAAAACCCACAATTTCATTAAAGCATCATTTACACCATCATTCCTATAGAAAAATGATTCGTAATAAAATATGATCATCAATCCGGCATACCCTATCTAAAAATAATGACTCAGTCTATCATTGCGGTATGAGTCATGTAAAAAGCATAGCGTATCTCATGATGTTTAGATCACGACAATAAATATATAATCGCTCTGCAGCCTAGATCAATCTGCAGGTCCAGATCTAGCGATTACGGTCGTTGATACGCGCAATCAACGATCATAACAAGCATTCAATATATTTTTAATAATACAAACTTTGAGCAAAACGATTTCATGATGACAATAATAGACTGCGGTATTAATCATAAAAATTGGTTACTTATCTGGGGATCGCATCTTCCTCGATCAACTAGTTTAGCCTCTCATCTTTGGTGTATGATCTCCTTGCTCATTCAAAGTCATTCCACTTTTTATTTCTTTCAAAAGATCTTTGTTTACAATGCCTTTTCCTAAATACAATCTATGATTTTGTAAAAGAAAAGTAATGCAAACCTAAGTACAATCTACCCAGATGAAACCCTAGAAGAAGGAGAAAAGAGAAGCCCTTGAAGAATCAAAAGAAAGTTCCCAAAATTCCCAAAGTAAAGAGCCTAAAATTGCAAAATAATAAAATCCTAATTAATTCCCCCTTTACAAAGCCGTAGCTTCCCTTTTATAATGGCCGAACACACCTAACCCTAATAACCTCAATCGATTGAGACTTAAATCTCAATCGATTGACTTTTAAGTATGGAAAAAGTTGTATTCATGTGTCAATCGATTGACACTTAATTCTCAATCGATTGACCTCTAAGAGCAATTTCCGCGAACTCCCGCCCAACTTTGTATCAGACACTGTCTTGGTATTTTGGCCATACCTTTCTGTCCTGAACTCGGATTGAGGCGATTCTTGTGACATTGGAAAGCTGACGACGAGCTATACAACTTTTATGGTTTAGCAATTTCTTGAATCTGACGTCTTAAAGGTCTATATTGAGCTGCAAGTCACCCTAAGTTCTCAATGACCTAAGATTGCAGTGTTTTGACATTATTTTCGAAATTCTTGGGATGTTTTAGAAACTTTGATTGTATTTACCTGAAACACTTCAAATCTAGTAAATCTCATTAGATAGCCTTCATCGGATGGCTAAATATAGGTATTTAGGGGTAAAATATCATCATATTTCACTACTCATCACACCTCCAAACCTACACTTTGCTAGTCCTCGAACAAAGCAAACTAAAAAAAATAAATGCCACTTTCGTAGAGAGCACGATTGCACTTAGCGTGTGCAACAAGCCTTTAAACCCCTAGGTGATCCCTAGTGGAGGAGTTGTGTCTCTTGAGGGTTTACAGTGAAGTTACCCACAAACTTCAATACATTTTTGAAACCATCGATAAAATTGAGTTTTCAAAATATGATTTTGATAACATATATATTATTCAAAAATAAAAACATTAATTGTTTCAATATGTGAATCATCAATCTTAAATATTAATGTCATGTCAATCATGCTATTATCCATTCAAATTAATCTAATGCTCAAATTGTTAGATAATTCATCCATTCATGCCTAAACGTGAAGTGTGTGCATACCTAAATCAAGATTCATCCATCTCGGAACTAGTCCAAACGGAAAATCGTCGGATTTGTTGTCTCGACTCAATCCTCACTTTACGTATACTCTCGAAATAAAATCACTCTGATGATGGGTAATCTTTCGCACAAATGTGAGAGATCAATACAAAGCAAGCAAAAAGGTCTCACATGATAAATGAAATATGATGCAATTAATGAACAAAGATAAATCTCATAAGAACAGATACTTGTATATCTTAAGCATGTCATATCAAGTGTCATAAGTATCACATATTTACTCTCCACAAGGTAGTTACCAATGCAAGATTAGATCATGAAGGTCTTTTGTAGGGTTGTAATGGGGCTCAGGAAAGGGTAAGAAAGAATTGGAAGTTAGAATTCAAAATTTCTGAGAAATTGGAAAAGAAACAGACTTCTGATTTTTCTATCTCTTTTTTTTTTTCTTTTCTAATTTCTCGCTATTTTTTTTTCAATATTTTTCTTTCTTTTACTCTTTCTTCTTCTTTTGAATTTTCTTTTCTTGAAGCACCTCATATTTTTCATTATTTTTCATTATTTTTCACAATTTTCTTTTTCTTTTTCTCCCCCCTTTTTCTTTTATATTTTTGTCATACATTCTCAGTAAACACCACAACTCAGTATCTCTCCACTTACTCTCTTTTCGCTCATTTATATCCCTCGTTCCAAATTTCTCATAAATAAGAAGGGTAAAGCTGAATTTTCATAAATGGTGAAGGGTTAAAGGTTAACGTGGCCTATCAAAGAATGTATAAAGGTAAATTTTCCAATAGGCTCAAAGGGGTACTAGAAGGATAAATTGATATGAGGTGGGATATTCTAAGCACAAATGAGCCAAAAATGGCCTTCAATCATTTCCTTAAAAGATGGTAACCTTGCCTATTTATCTTGAGTAGATATACAGTACGTTCTAACACAATAATATGAATTTGATATCATGCAAAGTCACAAGTCAAAACAAAGTGTATGAGATTATGCAAAATAATTCGTATTCAAAGAAAACTCTGAGTTTATGTATTCACTCATCAATGACGGGAAATTAGCTCTAAAGCTTACCGAGTTTAGTCTTCACTAAGAACCTAAGATTCAACGTTCAAAACAGTTCATCAATTTCTAAGTCTTAGCTTGGTATAAGTGCAAAAATTCTAAGTATGAATTTCAGAGTCATCCATAAATTATCACATTAAGCTTCATCATCCTAGATACAAGTAATCAAAATATGACATCAATATTCTCAAAATTAAATTCACATGCATCATCAACTAAAGTTTGAAAACTATTGCAAAGTAAATCATGTATGATGGTTCCAAATTTTTATTTATTATTTATTTATTTATTATTTTTATTTTTTTTCATATAAAAAAATAAAAAAGTGACGCAAGATAGAGAATCATACCCCCAAACCTAAAAATGATAATGTCCTCATTGATTGAAATAAGTAGCGCACCCCCAAACTTGTTGAAAAGTACCTCAACATAAAGATCAGGTGCAGAGAATATGTGCATCAAATTAGAACATGACCAAAAATAGATTGAAGGTAATGTGGCTACACTAATTTGGCAATTAAAAACAATCTAAACTAAACTAAAAACTAATATTCTAGAACTAAACATATGAAAAGAGAAATCCTAAATCCTAAACTAAACCTGAGTCCAACTCCTTTAATCTGGGTCACTGAGGTGCATCACCTCAATTCCGAACTAGGTCATCGACTCAAACATTGGTTTAAGACGTTGCCCATTGAGTTTGAAGACTTGATTGTCCTTGAGATTTCGGATCTCAATCCCACCATGCGCTCTAATAGAAACAACCTGAAACGGGCCTTTCCATCTAGATTTCAGTTTCCCCGAGTGGAGCTTAAGTCTGGAGTTGAACAACCAAACTTTTTATCCAATGTGGAACTCTTTCCGAGAAATGGACTCATCAAGCAGCTTCTTGTATCTTTCTTTGTACATCTTAGAGTTTTCATGCGCATCATAGCGTAGCTCTTCCAATTCACTTAGCTGTAGCCTTCGATTTGATCATGTCGCTTGCATATCAAAGTTAAATCTTTTGATAGCCCAAAATGCCTTATGCTCCAATTCAACAGGAAGATGGCATGCTTTCCCGTAGATAATTCTGAACGGAGACATTCCAATTGGTGTCTTGAAGGCGGTACGATAGGCCCAAAGAGCATCAGATAGCCAGTTAGACCAATCTCTTCTATCTTATCACACCGTCTTTTCTAAAATTCATTTAATCTCTCGGTTCGACACTTCCACCTGACCACTAGTCTGCGGATGGTACGGCGTTGCGACCTTGTGAGTGACGCTGTATTTCTTCATTAAAGTAGCAAAATGGCGGTTGCAGAAGTGCGAACCGCCATCACTAATGATCGCCCGCGGAAATCCGAATCTGTTAAAAACATTTTCTTTCAGAAATTTGACCACAACTTTGTGGTCATTCGAACGGGTTGCCACAGCTTCAATCCATTTGGAAACGTAGTCAACAGCTACAAGAATATATGAATACCCAAAAGATGGGGGAAAATGACCCATGAAGTCAATCCCCCAAACATAAAAAATTTCAACAATCAAAATCGGGTTAAGGGGCATCATATTTCGTTTTGAAATATTTCCAAGCTACTGACATTTTTGGCATTCTTTGCAAAATCGAGCAGCGTCACGAAAGATGGAGGGCCAGTAGAATCCGCTTTGAAGGATTTTTTGTGCGGTCTTCTATCCTCCGAAATGGCCTCCACAGGCTCCAGCATGGCAGAAATTTATGACGCTTAGTTGCTCTTCTTCCGGTACACATCTCCTGATGATCTGATCTGAGCAGAATTTGAACAAATATGGTTCATCCCAGAAATAGTATTTTACCTGGGAGAAAAAGAAATGCTTATCATTCTTATCCCATTCAGTAGGAATCCTGCCAGTGATCAGATAATTCACGATATTGGCAAACCAAGGCACTTTCGTAGCGGTCGCATCAATTGCCATTAATTGCTCATCCGAAAAAGTGTCCCGGATAGGTTCAGGTGTAAATGATTCTTCAGGCAAAATGCGAGATAAGTGATCGACCACAACATTCTCTACTCCCTTTTTATCTTTGATTTCAAAATTGAACTCTTGAAAGAGCAAGATCCAGCGGATCAATCTTGGTTTGGCATCCTTCTTTGCTAACAAATATTTCAATGCAGAGTGGTCTGAAAAGACCACTATTTTTTATCCAAACAGATAAGATCAAAATTTATCGAGAGCATACACCACAGCTAACAACTCTTTCTCAGTGGTGGTGTAGTTAAGTTGTGCATCGATCAATGCCTTGCTGGCATAATAAATTACGTGAGGTAATTTGTTCACCCTTTGCCCTAAGACAGCTCCGATCGCATAATCAGATGCATCGCACATGAGTTTGAATGGCAAAGAATAATCGGGAGGTTGGATTATCGATGCATTTGACAAGAGCTCGCACAATTTCAGAAATGCTTTCATGCAATTCTCATCGAAGTCAAAAGGAACATCTTTGCGAAGCAAGGTACACAATGGTTTGGCAACCTTGCTAAAATCCTTGATGAATCTTCGGTAAAATCCTGCATGACCCAAAAATGATCGAATTTGACGAACACTCTTCGGTGGGGGCAAATTAGTAATTAGGTCAACTTTGGCCTTATCAACTTCGATTCCTTTCTTGGAAACAATATGCCCGAGAACAATTCCTTGTTGAACCATAAAATGGCTCTTCTCCCAGCTAAGAACAAGTTTGGAATCCACACAACGTTGCAACACTTGTGCAAGGTGATTCAAGCATGAACCAAATGTCTTCCCAAAAATAGAGAAAACGTCCATGAATACCTCGATGAACTTGTCAATTATATCTGAAAATATGGCCAACATGCATCGTTGGAAAGTAGCAGGTGCATTACATAAGCCAAACGGCATTCTACGATATGCAAAAGTACCGTAAGGACACGTGAATGTCGTTTTCTCTTGATCAGGTGGAAAAACGGGCACTTGATTGTATCCCGAATAACCATCAAGAAAGCAATAAAACTCTTGCCCTACTAACTTCTCGAGGATTTAATCGATGAACGAAAGGGGAAAATGATCCTTTCTGGTAGCTGTGTTCAATTTTCTATAATCAATGCACACCCGCCACCCAGTAGTTTCACGAGTAGGGACCAATTCTCTTTCAGCAGTTTCTTTCACAGTGATTCCGGACTTTTTCGGAACGATTTGAACTGGACTTACCCATTCACTATCAGAGATTGGATAGATGATTTTAGCATCGAGCAGTTTAATAACTTCCTTTAAAACGACTTCTTGCATGTTCGGATTAAATCGCCTTTGCGGTTCCCTCGATGGTTTACTCTCATCTTTCAGATGTATTTTGTGCATACATACTGATGGGTCAATCCCTTTGAGATCAGCTAAGGTCCATCCGATGGCCTCCTTGTGCTGTTTTAACACTTTCAACAAATCATTCTCTTATTCTTCCGATAATGTAGATGAAGTTATTACCGGAAGCGTCTCACGAGGTCCCAGAAAAGCATATTTGAGCGATTCAGGCAATTGTTTCAATTCCACAGTTGGTAGCTCCTTAATTGATGAAGTCGGTTCAGCTTTTACCTCAATGGGTAACGGTTCTATCTTAGTCACAACTTCACATAAGTTATCATCTAGACATGAAGAACTTGACTAATTCTCTTTTGGTTGCTTCCTTTCATATCCCTTCTCCTCATAGATGGCTAACAAAGCAGTTTTAAATTCTTCTTTGGTGAGCATCGATGGTAATGCTTCATCCACCACTTCGTCCATCTGATCGATGTAAAAATATTCGACCTCATCCTCGTTAGGGAAATGGTTCATTGCATAGAATATGTTCAGTCTAACCTTCATGTTTCCAAAAGAAACGTCCATGACTCCTGTGCGACAATTAATGCAAGCGTTGGCAGTGGCGAGAAACGGACGTCCAAGGATGATGGGGACTTGATTAATTGATTTAACAGGTGGTTCCATGTCTAAAACAACGAAGTCCACTGGAAAGACAAACTTGTCTATTCCAACCAAAACATCCTCGATAATACCCCTAGGTCTTTTTTCTAACCTATCAGCCAATTGGAGTGTAACCGTCGTGGGTTTCAATTCACCTAATCCGAGTTTCTCGTACATTGAGTAAGGGATTAAATTAACACTTGCTCCCAAATCCAATAACGCTTTTCCAATTTGTTGCCCACCAATGACACAGGGAACAGTTGGGACTTCAGGGTCTTTCAGTTTCTGTGTGGTTTCCAATTGCAGTATTAAACTGACTTGATTTGTCAGGAACACTTTCTTTGAAACATGATTACGTGCCTTTCTCTTACGAGTGCACAAATCTTTAAAAAACTTGGCATACTCAGGAACTTATTTGATTGTTTCAAGTAATGGAAGATTTATCTTTACTTGCTTGAATGTTTCAAAGATTTCTTCTATTTATGCTGGTCCCTTTCCCATCCTAGATGGAGGAGTTAGGCATTCAGGGAATGGTGCCTTTGGGACATAAGGTGCAGATTCAAGTTCCTGATCTTTTTCACGTTCGTGCTGGACAGTTGAGGGAGACACCTCCTCTATTGCTTTCTCTTTTTCCTTCTCTTTTCCTTGCCCTTTCTCTTTCTCTTTCTCTTTTCCTTTTCCTTTATCTTTTCTTATCTCTGATTCTTTCTCTTTCGCTGCTTCTCTCTCTGCATCAGCTTCCACAGGCATTTTCACTTGATTATCAACTTCTCGCCCACTTCTCAGCACCGTAACAGCTTTCAACTATTGACTATTCGATGGTCCTTCATCAGGTGGTGCTTGGCCTCGAGGATTGTTGATGGGTTGGCTAGGGAGCCTACCTTCCTCTCGTTGACTCAGTTGATTGGCCAATTGACTGACTTGGTTCATTATCATCTGCTGAAAAGATTGCATGCTTCGCATCACCTTTTCTTCCAAATCAGAATCTTTTGAAGTGCTGGTATGAGATTGATTAAGATTCTGATTGAAATTCTGATTTTTTCGGTATTCAGTATTTGGATGATAATATGGAGCATTCAGCTGGAAATTGGAATTCTGTTGGAAATTAGAATTCTGCTGGAAATTAGAATTCTATTGTGGACGAAAATTCTGCTGAAAATTTTGTTGTCCACTCATTGGATTGGATCTGAACTGCTGATTCACCTGTTCAGTTTGGTTTGATCCTCCCCATCCTAAGTTGGGGTGATTTTTTCATTCCGAATTGTATGTGTTTGAGTACATGTTCTTACCTTGGCACTGATATGATTGAGTCAGATTCACCTGCTCTTGAGGAGTAGTTTCATCCTGAAGAAATTACAAGGTGGTAGGGCACTCGTTAGCCATGTGACCTGGGTGGTGATAAATTGAACAAGCAGCGGGATTGATGGGACTCTTAGCTTGCTTAGTTGCAGCTAACAGCATGTTCATTTGCTTGGACAACATATCAACCTTTGTTGATAGATCAGAGGTATTATTTTTGACATCATATAATCCGTCTTTTGTCAACATATGAGATTTAGGTGCCAGGTCTAAGTTAATTCGCCCAATGCTGCATTTTGTATCAAGGTTTGATACTTCTCAAACAATGCCCACAATTCGTCGGCTTCCTTTGTGGCACATGATCCACCACAATATGCATCAATCATGCGTCTCTCTTCAGGAATCACTCCATTATAAAAACTTTGGACTTGTTGCCTCCTTGGAACTTGATGATTGGGACAACTCTTAATCAATTCCTTAAAGCGTTCCCAACATTCATGGAATGTTTCTGTAGGTTGTTGGGAGAAAAATTGAATTTTCTAACGCAACTCAATGGCTTTAGTCATGGGAAAATATTTTTTAAGGAACTGACGATGTAGCTCTGCCCAAATCTGGATAGATTGTGGTTCTAAGGAATAGAACCACGTTTTTGCCTTATCTCTTAAAGAGAAAGGAAAGAGTCGTAGCTTAGCTATCTCATCAGTGACATTGTGGACTCTGAACATTTTGCATACTCCAGTGAATTCATTTAGATGAACGTGCGGATTTTCATTTGCCAAACCATGGAAAATTGGTAGCATTTGAATCATTGCTGATTTGAATTCATAGTGGTTCCCTAGAATGGGATCATGCATAATACTATCCTGATCCTCATAAAAACCAGGATCATTATAATATTTGAGTGTTCTAGGGCCCTCATTGTAATTGTTATTCCCATTATTTCCATTATTTGCATTATTGCCATTATTGACATTCTGGTTGTTCCCATTCATTTCTTGCCTTTGATCAGCCATGGTATCAGTATGATGATACTGATTCCTTTGGATTCTGCGATTCTCACTACAAGATCTTTCGATCTCAAGATTAAATGGTTGCAGATGCGGGTGATGAGATCGAGTAAAGCTCATGCACCACGCTCACAAATAGGGATCGAAGAATCCATAACAAACCCACAAAATTCAGCTTCAATAGATTGAAACAAAGATTTTCAATCGATTGACAGAAGCGAACCAAAAATTTCAAACAAATGACTTTATCAGTCAATCGATTGAAGAACTGCTTTCAATCGATTGAGGTTCCAAAGTAAAGAAAGTCAACACAGGACTTTCAGCTGAAATGGCAAGCACAGAAGCTCTTGTCAATCGATTGACAGAGAAGTGTCAATCGATTGAAAGAAACCCAAAAATTCCACAAAAAATGATATTCCAGTCTCAATCGATTGACAGAGAATGTTCAATCGATTGAGGCTATGATAAACAGTAGCCAAAATCAGAAGAAAAGAAAATTTAAAATTATTATTATTATTATTTTTTTTTAAATTAAATTAAAATTCGAATTTAAATTAAAGAAATTTTTTTTTTTTTTTAATTCGAATTTCAAAAATAAAAATTAAATTCAAAAATTTAAATTTAAAATTTAAATTTCAAAACCTAAAGTCAATCCTACAAAATCCTACAAAATCTTACCTAGAAGAGAAAAAGAAGGGTGAGAATAGAAAGATTCCTACAAAGCCTAAAGTAAGTAGTCCTACAAAAATTAATAACTAAAATTAAAAAAAAAAAAAAAAAAATCCTACAAGATATTTTCTAAAAGAGAAAGATAAGGAAAAAAAGAAACTCCTACAAAGTCTAAAATAAGAAGTCCTAAAAATCTAAACTTCCTAAAAGAACTCCACAAAAACTTACCTAAGAGAGAAAAATAAGGGAAAGAAAATTTTGCAAATCAAAAATCCAAATATTAATTTTTAAAATTCAAAAATCAAAATTCAAACAAGAAAATCAAAATTTAATTTAGAAATTAAATTTCAAAAATTCTAATTGCAAAAATTTAAGTTCGAAAATAAAAAATAAAAAACTTTTGAGTACCAAATTTCAGATTTCACAATCTACAAACTTCCAAATTTTCAGAATTAAAGATTTTTTTTTTTCTTTTACTCAAACTGTCAATCGATTGACAGAACTGTCTCAATCGATTGACAAAGCAGCTTTCACAAACACCGAACACAGTCAATCGATTGAGGGAAAGGTCTCAATCGATTGACTGTTAAAAACACAAAAAAAAATCTCTATCTGAATTAATCAAAATTTCGCCGATTCTCCGGCAGTGGCGTCAAAAACTTGATCGATTTTAAATGTAACCCTTGCAAGTGCACAAAATCTATTGCAGTATGGCAAGAACAAAGGTGTCGAACCCACAGGAAAACGTGAATTTTAATTAATTCTTTCAGAAATTTAAAAACGTCCCCAAGGAAGTACCAAAGGGCAAATTCAATTTTACCAAAATTTATCACACTTTTCCTAAATGCAAGAAAAATAAATTAATCTAAATAACTAATTGCTGATGAATCTAAGAACAGTATTTAAAGATGATCAAGGAATATGCTACCCTAGATTAGTACCTCTTTTCTATCATTAAAACCCACAGTTTCATTAAAGCATCATTCACACCATCATTCCTATAGAAAAATGATTCGTAATAAAATATGATCATCAATCCGGCATACCCTATCTAAAAACAATGACTCGGTCTATCATTGCGGTATGAGTCATATAAAAAGCATAGCGTATCTCATGATGTTTAGATCAAGACAATAAATATATAATCGCTCTGCAGCCTAGATCAGTCTACAGGTCCAGATCTAGCGATTACGGCCGTTGATACGCGCAATCAATGGTCATAACAAGCATTCAATATATTTTTAATAACACAAACTTTGAGCAAAACGATTCCATGATGACAATAATAGACTGCGGTATTAATCATAAAAATTGGTTACTTATCTGGGGATCGCATCTTCCCCGATCAACTGGTTTAGCGTCTCATCTTTGGTGTATGATCTCCTTGTTCATTCAAAGTCATTCCACTTTTCATTTCTTTCAAAAGATCTTTGTTTACAATGCCCTTTCCTAAATACAATCTATGATTTTCTAAAAGAAAAGCAATGCAAACCTAAGTACAATCTACCCAGATGAAACCCTAGAAGAAGGAGAAAAGAGAAGCCCTAGAAGAATCAAAAGAAAGTCCCCAAAATTCCCAAAGTAAAGAGCCTAAAATTGTAAAATAATAAAATCCTAATTAATTCCCCCTTTACAAAGTCGTAGCTTCCCTTTTATAATGGCCGAACACACCTAACCCTAATAACCTCAATCGATTGAGACTTAAATCTCAATCGATTGACTTTTAAGTATGGAAAAAGTTGTATTCATGTGTCAATCGATTGACACTTAATTCTCAATCGATTGACATCTAAGAGCAATTTCCGCGAACTCCCGCCCAACTTTGTATCAGACACTGTCTTGATATTTTGACCATAACGTTCTGTCTCGAACTCGGATTAAGATGCTTCGTGCGGCGTTGGAAAGATGACGACCAGCTCTACAACTTTTATGTTTTAGCAATTTCCTGAATCGGACATCGTGAAGGTCTAAATTGAGCTGCAAGTCACCCTAAGTTCTCGATGACCCAAGATTGCAGTGTTTTGACATTATTTTCGGAATTCTTGGGCTGTTTTAGAAACTTGGATTGTATTTACCTGAAACACTTCAAATCTAGTAAATCTCATCAGATAGCCTTCATCGGATGGCTAAAGGTAGGTATTTAGGGGTGAAATATCATTATATTTCACTACTCATCAGTAGGGTACATGGCGTGCAAAACGTCCTCCACGAGCAGCTCGTAGTAATCGAGGCACTGATTGAGCTGACGATTACTCTCCTGGATGAGAGTAGCCAATGCCTCATTAGTGATCAGAGCTGCTTGATGGTCGGGTGGTACTGGCATATGAGGTGGCTGATGAACTGGAGAGATGACCTTAGGTTGCTCTTGAAGTGGCACATCGGGAGTAGGTTGGTCTTGCTGTGGCGCACCTTGTGCAGGCTCTTCTTGAGGTTGAGGAGGGATAGGAGGTACTTGAAGAGCTGGCTGAAAGTGTGGTTTCAGCCGATTGAAGGTTTTCCTCCATTGCTTGAAGGTATAAAAGACCTCAATATCAGAAGATTTAGGCTATCGCAAAGAAACCTTGTGCACCGTGGTCGCCGAATACTCATCAAACATTGCCAAAATAAAACTCGCATATGGAATGTAATCTTCGGGCTTATCCGCCCCTGCCAACAATTTCTTTCTCCCATGTCTTATCGCCTCAAACACTACGGCAGCCACATCAAACCATTTACCCTCAAAAGCGGCAAATAACGCTTCCATCAACACCCCTAATCTCTCAGTTTTATGGCAGATCGGGTACAGGTTGCACTGAAGATCGTATCGAGCATCCACATATAGTTCGGTAGATCCACTCATTTGATCGCTCTACCAGGTGCAACTCGCCCTCGAGTCATTCTCTCCTCTACATAAAGATGGGTGAAATTTTGAGGATTTGAGGGCAATAGATTAATTCCAGGGCCATAGTCTTCAAAACATTCCAAGGCCTTGCAGGCCATCGAATGGGTAAAAACGTATGTCTTCCCATCGATCTTGGTACAGATGGTGGTTGTAGGGTTAGGGCCATCAAACATGTTTTGGTAAAACAAGCACACGAGGCGCGGATAATAGTATGGATGGATGGTTTTCAAAAGGTTGACTAAACCGGCTTTATCCAAATAGTCAAGTGCCCACGCATCAATGTCGGGCACATTGGGCATTTTAAATAGCACCGGATCAATGGTATACTCATACGTAAATCCCTTCTCGGCCCACCATTCATTTGGTCGGTCTGGTTGGGGGGCTTGAGTAGGAGCTGGTTGCTCGACAGTGGTTTGCGGTGGAGGGTTTTGTGGTGGTTGCGAAGAACCCGTTACAGTCTTAGGCTTCTTCGACGTAGGGGTTTTAGAGGCTAATCTCGTTTTTGGAGGCATGATTAAGAAGGGAGAAAAATCTAGGGTTCTTTTTAAATCTCTAAGATTTAGTACAAAAAACTGAAATCAAAAGCTCAAGGTTAGGGATTTACCAATTTGATGAGGTTTCAGATTCGATTCCTCAGCGAATCCACGCGCAATGTTTGATCCCCCAACACAAAAACCCTCGAAAGCCCTACCGAAAACCCCCAAACTTTCTAAAAATTTAAACTTAAAAAATGCAATTTCTATATATATACGTCCGATTCAATCGATCGAAAGTATTTTGATCGGTCGAAATCCAGTTTATAAATAACGAGCTACGATTTCGATCGATCGAGACTCATTTCGATCGATCGAAACTAGCCTAAAATGAGACTGGGGCCCGCATTTCGATCGAAGGAATTTCAGTTCGATCGATCGAAATCCCAAATTCGATCGAACAAAAAAATTTTGATCGGTCGAACTTCTCAAGCCCATACATACATTTGATCGAACGAAATAAATTTTGATCGGTCGAAATCAAAATTTGATCGATCGAAAATTAATTTGATCGAACGAATTTAAGAAGCCTCAATTTATACAATATCCACTTTCTGCCAAAATATTTCGATCGATCGAAACACACTTTGATTGGTCGAAATCAAATTCGATCAACCAAAACAAATTTCGTTTGATCGAAATTACAAAAAACACTTAATTTCTCTATTTTTGAGTTTTCTTGCACATTCTTGAGCTTTAAACATCAAACTCACCCATTTCATTCATCATTCAAACTGTTTACATAAACTTGGGTCACAATGGACCTTTACAGCATCCTTTCCCTCTCCAAATCACAAAAACAATGAAGGATGTTGGGCGCGAATCTCGGCTTCGCATTCCCATGTCGCTTCCTCTCTAGAGTGATTCTTCCATTGAACCAATACCAAAGGAATCTGTTTTGTGCATAACACTTGCTCAGTTCGATCTAAAATTTGCATGGGTTCCTCAATGACCATCAGATCCCTATAGAATTCAACTGGTGGTGCATCGAGGATATGAGTTGGGTCTTGCACGTACTTTCGTAACATAGAAATGTGAAATACATCGTACACTCTATCAAGCTGCGGGGGTAATGCAACCCTATATACAACTTCACCCACTTTTCCCAATACCTCGAACGGTCCAATATAACGAGGATTTAGCTTTTCGCACTCTTCGAAGTGCATCACACCCTTCATTGGAGATATCTTCAAAAACACATGATCTCTCACTTGAAAATCCTTGGTCGATCACTTGATGTCCGCATAGCTCTTTTGCCGACTTTGTGCCATCTTGATTCTTTCTCGTATAACGTAAACGGTCTCGACATTTTTCCTTATGACTTACGATCCCAATACAAATTTGTCGCCTGTTTCCTCCCAATTGATCGGAGATCTACACCTCTGTCCATATAGTGCTTCATACGGAGTCATCCCAATACTCTATTGAAAACTATTATTATGCACGAATTCTATCAACAAAAGATGTTGATCCCACGATCCCTGAAAATCAATCATGCACGCTTGAAGCATAACTTCAATAATCTGATTAACTCTCTCTGTCTGACCATCAGTCTGTAGATGGAATGCAGAACTAAAGTCCAATCTCGTGCCCATACCTTCTTGAAATCTTTGCCAGAATATCGATGTGTACAATGGGCCGCGATCAGACACAATGCTTGCAGAAATACCGTGCAGTCGGACAATTTCTTTCATATATAAATTCGCCAACTTGCTTGTAGTGTATGTTGTGTTATAGGGCAGGAAGTGAGCCGACTTCGTCAATCGATCTACTACTACCCATATGGCATTGTGGCGTCTCAACGTTCTCGGTAATCCCACAATAAAGTCCATGGATATGGACTCCCATTTCTATTCCGGTATCGGCAGAGGTTGCAATAGACATGCTGGGTGTCTGTGATCCACCTTTACTTGTTGACACACCAGACATTTCGACACATATTCAGCAATGTCTTTCTTCAACCCTCTCCACCAATAACTCCTTTGTAAATCCTGATATATCTTAGTACCACTAGGATGAATGGCGTACTTGGACTTATGAGCTTCGTCCAATATGGTTTGCCTCAATTCAGCATCAACAGGTATGCATAACCTTCCACATAATAGCAATGATCCATCCTCCTTAATAAGAAAATCCACGCTTGTACCGGCAGTCACGCTTTGTTGAATCTTTAGGAGCTCTGCATCATTCATCTGAAGTTCATAAATGCGATAAAAAATAGTGGGTTTAATCATGAAATTTGCCAACAACACTCCAGTATCCATGACCTCTATATTCTTATCATACAAGGAGAGGTCTTCCAATAATTTCCATCATCGAAGTCTCGTAATGAGACTAGCTAACTGAGCCGCATTCTTCCTACTCAATACGTCAGCCACGACGTTTGCTTTACTTGGGTGATATTGTATAGTACAGTCGTAGTCCTTGAGAAATTCGATCTATCTTCGTTGCTTTATATTCAATTCTTTTTGTGTAAACAGGTACTTAAGACTTTTGTGATCCATGAAAATCTCGAAGGTCACAACATACAGGTAATGTCTCCAAATCTTTAGCGCAAAAATTACCGCGACTAATTCTAGATCGTGAGTCGGATAGTTCTTCTCGTGCTCTTTCAACTGTCTTGATCCATAAGCTATGACTTTGGCATTCTGATTCAAAACACAACCCAAACCACCATACGACACATCACTATAAACAGCGAAACCCCCACTACCTGATGGAATAGCCAACACTGGAGCAGAGGTAAGTTGTTTCTTGAGTTCTTGGAAGCTCTCTTCACATTCACTGGTCCACTCAAATTTAATGTTCTTCCTTGTAAGTCGGGTGAGCAGTCTATAAATCTTGGAGAATCCTTCCACAAATCGTCGATAATATTCAGCTAGATCGAGGAAACTGCGAATCTCCGTCACAGCTTTGGGTTGTTCCCAATCTAATACTGCCTCAATCTTCGCCGGATCAACAGTCACGCCTGCTTCTGATACTACGTGAACGAGAAAACTCACTTGTTCTAGCCAGAACTCACATTTACTAAGTTTGGCATATAACCGATGCTCACGTAGAATTTGTAATGCAATGTGCAAATGATGTTCATATTCTTCTCTAGTCTTTGAATAAATAAGATGCCGTCTATGAACACCACTGCGCACGTGTCAAGGTGCTGCTTAAAGACCCGATTCATGAGGTCCATGAATGAAGTTGGTGCATTCGTTAAATCGAAAGGCATCACTAAGAACTCGTAATATCCGTATCTAGTTCTGAATGCCGTCTTCTGCACATCTTCGGCCTTCACCTTGAGTTGATGGTATTTGAATCTCAAGTCGATCTTCGTAAAGAACTTCGCCCCTTGCAACTGATCAAACAGATCGTCGATCATTAGTGAAGGGTACTTGTTCTTGATCGTGAGCTTGTTTAACTAACGGTAGTCGATACAAAGTCTCATTTACCCATCCTTCTTAACAAACAAGACTGGTGCTCCCCAAGGGGATACACTTGGTCTTATGAAGCCCTTATCTAACAATTCTTGCAATTATTCCTTTAACTCTTTCAATTCGGTCGGAGCCATGTGATAGGGAGCTTTGGAGACTGGTTCCATGCCTAGAGCTAAGTCTATTACAAATTCAATCTCCCGATCAGGTGGCAATCCTGATAATTCGTCGAGAAATACGTCCTCAAACTCACAGGCAATCGGGATATCGGTGATAACGTTCTTCGTCTCTTTTTGTTCTTGTAGGAACGCTAGGTATCCTTCACACCCATTTTTCATCATCCGCTCAGCTCATACCATGGATATGATCGACACTAGCTTTCCCTTCTCACCAATAAACCGAAAAGACTTTTATTTTGGTAGACGAAAAGTGACTACTTTCCGTAGGCAGTCAATGCTTGCACGATAAGCGGATAGCCAATTCATGCCAACGAGTACATCAAGTCCTTGCATGTTCAACAAAATGAGGTTCGTTATGGTCTCTTGATCCTCCACTTGCACAATGACTGATCGACAATAGGTGTCTGCGGTTACTGCACTCCCCGTAGGAATTGACACGTCCAAAATAAAATCTAACTCCTCGAGTATAATTTTCAATTTCTTCGCAAATTTTGGAGTTATATACGAGTGGGTAGACCCTGGGTCTATCAGAACTCATGCAACACAACGATCGTCGTCGTTTTCTCGATAGAGTTGTAGTGTACCTATATGAGGTAATACACACACTAACGTTTAGACATGCACGTCATGACCACACAATTATCAAAATGCACCTAGACCTTTCCCTATCAATGCACTTTCTTCATCTAGAAAATATGTGAATTTAAGCATAAAAAAATTATACCTTGAATCACGTTGTTACTTGCACGAACGTCCTCAGCTGTTACTGCAAAAGCGCGGCCTTGGACGATAGGTCTCATAAGTTGTGTAGGCCTCTGCGCCGTAGCAGTAGAAATAGTGCCCTCCTTTCTCATCTCAAGGCAGTCTCGTATCCTGTGGCCTATTTTCCCACATTTAAAGCATCCTCCCGTATCCCGTCTACAGTCCGATGTTTTATGTGGTTTGCCGCAATGGGCACACTTGACTTGCAGACTTGAAGATGTCGCTCTTGAAGATCCCTGTATGACTGATGCCCCAGACGCCTGAGTCTAAGCAGGGCCCTCTCTGTGGAACAGTCTCGTAGGAGTAAATGTCTGAGACTTCTGATAATTCGTATAGGCTAGTCTTGAAACTGGAGTAGGTGCTGACAACCTCGACTTTTTATTCCCCGAGTCGTAGTCACTCACTCCCGGATTTACCTTATTCTTCCAATCACGCCTCTTATTTATATCCCTTTCTACAACGATGGCCTTCCCCATCACATCAACATACGTCTCAAGCTCAAATATCAATACCCTTTCTTGAATATTTGGTCTCAGGCCTTCCTCGAATCTACCGGCCTTCATTTCTTCTGTAGCTACCAATTCTGGAGCAAACCTCGATAATCGTACGAATTCATTGCCGTACTCCCGTACGGTCATGCTCCCTTGTACAAGATTAGTAAAATCCTTCTTTAATTGGTTCCTGACATGTTTAGGGAAATACTCCCTATTAAATTCCCTTACAAACTCAGCCCATGTCCATTGGTCTTGGAGACCCTCGACTTCCCTTTTCCTTAACACTGACTTCCACCAGGCATCGGCGTCGCCTTCAAGTTGGAAGGAGGTCCAACCAACTTTCTCATGTTCAGGGCTCTAGGAGTCTCTCTAGTAACTTCTCCATCTGCTTCAACCATTTTTCCGCTTCAAGCAGATCTGTCTGCCCCAGAAATACAAGAGGTTTCAATCTCCTGAAATCCACGAAAGATGATGACAACAATGCAGGAGGTGGTGATGGTGGTGTCTGCTGCTGATGACTGACATTATTGGTGGCTAACAACGCCGTCTGCTCAGCCAAAAGAGCAGTCTGTTGGGTCTGCTGAGTCATAGCAGCGGCTATGGCCTCCATAGCCCTAGCCATCCTATCAGTAGACTCATCACGATGACCCCTCTCCGCCTCAGGAGGTGGTCTCTGCTCTCCTCCGGAACCCGAAGGAATATCATCAATACTCCTCACACTCCTCTGGCGACCTCCTCTAGGCCGACCTCTTCCACATTGATCCATTGGAATCTATTATAATGAAACAAAGGTCTCATTAACAGACGGTTCCTAGTATCCAACAAAATCTCAAATCTCTAAACGGTCTAAGACTTGTCAGGCGTCTCTAAAGTCATTACTCTGAACCAACTGTGACAGCTCGGATTTTGGCACCCCGAAACCAGTGCCGTCAATGGGTTGGTGCAAAGGCCGAACCCCGAACGAATCACATATCATCTCATTGCGCAGCGAAAATAAAGTAGAACCATACTAACGAACTCACATAGCGGAATACAGAGGAAATGTGCATTAGTTCCATCAAAAGCTCAAAATGACGGCTCTAATTCCATATGAATGCCTATGGAAAAAGAGCTGACCAGAACCACTGGTAAGGACCATTCCTTACCGAAACATGGTTCACCAAAAAGAATTAAGTTACAATTATCATCCAATTAGGTATTCTTCACATCATCTCAAAATCCTAATCTCTCAATCTAAGGCCCGATATATTTGGCATCGCACACAAGAAACAACACTCAAGGGGGTTTTCTTCTAGATCCTCACCAGGTGATAACTCAGGATCCTCCCTCTCCAAGATCTCTGTTCCAATGCCTTCTCTTGAACCTATGACTTATAGTCGAGGAATGAGATTCATCCAAGCTTAGTAGGAAAAAACTCATAGCATGCTTATTATGACATCAAACATGTATTTCATGGTATAATGAAATAAAATTTGTCAGAACATATGCACAATGTAATTATCGTGGCATGAAAGACACATGCAATACTTGTTTGAAATTCATAACACATGTTCACATTTTTATTTCAACATATGAAAAGAAAACTTAAAAGTGCTTTACTTGAAGTATTTGAATGAGGAACTATAGCCTTAAGCCCCCGATGAAGTTGGATACTTGGCTGAACATAATTACCATTATACGATATGAGTTACAAAACACATAGCACAAAGGGTGTACGGATTGGCTGCCGTACCGGTCACGGATATCCTGTCGCGTCAGTCACGGTTATACCGCCGCGTCGATCGAGTATTCACATAGAACCTTAAATCGAAGTGCATACATATAGCATATCGCTATGAAAAGTGATAATTATAGTTTAGCTCAAAAGTCAGAATGAAATATGAAGATCACACGCACATACATAAATTGGAATGAATCTCGAAAGATTCCATACGTCTTACGCAATTCAGAAACATGATGATAAGCATGCCTTTTCAAATTGGAGTTCTAAACGAAATTCACATGATTGCATCAAAATTCGCATCATAACATAACACACATGTTAATGTAATAAATGCACATGATATCAAGTGTTCCCTACCTTAAAATCTTAACCCGCACGTGCTCAATCCGCCGCTTGGATTTGTCCTTCGTCACACAACACGAGGTCACCTAAACATATAAAATCCATTGTTCACACATTAGAACTATGCTAAACATACTATAACAACTCCCCTCAAAATCTCACAGTCAAAACACACGAAAACCCCGAATCTGGCAATTTCGATCGATCAAAACCCGATTTCGATCGATCGAACTCATTTCGATCGGTCAAACTTCTCAAAACATACGCAGCATTTCTCAATTCAATCGAACGAATACAAATTTGATCGATCGAATCCTCACAGAACCTAATGATCACAACACAGTTCGATCGAACGAATTTTAATTTGATCTATCGAAAGCACATAATTCGATCGATCGAAACTATTTTGATCAGCCGAATTCCTTAGAAGCTAAATGACAATCTACACAGTTCGATCGAATAAATTTTAATTCGATCGAACTTCTAATTCTATCGATCGAATATATTTCGATCGATCGAATTCTCACAATAGACTTTTTCAAAATCTCAGTTCTATACGTTTTGATCGATTGAGTGTAAAATTCGATCGATCGAAACACACTTTGTTCGATCGAAATTCATTTCGATCGAACAAATTTCCTCAGACTTCGAATTCTTCCCTCTTAAGTCCATTTCGATCGATCGAACTAAATTTCGATCGGTCGAAATGAACAGATCTTATCTGTTCTTGAGTTTTTCACATCCTTTCTCTTCTCCTTTTGAAATCAAACCCATTTCTTACGATTCTTTGATCTAAAATTGAACAAAACATCACTAACACAATTCTATACTTTGATTTTATCCAAATCCTCGATCCTTGCTTCCAAAATCGCACTAGGGTTCACCAAGTGGTCAACGGCTTGCTCGTTGCTCCAAACCCTTACCAGCTAGCCTCGAGGACGAATCGTTCTCGTATCCAATTTTCAAGCAATACCCTCGATCACCCTCTCTTCTTAACTACTAATCATAGGTAATAAAGGGTATTGAATACAAGTGATTAAGGGTATTTATTTCCCTTATATCCAATCCCTAGGCTTAGGTACTAAGCACTACACCAAGGCTAGGTGTATGAGGGTTCACTAACCCATAACCTAATCTACATACACAAAATTCGATCCGTCAAATTTGATCTATAGACATTACATATATATATATTAAAAAAATAAATATTTATAATCGGTTCGGTTTGGTCGGTTCACAACCCTACTAATATCTACTAAATCTCAGTTTACAAAAATCCTTTCTCAAAGACTTAAAATTTATTTTTATTGCATTAAGCCTTAAGGCATACGATATAATCAACATCCGATAAGTGATACCTATAAGTATTATTACCAATAAAAAAATAAAGTTAAATAACCTAAATTTTGTAAGAAATTAACACATGAATGACAAAATTGCAGCTACTCCACAATTATACTTGATAAAAAAAATAAAGGAAAATTTTCAAATAAACTCCTGAACTTTAATCCCGATATTTCTAACACACCTAAACTATTGCTCATGTCAAACGAGCACTAGAGATTCCATAAGTTCATCAACTAAACCCCTACCATCAACTCTCGTTAATATGCAAACGGAAAACGCTGACAGGAGTTGACGGTAGGGGTCTAGTTGATGAATTTATGATTTCTTGGGGTGCGAATTTGAATGCCAACTCAACGTTTTCTGTTCACATATTAACGGGAGTTAACGGTTGGGGTTTAATTATTGAACTTATAGAATCGTGCTCGTTTGATAGGAGTAATAGTTTTCGGTGTTAACAAAGCTACCTTTTTTTTAGAGAAAATTCCCAAAAACCATTGATTGTTTTGAATCAGATGATGGAGCTCGTTTTTTACCCTAATCTTCAACACAGGATCTTGAGACAATGAGCGTACCCTCAAACAATCAGTTTTTTATTCCACGTGGAAAAAATCTAAGAAAAGTGGCCCTAAAATTACATTGCGCACATTCGATCGAAAAAAAAAATTACATTGTGCACATTTGATCCAAAAAATAATTACATTGCGCACATCACACTCAAATTGTGATTTTAGAGCCATTTTTAGGATCTGCACCACATGGAATAAAAAATGGCCATCCGATCGTATGCTCGGTGTCTCAAGATCCATTGTGTAGAAGATTGGGGTGAAAGACAATCTCCATCATCAGATTCCAAACAATCAATGGTTTTTAGCTTAGGTGCCTCCCAAGAATACGGGGTAGTTAATAAAGCTATCCATTAGAAAAAAATCTCAAGATTCAGAACAAAGTGTACAAATTTAATATTTAAATAACACTTAGCATTCAGGTTGGATGCTGCTGTTGTTTACTTGCATACCTATCATAGATTAGACAGTTCATCCATCCAAACACAGTTTTCAGTGTCACAAACAAACACAAACTGCCACGGGCACTTCCGTAGGCAGCCACAGAAGTTCATTAGGTATTTGTTTGTCAGATTTTGGGAAATTTTGATCATAAGTTAAGTAAATAAATCAGTTTTATGGCGAAGGTGGAAACAGAATGCCCTGATTAAGAAACGGGTTGAATTTTCTGACTAAATCGATCGTTCAAAATTGAGAAAAGACGGAAAAAATTGAAAATTTTAAAATAAACGTTTGCAATGAGATTTGGAAACTTAGTTTTTAATAAGGCGACTTAGTTCAAGATATTTTTGACAATATCAATGAGTTTGATCTGGCCTATGAAAAAATTTGAGGCATTTAGCAATCAACTATATATTCAAGATAATCCAAAACTACAAATTTAAGGTTACAGCATTTAAATGTGCTAGGAAATAGATTCTTATAGCCTTTCTGTTCCTGAATCTTGCTCCCATTCCCACTTCAGATCAGAAAATGGTTTCTCTTCATAATTGAATTTGATATGAAAATAGAGTAGTAAATTTTTTAGTCTACTGCCGCTGACTGTTTAAGATCTTGGTGACTAAGCCAAGTTGTAATATGGTTTGAACACAAAATACTCATGGTACTTTTTGGACAAAACAAAACGATTTTTTTAAACATTGAATAGCCTAAAATCTGTATAGAAAAACTGCATCCTAATTTAAGAGAGTAACAAATCGAGGACGACCCAAATTTTAGCTGATAAATGACTCCCCTACCAGAATCTCGAAGCAGTCAATCTATGTAACTCGCAGAGTAACCGACTTCTAACTTAAATTTTTTATTAGCGTAGGTTAAAAAATTACACATTCAGATAGTTGCAAGATTGGTCTTTAACTCTGATACAATTGAAGCATGGACTTATCATACTGGTGGGCAATGCCCATCTGTGTTGCCACATGTGACCATGTTACCTCATCAATGGTGGATAAATTTCTATTAGGATTAGTCCATTTTATGGATGTGGTTAATCACCAGCCATTACCTGATTTATGAGGGCCATTTCTCCTTGAGCATTAATGGGCAAATCCAAACCGTCTATATAATGGGGTTGATGAACCCATTTGATCTGAAACACAATGGTGTATAATGATCCAATGGTAGAAAACCAAGGATTAATGATAGAGGTTTGTAGAAAAAACCATAGCTCAAGGTGTTCACCAGTTTCGTAATAGTAGGCGATCGATCTACAATATAAAACCCAACAATCTACGCTTCCTTTACTACGATATCAATTCTTTTTGTTTTTTGGTGATTAAGTAGTTTAAGGACATTTAATGTCATGCTCATTATGAAGTGAGGACGCAAATTGACGAGAACCATCGTCTCCGATAAAACATTGTTGCCACTTCACCACTGGATGGATCAACTATTTGAAAACTTCTCAAGTATATCTTCCTACATAAATGTAGAAATGATCATGAAAGAGAAAACTTTTATTGTGCTACATATGAAATGGAAATTAAATTTGTACATGAATTATGGATATATCGGTAGAAATGCACCTTAAATCACGGCCTCCTTTTCCTCCCTTCTTTTTCAGGTCTGCATGACTCCCCTGATGCCAATTAAGAAGTGTGTCAACCATTTTGACAAGCTTCTTAAATGGCATTCAGGGAGCCAGGCAGATCAATTCATGGTATGTAATGAATCCATTGAAGCCTGATTCCGATTCTGCACTCGATTCGACATCAGAAAACCTACAAAGAAAAGTAAGCGTATGAGGAAACATAATTGCTTCAATACAGGTGCACATAGATAGTCTAATGCACAAAAGTGGGCACCCAAATATTTGTGTATATACATTTAGATGTGTCGCGATTTGGTTATAGAGAGCCAGTTATAGTACCCCATAACCGGCCTTTAATATGAGATCGAGGCCGTTGAAACATTGCAGTAAGGTTTAAATAGTTAAGAAATGCCATCCCCTGACGTAAAAAACAAGTGATGCCACTCTCTCTTTGTGATGCTTCGCCGTCGGTTAGATCGTAATCTCGCAAACAGTTGATAGACAATATAAACAGGTCATTTTTCAGTCGCGTAATGTGTTATATCTATGTTCCTCCCTCTAGCAATAAATAAAATTATATCCATTTCCAACTCAATTCACATAAAATTGACCAGTAGCATAATATAGACATGTAGGAAAATAACTATGCCAACAAGTATAGAAGAATCAAACAGTAAAAATAAATCTTTTTCACTTACAAGTAGTTAATTTTGCTCCCCAAGTGCACTAAAAAAAACCAATGCAAATGTAACAGAGGAATTGAAGGATCATCAGATAAACCCATGTTAACATGACTCTCTCTCCCTCCAAAGACCACGGTTTAAGGAATTAAAAGGAAATTGAAGAACACCCAACAAGGATGGTGATTCAAAGATTTAAAAGGAAATTGAAGAACACCGAACAAAGATGATGATTCATAGATTTAAAAGGAGAATCGAGCACACCCAACAAGAATTATGATTGAAAAGGGTCAGAAGGAGATTGAAGAACACCCAACAAAGATTAGAATTTGAGAAGTTAGAATGAAGAAGAGGAAGCCAACAAGGGGGACAATATAAAGGTGAAAAGTGGGAAAGGAAAAAGAGCAACGACAAGAGAAAATACATGAAATAAGTGAAGGCCAGCTCTGCTACAAGGCGGCAGACATGCCTTTATCTTCACTACACTTCCATGAGTAGAGCCAAAGCTGCCTGGGTTTTGCAGAAAAGGGGTTTTGGATTCTTCTCTCCTCCCTAAAAAAGGTTTCTTCTTTTCTTCTTTTTTTTAATTTTTATCGGTTTTCAAATAATCGGTAAAATTGCCGGGAAAGTTAACGAATTTTGACCGTTTCTAAACGGAGACACAGCATAAAACAAAGGGCTTCTCAGTTCTATCTAATAACTGTGACGTATTTATTAACGGCGTTTTAGAGAATATTCTTTTAACAGCACTTTTAAAAAATTTGAGCTATTATGTAGTGTAACTTACCATCACTGACAGTCCTAGTACTCTCCTCTGCTGTGATGAATTTATGAATCTTTAGCACGATCAAGACCGTTGAATTGAGGGCCAATTGTCGATGGATCATATGCAGACTGTCGAAGTGTAGAAGAAAATTGACTATCTTAAATGATGGATAGTTATTATCTTCCAATTGGGTATACTTATAAACATAGTGTTGGTATTAGGTGCTCCCTCTTTGCACTAAGGACCGTGCATGGGTGGATCTCTATGCCAAATTGATCAAAATATCTTAAGTGTACCTTCATTTTCACCCATCGATTCTTTTGAGGGCACCTATGCTAAAAAACGTTAGCTCCTTTGAATCAAATGATTAAGATCATTATTGATTAGAATCTTCAACGCAATAGTTCTCTAGATCATGGGGGTATCATCAAGCGGTCAAATTTTTATTCAAGGTGGTGCACATCTAAAAAAAAGTAACCGAAAAACAACATGGAATTAAAACACACAAACACAATTTTCACCTCACGTTTTAGGATGTGTGCCACATGGAATTAAAACTGATCGTCTGATAGTATAGCCATGATCTCAAGATGCATTTTGTGAAAGATCGGGAGAAAAAATAATCTCCACTGTCTGATTAAAAATAGTTAATGTTTTTTTTTGGAGGGGTTGGTGCCCCCAAAGTTTCAGTAGGTGTAAAAAAATGGCATCCATATTTTAAAAGCGCCAAATTCAGTGAAAAGTTATAAATGTATTTCCACAGATTTCAGAATTATGTGCATGGCCTAAGATTTGACTACTCGGAGATTGACTTGTGCACCTCACACCCAATACCAACTGGCATGCTAGTTAAACCGTGAAAATTGAATATTTTAACGGTAATGAGAAAGGGAATGTAAGGTGGGAAGCGTGAAACACAGTTCGTTCAGAGAGCCTCCACGTGTCGACCGCTTATTACGGGTGATTTCCGAGAAACCCGGTGGTGAGTTTGTGTAACTATGGTTAGCTGTTGTCTTTCGTTGACTGAATTGTTTGACTTGGATAAAGAAGCTCCTTTGTTTGGTCAAAAGTGAAAAAAGTGAAAGACAGTATGAAAACTACACTACTGACAATGGTGCGTTAAGTGCTTACTAGTGATGATCATGATTTTAAATATGGCCGACTAAGAATCAAACTTTCAGTTTTCGTTTCGGTATGGGTCTCGCCTAAAATCAAAATTTTAAAATTTTCGTTGAAATTATAAAATTTTGACCGAAATCTTAAAGGCCAAGTCATGTTTCTCGTAATTCAAATTATTGAAGTAGCAAATTCTAGGCCGATCATATGCTACTTTGATACCAAAACTGAAATTTTCGAGAATTGGTTTTGGGGACCACTGAAACAGATGCGTTTTGGTTCGGCCAAAATTTTGAACCACGTGGCCAACACATTCCGGCCTATATGTATCAGGTTAGGCCCCATCCAATATGATATAGATGCTCAATTCGATGTGTCAAATATCGGGTCAAATATTAGCCCATATTGGATCATATCAATCTATTCTAAGGCTATCAATAGACGGATAGCCCGTCAGCCCGCTTGGCTTGGCCCTAAAATTTTAGGGCTAGTGCTTAAAACTGAGGTTAAAGGACAAGCCTAGGGCCTAGAAATGAAAAGCCCGCTATATCGGGCCGAATAAGGCTTAACAAGCTAAAGCCCATAAGCCTGATCCCGACCATGCCTCACTTTCAGTTATATATAAATATAATTATATAACATATATTATATTATTTTAAATTAAATTACCAAATCAGTATTCAATACTACCATTAGAATTATAGTTAGTCTACAAACTCTTAAACTTATAAAGCAAATAGTTATAAGGATATTCTAATGATTTAAATATTTATAAAGAGAGGTCTTGAGATTTTTATTTTTTTTCACTCGAAATATTTTTCTCTAGCTTCAATAAATAAAAAAATTAATAACAAATTTTTTTTACAAGAAATTAGATAAAATACCAATAACAATTGAAACCTGACTGAAGCCGCCCCAACCCGCCTAAGTTAGGGCTAGGGCTAGGCATATCAAAACCCAGCCAGGCTAGATTTTAGGGAGGCCCGACCCTAACTTGGCTCGTGGACAGCGCTAATCTATTCGATATGAATTAAATAAAATAACAAAAGTATCCTTCGATTTTTCTTTTAATAATTATATATATATAAAGGGAGTTGGTTAAATCCTCCAATGGAAGATGGTGACTGGCTTCTAAGATACACGTGGAGCTTTATGTAGCATTCACAACACATTTTGGGTGCCAAAAGAGTTCGGGTGCATTGATTAGATTAATAAAAAAAAATTTTAAATAATATTTTTGAAGCACAAGTTGTCCATGGACTGGTTTCAACATTCTAATTTTTATTGCTAAAAGAAATACATAGTAAAGATGAGTTTCCAAGAATTATAAAATTCAATGATGATGTAGGCAATACACCTGTGCTCCATGTAGCATCAAAATATTATTATTACAAGTTTTTAAAGATGATCTAAGCAATACATATGTGCTCCATATGACATCAAAATATTGTTGCAAGTGCCACATGGAGTTCTTTGTAGGATTTTGGAGGACACTCGTCGGCTTCCAGTAGAGGCCGAAACCCTTTTCCATATATATCGATACTTATAGATATCAACCGATTTTTTATACCATAATTATACCTTCAATGATTTGCATTCTTATATATTAATGGCATTTCCGTACTTCTACGACTCCTTTGGCAAAATCCAAATTCGCTATTTATCCTTTTAAAGAAAAGATTTGTAAATCTAAATATTTGAAATCTCGCATCTCAAATGCATGAATTTTAAATACTTTCCACAAATAAATTCAAATATGCTTTCGAACGCAGGCTAAGATCTTTAATCTTTTAACATTTTAGACCATCGGATGCTGGATGTTGAATCTTGGACTAGCCAAGAACATTCGTCTATGTTCAGATTGGTGCCATAGACTTAAACAACAAAGTAGATCCATTATTAATAGAAACAAAGAAATAAAATTATTAGCCATGATCCATCATCTGATGTTGGTCAATGGTTATAAAACCAGGTGGTCAACGATTTAAAAAGGAATGGTGAAATGTTTCATTATTTACTATTATTTTTACACCATTGGTTCGATGATGATAATAGGGGTGAGGGTGGCACATGGCCATTGGCTGCCACCTGACCCAAAATATCATTATGAACTAAGCATTGGGACCCTCGACCCAATTCCATCATCCCTTTATCCAACATTCAAATCTTTTGTATCTATGTTAAATCACAAATGACATTCTTTAATTTTTTCTTTATTAGCTACTCTTAAACTATAATAATTAAATATTAAGGTTAATTATGGAGGCATTCTAGCTCGATTTCACATCTTGTGAGCCACTCATTATGTTGACCTAGTGACATGCACAAGTTCCCAGATACAATGATCAATATACTGATAATAGACAAATAGTACTACATGCATCCCATCACTGCCCACTCCAATTGGAACTGGTCAGTTACCCTAAATCTGTTCATCAATCAAATCTAAATTATCCAAGTAGAAGAATTTGTCAAACAACCTCAAACTGAACAATTAACGTGTAAATTTCTAAACAAAATTTACCCGTTCATTTTTAAAGTGTTCAACGACTTTGAATCGTACCGTCAAAATGTTTACCAAGGCAATTTTCAGCCTCCAATCGGTACACTTGATGGAAAAATATTGCTACATTTGCCCCATCAGTGACCCGTTCCAATCTAGAGTAGGCACAGGGCACTTATCCTATACTAGCTTTGGTACATGCAAAATTCTTAATCCATGAGAATTTTCTAGTGAGGCATTGACCCATTTTCTAGTGAGGCATTGACCCATTGTACAAAAAATTCACCAATCAGATGGCTTTACCCTTCTCTTGGGTTGGCCATTGGAATTTTGTGGTACAGCCAATAGAAAACCACAGATTGGACAATTGTGTCCTAAAGTATATGCAATGAGAACCTTTATTTTCGACGCAAGATTCTTCTTTCTTAACCGGTGTTTAAACTTTTAGCTTCACTTGTTTAAGCCGCTTATTGTTTTGAATCAAATGATAGAGATAGCTTTTCACCTATCTTTGACACTATAGATCAACGTCATGATCCTATCATTAGATAGGCAGATTTTGGTTTTACATTGCACACATCCTAAAAAATGATCCAAAAGTTCTTGGTGAGGTACGGTGATGATCATGCTCATTTTTTGGGATGTGTACCACCAGGATTCACAATCTGATCATTTGATGGTATGATCATAATCTCAAAATCTCTTGTATGAAAGATTGGGATGAGAAATAATCTCGATGGTCTGATTTAAAGAAGTCAACGATTTAATTTAAGCACGTGAAAGTCGGGTTGAAAAGAAAAAATCTTGGATTATAAATAAAGTACCTATATGCCATTTGTCAGCTGTATGCTATTGGTATCCAGTATTGTTACATCAAGTGGATGGTTATAGATTCATGCCTAGGTTCATCAATTACTCATCACCGTTAGAGACATGGTAAGAAACTTAGGCATAAATCCTGTTGTTGTCTTACTAGCTCTCCATCATTCCCGTCAACTATAGAAGTCCACATTTTTCTGTGTTGATTGGACCGATCATCCGATAACGACCGTTGGTCAATCAACATTTTGGACTCTACGATATGTTTTCTTTTGACTGAGCCAAAAGAAATCAGTTGATTGGATGGTAAGATTTGTCCGGTCAAGGCCTTGTATGCTGGGATTTTAACATGCCTCAGGTATGTCTTATTTACCGTCCGTGTGTTTCAGGCAACGATCAAAATTTCAGTTTTCGTTTCCGTTTCGGTCTTGTCCGAAACCAAAATTTTGAGGGTCAGGCTGATGTTTTTTTTTTTAATTTTATTAATTTAAATTATCAAAGTAGCAAAATATAGGTCGATAATATGCTAACTTAATATCAAAACAGAAATTCTGGAGATTCCGTTTCGGAGGCCACCGGCCACCATGGTTCAAAATTTTGGCCAAAATCTTAAGTTTTGGGCCGAAATTTTGAACCATGGTTTCCCGTATTCATAGTATGGCACTAGGACACTGGTATATGGAGGATAGATTTTATGCAGACAAAGTGCAGGCGACTGATGTGGCGCGACGCAATTGGCTGTAAGTGCTGTGGGGTAAAATTAATGCAGGTCAGTGCAACCAATCTCGTTGCACCGCATCAACCGCCTACACTTTGTCCCCAACAAATCTGTCCTACTTTTATAATTTTCCTGTGGTGTCGTGGTTTGAAATCTAGCCAGAGATGAGACATATCGGGCGAGACGTCTCGCGCAATGGCGGTACGAGATTCAAGTGTGATTCGTTAGGGGCTTCAAATTATACCATATCTTGTCGTGATATGCAAGATCTCGGGCATCTCGTCCAAGATGGGCGAGATAAAGTATATCTCGCAAGATATGGTGTGATTTGAGTTGGTTTGAAAGAAATGGTCCATGCATTTACAATCCAAGATTCTTCCTTCTCAATGTAGGTGTTTATATCCTTAAACAATTGACTTCTTTGAATCATATGGTCAAGATTGTTTTTTATCCCAATTCTTGACACGACACATCTTGAGATCATAGGCCTACCATCAAACGGTCAGATTTTGATTTCACATTGCATACATTCCAAAAAATAAACATGATCATGAGCGTATATCAAACATGTTCTCAGATCACTTTTCGGGAGTTGTGCCAAGTGAAATCAAAATATGATCATATGATGATAGGACCATGATCTCAAGATCTATTGTGTTGAGGATTGGAATAAAAAACAATCTCCGTCCGATTCAAAGCAATAAAAGGTCTAAGCATGTAAAACTTGCAATTCCAATCACTAAAAAAAATCATGGGACCGAAGTCCACGAACCAACTACACTAAAATTAAACATTTACACGGAGTTTCGAATAATATACCGAACAAATACACATGCCCTATCAAACCCTCATGTAATCCAACTTCCATCGCAAGTCGTCTCTATAGCCTTCAAATTGAATGCTCTCTTCTACCATTGATGAACGCACAACGATCCGCCTTGAGATCCACAAGGCTATCAATCACACACCCTAATATTTAAGATACAAAATACCTAACTCACTTAGGAAAATTAACAAGAAGAAAATAAAGGAGGAAGGAAACCTTTGGAATAAATAATTTTAGCAATTTACTAACTTTCAAAAGGAGGAAGTTTTTGGGCAACACTCAAGGAAGAATTGAAAAAGAATAATCAACTTTCTTAGCTCACTTGCCTTTTCAAGAACCTTTTTATTAAAACCCTAAAACTATCCAAAAGAATTATATAATGGAAAAGTCCAAAAGATTTTTTTGGCAAAGAAATAAAAGAGTGATGTAAGTCTCGAAGAACCACAACTAGTTGTGATTATAGTGACAGTGAGTTGTGACCATAGCCAGTTGTCACATTCATGGCAGCTAGCTGTGTGTGACGGCGTGGCCATCTGAGTCAGCCGCAGGGCCACTAGCGTTGCAGCATTGGTAGTTATAAGTTGGGGGCATCGTAGGCGCGTCACCAAGCCATGAGTGCTTGGCTGTAGATACTCTGAGAGCTTTGGTCGTGGGCCATGAGGGTACGCGGCATAGTGACAGAGTGGGTTGTTACACGGTCGCGACATAAACATGACATAGCCATGTGGGGGAGTGATGTGGGACGTTACGAGGAATTGAAAAAGTATGTCAAACCAATACGTTTGAGGTCCTTCCGTCATTTGGCCTAAATTATTATTTTATCCTTATATATGGGAAAATGATCTAATAGCCACGTGACGTGTCGCTAGCCTAAGTGATCCCCTACGGAACCCGTACAATAGCCTTGTGAGCTTGAGTTCGTGCATCTAGGCCTTGCATAGGTGTTGGGTCGCTCTAGTCGCGTCGTGCACTGAAGCTATCATGTTAGTGGTTCACAACCACCATCCACGGTGCAGACCCAAACTCTACGTGGGGCTGCCCTATACTAGTCGCTGCGTATCGCTATATAATTTGCATTCGGGAATCTGCATAGTTTCTAACCTAATGCGTTACAGTACAGGTTTGAAATGTGAGTAGGTTGATCTAGACCGAGAAAACTAATTGCCGTACGAGAGATTACGTTATAAAAGAGTAATTCCCTAACATTTGGTATCAGAGCCTAAAAATTACCGACACTGAGATACGTAGTGGTAATACGCGAAGGCATACAGGGAAACGGCTAAAAGATCTGGAAGCTCGAACAGAACAGTTAAATTCAGCGGTATCGATGGTAGCGTCCCATGGGGAACAATTGAATGTGCAAGAAGCGAACCATGCCACGCTAGCAAAGAACGTGGAGATCCTCACTAAGGATACGAGGGGCACCGTTGAAGCCCTTCGTTTACAGATCGATGACCTAACCACCAAGATGAACGTCCTGATGAGGGCAATTGATTCTGGGACTGCTTAGCAGTCAAAAGCTCCCCAACGGAAGGTTAAAATATTCGAGCTACGATGCTATGGGGGAGCTCGCAATGCCAAGGAATTAGAGAATTTCTTGTGGGATATAGAGCAGTATTTCTGTGTCGTCCCACCTGCCACAGAAGCTATGAAAGTGGTCACATCGACCATGTATTTCGAGGGGGATGCTAAATTATAGTGGCGTACGCGCTACGAAGAGATTCAAAGTGGACGATGCATCGTAGATACGTGGAAAGATCTAAAGAAAGAGTTGAAAGGTCAGTTCTTGCCCGAGAATGTCGATTTTATTGCTCGACGTAAGTTACGGAAGCTGCAACACACAGGCACAATGAGAGAATATGTAAGGCAGTTCTCCGCCTTAATATTGGACATCAAGGACATATCCGAGAATGATAAATTATTCTACTTTCTTGAAGGCCTCAAGTCATGGGCACAAGCTGAATTAAATAGAAGAGGATTGCAGGACCTTACAGCCGCGCAGGTTGCTGCGGAGCAATTAACAAATTTTGGGCCATCAGACCAAAATAAGAAAAGGTCGCATGAGAACAAGAGTGGTTCGAAAAATCCAACGAAAGCCAATAAGAAGAGCAAGCCCCTTGAATGCTCTATAGGGGTCCGCCAGTGCGCATCCACGTCTTGTCGTCAATGAGCCAAGAATAGGGGCACTCAGGTTGCTGAATGCCATAAAGGGACGGGTAAAGAAGGGAAAGACGGTCGCGCCCAAGGGGCTGATGTACATAGAGGTGTACATAAACGAAAAAATACTCGTGTCATGGTTGACACGGGGGCGACACATAACTTTATCGTAGATAAAGAAGCACGTTGTCTAGGATTGAAACTGGAGGAAGACTCCAGCTGCATAAAGGTCATAAACTCGGAAGTGCACCCTATTACTGAATTAGCAAAGGGCGTACCTGTGCAGTTAGGGTCATAGACCAAAGTAGCAAACTTTATGGCCATGCAGATGGATGATTTCAAAGTGGTCCTTGGGATGGAACTCCTACACTAGGCTAAAGCGGTGCCCATGTCGTACCTCGAGTCAGTATGCATGTTTGGAGAAAAAACCCCTTGTATGATCCCAGTCAATAAGAAAGACAAAGAAGTGGAAGGTGATGAGTTTATCTCGGTACTTCAGTTAAAGAAGGGATTAAAGAGGGGGAAGCCTACATTTCTTGCTACACTGATAGAAGAGAACGCGATGGGGCCGACAGAGATTGTGCCAGAGTGCGTGTCAGGAATACTTAGGAAATTTCAGGATATCATGCCCAGAATTGCTAAAGGTGTTGCCACCAAAGAGGGCAGTAGATCACCGAATAGAATTGGAACCTGGTGCGAAACCTCCGTCTAAAGCTCCTTATAGGATGGCTCCTCCTAAGCTAGCTGAGTTGCGTTGGCAGTTGGATGAGTTACTTGAGGTTGGGTTTGTTCAGTTGTCGAAAGGTTCATTCGGCGCCCCGATCCTATTTCAGAAGAAACGTGACGGTAGCCTTCGATTATGCATCGACTACAGAGCATTGAATAAGGTCACTGTCAAGAATAAGTACCCAGTGCCATTGATTGCCGATTTATTTGATTAATTGGGTAGTGCGAGGTACTTTACCAAGCTGAACTTGAGATCTGGCTACTATTAGATGTGAATTTCCAAGGGAGATGAAAATAAGACTACCTGTGTGACTAGGTACGGGGCCTTTGAGTTTATGGTGATGCCCTTTGGGCTAACTAATGCCCCACCCACCTTCTGCACCCTGATGAATGAGTTGTTCCACCCTTGTCTCGAAAAGTTCGTGGTGGTGTATTTAGATGATATTGTTGTGTATAGCAACACATTGGAAGAACATCTCAGCTACCTCCAAACCATCTTCAATGTAGTGCGAGAAAATCAGCTCTATGTGAAGGAGAAGTGTTTGTTTGAGCTAGCAGCTGGCAAACAACCTCTATCGTCGCACACAATTACAATGGGATATACAGGATAGAGTCCGGTAGCCTACCGTATTGCTAAGGAATGGCAGAGAAACACAGAGATCGCTAGGGCTTACTTGGAGATGGCCGCTAAGTGCATGAAAAAATGAGTCGATCAGGGTCGAAGACCTATCGAGTTAAACGTAGGCGATGAAGTATTGATAAAACTTAATCCTGTACAGTTCAAGCTTTTTAGAAGACAACACACAAGACTAACTCACAAGTCCGATGGACCATTCCCAATTACAAAAAAGATTAATGCTGTCTCATTTCGGGTACAACTTCCTCACTAGCTGAAAATATACCTTGTATTTTACGTCAGTTGCTTGAAGCCTTATAAAAGAGACCCGACGGACCCCGCAAGAAGTTTGCCGACTCACGCCGAGCCAGTATGCTGATTTACAGTGGAAGAGACAGTTTGAAGAGATCCTTGCACGTAGACAGAACAACTGGGAAGATGACAGTCAGAATGATTTTTTCTGTGGAATATCTTTTGAAATAAATGGGTCTACCTGACGTTGAAACCTTTCTTCCAAGCAGCTTTGAAGAAGTACTTGAAGCGCGTCGATGAGGACGTCAACGCAACTAAGTAGGGGAGGATGTGATGGCGTGACCATTTGGGTCAACCGCAGGGCCACTAGCAGTTGCAGCATTGGTTGTTACAAGCTGGGGGCATTATAGGTGAGTCACCAAGCCATGAGGGCTTAGCAGTAGATACTTTGAGAGCTTTGGTCGTGGTCCATAAGGGCACGCGGCACGGTGATAGAGTGGGTCGTGACATGGTCGAGATACAGACATGAAATAGCCATATGGGGGAGTGATGCGGGATGTTGCAAGGAATTGAGAAAGTATGTCAAACCAATACGTTTGAGGTCCTCCCGCCATTTGGCCTAAATTACTATTTTACCCTTATATATGGGGAAGTGATCTAACAACCATGTGATGTGTCACTGGCCTAATTGATCTAATAGGGAATGCGTACGATAGCCTTGTGGGCTTGAGTTTGTGCATGTAATAACCCGAAAAATCACACTAAACTATGACCTCGGGATCCGTGCCCGATCGGTCATAGGTTTGACCAAATAAAAGTTCAATAGTTAGCATGGGGTGTGATGAATGGATGAGATGTGATGGGTTGTGTGGCTATGTGGGGTGTGTTATAAATCTAAGGTCACATACACCTGTCGAGGTGCATGTGCTCAACACACAAGCTAAGGGGGAGATAAAAGGGTTTAATAACCCTAAAATCAATAGTTTGGTTGTTGAGAGAGAAGTAAAGAAGAGAGAGAGAGGAGTAAAGAGAGTGATCAAGCAAGGAGTTATTGTGGGTGATTGGAAGGGGGATTCAAGTATTAAAGAGGCCGATTCTGCGCAAAGAATCCATTCAAGCCAAAGCTGGAACCCTAGCCTTCCAACCACTTGATTTGAAATCAATTTGAGATTTATTAAAGGTAAATTTTTGTGAATAAAATACATAAATTGTAGAGGTTAATTGTAGTTGAAAAATGGTTTAGATTGTAGGATGATGATTTAGAAAAATAGAGGAAAAAGAGTGGAAAAAAGGTTGGGAAGAACAACTCGAAAGGGGCTGAATCTGGCAATTTCGATTAATTGAAATTGGGTTTCGATTAATCGAAATTGGCCAAGAAGTTGAAAATTCAGAGGACCCCGATCTCGATTAATCGAATTGAATTTCGATTAATCGACTTTAGATTTCGATTAATCGAATTGGAAATCGATTGATCAACTGGGTGCCTACAGTGAACTCCAGTGGAGGAAAGAAAATAGATTGGAGAAATCGAGTAATCGAAATGGGAATTCGATTAATCGATTTAGAAATTCGATTAATCGATTTGGGATCGATTAATCGATTTTGGAAATTCGATTACTCGAATTGAGAATCGACAGATAGAGTGGAGAATTTCGATTAATCGAATTGGCTTTCGATTAATCGAATGGGAATCTCGATTAATCGATATTGATTTTCGATTAATCGATTTTGGAGTTCGATTAATCGACTGTGCTAAATTTTGTTGACTTTTGAGTTTGACTTTAAGCTTCATGGAGGGTCTTGGACCTCCTTTATTGCATCTTTAGTGATGTGTTTTACCTATTATGTGGTACCATAGGTGGTACGTGTGAGCTAGTGCACAAGGAGCCACGTGGGACCTTGATGCGTTGAGCAAACAAAGACTTGAGGTAGGGAACACCTTGAACATGTACTTTATTTTACAAGAGCACGTATGTAGTGATATAGAATTCAAATTCAAAATGTTTTATTGCTTAAGAATTGTGAAAAGTGTGTGTGTGTGACATCCATAAGAGTAATTATAATGAGCCATCCTCAGGGGATGAAGAAGTAAAGAGATAAGAGCATCAGGTGTGATGCAAGTGAATGGATACATCCCAGGGATGCATCCAAGATTGAATCATGTTTGATAGGGCCTAACTGATATAAGATAACACACTTACACGGTGAATAACTATATGTAAGACATCGATATTTTTGTTATTTGAGTTTTGATAGGGTACCCCACCGACGTGGCGGGATATCCACGACTGACACGGCAGGATATCCGTGACCGATACGGCGGCGAAACCGTAGGCCAGTGCGGAGGCTTATCCGTACATAGTAAGCGCACCCCAGGGGTGTTGATTTGAGACAAGTGAAACCCCGCTACCAATCCCTAGGGGAAAGGGGCTTGGGTACTATATTGTATTCCCAGGGAATACGTTAAAAGTGTCTATATAGATGACGATGATGGGTATCTCATCGGGGCTCAATGCTATATTGCTCGGGGATTAGTTAAGTTGAAAGTTTAAGTTTTGCTTTAGGCCTTTTCAGCATCATTCATGAATAAATGAAAACATAAGTAATTACCAGTAAAAATGAAATGCCTTTTAACTGTTTTCATCAATAACTGCATAGACACATCATGCATGGCATATCATGGAATATATGTAAGTAATAATTTATATGTTCAACTGTGTTTTGTTCCCTATTGGGCTAGGATGTAGCTCACCCTATAGACTATACGTCGCAGGTCCACTACTAGCAGCTGCCGAGGCTTCAGGAGAAGCTGACTCCGGTGAGTTGGACCTTGTGGCCGGAGACGAGTTGGAGCCACCTCCTGAGGACTTCTTCTAGAGGACTCCGTTGTGCCGCTTTGAGGGCTTTTTGAGAGAGATTTGTACGGCTTGGTATGTCAAGCCTTGTTTTGGTTAAACCATGTATATATTAAGATTGGGATTACTCTTTTGGGGCGAACCATCCGTGATGATTGCTATCATCGATGGTTCGGATCGGTTCTCCATTCATGCAGAGGCATGAGGGTAGAACTGTCTTTTGAGAAATGCTTTTATATAGATTTAAATTCCGCAGTTTCATTTATTACTTCATGTTGCTTGATGTACCAATGTTCCGTGCTTAGCTAAGGGGCACGGTCAAGATGATCGTGCTGATGGCACGGGTTTCGGGGTGTCGAAATCTCGGCTGTCACAGTGCATCCAGGCCTCGAATAGATATTGGGTCGCTCTAGTGGCGTCGTGTGCTGGAGCCATCATGTTAGTGGTTCACAACCACCATCCACGGTGCGGACCCAAACTCTACGTGGGGCTGCCCCTATACTAGTCGCTGCGTATCGCTATATGATTTATATTCGGGAATCCGCATAGTTTCTAACCTAATTCGTTATCGTGTAGGTTTGAAGCGTGAGTAAGCTGATCTAGACTAAGAAAGCTAGTTGCCGCACGAGAGATTATGTTGTAAAAGTGTAACTCCATGACATGTGAACTATAGTTCGCTGTGAAAATTACAGCAACTCACTATGGTCAAAGATACATCTTGTTGTGGACATCGTTACAGAATGCAGCCACAACCAACTCTGGACAAACCCACAGCTTGTTGTGGACATCACATCGATAAATGATTTTGAAAAACACGGTAATTGATAGCCTTGTTAATCAAGGCAAGATTCATCCACTTTGACACACAATTTTTCTAAGAGAGATCTACACGATTTTTTAGAGTTGAATACGACAATAAGATCTAACAAAACCGTAGTTGAGAAGGAAAAATCTTCGGTGGTAAATGAAGGTACATATCGGTATCGGCCGATATTTGATACCTTAGTCAAGATACTAACTAAAATAATAGTAGACAATCTTTATTTTGAAGTTACACTAATCAAAATTTGACTAAAGTCAAATTTTAATAAAAGTCAAACTTGGATCACATGTTAAATTGACTAATAAAATATACATGGTCAAGTAAACTTATAGTAGACACTACTTTTTTTTTTTTTTTTTAATGCCTAGTAGACACTACTTTTTAAGTTACACTAGTTCATGTTTGACTAAACTCAAATTTTAAGAGAAGTCAAACTTGACCAATAGTCAAACTTTGACTATAAAAATTTACACTAGTCAGTTACTTGCTAAAAAAATAGTACTCACTCTCTACTTTCAAGTTACACTAGTCAAAGAATAACAAAACTCAAATTTTAGTTAAAGTCAAAGTTTGACTAATAAGAAACTTGCACTAGAGAGTTTAAAATAGACATTGTACATGCCTTTTTAAAATTTGAGAAAAAAAATAAATTTTGACCAATTGTATTAGAGCAATATATAGGTGTAGTTGTGGTGGCGATATTAGTTGTAGTGAAAGGGATGGTACGATAGTTATAGAAGGAAAAATCACTTTTTGAAAGTCAAAATCTATTTTGTTTTCTTCTAATTAAAATTGATTTTTAATTTTTTTAAAATAACTTTTGAGTGATTAGAAAAACTAACTTATCTACTTTTTTGTTTATATAAGTCTAAAAGTTGCTTTTTCTCTATATCCAAACGGCCCCTAAATGTCAGGTGCTTTTGCTCCCAATAACATTTTTTGGACCATCTAGTCTGAGTGTAGTGTGTTTAGTTGATTGCGAGCTGCAAAAAAAAATCCCTTAATTCCCAATGGGTTTGAAAAGGGAAATAATAACAGATTGAAGAAAAGCTTTAGAGTCGATGTTTAAAAATGAGTAAAACAAAGCTTGGAATACAATAAGTGTAAATATAATGAATATGATAGCCTAGAGGGAGATTTAGCTAACTAAAAATCTTCTAGCATCACATTACTATATATTTTGTTATCTAAGCTCTACTTTACATTCAAATAGTGAATTTGAAGAGATAGTCTTAAATAAGTTTAATGTAGGCTGGATGAATTAAAGAAAAACAAGTATAGTATTGTGCAACCCAAAGTTTCACTTAGATTGAAGGAACGTTTTCATAAGACGGCTATTAAACTTGTCAAATTACGGTGTGGGATATTGGGTTACGAAAAAGTGAGAAGAAGATAAAGTACGTGTGGACGAGATGTGCATTGAGATGAATGTGTGGAGTAACGAAAAATGATAAAATTCGAAATAAATATATAAGAGAAAATCAAAGAATGATACCTACAAGAAAAAAAAATTGTGAAATGCCGCTTGAGGTGATTTAGATGCATTCCTCAAAGGCACGAAGCAAACTCTATACGAAGGATTAAGAAGCCTAGAGGAACATCATGAGAAAGGATATAAAGGATTATGATGTTACAAAGAGCTTAACCTTTATTAGAAACAAGTAAAGAAATAGGTGATCTGTTCAGAAATATGGCTATATTTCGTATCCTAATATCTACACTTAGTCATCCAATGAAAGCAATTTGACAGATGTTACATAGTTTTAATGGTTTCAGGTGTTCTTAACCGTTAGATCTTACAGAAGCATAAAAGAGCATAATTAAAGACTACATGGGACCATTAAACTATAAAGCCAATGAAAGCACCGAAATCTGTGAAAACAAATGATTGATCCAGTCACTGTTAAGAGAATTAAAAATATTATAGGTTTAACTTAATCGATTGAGTTCTGAAAATCAATCGATTAAGGTTATGACACCTGTTTTACCGCCCAAATTCTGAATTTAAAATCAATTGATTGAATTAAAAAAATCAATCGATTGAGTTTGTGACAACTATTTTCCCTCTCAAATTTGAATTTAAATTCAATCGATTGATTTCCTAAACTCAATCGATTGACTTTAAATTTAAATTTGAGTCCGCCAATTTCAGATTTTGAATTCAATCGATTAACTTATAAATGGAAGGGTTTTAGCCCACACCCTATATAAAAAAAGCAATGTTTAGGGTTCCCGGAGACCTCTCTTGGTCAAATTTTCTCAGTATTTTTCCAAGTCTTCTTCATTGTTTTTAATGTTTAACTTTTATTTAGTTTGTAAGTATGAATCAAACCTTTGTAAGGCTCCGGATCTTTTCTTAAAATATCCAGACATTTGATAAATCAATGAACATTTTTTTGATGGCTTCGAAATCGTGTGTTGCGTATGGATCAAGGATGTGCGGCTAAACCCCTCGTTCAAGGAGAAAGCGACCTCTAGATGAGTAATTAAATTATTTTCAATCCCATCATTTCTTGTCATAATTATTTAATCGTACGACTTTAATTTGTGCTTATTGTGTTATCTTTGAATACTCATTTATAGTCGTTGATCTTGTAGATCGGCGACAATAAAAGAGTTATTCCACCTAGATCGATCTTGTAAATTGATATAGGATGTCGTACGATTGATTTTGCTTGTTGTGATTATGTGCTTGTGATATGTTATACCTTTCACATGATTCATGTCGTGATTAAATGCGTTATAGTGTTAGGATAGTATATGCCGATTATCATAATCGCATTTTTCTCAAATCGTTTTACTTGTAGTAAAAGGAGGGTAGATAATTTGTTATCGAAATGTTTGAATTGTTAGTAAAAAAATTATAAATCTACGATTAGCAGGCTCCTTGATCATCTTATCATCGTTGTTTAATTATTCACTCTTTTCCTTGCATTAACTTTTTTTAGATCTCATTAATCGTGCTTTGCGTAGTTATTATTTTTCATCTTACACAAATCTTACCTTTGGTACTTCATTAGGTTCATTTTGCGCTTATAGAATTAATTAAATTTTGCGATTCCCTGTGAGTTTGATACCCTTGATTTCGCCTTTCTACAATAGATCTTGTGCGCTTGCAAGGGTATTACTTATAAAACCAATCAATAGAACTCGCAATGTTTGACTCTATATAAATTGAATAAGGCTATGATGATGATGATGATGATGATATGAATATAGTATTTTTTTTGTCTTTAAAGCTATTTCTTTTTATATTTTCTTCTTCTCTATGCTCCTTGCTTAATTGATTCGAATGTATTTTTACTCTCATATTAATGAAAGTATATCTTTTGTTATTTAAAAAAAAATGTGACTTATCTGGAAAACGAGTAAATCTTGTTTTAATCGCAATTTTCTCAAAAACTCACATTTCTTTTTTTAAGTTAACTACTTTTTGAATAAATCATGTTTCTAATGTTTGTCATATGTTTTAATCATATTTTCTGACATTTCATTTTATTTTCTCTATTTGCTTCCATATTTTTTCTTAAATTTTATATTTTTACCATATTTATTCAATTTTTTCTATGGATATGTTTCCAAATTTTTTTATTGTCCTTATTTTTAAACTCCGATTTTATTACTACGTTTATGAGCACCCAAACAATTGGATATAGCCTTTTATCTAGGGCTGTCAATTGGCCGGGTCTAATTGTCTACCCAATGGAAAAATGACATATTCTTGACCCAACCTAAGAGTGAACCTAACTCGGCCCGGCTAGATTGTGCACTCGATTCTACTCAAAAAGATCATAAAACCCGAGCCAATAAAACCCCTTATTTTCATGTTTTTATATATGAAATATTAGGTCATGTCAAGTCAACCTGACCCAACCCAATTTTTGCTCGACTCGACCCAAAGTTTAGGCAAGATTTCTCATGCCCACCAAGCCCGATGGGCCAAGTTCCCAATAAAATATCTGGCCGAAGCTGACCTCATAGACAGCCCTAATTTCACCTTTCATTATTTTGGTAAGGCACATTTTGCAATCCAATAAGACACAATGAAGGTGAGTTATTAGCATTAAGAACTAGAGTGCCATTCTTGGCACTTTGCCTGCTGTTTGGATATAGGAAAAATGTGGTAAAGGGAGCCATTACTTGCACACGCTTTTCAAGTGATTGCACCGGATTGCACTGAATTTAAACGAAATACTTGCTAGTTTGGCAACTTCTACTATATGTGTGACAACCCGGATTTCGCTAAGCCAAAACTCGGACTGTCAGATCACTCGTTAAGGTGATCCCATGAATACTTGGCACATTCACATAGCAGAACTCACATTCACATATGAATATATGCAGATAGAGTCACCATAAGCTTTAAAAGTAAATCTCAATTTCTAAACAGAAGTAATCAAAATAACGGTTCTAAATTCCATGCTAAACGCATGGACAATAGAACCGAAACAAACCATCGGTGATAAACATCTATCACCAACAATGGTTTACCAAAAATATTCAAAGTATACTTGATATAAATATTCATCTCAAAGTGGTTGGACGTACTAAGACAAACACAAAATACTACTCTTCTCAGCTCACACACACACACACAATTCTACTTGGGGAAAAACTCTTCGGGTAGGGGCTCAACCTCCTCCTCTTGCTCGTACTCTGGATCGCTATCAATATCCAGATCCTTCTCTAAGTCCTTACTTATGATGTATAGTCAAAGGGTGAGCTAACATCCAAGCTTAATAGGGGAAAATATTAGTCACATTTAAATATTATATGTTAAAGTACGAAGTTTCATAACTGATTTTTAAATGCACATTTCACATTTGAATTCCATATGCGGAAACTTAGTCCCACACATATACAACTTTGAATCATATGCTTTGTTTTAAAAACATTGGATATAACTTAAAACATTAACTTAAATACTTTTCTAAGCAGATATAACATTAGAAGCCGTATATAAAATCGATGGGAATCCCAACTATCATCGTTCAATAAACCATTTACACATATGCCCAAGCCCCTACATTATGAGGGATACTTGTGCAGAACGAAATAGTACTGTTGGCCGGTAAGAAATGAACGGATATCCCGCCGTATCAGAGGACAAAGAATTCTTAACACATGAACCTCAAATCATAGTGCAAGTCTAACTTATAGTTTTCACACCGTGTAAAATGATTACATTATACTATTTTCATAAAACTTATATTTATACACAATTTTCGGAGTTCACATGATAGCATTTATCATATCACATTTCATGTTTCAAAACTTGTTTGAAATATTCGAATATCACATGGTTTATTTCACAAATTATCATGGCTTATCACATCACATTACTCAACTTAGACATAGCACATCAAATAAATGGTCGTAAGTTTTCCCCCACCTCAAGTCATGCCGAGCACAATCCACACATAAACCTCTTGAGGACTCACACATACGCTTAATACATTAACCTACATCCAAAATCATCCAAAAGGTCCTTAGAAGTGTCTAAAAATGTCAATTTGACAACGTCTTCGAAAGTTTCGTAAGAAAACAAGCCAAATGGGACTCTGAACCTCATGACGAGATACAGGTCGACGCGAGAATGTCATGGCACACCCCTCGCGCGAGACACAGAGGTTCACTGGAACCTCATTCTTGTGGGTGCGAGGCTCACTCCAGCCTTTCTAAAGGCTTCTCACGTGAGCGAGCTTTAAAGCTCGGGCGCGCGAGAACCACTTACGTCCTCAGCTTGGGCACGCGAGAAATAGAAGCTCACTAGAGCTTTATTTCTCGGGCACGCGAGGCCTCAAGGAGCCTTTTTAAAGGCAACTCACATGAGCGAGCTTTGAAACTCAGGCGCGCGAGTTTCAGAAACTCCTTTGGGGTTCGAGTTTTGAACCCCATTTTTCTCGCGATTCATCGCCATTCTTTCACATAAATCCAAACGCAATTAATCCAATACACAAAATACCTATTTCTTTTTATTTCTTACCTTCAAAACTAGCGTAATCCATGCGCAATCTAAGCAAGGATCGATCCGCCACGAATTTGACAGAGTGATTTCAAATGAAACCAAAGAGCTTGTAGATCTTTTCCTCCACATATTTTCACAACAATAAAGAGACCGACGACTCACAAATCCCCGCCGATAACTTGACGAAGTCTCTCAAAGGCCCAAAGCCTCAGATCACACAGATTAGGAATAAAACCCCTCTTCTCCTTCACACCCTTCTCTCTCTAAACAACCAAAGCAAAGAACAAATGAAAAAGGGCTTTTCACGTGAGGTTACCCTTCTCTTATCTCATAGAGGGTCTCCAAGTGAAACACATACACATACCCCATGTATATATTTCTTATCCACTTAATGCGTTTGGTGTGGAACACACACACATACCTAAGTGTGTTAATTTCCTTAGTTCTCTTGTGAATCACACACTACACCTAGCACCCACAAAATCCTCACATGCTCACATGTCATTACACGTGTACCAAGAATCAAAATGACACAGTACGCCGCACCGATATGTACACTTACTTGACTTATACGGTTTCCTAAAATTGGGGATATTACAATATGAAAACACCATCTAATTAAGCAGTTTGGTTCGAAGGCCATGATTTAAAGATATCAATTGCAAAAGATTAGAACAAAATATAATTTTCATCATTTGATTAAATGAAGTCAAAGGCTATTATATAATTCAATTGGTGACTACAATAGATCATATGACAAGTATCATGTTTTGCTCCAATTTTATGTACCAGAGGTCTATTGATCATGAACTTCAAATCAGATGGCTCATATTGCATTTTTACATATCACATGTCCCTAAAATACCAAGTCTTTCTTTAAATTTGGTGCAATCACTTGAAAAACGAGTGCAAGTAATGGCTCCCTGTGGTAAACCGTGGTATGGAAAAATGTTTTACCCAAGGTGTCCAAATCGGCATTGGACTTTGTGTAGACACCCCCATTTCGCCCTCTCGGAGCACACGAATTCGTTTGGTTAGCCCTTGACCTTTTTAACCCTCGACATGGGACCATGCAACTGTACATGGCTGAACACAGGCTGAAACAATAGCTTTGTGGCTCAAATCCCAACGTAGGGAGGCTATATACTAAGCAATAGTATATAGTCGGAATGCAGACTGAAACAATAGTCCTGCATTCCATTCTTGAGACCATACTCAGACAACCCTGAATTAAGCGCTTGAAAACCCGCGCGTAATTCGATCACGCACAGAACCACAGGCGCGTGATCAGTCCCCTTTCAGACCAACCTTCCTTTCACAGACCGTTTCGAGACTCGATTACGCACCTGGAAACAGACGCACGATCAGATTGAGCGCTACACCACTAGCGTGCAATTGGCCTACGCCCGACTTAGTCTCCTACCCTTGACTCCGACGTTTCCTCGATTAAGCGCTTCAGGTAAAATGCTTAATCGGATTAAGCACGTCCCACCATACGTGTAATTAGTCCTGATTTCGTTAGGACTAGAAAACCCGCTGAGTAATTTAGCCCGTCGCTCACTGAGTCGGTGATCGACTCAAAGTGATTAAGCGCCAGAAAACTGGCACGCAATTCAGTTAAACGTCCGAAAACAGGCACGTAATTGAATGAAAACCTATAAAAGCTTTTTTTCGCGAAGAGATAGAGAAAGGTTGCAAATTTTGAGAAACGAGACCGTAAATCAAAAACTAGAGAGCTCCGAGAACGGATCCCTAGAGCAAATTAGCCATGATTTTAATATTCGAACTCTGAGATTTCTCACCGCAGTCCTGATTCTAATTTTTAGACCGTAGCATCCTCTTCGAACACAACATGAGAGGCTGGTAATTTTGAGAGAGAGAATGGAATTTTTTGGGACTTCGAAACCAGAGAACTCCGAGGACAAGCCCATAGAGCAAATTAGTCATGATTTCGAGATTCAAACCCCCGAATCTTCGATGATTCCTCTCCGCAGTCTCAACCTTAGGTAAGAATTTAATTTTATTTTAGACTTAGGATTTCCCCTTAGTTTAATTATTCAATTCTATTTCTAATTTTTAGACCGTTGCACCCTCTTCGGACCGAAATTCTCTATGTCCGATTCTAGTTCTCTGTTTCTAGAACCGGTTCTTAATCTAGCGATCCGACATACCGACCTTATGCTCTAATTCTACTCTAAAATCTTAATCTACAGTCCTATCATTAATTTCTGGTTCTGACTCTCAAAGTTCAGAATCAGTCCTTAATCATACGGCCTGATTTTTTTTATTTCAAACCCGAATTCAGTCCTAAATTTTAATTTATAATTTAACTCTATATTTTCATACCGTCAAAAATCCAAAACTATAAATTTCAGTTCATAACTTTAGTTTCTCAATCTAATTTCTTATTATAATTTTGAATTCAATTCTAAAAATCTCCCTTTTATTATTCAATTATCCACCTATCTTTTATCTCAGCCATCCGATTTGCCCAAGGGAGCTTACGGCCAATCCTCCTTAGCATAGCGGGCCCAACCCCCCTTTTTTTTAGATTGTTTAGGATTATCTAGTTAATTATAGTTTAATTTTTTTTATTATTTCAATATAATTGACTAATTGCATCAAACATGCCTTCATATCATTATTTGCTTTGATTCAATTCAGTCTTCTAGTTCAATCACTTTATTATCTCAACCAAAATTTATGAAAGTTAATTCATTCATTATTTGTTAGATTATTACCATAATTGATCCGTAGATTATGATTAAAAAAAAGAGAGTTAATTTTGTCGCCTCGATCATTTATTTCTAGTTTAGTAAATTGATTTATTACTTCAATCAAAAATCTTAAAAAAAGATTAGTCTTTGTTTTCTTCAAATTAGAATGCTAGTAAGATTACCTTAAGTGCTTTAGTTGTGATTGCCATGCGATTGACACATCTACTTGTCTAGAATTGTAATAAAATTAGTATACCTGCTTTCTCTAAAATTGCGATATAATTGGACTCTTTTATTTAATCTGAATATTATTGGAACTGATACACATGCACTCCTAGTACCGGTAGGAGACTGAAACTGATTGGACTCTTAGTAGTACCAGGACTTTGATATTAATTGGACTCCTAATGATACCGAGAAATTGAAAATGATTGAACTCCTAATAGCATCAGGACACTAAAATAACCTATCATAATAAGCTCACCTAATCATAATTCACAATAAAAAAGAAATCTAAATCGACCATAATAGCAACAAGGGAAACTAAAAAGAAAGCTGAAACTATCTAATTAAAAGAAGTAAATCTGATAATCGTTTTAAACGCGTGATCATTGACGTGTTGCAGCGTCGATAAATATCTGCAGCTGGAGATTGCAAATCAACTAGGAATCATCCTAGAAAATTTCTCCTATTACTATTTATCCCCACCTTATCACATACACCGCATCACTAGAGTCCAACAAGACAGAATTGGAAGCCACTTATTCAACGGGAACCGAGAGGAACCCAGAAAAAGCGCGCACCAATAGACTGGCGATCGCGATGGGACACTTTTGTAAGCTCCTTTTTTTCCTTTAGATATTTAGCTTTATTTTATTTCCCTATTTTTCTTTCCTGTCGTGTCGTTTAAATTTAGATTTTTTTTTATATATGAGTCATTGCCAAAGACTCGAAATGTCTGGCATACGTAGAGTAAGTTTAGGAGACCCGTCGTTGTGGGGATTTCATAACAATCCTGCCTACAAGGAAGAACCACCTTATACTTTTAGCCCACAACAACCTGAAGTCAACATAGCTGATGAACAAGAGAACTCCTTTTGTACACCACACGCCGATAATAGTCATGACGACAGAAATAAGAGCTCTGGACAAAATCTCACCACTCAACAAATCATAGAACTTAGCATCCAAAAAATACAAAGAGGAGGCGATGATTCTGAAGAGTTGCTTCGAGGATTGGCTGCTGCATATGAAACTATTAGGGGACAACAAAATTCGGGAGAGCAAGAGCGACAAGAGAGACCACCTTCTACCCCAAGCACAGTGTCAGCCGGCGCTACGCCATTGAAGCAACATACTCACACGTTCTTTAATGACAGTTTGCCAGATAAGGGTATCTCACGCGTCACTCTCAAAGACAGCACTATAAAGGTCGAAGACCTCCCAAAAATGCTCGATGAATACATAGCCAAGAGGGAATGCCTAGGTCGCTCGTTCGGATTCAATAAATTATGTCGAGACATTGAATTTGACCTACCCATAGGATTTAAACTGCCAAAATTTACTAAATACAATGGCATTGGAAATCCGAACCATCACTTGGCCCTTTTTTATAATGATTACCGACCTATACGCAAGAATCAAGGACTTCTCATTTACTACTTTCAACATTCATTAGAAGGAAAAGATCTAGACTGGTTTGCGGAGATCCCACTTTATAAGATAGAGACTTTTGATGAGCTAGTCTGTCGATTCCTAGACCAATACAAACACTTGATTCAAGAGACGGTTAACCTCAGCGACCTGATGGCGACCAAGCAAGGACCAGATGAAGAATTCACCGACTTCGTCGCTAGATGGCGAAAGCTTGCTGCTAGAACTGGCACTTCAATGAAAGAGAAAGATTCAATTGACATCATCATTGGCAATACTAAGGAACCACTAAGGAGCACCCTAGTCATCAGTGATTGCCCCGACTTCATTGCACTTCACTCTCGGGCGTCCCGACTGACGCGACACATCAAGGGTGAAGATCTTGCATTATCCATAGTCATGTCAAAGGTGGGCTCCTCCAACGAGTCGAAACCGAAAAATCATAAGAAAGCCTCAGGAACCGAACAAGTTAATACGGTTGTCAATCAAGGGAAAAATTTGAATAACGGGAACTTCCCACCACGCAACTTCGAGCAGAACCAGACCCAACAACGATACGCTAGTCAAAATCAAGGCGCCAATCAACACAGGTACGTAAACCAGAACCAGGGCCAGAACTAGAACCAAGGCCAATATCAAAATAGAAACCAATACCCTAACGCTTATCAGGCCCAAAACGAAGTACAGAATCGACCGGCCCACGTGCCGAATTATAACAGCATACCTCCACCTCAGAACTTTAACCCAGCTAGGGACCCTACCAGCCAAAGCAGGAACACTATCCCCCTTTACCCGAGACTATTTCAAATGTTTTTCGCCTCTTTAGCGCCCAGAATCTCTTATGATTCCCACAAGAAAAGCTTAGATCATGGCCTACAAATCTCGACTACAGTAAATATTGTTCTTTCCATCGGTACTCGGGACACAACCTAAAGGACTATTGGGTTCTCAGGGACGTGATCTATGATATGAACGACCGGAATCAAATTGATTGGGAAGCGCTTAGGAACCCTAACCCTAATAACAATCAACCCCGACAAAATTTAGGGATCATAAATAACCCCATGCCCAACCACAACCAAGGGACATCGACCCAGGTCACTACTGTAGATCTCTCCAGTCAACCTTATTTCCAGCCTTCGACATTAATCACTCGTATCCTACCCTCCGACGCTGTTACTACCCCTATAAGAACTCCATCCTCCTTACACCCCTCTGCCTTGATCACACGGATTGCGCCACTGATTCCGCCTCTATATCCAAAGTTTACTCAAATACGAGTCCATTCCTTCAGGGCCATGAGGCCATTCCTCCATCATTCCCCACTAGAGCCATTGACCCTGCCAAATCTTGAATCACTAGTGTTACCACTCCCTTCACCCGACTCTGAGTCTGAGTATGGAGACTATGTTCTCCAAACTATCATTTCGACGGTCGCACGGATAGACAGTGTCGCCCACATGACTCCCAACCAAGAGAGTGAAGCCAGAACTGAGTATCTGTCAGATGAAGAGCAAAGTGAATGAAAAGAATACCTAAATTTCTGTGAGACGTTGGTCTCCACTTTCTTAGAGGAAGAGGATCACATGCAATACCTCCAACCTTGGAATAGTACCATACGGACATACACTCCGACCCTTAACTTCACTCGCTTCACAAATGCACCGATGTCAGGCATGATAGGTTCGACCAGCAACCGGCCTACCCTATTCTCAAGTCAGGAACCAACTATCCACCTCCCCCTTTCCCGCAAAACAAAGATTTCATGTAGGCACAACTACCCGAGGGGAACACGAGAGAAAGGGAAGTTGACTTACTACCCCCATCGCACGTCATCCCACCACCAATTCCTGTACCACAAGCACCTCAGCCACCTACACCTAGGGCCCATCGGTCGGGCAAAGAAATAACACTTGAGCCAGGGCAAGAGTACGATTTGTTAAGACATCTCCAAAAGATTCCAACTCAGATATCTATACTAGAACTCATCAAGAAGTTGTCTGATCATCACCGACTGTTAATAAGGACACTCGAGGACACTCAAGTGGATGAAGACACGACCTTAGATGAGCTTCATCAAATTACCTCTGTAATGGCACAACCTCCCGCCCTCACATTCATAAATGTAGACATGCCTAAGGAGTCACGTCACGAGAGCGCTGCCCCCATATATCTTACAGTCATAATTAGAGGGTTTTCTGTACCCCATGTACTAGTCGACATAGGCGCCTGATTCAATATTTGCTCTCTTACCACATTGAAAACACTTGAATACACGGAACAAGACTTCAGAACCTCGGCCTTGTCGCTCATAGCCTACAACGACTCGCGTCGTTTCGTAAAATGAACTATCAAACTTCAGGTCTGCCTTGGACCCGTGATAAAAGATGTTACGTTCCATGTTGTTGACTCTGCTAGTATATAATATCATTTTAGGTTAAAAAATGGTTAGAATCAATGAAGGCTGTCACGTCCACATACCATTAATGCATTAAATTCCCTTATGAGGACTCCATCGTCTATATATACGCTGATGTGCCTCTTCAGGAGATGGATACCAATTACGCGGCAAGTATTCCGACGGCCCATGAATCCGTACTAAACACAGGCCACATCCAAAAGACGCGAATTCTTGATGAAGAAGCTGTCGCAGGAGTCTGCTCACCTGCCCTTCCTGGTTTTCATCCAGAGTGACAACAAGAGCTAATGAGGAGGGAGGTTGGCCCAGACCTCGCTAGATTATACGACATCAACCCAACCGCAATGAAAGGGTGAGATCTTATGTACCAACTTGGATACGTCCCCCACGTCGAACTCGGTAAGAATAAGCAAGGTCGTGTAAAACCTATATTCCCAACTAAAATAGGCAAGCACATAGGATTAGGTTTCCAATCGAACGACCAATCAACTGATTTATTCCCTACCTCACCGAAATGGTCTTTTTATGACCACTTCGTCTATGAAACTATGAGAAAGCAGATGTGCCAAAACAGAAGGGAGTATCTTTCACCAAACCTCAGGAGATCGAAATTGAACTAATATCCAAAGCATTCAATGATTTGACGAACCTGAATGATGATATCGACGAACCCCTCAAAGGAGTCAAACCTTTGTTTGACACTAAAAATCCCATAGAAGGAAGAAAGAAAAACCCTTCAGAAATCAAATCATAATTACAGGATTAGGAATCTACAAATGACGAAGATTTTCACATAGTGGCCTTACAAGACGACGAAGAATACTCACGTTCTCCATGAGAATGGGATGACACCTTGTAAGAAAATATTAATTCATATAGCATCCACCTTTGCCTCGGCCTTGGAGGATGGGAATTTCCGTGGGACTCGCCTTGTATCTTTCACCCATATCAATCCCGGTGCGAAGCATGCACTCGCATACTAGAGCAATTTGCTAGCAAGAACACACATCCTATAACGACCGAGGTGGATGGAGCCGACCCTACAACCATAAACACGACCAGTAATCCACCAACCTCGCTCTTGGTACCAGAAGGGAGAAGACCCGATGGTCAGTTATTTGACTCAGGAGAAAACACACACATCCCACTCTTAGAGTTTGAAGAGGAGTTTGAATTAGACGCTCCTTCGTCCCCAGATGCACCACAACTCCAAATATTTTGGCAATCACTCGAGGAAGAGTGGCGACCTCCACCAAGTGATGACGAGGACTACTGGATAGACCTTCCTACACTCGAACTGGCAGAGCAAGCCAACCTAAAACTTCATGCCTTATCAGATCTAGAGTGTGAGTTGGATAATATCATCGACCATAACTTTGAAGGATGGGAATGTCCTTGGGAATCTCCCTGCATTTTTTACCATTACCAGCCCCGCTGTCGAGCATGCACGCTCATCCCAATATATCATGAAGATCAAGAGAAAGAGTTTCCTCCCCCTAGGGACCCTTTAGGAGATTCCCCCTCACGGGAAGGACAATCATCTCATAACTCTGACGGCAATAGTTCAATCGATTATGATCTCTGGAGCTTCTTCAAGGAAGAGACAAACAACCTAGTAGAGGAAACTCAAATTATGATACCCCTGTCATCAGCATTGCTTATTCGAAAGATCCTATTGGATGAGGACTCCAAAAAAAAAAAAAAAGGCTAAATTTGCAACAAGTCTACGTTCCCTGAAGGATCGCCTAAACGGCTCTCGCAGCCGTAACGCTCCCTCAACTAGAGGAAGCGGCTCTCGCGATGCCTCTTGAAAAAGAAAGGGAACTATTTATCCCGACTCAAGTCTGTAGTCAATGAGGGGACTTCCCTCCTCTAACTCCTGACCCGTCTCGCGTGCAAGGATGCAAAGCCTTCAGGCTAAGTAATAAGCCAGTCATCATACCAGAAGAGGTACTCCACGACTTCGAGAGAAGAATTAATAGCCTTGACCTTCACTTTACCAAAGATCTTTCAGTCATGAGTTGCGCTGATGAAGAGTGGCCTTACATAAAAATAAATCCCCAGCCTAGTAATTTCGCGATATATGAGCTTATTGAGGATGAAGGAGGAACACCAAGCCCTGATGAGACTTAGGACTTCTAGCGGGTTATTAAACATTTTGACGAACAGACCCAGGCTGCCGCAGAACCCACGGAGGAAATCAATTTTGGCACCGATGAGAAGCCCAAGAAACTATTAATTAGTGCGATGCTAAATTCTAGAGAACGTCAGCAGATTATACAAATCCTACAGGAACATCTAGACTCTTTCGCATGGTCCTACGAGGGCATGTCTGGTTTAGATCCAAGCCTAGTAGAACATCGTCTTGTCTTAGAACCCGATGCAAAACCTGTTAAGCAGAAACTCCGTAGGATGCACCCTAAAATAGCCCTTCAAGTTAAAGAGGAAGTTGACAAGTTACATAAAATTGAATTCATTCGAGTTGTCCTCTATTCCAAATGGGTCGCCAACATAGCACCTGTCGCTAAGAAAGACGGCAGGGTACGGGTTTGCATTGACTTTCGATACCTCAATCAGGCATGCCCAAAAAATGACTTCCCACTCCCACATATTGACACTCTTCTTGACAACACCGCTAGACATGAGATGCTGTCTTTCATGGACGGTTTCTCTGGATATAATTAGATCAAGTTAGTAGAGTCTGACTAATTGAAGACTTCCTTCACTACACCATGGGGAACTTACTGTTACGTCGTTATACCTTTTGGGCTCAAGAATGCAGGAGTCACATATTAATGCGCCATGATAGCTATTTTTCACGACATGATGTATAAGTGTGTAGAAGTTCATGTCGATGATATATTAGTGAAGTCCCAGACACGAGTAGGACACACTGAAGCCCTTCGGCTAGTGCTAGAGAGAGCTTAAAAATATCAACTAAAAATGAATCCTAAGAAATATATTTTCGGAGTCGCCTTAGGAAAATTACTTGGTTTTATAGTTAGCAATCGAGGGATTGAAGTCGACCCTGTGAAAGTGAGAGCCATTTTAGAGATGCCACCTCCTAGCAATATTAAGGAATTACGAGGTTTGATAGGAAGATTGTAATTCATTAGGAGATTTATCTCTTAGTATTCAGACCGATGCGATCCTTTCTACAAACTACTTAAAGGAGGGACCGAGTACAGATGGGATGACTAATGCCAGCAAACTTTCGATAACATTAAAAAGTACCTCCTTAACCCGCCAATACTATCGCCACCAGTTCCTGAAAGACCCCTAATCCTATACCTTTCAGCAAACAATAAAGCGATGGGAGTAATCTTAGGATAACATGAAGAAGATGGCAAGGGAGAGAAGGCCATTTACTACCTTAGTAGAATAATAGTCAAATACGAATGAAAGTACACCCCTATGGAGAAGACATGCCTCACATTGGTATGGGCTTCAACTAAATTATGACATTACTTCGGAGTACATAAGATATTAGTACTAGCCCGAATGGATCCTCTGAAGTACATATTCAAAAATCCCGCCACATCAGGGAAGATAGCCCGCTGGAAAATGCTATTACAAGAGTTCGATGTCACTTATGTCACCCAGAAGTCAATCAAGGGGCAAGCCATTGCAGATTACCTCACAGATCTTCGACTCCCGAACGATGAACCTATACACGCGGACTTCCCCGATGAAGACTTACTCACAATTAATGACGAAGAGCCCGATAAAACCTCATGGACTCTCTATTTCGATGGTGCTCTAAATCACAAAGGGAAGGGCATCGGAATAGTCTTTCTAAGCCCGGAAGGAGTGATGATACCCAAAGCTTTTCAATTAGACTTTCCTGTTACCAATAATGTTGCAGAATACAAAGCTTTTATAGCTGGATTGCGGATAGCGTTATAATTAGGTGTCAAACAGTTAGAGACCACAGGTGGTTCTAAACTAGTAATCTCGCAAGTTATAGGAGAATGAAAAACTAAGGAACAGAGATTGATGAGATACTTAGAGACCGCTCAATATTTGGTGAAGAAATTTGAAAAGATCTCTTTCACACACATCCCTAGATTAGAAAATGACTTAGCAGATTCCTGAGCTACACTAGCCTCTGTCATCCAGATACCTATCGGCCAACATACCAAGACCTTCTTCATTGAAAGATTAACAGTACCCACCCACAAAGTAGCATGGACCATTGCAAGGGAACTACTAATTCTCCCTGCCAACGCGAAATAAAAAAAAAATAATCACTCCAGAAAATCACGCTAAATAGGAACCGAAGTCGCTACGTTCAGATTTGAGAAATCACTAGTCGATGACGGACAACCATGGCATTTTGACATCTAGAATTTCTTGAAGTATCAATACGTTCCCCCACATGCTACGAAGATCGAATAAAAGATTATAAGAAATCGGTGCACCCGATTCTGTATACTCGGCGAAACATTATACAAAAAAGCCTTCCCCAAAGGAGTTCTACTACGATGCGTCACGATTGCCGAAGGACAATACATCATTCGAGAAGCACACACCAGCGCCTGCGGTGCCCAATCTGATAGACAAAGACTTACCGATCAAGTTATACAACAAGACTACTTCTGGTCGATGATGATAAGAGACTGCCACTTCTATGTTCAATCTTGCAAACAATGTCAAGAGCACGCTACACTTATCAAAGCTCCATCAGTTGCACTAAACACCATGACCTCGCCGTGGCCGTTTTCGATGTGGGCCTTCGACATCATTAGACCGTTTATAGACACCGTTGGAAATACTTACAAGCATGCGTTCATACTTACAGCGACCGAATACTACACCAAATGGACAAAGGCCGAGTCTTATGTTCGAATCACCACTTCGACGCTCGCGAGGTTTATAGTTTGAAATATCATTACCCGGTTTGGAGTACCCAGAATGTTCATCACCGACAACGAACCCAGTTTATTGCGAAAAGGACGAAAAAGTTGTGAAAAGTGCGGCATTGATTTGTGCCACTCATCGCCGTTCTACCCTCAAGGCAATGGACAAGCAGAAGCTACAAACAAGACACTGATTCGAATCTTGAAATGAACTGTAGAAATAAGCAATGGAGCCGACTGGCCCCAGCGATTACTGGAAGCACTCTGGGCTTATAGGACCTTTATTCGTACAACCACTGGCCAAACTCCCTACCTCCTCACCTATGGGATGGAGGCAGTCTTACCATATGAGATACAAGTCTCATCTTTACGCATCCAACTCGATAATGAGCTATCCTTAGACGAGAGGAGAATTTCTTTACTTAGTTAGAGTGACTCGATGAAACATGCCTAAAGGGCAACTGATCACGCTCAGATATATCGGAGGAGAATGGCCAGGGCCTATGATAAGAAAGTCCTTGAACGAACCTTTAACATTGGCGAGCTAGTCCTAAAGAAAACTATGCCTTCCAAACACGTCCATCCAAAAGGAAAACTGAAACTGAACTGGAAAGGCCCTTACGCTATAGCAGCTGCATACCCTGGAAACGCGTACATATTGGCGAACCAAGACGGGGAAGAACTCCCTAGCCCTTGGAATGCCATATCCTTGGTCTTATGATCATCACATCCCGTGGTTAAAATACTTATACTTATCATCCCCGTAGTCATTACGACCCATCCATTGGTCGCATGTCTTCAATCCTCAGAATATCCTTAAAAATCTCCAACTGGTCGCCCACCATTTACACTCGAGTGATTTGATTGAAGGATTAGTGACTACCTAAATTTTTTTTCAAAAGCATAAGAAACACCCGATTCTCATTCCCTATCCTCGCCATTGGAGGAGACGTTAGAGCAAAAGAAATGAAGATGTTAGGTTCAATCGAAATTCATCATTCTTACACCAGCACGATGCTTTCAAAAAAAATGTACGCAAAAAAAAATATATATCGAGCGAGAGCGCCACGACGAATGAACAAGTCAATGAACTCAAGGAAGCATAAGCAGGCCGTAAGGACATCTCCAATAATTTTACTGGAAGTGTATAAGCAAGCTGCGAGGGTAACCCTGATATTCTCATACTACTAGATGTCATCGTAAGGTGGCGGGAGGAGGAAAAACCCTTGCTAGCCATAAAATGCAAGATTTTGATGGTACCGAAACATAACGAAGAACTTGATCATGACATTCCATACTCCTCAGAGGAGAAGATTGTTACTTACCCCTTTTGAAAAGATATTAGTTACGAACTATTCCCCATATCACTAAGCCTTACCTCTCCCCCTTCTAGTTTTATTTTGGACGATGAATCTGAGACTTCACAAGATATTCCTAGGAATGAAACTGAAAACCACCGAATGACAATTGATGCAATCACCCATTATACTTACCATGCTTTTCTTGAATAACCACGGAATAGGATGATCAATATCCTAAGATAGACCCCCGTACGCTATTAATCGAAGGACCTCCCCCTGGTTCAGAGATAGTACCGATGCACTTTTTTGCAAGACTAATTCACCTAATACCCATGACTACTTATAGACCCAAAATGCTTATCGAAGGCCCAGGAAAGCTCTATTGCATCCACACGCTGGGGCATTTTTTTTTATGAAAAAAGAAGGTAAACTATACCGGAAGTGTCGACCCGATCACCAAAAGATGAAGAATGATGAAGATACCGTTCAGATAGCATTTTCAAAATACTGTATTGCAAGCTCAACCATGCTTCTACGCTGGGGCTTTTTTTTATTGTTTATTTTTATTTGTCATTTGCTTTCCCTATTGCACTATTTATTTTTCAAAAAAAAGAAAAAAGAAAAAAAAGAAGAAAAAAAAAGAGAGAAAGTAAAAAAAAAAAAGAGAAAAAAAAAGAGAGGCTTATATCCACCTTTCTATCACCAGACCTAAGTCTAAGATATTTTCCCCCCTTGACAACTGGCAAGGGGGGGAATAAAACTACTAATAGCATTACCTTTATATGTGCAGACACATAGCGACCTTCAAACTAGCACCAGGCCAGCTTAGCAAGCATCCAAGTCCCAGTGACGGCTGACGGCACCGAAGGCAAAAATAAACACTAAAAGGAAATCAAAGGAGGAGAAGCAAATCAAGTACATCTGAACCAAAAATCCCCATATATATATATAGACATATACCAAAAAAGTAATCCTTTCTTTTTCTTCTTCACATTTGTCACTGGGGACACTCCCCTTATATACAATGCACATACAACGAATATAACCAAATGCACACACACCTTTAATCCCTACGCTACCGCTGAGGAGGATGAGCACCGCTATCGTCAGTATCGTTAGCCCGGAGGTCCATAGACTGATCGTCTGAAAACACAATCCTGGCACCTCTAAACGGCGAGGACCCCCGCCACTGAACCCCACTCACTGGCCTGACTGACCGACCGCCTCGACTGAGAATGAGGAGGAAGCCTCGCATGACTCCCCCGAACGACAGAATCCTCACGACTATCGCTCCTATCACGACTATGAGAGGTATGACGAGACTGCCCAGCTGAAGAATTCGTAGCCCTCGACTCCGACCCGTCACGATGACTAGCCGACCTGCGCGACCCCCGCTCGCCCCTCGTCAGGCGATACTGTAACCGATCTAGGGACACCTGCATCTCTACCCGTGTCGTCCAACACGTTGCTGCTAGTGCCTCCGTATGAGTCCTCTGCATGACCAACATCTCGACCACCAGATCCTCAGGACTCTTCACCTCTCCGAGGACCCATCTCGCCTTCGGAGTGGTGCGCGCCCACGCTGCCTCTAGCCGTGCCTCCTCAAGCTGACGAACCTGTATAACTCTATTGAATCAGAAGAAGCAAACATATGCATATACGAACAATAACAAAACTTAAAATGAAAAATACATACATACCAGATCTAGCCTCTCTCCTAGAAGTCCTTCGACCGTCTCCGCGGTCACAGGATCAGCAGATGGCACCCAAGGGATGACGAACATAGGCGGCTATAACGAGAATAAACAAACACATCAGATAAATATTATGATAACAAATAACTTACGAACCTAATAACTAAAACATACCTGGGTAGGGATAGGAACGGACCCATGAGGAGGAGCCTCGGGAGCGAAGTCAGGAACTGCCTGAAAAACAAAAAAACAAACGACAAGCCAATACGAACTCGTTAGAATAAATAGAAATGAATAATCCAAACTAAATTACACTAAACCATACCTGACTCTCGAAACGTAGAGAGGCGGCGATCACCTCCCTCATCTGCAAGTCCTCAGCAACTCGACGCTGAAACATCGGCACACGTTAGTAAACCATCAAACCAACATAATAATAACGCCTAACCAACCAGTACAGTAACACAAGTAAACTGAAGAGTGATGAAACTTACCCAATGCTCCAACTCAGACCACAGACGAGCTATCGCTGGATTCTCCCGACTGGAGGAAGCCACTGAAGAAGGAGAAAATGTCCGAGCCGAAGCCCCTGCAGCGGAAAGCTCTGCTGTCTAAAAACACCACCAATATGCCAACATTAGCGAGGATCCCGAAACCGTCAATAGTTAATAAGTCCAATCCAAGGTACTTACCAATCACTCGATCTTCGAACGTAAACTAGCCTCCACCGTGCTAGCCGCCTGCTGCTGACCGCGTAACAGCTCGATCATCGCCGCCTGGCGAGCAACGTTAGACTAGCCATGATAAAAACAAGGCCATTATATTAAAAACATTACCAGAATAAACCAATACAACATGTGGACGAATTAAAACCAGTAAACTAACTCACCAGGAGCTGACGAGCCTCTGCTAGTCGAACTCCTAACTCATCCTCGGGCGCTCTGGCCCTGGCAACTGACTCAGTCAAAGAACGCAACATCTCCTCATCAGGACGAGGAGCATGCCCCATCTGCTCTATCGCCCTATGGAGGGCATCCAATGCTCCCCGCACACTCGCCGTGAGGCGGCCATCCTCCAATGCGACCAACCTCTCCCTCAACTCCGACTCCGGCCCATTGACGGTGAAAGAACCACTACCATGAAAGGACGCGTGAAGAGACGCCCACACCCAACGCACCAAACTACCTCCTATACTCCCGCACATCAGCCCCATCACGCACCCCCGTGACTCTGGTCCCCCCAGCTCTGAAATCGGCTATCTGGAGCGCCATCCGCTCCATAAAATTTTGGCCTGGAGGGCCGGTCATCCTCTTAGCCACCCTGTGGCTAGTCGTCGGAGGGACTCCCTGATCGAGTCCCAACTACTATACCACCCGAGAGGTGTGGATACTCTCCACTCGCTCAAAACAATGGACCCATATGTCCACATCGAAGAAGGGTCGACCGGACTCAATCACCGCCTCACTAGCGTCCTCTGCACCATCATAAGGTCTCCAGATCATCTATCTAAAGGAACAAATCAATCCATGAGCGAAGCCTAAGGGCCATAAAAAAAGAAAAGAAGATGAGATCAAATGAAAACATAAACGCCATATACATAGCTACCTTGCGTGCATATCCTTGAAGAGGCCTCGTGCAGTCTGAAGGTCAGCCGACCAGTGACGACCCCTCAATGCCTCCCTCCACACGTGCATCCACGGGAACATGAACGAAATCTCCGACGAAACCCTCGGGCGCAGAAAAGCGAAATTATCATATGCCCAGAACTGAAAGCGATAACATAACAACAACGACCACACGCAACAAATATTAAGATCGTCACTATGACCAAAGGTTAAAAAAAAGGGTCACCACGATACCAATTTAACTAAGACTCACCTAGAGAAATGGGAGGAAACCTCTGATCGACGCTATCCCTTGACCCCGACGATGAAACTGCTCGTAGAGATGCGCCAACGTAGCCCCACCCCACACATAGGTCGGGACTCGATCTAAATCCCCCAGAATCATAAAAAATAATCCGGTGACGCATCCCTGAGTCGAAGAAGAGAAAAGTATTGTGCCCAAGAAGTGCATCAAGAATGCTCAGAGCACCCTATCCGCATCCAATCCTGACTCGGTCACGAGCTCTTGGCCCATCACCCTCGTACAACGTGCCTCGTAAAGTGCAACTGCATCTGAATGACGCCTCGGAGGGGTGAACCCACTCGCGAACGTATCGAAAAACCAAGTGACCCGAACAACACCGGGCCTCGATCCACTCAACCTGTAAGGCACACCTAGGATCTCCTCACATACCTCTAAGTAACTCCCTGCCATCTGCCCCGTGATCAGTTCACCCTTGAAATGAAGACCAGCAATACGGACTCAGTCCTCAGGGGTTGGCAGCATCATACCGACTGAAAAAAGAAGCGCCTGATGCCTCTCGCTCCATCTCTCTATAATCACCGCGATCAAGCCCCGAACAACCTGAAAAGGCTCAAACTTCAAAATTGTCCCAAACCCGAAAGACACCAACTGCTCTTGCTGAAACTCCGGTAAGGCACGATACCAAGTATGAGACTCGGTTCATGCCGTGCTGATAGCCAGCTGCGAGGGCTCCTATTGAACAAAACACAAGCAATGACAGTAAGACTAACGCACACCTATGATGAAAGATAAATAAATTTAAAGCACAAAGCAGATGAAATATGCCTAAACCACATAATAATAACTTACAATGAACACACAAAACATGATAAGAACAACTAAATACGACATGCTGTCATAATACACAAGTAAACACGACCCATAATCAACGTAGGTTCGACATAAATTAGAAGGGTTTACAGATCCTAACGAGTCTATGTCATAGCCTGAATGCTCAGGAAAATAGAAGAACTCTTGCTTATGGGGACCTACCCAGCCTCTGGCAAAGAAATCCTCTAGTGGATAATGCCTATGATCTGGAGGCTCAGCACTTGGCTGCTCCTCATCCTGCTCACCCTCCACTTTATCGCCCTCCTCCTCGGCTACCCCTGGGTCAGCCTCGGGTACCTCCTCCCTGACCACCATCTGGTCACCCTCAGGGACTCTCTCCGCGACCATCTCCCTGATATCCGCTTCTATGGCAACGACTCTAGCCTGTGCCCACGAACTCTCACCTCCATCGCTCATCAACATCCCCTCTAACTCATAAATAGTGACCTCCAGCCTACCAACACCCTTACCCTCCATCTGATACAAAGAGCTCAAAAAATTGAAGAAAATGAAAGAAACAACACCCAAAACGGACGATCGGATCACAGGATATCACGAAAACACCAAAAACGGGCACACAGATACTAGGAAACAAGAAAATCAAAGACTAAAATGGATCGTGTGACAAAAATGAGAAGTTCTGAACTATTTATAGAAGCCGCTCGAATTGCACGCTTGAAATAAAGCGCTCAAACGAATAACGCGCCACTCATAAAACGCTTAATTCGGATCACACGCTCACTGATGAGCGCTCAAATGGTCTGTCGCTAGCTCACATCTATCCAACCGGTAGAACACACACGTTACTGAGAGCGCGAAATCACCTCAAACGTTTACACGTCAGCGCGGGAATGCCAGCGGTCATGTTCATCCTGCACAGAGGTTCAAACGATAAAATGAATTAAACGCCTATGAAATAGCGCGTAATAACTCTTCACCCTTCTGAAATGCGCACTCAAATTTTTTCGCGTAATTAGAATAAACGCCTGAAGATAAACATATAATTTGCCCATAAACAAAATTTTCACACCCAAGATAGCAAGCTAAAACCCGAAATTAGGACATTCCTGACATTTACTACCGACCCGAATTACACCCTTGGGAAAACCACAAAAAAAAACACTTCTAACTTAAATAAACACGCACCTCGAAAGGAAAAAAGAGAGCCCCCCCAGGACTAAGACCGAATGACAAAAATGCACTCTCCTTCACATTCATCAATTACATCAAAAAGAAAAGGTAGCCCCCATCTCCCATACATTCTAACAAAAAAATATATACAACAACAAAAAATGCCCCCCAACGCCTCTATATCCCTTAAGCTAAAGCTAAAAAAAAAAATACAGAAAGAAGGGAAAACTACCCTTGGTGCTCCCTGAATTTAATAAATCTAAATTAAACTAAACCGAAATAAATAAATATTACATAAGTTAAACACGATACCGAGAGAGAGTCGAACCAAAACAAGACAAGAGACATAGAGAACACAACCACTTTATAGATCAATAAAACAATTACAACACACACCAAGGGCATACCCTCTGAATATATCGTTAAAATAAGAACGCTGAAATCAACTCGTTCAGGCAATGCCCGAATCCAGATCTATTTGGGAAATTAGAAATCTCAGAGAAGCTCGGAGAAGGAAAGCACCCTGAGCAAATTCTAACCGTGATAGCCTCTTCCCCTTACCCCGAATTGATAGGAAAGGAAGAGTGGCTCACAGAAAGCCACCCAGGACCCATGGATCCATTGTTAGAACCTCCCCTTGGACACATAAAAAAATGAGGAGGAACTAACACTGAATCTACAGAGCCTACCGAGGAAACATAGGCATTGGTCACGAGAACTCTGACCTTGCCTTATCCTTGGGTTCCCTCTCTACCACCTTTTTTCTCTTCCTTCTCTTCCTCCGATGGGGTGGCACTTCGAGTTGGATTGATAGCACCAACCCTAGCATCACTCCGAATTCCCAATCCCGTCCATTCTCATTATCCACTTAATAAGCACAACCCATCGGGTCAAATACCCGGGATATGAAACAGAAAGGAATAAAAGACATTAATAAATAAAAATGCCCCAAAATTACAGACACAAGATGCCCCAAACAGAAAAAGGGAGAAAACTTTCAAAATTTAAACTTGAAATAAGAGAACAAAATATTCAAACCCAAAACCTCAGACTCAGACATTTATAAACTATGTCCTTTGAATCACCAATTGACAAATGCCACACATCTGAACCCCTACCAAGCTGATTGAATCCAAAATCATACACATACCCCTTTAAAAGATCACGATCCATGACAACCAAGATGAACCAATAATTACACGATACTTGCCCCTCTAAAAAAAATAAACTCCTCAAGTCTAGATAGACCAATAGGACTCAAACACTTAACACCTATCTAGAAACTTTAAATTAAACCCTGAATTCATACGCTTCTAACAAGTGTCGTCTCAAATTAAATAAAAAGACTAAAACAAAATACTTTAAACTTTAAACAAAGGAATAATTTTCTGGAATAAGACTCTGACTTGTTTGGGACCAAAAAAGAAATGCTCCCAACAAACCCATCAGAACCAAGTAAACTCTCTAAACAAAACTCAATAAAAATAAATTAATCTTGAGATAAACCCTTAATAAATCCGGAGTGAAACCCTAAACTAAATTAAATCTTAAAATAAATCAAACAAATCAAACAAATCAAACTAATCCATTAATAAATTAAATCAATAAACGAGCATAATAAAATAAAAAAATGTCTCAAACAAACCTGATAAAAATCAAGTGAACCTACTAAGTAGGACCTAATAGGACGAATGAATAAACCTTGGGTCATTCTCATAACGAACTTTAAAACTATAAGCTAACTCAAATCTTAAAACTACGACAAAGCAGATAAGTCCAATTAATCCATCAACCAAAATTCAAGCCAACCAACTGCACAATATAAGGAATACAAAAATAATTTAAAAAAATGCCCCTTTTATTTATAATTTAAAGTTTTACAAGTTTCACCGGAGGCATACCTCCCGAATTATAATCCAAAACGAAAACCTAAAATCTAACATACAACTCAAAACGAAAACCAAAATTACAATGAGCCAAAACGAGGAGCAGAACATCCAATCAAAGACTTCAGAAATATTGCCACCAGACTTGGAGAACTTAAACGAGCCATCGGCAGAAGAGACGGAAAATGGGTTAGGGATACATCCCTCCATTTATAGCATCTCCTCTCCCTGTCATCTTCATTTCCTCCGTCGCTGCCCCATCAACGCTGCCTTCACTGCTCCCTAGAAAGGAACAGTGTGAAGACCAATGCTCTCATTCCCAACATCGCCCATTCTCAGAATAAAATTGTCCCTCTGGCATCACACTGGCATGAAGATCACGTGAAATGACGAATATAGGAAAAAACTCCATCCCAATCTGACGGTTAAATCACTCAATATCGCTGCAACACGAATCTCAAAATGCTAGAACACTCAGAAAGGTCAAGACTCGAGACTAAACCCGAGAATGAAAAGCAAATGAAGACTCCTTAGCTTATATAGAGTACGGTCTTAATCGCACGCCTAAAAATGTGTGCTTAATCTGATCACGTGCAAGGAACATCATGCTCAATCGGAAACCCGCGCTCCTAACCAGGCGCGCAATACGACTGTCACTCGCACAGATAGCGCGAGCTTATGATTCCGTGTGGCCCACCAGCCGCACAATCCGATTAAATGACTCACTTTTATCGCGCTATTTGAAAGATTACCCGTACACTGACCGGGTGGCGCTTCGTCGCGCGCAAGAATCATAGTGCGCAATCCAATCACACGTTAACCTACACACACGTAAATACTTCCCTTATACCCTGAATCACACGCCTAGAATCGGGTGCGTAATCAGTTTAAACGGCTGATATCAGGCGCTTAATTCTTGATTTTGCCCGAAATTTATCCCTTTTCGAGCGAGAGTCCCCTTTGTCCCATCGCATAGCCTCATGAGCCATTCAGAGTGAAAAGAGACCGTCACTCGCTGTTGTCCCATCGCATAACCAAAAAAAAACGTTGACCACGCCTCTGGCTCTATTATAGACAAAACATATATGCCCCACGTGACACTGTCACCCCCTCACCACATCGTTCATTTCATCTTAATCGAAACCATTTCGCCCAGTCATGCAGCCACTCAACACGTCCCACCACGAAAAAAATACACACACATGATACCACCCGGACATTTAGTCCCATCGCAAAATTAGCCATGCCCTCATGGCCCATCGCGAAAAGTCAAAAACAAATTTCCCGAAAACGCAAATACACCAAACAGCAAAAAAAACTAAGCCAATCACAATGCAACTATAACATAATCTCACCAGAACTCAAGATCTGCCAAAGAAAGAAACTAGACACACTTATCACATTAACACCCTACCCAGCATAGCGCTTAGCTCACTTCTCATCGCGGACACCACTACCCAAAACAAAAAATTTCAAACAATATCGGTCGCATTAAAAGAAGAAAGGGAGAAAGCACGAGCATGTTCCATCGCTGAAACAAAGAGCCTCCTCCCGAAGTGCTCGCCACAAGCCTACCAAACGCCACTGCAACAGAGAGGTCGGAAGACATGGGACTACTCCCATGTCCCATCGCATTTCACTACTGCCAAGCTACAGCGGAAACATCCTAGCAATACCTCTCAAGTCCCATCGCGGCACCACTACAATCACCAAGGCCCCATCGCGACATCACACCGACAACCGCCAACCACTGCTTAAGCAACAAGCGAAAAGAAAAAAAGAAATCCCCGGGGTACCCTACTACGACATTGCACCTGGAACATTGCATTACAATGATAGCCACTGAGTCCCATCGCGACGCTACAATACTGCTAAAGTACCACCGCCACAATATTCCCAAGGTCCCACAGCACGATTCAGGTATGTATCACCCTCAGGTAAGTACTACCCCTTTTTCAATTACTCGATATTTTTTCTAAATTATAATTATCTATGATTAAGTCAAAACATTTTCAAAACCCGTCTCTCTCAACTCGCGAATTACTGTAGTCCTCTCATAAGAGACAATCATTAGTATTCTTCGAGAAGGTTAGATGGAGTATCCGACATGCTAAGTGTCGTCTTGACAACCACATAAATGATCGGGTCCACAAATCTCATATCGGTAGATTTGCTTAGCGACATCTCGGAAGCCACGTTTTCTGCCGTTTTACCACCGAATTGATCTTAAGTTAAAATCTCCAAAATTTCAAAACCCCTTATTCTAAAATCTTTTATTTCAAAAATCTTTCTTCTCTTACTTGTAAAGCAAAAAATGACAAATAAAAAAAAGAAAAACAACAAAATGAATAAAATACAGAGACCCGACTAACCTTTCTTTAAATACCACAACCAACTACCCTTAGCCTTGGCCTTTAAATCCCAAAGCCCTCTGAACTCGCAATCAAGCGCGTACGCCACTGTGCAGGATGCAAAAAAAAAAAGACTCCAGATGAATCGAGCGCATATGCCACTGCGCAGAATTCGACTGAGCACACTTCACAAAATTTTCCTCAATTACTAGCCCAAATCAACCATTCTCCTGGAAGCCAAACAATGAGTATACTCAATCTAATAACTTACAAATGCCTATTAGAAACAGAACGCCTGACGCACATTGGTGTGAGCAATGACACGCCCGGTCTGACATGACTTGCAAAAGCTCTCGATACTACATACTATTTCATCTCTTTATTATTGGTCTCTGGACCTTGTTTTGGACATTTGATTGACGCCCTGGTACCTTGATTGCGTAAAATCCCTCTGTTAGCTCGCGCCATGCGATAGGATGCGCCATGCACCCACAGACCCAGAATATGCCCTTCGACAGCTACCATTTGCCCTTCAAATGCTTTATTTTAACTTGTGCTGATAGATAAGAAAGGCAAGCTTGCCATGTTAGCATCAGCAATTCACATTTGTGAATTCCCAAGAAACGGGAAGGCACCTCGAAAGAGAGGTGTCTATTTCTTCGACGCGTTCTAACTTCGCAAGAGCGCACCGAAGAGGGACATCTGTAGACAACCCCATTTCGCCCTCTCGGAGTACACAAATTTGTTTGGTCAGCCCTTGACCTTTTTAACTCTCGACATGGGACCATGTAACTGTACATGGCTGAAACAATAGCTTTGTGGCTCAGATCCCAATGTAGGGAGGCTATATACTAAGCAATAGTATATAGTCGGAATGCATACTGAAATAATAGTCCTGCATTCCATTCTTGAGACCATACCTGGACAACCCTGAATTAAGGGCCTGAAAACTCGCGCGTGATTCGATCATGCGCAGAATCACAAGCGCGCGATCAGTCCCCTTTCAGACCAACCTTCCTTTCATAGACCGTTTCGAGACTCGATTACGCGCTTGGAAACAGACGCGCAATCGGATTGAGCGCTACACCACTAGCGCACAATTGGCCTACACTCAACCTAATCTCCTACCCTTGACTTCTATGTTTCCTCGATTAAGCGCTTCAGGTAACACACTTAATCGAATTAAGCACGCACGTAATTAGTCCTGATTTCGTTAGAACTAGGAAACATGCTGAGTAATTCAGCCCGTCGCTTACTGAGTCGGTGACCGACTTAAAGCGATTAATCGCCAGAAAATTGGCGCGCAATTTAGTTAAACATTCGGAAACGGGCGCGTAATTGAATGAAAACCTATAAAAGCTTTTTTTCTCAAAGAGAGAGGAAGGTTGCAAATTTTGAGAAACGAGACCGTAAATCAAAAACCAAAGAGCTCCGAGAACGGATCCCTAGAGTAAATTAGTCATGATTTTTATATTCGAACTCTAAGATTTCTCACCACAGCCCCGATTCTAATTTTTAAACCGTTGCATCCTCTTCGAACACAACACGAGAGGTTGGTAATTTTGAGAGAGAACAAAATTTTTTGGGACTTCGAAATCAGAGAACTCCGAGGACAAGCTCATAGAGCAAATTAGTCATGATTTCGAGATTCAAACCCCCGAATCTTCAATGATTCCTCTCCGCAGCCCCAATCTTAGGTAAGAATTTAATTTTATTTTAGACTTAGGATTTCCCCCTAGTTTAATTATTCAATTCAATTTCTAATTTTTAGATCGTAGCACCCTCTTCGGACCGAAATTCTTTATGTCCGGTTCTAGTTCTCTGTTTTTAGAACCGGTTCTTAATCTAGCGATCCGACATACCGACCTTATACTCTGATTCTACTCTAAAATCTTAATCTACAGTCCTATTATTAATTTTTTATTCTGACACTTAGAGTTCAAAATCAGTCTTTAATCATACGGCCTGATTTTTCTGATTTCGGACCCGAATTCAATCCTAAATTTTAATCTATAATTTAATTCTATATTTTCATACCGTCAAAAATCCAAAACTATAAATTTCAGTTCATAACTTTAGTTTCTCAATCTAATTTCTTATTATAATTTCGAATTCAATTCTAAAAATCTCCCTTTTATTATTCAATTATCCACCTATCTTTTATCTCAGCCATCTGATTTGCCCAAAGAAGCTTACGGAGGGTACTTGGGAACGAGGCCAATCCTTCTTAGCAAAGCGGGCCCAACCCTCATTTTTTCAAATTATTTAGTATTAGCTAGTTAATTATAGTTTAATTTTTTTTTTTATTTCAATATAATTGACTAATTGCATCAAACATGCCTTCATATCATTATTTGCTTTGATTCAATTCAATCTTTTAGTTCAGTCACTTTATTATCTCAACCAAAATTTAGGAAAGTTAAGTCATTTATTATTAATTAGATTTTTACCATAATTGATCCGTAGATTATGATTCTAAAAGAAACGAGAGTTAATTTTGTTGCCTCGGTCATTTATTTCTAGTTTAGTAAATTGATTTATTGCTTCAATCAAAAATCCCAAAAAAATATTAGTCTTTGTTTTCTTCAAATTAGAATGCTAGTAAGATTACCTTAAGTGCTTTAGTTGTGATTGCCATATGATTGATACATCTACTTGTCTAGAATTGCAATAAAATTAATATACCTGCTTTATCTAGAATTGCGATATAATTGAACTCTTTTGTTTAATCGGAATATTATTGGAACTGATACACATGCACTCCTAGTACCAAGAGGGAGATCAAACGATTGAACTCTTAATGCATCGTGACTCTGATATTAATTGGACTCCTAATGATATCGAGAAACTGAAATGATTGGACTCCTGATAGCATCAGGACACTAAAATAACCCATCATAATAAGCTCACCTAATCATAATTCACAACAAAAAAAGGAATCTAAATCGACCATAACAGTACCAAGGGAAACTAAAAAGAAAGCTGAAACTATCTAATTAAAAGAGGACACTGCTGCTGACATTCACAGATGGACGATTCAGTATAGAAGTAATCTACACTCGCTTAAACGCGTGATCATTGACGTGTTGCAGCGTCGATAAATATCTGCAGCTGGCGATCGCAAATCAACTAAGGATCATCCTAGGAAATTCCTCCTATTACTATTTATTCCTATCTTATCACATACATCGCATCGCTAGAGTCCAACAGGATAGAATTGGAAGCCACTTATTCAACGGGAACCGGGAGGAACCTAGAAAAAGCGCGCACCAACACTTGGGTATCGGTTCATGGAGGACCGGTACGAATCGACCGATACTGTTACGTATCAGCCTATTTTAAAAAAAGAAAAAAAAGAAAAGAAAATAGAGGTATTGACCGAAACTGAAACCTTATCGGCCGATACAGGCCCATATCGGCCGATACCGATACCGAATTGAGATACCGATATTGCTGAGAAACCGATACCTATCGGTATCGACCGATTTTTGATATCATGGTTTTGCCATAAATTCAGTTGTTTGGGTATTTTTTAAGAATTACCCTTCTTTACCACAAAACTAAAAAATAGATTACAACTCCCCCCACCACTCTCGGAAATAGGCGAGAAACGTGGTATGTAAAACGTGGGCGGTTGGTTCCTCTCTCTCTCTCTCTTTTCTCTCTCTTGCAATTTTTTTCTTTTTCTACCTATAAAAAAATTGTTGCAATTTTTTTTAGATGGGCGGCTGATTCATCTCACTCTTCTAGCTCTCTCTCTCTCTCTCTCCATCACAACTATACTACAATTTTTTTTAAAAAAGTTCTACTTATAAAAAAAAGGGAAAATTTCAAAAAACCCCCTGAACTTTCACCTCAATGCCCATAAGGCACCTGAACTTTGCATAATATCACCTAAACCCCCAATGAATACAAATGTACCAAAATCAGACCCCTGCCGTCACCTCTCGTTATCTTATGGACAGAAATTGATGACGTGGAGCTCTTAACCCTTTGATGCGCTGAAGTGGATGGTGACGTGGCGAATTGGAGGGAAAAGAGGCCACGTGAGGCGCACGTGACCTCCTTAAATACAAAAAAACTCAGTAAACTCTCCCTTTCTTTCTTCTTTGTCTTCCTCCTTCTTCCTCCTCTTTCTCTGAGGAGTTTTCTTATTCATCTTTCTCGTCTTCCGATTTGGATATTCTTCTTCATTTTCTAGTCGGATTCTACCTTCTATTACGCATAGATTAAAATACCCTATTTTGAAAGGGTTAAAATGGTTTGGAGTAAGAGAGAAGGTGCAGGCAAGACCCCTCGTTACGGTAAGTTCGATTTTTGGATTTATTTTGTCTGTATTTGTGTCAATATTTGTGTGGATTTATTGATTTGTCTATATTTTTTTGTATTTATGTATTTATGTAAACGTTGATGATGTAAATGCAGAAAAAATAGGGTTATGTAAATTCAGAAAAAATAGTGTTTATGTAAATGCGTAAAAAAGGGTTATATAAATGCGTAAAAAGGGTTTATGTAAATACGTAAAAGGGTTTATATAAATGCATATGTAAATGCGTAAAAATGGGCTTATGTAAATGCGATTATGAAAATGATGTTTCTCTTGTATCTCGATTTTATTTTTCAATTTTGGGCTTCGACTTGAGTTATGTTACCTATATATGTCCACATGGTATCAAACTAGTGGAGATATAGGGTTTATAATGTATGTACATACAAATGTAAGCTCATTTGACAAAATTGTTTTAACATATATCTCCCAGATATAGGTTAAAACTAGTATATCTCTCAGATTTAACCTAGATCAATCTAGATATAGCCCAAAATACCTATATTTCCCAGATTTAACAAACTGTTTTAACCTATATCTCCACATGGTATCAAACTAGTATCACAAAATACCTATATTTCAGTAAATATATTCTTATACTATGTTGCTTATCTATGAGTTGTGACTCTTATGCGAGCATTGCTTTATTTGTTTAATATGCAGATAAAGGCTCAGGTAATTTTACGATTAAGTTATTTCATGGAGGCGCTTTTGAGGTACACGGACATCAAAGGATATAGAAGAGGTCGTTTGAGCTTCTTTGATCATTGCCACGTGATGAGATGTCCCTATTGGAGCTATTTCGTATGGTCAAGAGTTGGGATACCTTAGTCTGTAGAGTTCTATAGTACTATACAAGGCAAATTTGTTGTCATCGAAGCTGATATGCAGACCTTGGAGTTAGGAAATTCAGTTGGTTCTGATGGAGTAGTTGATGTGTTTATGGTTCCTTTCTTACCATTGAATGTGGATACCCAAGAAAGCCAAGTCCAAAGATGAACAAGTTGTAAGGACAACAACTACAACACGGAGCGAGTTCACAAGCCAAAGGGAAGAGTGGTAGTGTTGATAAGGGCAAGGCCCTATTTTTGCAAGTAAAGGGAAGAGCGGTAGTGTTGATATAGGTCAAAGCATTTCAGATAACGAGAGTAATGATGATTATGACCCGCAGTCCAGATCCTCGTCTTCTGGCGGAGATGAGATATGGGATAGTGATTACTTGATCTCGATGATGATGAGTTGTTCGATGAGTTCGTGGATGCGGCACTCGAGTTTGCCGGTTAGAAAGTATAAAGGTAGGGAATGAGGGTCCATCTGAGTTGAAGGTGAGAAGACGGATATGGAGAGTTATCGATCCTCCTTCTTCAAAGGGACGAGTTGAGAAGTTTAGACATGATTCGAGGCCGATGGGGTAGGGAAAAAGCAGATAAGAGAACATCTTTGGTATTTAATGAGAAGACGGATATAGAAAACCCAACTTTTCGTGTTGGGATGGAGTTCAAGACGCATGCATTTTTAGGAAGTCATGAAGGAGTATGCCATAAGGTGTGGTAGAGAGATAAGCTTTGTAAAAAATGATAGGGATAAAATAAGGGCAATATGTAAGAAAGGCTGCCCTTGGTTGATCTATTGCTCGTATGTACCAAATGATGCAGTTTATAGAGTGAAAACCCTAAATGACCAACACAACTGTAGTAGAACTTTTGAAGTGCCTTGGGTGACTACTAGCTGGATAGTGAAGAGGTATGGGGAAAGGATTAGATTGAATCCTACGTGGCCGGTTAAATCACTAGTGAGCACAATAGAGACCGAGAGAAATGTGAAGGTTGATATTCAAAAAGTCTACAGGGCAAGGAAGGTGATAATGCAAATGGCAGATGGATCTTCAAGCACTCAGTTTAAGTTGTTATGGGGGTACGCTGAGGAGATAAAAAATACAAATCCCGGGACAACTGTAAAGGTGCTTGTGAAGCCCGGTGGTGTGCAAGGAGTGGTAAAGTTCAAAAGATTTTATGTGTGTTGGGGTTAAAGAAAGGGTTTATAGATGGTTGTCGACCTATCATAGGTCTCGATGGATGTCACTTGAAGGGCCCCATGGTGGCATTCTCGTTATCAGTATGAAGCGATTGATGCAAACAATTGCATCTATCCTTTTGCATATGCTGTTGTGGAAAAGGAGAAGAAGAAGACATGGACGTGGTTTTTAGAGTTGTTGAGCGGATCTTGTGGTTGAGAATTTTGCTCACTATACCTTCATGAGCGACAAGCATGTAAGGGCTCATTGATGCGATCCACAAACTTATTTCCTTGTTACGCCCATCGATTCGTATGCGACACCTCTATAACAATTTCAAGAAAGACTTCAAGGGCTTCACTTGAAAGATATCCTATGGAGGGCTAGAGCGACAAATTCCCAATTTAAAAGGGTAATGGCTGAGATGAATGAGAAGGATGTTAGAGCTTATGAATGGTTGGTGGCAAGACCACCTTTGAATTGGAGTAGATCACACTTGATACTTGGGTGAAGTGTGATATACTTTGAATAACCTTTGTGAGAGCTTTAATTCGTCAATATTATCGGCTAGGGATCGCCAATCTTGACGATGCTTGAGAGAATAAGGGTCATCCTTATGGAACCGTATGCGTAAGAGAAGGGATGCAATGATGAAGGTCCAGGACCTATTTGTCCAAAAATAGTGAAAAGATTGAGAAGATGAAGGAGGCACCGGTGTATGGATCGTAAGATGGTGTGGTGACGACGGCTTTGAGGTAGTTGGTGCTCATGGGGTGCGATTTATGTTGGACTTGATGAAGAGGATTTGTAGTTGTCGAAGGTGGGAGCTCTGGTGCCTTGTGTCCACGCGATAGCCGCGATGAAATACATCAACAAGGATCCACTAGAGTACGCCATGATTGGTACAGGTGATTACGTACCTAAAGTGCTATAGTAATTTTTGAAACCGATAAGTGGTAGAGAGCAATGGCCAAATACCAATGATGCAGTTATGATGCCTCCAGATGTGAAGAAGAGAGCCGGAGGCCTAAGAAGGCAGAAGGAGAGAACTGATGAGCCACCGATCCATTAAAGCTGTCCAAGAAAGGTGTGAAAATGAGGTGCACCAAATGTCTAGAGGTGGGGCATAATAAACGGGGATGCAAACAAGCAAAGGTAAAAAAAAATTCTGAAGTCTATTTTTGTTTTTCATCGCAAAATGACCAAACTGGATGCGGTTGTTTACATGGACTATTGTAGAGAGGAGGGTCTAAACTAGGGGTGAACCAACCGATGGACAAAGAAGGGCAAGATACGTAAGTTATATATTTTTTAGGAAAATATTACTATAAATTACACCTCATTCTCTTGACAATTTGTATATTACTATAAATGCATGTGCAGGAATCAACAAACCACAGTGTCCCATCCTCAGCTTCTTCAAGTTGTGGACCCCAGATACTTCAGTTAGAGGACCCCTGCTGATGCTCCTTCAATTAGTGGACCCACCTCCATCTCTCATACATGGGACTCCGCCTCTCTCGACTTCTACCACCAATTCAAGTAGTGGAGCATGTTGGACAAAAGCTCAGATTCTACAACGAATGCAAAAGCGTAGATGAAGAAGTGGTTGGTTTTCAAAGAAAAATTGTTTGTAGTTTTTTTGTTGAATGTACATGGGTTTTTTTGTTGAAGTAATGTAGCGTACATGAGTTTTTGTACCTTCTTTTTAAGTACATGGGATTGAGATACAGAGTACATGGCTGGTTTTATGTACATGAGTTTTTAATTCCTATAACAGTTTGTAATATCTATGATGAGTATATGGTCAAACCTCATTTTGATGAATATACAGTTGTTATTATGTACTTGGATTCTTAATCTCTATAACAGTTGCTTTTAATTATAATAGTTCTTTGAATGTGGGTTTTCGATGTGGATTCTTAATGTATAAAGGCATAATTCTTAATGTCTATAAGGATTTTAAATGTGGGTTTTCCGATGTGGCTTGTACAAAGATAATTCTTTTTGATGTGGCTTGTACAAGATAATTCTTAATCTGGGTTTTCGATGTGGCTTGTACGGATGTAGAGGTTTTCTTAATGTCTATAATAACATAATTCTTAATGAGTGAATTCGCCTCATTGTTACCAATGGTATCAACCTTATCAAGTCGATTCAATGCTTTGATTTACATGCTTATTGTTGCTACAAATTATGCCTTTATACATTCAAATGACAAAGTACATGAAGCCTTTAGTTATAGTATTATGTTGCGATTTTCTAGTGTGCTGATTTATTGTGTAAAAGCAAAAGCCTCGGTTTTTACATGCATTGGGGCGCAGAGGTTATCAATTGCCCTCGCAGATGGTGGGGAGCTTCAGGATATGATTTCGCGGGGCTGGATTAGTATGAGTTTGTGCAACTCGCCAGGTTGCTCGCGAGGTTCCAATGAATATAGCTCACGAGGTTGAAACGCATGCTAAAAGGATCCGCTCGGTTCAGCTTTGGTGCAACTTTTCTGCTGCTCGCGAGGTTCAAATGCAAGTCTTTTAATCGCGTGATCTCGCATGGATGGTTTTCAGTAATTTTCCTCGCTAGGTTCTCATGAGGTAGATTTCATCTTCAGGGTCACTGTCTACATGAGAACTGGCGAGGTTCCAAATTGAACCACGCGACAGTGAATTTCCAAGCGACTACTTCGAGGTTAGAACAGAGTCATGAGGTCCCGAAAATGCTTTTACAGGCTCGCGAGGTTCCAACTGAACCACGCGACATAGTGAATTTCTAGCTGCGCAACTACTTCGCGAGGTTAGAACAGAGCTGCGCGAGCTCCCCAAGGTGCAGCTCTTCCTCAGTGGAAAGGGGTAAGGCAGGCCCTGTTGGTGAATCCAAGGCTGAGTCATATAGACTAGCTAGATTTATAGCAGGTTTTGGTGCTACTGGGGGTTCTAACGCAGCTTCCCTTTCATGTATTGGGGAGCCAATCACTGCTCTCTCTTGAGGTTGAGTAGAAGTACCCACTCCCTCTCCCACAACTGCTTCTTCAGAGACTACAATTTCTGTCAAAAACCTAGTGGTAGGTTCTTCTTGGCACTCCGGCATAGAGGGGACATTCTCTGTGTGTGCCGAAATAGGGATTTTCTTTTTGTTTCTTACCATGTGCTCCGAGGCTTCTAGAATGCTTCTAGGTTTTTACATGCATCGACTCACGTGCAGAGTTTACTGGATTACCCTTGCGGATCTTTGGGGAACTTCATCGCTTAATTTTGGTGTTGTCGCTAGCTGGAGTTTGAGCATTAAGCTCTTCATTTGAGTTCTCGCGAGGTAGGCTTTGAGGTTTACTTTTCTTCAAGGCTTTATGCCGCTAGGTTGCATTTGGAGCGATCATGAGGTTGGCTTTTGATCTTCTCTAGGTTCAAATTTTCATTTGCTCGCGAGGTTCAAATGTTAATCGGCGATGTGACTCGCGAGGTGGATTTTGCATAGCTTTTCTTCCTCCTAGGTTCTCGCGAGGTGGATTTCTTCTTTGAAGCTCGCGGGTTCGAACTACGCGAGGTTCCGAGAGATGCATGCTTTATGTGCTCGCAAGGTTCCAATCAACCACGCGATGAATAAATTTCAATGTAAACTTCTTGAGGTATTTTCGCAGCTCCTTTGTTCTCGATCTGCTTGACAAGCTGGCAGTCGGTTTTAGAAACCGACCACAACCTTGCAAGAGCTTCTCCTTTGCTTTAGTTTCACAGATTGGCCTTGGATCATCCTTCTTGGCTTAAAAGATCGATTGCAAGATCAAGTCCTTTATTCCTGCTTTCTATGAATCATAGCTAAAAACATATTATTAATATGCTTTAGGGCTTCTCAAAGGCTAGATTGAGGTGAAAAATGGTATTTTTCAAAGGTTCTCAACATTATAAATTATAGTATTAATATGTTAAGATTTTCTTTTCCCATTAATGTCCATGAATTTCTCTTCACACTGATTTGTTGAATGTGGTTGTTGAGGCTCACGTCAATCGATGTCGATTGTATATAGAAAATTATTTTATTACAGGAACAAATGGCTTAGAAATTTACATGTTTCAAACTCAACAATACTGGGCTTAGAAATTTACATGTTCCGACTCAATCATCATTAATCGATGTAAGATTATTGCCATCAATCGATGTAAGATTATATATAGAAAATTATTTTATCATAGGAACAAATGGGCTTATTATGTACCTTCCGCTTTAGTCTTAGGAATAAATTTGATCTCTTAAAAATTATTAGGAATAAATGGTCATGTCTATTAAAAAGGGGTTGTTTCAACCTCGAATAAATTTGGGCTTCATTCATCACTTTTACAATGTAAGCTCAGATTTGACAAAACTGTTTTAACATATATCTCCCGGATATAGGTTAAAACTAGTATATCTCTCGATTTAACCTATATCTCCCAGATATAGCCCAAAATACCTATATTTCCCAAATTTAACAAAACTTTTAACCTAAATCTCCACATGGTATCAAACTAGTATCAAATAGAAAAAGGGTTTATCTCAGATCAATTTTGGGCAAGAAGCTCAAATTTGATGAAAATCAAAATCGATAGCGGGGAAAAAATCGGGCTTTTTATGTATCTTCTGTTTTAGCGTTAAGAAAAATCGGACTTTTATGTATCTCTAAAAAATTATTTTAGAACAGAATAAACTGGGCTTTTTATGTACCTTCTGCTTTAGCGTTAAGAACAAATCGTAACAGAAAAAATTATTAGGAACAAAATGGGCTTCGTTGTATGTACCTTCGCTTAGCTTAGGAACAAATTTGGTCATGCCTATTATTTTATCTCTAAAAAATCAGCTTCATTCATCAAATTAAAAATTATGGCTTAAAGAGTCTTCTTCATTAATCAAAATTATGGAGTATCTCTAATTCTACGACGATCGATATAGGCATGACCAAAGAGTCTTCTTCATTAAACAAATTTGGGCTTATTATGACATTTTTTAGGAACGAACTGATTATTTTATCATAACCAGCTTTTAATGTCCAAAGAGTCTTCTTCTTCATCTTGTTAATAAACTCGATTAATCTAAAATTCATCACGCGAAGATGATATGATAAACATTCAAAATAAATAATTTCATTTCATATTATCAAATTTTAGAGGATGCATTCAAATGTAGCATTCATCACTTTTGCCAAAAAATAAGCACCCTAATCCCTATGCCATAAACTATAGCAAACCCTAAAACCTAAACCCTAACCCCTAAAACCCTTATTATCGAATCCGAGAGATAAACAAGAAAAACCAAGATGCAACCACTAACGCCCAACACCTTCTCTCTGCGGTTCATTTTCACAATCTCAGCCTCCAATCTATTACATTTTCGAAGGAGCCCTGGAATGATCTGCGTCGATCTTTCACAGATGGGTGGATCGACCCAGACAAAATCTCGGCACGATCGATTGGGACAACTCAGAAACCTCCTCCCCGGATTGCGGGACGTCCACGATGTTTGAATGTCCCTTCGATTACCGCATATATGGCATGGTTTCTCTTCTATCATCGCCAAAATCTCTGGAGGGGATTGGACGGAAGACGCCGACTTTCGAGATGAAGTAGCAGCCATGAAGAAAGAAGAGAAAGAGGAGGAAGAAGAAGGAGGAAGACGAAGAAGAAAGAAAGGGAGAGTTTAATGAGGTTTTTTGGAGGGAAAGGAGGTCACGTGCGCCTCACGTGGCCTCTTTTCCCTCCAATTCGCCACGTCACCATCCACTTCAGCGCATCAAAGGGTTAAGAGCTCCACGTCATCAATTTCCGTCCATAAGATAACGAGAGGTGACGGCAGGGGTCTGATTTTGGTACATTTGTATTCATTGGGGGTTTAGGTGATATTATGCAAAGTTCAGGTGCCTTATGGGCATTGAGGTGAAAGTTCAGGGGTTTTTTTGAAATTTTCCCTAAAAAAAATGTTACAATTTTTTTTTTTAGATGAGCGGGGCTGATTCATCTCTCTCTCTCTCATCATTTTTTATAAAATCAGAATTTTTTTTTCTCCATTTTACTATGTTTTCCAAACTTTTATCTAAACACTAGATTTTAAATATTTCTTACATATATTCTTGCAAGTTAGAAATACTTGATGAAATAGACTAAAAGTTGAACTTTATTCCATTTTGTCAGGTTCTATCTAAGCAGCCCTTAAGCGTAATATTGGCCAAAGGTAAATGATAAGAAGGCTTTGGGAATGAGCAGATATGGTTGACCACCATTTTAGCGTTCATTCACAAATTTGTGTGGTCAATAATGATTTGGCACTTCCCAAGATTTGATAATTGGATAAAAGGGAGATTAACCTAGTCCGCATCAGTTTTGACCAAACCGATACTAGTTCCTGTTGGATATTTTGATTCCTAATATTATTTTTTTTTTGCTTTGAAATTTGTCACACATCTTGTAACCCAAAATTTGGGTTTGGCTTGCATGGTAAAGCTTTGGCTCGCCTTCACTCTCTGGGCACCAAATTTTGTGGTTTCTACTGTCATGCTGCTCGTCAGTCACACACATGCGTGCGCCGAACCAAATTGGGTGCGATGTATTTGTAATTAATTTTTTAGAGAAAAGTGTAATCATTTTTTATCAGTTTGATTTACTAACTTTTAACCGAATTATTTATAACCGTTGTCCTTTCAAATTATTTGTAACCGATTTGTTTATGACCGTTGTGTCTTTTCACAAAACGATACATTCACAGTTGTTGATCTCTATAAAAGGGATCCGAAACCACATTTTACTCACTATATTTTATATTTTTTTATATTATTTTAAAGATTTTTTTCAGAGTTTCTCGCTATATTTGGTGTTCTGGTAGCGTGATCAAATTCACAAATCTATCACACGAATACACAATCGATTCGTTATATCCTGGAATCATTTTGTCAATAACCTATTAGTAACTACTTGATTAAAGTGATGGGGATAAAAATTGGTTTAAAGACAATGATATTTCTCATGCCTCGGACCAAATCTATATATCTCTTCGTGCAATCTGTACCAATATTTCCAACAGTTTCAAGGCTACAGTATCAATACCAAATCGGTACTGCCAATCTCCCCCTTTTCTTATATCCGATACATATTGCTAGGTCCCAAGTTTATATGGATTAGATACATCATATATGTTCACTCAAACCAGCCAATATTAAAGTAGTTTTTTCTTTAAATTTTAAAATAGTAAAAAATATATTATTAATTTAAATAATAAAATGTTTATCCAAAGGGTATATTTTGTTATTATGCTGAGTTCATATCCGATATATATCGGCGATTCGACCCGATATGAGTTGCTAGAACCTGATACTTGACCCTATTTCAAATCCAGGTGTAATATCGTATCGAGTGGGGGCAAACTCGATACAGATTGGCCGACATGTATTGGATAAGGATGATATTTAAAACTATGATATTGATACCCTTGAAATTTGAGTATTGCTAATAGAATCTTGAAAAGCTCAGCGGCTAAAAATTATTGATTGCTTTAAATTAGATGATAGTCACTGTGTTCCGTTCCAAGGAAGCCAACAGTGTGAACAGTAAAACCATAATTGCGTAAGAGGCTATCTTTTCTTTTATATTAAAAAAGTTCTCTCCACAAGTTAGTACCCCTCTATAACTGGTTGAGCAATAACTCTGCTGGTCTCCTCTTTTCTTGTGGAAGCACACGTCGTGGGTTCCAATGCCACGCTTGCTCCCGCCTTTTGTACGGGTCTCCTCTCAGTGTGCTGCGTCAATAGTATCTTCTCTGCATGAAGATTTGCATAGGCACTAGATTTGGGCTGCCTATGCTGTATCATAGTCGCAAAATCGGGGTTCGGCAATAGTTTGGCGAGGTTAAAATTCGGAAAAATCCGACAAAATCGGGAAGTTCGTGGAAATATTCGGAGGAAAAATCGGTGAGAAAAATAAAAAATAAAAAGATTAAAAAATTTTTTTAAAAATATTGAAAAAATTTTTATTTTTTGAAAAATTCAGGAATTATTCAGGAATAATTCGTGAAGTTCGGGGATTTGCCGAATTTTCGAAAAACTCATGAATAATTCGGGGGACCTTAAATTCGTGAATTATTCACAAATTTTTAAAATATTCGGCGATTTTTTTGACTATGTGCCGTATCACATCCTCAAAAAAATAAAAAAATTAAAAAATTAAAAATTTAATATGAAACTTCTATTATTTCTTGTACTTAAACGATTTTTTTCTATCTTTAATACGTGCATTTTTTTGTCCTTCAATAAAGTATGCTTTTCGGTCGGCCGGTTCACATTGGTATCGGTGATGCACATCGGCTTGGTGCTGGCCGATACCGATATATCTAAACATATATGATGCAACCATGGAATCATATATAGTAAGGAGAGCTCCCTAAGCATTTATGATGCTACGATGGAATCATATATGGTAAGCAGAGTTCCATGGAAAATACAAGTAAACGAGAGTAAGGAGAGAAAGAGAGGGCCGTGTACATTAAGTCAAGTAATTTGCATTATTGCATCTCACCGACATTGATCTGCTGCCATTAAAGCTCATCTTCCTCGGGTGGAGCCACAGAATCAGAATCGAGATATGGTAGCTGAGGTGGGGTCAAAGCGTCGAACCCTGGCATGCAAATTTGTACGATCTTCCAATGCATGCAAATTTGTACAAATCACTTAGGCTGGGTATGGCAATGCTCTTTGGTAGCTCCTACCATGGTAGAGCTCACCTGCTTTAGTAGGTTACCATCTTCTTTATTAACATTCAACTACCTACTTTAGCAGGTACCCCTTCTCCTTGATAACTCCTTCTATAACAAAACTTTATGCATGATTCACCTGTTTAGCACTTCTACTCTCTTCTCTTCTCACTCCTTGTCAGAGCTGATTCTATTTGCTCTAATAGGGAGCTAGTAGAGAGGAGGGTAGAAATGCTAGTACAGGTAAATCATGCATAAAATCTTGTTATGCAAGGAGTTATCAAGGAGAAGGGGTACCTGCTAAAGCAGGTGAGCTCTGCTATGGCAGGGGCTACCAAAGAGCAATGCCATACGCAACCGTAGTCACGAAGACATATGGACAGCTATGTCCACTCATGATGAGTGGATACCTATTGTAGACTTTGAAATTAAGAGATCATTTAGATGATTTTTGACTGCATTGAATCATGATGATAGAGGTAGTTGCCCCCCTTTTCAGCTAGAGATAATGGCTCCTCATTGACGATTAAACTTTGAGTCATGGATCAAAATATTGTCCGATACCGATATGTATCGGTTATGGACCTGACACTACAAAAAATAAGACTATTAGCGGCAGTTTTTTACTCCAAAAAATCGTCGCTATTAATAAGAACACTATTAAGATTATTAGCAACAGTTTTTTGTTAATAGTGACAGTTTTTGGTTGTCGCTAATAGTCTTATTTTTTGTAGTGTGGACGATACAGTAAAATGAGTTTTTCTCGGGGCCCATAAAAAACAGTTAAGCTATCGTTTGTATCGTCCAATGTATCGTTCGTATACTCCAAATTATTAGTCAATTTATCGTCTGTCCCAGAATTTTAGGAGTTTTCTCTGGCCCCTTAGAAACAATCAAATTATTGGTCAAATTATCATCCGTATCGTCCAATTTATTGTCCATATCGTCCAAATTATCGATCAATTTATCGCTCGCCCAAAAATTTTAAGGTATTTTTTGAGAATTAAAAAAGAAGTATCAGGACGATAGTGTAGACACCCCCATTTTACCCTCTCGAAATATACAAATCTGTTCGGTCAACCATATGCTGAAACAATAGTAGATGGCTGAACACAGACTGAAATAATAGCACTGTAGTTCAGATCCCTTTACCCTAATGTGGGACCATATATTGAAACAATAGTGTATGGCTAGACACAGGCTAAAACAGTAGCTCTATGGCTCAGATCCCAACGTAGGGAGACTATATATTGAAACAATAGTATATAGTCGAAATTCATACTGAAATAATAGTTTAGCATTTCAGACCCCCTAACCCTAACGTGGGAATCATGCACCGAAATAATAGTACATGGCTGAACACAGGCTGAAATAATAGTTCTGTGGCTTAGACCCCAACATAGGGAGACTATATACTGAAATAATAGTATATAGTTGAAATACAAACTGAAACAATAGTCTTGCATTTCAGACCCGACCCGAACAACTCCAAATTACACGCCTAAAATCACACGCGCAATTCGATTGCACACAAAACCACACGTGCAATCAGTCCCCCTTTCAGACCAGACTTCCTTTCTCATACCACTTGGAGACTCGATCACGCGCCCAACATGGCACGCCGATCGGATTGAGCGGCCCACCACTGGTGTGCAATTGACCTACGTCCGACCTAGTCTTACAGTCCTTGACCCCCAAGCTTCCTCGATTAAACGCTTCAAATGAGACGCTTAATCGGATTGCGTACCCTACAACAAGTGCGCATTTAGTCTTGACATTGTTAGAACTAGAAAACTCGCTAAGCAAGTCAGTCAGTCGCTTACTGAGTCGGTGACCGACTCAAAGCGATTAGGCACCGGGAAACTGGCGCTTAATTCGGTTAAACGCCTGAAATAAGGCGTTTAATTAGAAAAAAACCTATAAAAGATTTTTTTTTAATTCGACCCAAAAAACAGGAAGGAGAGAAAGAAGATAACGGATTTTTTTGGGATTTCGAGATCAGAGAATTCCGAGAACGAACCCACAGAGAAACATAACCATGATTTCAAGATTCAAGCTTCGAATTTTCGAGATTCCTCTCTGCAGCCTCGACTTAGGTAAAAATTTAATTTTTAGTTTTCGACCGTAGTTTTTAGTTCTTAGATCTAGATTTTTCTTAGTCTTGATTATTGATATTAAATTTTTAGTCTTACACCGTAGCACCCTTTTTTAGACCGTAATTTTAATATCTGGTTCTAGTTCTCAAAATTTAAAACCAGTCCTTAATCTGACGGCCTAATTCACTGACCTTAGACATTGATTTTTAGTCATATCATTAATCTCTGGTTCTAGTTCTCAGTTTTTAGAATCAGTCCTTAATCATACGGCCTGATTTTCTGACTTCGGACCCAAATTTAGTCCTTAAATTTTAAATTATAGTTTTAATTCCTTCATTTAGTATTTTGAAAATCCCAAATATCAATTTAGTTCTCTATAATTCTAGTTACAATTTAATTCATAATTATAATCCCGAATACGACTTTGAAAATCCAAAAACACCATATTATAACCCAAAATTTAATTTGTTTTAATCTTAGCCACTCGATTTGCCCAAGGGAGCTTTCGGAGGGTACTCGGGAACGAGGCCAATCATCCTTAACATAGCGGGCCCAAAACCCATTTTTTCTAGAATTTTAGTAGAATTAATTCCTCGATTTAATTAGAATTAGTAAAAGTTAGTTCCATTATTTTCTTATAATTTTAGTACAATTAATTTATTGCTTTGATCATAATTCTAGTCAAATTAGTTCATTTATTTTAATTAGATTTTCAGTATAATTAATCCATTGCTTTAATTAGATTTCTAGTATAATTAATTTATTGCTTTAATCAGAATTTTAATAAAATTAGCTTGTTTCCTTTAATTAGATTTTTAATAAATTTAATTCATTGCCTAAATTAGAGTTATAGTAAAATCAGTCTTCTATTTCAATTAGAATTTCTGTAGAGCTAGTATGTTTATTTCAATTAGAATTTCAGTTAAATTAGTATACTTGATTTAATCAGAGTTGCAATAGAACTAGTATAATTACTTCATTTAGAATTTCAGTATAATTAGCATGCATGATTCAATTAGAATTTCATTAGAATTAGTACATTGTGCATTCCTAGTATAATTAGGAGACTAATATTAATTAGACTTCTAATAAAATGAAGAAACTAAATTAATTAGACTTCTAATAGGACCACAACACCTAAAATTAATTAGACTCCTAGTAGGATTAGGAGACTTAATTAATTAGACTTCTAATAGGATTAAGATTCCAAACTAATTAGACTTCGAATAAGAATAGAACACCTAAACCAAGTAGACTTACAGTGGGATTAGGACGCTAGGACACTAGAAGATTAATTCATTCACTACCACAAATTCACAACTAGACTCACAATTGAATCAGGAAATTTAAACCAATTAGAATTATAGCAATAACAGGGAAAGAAAAAGGAAAACTAAACTATCTAAATTATAAGGAAGAGTCATAGCTGTTGACGTTCGTAGGCGGATGATTCAGTAAAGAAGTAACCTACACCCGCTCTAAAGCGTGATCACTGACGTGTTATAGCGTCGTTAAATATCTGCAGCTGACGATCGCAACCAACAAAGAAACTTTCTAGAAAACCCCCTTTTTTCCAACATACCAACACGGCATTACCAGAGTCCACTTGAACAGAATTTGGCCACTGATTCAACAGGGACTGAGAGGAACCCAGAAAAAGCGGGCACCATCAGACTGGCGATCCCGATGGGACGCTTTTGTTGAACTCTTTCTTTCTTAGATAGTTGCTATGATTTTGTTCTCCTGCTTTTTTCTTCCCATCGCATTATTTCGAATTCCTCAAATATATGAGTCTTCGTCAAAGACTCGAGATGTCCGGCATATAAAGAGTGAGTTTAGGAGACCCCTCATTATGGGGATATCACGACAACCTCATATATGAAGAACCACTTTACAATTCCAGCCTACGACAACCTGAGATTAACATGGCCGGCGAACAAGAAAATCCCTTCTCTACCCCACACACCGGTAATAATCATAACAGGAGAGATAGTAACACTGGATAAAACCTTACTGTTCAACAAATTGTAGAGGTCAATATTCAGAGAATACAAAGAGGAGATGATGACTTCGAGGAATTGCTTCGAGGATTGATTGTTGCATACGAGACCATTAAGTTATGACAATATTCAGAAGAACGAGAACAACATGAAAGACCGTCATCGCCTATCCCGAGCACGGTGTCAGCCTGCGCCTCACCATTGAGGCAACCTACTCATGTTTTTCAATGATAATTCCTCGGACAAGGTTGGCTTGTGGGTTGCTCCAAAAGACAGCACCATCAAGATTGAAGATCTCCCTAAAATGCTCGATGAATACATGGCCAAGAGAGAGCGCCCTGGTCGCTCATTCGGATTCAACAAATTTTGTCGGGACGTTGAATTTAACTTACCAATAGGATTTAAAGCGTAAAAAATTACCAAATATAACGGCACGGGAAATCCAAACCATCACCTAACCCTCTTTTGCAACGATTGCCGACCCATACGCAATAATCATGGATTTCTCATCTATTATTTCCAACTTTCATTAGAAGGAGAAGCTCTAGATTGGTTTGCGGGACTCTCGCTTTATAAGATAGCAACATTTGATAATTTAGTCAGTCAATTACTAGACCAATACAAACACTTGATCCAGGAGACAGTCAGTCTCAACGATCTAATGGCAGCAGAGCAAAGACCAGATGAAGAGTTCGCCGACTTTGTCGTCCGATGGAAGAAACTCGCTACCAAGACCGGCACTTCGATGAAAGAGAAAGACTCGATTGACATTATTATCGATAACACTAGAAAACTGTTAAAGAGCGCGCTTGTCATAAGCGACTGCCCCGATTTCACTGCACTCCACTCCTGGGCATCCCGACTAGCGCAACACATCAAAGGCGGAGACCTCGCCCTATCCATAGTCACGTCGAAAGTAGGCTCTTCTAGCGAATCAAAGTCAAAAAATAATAAGAAAGCCTCATGAGCCGAATAAGTCAACACCATTGTCAACCAAGGACAAAACGCCAGGAACGAAAACTTTAAACCGAGAAACTTTTGGTAAAATCAAAATCAGTAACAGTACACAAACCAAAGCTAAGGCACTAACTAATAAAGATATGCAAACTAAAACCAAGGCCAGAACCAAAATCAGGGCCAATACCAGAATAGAAATCAATATCCTAACACTTACTAGAACCATAATACAACGCAGAACCAACCGACCCACACACACAACTATAATAATGTACCCCCGTCGCAAAACTTTAACCCAGCTAGGGGCCCCTACCAGTCTAGGCGAGAACACTATCCCCCTTTACCGGATATGATCCCCAACATCTTCTATGTCTTTAATACTTAGAATGTCCTCCGATTCCTGCAAGAAAGACCTTGACCATGGCCGACAAACCTAGATTATAGCAAATACTACGCATTCCATAGATATGCGAGACACAATCTAGAAGACTGCTGGGTCCTCCAGGATGTAGTCTATGACATGAATGACCAGAATCAAATTGATTGAGAAGCTCTTAGGAATCATAACCCTAACAATAACCAACCCTAACAAAATTTAGGGATCATTACCAACCCCATGCCTAACCATAGCCAAGCAACACCGACTCAGATCACCACCGTAGATCTCTCCAGTCAATCATCCTTCTGACTCTCTACCTTAATCACTCACATCCAACCTTCTAATACTTTTGCCACACCTACGAGAATTCCTTCACCCCTGCACCCCTCGGCCTTGATCACTCGAATCGCCCCGTCGAGCCCGCCTCCTTACCTAAAATTCACTCAGATACGAGTCCATTCTTTTAGGGCTAGGAGACCATTCCTCCATAGTCACCCACAAGAACCTTTAATCCCTCCAAATCCTGAACCAACACTAATGCCACTCCCCTCGTTCGATTTCGAGCCTGAGTATGGAGACCATATTCTTAAAACTGCAGTCCAAATTTCCGCATGGGTAGAAAGTGTCACTCGAAAAACTTCAAGCCAATAAAATGAAATAAGGACTGAGTGTTCACTAAATATAGAAGAAAGTGAGCGAGAAGAACATCCTGACCCGTGTGAGACACTGGTCTCTGCTTTCCTAGAAGAAGAGGATTACACACAATACCTCCCACCTTGAAATGACCCAGCGCAAGTACGAGCCTCGACCTCAAATTTCACTCACTTCACAAATACATCCACATCGAGCCACACAGGGTTCGGTCAACAACCGACTTGCCCGATTCTTAAATCAGGAACCAATTACCCACCTCCACCTTTCCCTTGAAATAAGGATTTCACGCATGCACAACCACCAGAGGGGAACGTGCGAGAAAGAGAAGTTAACTTGCCGCTCCCACCTCACATTATCCCTCTACCAATCCCTGCACCTCAACCACTCCAACCACTTGCACCCAAGGCTCATCGGTCAGGCAAAGAAATTACACTCGAGCCGAGGCCAAAATATGACCTTCTGCGACATCTCTAAAAGATCCCGACCCAGATATCTATATTAGAACTCATTAAGAAATCATTTGATCATCACCGATTATTGATAAGGACACTTGAAGACACACAAGTGGATGAGGACACAACATTAGATGACCTATATCAAATCGCCTCAATCATGGTGTAACCTCCAGCACTCACTTTCATGAATGCAGACATGCCTAAAGAGTCACTCCGCGGAAGTGCAGCTCCCATATACCTTACGGGTATAATTAGAGGATTCTCTGTACGCCATGCGTTGGTCATATAGGAGCAGGACTCAATATCTGCCCTATCACCACGTTGAAGACGCTCGAGTACACAGAGTAGGATGACAGACCCTCGGCACTATCTCTTATAGCTTATGACGGCTCACGTCATTTCGTCAAAGGAACTATCATACTCCAGGTTCGCCTTGGACCTGTAATGAAAGACGTCACTTTCTAAGTTTCTGATTCCACTAGTACGTACAATCTTGCTTTAGGAAGAAAATGGTTAGAGTCAATGAAGGTTGTCGCGTCCACATACCGTCAATGTGTCAAATTTCTGTACGAGGACTCCATTGTCCGTATATACACTGATGCACCCCTCCATGAGATGGAGACTGATTATGCGGCAAGTATTCTGACAGCCCATGATTTCGTATTGAACGCAGGCCACATTTAGAAGACCCGAATCTCCGATGAGACAACCGTTGCGAAAGTCCATCTCCCAACCCCTCCTAGTTCTCCCCCAATGCATCAACAAAAATTGATGAGAAGAGAGGTTAGCCCAGACCTCGCCAAACTTTACGACATCAACCCAACCGCGATAAAAGGGTGAGACCTTATGTATTAACTCGGGTACATCCCCAACACCGGATACGATAAAAATAAGTAAGGTCGTGTGGGACATATTGTCCCAAAGAAGATATGCAAACTCATAGGGTTAGGTTACCAATCGGATGGTCCACAAGCTGACTTGCTTTCTACATCACCAAAATGGTCTCTATATGACCAGTTCGTCTACGGGACCACTGAGAAAGAAGATGTACCAAGACAGAAGGAAGTGTCCTTCACTAGATCCCAAGAAGTGAAAATCAAATGAATGACTAAAACATTTAATGATTTAACCAATCTGAATGACGATATTGATAAGCCGCTTAAAGGTGTCAAACCCTTGTTTGACACTAAGGAGCTTACAGAAGAGAGAAAGGAAGAACCTTCAGAACTCGAGCCACGAGTATAAGACTGGGAATCCGCCGACGATGAAGATTTTTACGTAGCTACCTTGCAAGATGGTGAAGAGCACTTACAGTCAACATGGGAAGAGGATGACACCCCACAAGAAAATCTTAGCTGGCATAGGATCCGCCTCAGCCTTGGCCTTGGAGGATGGGAATGCCCGTGGGACTCCCCTTATATCGCTCACCTATACCAACCCCGTTGTAGGGCATGCACCACTATATTAGAATGCTTCGCTAGTTGGATCTGACACTTCGTAATGGTAAGAACGAACGACTCCAACCTCGCAATGATGAAAGCGAGTGATGACCCACCAACTCAGCTACCGGCACAAGAAGAAGAAAATCCCAATAATCATCTAATTGACCCAGGGGGAAACACCCACATCTCCCTCATAGAGTTTGAAGAGGAACTTGAGCTAGATACTCCTCCATCCCCAAACACGCCACAACTCCAAATATTTTGAAAATTTCTCGAGGAAGAATGACAACCTCCTCCGAGTGACGACGAGGACTATTGGATAGACCTCCTTGCACTCGAGTTAGCAGAGCAATCTAACCTAGGACTTCAAGCACTGCCAGATCAAGAAGATGAGTTAGATGCCAGCCTCGACTCTAACTCGGAAGGATGGGAATGCCTTTGGGAATCTCCATGTATTTCTTATCATTATCAGCCTCGTTGCCGAGCATGCGTGCTTGTCCTAACATACTATAAAGTTCAAGGGAAAGAGCTCACTACCTAGGATCCCTTAGGAGGTCATTCTCGACAGGAAGAGCAACCATATTATACCTCAAAGGAGGATAGTTCGATCGATTACGACCTTTAGAGCTTCTTCGAAGATGAGGCAATCAATATGATAGAGGAAATCCAAACATCAATGCCGCTATCATCAGTATCGCTTATTTAAAGATCTCATTAGATGAGGACTCAAAAAAAAAAAAACACCAAATTCATAACAAGCCCACATTTCCCGAAGAATCGCTCGAATGGCTCCGGCAACCGTCTCACTCCCTCAGTTAGACCCGACGCCTTTTGAGGCGACCGACCATGTACCATACCTACTATCAAAAATAAAAAAAATAGAAAAAGCAGAAAACCTTAAAAATTCAAAAATCTAAAATCTAAAAAAATCAGAAAATCCCAGAAAAGGAAGGGAACCATTCGTTCCGAATCAAGTTTGTGACCAATAAGGAGACTTTTCTCTTAAGACTACTATCCTATCTCATGTATGAGGGCGTAAGGCATTCAGGGTAAACAACAAGCCAGTGATCATACTAGATGAGATATTTCGTAACTTTGAGAAAAAGATCAATAGCCTTGACCTTCACCTTACCAAAGATCTCTCGATTATAAATTGTATCGATAAAGGGTTACCTTTCGTAAAATTGAATCTCCAGTGTAACAATTTTGTAGTATATGAGCTTATCGAAGATGAAGAAGGAACACCAGTCGCAGAGGAGGCGCCAGACTTTCAATGAGTTATCAAGCGTTTCGATGAACAAACCCAAGCTGCCACAGAACCCACGGAAGAGATCAACTTTAGCACTGAAGAGAAACCCAAGAAGTTACTGATTAGCACAACGCTCAACTCTAAGGAACGTCAATAAATCGTACAAGTCCTGCAAGAACACCTCGACTCTTTCGCATGGTCCTATGAAGATATGCCTGGTTTAGACCCAAGTTTAGTAGAACATCGCCTTATCTCGGAACCCGATGCCAAGCCTGTTAAACAAAAACTTCGTAGGATGCATCCAAAAATCGTCCTTCAAGTTAAAGAGGAAGTTGACAAGTTACACAAAACCAAATTCATTCGAGTCATTCTCTACCCCAAATGGGTCGACAATATAGTACCTAAGACTTTTTAACTAGACTTTTCTGTCACTAATAATGTCACAGAATACGAAGCTTTCATAGCTGGAGTGCGAGCAACACTACAATTAGGTGTTAAATAATTAAAACCATTGGTGACTCCAAGCTCGTAATCTCACAAGTTATAGGAGAATGAAAAATCAAGGAGACTAATGGCATACCTAGAAACTGCTTAATATTTAGTAAAGAAATTTGAGAGAATCTCTTTCACGCACATCCCTAGATTAGAAAATAAGCTCACAGATTCCCTTGACACATTAGCCTCGGTTATCCAAATACTCATCGAAAAAGGTATCAAGACCTTCTTCATCGAAAAACTGATAGTACCCGTCCACGAGGTAGCATGGACCGTTAAGAGAGAATTATCGACTCTCCCCACCAGCACGAGACCAAAAGAAGCAATCGCTCCAAAAAAGCAAGTCAAGTAAGAAACCGAAGTCGCTATGTTCAAATTCGAAAAATCACCAACCGATGACAGACAACCATGGTATTTTGATATCTGGAACTTCTTGAAGCATCAACACGTCCCTCCATATGCTACGAAGATCAAACGGAAGACTATAAAGAATCGATGCGCTTGATTTTGCATACTCGATGAAATATTATACAAAGAAGCCTTCACCAAAGGAGTACTGCTACGATGCGTCACAACTGCCGAAGGATAATACATTATTCAGGAAGTACACTCCAGTGCATGCGACGCCCACACCGATAGGCAGAGACTCGCTGATCAAATCACACGACAAGACTACTTCTGGCTGACAATGATAAGAGATTGCCACCTCTACGTCTATTTCTGTAAGCAATGCCAAGAACATGCCACACTTATCAAAGCTCCATCAGTTGCACTGAACATTATGACCTCGCCGTGGCCATTTTCAATATGGGTCTTTGACGTCATCAAACCTTTCACGGACACAGTTGGGAACACTTACAAGCACGTATTTATACTTATGACAATCGAATACTACACCAAATGGGCAGAAGCATAATCTTATGTTAGAATCATTGCTTCAACACTCATAAGGTTTATCATTCAGAATATCATCACCAGGTTTGGAGTACTCAGAATATTTGTCACCGACAACGGATCGCAGTTCATCGTGTAGAAGATGAAAAAGTTATGCAAGAAGTTCGACATCGATCTACGCCACTCATCACTATTCTACCCTCAAGGCAATAGACAAGCAGAAGCTACAAATAAAATGCTGATTCAAATTCTAAAATGTACAGTAGAAACAGGCAATGGAGCCGACTGGCCTGAACGACTAACAGAAGCACTCTGGGGCTATAGGACCTCTATTCATACGACCACTGGCCAAACTCCCTACCTCCTTACCTCCGGGATGAGGACAGTCTTGCCTTATGAGATACAAGTATCATCCTTATAGATTCAACTCGATGATGAGCTATCCTTAGACGAGAGGAGAATTATCCTACTCGCGCAGCTAGAGCAACTCGATGAAACACATCTAAGGGCAGCTGATCATGCTCAGGTATATTCAAGGAGAGTGACCATGACTTACGATAAGAAAGTACTCGAACGAACCTTTAATATTGGAGAATTAGTCTTGAAGAAAATCATGCCTTCCAAGCACGCCCATCCGAAAGGAAAACTGAAACCGAACTTGGAAGGCCCTTATGTTATAACAGCCGCATACCCTGGGAATGCATACAAATTGGTGAACCAAGATGGGAAAGAACTCCCTAGCCCTTGAAACGCCTTGTACCTTAGAAAATACTATCCTTAGCCCTGTGATTATCACATCTCATAATTAAATACCTATACTTATCACCCTCATAGTTGTCACGACCCATTCATTGGTCGTACTTCATCAATTCTCAGAATATCCTTAAGACCTCCAATTTATCGCCCACTTTTTTATTCAGACAATCTGATCAAAAGACTAGTGACATACCTAATCTTTTTTAAAAGCATAAGTAACATCCAATCCTCATTTCTCCTTTCCCCGCCATTGGAGGATATGTTAGAGAAAAAAAATAAAAATGCTAGGTTCAATCAAAACTCATTATTCTTGTGCTAGTAGGATTCTTTCAAATATATCTATCTATCAAAAGAAATTCGAGTGAGAGCATTACGACTAATGAATAAGTCAATGAGCTTAGGGAAGCATAAGCAGGCCGTGAGGACATCTCTGGTAACTTTACTAGAAGTGTAAAAGCAAGCTCCGAGGGCATCCCTGATGTCCCCATACTACTAGATATCGTTGTAAAGTGGAGGGAGGAGGACAAACTCCTGCTAACCATAGAATGTGAGATTTTAATGGTACCGAAACATGACGAAGAGCTCAATCATGGCACCCCGTACCCCTCTAAGAAAAAGATTGTTACTCATTCCTTTTGTAAAGCGTTAGATACAAACTATTCCCCACATCACTGAGCCTTACCCCCTCTTCTACTTTTTATTTTATTTTCGGATAATAAATCAGAAGACTTACAGGATACTCCTAAGAATGAAATCAAAAATTGATGAATGATGATTGATGTAAGCACCTACTATACCCACCATACTTCTCCCTAATAATCACGGGATATGATGACCACCACCCAAAGGGAGACCCTTGTACACAACTGACCTAATCAAAATGACCTCCCCCAGTTCGATGATAGTACTGATAAACTTTTCTTTAAAACTAATTCACTAGATACCCATGACTGCTCATAGACCTAAAGTGCTCATTTCAAACCCAGAAAAACTCCATTGCATCTACACACTGAGGCATTTTTTTGGATTAGAACGAGAATCACCTTAGAAGTGCCGGCTCGTCCACTAAGGAAGATGAGGAATAACGAAGTTACCGTTCGGATAATGCTACCGAAGACACTATACTGCCAATCCTACCATGCTCCTACACTGGGGCATTTTTATTTATTATTGTTATTATTTCTATCTTAGCTCTTTGCTTTCCCTATTGCATTATTTCTATTTCCAAAAAAAGAAAAAAAAGAAAAAAAAGAAAAAGAAAAAAAAGAAGAAAAAAAAGAGAAAAAAAAGCATATATCCATTCGTTACTACCAGACCCCGATCTGAGATACTTGCCCCCTTTGACAACTAGCAAGGGGGAGGATAAAAATTATTAATAGCGTTACTTTACATGTGCAGGTACAAAGCAACCTTCAACTACCACCAGGTCAGCTCAGGAAGTATCCAAGTCTCGATGACGGTTGACGATGCTAAAGAAACTAAAAAAGTGAAGGACAAATGCAAGACATAATTGAAAGAAAAGGAGCTAATAAGGTATATCTAAACCAAAAAAATCTCTCTATATATATCAAAATCTTTTTTATACTTGTCACCGAGGGCATCCCCCCTGTATATACAACACACACACAATGGACAAAAAGTACACACACACCCCTACTCCCTACGCTGCCGCTGGGATGGTTGATCATCGCTGCCCCTAGTATCATCAGTTCGAAGGTCTGTAGACTAGTCCTCTGAAAACATAATCCCAACACCCGGAGTCTACAGAACTTCTAGACGACATGGCCCCACTATGGAATCCCCCTCACTCGTCTGACTAACAGATCGCCTCGCTCGAGAACGAGGAGGATACCCTGCAAGAATCTCACGAATGACAGAATCCTCGTGAGTATCACCCCTGAAACGATCATGTGACGTGCGACGAGACTGCCCAGTCAAGGAACCCATAGCCCTCGACTCCAATCCATCAAGCTGACCAGCCAACCTGCGCACTCCCCACTCACTCCTCAATAGACGATATTGTAGTCGATCCAGCAACACTTGCATCTCTGCCCGCGTCGTCCGATGCGCTGCCTCTAATGCATCAGTTTGGGTCGTCTGTGCAACCATCATCTCAACGAGCAGGTCCTCGCGGCTCTGCGACTCCCCGAGGACCCGCCTCGCCTCAGGAGTAGCGTGCGCTCGCGCCGCCTCTAGATGTGCCTTCTCAAGCTGACAAAGCTACGTAACCACACCAAGCAAAAAAAAGAACCAATACATATATGTGAACATCGAAAAAAACTCTGAAAAGTAAAGAATCATACCAAAACCAGCCTCTCCTCCAGAAGATGCTCAACCGTCACAGCGGTCACTGGATTGGCAGGTGACACAGAAGGAACAATGAATGTAGGCGGCTACAACGAGAATAAACAAATACATCATATAATGTTACGATGACAAATAAACTACAAACACAATACCTAAAACATACCTGAGTAGGGATAGGGGCAGACCCCTGAGGGGGAGCCTTAGGAGTAGAGTCTGGAACAGCCTGCACACAAAACTAAACGAAACAATACAAGATATGTCAGAACAAATAAAATAAAATAAACTAAATTACGCCAAACCAAATACTATACCTGACTCTCAGGGCGTAGAGAGGCAGCAACCGCCTCCCTCGTCTGAAAGTCCTCGGCAATCCGATGCTAAAAGACCAACACAATGTTAGTAAACTATTAAGAAAAGTAAAATAATAACACCCAACGAACTGTCATAATTATACAAACGAGTCAAAAGATTGAAGAAACTCACCCAATGCTCCAGCTTGGCCAGAAGCTTAGCCATCGCTGGATCCTCCCGACTAGAAGAGGCAACCGAAGAAGGATTGATTGCCTGAGCAGCGACCCCTGCGGTAGAAAGCTCTGCCCTCTACAAACATCGACAAATGTGCCAAAATTAATAAGAATCCACAAACTACCAATAATTAATAAATATAACTAAGACACTTACCAATCGGTCAATCTCATATCGTAGACTGACCTCCACCTCCCGGCCGGTCTGCTGCTAATCGCATAACAACTCGATCATCGCCACATGACTAGAAACCTCGGCCTCCCTCTCGGATTGCCCAAAATAAAACGAGACATAACAACCATATCAGAACGACTGGAAGATTAAGTCAACACAATACATAAACAATTAAACTAATACACCAACTCACCAGGAGTCGACGAGTCTCCGCTAGCCGAGCCCCTAACTCATCCTCCGCTCCCCTAGCCTGAGTAACCGAGGTGGATAGGGAGTGCAGCATCTCCTCATCAGGACGAGGAGCACACCCCATCTGCTCCATCGCCCGATGAAGGGCATCTAATGCCCCCTGCACACTGGCTGTGAGATGGCCTTGCTCTAACGCGGCTAGTCTCTCCCTCAATGCCGACGCCGACTCCAGCCCACCTACCGTGAAAGAACCACTCCCATGGAAGGGACGTGTGAAGAGGCGACCACCACCCAAATCACTAAACCATCTCCCATACCCTCGAACGTTCACCTCATCCCCTAGCTCTAAAATCGACCATCTGAAGCGCCATCCGCTCTGTAAAGTTCCAACCAGGGGGCCGGTCATCCTCTTCGCCACTTTGTGGCGAATCCCCGGAGGGACTCACTGAGCAAGTCCCAGCTGTCGCACCACTCGAGATAGGTGGATCCTCTCCACCTTCTCAAAATAATGAACCCATATGTTCACGTCAAAGAAAGGCAGGCTAGACTGAATCACCGACACAACAACATCCTCCCCATCCTCATAGGGCCTCCAGATCACCTACAACCAAACAAGCAAGCCAACCCATCAATGAAACCTTAGATCCTAAGAGCCCAAAATAAAATGAAACAAAATGAGAACATGATGATATATACCTGCCCCACATGCATGTCCTCAAAAAGACCCCATGCAATCTGAAAATCAGAAGACCAGCGATGACCTCATAGCGTTGCCCTCCATACATGCATCCGCAGAAATGTGAACCTCACCTCCAATGGAACCCCCGGATCAAAAAATGAAAAATGATCGTACACCCAAAACTAGAAAACATAAAAAGAAATACTAAATAGCTACCACCAAACGACCAAAAAAAAAATAAAGACATCATGACACGGATTAACTAAAAATCGCCTGGAGGAAGGGAAGGAAACCTCCGATCGTCGCGAGACCTCGTCCCTGACGATAAAGCTACTCATAGAGATGCCCCAATGCGGCCGCACCCCACGCGTAGGTAGGGACCCGATCCAAGTCCCTGAGAACTATAAAAAAAATCTGGTGACGCATTCCCGAGTCAAAGAGGAAAAGAGTACTGCACCAAGGAAGTGCATCAAGAACGTTCGAAGCACCCTATCCGCAGCCAACCTAGCTCAACTACGGGATCTCGATCTGCCACCACCACACAACGCACCTCGTAAGACGCCCTCACCTCCGAATGATGCCTCGGGGAGATGAAGACACTAGCAAATGTATCAAAGAACCAAGTGACCCGAACTACACCTGTCATGATCTGAATTTTATGTCTTTGATACACTTAAAATATATGTATGAGTTTAATATCGTATTCCCGCATGCTGTGACTTTTCAAAAGATTTTAACTAAAAATATATGTTTTAGTTTTTCAAGCTCTTATATTTATTTTCGTCATTAATTGAGACAAGTTCTGTGGTAGTCTATTGGTTAAAGGCTTTAAGTTCTAGATAAGAGGTCTAGGGATCAAACCTTGCTATGTGTGTTCTAAACCTCTATTTTAGACTTTGAGGTAAAAGCCTATACACTCTTTCTTGGTGTGTTAGCTTAACACCAGATAATCCACAAAATGTGATAAATATGTGTCTTACGGAGAACCCTAAATTATAATCTTATTTAAAGTTCTTAAGAATAGAGCCGTCAGAGACCTTGGAGACCTTAGAGAAGAAATTCTAGATCTATCTTCCTAGAACCCTTCTTTTGGAAGTGCGGCGAGACGTTGGCGTATATTCTCAAGCGGCCTTCACCTTCTTTCTAGAATCATCATCATTGTTGGGATCTTAATCTAATCGTGGTGGTACAATCAATCTAGGTATGGAGAAATCATGCTTTCCATTGAACTTAAAATATTAGTTTTTAAATAAGTTTTTATGCAAATTAGTGTGTTTATTTCATGAATAATGATTGTATGATTAAAAGAGATGCATGCTAGGGTTAGTGATTATTAATATTGATTATTCTGATTAAAAGAAGATGGATAAAATCCCACCATATGATTTGAGACATCGTGAGGGGTGCTCCCAGAGTTGGGTCAATTGATTGATGATGGGAAATCAATCGATTGAGACCAAACAAACACTGACAACTGTTATTATTTTTAGAAAATACACAAATTTGAGTCAATCGATTGATTTAGATGAGTCAATCGATTGAGCTTGAATAAGAAACTAATGAACGATATTATTTCGAGAAAATACACAAATTGGAGTCAATCGATTGATTCAGAGAAGTCAACCGATTGAGCCCGACAGATACTGATAAGGGACATTCTTTTTAGAAAATATATGGATTTAAGTCGATCGATTGATTCTGGGAAATCAATCGATTGAGCTTGGATAAGAAACTGCTAAATGATATTGTTTTAGAAAAATACACAAAATTATGTCAATCGATTAACGATTGGATGTCAATCGATTGAGCCTGAATGTTTAGAAAATGTACAGAATTATGTCAATCGATTGACGATTGGATGCCAATTGATTGAGAAGGGACATTAAAGCAGATACTATTAAATGATAAAATGTACAACATTATGTCAATCGATTGATGATGAGACGTCAATCGATTGAGCCTGAACTTGAAATCAATGGTTGGTGCTTGCGTAGTTAAGTTCTATATTCAAGTTCTTTTCCCAACAGTGTCATTAAATGCCAATGTTTATGTACTAGGATTGTATGATATGCACTGCAATATTTATGCACCATGATTATGTACACTTTAATATTTATGTACCATGATTAAAGGCACTTAAATGCTTATGTATTATGATATCACTCTTATGCACTTTACATATTTCATGATGATTCATATAATGCATAATCAAGACATGTAAAACACGATGAAATGTCAAGCCATGATCAACGAGCATTAGGCCCAACATCTTGTACATGATGGAGTCTAAGAAGATACTAGACCCAACATCGTGTGCTTGATGGAGTCTAACTAAACACGATTAACGAGCATTAGACCCAACATCTTGTACATGATGGAGTCTAAGAAGGTATTAGACCCAACATCTTGTGTAAGATGGAGTCTAACTGAATAAGAGTATGATGAGCATGATTCAGCCCAACGTCTTGAGCGGGACGGAGTTTGACATGCAATAAATGACATGATTCATTAGACCCAACGTCTTGAGTATGATGGAGTCTAACTAAATAAGTGATAAGCATGATTAAGACCCAACGTCTTGAGCGGGATGGAGTGTAACGTGCATTAAATGAGAAGAAAGATGAAATTTAGAGAAATGATGCATTCATGTAATATTGATATATATGTTTATGTTCAGTTCATTTCAGCTTATTGAGACTATACATGCCGCATGCACACACACATGAAATATACTGAAATGTTTATATGGCCATGATTGATATTTTATGTTTCGATGGATTGCATGTCTGGTCCATACAAGTGTAAACTGACACCCCTTGTTGATGTGGGTGAGTAGATGAGACAGGTATTGCCGATGACAATGTATGGGTCTATGGCAATGAGACGGCACGTGGTGCTCAGAAAACTGTACTGAATGGCGATGATGGCTTCGTGGCCTAATTAGCTATTTTCCTTTTTAGTTATTAGTGATTTTAAATAAATGAGATATTGATCAGTTAATATTTTATCAAAACTATTTAAGCTTTAATCATGTTGGACTTGTCATTGGAATAAGAACATTATCATGGATTTTATTTAGATTAATTAATGTTTTAAAAAAAATTTATCTTTCGCTGTTTAAGGTGCTTTTATCACCTTATTATATTTCTATGGTTTCGATACGAAGGTACGGTCTAAGATCTTACAATTAAGAGGTTGTGAGATCTCGGGCCGCTACAGTTAGTATCAGAGCCTAAGGTTGATTCTTACGTCGAGAATACGTGTAATTGGAGTTTAACGTGAGATTGATCGGTTGCAGATGACGAACAAATATATTGATGCGTTGACTGAGGCAATTGTGAATGCCATCAATGCAACTAGAACTCCAAATACCCAACCTACTCCTGCTCCTAGTTCGGAATTGGACAAATTCAGGAAGAACCGACCACGATACTTCAATGGGACGGGAGATAGTGCGGAAGCTATGAAATGGGTGCAACAGATGGAAAAGATCTTCAATCTGATGGAGTGTAATGAAACAACTAAAGTGAGATTGGCAACCTACAAACTGGAGGGGGGTGCCGAGAACTGGTGGAGACAATTGAAAGAAGCGACTCGTGTCAAAGAGCTTGGTTATGTATGGGACTGGGACGAATTCATAAAATTATTTTATGATAAGTACTACCTTCAGAGCGTCCAAGAAGCGAAGATTAAGGAACTCTTGAACCTCCAACAGGGAGAGATGCTTGTTGACGCCTATGCTAAGCTTTTTACGAAACTGAGCCAATTTGCACCGACCCTAGTTTCTGATGAGAACTTTCTACTCAGGAGATTTGAGAAGGGTTTGAGGCCCCAAATCAGGACCTTGGTGGTTGAACACCGATGCGACTCATACAAGGACCTGATTGATAGGTGCTACACCATCGAGAGAGAATTGAAAGCACCTTCGTCGACTGGTAATGTGGGTCAGAGCTCGGCTAGAAACTTTCAATATGACCGCCGAGATCGTGTGTTTTCTAAGTCTAACATGAGATCTGAGAGTAGGGGCACTCCTTACTCAAGACTAGCTTTCTCGCAGCAGAGCAAGACTAATTCTACAGTGGCGTCGACTGTAAAGACTACTCCGACCTGTACCACTTGTGGCAAGAATCATTACGGCACCTGCCTTAGGGGAACGGGTGCTTGTTTCAACTGTGGACAGCTTGGGCATAGAGCAGCTAAGTGCAGGATGCCTAAGAAGTCATCTGGATTGAGGGCTATGCCTCCTGCGACGATTACGGCTAATGGTCGCGTGTATACCCTATCTAATGCGGACGCTAGAGCTTCAAATGATGTCATCCAGGGTATGCTTGTTTATTTAAAATTCATGATTAAATTCTTTCATACCTGTTTATGTAGTAATGTCACAAATATTAATTTGCGTAAAATGAACAACTTTTCGAAAATATTTTCAAAAATAAATTTAATGAATTTGTTAAGAACTAATGAAGATCTGGTAGACATTAAACTTTAAAATGGAATGATACCCTTATGTTGAATAATTTAAGTCGTGGCATGTCTTGGGTGCCAAAAACTTGATCGATATTAAATTAACCCTTGCAAGTGTACAAGATCTGTTCTAGTAAGGCAAGAACAAGGGTGTCGAACCCACAGGGAAATCTGAAATTTTAATCAATTCTTCCTAGAGATTTAGAAAATATCCCCGAGGAAGTACCAAGGGGCAGATTTAATTTTTACCAAAAATTAACACTTTTTCTAATTGCAAGAAAGAAAATAAATTTATCTAAAAATTATGTAATGAGAAATCTAAGAACAAATTTTAAAAACAAGATCAAGGAATTTGCTACCCCAGATTTATACCCTTTTCTATTTTTAAACCCACAATTTTATTAACATCAAACACACCATCATTCTAAGAGAAACATGACTAGTAATTAAGCATGATCATTAACCCGGCATACCCTATCTAAAAACGATGACTCAGCCTAACATTGCGGTATGAATCATGCTAAAAGCATAGCGTATCTCATGATGTTTAGATCAAAACAACATAAACATATTCACAAACTTTGAGAAAAACGATTTGATGATGACAATATTATACTATGGCATTAAACATAAAATATGGGTACTTATCTGGGGATCGCATCTTCCCCGATCTACAGCTTTTAGCCACTCATCCTTGGTGCAAGATCTTCAATTTCATTCAAGTCCATTCCCAAGAGAAAAGAAAACTAAAAATAAAAATATGTTCTAAGCAAGTCTCTTTACAAAATTTTCTAAACTAAAAACTAAACTAAAATTAAAAACTAAAAGCTCTCGGAAGATAACCCTACACTAAAACTCTCCTATATTCAAAAGCCTCCCTTTACAAAGCCGTGGGCCTCTTATTTATAATAGCCGATTCAAACTAACCCTAGTTGCCTCAATCGATTGAGGCTTAGATCTCAATCGATTGAACTTTGAATAATTGCCTCAATCGATTGAGGCTTAGATCTCAATCGATTGAACTTTGAATTTAACCTCCTTTAAGACACTTTTGCCTTTTTGTCTCAATCGATTGAAATTCATGTCTCAATCGATTGACACTAGTTGGAAATAAATGCCCTTTTTGGTGAAATCTCCAATATGCCCTCAGCAGCAACAGTCGCTAGGTTGAAATGCACAGACTTTCGCTAGGTTAGATTTCTCCTCGCTGGGTTGGATAGTGCTCTTCGCGTGGTTGAATTGGAGAAGGATACTTTCACTGTCGCGTGGTTGCTTTTATTCATCAGTCATCGCTAGGTTGAAATGCTGTAGTCCCTAGGTTGAATTGAATGGCGCTAGGTTGACTGTAGTCGCTAGGTTGAAGTGTGTGGCGCGGGAACATGCGGCAGCCATTTCTTTCAATCGAAGGCTTATTTACACTTTGTTCCTCGTGGCCACTTCAATGTCTTCCCTTCTTGATGGAGTTTGATTCCCTTCCACGGTTCAAGCTTCTTTGGACCCTTTTTGTCCATAGCTCTTTTATAGCTTTTAATTTCTTTCTTTTATACACTTGGAAGATCCAAAGGTCAGAAACACCTGTTATCATCAAAACCTCACAACAACCATCAAATACTTTCATCGAACGGCTAAGTGTAGGATTTAAGGTATGAAATATAGTCATATTTCAGCACCGATCACACCCCCAAACCTACACTTTGCTAGTCCTCGAGCAAAGAGAATGATAAATATAAAAATAAAACTAACATCCTAAAATTTCAATGCCACTTACGGAGGGAACACGATTGCACCTAGCATGTGCAACAAGCCTTTAAACCCCTAGGTGATCCCTAGTGGAGGAGTTGTGTCTCCGAGGGTTTACAAAGTGAAGTTACCCACAAACTTCCAAAAAAATTTCAAACCATCGGCAAAATTGAGTTTTCAAAACATGATTTTTTTATAACATATATACCATTCAAAAACAAAAACATCATTAATTGGTTCAACATGTGAATCATCAATCTTAAATACCAATGTCATGTCAATCATGCTAGTATCCATTCAAATTAATCTAATGCTCAAATTGTTAGATAACTCATTCATTCCTGCTTAAACGTGAAGTGTGTGCATACCAAAACCAAGATTCATCCATCTTAGAACTAGTCCAAACGGAAAATCATCGGATCTCATGTCTCAACTCAATCCTCACTTTAGATATACTCTCGAAATAAAATCACTCCGATGATGGGTAAGTTTTCGCACACATGTGAGAGATCAATACAAAATAAATAAAAAGGTCTCACATGATAAATGAAACACGATGTAATCAATGAACAAAAAAACAGATCTCATAAGAACAGATACTTGAATATCCTAAGCATGTCATATCAAGTGTCATAGGTGTCACATATTTACCCTCCACAAGGCAGTTACCAATGCAAGATCAGATCATGAAGGTCTTTTGTAGGGTTGTAATGGGGCTCAGGAAAGGGTAAGAAAGAAAGGGAATTTAGATTCAAAATTTCTGAGAAATCAGAAAAGGTACTAACTTTTTCTTTCTATTGCTCTTCTTTTTCTTTTCTAATTTCTCACCATTTTTTTTTTTCAATATTTTTCTTTTCTCACTCTTTCTTCTTCTTTTGAATTTCTTTTCTTAATGGTACCTCACATTTTTCATTCTTTGTCAAATTTCTCTTTTTTTTTTTTTTTTTTTTTTGATATATTTTTGCCATACACTCTCAGTAAACACCACAACTCGGTATCCCTCCACTTACTCTCTTTTCACTCATTTTCATCCCTCGTTCCCAACGTCTCAGAAATAAGAAGGGTAAAGCTGAATTTTCAGAAATGGTAAAGGGTTAAAGGTTAATGTGGCTTATCAAAGAATGTATAAAGGTAAATTTTTCAATAGGCTCAAAGGGGTACTAGAAGGATAAATTTATATGAGGTGGGACATTTTAAGCACAAACGAGCCAAAGATGGCCTTCAATCATATCCTTAAAAGATGGTAATCTTGCCTATTTGTCTTGAGTAGATATACAGTACGTTCTAACACAATAATATGAATTTGATTTCATGCAAAGTCACAAGCCAAAAAATAAAATGTATGAGATTATGCAAAATAATTCGTATTCAAAGAAAACTCCGAGTTTATGTATTCACTCATCAATGACGGGAAATTAGCTCTAAAGCTCACTAGGTTTAGTCTCCACTAAGAACCTACGATCCAACGTTTAAAATAATTCATCGATTTCTAAATCTTAGCTTGGTATAAGTGCACAAATTCTAAGCATCAATTTCAAAGTCATCCACAAATTATCACATTAAGCTTCATTATCCTAGATACAAGTAATCAAAATATGCCATCAATATTCTCAAAATTACATTCTCATGCATCATCAACTTAAAGTTTTGAAAACTACTGCAAAGTAAATCATGTATGATGGTTAAAATTGTTTATTTATTATTATTATTATTATTTATTTATTTATTTATTTTTTAAATACATAACACAAGATAGATAACCATACCCCCAAACCTAAGAATGACAATGTCCTCATTGTTTGAAATAAGTAGGCACCCCCAAACCTGTTGAAAAGTACCTCACACAAAGATCAGGTGCAGAGAATATATGCATCAAATTAGAACATGACCAAAAATAGATTGAAGGTAATGTGGCTATATGTATTTGGAAAGTAAAAACAACCTAAACTAAACTAAAAACTAAATTCTAGAACTAACAAAAACAAAAAGGAAAACAAAAATAAGTAAAACACACTGGGTTGCCTCCCGAAGCGGCCGAGTGTAAGTGTCGATACCGACCTCTTCATTGCTCAAATAGGGATCAAATACCGGATCAACTTTCAATTTCACAGCTTGATGGTCGCTTCGATTGATGGGGTCAAGACTTTATTTTAACAGGTAGTGATTCTACCTCAGGCACACTTTTAGCATCTTGACATGGTGAACACCAAATTTTCTCTTCTAACTGCCTCCTTTTAGATCCCTTTTTCTCAGAGAAGGCCAACAAAGCCGTTTCAACTTCTTCTTTGATGAGCATTGATGGTAATGCTTCATCCATTACTTTGGCCATGCGATCGATGTAAAAACAATCGACCTCATCCTCGTCAGGGCAATGGTTCATCGTATGGAAAATATTCAATCGAACCTTCATGTTTCCAAAAGAAATGTCCATGACACCTGTTCGACAATTTATGCAAGCGTTGGCAGTAGCGAGAAACGGACGTCCAAGGATGATGGGGACTTGATTAATTGATTTAACAGATGATTCCATGTCTAAAACAACAAAGTCCACTGGAAAGACAAACTTGTCTATTCCAACCAAGACATCCTCGACAACACCCCTCGGTCTTCTTTCTGATCTATCTGCCAATGAGCAGGACCGTTGTGGGTTTTAATTCACCCAATCCGAGTTTCGATGGGCGTATGGAATTAAATTAACACTCGCTCCCAAATCCAATAACGCTTTCCCAACTGGTTGCCCACCAATGACACATGGAACAGTAGGAACTCCAGGGTCTTTTAGTTTTTGTGGGGTGTCCAACCGCAGTATTGAACTGACTTGGTGTGTCAGGAACACTTTCTTCGAAACATGCGTACGTGCCTTTCTCTTCCGAGTGCATAAATCTTTGAAGAACTTGGCATACTCAGGCACTTGTTTAATTGTTTCAAGCAATGGAAGATTTACCTTTACCTGCTTGAAGGTTTCGAAAATTTCTTCCATTTTAGTTGGGCCCTTTCCCATTCTAGATGGAGGAGTTAGGCATTGAGGAAATGGTGCCTTTGGGACATAGGGCACAGATTCCATTTCTAATTCTTGTTCATGCCCTTGTTGGCCAAGTGAAGGAGGCTCGTCTTCCATTACTTTGTCTTTTCCCTTCTCTCTTCTTTTCTCCTCCTCTTTCTCTTTCCTTTTCTCTTTCTCTGTTCTTTTCTCGGACTCTTTCTCTTCTTCTCTTTCTTTTGACTCTTTCTCTTTTTCCATTTCTCTTGCTTCTTCTTGCTCTGCTTCTCCTTCTTCCTCTTCCGCTGATTCTCTTGCTTCTGTAGGCATTTCCACTTGATTATCAACTTCACGCCCACTTCTCAGCACTGTAACAGCTTTTAATTCTTGATAGTTGGATGGTCCCTCATGAGATGATGTTTGACCCCGAGGATTGTTGACGGGTTGGTTTGAAGCCTACCTTCCGCTCGTTGGCTCAGTTGATTAGTCAATTGACTAAATTGATCTAACATCATCTGTTGAAAAGCTTGCATGCTTCGCATCATCTTTTCTTCCAGATCAGAATCTTTTGAATTGTTGGCAGGAGATTGATTTAGATTCTGATTGAAATTCTGGTTGCTACGGTATTCAGTATATGGATGATCATACGGAGCATTCTGCTGGAAATTAGAATTCTGTTGGAAATAAGAATTCTGCTGGAAATTCTGTGGTGGGCGGAAATTTGGCTGAAATTTTTGTGGAAAAACTTGTTGTCCACCCATTGGATTGGCTTTGTATGGCTGGTGTACCTGACCGGTTTGGTTCAATCCACCCCATCCTAAGTTGGGGTGATTTTTCCATTCGGATTGTAGGTATTGGAGTACATGTTACTACTACCCGGATAAGATTGAGTCTCATTGACCGCTCTTGACGAGTAGGTCCATCAAGGAAGAATGACAAGGTAGTGGGGCACTCATTAGCCATATGACGGGTGGTCACAAATTGAGCACACAATGGGGTGGACAGAACTTTAGCTTGCTTGGTCGCACTAACAACATGTTCATCTGTTTGGACAACATATCAACCTTGGTTGATAGATCGAGGTATTGTTGTTGACCTCATACAATCCGTTTTGGTCAACATATGAGATTTAGGCGCCAAGTCCAACGTGGTTACCCGTCTCACTTTGTATCGAAGTTTGATACAACTTCTCAAACAATGCCCACAATTCATCAGCTTCTTTTGTGGCACAAGATCCACCACAAGATGCATCAACCATGCGTCTTTCTTCAGGAATTAGTCCATTGTAAAAGCTTTGGACTTGTTGCCACCTTGGAATTTGATGATTAGGGCAACTTCTGATTAATTCTTTAAAACGTTCCCAACATTCATGGAATGTTTCAGTAGGTTGTTGGGAAAAGAATTGAATCTTTTGACGCAACTCAATGGCCTTCGTCATGGGAAAGTACTTCTTGAGGAACTGACGATGTAGCTCGGCCCAACTCCGAATAGATTGTGGTTCTAAGGAATAGAACCACGTTTTTGCCTTATCTCGTAAAGAGAACGGAAAGAGTCGGAGCTTCGCTATCTCGAAGAATGCTAGGACTCTCAACATTTTGCATACCCCAGTGAATTCATTTAAATGAACGTGTGGATTTTCATTTGCCAAACCATGGAAAATTGGTAGCATATGAATCATCGCAGATTTGAATTCATAGTGGTTCCCTGGGATGGGAGCATGCATGATGCATTCCTGATCCTCGTAAAAACCAGGATCATTATAATATTCAAGTGTTCTAGGTCCCTCATAGTAATTATTGTTCCCATTATGTCCATTATTTGCATTGTTGCCATTCTGGTTGTTGTTTCCATTCATTTCTTGCTCTTGATCAGCCATGGTATCGATGATGATAATCTTGATTCCTTTGGATTCTACGATTGTCTCGCAAAGATCGTTCGATCTCCGGATTAAACGGTAGTAAGTGTGGGTGATGAGAACGAGTAAAGTTCATACACCACACTCACAATCAAGGGTTTGAAGAATCCAAAATAAATCCACACACAATCTCAATCGATTGAGACAGTGGTCTCAATAGATTGACAGAAGCACACAAATTTGCATAAAAATGACTTTATCAGTCAATCGATTGAGGGGCTGCTCTCAATCGATTGAGGTTCCAAGAGTAAAAAAAACACACAGAATTTCACACCAAGACTTTGTCAGTCAATCGATTGAGAGGCTGCTCTCAATCGATTGAGGTTCCAAGATTAAAGCACACAAGAGTTGTGTCAATTGATTGACATAGGAATGTCAATCGATTGAACAAAGAGTAGAGAGCACACAAAAAGTTTGTCAGTCAATCTATTGAGGAGCTACTCTCAATAGATTGAGGTTCAAGGGTCACAAAGCACACAGAACTACACACTAATGACTTTGCCAGTCAATCTATTGAGGGGCTGCTCTCAATCGATTGAGAGAAGGCAAGAACTTCACAAAAGTTTAAAATCCAGTGTCAATCGATTGACATAGACTGGTCAATCGATTGAGAGAAAGGTGCACAGTGACCAAAGTAAGGAGAAAAAGGAAAGAAAAACAATCAGAAATTTTTTTTAAAAAATTTTTATTTTATTTATTTATTTATTTTTTTCTAAAACTTTCCTAAAAGAAAAACTTCTAAACTAAGAATATAAACTAAGAATATAAAATCCTTCCTAAAAAAAAAAAACTTCTAAACAAGAATATAAACCTTCCTAAAAATATAAACTTCCTAAAAGAATAAAAAAATAAAAATATAAACTTCCTAAAAGAAGATTGCAAAATCTAATCTAAGAGAGAAGAATTAAGGAAAGAAATTTGTTTTTGATTTTTTTTTCTCTTTTTTTTTTTTTTTTTTTTTTGATTTTTTTCTATTTTCAGCTTTCAATCTATTGACAGAGTTGTGTCAATAGATTGAGACACAATTATTGCTAAAAACACACACAGTCAATCGATTGAGAACAAGGCTCAATCGATTGACTGACAAGCAAACACACACACAAAATAGAGTCAATCGATTGAGGGGTTATTCTCAATCGATTGACTGCTATAAAAACAAAAATCTCTAATCGGAATTAACCAAAATTTCGATTTCCCGAACGCGCCAAAAACTTGATCGATATTAAATTAACCCTTGCAAGTGTACAAGATCTGTTCTAGTAAGGCAAGAACAAGGGTGTCGAACCCACAGGGAAATCTGAAATTTTAATCAATTCTTCCTAGAGATTTAGAAAATATCCCCGAGGAAGTACCAAGGGGCAGATTTAATTTTTACCAAAAATTAACACTTTTTCTAATTGCAAGAAAGAAAATAAATTTATCTAAAAATTATGTAATGAGAAATCTAAGAACAAATTTTAAAACAAGATCAAGGAATTTGCTACCCAGTTATACCCTTTTCTATTTTTAAACCCACAATTTTATTAACATCAAACACACCATCATTCTAAGAGAAACATGACTAGTAATTAAGCATGATCATTAACCGGGCATACCCTATCTAGAGACGATGACTCAGCCTAACATTCCGGTATGAATCATGCTAGAAGCATAGCGTATCTCATGATGTTTAGGTCAAAACAACATAAACATAATCACAAGCTTTGAGAAAAACGATTTGATGATGACAATATTATACTATGGCATTAAACATAAAATATGGGTACTTATCCGGGATCGCATCTTCCCGATCTACGACTTTTAGCCACTCCTCCTTGGCGCAAGATCTTCAATTTCATTCAAGTCCATTCCCAAGAGAAAAGAAAACTAAAAATAAAAATATGTTCTAAGCAAGTCTCTTTACAAAATTTTCTAAACTAAAAACTAAACTAAAATTAAAAACTAAAAGCTCTCGGAAGATAACCCTACACTAAAACTCTCCTATATTCAAAAGCCTCCTTTACAAAGCATGGGCCTCTTATTTATAATAGCCGATTTAAACTAACCCTAGTTGCCTCGTTTGAGGCTTAGATCTCAATCGATTGAACTTTGAATAATTGCCTCAATCGATTGAGGCTTAGATCTCAATCGATTGAACTTTGAATTTAACCTCCTTTAAGACACTTTTGCCTTTTTGTCTCAATCGATTGAAATTCATGTCTCAATCGATTGACACTAGTTGGAAATAAATGCCCTTTTTGGTGAAATCTCCAATATGCCCTCAAGACATAATGCTAGGTTGAAATGCATGCATTTTCGCTAGGTTAGATTTCTCCTCAGGGTTGGATAGTGCTCTTGTGGTTGAATTGGAGAAGGATACTTTCAACCGGCGTGGTTGCTTTTATTCATCGATCCGCTAGGTTGAAATCTCAAGTCCTAGGTTGAATTGAATGGCGCTAGGTTGACTGTAGTCGCTAGGGTGAAGTGTGTGGCGCGGGAACCGCGCGACGGCCATTTCTTTCAACTGCGCGAAGGCTTATTTACACTTTGTTCCTCGCGGCCACTTCAATATCTTCCCCTTCTTGATGGAGTTTGATTCCCTTCACGGATTTCAGCGCTTCTTTGGACCCTTTTTGTCCATAGCTCTTTTGTAGCCTTTAATTTCTTTCTTTTATACACTTGGAAGATCCAAAGGTCAGAAACACCTGTTATCATCAAAACCTCACAACAACCATCAAATACTTTCATCGAACGGCTAAGTGTAGGATTTAAGGTATGAAATATAGTCATATTTCAGCACCGATCACCAGGTTCGATGCTGATCGATGGTCTCTTTGCTCATGTGCTTTGGATTCGGGTGCTTTCCATTCGTTAGTCTCCTTAAACTTCGCTAAGGGCCTTGATAAGGATTCATCTCCTATGAGCATTCCTTTGACCATAGCAACTCCTTTGCGAAAGAGTGTGCTTGCTGACAGAGTCTATCCTTAATGTTCTGTCCAGATTGGGACCCAGGCATTGGTTGTCGATCTAATTGAATTAGATTTTGAAGATTTCGATGTTATCCTAGGGATGGATTGACTCGCTGAATCTCATGCGACCCTTGATTGTTTTGCCAAGACCGTGATTTTTACCCCTTTGGATGGACCGATATTTAAATTCAAAGGTGCACGAAAGGGTGCCATTCCGAAACTCTTTGCTTTATTAGAAGCCGAGGAAAAGTGGGGAGATATATCATTGATTCCTGTTATAAATGAATTTGCTAGAGTTTTTCCTGATGAGGTGACGGGTTTGCCGCCAAGTAGGGAAGTCGAATTTCAGATTGAGCTTCTACCTGGCACTACACCGATAGCCAAGACTCCTTACATGATGGCGCCTGTAGAACTATCAGAATTGAAGAAACAGTTACAGGAACTACAAGATAAGGGCTTTATTAGAAGGAGCCAGTCACCATGGGGTGCTCCTGTTTTATTTGTAAAGAAGAAGGACGGTTCTCAGAGGTTATGCATTGATTACCGACAGTTGAACCAGGCGACGATTAAGAACAAGTATCCATTGCCACGGATCGATGTTCTATTTGATCAACTGTAAGGCGCACGATATTTCTCTAAGGTCAATATGAGATCTGGATATCACCAGTTGAGGGTGAGAGAGTTCGATATAGCTAAAATGGCATTCAATACAAGGTATGGGCAGTTTGAATTTTTAGTAATGCCTTTCGGATTGACTAATGCCCCTACAATCTTTATGGACTTGATGAACCGTATTTTCAAGCCCTACTTGGATTAGTTTGTGATAGTTTTCGTTGATGACATCCTGATCTACTCCAAGTCCGAAGAAGAGCATGCCGAACACTTAAAGATCATCTTACAAACCCTATTAGACCACCAGTTATATGCTAAGACGAGTAAATGTGAATTCTGGATGCGTGAGGTGGCATTTCTGGGCCACAGAATTTATGATGCAGGGATTACTGTTGATCCTGCAAAAATTGAAGCCATTGTGAATTGGGCGAGTCTCAAAAGTGTTACTAAAGTATGAAGTTTTCTTGGCTTTGCTGGTTACTATAGAAGGTTCGTGGAAGGTTTCTCAAAGATCTCAGGACCTCTTACCGGGCTGACCAAGAAGAATATGAAATTCATTTGGACCGATGAGTGCGAGAAGAGCTTTCTCGAGTTGAAGAAAAGGTTGACTACTGCTCCCATTCTAGTGATACCTTCTGGCAGTGGTGGCTTTACCGTTAATACCGATGCATCGTATAAAGGACTAGGCGGTATCCTGATGCAGAATGAGAGAGTTGTAGCTTACGGATCTAGGCAGCTAAAGGAACATGAAAAGAATTACCCTATGTACGATCTGGAACTGACCGCTATCATATTCACACTGAAGATCTGGAGACATTACCTATATGGAGAGAAATTCATCATCTCCACGGATCATCAAAGTCTTAAATATCTTTTCACGCAGAAAGACTTGAATATGAGGCAGAGAAGATGGTTGGAATTTTTGATCGATTATGATTGCGAGATCAAGTATCATCCGGGGAAGGCTAATGTTGTTGCTGATGCCCTCAGCAGATTTGTTCCAGAATGGGTGATTCGACCAAGAGCATTGCTTTCGCATATTGTTATCACCTCTTCATTACTTGATCGAATCAGGGGACTACAGCTTGAAGATCCTACCCTTTTAAAATTAAAGGATAGTGGGAAGTCTGAGATTACTGTCAGAGATGATGGGATGATGTTGTTCCAGGGACGCTACTGTGTACCTAATAATATAGAATTGAAACGGGAGATCTTGGATGAAGCCCATAAGTCTAAATTTTCTATTCACCCTGGGAACAATAAGATGTATAAAGGATTGAAGAAAAATTATTGGTGGAATGATATGAAGAGAGAGATCGCTGACTATGTGGCAAGATGTCTCACATGCCAACAAGTCAAAGCTGAACACCAGAAACCACTTGGGTTACTTCAGCCACTACCGATTCCGGGTTGGAAATGGGAGAGTATTGGTATGGATTTCATCACCGGGTTGCCGAGAACCCTGAAGAGGAACAACGCTATTTGGGTTATGGTCGATAGATTGACCAAATCGGCTCATTTTATTCCATATCGCATGACCTATTCAGCTTGTCAGTTGGCGGATATTTACATTTGTGAGATTGTTAGATTACATGGTGTGCCTGTTGATATCGTATCTGATAGAGACCCACAGTTCACGTCAAGATTTTGGCAGAAATTTCAAGATGGGATGGGGTCTAAGTTGAAATTTAGCTCCGCTTTTCATCCTCAGACGGATGGGCAAACCGAAAGACTGAATCAAGTGTTAGAGGACATGCTTCGCGCCTGTGTACTGGACTTTGGAGGCAATTGGGAAGAGCATCTACTTCTTGCGGAGTTCACGTATAATAATAGTTACCAGTCCACTATACAGATGGCCCCGTATGAAGCCTTATATGGGAGAAGTTGCAGAACTCCTTTGTGTTGGGATGAGGTCGGTGTAAGAAGTTTGTTGGGACCTCAAATTATTGAAGACATATCCAAACAAGTTCAGTTGATCCGAGAATGAATGCGGACCGCGCAGAGCAGACAGAAGAGTTACGCTGATTTGAAGCGTAGGAATTGAGATCTGATTGAAGGGGATAAAGTCTTTGTGAAAATCTCTCCTATGAAGGGAGTAATGAGATTCGGGCTGAAAGGAAAACTTAGTCCGAGATTCATGGGACCGTTCAAAATCTTGAAGAGAATCGGAGAAATGGAATAACGAGTCAAGCTACCACCAAAGTTTGCCGATGTGCAACGTTTTTCACATATACATGTTAAGGAAATATGTGGTAGACCCTACTCACGTTATCGATTGCCCTTGGAGGTTTTTAAGGATATGTCCGTTGTGGAGGTGCCTGTTCAGATTATTGATCGGAAAGAGCAGACCCTAAGGAATAAAGTTATACCGCTGGTCCTTGTGATTTGGCAGCACCACTCCCGCGAGGATGCCACTTGGGAGCGCGAGGATGTTATCAGGAGGGACTACCCCCAGTGGCGGAATCAGGAATTTCACCCAGCCGGAGCGCATGTGATAGAGACAAATTTCAGCGAATTTCTCCGAAATTCGTTAAAATAGGGTTCAGACGAAATTTTAAACGAAATTAACTAAATTTTGCCCAAATTAAAGTCATTTTAAAAAAAATAAAATAAAATTATAAATACCAATTATGTGAAATAGGAAAATGAGGTTGTGTTATATTGTTGCTAAAGTTGAAGTGGTTAGGGTTTTTTATAACCATGAATGCCTTGTTAGAGAGAGAAAGAGAGAGAGAGAGAGAGCAGCAAGCTAGTTGCAGCATTATTACCTGGTCAATTGCTCCAGTCACAGACGGAGAGAGAGAAAGAGGAGAGAGAGGGTTTTGAAAGGGTATTAATTTTGAGATAATGCCCCTGACTGCATTTAAACACCAAATTGACTCATTCAAGAAAATATATTAAAGCATGAACAAATTTCTTTTAAACATTTTATCAAACTCCTGTTGTACCAGCCTCTACAAACATAGATCAATAAAACTTGATTAATTCAAGTAATTTTCGATAATTGATAAAAGTGATAAAAAAAAAATCTTTGAAGATGGAGATCTTACCGATGCGACACACGGCAGGGCGGTTGGAGTGGCTGATTAAGGTGGCGAGGCGGTGGCGTGGCCTGCAACAAGGAAGGAGAGAGGAGTTTTAGAGATAGAAAAGAGAGGGTATTAGAGAGAGAAATAGGCCGCCGATTATAGAGAGAGGGGGTTTTAGAGAGAGAAATAGGAAGCCAGCTTGAGAGAGTGAGAGAGAGAGATAGGTTGTAGAGAGAGAAATAGGCCGCCGATTTAGATAGGGTTTTAGGCTTTTAAACTTTTAGAGAGAGAAAAGACAGAAAGAACAGAAGGAGGGCACTGATTTAGAGAGGGAGACGAGGGGTTTAAAGAGAGAAAATAGGGAGAGCGTGGGTTTGAGAGGGAAAATAGGGAGGGCGTGGGGTTGTGGTTTGAGGAAGAGGAGAGAGAGATAAAGGAGGAAAGTTTTATAATATTTAAAATAAAATATAAAAAATAAGAAAAAAGTTTTTGGGTTTCAATGTGGGCGCTCGCCCGCACTGACCTCGACGTGGTTCCGCCACTGACTACCCCCATCTCTTCTAGTAAGGTATGACTCAATTTTGAGGACAAATTTTTTATAAGTAGGAAAGAATGTCATGATCTGAATTTTATGCCTTTGATACACCTAAAATATATGTATGTGTTTAATATCATATTCCCTTATGCCGTGACTTTTCAAAAGATTTTAACTAAAAATATATGTTTTGATTTTTCTAGCTCTTATATTTATTTTCGTCATTAATGGACACAAGTTATGTGATAGTCTATTGGTTAAAGGCTTTAAGTTTTAGATAAGAGGTCTAAGGATCAAACCTTGCTATGTGTGTTCTAAACCTCTATTTTAGACTTTGAGGTAAAAGCCTATATACTCTTTCTTGGCGTGTTAGCTTAACACCGGATAATCTCTAAAATGTGACAAATATGTGTCTTATGGAGAACCCTAAATTATAATCTTATTTAGAGTTCTTAAGAATAGAGTCGTCAAAGACCCTAGATACCTTAGAGAAGAAATTCTAGATCTATCTTCCTAGAACCCTTCTTTTGGAAGTGCGGTGAGATGTTGGCGTATATTCTCAAGCGGCCTTCACCTTCTTTCTAGAATTATCATCATTGTTGGGATCTTAATCTAATCATGGTGGTACGATCGATCTAGGTATGGAGAAATCATGCTTTCCATTGAACTTAAAATATTAGTTTTTAAATAGGTTTTTATGCAAATTAGTGTGTTTATTTCATGAATAATGATTGTATGATTAAAAGAGATGCATGTTGGGGTTAGTGATTATTAATATTGATTATTTTGATTAAAAGAAGATGGATAAAATCCCACCATATGATTTGAGACATCGTGAGGGGTGCTCACAGATTGGGTCAATCAATTGATGATGGGAAATCAATCGATTGAGACCAAACAAACACTGACAAATGTTATTATTTTTAGAAAATACATGAATTTGAGTCAATCGATTGATTCAGATGAGTCAATCGATTGAGCTTGAATAAGAAACTGATGAACAATGCTATTTCGAGAAAATACACAAATTGGAGTCAATCGATTGATTCAGAGAAGTCAATCGATTGAGCCCGACAGATACTGATAAGGGACATTCTTTTTAGAAAATGTATGGATTTGAGTTGATCGATTGCATCTGGGAAATCAATCGATTGAGCTTGGATAAGAAACTGCTAAATGATATTGTTTTAGAAAAATACGCAGAATTATGTCAATCGATTGACGATTGGATGTCAATCGATTGAGCCTGAATGTTTAGAAAATGTACAAAATTATGTCAATCGATTGACGATTAGATGTTAATCGATTGAGAAGGGACATTAAAGCAGATACTATTAAATGATAAAATGTACAGTATTATATAAATCGATTGACGATGGGATGTCAATTGATTGAGCCTGAACTTGAAATCAATGGGTGGTGTTTGCGTAGTTAAGTTCTATATTCAAGTTCTTCTCACAACAGTGTCATTAAATGCCAATGTTTATGCACTATGATTGTATGATATGCACTGTAATATTTATGCACCATGATTGTGTACACTTTAATATTTATGTATCATGATTAAAGGCACTTAAATGCTTATGTATTATGATATCACTCTTATGCACTTTACATGTTTCATGATGATCCATATAATGCATAATCATGACACGTAAAATACGATGAAATGTCAAGCCATGATCAACGAGCATTAGGCCCAACATCTTGTACATGATGGAGTCTAAGAAGGTATTAGACCCAACATCGTGTGCTTGATGGAGTCTAACTAAACACGATTAACGAGTATTAGACCCAACATTTTGTACATGATGGAGTCTAAGAAGGTATTAGACCCAACATCTTGTGTAAGATGGAGTCTAACTGAACAAGAGTATGATGAGCATGATTCAACCCAACGTCTTGAGCCGGACGGAGTTTGACATGCAATAAATGACATGATTCATTAGACCCAACGTCTTGAGCATGACGGAGTCAAACTAAATAAGTGATAAGCATGATTAAGACCCAACGTCTTGAGCGGGAGGGAGTCTAACGCGCATTAAATGACAAGAAAGATGAAATTAAGAGAAATGATGCATTCATGTAATATTGATATATATGTTTATGTTCAGTTCATTTAAGCTTATTGAGACTATACATGCCACATGCACACACACATGAAATATACTGAAATGTTTATATGGCCATGATTGATATTTTATGTTTCGATGGATTGCATGTCTGGTCCATACAAGTGTAAACTTACACCCCTTGTTGTTGTGGGTGACCAGATGAGACAGGTGTCGTCGATGACAATGTATGGGTCTATGGCGATGAGACGACACGTGGTGCTCAGGAAACTGGATTGAATGGAGATGATGGCTTCGTGGCCTAATTAGCTATTTTCCTTTCTAGTTATTAGTGGTTTTAAATAAATGAGACATTGCTCAGTTAGTATTTTTTCAAAACTGTTTAAGCTTTAATCATGTTGGACTTGTTATTAGAATAAGAACATTATCATGGGTTTTATTTAGATTAATTAATGTTTTAAAGAAATTTTATCTTCCGTTGTTTAAGGTGCTTTTGTCGCCTTATTATATTTCTATGGTTTCGATACGAAGGTACTGTCTAAGATCTTACAATCAAGAGGTAGTGAGATCTCGAGCCGCTACAACACCTGGCCCCGATCCACTCGATCTATACGGTACACCCAAAATCTCCTCACACACCTCCAAATATGCTCCTACCATCCACCTAGTGATCGACTCACCCTCAAAATAATGACTAGTAATGCAGACCCAGTCCTCTGGAGTCGGCAATAGCATACCAACTGAAAAGAAAAACGCCTGATGCTCCTCCCTCCACCTCTCCAAGAATACCGCGATCAAACCACGATCGCCCTGAAAGGGCTCCAGCTCCAAGATCAGCCCGAAGCCAAAAGATACCAATCACACCCGCTAAAACTCTGGCAGGGCACAATACCAAGTATAAAACTCAGTCCATGCCGAGTTGATAGCCAGTTGTAGAGGCTCCTATCGAATAAAACACGAGTAGGAAAATAAGACTAACACACACATCTATGATGAAAGTCCTAAAGCTAAAAAAAATAAGGTATGTTAAGACACACAATGACAATTCATGATAAGAACAATAAAACAGAAACGTGACCTATCTCTAGATGCCGTCATGATGCATGAGTGAACACCTAATCAATGATCGATATAGGTTCGACATAAATTAAAAGGGTTTTCAGATCCAAATAAGTCTATGTCATAACCTAAATGCCTAGAAAAATTGAGAGAACTCTTGCTCATGGGTACCTACCCTGCCTTGAGCGAAGAAATCCTTTAGTGGGAAGTGTCTGCGAGCCTGGCGCTCCTCAGCCTCATCCTCGGCTCTCTCAGCCTCAGTGTAATATCTCAAAAAATTGCGTTAAACAGTGACCTCGGGATTCGTGCCCGATTGGTCATAGGTTTGACCAAACAAGAGTTCACAAGTTAACGTAGGATACGATGAACGGATGAGATGTGAGGATTCGAGTGAATATGGGGAGTGTGATGAAAATCTGGAGTCACATACACCTATTAAGGTACATGTGCTCAACACACAAGTTAGAGGGGAGATAAAAGGGTTTAATAGCCCTGGTTTTCTCTTTTATTTGGTTGATTGAGAGAGAGTAAAGAAGAGAGAGAGAAGGAGAGCATAGTTAATGCAAGGAGTAAATGCTAGTTGAGGAAGGGGGATTCGAGCAATAAACGTCGGATTCGACGCGAGGGATCCGCTAGAAGCAAAGCTGGAAACCCTAGCCTTTCCAACCACTTAACCTAATCAATTGAAGATTGATTGAAGGTAAAATTCTTGTACATTGAATGCATAGATCGAAGAGGTTAATTTGTAGTTAAAAATGGTTTAAATTATAGGATAATGGTTTAGAAAAATAGAAGAAAAAGAGTGGAAAAAGGTTGGGAAGAACAACTCAAAAGGGGCTGAATCTGGCAATTTCGATTAATCAAAATTGAGATTTGATTAATCGAAATTCGCCAAGAAGTTGAAAAGTCAAGGAACCCGAGTTCGATTAATCGAACTGAGTTTCGATTAATCGACTTTGGATTTTGATTAATCGGTTTGAATATCGATTAATCGACTGGGGACCTCCAGTGGACCCCAGGGGCTGGAGGAAATGACTTGGGAAAAATCGACTAATCGAAATGGGATTTCGATTAATCGATTTCAAATTTCGATTAATCGATTTGGGATCGATTAATCGATTTTCGGAATTCGATTACTCGAATTGAGAATCGAATGGATTGAGTGGAGAAATTCGATTAATCGAATGAGAATCTCGATTAATCGATTTGAGAATCGATTAATCGATTTTGAATTTCGATTAATCGACTGGGCTAGTTTATGTTGACTTTTGAGTTTGACTTTTGAGTTTGACTTTAAGCTTCATGGAGGATCTTGGACCTCCTTTATTGCATCTTTAGTGATGTGTTTCACATGTTATGTGGTACCATAGGTGGTACGTGTGAGCTAGTGCACAAGGAGCCATGTGGGACCTTGATGCATTGATCGAACGAAGACTTGAGGTAGCGAACACCTTGAACATGTACTTTATTTTACAAGAGCATGTATGTAGTGATATAGAATTCAATTCAAATTGTTTTATTGATTAAGAATTGTGAAAAGTGTGTGTGTGTGACATCCATAAGAGTAAGTATAATGAACCATCCCCAGGGGATGAGGAAGTAAAGAGGTAAGGGCATCAAGTGTGATGCAAGTGAATGGATACATCCCAGGGATGTATCTAAGATTGAATCATGTTTGATAGGGCCTAACTGATATAAGATAGCACACTTACACGGTGAATAACTATATGTAAGGCACCGATATTTTTATTATTTGAGGTTTGATAGGGTACCCCACCGACGTGGCGGGATATCCACGACTGACACGGCAGGATATCCGTGACCGATACGGCGGCGAAACCGTAGGCCAGTGCGGAGGCTTATCCGTACACAGTAAGCACACCCCAAGGGTGTTGATTGAGATTAGTGAAACCCCGCCACCAATCCCTAGGGGAAAGGGGATTGGGTACTATTTATATTCCCAGGGAATACGTTAAAAGTGTCTATATAGATGACGATGATGGGTATCTCATCGGGGCTCGATGTTATATTGCTCGGGGATTACTTAAGTTGAAAGTTTAAGTTTTGCTTTAGGCCTTTTCAGCATCATTCATGAATAAATGAAGACATAAGTAACTACCAGAAAAATGAAATGTTTTTTTTTAACTGTTTTCATCAATAACTGCATAGACACATCATGTATGGCATATCATGGAATATATGTGAGTAATAATTTATATGTTCAATTGTGTTTTATTCCCTATTGAGCTAGGATGTAGCTCACCCTATAGACTATACGTCGCAGGTCCACTACTAGCAACTGCCGAGGCTTCAGGAGACGCTGACCCCGGTGAGTCGGACCTTGCGGCCGGTGAAGAGTTGGAGCCACCTCCTGAGGACTTCTTCTAGAGGACTCCGTTGTGCCGCTTTGAGGGCTTTTTGATAGAGATTTGTATGGCTTGGTATGCCAAGCCTTGTTTTGGTTAAACAATGTATATATTGGGTTTTGAGATTATTCTTTTGGGGCGAGCCATCCGTGATGATTGCTATCATCGATGGTTCGGATCGGTTCTCCATTCATGTAGAGGCATGAGGGTAGAACTGTCTTTTGAGAAATGCTTTTATATAGATTTAAATTTCGCAGTTTCATTTACTACTTCATTTTGCTTGATATACCAATGCTCCGTGCTTAGCTAAGGGGCACGGTCAAGATGATTGTGCTGATGGCACGGGTTTCGAGGTGCCGAAATCCAGGCTGTCACAGTTGGTATCAAAGCCTTTTCTTTTAAAAATTCTGACAATCATTCTTTTGTCAGAACATAGGGGCTTCTGCTAACGAAACTTTAGTTTCAAATACAGCCGCAAATGTCATCTAGAGGAAGAGGCCGACCAAGGGGAGGCCAACAGAGGAGTCTACGTAGTGGAGATGATTACATCTCTCCTACTAATAGAGTGCCTTTAGGAAGGGAGGCCCAGGCGAGTAGTAGTAAAGATGATGAAGAGGATCGAGATCGTCAGGATCAAGATCTAAGAGAACAAGAGAGAGTGAGAGAAAGACAGGAAGATAGAGAGGAGCGACAAAGGATGATGCACACTATGGAGACTATGGCAGCTGCCATGGCACAACAAGTTGCATCCTTTGCAGCTCATGCATCAAGAGAACAGCAGCCACCTACACCACCTGTAGGACCTGCGCTGCCTGTGCCCTCATCCTTTACAGAGTTTAGGAGGATGAGACCTCCTTTATTTTCTGGGCAGGCAGACACAATGGCCGCTGAGAACTGGCTTATGGAGATGGAGAAAGTCTTTAGCGTGCTGACATGCACGGAAGATGAGAGTGTGAGATGGGCAGCTTATATGTTGGATGGGGAGGCTGGGCCTTGGTGGAAGTCCGTGATACGGACTCGGGCTCAGGAGACCCCAGAGTTGCCTTGGACTTCGGAGGAGTTTGTTGAGGAGTTCAACAAACAATATTTTCCAGAAGTGATGAGGAACCAGCTTGAGATACAATTTTTACAGTTAGTGCAAGGGAGAATGACAGTGAGAGAATATGGGGTAGAGTTCCTACGACTTGCCCGTTTTGCTCCGGATTACGTCGTTATCGACGTGATAAAATCCAAGAGGTTTCAGCAAGGTTTGAAGCCTGAGGTTAGGGGAAGTGTAGCTCCATTTCAGTTGAGGACCTATGAAGAGGTCATGAGCAAGGTGTTGGCTGTAGAGGAGGAGAACAATAACAGATATAGACAGAGGGAGCAGCAGAGAGGAGGAAATGAACAAGGAAGGACGGGGACCTATGAACCGATGAACAAAAAGCCGAGGTTCGTGACCCAAAATCAGAGACCACAGTTTCAGGGTGGTTTCGGAAGGCCGGCGCAACAACAACACCAACAGAGGTTTCCACTACTTGCGTCGGGGAGACCTTTACGCCATGTCTACTGGCGCCACTATCACACAGGGTTCTCGTACTGTTTCTTCCGCACCTCGGGAGACTTGTGCAAAGTGTGGCAAGCCTCATAGAACGGTGGATTGCAGAGCGGGAACTAGGGGTTGTTTCTGATGTAGCAAGGTAGGCCACTTGATCAAGGATTGCCCCGAGACGGATAAAAGAAAGACGGTTTGATTCAAAGACTACCACGACCCATTCAAGCAAGGAAGCCGATCGTTCAGGGGAGAGCCTATGCAGTCACTGCTCAGGAAGCAGGGAACGTGCATGACGTCATCCAAGGTGAGACTCTTTTAAATTAAAGAAAATTTTCATTTCATTAAAATTTTAGATAGAGAAGGTGCATGCATTAGGAATTGGATAGATTCTTTTTCTCAATACTAAATCCATATGTGAATTAAGGGTGTAAATTGATGTGTAAATTATTGTATGTATGTATGTATACTATAGGTACTTTAACTATATATGAAAAAGGATGCTTTGTTGGATATGACGCTAGAGTGTTGATAGACTCAGGGTCTACCCACTCATTCGTCACTCCACGTTTCGCCAAGAAGATAAAGATTGTTCTAGAGGCGTTGGACTTCGTCCTATCTGTGTCTATTCTGACTGGAGAGTTAGTAGACACGGAGTTAGCTTGCAAATCCATCATTGTAACAGTTCGAGACCTAGAGGTGCATGAATTGGAAGCAAAGTTGATACTGTTAGACATGCAAGGGTTTGATGTGATCCTTGGCATGGACTGGTTGGCGCAGCACTGCGCAACCGTCGATTGCAAGAACAAGGTAGTCATTTTCAGACCCAACACCAGGAGATCATTTTGGTTTCAAGGAGTGAGGTCGTTATCTGTGCCACTGATCTCAGCAGTAAAGGTCAAGAAAATGATCAGAAAGGGTTGCAGTGGATACTTGGCTTTCTTAAAGGAGGACAAGGAAGAAAAGAATGTCATTTCTGAGATAGCAGTTGTGCGAGACTTCGCCGACGTGTTTCCAGAGGAATTGCCTGGATTACCTCCAGAGAGAGAAGTGGAATTCGGCATTGACTTAGCACTAGGAACGGAGCCTATTTTGAAAGCGCCATATAGAATGGCTCCTGCTGAGTTAAAGGAGTTGAAGAAACAACTACAAGAGCTTATGGACAAGGGGTTTGTTAGACCGAGCGTGTCTCCATGGGGAGCACCGGCCTTGTTTGTCAAGAAGAAAGATGGGTCAATGCGGCTGTGCATTGACTATCGACAATTGAACAAACTCACTGTGAAGAACCGCTACCCTTTGCCTAGAATTGACGATCTATTCAACCAACTGCAAGGAGCAAGGTATTTTTCCAAGATCGACCTGAGATCTGGATATCATCGGTTGCGAGTCAAGGCAGAGGACATCTAGAAGACAGCTTTCTGGACACAGTATGGACACTATGAATTCCTTATGATGCTGTTTGGATTGACGAATGCTCCGACATCATTTATGGATCTGATCAACCGAGTGTTTAAACCACACTCGGACTCCTGCGTCGTAGTGTTCGTTGATGATATATTGATATACTCCAAATCTAAGACGGAACACGAAGAACACTTGAGGATTACCCTACAGACGCTACGTGAACACCAATTGTACGCCAAACTCAGCAAGTGCGAGTTTTGGTTGGAAGAGGTTAGCTTTTTGGGACATGTCGTCTCGAAGCATGGTGTCACTATAGATCCAGCAAAGATAGAAGCAGTGGTTAAATGGGAGCAACCAAAGACAGTGACCGATGTCCGAAGTTTTCTGGGCTTAGCAGGCTATTATCGACGTTTCGTCGAGGGGTTTTCAAAGATATCGGGACCTCTCACAAAGCTGACACGAAAAGATTCAAGATTTGAGTGGAGTGAGGCATGCGAGAAGAGTTTTCAAAAACTCAAAACGAGACTCACTTCAGCTCCAGTGCTAGCGATTCCTTCAGGCAGTGGAGGATACGCCGTGTACAGCGACGCGTCATACAATGGCCTTGGTTGTGTACTCAACCAACACAAGAAGGTGATAGCTTACGGATCAAGACAGCTGAAAGAACACGAGAAAAATTATCCGACTCATGACTTGGAACTAGCGGCAAGATTTGGAGACATTACTTGTATGGTGAGACTTTTGAAATTTTCACCGATCATAAGAGCCTCCGATACCTGTTTACACAGAAAGAGCTCAACATGAGACAGCATAGATGGATGGAGTTTCTCAAGGATTATGATTGTTCTATATAGTACCATCCAGGAAAGGCGAATGTAGGAGCAGACGCCTTGAGTCGGAAGGGTTCAGCTCAGTTAGCTTGTTTGGTTTTGGGTATGCACCGATGGAAATTATTGGAAGACCTGGCATTCTATGATGCGAACATTGAGTCAAAAGCCACCGGATCCTTTTTGGCTAACATATCGGTAAAGCCAGTGATATTTGAGCACATCCACGATTTACAGATGAAAGATCTGGCATTAACAAAGATTCATCAAGACGTGAGTGAGGGCATCAGGTCGGACTTCTCAGTTAAAGAAGATGGTTCTTTATTGTTTAAGGGCCGTCTATGCATTCCAGACAATGTCTATCTAAGACCAACCATTCTTGATGAAGCCCATAAGTCAAATTATGCTATCCACCCTAGTAGCACCAAAATGTACCAAGACTTGAAAAAGAACTACTGGTGGAGAGGACTGAAGCAAGACGTGGGTCAACACGTGTCACTTGTTTGACTTGTCAGCAAGTGAAGATTGATCATAGACATCCTGCTCGACTATTGCAGCCTTTACCAATCCCAGAATGGAAATGGGAATCAATCTCGATGGATTTCATTGTTGGATTGCCCCGTACTGCCAAGAGACACAATGCCATTTGGGTCGTAGTGGACCGATTGACCAAATCAGCGTACTTTTTGCCGTACAATACTATGTATACAGCAGGAAGATTGGCAGACTTATACATGAAAGAGATTGTAAGGTTACATGGGATTCCAAGCAGCATAGTTTCAGATCGTGATCCACTATATACATCCAAGTTTTAGAAGAAATTTCAGGAAGGAATGGGAACACGACTAGACTTTAGTTCAGCTTTCCATCCTCAAACTGATGGGCAGACAGAGCGAGTAAACCAAGTGATAGAAGACATGCTTAGAGCGTGCATGCTAGATATGCAAGGATACTGGGATGAGTATCTACCGTTGCTCGAATTCGCATACAACAACAGTTTCCAAACGAGCATTGGCATGGCACCGTATGAAGCTCTGTATGGACGACGATGCAAATCACCCCTCAATTGGGAGGAAACAGGTGAGAAATTTGTGTTCGGGCCAAAACTACTTGAAGACAATACCACCGTCGTTCGAATAATCAGAGAAAGGCTAAAGTCAGCACAGAGTAGACAGAAAAGTTACGCTGACATGAAGCGGACTAGTGTTGACTATAAAGTGGGTGAGCACGTGTTTGTGAAAGTGTCACCTATGAAAGGCGTAATGAGATTTGGCAAGAGAGGGAAGATAAGCCCACGTTATGTTGGTCCATTTAAAATTTTGGGACGCGTAGGTGAAGTTGCGTATCGCATTGGCTTACCACCGCTGTTTGATCGGGTACATAACGTTTTCCACATATCAATGCTCAGAAAGTATGTAAATGATCCATCTCACGTGTTAGGAAAACAACCTATGGAGATGTGTGAGGACATGAGCATGATAGAGGAACCAGTGGAAATCTTGGATCGAAAGGAACGGGTACTGCGCACTAAAGTGATTCCCTTAGTGCTTGTTCGGTGGAACAATCATCCAAAAGAAGAGGCTACTTGGAAACGAGAGGCCGATGTGAAAGAACAATATCCAGCCTTGTTTCCAACGACGTGAGAATTCAATGTAAACCACAAGCATGTTTGTGAAATCTCCACAATACTTGTAATTCAATGGAAGTCTTGATCAAAAGTATGATTAAAGGAACAAATTTTATATGTACATGACCAAGTGAAAGTGTTTTTTTTATGGAACTATGAGCCACTTGATGTCATAAACTGCCAAAAGTAATTAAAGAACCAAAGAACTTGAAAATCTACAGAAATTGGGCAAAATCGATTAATCGAATTTCAAATCGATTTATCGATTTAGAATTTTGATTAATCGATTTTGTTCCATGTGCCAGTTGATCGGAAATTGGATAAGAGTTAGATGCATACGTAATACAATTTTGATTGATCGATTTATAAATTCGATTAATCGATTTGGGATCGATTAATCAATTTTGGGAATTCGATTAATCGAATTGGGAATTCGATTAATCGAACTACATGTTCGATTAATCGAACAAACTGGGAATGTTAGAAGAAATTGGGAATGAATTAATGAAATTTCAATTAATCGAGGAGGTTTCGATTAATCGATTTGAGATTTCAATTAATCGAATTGGAAGTTCGTTTAATCGAATTACTGAAGGGACTTGGAAGAAATTAGAAGTCAGAGAAACGATTTCGATTAATCAAAGTAGAATTCGATTAATTGATTTGAAATTTTGATTAATCGAACCATTGTTCGACTAATCGAATAACTTAAGGAATCCTGAAATTTTTGGAAGTTACTGCACGATTTCGATTAATCGAAGTGAATTTTGATTAATCGATTTTGAAATTTCGATTAATCGACTGGCTCGCGCCAGTGAGCTCTAAAACTTAAATTTTTAAACGGATACGATTTTGATTAATCGAAATGTTTTCGATTAATCGGTTTTGACAATCGATCAATCGATTAATCGATTTTGCGCGGCTTAACCTAGTTTTGAATCTCGATTAATCGACTTTGGGTTTCGATTAAACGAGTCGGGGCTTATATATATAAAATTAGGAATTTCACTCCCCATTCAAAATCATTTGAGTTTTTCGTTTTGGCGCATTTCTTCTTCTCCTCTTTCTCCAACCAGCCGAGCACTCTAGGGTTTGCATTTCCGTTGGTTTTCGGATCGGATTCAAGTGCCATCGCATCCAAGACCCACGGTAAAACCCTAAATTTATGTTTTTCCCTTCAATTTGAGTTAGAGAAACCCTAAATTTTGATATTTCACCAAAATTGCCGCCCAAAACCCGATTGTCTTCGAAGAAGGCGACCTCTAAACTACCGGTCCGGCTTAAGAATGCCGCACCACCTCCACCTACCCCATCGCCAGTGAGGACTCCATCACCGTCGGCATCGGAGACCACCTCCGGTTCGACGAGTGCATCTTCGTGCGAGTCTTCCCGCGAATCGACCCCCATGCCCCACTAACCTGGTGCAACCAAATGAATGGTGGGCCGCAAAGACATTTGAGGTCGAATACCTCATTGACCCTACCCTCTTCACAAATCCCGATGTACCGGGCGAGACCCAATGGGCTCGAAATTACCTCAACAATGCCGGTCTCGGCAATCTTCTAAAACCAATCCGGGGTTCTTACTACCCTAGATTGGTGAGACTATTTTACCAAGGGCTTGTGGACGGCCCGACCGACGATGTGATCAAGACCACCATCGAGGGTCGAGAGTACACGATCACTCGTCGTCACATACACGAGGTGCTTGAATGCTACCTCGACTTTATCCCCGAGATCACCCTCTTCCCACCCTTTGAAGAGGAAGTGAGATTTGAAGAGGTCATGACCCGCATGACCAATGGTAAGAAAGGGTCGGGATCCTCCATAAAGAGGGTTGACCTTCCCCACTACATGTGGATGCTTGATTCAATAATCAAGTGTAACCTATTCCCTATGCGCCACGATACCGAGCGCGTGGAAAAAGTGCAACAGGCACTTTACGCGGCCTTCTGTGGCCTGTGGTTTGACGCCACCATGCTCGTCCTCGAGGGGATGAGGTACATCAAGGGCAAGCTGATGAAGGGCAACCTCCGGCCCAAGGAGAAAATGCCCTATGCTCACCTCATCTCGAGCATATTGGAGTGCTACTCCAATGATCCATCCTACACCATCTCACCTCACGAGGTGAGGGCTACGGATTGCGTGAAGACATTCTCCATGTCTTCATGGACCCGTAGCTACAACCTGCTCAAGCGGACCCTACCGGCTCCGGGTCCCGCTCCAACAGCAGCAGCAGTCGCACCGCCACCACCCCCACCACCACAGCAGGACCCACCCGTGGGTGGCGCACACCCCGCAGAGCCATCAGTGGAGAGGGCTACCTCTCACACAGCAGCCTCACCGACACCGCCAGCCCACTCCGCACCCGCTACACCCACATCATCATACCGCCGGTGCGCAGCTCCATCCGGACCCACCATCGAGGAGGTGTTGGCACGTATGGAGGCCAACAATGAGCGGATGAACCGGAGGATGGACTTCCTTCTGTTCCATTCCCTCCGCTACATCTACCCGACCGACTATCGCCGCTACTTCGCTCAGGAGGAGGAGTGGACTGCCGGACGGACCGCCTTCCATAGGGGTCCCGTTTTCCATCCCACCACCGCCACTACTGACGCGACTCCTTCCACATCTACATCCGCACCACCGACAGAGACACTCCCACCACAGCCGCCGCTACCTCCGACTACCCAGCCAGCACAGTCTCCACCACATGCAGTACAGCCACCCGGCTCCAACAGACCCGCCGGCCAGTAGCACTGTCACCTCGGATGGAGCACTGCCCGACTCAACCCGGCCTGGCGAGGGGATTGCCTGAGTATTATATTTATTTTGTTTGAGTCCTGATTGTATACATGTAGATTTTGTATGCCAACTTATCTGGCATTGTAAAAATTTTTAATTATAAATATAAATCAAAATTTTGGTGTAAACTCTTCAATTTTGTAACATTTTAATTCTACACTGGTATTCGTAATTACCTGGATGCGTCTGAGCCAATTGGACCGCCTCACCTGAGAGTGTGGGGGGGGGAGAGACCCCGACCGACACACTTTAGGTTATTTTCCGAGATGAAAATTCCCAAGGTGGGGAGGATGTAATATCCCGAAAAATTGCGTTAAACAGTGACCTCGGGATTCGTGCCTGATTGGTCATAGGTTTGACCAAACAAGAGTTCACAAGTTAACGTAGGATACGATGAACGGATGAGATGTGAGGATTCGAGTGAATATGGGGAGTGTGATGAAAATCTGGAGTCACATACACCTATTAAGGTACATGTGCTCAACACACAAGTTAGAGGGGAGATAAAAGGGTTTAATAGCCCTGGTTTTCTCTTTTATTTGGTTTATTGAGAGAGTAAAGAAGAGAGAGAGAAGGAGAGCATAGTTAATGCAAGGAGTAAATGCTAGTTGAGGAAGGGGGATTCGAGCAATAAACGTCGGATTCGACGCGAGGGATCTGCTAGAAGCAAAGCTGGAAACCCTAGCCTTTCCAACCACTTAACCTAATCAATTGAAGATTGATTGAAGGTAAAATTCTTGTACATTGAATGCATAGATCGAAGAGGTTAATTTATAGTTAAAAATGGTTTAAATTATAGGATAATGGTTTAGAATAATAGAGGAAAAAGAGTGGAAAAAGGTTGGGAAGAACAGCTCAAAAGGGGCTGAATCTGGCAATTTCGATTAATCGAAATTCGCCAAGAAGTTGAAAAGTCAAGGAACCCGAGTTCAATTAATCGAACTGAGTTTCGATTAATCGACTTTGGATTTCGATTAATCGGTTTGAATAGACCTCGATGGACCCGAGTGGAGGAAATGACTTGGGAAAAATCGACTAATCGAAATGGGATTTCGATTAATCGATTTCAAATTTCGATTAATCGATTTGGGATCGATTAATCAATTTTGGGAATTCGATTACTCGAATTGAGAATCGAATGGATTGAGTGGAGAAATTCGATTAATCGAATTGGGATTCGATTAATCGAATGAGAATCTCGATTAATCGATTTGAGAATCGATTAATCGATTTTGAATTTCGATTAATCGATTTTAGAAATCGATTAATCGAATCAGATTCGATTAATCGATTTTGGAGTTAGATTAATCAACTGGGCTAGTTTATGTTGACTTTTGAGTTTGACTTTAAGCTTCATGGAGGGTCTTAGATCTCCTTTATTGCATCTTTAGTGATGTGTTTCACATGTTATGTGGTATCATAGGTGGTACGTGTGAGCTAGTGCACAAGGAGCCAAGTGAGACCTTGATGCATTGATCGAACGAAGACTTGAGGTAGGGAACACCTTGAACATGTACTTTATTTTATAAGAGCATGTATGTAGTGATATATAATTCAATTCAAATTGTTTTATTGCTTAAGAATTGTGAAAAGTGTGTGTGTGTGACATCCATAAGAGTAAGTATAATGAACCATCCCCCGGGGATGAGGAAGTAAAGAGGTAAGGGCATCAGGTGTGATGCAAGTGAATGGATACATCCCAGGGATGTATCCAAGATTGAATCATGTTTGATAGGGCCTAACTGATATAAGATAACACACTTACACGGTGAATAACTATATGTAAGGCACCAATATTTTTGTTATTTGAGGTTTGATAGGGTACCCCACCGACGTGGCGGGATATCCACGACTGACACGGTAGGATATCCGTGACCGATACGGCGGCAAAACCGTAGGCCAGTGTGGAGGCTTATCCGTACACAGTAAGCACACCCCAGGGGTGTTGATTGAGATTAGTGAAATCCCGCCACCAATCTCCAGGGGAAAGGGGCTTGGGTACTATTTGTATTCCCAGGGAATACGTTAAAAGTGTCTATATAGATGACGATGATGGGTATCTCATCGGGGCTCGATGCTATATTGCTCGGGGATTACTTTAGTTGAAAGTTTAAGTTTTGCTTTAGGCCTTTTCAGGATCATTCATGAATAAATGAAGACATAAGTAACTACCAGAAAAATGAAATATTTTTTTTTAACTATTTTCATAAATAACTGCATAGACACATCATGCATGGCATATCATGGAATATATGTGAGTAATAATTTATATGTTCAACTGTGTTTTGTTCCCTATTGAGCTAGGATGTAGCTCACCCTATAGATTATATGTCGCAGGTCCACTACTAGCAGCTGCCGAGGCTTCAGGAGACGCTGACCTCGGTGAGTTGGACCTTGCGACCGGTGAAGAGTTGGAGCCACCTCCTGAGGAATTCTTCTAGAGGACTCCGTTGTGCCGCTTTGAGGGCTTTTTGATAGAGATTTGTACGGCTTGGTATGTCAAGCCTTGTTTTGGTTAAACAATGTATATATTTGGTTTTGGGATTATTCTTTTTGGGGCGAACCATCCGTGATGATTGCTATCATCGATGGTTCGGATCGGTTCTCCATTCATGCAGAGGCATGAGGGTAGAACTGTCTTTTGAGAAATGCTTTTATATAGATTTAAATTCTGCAGTTTCATTTACTACTTCATTTTGCTTGATATACCAATGTTCCGTGCTTAGCTAAGGGGCATGGTCAAGATGATCGTGCTGATGGCACGGGTTTCGGGGTGCCGAAATCTGGGCTGTCACACTCAGCCTCAGTCCTCTCACCCTCAACCCTCTCGCCCTCATCCTCAACTACACCCTGCTCATTCTCAAGTACCTCCTCCCTAAACACTACCTGGTCACCCTCCGGTACCTCCTCTCTAACCTTCTCCCCGATGTCCTCCTCCCCGATAATAGCGCTAGTCCGAGCCTCAAGCGTCTCACCTATATCTCCCATCATAATTGTCTCCAACTCAGAAATAGTAAGATCGTGTCTACCACCACCCTCAGGCTCCATCCTAGAAGAAAGAGCTCAAAAAATTGAAGAGAAAGAAAGAAACGACACCTGAAACGGACGACCGGATCACGAGGTATCACGAAAGCACAAAACTAGAGCACAAGGAAACAAGGAAATTAGAGAATCGACGACAAAAACGGATAGCGTGAAAATGAAAAATTTTGAACTATATATAAAACATACCCACATCACGCGCGTCAACCGACGCGCTTGACTGAATCACCCACCACAGTCCCTGCGCTTAATTCAGATCAAACGCCCAATCTGAAGCGCGTAAACGAATCATCACCCGCTCAAACTAACCCGACACACTGGTTGTGCGCAGCCTACCAAATGCGTAATCATCTCGAGCGCCCACATAGTGGCATGTAAATGTCAAAGGTCACCCGCACAGTGACCGGTCACTGCCCTAATCTCGCGCCCCATACCGTACTCTTAACTCGGTTAAACGCCCGGACACTGGTGCTTAATGACCTTCCGACCCTCTGAAATGCGCGCTCCCATTCAGGCGCGTAATTTGTGTATGCGCCCAGAGTGAAGCGTGCAATTCCCCAGAAATACAAAAAAATGTGCCCAGAACAGCGGGCTCAGGTCAAAATTAGGAGACTTTCGACACTAATTACCAACCCAAACTACGCCCTTGTTAAGACCAATCCAAAAACACTCCTAACTTAAAAAATATACACCCCAAATTAAACTAAAAAAATGCCCCCCAACATCATTTATACACTTCAACTAAGACCAGACTAAACTAAACAAAAAAAAAGAGACAAGAAAAAAAAATGCCCCCCAACATCATTTATACACTTCAACTAAGACCAAACTAAACTAAAAATAAAAAGAGAAAAAAATGAAAAAAATGCCCCCCCATCACTTACGCACTTGATCTTAGACTAAACTAAACTAAACTAAAAATACTCCCAACATACCCTAGATGAAAATAAATAAACCAAATCAAACTCAAACTAAATTTAAATAAATAAACGTCGCACTCAAAACAAGTCAAATAAGCTATCAAATAAACCAAACCAAAATTTACTAAATAGAAATTACCACAAATGAAATAAAATCATAATCACTTCATAAATAGATGAAATAAATTAAAAAGTACACCGAGGGCATACCCTCTGAATATACAAATTAAAATAAGAAACATACAATCTGCACGTTTAGGCAATGCCCGAATCCAAATTTATTTCGGAAACAAAAAATCTCGGAGAAGCCCGAAGAAGGAACGCACCCTGAACAAATCCTGACAATGACAATCTTTCACCACCCCAAGCAGGCAGAAAAGAAAGAGTGGTTCACGGAAAGCCACCCAGGACCTGCGGAATCTATCTTTGGAAGCTCACCTTGGAAAGAATAACAAGGAGGAGCAACTAACACTGAATCCATAAAGCCTATCGAGGAAAAATAGGCATCAGTCACGAGAACTCTGACCCCATTTTGCCCTCTTGAAATATACAAATTTGTTTGGTTAATCATATGCTGAAATAATAGTATATGGCTGAACACAGGCTGAAATAATAGCACTATAGTTCAGATCCCTTTATCCTAATGTGGGGTCATATACTGAAACAATAGTATATGGTTGGACACAGGCTGAAACAATAGCTCTGCGGCTCAAATCCCAACATAGGGAGACTATATACTGAAATAATAGTGTATAGTCAAAATGCAGACTGAAATAATAGTCTAGCATTTCAGACCCCCTAACCCTAACGTGGGAACCATGCGCTGAAATAATAGTACATGGCTGAACACAAGCTGAAATAATAGCTCCGTGGCTCAGATCCTAACGTAGGGAGTCTATATACTGAAATAATAGCAGATAGTCAAAATACAGACTGAAATAATAGTCTTGTATTTCAGACCCGACCCAGACTCGAACAATCCCGAATTACATGCCTAAAATCATGCGCACAATTCGATTGCACACAAAACCACACGTGTGCAATTAGCCCCCTCATAAGACCAGACTTCCTTTCCCATACCACTTCGAGACTCGATCATGCGCCCACCATGGCGCGTGCGATCGGATTGAGCGCCCCTCCACTAGCACGCAATTGGCCTACGCCCAACCTAGTCTTACAGTCCTTGACCCCCAAGCTTCCTTGATTAAATGCTTCAAATGAGACGCTTAATCGGATTGCACCCTAGAACAAGCACACAATTAGTCCTAACATTATTAGAATTAAGAAACTCGCTGAGCAAGTCAGTCGGTTGCTCACTGAGTCGGTGACCGACTCAAAGCGATTAAGCACCGAAAAATCGGCGTGTAATTCGGTTAAACGCTTGAAACATGGCGTTTAATTAGAAAAAAGCCTATAAAAGATTTTTTTAATTCGACCCAAAAAATAGGAAGGAGAGAGAGAAGAGAACGATTTTTTTTGGGATTTCGAGACCAGAGAATTCCGATAACGAACCCATAGAGAAACATAGCCATGATTTCGAGATTCAAGCTTCGAATTTTTGAGATTCCTCTCCGCAGCCCCGACCTTAGGTAAAAATTTAATTTTTAGTTTCTGTCCATAGTTTTTAGTTCTTAGATCTAGGATTTTTCTTAGTCTTAATTATTGATATTAAATTTTCAGTCTTAGACCGTAGCACCCTTTTTTAGACCGTAATTTTAATATTTAGTTCTAGTCCTCAGAATTTAGAACCAGTCCTTAATTTGACGGCCTAATTCACTGACCCTAGACTTTAATTTCGTTCTAAAATCTTAATTTCTAGTCCTATCATTAATCTCTGGTTCTAGTTCTCAGTTTCTAGAATCAGTCCTTAATCATATGGCTTGAGTTTCTAACTTCGAACCCGAATTCAGTTCTTAAATTTTAAATTCTAGTTTTAATTCCCTAATTTAATATTTCAAAATTTCCAAATATCAATTTAGTTCTCTATAATTCTAGTTACAATTTAATTCATAATTATAATCCCGAAAATGATATTATAACCCAAAATCTAATAACACCATATTATAATCTAAAATTCAATTTGTTTTAATCTCAGCCACCCGATTTGCCCAAGGGAGCTTACGGAGGGTACTCGGGAATAAGGCCAATCCTCCTTAGCATAGCGGGCCCAAAACTCCTTTTTTTTAGAATTTTAGTAGAATTAATTTCTCGATTTAATTAGAATTAGTAAAAGTTAGTTCCGTTATTTTCTCATAATTTTAGTACAATTAATTTATTGCTTTGATCATAATTCTAGTCAAATTAGTTCATTTATTTTAATTAGATTTTTAGAATAATTAATCCATTGCTTTAATTAGATTTCTAGTATAGTTAATTTATTGCTTTAATCAGAATTTTAATAAAATTAGCTTGTTTCCTTTAATTAGATTTTTAATAAAATTAATTCATTGCCTAAATTAGAGTTCTAGTAAAATCAGTCTTCTATTTCAATTAGAATTTCAGTAGAACTAGTATATCTATTTCAATTAGAATTTTAGTTAAATTAGTATACTTGATTTAATCAGTGTTGCAGTAGAACTAGTATAATTGCTTCATTTAAAATTTTAGTATAATTAGCATGCCTGATTCAATTAGAATTTCATTAGAATTAGTACACTGTGCATTCCTAGTATAATTAGGGGACTAATATTAATTAGAGTTCTAGTAAAATGAGGAAACTAAATTAATTAGATTTCTAATAGGACCACAACACCTAAAATTAATTAGACTCCTAGTAGGATTAGGAAACTTAATTAATTAGACTTCTAATAGGATTAAGATTCCAAACTAATTAGACTTCTAATAAGAATAGAACACCTAAACCAAGTAGACTGACACTGGGATTAGGACGCTAGGACACTAGAAGATTAATTCATTCACTACCATAAATTCACAACTAGACTCATAATAGAATCAGGAAATTTAAATCAATTAGAATTATAGCAATAACAGGAAATGAAAAAGGAAAACTAAACTATCTAAATTATAAGAGCCATAGCTGCTGACGTTTGCAAGCGGACGATTCAGTAAATAAGTAACCCACACCCGCTCTAAAGCATGATCACTGACGTGTTACAGCATCGTTAAATATTTACAGCTGACGATCGCAACCAACTAAGAAACTGTGACAACCCAGATTTCGGCACCCCAAAATCTATGCCATCAGCACGACCCTTGAGGCCGTGCCCCATATAATATGCAGAACACTTGGTACATCCCAACCATACAGAAAATATAATAAGAATATAGTGCAGAACATATCTCCAGTTCTACAATATACCACATCAAAACATGAATCCAAAAGATAGTTCTAATCCCATACCTCTGTATGGACAAAAGATAACCTGAACCATCAGTGCCGTTACTACAGTCACCCAAAATGGTTCGACAAAAGAATATTACAGGTATCTTAACTTTTGCAAAAATAAACAAAACATGGCTGGACGTGCCAAGTCTTAAATCTCTCCCTTACAAAATCTCAAGGTACGCAGCAAATCTCCTAGAAGAACTTCTTAGGAGGAGGCTCATATTCTTCCCTTGGGATGTAATCTAAGTCCTCGAGATCAACCTCGCCCCCAGCAACTCCTAACTCTGAACCTGTGACGTATAGTAAAAAAGGGTGAGCTACATCCTAGCTCAATAGGGACAATATCTGAACAGGTACATCTTACTTACTCACATACATTTCATGACATATATAAAGCCTGAGTTCATCAATATAATTTAACTGAAAACCATTGGAGATGCAATAAAATAAACAGAGTACTTTTATTATTCTACTCATGACATCTGATATTCATTAATGTTTATGATTTCAGCTAGGCTGGTCTCATGACTTAAAACAGTTAACTTAAATAATCCCCGAGCAATATAGCATCAAGCCTCGATGGAATACCCTCTATCGTCATCTAATCAGACTATTTTTGCTATTAACTTGACTCACGTCCCTTTCTCATAGGCGACGGGTACATCACTACTATACATCTCTGGGATGTCTACTGGTGCACGGATTCGCCACCGTACCGGTCACGGATATCCTGCCGCGTTAGTCACGGATATACCGCCGCGTCGATTGGGTATTCTCCAAACCTTAAATCAATCGTGTGCCACATATAGTTATTCACCGTGTGATCGTGCTAAATAAATATAATTTTCCAGCCTGTTCAACCTCATTTACATATGTTCAAGTTCGTGGATCCTTACATCCACTATGCATCCCTGGGATGTCACACTCTCTGAAGCACCCATCAGATGCCCATAGTACACATACATCCCTGGGATGATTGAACTCTTTTACTAATTCACTTCTTCACATAACATTTCTCATTTTTAATAGTACTCTACATTTTACATTTTCAACTTATTTGAAAGTGAACACATTATAATTCAACTCAGCTTTAAAGAAACATGCATTCATAGATTATCATTATATACATGTTATCGTAATTAAGGGTACGAGTTCAGATATTCCCCTACCTCACTCGCATTTACACTTCCGGATTCTCCAATCCGAGTTAGCATTCAACCATCACAAGGTCCGGCTTAAACTAGGCCTGGCCAACACATTTATTTCATCACTATCAGTGTAAAAATATTGGGTTAGAAGCCTAACCCCAATATATAAACACTCGTATGTAAAAAATTAACAAAATCTGAATTTTATCCAAATCGATCGAACGATTTCTGGATCGATCGAATGATTTGGAAATCGATCGAACGAATTTAAATCGATCGAACGAAAATTAAATCGATCAAACGAAATTCCAAAATCGATCGAACGAATTCTATTTCATTCGATCGATCCCATAAATATTCATCCTACAATATTTTTGTCAATTATCAAACTGATTGAACGATTTTCAAATCGTTCATACAGGTTCCTAAATCGATTGAACAATTTGTAAAATCAATCGATCGGTTCCTTCAGAATTCGAATCGATCAAACGATCTCAAAAATCGTTCGAACGATTTCCTTCAGAATTCATTTGCTTTCTTCCTTATCTCTTCTTTAGTCAAAATCGATTGAACGATTTCTAATTTCGTTCAATCGATTTTACACACTTTCAGATCTGAACATGTTCTTTCTCACTTCTTCATCATCTATCCTATTCATTACCCACTAAGCTAATACATAACAGTTTTACATTCTCTATTTATCAATTTAAACAAAACGTGGATTTGTAGCTCTTACCCCATTCAAACGGTTGGATCTCTTCCCAAACCCCAAATCTCTACTCTCTTGATCTCGAGCTCGATCCTCTAACTTTCCAAGCCCAATCACTTGTATTGAATGCCTTTCTCTAGATCTCACAACTCAAATCTCTCTCATTTATTCTCCTTAAATTTTTCTAAACAAACAAACCTAAGAGAAATAACTTCTCTTTTTCTTTTTGTTTTGTAACTTAACACATGCCTTGTGTGTTAAGCACCTATAACTAATTTATATATATATATATATATATATATATATGTGTGTGTGTGTGTGTGTGTGTGTGTGTGTGTGAATATGCCTTTCACTGTATCCACCACACCTCCCTCGCATAATAAATCCATCCCATACTAACTTAAGTCAACCAAGTCAAAGTTGACCTGGTCAAATGTTTGACCCATTGGTCCGCTTATCGAGGTGCACTGTTTAGACACAAAATTTTTGGGACGTTACAGAAACTATCTAGAAAATCCCCCTCTTTTTTCAACATACCAACACCGCATTGCCGGGGTCCACTTGGACAAAATTGGGCCACTGATTCAACGGGGACCGAGAGGAACCTAGAAAAAGCGCGCACTAACAGATACATTCAATGTATCGCCAACACATTGAATGTATCGGATGATACGTATCGAAAATCTGATTTTTTGATCCATGCTCTAAGTGATGTTTAAATAATTTACCACCGTTAGAAGACAATTTTTTATCTTATACCATTGAAATGTGATTACCATTATACCATGTGGCATTGATTTATGATCAATCTAAATTGTTCAAGTGGCAATCCAATAGTAAGAAATGTTTTAGCCAAAGAATCATGTCCCACAAGTGGACGTGAACCATCCGATTGACAAATTTGAATATCCTCAATTAAACTAAACACAACGGCTGGTTTACAGTGCATAGATCGGATGATTAAAATCTTTCAAAAATTCCCCACTGTCTTTTAACTTATAATCCATCAATGATATGCGATCATTTAAACACTATTTTGGTGCTTAAGTGATGGTTAGAAGAGTCGTGCTCTTTCATCAATGGATGTTTACCGCCTTTCAAATTGATTGGTGTTACTACCACACCAATTTATGTTACAACCACCTCACTTAAAAGAAGGACTAATCTGTCACTACAAAAAATAAGACTATTAGCAGTAGCAAAAAACTGCCGCTAATAGTCTTAATAGCCTTTAATAGTTTTTTTTTTAATGGCGGCAATTTTTGGCTGCAAAAAATTGCCAGCCAAAAATTGCCGCTAATAGTCTTATTTTTTTGTTGTGTGTTGACTGCTTTCAGTTATATAATGGAGATTGTTTTTCTTTCTACTCTTCCACTCAAATGTTGTTGAGATTATTGGGCCTACAATTTGACAGAATGGTTATAGTAACCAATCGGACACAGTGGGTACATAAGATCCGTTTAGACACTACGGTTACCAAGAACGGTTTTAAAATTTTAAATGATTAATACACAGAACGGTAAAATCACGGTTACACTTTTGTCCAAAAAATTATTTCTAAATGCACCGCTACGCCACTTACACGTACACGTGCTCCTTCTCGTGCCCCATGCCCATGTCCGTCCCGACCCGGCCTAGCTTTGCTCAGCTCGTCGCGTGCGCACGTGTGTGACTGATGGGGTGCATGGCGGTGGGACCTATAAAATTTGGAGCCCCTGGGTGAAGGCTACAAGCCTTGAGCCAACACAAAGTTATGGAAAGGTAAACCCATTTTTTGGGTTACACGATGTGGGACAAATCCACAAACCAAAAAGCAAAAAATAAAAGACATTTTAAAATTATCAAACAATCCTTCACAATTTTAAAATATCCAACAATCTCCCACTATTTTAAAGATTTAAATCAGAGTAAAGTTAGAATATGTGCATAAATGAAAATGTCTTAGAGACTTGAATTTTCTCTTTAGTGAAAATAATTCAAGCTTTGACAAGGTCTTTAGTGAAACTAAGTCTTGAACTAACGATCTTATACAACAAATCGAAACTATTCCATACACACATTTCACATATTTGGTGTTCAATAAATAGGTTAGTACATTTAGGCCGTATGCCAGTACCTTGGTTTTTGTAAGTGTTTATGAGATAAAGTCATGTCTCATTAAAAGCGGCTCTACCCTCGCACTTATATAGGTAGACCTATAAGAGATGTCCCTGTAACTTTAACATCTCAATATATAGTATTATAAGACTATTAAGAGCAAAACTCAACCTCCCCTTATCAATTACAGGTGAAACACAACCCTTCCTTGGACGTATATGAGATTTTATTTCTCATTAATAGTGTCCTTTAGCCGTCACGGATTTACGATCTATTTTTTTCTTTGAACCTAAATATTGATTAAATAAATATTGGGTAGGGTTTCCATTATAAGTGGTTGTGTAGGTTTAATAGCTTTAAACTCATCCTGATTGATCTCTTATGAGTTCCATCTCTGCCAAGGCTTTTAGTAAACGGATCCGTCAGATTTTCTACAGACCCAACCCCAATTATTGAGATTACTCCATCTCTAAGTAATTATTTTACATAGCTATATCTTAGACCAACGCGCCAATTTTTTCCATTATACGTTTGACTATAAGCTTTTGATAGTGTTACTTCACTATTACAATGTATAGAGATTGGTGGCAATGGTTTAATCATAATTGAAATTTCTATTAGTAAATTTTTTAACCATTCCACTTCTTTTTCACTTGTTGCTAAGGCAATAAATTCTGATTTTATAGTAAAGTATGTGATGCAAGTTTGCTTCTTTGATCCTCATGAGATCGCAACACTTCCAAAAGTGAATATACATCCACTTGTGAACTTTGATTCTTTCGAATAAGATATCCAACTTGCATCGCTATATCCTTCTAAAGTTTGAGGATATCCAGAAAAATACTAACCATAATTAATAGTACCTTTTAAATATCTAAAAATATGAGCAATGACATTCCAATGAATAGAACTAGGGTTACTTGTAAATCTGCTTAACTTACCGCAAATGCAATGTCTGACCCTATACAATACATTGCATACATAAGGCTACTAATAACCCTTAAATATTGTAACTGTTTCACACATCTTTTATCATTTATAGTTAATTTAATATTAATATCTAAATATGTATTGGCAAGTTTCAAATCAAATAATTGAATCTTTTTAATATGATGAGATTAAGTTAAAGTTAACGTATTCTCATTTCTTACAATTTTGATTCCTAAGATTACATCTATCTGTCTCATGTCTTTCATGCTAAAGATGAACTTAATAAGTTTTTAATTTTCAAATAATTTTTAAATTATTTCCAAAAATAAGTAAATCATCTACATAAAGACATATTATAACACCATGATTGTTAGATTATAATGCATACATTTATCAGTTTCATTAATTTTGAATCCAAAATTAGTTATGATATGATCAAATTTTTCATGTCACTATTTTGGAGCTTTCTTTCTCCCATATAAAGATTTAATAAGTTTACAAACTTTATTTTCTTGTTCAGGTAGAACAAATCCCTCTGATTGTTTCATATAGGCCTCTTCTTTTAAATCACCATTTAAGAAAGCGATTTTAATATCAATTTGATGAATTTCTAACTTGTATATAGATGCTAATTCAATTAGAAGTCTTATAGTGAAAATTCTAGCAACGGGTGCGTAAGTATCAAAGTAGTTAACACCTTCTTTATGTTTATATCCTTTGGTAACCAATCTTGCCTTAAATTTTTCTATAGTTCCATTTGTTATGAGTTTTCTTTTAAATATCCATCTACACCTTATGGGTTTAGATTATTTGGGTAAGTTTACTAATTTTTATGTTTTGTTTCCCATAATGGAGTCCATTTCATCATTGATAGCTTTCTTTCAAAAAATACTTTCCCTAAATTTCATGATATCATTAAAAGTTATAGGATCATCTTCTATATTTAGACATAAATATTTCTTAGTATTGTTCGTCCTATTCCCTTCAATAAAATAGATATAATAGACTTTTGAAAAACTGATTTCAAACCATTGGCGTTTACTTCTTCTGAGTTCAATGATGAATTCTTCATCACTTGAAAATTTAATAATAACTTTTGATTTACAAGATTCTCCATCTTCATAAGTTTGACTTTCATCATTTATTTTATTAGTCAAAGTAGTAAACTTAGATTCATAGAATATAGTATCTCTAAATTCTATTATAGTATTTTTATCGATATTATCAATATATTTCATAACTAAAAATCTATAAGCTTTGCTATTTTGTGCATAACCTACAAATGCGCACTCAATTGTTTTAAGATATATCTTAGGTCTTTTAGGATCTACTAATCTAACGAGTGCTCGACACCCCCACACTTTAAAATAGGTTAGACTAGGTTTTCTATTTTTCCAATGTTCATAAGGTGTAGTTAGAGTTTTTTTATGTTAAATTTTATTCAAAATATGAGTAATGGTTAACAACGCTTCACCCCATATATTTTTATCTAACTTAGCATTGGCTAACATTGCATTAATCATTTCTACTAATATTCTATTTTTTCTTTCAGTAACTACGTTTTGTTGCAGCATGTAAAGGGTCGTCACCTCATGATAAATTTCATGAACTTCACAGAAATCGGAGAACTCATTTAACTTATATTCTCTACCCCTATCAGATCTAATGGATTTTATTCTTTTATTTAATTGATTTTCTACTAAAGATTTATAAATCTTAAATTCTTCAAAAGCCTCATTTTTTGTATTTAATAAATATATATAAGTATATTTCAAAAAATCATCTATATAAGTAATAAAATGTCATTTTCCTCTTTTAGTAGGAATATTATTTAAATCACAGATATCACTATGTATTAGATTTAAACATGAATTTCTCATTACACTAGAAAATAATTTTCTAGTAATCTTAGTCTTAGAACATACACTACAAATACTACTATCAAAAATTCGCATGTAGGAATTAAATATCAGTTAGTCATGCATTTCATAGATCTACAATTAACATGTCCTAATCTTTCATGCCATAAATTAAAAAGAGAGACCAAGTAAGAAGGAGAGATTTCATTGATCTGATCAGCTACATTCAATTTGAACATGCCTCCCATAGCATATTCTTTTCCAATAAATTCACCATTCTTGGCTAAGATAAACTTATCCAATTCAAATATATATAAGTTTGAAACCATACTTGATTAGTAAATCACCCGATACCAGATTCTTACGAATTTCTGGTACATGAAGCACATCAGTAAGCGTCATGACTTTTCCGGATGTGAAATTCAATTTTACTTTTTCACGCCCTATGATCTTTGTCGTAGGTGAGTTTCCTATGAAGAGATCTTGATCATCATTATTCTTGGCTAAGATAAACTTATTTGATTCAAATGCAAGTTTGAAATCATGCTTGATTTGTAAATCACCCGATACCAGATTCTTACGAATTTCAGGTACATGAAGCACATCAGTAAGCATCACAACTTTTTCGAATGTAAAATTTAATTTTACTTTTTCATACCCTATAATCTTTGTCGTAGATGAGTTTCCCATGAAGAGATCTTGATCATCATCAGCTTTGTCATACGTCATAAACATGTTATGATTATTACACACATATTTTGTGACACTCATGTAGATCCACCATTCATTAATGTCTCCAATCAGATTGACTTTCGAGAGAACAACTATAAAGTTGCTTTTTTCTTCCACTGCATTCGCTTGATTCTTTAATTTCTTGAAGAGGCGATAATCCCGTTTCAAATGTTCGGGTTTCCACAGTGATAGCATCCACCATTCTTTGGTACCATGCTCTTGACGAATTTCTTATTCTCCTTGGAGTGAGAATATCCTCTCTTTTCTTCTTTGATGGCTCACTAATACCCTTAGACTCAACCAAGTGTGCTTTTGATGTTGTGTCAATGTAATATTCGATTTTGTCCTGAACTCGGGATTCTTCTTCAATTCGTAAATAAAGGTGAAGATTTTTCATAGAAATCTTCTAGTTATTACGCTTAAGGATTTTTCGGTAATCCTTCCAAGATGGAGCCAACTTAACGATTACCGCACCAACCAGAAAATGCTCATCAAAATAAGAACCATTAGCAATCATATAATTTATAACTTGAAAATTATGTACTTGGCTAAGAATAGGTTTATCATTGACCATTGTAAAATTAAAAAAATTGACTAATAATGTAAGAATTAAATCCTGTATCTTCAGTTTTATATTTCTTCTCAAGTGCGTCTCAGAGTTCCTTCAAAGTGTTGTAGGTGCAATAGACGTCGAACAAGGAATCCAACAATGGATTCAGAATATAACCCTTACAAGTGTAGTCGTCTTCTTGCCATTTCTGCTTTTTACGACCTTCATTTATAGTTGACAATTCGGTAATAGTCGGACACGGATTTGTGAGGATGTACACAACTTTCAGTGTGGTCAACAGAAAATGCAATTTCTGTTGTGTGCAACTATGGGATTTTTGACGATCCTGTCGTGGCGATGTGCTCGCTTGCAAAAAAAAAAGTCGCCACCTGGAGCTTTTGGTGTCCCGGGATACCTATATAATTTTTATGAGCATCGAAGTGCTAAAAATATGACTCTGAATCCGGTCCACACCAAAGGCTCTTCGATAGGGGCTTCAGTTATCGATCGAAAAGGTGTTAGGCACCCGATCAACCCGCTTAACGCGGTCTCTACTAATGGCCAAAAAAAAAATAAAAGAAAAGAAAATAAAATGCCTTTCTCTTGCCCAAAAGGGCTTAGAATCTTATTTATGCCCCTTTGTTCTTACCAAAACTTTGGCGGCATAATGGCACAAATGGGAGGATGAGAAGAGCGAAAAAGAGATAAGAGAAGAAAGGGGAGAGCCGGAGCCCTCGGGCCCTTGTAGCACCGTAGGAGAGCCTTGCGTGGCTTGCTTTTGATGAGTTTAATTTCACTTTTTTGCACCCTATGATCTTTGTCGTAGATGAGTTTCCTATGAAGAGATCTTGATCATCATCAGCTTTGTCATACGTCATAAACATGTTATGATTATTACACACATATTTTGTGATACTCATGTCGATCCACCATTCATTAATGTCTCCAATTAGATTGACTTTCGAGAGAACAACTACAGAGTTACTTTTTTCTTCCACTGCATTCGCTTGATTCTTTAATTTCTTGAAGAGGCGATAATCCCGTTTCAAATGTTCGGGTTTCCACAGTGATAGCATCCACCATTCTTCGGTACCATGCTCGTGATGAATTTCTTATTCTCCTTGGAGTGAGAATATCCTCTCTTTTTCTTCTTTGATGACTCACTAACAACCTTAGACTCAACCAAGTGTGCTTTTGATGTCATGTCAATGTAATATTCGATTTTATCCTGAACTCGGGATTCTTCCTCAATTCGTAAATAAAGGAGAATATTTTTTATAAAAATCTTCTAGTTATTACGCTTAAGGATTTTTCGGTAATCCTTCCAAGATGGAGGCAACTTAGCGATTACTGATCGGTGCCGAAATTTGACTATATTTCGCACCCTGATTCCTACATTTAGCTATCCAATGAAAGTATCTGATGGTTGTTGTGAGGTTTTGATGATTACAGGTGTTTCTGACCATTGGATCGTTAAAGAGCATAAAAGAAGGTAATTAAAGACTACATAAGAGCTATGGACAAAAAGGTCAAATGAAGCATCGAAATGCATAAAGAAAATTAACATCTATTAAGAGAGGAAGAGTCTACCCTTATATGTCAATCGATTGACACATGGAGACAAGATTGCCCTCACAAAAAGTCAATCGATTGAGACTTCAGTCTCAATCGATTGAGGCTCTTAGGTATAGGGTTTGCTCGACCCTATAAAATAGAAGCTACGAGTTTACTTAAGGGGAGAATTTTATTTTTGCATCTTGGGATTTTCACTTGGGAATTTTGGGATTTTCTTTTCATTCTTCAAGGGTTCTTCTTTTCTTCTTCTTCTAGGGTTTTGGTCTGGATAGATTGTACTTAGGATTTGCATTATCTTCTTTTACATTCATGAAAGCATAGATTGTATTTAGGACTTTTGGAAGAAATAAAAAGTGGAATGGCTTTGAACGAACAAGGAGATCATAAACCAAAGATGAGCGGCTAAATCAGTTGATCGGAGAAGATGCGATCCCCAGATAAGTAGCAATTTTTTATGATTAATTCTGCAGTCTATTTATGTCATCACGGAATCGTTTTGCTTAAAGTATGTGTAATTGAAAATATGTTGAATGCTTGTTATGACCGTTGATTGCGCGTATCAACGGCCGTAATCGCTAGATCTGGACCTGCAGACTGATCTAGGCTGCAGAGCGATTATGTATTTACTGTCGTGATCTAAACATCATGAGATATGCTATGCTTTTTACATGACTCATACCGTAATGATAGGCTGAGTCATTATTTTTAGATAGGATAATGGTAGAAAAGGGGTACAAATCTGGGGTAACATATTTCTTGATCATATTTAAATATTGTTCTTAGATCCATCAGAAATTAGTTGTTTAGATTAAGTTATTTTTCTTGCATTTAGGAAAAGTGTGATAAATTTTTGGTAAAATTGAATCTGCCATTTGGTACTTCCTTGGGGATGTTTTTAAATCTCTGAAAGAATTAATTAAAATTTATATTTCCCTATGGGTTCGACACCCTTGTTCTTGTCATACTACAATAGATCTTGTGCACTTGTAAGGGTACACTTTAAAACAGACCAAGTTTTTGGCGCCGTTCCTGGGGAATTCGGCGAAATTTTGATTAATTCGGAAAGAGATTTGTGCTTTTAGTTGACAGTCAATTGATTGAGATTTGTTCCTTAATCGATTGAGTGTGTTCTGTGTGGTTCCAATACTGAATTGTCAATCAATTGAGACAAAATGATCAATCGATTGACTATTTTGTGTGAGACCCGAATTGCTAATTTCAGATTTTTAGGAAATCAAAGATTTCTTTTAGGAAGTAGAGATTTTTAGGACTTCTTATTTTAGATTTTGTAGGAGTTTCTTTTTCCTTATCTTCTTCTTTTAGAAAATATCTTGTAGGATTTTCTAAATTCTAGTTATTAATTTTTGTGGGACTACTTGCTTTAGGCTTTGTAGGAATCTTGTTATTCTCTCCCTTCTTTTTCTCTTTTAGGTAAGATTTTATAAGATTTTATAGGATTATGTAGGATTGCCTTTAGGTTTTAAAATTTGAATTTTTAATTATGGATTTTGAAATTTAAAGTTTAAATTTTAATTTTTGATTTTAATTTTTATTTTTGAAAAAAAAAAAATATATATATATATATATATATATATATATATATATATATATATTATACTGGCTACTGTTCATTATAGAGCTCAACCCATTGACATTTCTCTATCAATCGATTGACTAGGCCTCTGCTGCTGGCCATTTCAACTGAAATTTCTGTGTTGACCGACTCTGACTTTTGAACCTCAATCGATTGAGACCACTCTTTCAATCGATTGACAGATTAAGTCCCTGGTTGAATATTTGTCTGTGCTTTGTGTCAATCGATTGAGCCCTGTGTTTCAATCGATTGAAGCTGTTACTTGTGGTTTGTTGTGGAATCATCAACTCTGTTTGTGAGCATGGTGTATGAGCTTTACTCGTTCTCATCACCCACATCTGCAACCGTTTAATCTTGAGATCGAACGATCTTGTAGAGAGAATTGTAGAATCCAAAGGAATCAGTATCATCATACTGAGACTATGGCAGATCAAAGGAATGGAAATAATCATAACAATAATAATGAAAATAATGGGAACAATAATCATGATGAGGGCCCATGAACATTAGAATATTACAATGATCCTAGTTTTTACAAGGATCAAGATAGTATCATGCATGCCCCCATCCCAGGGAACCATTACAAATTCAAATCCGCAATGATTCAAATGTTACCAATTTATCATGGATTGTCAAACGAAAATCCACATGTTCATTTGAATGAGTTCATTGCAGTGTGTAAAATGTTCCGTGTACATAATGTGACCGACGAAATAGCTAAGCTGTGACTCTTTCCTTTCTCTTTAAGAGATAAGGCAAAAACTTTGTTCTACTCTTTAGAACCACAATCTATTCAGAGTTGGGCAGAGCTACACCGTCAGTTTCTTAAAAAATATTTTCCCATGACCAAAATCATTGAGTTGCGTCAGAAGATCTAGTTCTTTTCCCAAAAACCTACAGAAACATTTCATGAATGTTGGGAACGCTTTAAGGAATTGATTAAGAGTTGTCCAAATCATCAACTGCCAAGGTGGCAGCAGGTCCAGAGTTTTTACAATGGACCAATTCCCGAAGAGAGACACATGGTTGATGCATCTTGCGGAGGATCGTGTGCCACGAAAGAGGCAGATGAGCTGTGGGCATTGTTTGAGAAGTTATATCAAACTTCAATCCAAAATGCGACAATGGAGCGAACTAATTTGGATGTCGCAACAAAATCACATGTGTTGACCAGAAATAGACTATTTGATGCCAATAACAACACTTCAGATTTTTCAACAAAGGTTGATATATTATCCAAGCAAATGAACATGATGTTAGCGGCAACTAAGCAAGCTAAAAGTGCTAGCAACCCCACCGCTTGTTCAATTTGTGACCACCCAGGTCACATGGCTAACGAGTGCCCTACTACCTTGTCATTTCTTCCTGACCCTACTCCTCAAGCACAGGTGAATCTGACTCAATCATATCAGTGACAAGGTAGGAATATGTACTCAAACACATACAATCTGAAATGAAAAAATTACCCCAACTTAGGATGGGGAGGATCAAACCAAACTGGATAGGTGAATCAGCAGTTTAGATCCAACGTAATGAATGGATAGCAGAATTTTCGTCCACAGCAGAATTCTAATTTCCAACATAACCCTCCTTATTATCATCCGAATTCTGATTACCGAAAAAATCAGAATTTTAATCAGAATTTTAATCAATCTCAGGCCACCGTTTCAAAAGATTCTGATTTGGAGGAAAAGATCATGCGAAATATGCAAGCTTTCCAGCAAATGATGATAGATCAATTTAGTCAATTAACCAATCAATTGAGTCAACAAGAGGAAGGTAGGCTCCCTAGCCAACCCATTAACAATCCTCAAGGCCAAGCATCATCTGATAAAGGGCCATCAAATAGTCAACAGTTGAAAGCTGTTACGGTGCTGAGAAGTGGACGAGAAATTAATAATCAAGTGGAAATGCCTGTGGAAGCTGAAAAAAAAAGGGAAGCAGAGGAAGAGATAGAGTCAGAAAAAAGAAAAGAAAAAGGAAAAGAGAAAGAGAAAGAGCAAGGAAGAGAGAAGGGAAAAGAAAAAGAAGTAGAGGAAGTGTCTCCCTCAACTGTCTAACAAGGACGCGAAAAAGAGCCAGAACTTAAATCTCCACCTTATGTCCCTAAGGCACCATTCCCTGACTGCCTAACTCCTCCATCTAGAATGGGGAAGGGACCTACAAAAATGGAAGAAATCTTTGAAATATTCAAACAGGTAAAGATAAATCTTTCATTACTTTAGACAATCAAACAAGTTCTTAAGTACGCTAAATTCTTCAAAGATTTGTGCACTCGTAAGAGAAAGGCACGCACTCATGTTTCAAAGAAAGTTCCTGACTAATCAAGTCAGTTCGATATTGCAATGGAAGCCCCACAGAAACTCAAGGACCCTGGAGTCCCAACTGTTCCATGTGTCATTGGTGGACAGCCAATTGGAAAAGCGTTACTGGATTTGGGAAGCGTTAATCTGATCCCATACTCAGTGTATGAGAAATTAGGATTGGGTGAATTGAAACCCACAACGGTTACAGTTCAACTTGCCGATAGGTCAGAAAGAAGGCCTAGGGGTATCATCGAGAATGTTTTGGTTGGAATAGACAAGTTTGTCTTTCCAGTGGACTTCGTTGTTTTAGACATGGAACCACCTGTTAAATCCATTAATCAAGTCCCCATCATTCTTGGACGTCCGTTTCTCGCCACTGCAAATGCTTGCATTAATTGTCGAACGGGAGTCATAGACGTTTCTTTTGAAAACATGAAGGTTAGATTGAATATATTTCATGCGATGAACCATTTCCCCAACGAGGATGAGGTTGACTGTTTTTATATCGACCAGATGGACGAAGTAGTGGATTAAGTGTTACCATCAATGCTTACTAAAGAAGAATTTGAAACTACTTTGTTGGCCATTTATGAGGAAAAAGGATCTGAAAGGAAACAGTCAAAAGAGACGAGGTCGAGTCTATCATGTCCAGATGATAACTTATGTGCAAATGTGACTAAGGTAGAACCGTTACCTATTGAGGTAAAGGATGAACTGACTCCATCAATTGAGCAGCCACCAACTGTCGAATTAAAACAGTTGCCTGAGTCGCTCAAGTATGCATTTCTGCGACCTCGAGAAACATTGCCAGTAATAATATCATCGACATTGTCGGAAGAACAAGAGTATGAGTTGCTGAAAGTGCTGAAAGAAATTAAAGATGCCATTGGATGGACTTTAGCCGATCTAAAAGGGATTGACCCATCAGTATGTATGCACAAAATATATTTGGAAGATGATAGTAAACCATCGAGGGAACCGCAAAGGCGACTTAATCTAAACATGCAAGAAGTCGTTTTAAAGGAAATCATAAAACTACTCGATGCTGGAATCATCTATCCAATCTCTGATAGTCCATTGGTCAGTCCAGTTCAAATTATTCCGAAAAAGTCTAGCATCACTGTGAGAGAGACTACTGAAGGAGAATTGGTGCCCACTCGCGAAACCACAGGGTGGCGCGTGTGCATCGATTATCGGAAATTGAACACGGCTACGAGAAAGGATCATTTTCCCCTGCCATTCATTGACCAAATTCTCGAAAAGTTAGCAGGACAAGAGTTTTATTGTTTTCTTGATGGATATTCGGGCTACAATCAAGTATCGGTATTTCCTGCAGATCAAAAGAAAACAACGTTCACGTGTCCCTACGAAACGTTTGCATATCAAAGAATGCCTTTTGGCTTGTGCAATGAACCTGCCACTTTTCAAAGATGCATGTTGGCCATGTTCTCGGACATGACTGATAAATTCATCGAAGTCTTCATGGATGACTTTTCTGTTTTCGGAAAGACCTTTGAACTGTGTTTGCAACACCTTAACCAGGTATTACAACGATGTGTCGAATCAAATCTTGTTCTTAGCTGGGAGAAAAGCCATTTCATGGTGCAACAGGGAATTGTGTTGGGACATGTTGTTTCAAAGAAGGAAATTGAAGTTGGCAGGGCAAAAGTCGATTTGATCACTAATTTTCCCCCACCAAAGAGTGTTCGACAAATTCGATCATTTTTGGGTCATGCGGGATTCTACCGAAGATTCATCAAGGATTTTAGCAAGGTTGCCAAGCCATTGTGCAACCGGCTTGGAAAAGATGTTCCTTTTAACTTTGATGAAGATTGCATGGAAGCATTTCTGAAATTGCGTGAGTTATTATCTAATGCACCGATAATCCAACCCTCGAATAATTCTATACCGTTTGAACTCATGTGTGATGCATCTGATTATGGCTATAAAAGTCTCTTGGTTCTCTAATATTGTGAATTATCTGGTAACTGGCAGAATCCCTACCCAATGGAGCAAAAATGATAAAAATCTATTCTCCTCGCAAATAAAATATTATTTTTGGGATGAGCCATAACTGTTTAAATTTTGTTCAGATCAGGTTATCAGGAGATGTGTGCCTAAAGAAGAACAATTGAGTGTTATTAACTTTTGCCATGCTGGGGCCTGTGGAGGCCATTTTGGAGGACAAAAGACCGCACACAAGATTCTTCAAAGCAGATTTTATTGGCCCTTCATCTTTCAGGACACTACCAAATTTTGTAGAGAATGCCAAAGATGTCAGCAGCTTAGAAATATTTCATGATGAAATATGATGCTTCTGAACCACCCAATTCTGATAGTTGAAATTTTCGATGTATGGGGGATCGACTTCATGGGTCCTTTCCCCCCGTCGTTCAGATATTCCTATATTCTTGTAGCTGTTGACTACGTTTCCAAATGGATTGAAGCTGTGGCAACCCGTTTGAATGACCACAAAGTTGTGGTCAAATTTCTGAAGGAAAATGTCTTTAACAGATTTGGGTTTCCACGGGCGATCATTAGTGATGGCGGTTCGCACTTCTGCATCCGCCATTTTGCTACTTTAATGAAGAAACACGCCGTTACCCACAAGGTGGCAACACCGTATCACCCGCAAACTAGTGGTCAAGTGAAGTATCGAACTGAGAGATCAAACGAATTTTAGAAAAGACGGTGCGACCGAATAGAAGAGATTGGTCGAACCGACAATCTGATGCTCTTTGGGCATATCGTACCGCCTTCAAGACACCAATTGGAATGTCTCCGTTCAGAATTGTTTACGGGAAAGCATGCCATCTTCCTGTTGAATTGGAGCATAAGGCATCTTGGGCTATCAAAAGATTTAACTTTGATATGCAAGTGGCAGGATCAAATCGAAGGCTACAGCTGAGTGAATTGGAGGAGCTATGCTATGAAGCGTATAAAAACTCCAAGATGTACAAAGAAAGGTACAAAAAGCTACATGAAGAGTCAATTTCTCGGAAAGAGTTCCACATTGGACAAAAGGTTTGGCTATTTAATTCAAGACTAAAGCTTCACCCGAGAAAACTGAAATCTAGATGGGAAGGCCCGTTTCAGGTTGTTTCTATTAGTGTGCATGGTGCGAATGAGATCCGCAGTCTCAAGGACAATCGAGTTTTCAAAATCAATGGGCAACGTCTTAAACCAATGTTTGAGCCGATGACCCAGTTCAGAATTGAGGCGATGCACCTCAGTGACCCACATATTTGATCAATGAAAAGGTCGAGTTGTTGACACTTAAACTCAACGCTTCCTGAGAGGCAACCCAGTATGTTTATTTATTTTTGTTTTTGTTTTTGTTAGAATTGAGTCTCTGCTCAATCGATTGACTGTCAAACAGTCAATCGATTGACAGTTCTCTGTCAATCGATTGAGAATTCAATCATCATCATCATCTCTCTTCTTCTTTGTCAATCGATTGAGAGACCAATATCAATCAATTGACAGCCTCTCGAATTTTAGATTGTTTTTAGAATTTGAAGCGCCACTCGACACATCTTGTCGTGGCCGCAAAACTTTCAAGGCACGTTTGTGTCAATCGATTGAGACTAACCCCTCAATCGATTGACTTGATTAAGTATTTACTTCACCCATTTCCAAGGCACCTAACCGGTGCGACTTTTAGCAAAAGAGTGTCCTCAATCGATTAACATCACAGTGTCAATTGATTGACATTAAAATAGGAGGAGTGAAGTGCCCCACGTCGCATCTGCATGCCCGCTGACATTCCAAATTCGCGCGACGTGTGCAAACCAAGCGTTCTCAATCGATTGAGGATCTCCCCTCAATCGATTGACATCTATACTATATAGTGGGGACACAACCCGTGGCCCCCCTCATTTCAAATCCTCTCCAATCCAATCCGAGCCGAGCTTACATCTTACATTCTCCTCGTACGCGATCGAATGGCAGCACTTGGCTAACCAATGTTCCGTCCACATCATCCTGCCAATGATCCGATGTGTATCCCTAACGATGACTATGTCGATCGCCAGTTCCAAATAGAAAATTTCTTCGACCTAGCCAAATACCGTCGCATCGCAGAATGCGCCCGCTCGATCGAATTCATTGAGGCCTTGTGATTAGAAATGCTGCTCGCTCCTCCCCCTATTGATGTCTCTCCACGTATCCTTCGCATGTTCTACCAAAAGATGGAGTGGGTGTCCGCTCCAATTTCGCCAACTGGGATGCCATTCATCAAGCTTGAGATCGACAACTGGAGTTATAACCTACACGCCGCCGATCTCGCCCGATATTTCAACTTTTACGTGGTTCGCCCTTTGAACCATCACATTGATCCCGCCATCGTTCTTAGTCAGGACGATATGATCAACCAAATGTGTGGAGGGTGCCGCGGTTCTGGGTTGTCCACTAAACAAGCCATCCTACTAATGGACATTTTGTTTTGGGACATCGTTATGTCCAACAACCTGTTACCGCATGGCACAAAGAACGAGCGAACAAAGACTAGGGTGCTAGCCCTATACGCCGCGCACACGAATACCTGGTTCGATGCGCCCGGTCTTATGCTAGAAGAAATATACCGGTGTCACACTGATATCGCCACCACCACTGTACCCGCAAAGCGAGCAGCGATTCTCCTCCATTTCCTGCACTATGTGATGCACCTCTTGGAACACCTTGGCTGCCCAATTTACGATGATGAAGAGTTGGGCGATATGCAGTTTTATCAATATGGCACCAATGTTTGGGACAAGAGCATCAAGGCTATTCTCCATGCGCAACCACCTCCGATCGATGTCGATGCTGTACCTCAACCCCCACGTCCAAACCCCACACAACGCCAACGTGGCGGTGTTAGAAGACCTCGTCCCAAAGAGGTCCCGAATTTTAACACCGAGGCAGCCGTAGCTCGCCTTGAGGCGCAGATGGATGGGTTGAATGCAAGACTTGGAGGTGTTGATCGACGATCGAAATTTCAGACCTCTCTTCTCATGCGGATGGCCCGAGAATCGTTCCCTGGGCGTGCCGATGAATTCATCGTAGGAGCGCGAGCGGCGATGATTGAGGAGAGGGACCCTGAATTTGATGATGATGATGATGATGTTTAGTTTATTTTTTTTTGTTTAGTGTATTTTTGTTTAGTGTTTTGGTTTAGTGTTTGTGTTCTTTATTATTTAGTGTTTTAATTTGTTTCGTGTGTTTTTATTTTTTATTTTTGATTAATCATAGGTTGTGTTTAGTGGTCTGGGGACCGATGATGTGTAATCAATCAAGAAAAATCAATGGAATCAGCGTCTTTTTGGTGTTTCTTTTTATGGTCATTCTCGGATTGGTGCACAAGTGCATCAGTCAATCGATTAAGGCTTCACTCTCAATCGATTGAGCACTTTACTTTGGAAATTTTGGAAAAGCAACTCTTTTGAGTCAATCGATTGAGACATTGTTCTCAATCGATTGGTTCATGCATCCGAAAAGAGGAAAGTTTCGAACAGAGGAAAGTTTGGACTGTGTACCAGACGGCATCCTTGGTATCTTGAGTCAATCGATTGACACTGCAGTGTCAATCGATCGACAAATGTATGTTTCTGAAAGAGTACACCTTCCGTCCGAAAATAGAATTTTGTAGAGTCTGTCGTGTAGAAGGTTTCTTAGAGCAGTTTTTAGAGTCCATCTTTTAGAAGTTTTTCTCTATTTAAGGTTCTTATTAGTTTAATTTTTCTATAGTATCCCTTTAGTCAAACTTTTATTCCTCCTTCCCCAAGTCCTAGCCATGTCTTCTATTTGGTATCGTACCCGATCTGCGGTGAAAAAGTTGATGGAACCAGCGCAAAAACGTGCACGTTACCACGCTCCGCAGCCACCACTCGATTTGTCAAATCATGAAGTCATCAATCTTGATGATGAATCCCCTTTAGAAATCAAATCGATTTTTACGTGCTCTGCTGAGGCCGTCAACGACCCATCCACGAATTTGATTCTGACCTATTTGTGGGCGGAATTGAATCCACTTCTGGCTCTCGTACCACCGCCTCCTACCCCACCATTATCACCACCCCGTGCACCAGTTCCGCCTCCTGGCGAGGTTGGAATCACAGAGGAGATGTGGAACTATGTGTTTCTGATGCCAAAGGAAGGCAGTTCTACCATGGAAGACTAAAGGATTAGGATTGTCCATTTTCGGGTCTAGTTTTAGGAGTCCTTCTTGATGTTATTGTTATTTTTATTTTTATGTTTTAGTTTATGTTTGGTTTCGATTAATTTTAGGGTAGGATTTTTATTTTTCACTAATTTTACTAGTTTCCCTATATTTAATAAAAATTTAGTTAGTTAAATAATTGTGTTTTTATTTTTGATCACCATCCCTTTCACTTGATCTATTTCTTTTGGTCCTCGATTGCATCAAACAGGTTTGGGGGGGGTCTTACCTCCTTTTTCAACATCATCGCCAATGGGGACATTAGACAGTTCAGGTTTGGGGGGGATAATTTCGGTGAATTTCATGTATTTTATGTATTTTCGATTTAATACCGCAAAAAAAAGGAAAAAAAAAAAAGAAAAGCTGTTTTCAAATCCTAAAAGTATATCAATCAATCGATTGAGACTATTGTCTCAATCGATCGACTGATAACCACCAACAGCCGATTCAAAAGTTTATCAGTCAATCGATTGAGACAAGTGTCTCAATCGATCGACTGATGACCTGAGGACTTATGAATTTCGAATTTTCATTCATATTCTTAAAGTGTGGATGACCTGAAAATTCTTTAGAATTGTTATCATGCCATGATTATTTTTATGAATGCTCATTAATTTTTAAAGATTGAACATTGATGATTATGATCTATGCTGAAAAATTTTGCACCAACACTTTGCTTTAATTTCAAATCTGAGAATTAAGCGTATGATTTGAAATCTTAAGATCACAAAGAAGGGCTAAAACCCAGTGAGTTTTGAAACTTTGTTCTCGTTCTTGATGAGTGCTGAAATAAATTCGTAGTATCTTTGAATTCCTGCTTCAATTGTTAAAATCTCATCTATTTTATTTTGATTTGTTGATTTTACGTGTGTTATACCACTACACTAGAAATCACTGTGTAAAAACTGAAGGCAATTAGGCATTAGTACCATCATGAAAGGAAATGATTTAAGGCCATTATTGGCTCGTTTGTGCCTAAAGTATCCCACCATATATTCATTTATCTTGTCGCACCCCCTTTGAGCCTCAACTGAGAAATTTTGCCTTATTTATTCTTTGTAAGCTATATTAGCCATACCACACACCAGTTTGAGAAGCCTTACCCTTTTTGCTCTGATAAATTAGGGATGAGATCAAAGAAGGAAATAAAAAGTTATGGCAATAATATCTGTAAAGAATAAATGGCAGAGAAACGTAAAAAGGGAGAGAAAAAGAAAATTCAGTTTACTGCAAAAAGTAGAGATGTATATGAAAGTGATGTTAAAAAGAAAAAGAAAAAGACAAGAAAGAGAAAGAAAAAGTGTATTGAAGAGAAAAGGTTCTAGAGAATTCAAAAGATATCAGAAAATCAAGTGTGTTCATTTTCCGATTTCTCAGAGAAACTTGAATCCTATTTTTCCTTTCTTTCTTAACCAATTACCCGAGCCCCATTATAACCTTAGAAACGACCTTTTTGATCCAATCATGAGTGGTAAATGCCTTGTGGAGAGTGATTATATAATGTCTATGGTGCTTGGTATATGCATGTTTAAAATACAAATATCTTTCTTAATGAGATTTCTCTGAAAATTCTTTGATACACCGTCTTTCTAATACTTTGTGAGATTTTTCTAACTCGCATCGTAATTCCATCTCACATTTGAGTAAAAAGTAAAACCATTCATCAGGAGTGATTCTATTCTGAGTAAATACCCATGGTAAGGATTGAGTCTAGACTTGTGATTTAAAGGTTCCTAGTTTAAAACTTCTTCTCAGATAAAAGAATTTGAGTAGTGACAATTGCATAACATTCTAAGGCATATATTATGAGCATTGAAAAACAATGGATTGAATTGAATGAGCACTAAGAAAATGAACATGGTCAGATCAGTTTAAAAGATTTTCCAGGGTCATCTAATTACTTGAAGGGCATGACTAAAAATTATGAAATTCATAAGCTTTGAAGTTTGTAGGTACCTTCACTGGAAACCTTCAGGAGACAAAACTCCTCCACTAGGGATCACCTAGGGGTTTAAAGGCTTGTTGCATAAGCTAAATGCAATCGTGTTCCCTACGAAAGTGGCATTTAACTTTTTAGGATGATAGTTTTATTTGCTCTACATATTTTTCATTCTCCTTGCTCGAGGACTAGCAAAGTATAGGTTTGGGGGTGTGATCGGTGCCGAAATGTGACTATATTTCGCACCCTAATTCCTACATTTATCTATCCAATGAAAGTATCTGATGGTTGTTATGAGGTTTTGATGATTACAGGTGTTTCTGACCATTGGATCATTAAAGAGCGTAAAAGAAGGTAATTAAAGGCTACATAAGAGCTATGGACAAAAAGGTCAAATGAAGCATCGAAATCCGTGAAGAAAATCAACATCTATCAAGAGAGGAAGAGTCTACCCTTATATGTCAATCGATTAACACATGAATGTCAATCGATTGACACATAAAGACAAGATTGCCCTCACAAAAAGTCAATCGATTGAGACTTCAGTCTCAATCGATTGAGGCTATTAGGTATAAGGTTTGCTCGACCCTATAAAATGGAAGCTACGAGTTTACTTAAGGGGAGAATTTTATTTTTGCATCTTGGGCTTTTCACTTGGGAATTTTGGGACTTTCTTTTCATTCTTCAAGGGTTCTTCTTTTCTTCTTCTTCTTCTAGGATTTTGGTTTGGGTAGATTGTACTTAGGATTTGCATTGTCTTCTTTTACATTCATGAAAGCATAGATTGTATTTAGGAAAAGGCATTGTAAACAAAGATCTTTTGGAAGAAATGAAAAGTGGAATGACTTTGAACGAACAAGGAGATCATACACCAAAGATGAGCGGCTAAATCAGTTGATCGGGGAAGATGCGATCCCCAGATAAGTAGCAATTTTTTATGATTAATTCTGTAGTCTATTTATGTCATCATGGAATCGTTTTGCTTAAAGTATGTATGATTGAAAATATGTTGAATGCTTGTTATGACCATTGATTGCGCGTATCAACGGCCGTAATCGCTAGATCTGGACTTACAGACTGATCTAGGCTGCAGAGCGATTATGTATTTACTGTCGTGATCTAAACATCATGAGATATGCTATGCTTTTTACATGACTTATACCGTAATGATAGGCTGAGTCATTATTTTTAGATAGGATATGCCGGATTGATGATCACACTTTATTACGAATTATTTTTCTAGATGAATGATGGTGTGAATGATGCTTTAATGAAACTGTAAGTTTTAATGGTAGAAAAGGGGTACAAATCTGGGATAGCATATTCCTTGATCATATTTAAATATTATTCTTAGATCCATCAGAAATTTGTTGTTTAGATTAAGTTATTTTTCTTGCATTTAGGAAAAGTGTGATAAATATTTGGTAAAATTGAATCTGCCCTTTGGTACTTCCTTGGGGACGTTTTTAAATCTCTAAAAGAATTAATTAAAATTCACGTTTTCCTGTGGGTTCGACATCCTTGTTCTTGTCATACTACAATAGATCTTGTGCACTTGCAAGGGTACACTTTAAAACCGACCAATTACCGCACCAACCAGAAAATGCTCATCGAAATGAGAACCATTAGCAATCATATAATTTATAACTTGAAAATCATGTACTTGGCTAAGAATAGGTTTATCATCGACCATCTTAAAATAAAAAAATTGACCAATAATGCAAGAATTAAACCCTGTATCTTCAGTTTTATATTTATTCTCAAGTGCGTCCTAGAGTTCCTTCGAAGTGTTGTAGGCGCAATAGACGTCGAACAAGGAATCCGACAATGGATTCCTAATGTAACCCTTACAAGTGTAGTAATCTTCTTCCCATTTATGCTTTTTACGACCTTCATTTATAGTTGACAATTTCGATAACAGTCGAGCACGAATTTGTGAGGATGTACACAACTTTCAGCGTGGACAATAGAAAATGCAATTTCTGTTGTGTGCAACCGTATGATTTTTGACGATCCTGTCGCGGCGATGCGCTCGCTTGCAAAAATATAGAGTCGTCACCCGGAGCTTTTGGTGTCCCAGGATACCTATATCATTTTTATGAGCACCGAAGTGCTAAAAATATGACTCTGAATCCTGTCCACACCAAAGGCTCTTGGGTAGGGGCTTCGGTTATCGATCGGGAAGGTGTTAGGCACCCGATCAACCCGCTTAACGTTGTCTCTACTAATGGCCAAAATAAAATAAAATAAAATAAAATAAAATAGCTTTCTTTTGCCCAAAAGGGCTTAGAATCCTATTGGTACCCCTCCGTTCTTATAGAAAATTTGGCGGCGTAACGACACAAATGGGAGGATGAGAAGAGCTAAAAAGAGATAGGAGAAGAAAGGGGAGAGCTAGAGCCCTCGGGCCCTTGTAGTACCGTAAGAGAGCCTTGCATGACTTGCTTTTGATGAGTTTAATTTTACTTTTTTGCACCTATGATCATTGTCGTAGATGAGTTTCCCATGAAGAGATCTTAATTATCATCAGCTTTGTCATACGTCATAAACATGTTATGATTATTTCACACATATTTTGTGACACTCATGTCGATCCACCATTCATTAATGTCTCCAATCAAATTAACTTTCGAGAGAACGGCTACAAAGTTACTTTTTTCTTCCATTGCATTCGCTTGATTCTTTAATTTCTTGAAGAGGCAATAATCCCGTTTGAAATGTTCGAGTTTCTACAGTGATAGCATCCACCATACTTCGGTACCATGCTCTTGACGAATTTTTTATTCTCCTTGGAGTGAGAATATCCTCTCTTTCTCTTCTTTGATGGTTCACTAACAACCTTAGACTCAACCAAGTGTGCTTTTGATGTCATGTCAATATAATATTCGATTTTGTTCTGAACTCGGGATTCTTCTTCAATTCGTAAATAAAGGAGAAGATTTTTCATAGAAATCTTCTAGTTATTACGCTGAAGGATTTTTCGGTAATCCTTCCAAGATGGAGGCAACTTAGCGATTACCGCACCAACCAGAAAATGCTTCTCGAAATGAGAACCATTAGCAATCATATAATTTATAACTTGAAAATCATGTACTTGGCTAAGAATAGGTTTATCATCGACCATCTTAAAATTAAAAAATTAACTAATAATGTAAGAATTAAACCTTGTATCTTCAGTTTTATATTTCTTCTCAAGTGCGTCCTAGAGTTCCTTCGAAGTGTTGTAGGTGCAATAGATGTCGAACAAGGAATCCGACAATAGATTTAGAATGTAACCCTTATAAGTGTAGTCGTCTTCTTCTCATTTCTGCTTTTTACGACCTTCATTTATAGTTGACAATTCGATAACAATCGGGCACAGATTTGTGAGGACGTACACAACTTTCAGCGTGGTTAACAGAAAATGTAATTTCTGTTGTGTGCAACCATGAGATTTTTGATGATCCTGTAACGGAGATGTGCTTGCTTGCAAAAATATAGAGTCGCCACCCAGAGCTTTTGGTGTCCCGGTATACCTATATCATTTTTATGAGCACCGAAGTGCTAAAAATATGACTTTGAATCTGGTCCACACCAAAGGCTCTTGGGTAGGGGCTTCGGTTATCGATCGGGAAGGTGTTAGGCACCCGATCAACCCGCTTAATGTGGTCTCTACCAATGGCCAAAATAAAAATAATGTAAAAGAAAATAAAATGGCTTTCTCTTGCCCAAAAGGGCTTAGAATCCTATTTGTACCCCTCCGTTCTTATCGAAAATTTGGCGGCGTAACGACACAAATGGGAGGATGAGAAGAGCCAAAAAAAGATAGGAGAAAAAAGGAAAGAGCCGGAGCCCTCGGGCCCTTGTAGCACCCTAGGAGAGCCTTACGTGGCTTGCTTTTGATGAGCTTTTGAAGGCTTGAATGATGGAAAGATGGGTTCTAACCACTAAGGCTTACTAGCTAAGAGGTAGAGAAGGGAGGCAAATGGATAACACACACCTAACCTAGAGGCTTTTTAGGAAAGGTAATGCATAGAATGAGGTTTTGAAATTCTGGAATTTGTATGAGCAATGGTGCACCAAAGGGAGAAAGATCTTCTCACTTTAAGCTCTTTCTCTCTTAAGCAAAAATTCTCAACCGTTAAACCAAGGGGAGGAGGGCTCTATTTATAGGAAAAGGGTGAATTAGGCGAGTGTTTAGATGCTAATCAAGGTTAGAAATTAGGTAATCTAACATCTAAGGTTTCCTAGGGTTTTTAGAGCCTTGAAATATGTGAGAAGGTCCTCCAATGGTGGATGATGGGTGGAGGCCTTAAGCCACTTAAGGGGTTGCAAATAGGTAGTGAATGTGTACAATAGAACTATCAAAACACCCCCCAAAGGTCGAGGTGGTCCACAAGTCAAACCCCAATCACGAAATTTGGATTAAAAAGGCATGGTTACTATTTATATGCCTAGCGCAACTATTAATTGTGCCAGACAAATGTACAATAAAACAGTGCTGAACAGTGTTGGAGGTTGGCTTGTGTGGGTGGAGTCCACATTTAAAACTAGCGCAACTAATAGTTGCACCAAACTTAATTTCAGTTATAATTTTGCCTGGCGCAACTATTAGTTGCACCAAATCCCTAGGGGCGCCCACCTGATTTTACTCTTTTGCCCTCCGGGTTCGGACCGCTATATCTTTTAATGTACAACTCGGATTGGGGTGATTCTTAGACCATTGGAAAGCTGGCGTCCTCTACTTTTCAATGGTATGTGATTTGATCATAGTAGAAGATCATGGCTGGTCCCAGTGTACAGACCCTTTTCCAAGGTTTTGGAAGGTTAGGTTTAGGTTTAGAACGAGTTCTAAGGGTTGGGATTGATTTTTAAAGGTTCGGGGTAGGTTCCTAAGGGATCCAGGTAATTCCTAAGGGTTTGGAAGGGTTCTAGGGTGGTTCCTAAAGGTTCCATACATGCCATCAAAAGCTCGAAAGTGTACCTTTCTCGGAATGTACTTCGATTGGGCCTTAGGCCAGATTTGGGTGTCTACAGATGGCCCTCTTTGGTATCCGATCACTAATGATCGAATGCTAAAGAAAAGAGACATCTGAAGAGGCCCAAGGCATTACTGACGGGTTCGCTGTATTAAGAACGAACTTCAAACATCGGGTGAGTAACATGGTGAGAAAACGAAAGCCCTGCATGTTGGGAAAAGCGTCCGTCTCTCAAGGTAATCAGTCCCCAAGCGATTAGCGACATTACTGGGCATAACCGAGGTTCAAGGAGTTACAAAAGCCCAATAGCTGGGAAAAATATTCGCTTCTCAAGCTGCGAAAGCCCATTAGTCGGGAAAAATGTCCGCTTCTTGAGATGATTTAAAGGTGATTGATGTTTGAGATTCATTCTGAATGCAATAGCTTCGTAAGTAAGAGGGGTGATTGGCCCACATTCAAAGATAGGCGCGAAGTACACATACGCAAGGCTCCACAATTTGCGTCCAATCCTATGAGGCATTTGATTGCCCCATCTGACTATTCGCGGGTGCCCTTCCTGAAAGCAGGGTTCGAGGTCTTTAGGCGAGCCCATCGATCCCAAAGTTTATTTAGCATGATTGCCCGAGCAAAATGAATAGATGTCATAGCGCTTTTTGGGGAGGACGTGCCATTTTCGAAGATGTGCCTTAGATCAACATGACCTAGAGCATCCAGCTTCAACTACCTTGCTTAGGTTTAGCCAAACATTGGGTACCCCCCTAACGGGACATCCAATCTTGGTCTTTGCCAATAATGATCATAAACCTCATTCAACTATGCATAATCATGCACCCATTAGGGGCAATAAGCAACAATAAAGGTGATGAAAGCCCCGACCCAGACCTGTCCGAATATAATTTATGGGGATAAACGATCATCATACGGATACCCAGACGCATGGCGTACACTTTACAGGGATACCGCTGCCAATACAGGTTTTAAGCCTGCAGAAAAATAAAAGAAAAATGAACCCTTCTGAATGCATGGTTGCACATAGTTTGGCTGAGGCGTGATCTCATCCTCAGCAGGTTGGTCTCAACCAACGATTGACTTTTTCTAATGAATCTGAAGCTAAAGACACTAGAGTTCATATGAATTCAAAACAGAGCTCTCATCGCAAAGATTTAGCAATGGAGTCGACTCAATCGAAATATTGACTATTTGACCGGGACTGACACCGTTGCTCCTACCTTAAAGCGGTATCCAAAGGTCTGAGGCGAACCTTAGACTCAGGACTTTAATATGGCACCGCTGCATTACTGATAAAATATTGACATTTTACTGCCTTATGCTTGTGCATCTTGCGGAGGAATACAAATCAGTTTTTGATTTTTCTATCTTTTTATGTGATTTTTTTGATTTCTCAATTGTTATTTTAAGTAATTTTTTTTGGATTTTGAAACTATTATTTAATGTGATTTTTTTTGTTTTGGAACTATTATTTTATGTGATTTTTTTTTATTTTTGAAACTATTATTTTATGTGATTTTTTTGGATTTTTCAAGTTTTTATTTTAAGTGATTATTTGATTTTGGATTTATTATTTTATGTGATTTTTCGGATTTTTGAAACTATTATTTTATTTGATTTTTTGGATTTTTCAAGTTTTTATTTTAAGTGATTATTTGATTTTGGATTTTTTTTTTTTTAAGTTTTTATGTTATGTGATTATTTTTTGTAAATACTTCCGGCTTCTTTGTGGAGATTTTTTTATATTATCTTTTGTTAGATTTTTCTTCATATTTTCCTGTGTAGGACTGGAGTGCTTATTGATCTCGTCTTGCTTTTATTCTAACATGGCTTCCTTGTCAAGTCGAAGGGTGATCGAGATGCCACCTTGGGGGCGCGTGCATCTGCCGGGAGCGATAAAAATAAACAAGAAGAGTGGGGGGACCGGCTTTCCTATCTGACCCGTACCAGGCCCATGACCTGGCCCAAGTTCCTGGCGCAACTATTAGTTGTGCCAGGCCAATAGGGGCCTTGACTTTGCCTGGCGTAACTAATAGTTGCGCCAAGGCAAAAGGGGCTCAAAAATGTCTGGCGCAACTAATAGTTACTCCAGGTTTGGCTAGGGACGAATTTAAATAGCCCGAGTTCAGGCTGTGGGGCATTATTTTGAAAATTTCCCCCCTCTCTTGAAACCGAAAACCGCCCCCTCCTAGGGTTCCTTTACATTGCCTCTACGCGTGCCGCTTTGCCGTTGCTTTGCTTGTGTGGATTGATTGCCGGCTCACGCTAGATCAAAGACCCCTTTTCTTTCAAAAGGTAACCATTTAACACCTATTTTCTTTGATTTTTCTTGATTTTTCTTGCAAATATGATCATGATCTTGCATTCCTAGATGAAAAATGGTTTATTTCCATTATAAGCATGTTGATTGATGATGTGTGAATGGTTTCCCATGAATAATGCCTTATTTTTGTGGTTTTATGGGTTTTATTAATGCATAATATATATATATATATATATATATATATTTTTTTTTGTTTTCATTTGTGCTTAGAAAGAGGGGGGTTATTATATATATTTTTTTGTTTTCTTTATCTTGAATACCAAGCAATGGTATCATTTTGAAAACTAGTTAGGAAAAAGGGATTTTTAGTTAGTTTTTTTTGTTTATTTTTGAAAGGTTAATTAAAAAAATGATTTTTGGTTCCTATATATATTGAAAACTAATTAAGGGGAATGCTTTTTTTTCGATTTTCTCCTTATAGTTAATTAAGGACAAGGATTTTGCCTTTGATTTTTTTTATTGTTTGAAAACTAGGGTATTGATTTATATATATATTTTGGTTTTAGTATTTTTATAAAAGATGGATTTTTTTTTTGATTTTATGGACACAAAAGGAGGGATTTTTTGAAAGAAGGTTTTTTTTTTTGTTGACTTTATTATTTTATGAACCATGAAGAAAAGGATTTTTTTGTTTTTAAATTTTGTTTTTTTTCTAAACAAGAAAAAAAAGGATTTTTTGTTTCTTTTTTTATTTTCGAGGCATAAAGAAAGGATTCTTTTTTGTTTTTATGATTTTAGGAACATAAGATGATGGATTTTTTTTGTTTTCCTAAACGGAAGGACCCCTTTTATTTTTTGTTTTAATAGACAATAAGACTTCTCTCTTTTTTTGTTTTGTTTTCTTTTGTTTGTTTTTTTTTCTAAAACCCTTTTTTTTTCTAACATAAAGGAAGGACTCTTTGGTCTTGATGATGATGATTTTTTTTTATTTCAACTGGTTTTTATTTTTAAACATAGAAGAAAAGGGGAATTTATTTTATATTATCTCTTTTTTTTTTTACTTTACCTTTTAAGATAGAAAGGAAGGGATTTTTTTGCAATTTCAATCGAAAAAAAGGATTTTTTTTGGCTTGTGCATGTGTGTATCTTTATTCTCTGACAATAAACAAAGAAAGGGTGAGCACACTTACCTTCCCTTGATGTGTAGCATAAAAAATGTTCTTTATCACTGATCTGCTTTGATATGATTGCCTTTTGTTGCCCCATCATGTCAGGCGATGATGAGCATATTCCTAAGGAGGGCCACGAGGAGGGACCCGAGATAGTATACGGCCCGCGGGGGGAGCAGTTCATTTGGGTAGAGCGAAGAGTGGGCCCATGGCTCGAAATGCAGGGTGAGGCCGCCCGAGTCGGCCTCCTATACCAACAACATACCAATATTTTGAATTTTGAAATAGCAGGCAAGTTAAAAGAGAGGTTCAATTTTTTCTTTGTGCAGCTTTACTTTACTTCCACAATCTGATGCATATTTCTTTGAGTGCAGGGCCTGCCCAACATTGTATTCTGTGGGAGGTGGCTCGATTTTCAAGACTTCTACCTCTACATCCCTCCTGTAGTGAAGCTCCTGTTGGCACAGGTGGGCTTTGGGGAGTTTTTGTCCTGCCCTACTATGAGGGCCGATGTTGCCTACCTGAAGGCCTTGATTGAACAATTTCGCCCTGAGACGATGACCTTCCACATGCCGTACGTTGAGAAGGTCTTAACACCCATTGTTTGGGCAATGATTACGGGCATTAGGATGGGAGGGATACCGATAGCTGACCTCACGATGCCGAGTAGGGAGGACAATATCCGACTGATTGGGGCCTATTCCCCTCGTGGGCAGACGCATGGCACCAAGGTTAAGATGACTTGGCTGACCACCCTTTATACGCCTCACGAGTTAGTGGATCTGGGTCAACCAGATAGGGTGCTCTATATCACGCCTGAGCGAGCGATCGTCTTGGCTCGCATCACTCTCCTGCTTCTGCTGGGCAAAACCCTTTTTACCAATGCGAGCGGGGGTTGAGTCAGCCTAGCCTTGCTGAGCGTGATGGACAACTGGGGTGATGTCCATAGGTATGATTGGGGTGGAGCCGGATACGCATGGCTGATGTATAATGTCGCTCGGGTCACGACCAGGGATTCTAAGTCTGCCGTCGGCTTTTAGGCGGCCTTGGAGGTAATCCCTAGCTCTTCCTGTTCCTGTTAGTTTTACCTGGATGGTCTCGCATGCTACTGATCTGCTGCTCCTTTTTTTTGTATAATGCTCTTCTCAGGTATGGGGGTACCATCATTTCCACCCCGGGCGCCCGCTTCTCCATTCAGATGCGCTCACCTATCCTCTTCTTAGCAACTGGAATCAGGTCCGGCGCCGTGACGTAGGACTGAAGCACCTGGAGATGGGCTTGAGGTCCCAACTTGACCTGATGGTTCCAGAGCAGGTAAAGCCCCTTTTTTCTACCTTATTTCTTTTGGGATCATAAATACTCTTCTATTGACGTGCTACCTGTTTGGCCGCCTTCTTAGACAGATCCTCCATGACTCGTAGCTTGCGTCCCCCTTTTGGGATCGGGCAGCCGTGGGCCCCTCTCGCCTGTTTAACAATCGCCGCATCGTTTTCTTTTACGGGGCATGGGCCAAGTTTTACTATTTAGGAGAGCGGGTCGTGCACCAACACCAGGGCTACTATGCCATACCTGTGGACCCTCCAACGGACGTTTGGAATCCTGTTGGCAGCATCGAGGAGCTCACGGTGGCCTTTCTCAATAATGGGCTCCCTATCCATGCTCTCCATGTGCCCGGGGACTATCATGTTTGGTACGAGTGCCTGCCGTATCGGTTTATCTTGCCTCGCTTTGTACCTAGCTCAAATTTCCTTGCATTTGGTGGCCCACTCGGTCAGGTAATTCTTCTCAGCTTGGATTAGTTCCCCTTATGTTTTAATTCAGCCTCCATTTGTTTCTTTCTTTCTAAGCGGATCCCTACTTTGTTCACAGTTTGCCCAGAGAGATGACTCGGATGGCGAAGACAGGACAGGTGCAGCTGACATGTCAGGGGGGGATCCTTCTGGTGCTGGCCCCTCTGGTGTGGGCCCCTCGGGCGAGGGTTCTTCAAGTGGTGGACCGTCGGGTACCTCCCACACTAGTACTCTAGGGGGTGATTCGACCGTGGTCTACGGGACCTTTCGATGCTTGGATGATAGCTTCCTTTTGGGCCTTTGCGCTAATGTGGATAAGCAAGCACGACTCTCTGCTGAAGCGGCCCGTGTCCCTCCTCCTGAGGTGATCCCAGGGGTAAGTCCTCTGACGACCTTATCTCTTTCTTGTTTCAGTTTCCTTTTGCACATGTTTCATGATTGCCCCAATTGCTGATGTCGTATCTTTCTGAACGTAGGACTTCAACTCGGCCATGGAGTATGCGACATATGATCACAACATTGCAGAGCTCAGGGAGGTGGAGACGGTGAGTACCTTGCTGCTCTTCTTCCCTCGCTTGCTTTATTTATCATTTGTCCCTCAATTGGTCCTGATTTCTGATTTCGACTGTGCCTTACAGCGTGCACGTTCCAAGGAGTCGCGCTCCTTGCTTAGTAGGATTTCGCAGGCATGGTCCCGGGTGGGGGATATGCGGACTTTCCAAAGCTCCTCTCTTCATCGGAAGAAGTCCAAAGGCGTGAGCAAGGAATAGGCTTAATTTCTGTTTTAAAACTCAGTACCCTTGGGATTGGATTTTGATGATTTTTTTTTACAGTTTGGGATGGATGATGTGACGCTTTGGATTTTTTTTGAAAATATTTTTAGTGCTTTTGTCTTCATTGTATGCCACGGCTTCGTTGTATCGTATTTGTTTTTCTGCGGGATGTGTTTGCCAAATGCTCTCAGAAAGCGACTTTTGGGTCGCATGCTTTGATGTAGGATCAATCCTGCACATAAACAGAGTAATTTACAAACCGTTAGTTATCGGATGTGTAACATGAACAGAAATAAAAGGGGGGAAAGTCCCCCCACTTAGGTCTAGAAATGGCTGAGGAGGGGGGATTTTTAGTCTGGTGCAACTGTTAGTTGCGCCAGGCTGAAATCTTAGGGAACTGTATTAGCGCAACTAAAAGTTGCGCCGGGCAAAAATGGGGACAAAATGCACTGGCACAACTAATAGTTGCGCCAGGCTTAACCTGGGGAGCTGTGGGTCCTTATATACCAGAGTCAGCCAAAAAATCCTCCCTCTTTTGCTTGGCTTGGTCCCTTTAACCGATTCTTTTTGCTCTTGCTTTTCCAAGGCGGGTCCATCACCATATATCGATTTTTATCTTCTCAAAAGGTCTTTGTATGTTGATGGACTCGCTTTCCAACCCTCCCTTATGTGGAGGGCCCGGAGCCACTTTACCCCCTTCCTTGGGCTTGGGGCCCAAATTTCTAACGACTTGGGTTGGGAGCTTGAATGAGAGTGAGCTCGCCGAGTTTGAGCACCTTGGGCTATCTCGCCTTCCTTCCTTCCTTGAGGTTCCTCCACGGTGGGACCTTCTTTATGGTGCCGCTTCATTTTGGGATGTACATTTCCATGTATTCCATTTTGGGAAGCGGGAGCTAATCCCAACCCTTGAGGAGCTATCCAACCTGTCTGGCCTGAAGCTTCATAGGGGCCTTGCAAAAGTCACACCCCAATTGGGCTACTCCAAATCCATTCACCTTACTCTCGGTTTGAAGAAACTTGAGTATGAGAAAAGTCTCATTGGGGGGACCCACAAGGTGTTCGCTAAAATTTCTCAAAGAACTTTTCGGAGACAAAAGTGTTTGAAAATTGCCGGTTAGGAAAATTTTCAACGCGAAAGCTTTAGCTCTTGGTCTCATTTCAGAAATCCTCTTCTTTACCAGGGGGAGAGCTTCTCCTTGGCAATTTGTGATATTCTGACCGAGTTTGAGGCGGGCCGATCTATGATGCATTTGGTGTTTGCCGAGTTATATCGATGCCTTGATGCATTTACTTTGGGCAAGGTGGAGGGCCTCTGGGGGTGTCCCTTGCTGCTTTAGGTTTGGTTGGGCAAGCACCTCGCTATCTTGGGGCCTATGCCCCACTTTTATATTGCCCGAGGTGAGGTAGCTTAGTGCTTTTTGGGTAGGTGCCACCTGCTTCCGCAGGGCGACTTATCAGTTCTGAGGCTCTGGTTGACCGAAGCTGAGCTAATATGGAGGCTTCCTTGGTTGGACCGGACCTTCCCAGTAGTTCGCTCTAAAGACCACGAGGGCATCACCCTCCTAGGATTGATCGGTAGTACCTTCTACTTCCCCTTCCGGGTGTTGCGTCAGTTTGGTTGCTCTTAGTAGGTGCCTTGCGAGGCAAAACCCCCTTTATGTGACTTGATCTTTTCTAGGGGATCCTCTGCAGACATAGATCGGATCGCTGCTCTTTGGGAGACGCGTCAGTCGACGCTGACGTGTGATATGGAGCAGGGAGATTTGGTTCAGTCTTCTCCTGAGTACGAGGCCTGGCTATTGACCGAGCAGCCTATTGCTGATAGTCCGGATTCAGCAGAGATCATTGACACTGGAGGCCCCTGGCCAAAGAAAGAGATGGTACTCTGAGCCCGCATCGAGCTACTGGTGGACGAGAAGAGGGTCCTGCAAAAACTTTTATCACAAGAAAAATCAGAGCAGAGATAGCAGAGAGCGAGATCCTTCGTCTGAAGGGGTCATTGAGTGTTACCCTTGGAGCTGCCGATTCTTCTCGGAAGAGGTACAAAAGCTTACATGGTCGTTGGTTGGCCGAGCAGAATGTCCGAGAAGATGACTTTCATGCCGATATTAGCGCATTGAAGCGTGAGCTGGGCCACTAACTCCTTCCTGCACACATAACTTTTTGGACAGATCAAATACAGAAAAGAGGCGTAAAGAACCCCTTTACAGATACACACATTTTTTGGTATATATATTTTCTTTATGTTTTTGTTCTCTTTTTTGTAAAAATGGGAAAAGAAAGAAAGCTATTCATCACACCGGCTATTTTTTGGGATGTGGTGCAAGTCGTGCATTTTGTAAAAGGAAGGCAGTTTATTATATACATCTACATAGACTTTTCTATCTTTTATTTTGATGTATTTTTTTTGGTGTGGTGTCTTAATCATTGGGTGAAACCTTGTGAAATCCTGGGTCCTCTTTTGAGCATGGTCGAACCCCCTCTCTGAATAGTTGATTCTGAGAGAATTTCAACAGTTTGACCAAGGCCGAAACATCAATTCCTTTAGATTGAGTCAAACCTTTCTCCTTACCTTGAGTCATATGTTTGACGACGCAGTTTCACAAAGACAATTCTGGTTGGGACTCGTCTTGAACTAACATGAGCGGCTCAACTGAAAAAAGGGTATTAAGGAGAGTAACCAAGACGGCTCCTCAAGCATCAATCCTCTCAATTAGTGCAAACCTTTCTTTTCTTTTTTTTTCTTCTCTTTTTTTTTTTATTTATCTTCTTTTTTTACTCGTGGCGCCCTTTCAGGTTTTCACCATGTCCATGGGTTTAGCTCTCTTACCCCAAGCGCCCTTTTGGGTTTTCACCTGGTCTGCACAAGCTCGCTGTTTTTACCTGTAATGCCCTTTCAGGTTTTCACCATGCCCACATTGCTTTAAGCTTGTATTTTTATTTTATTATTATTATTCTTTTTTTTTTATTCTTTTTATTTCTTTTATCATTATTTCTTCAACAACCATGACATAGACGTCGATTCTGTCATAGCCGGCTAGACGGGGTTCTGGTGTCGTCTCACAACTCGACTTGTGTTGACTAAACAGATATTATGACTGCTTGTGAACCTAAAAGAGGGCTTTCTTCAGGGTGTAGCTTGGCCATGGGTTAGGTTAGGATTTGAAGGTATGCTGGGCTAAAAGGGTTTCCTTGATACGGCTCAGTTTTCTCAACATACTTTCTTCCTTGAGGGTTTTAGTATACATGCCCTGTGATTCTTCTATATTTTTTTCTTTTTGCTCCATTTCAGGCAATCTCTTTTTGAGGTTTTGCTTTTTCAATTTTTTTAGATTTTGATGGTAACATTACTTCTCCTTTTTTATATATGTACACACACACATTTTTTTGGGAAGAGGTTTATTAAAAGAAAAGCCTAGACTCAAATGGGGTAGTGAAGGATAACATCATTTTTAGGGATGCTTTTTAGCTACTGTATTTGGAATGATGGCCTCTTTTGGGTGGTTCTTAAGCAATTACGTATCTGTTTCACCAATACTTACCTTATCGCAATAGACTAAGAGTAGAACCGTCGGACGTATCCAACATTGATGGGCTCAGGAAGATGATCTCCGTCCATGGTGGCGAGGTGAATGGCGTATCCCAGTAGCACCTCTCGGACGACGTAAGGTCCTTCCCAGTTTGGCTTGAACTTCCCTCTCGAATCGGCGTGGAGGGACGGGAAGATTTTCTTCAGTACAGTGTCTCCTACCTTTAGATCTCGACCGCGGACATATTTATTGTAAGCGCGTGCGATTCTCCCTTGGTAAACTTAAGTATGACATTAGGCGAGGAGTCTCTTCTTGTCTAGTAGATTCAATTGTTCGAAGCGGGATCTCTCTCTCTCTCTCTGCTTTGGATAAGCTTGATTCCATAAGGATTCGGAGTGAGGGTACTTCAACCTCAACCAGTAGGACAGCCTCGGTTCCATACACAAGGGAGAACGGTGTTGCCCCTGTAGCGGTACGGATCTATATTTTGTAGGCCCACAAAGCAAATGACATCATCTCGCTCCAATCTCGATAGGTGATGACCATTTTCTCCAGGATGTGGATGACCGTCTTATTCGCAGCTTCCATAACTCCATTAGTTTGAGGCCGATAGGGTGATGAGAGATGATGCTTGACTTTGTATTGCTCACAGAAGGCTCGGATGCTCTGATTCACAAAGTTGGTGCCATTGTCTGTGATGATATCTTTGGGTACTCCAAATCGGCACACAATATTACTCTTGAAAAATTTCTCGACGTGACTGGTCGTGATGTTGGCATATGATGCGGCTTCTACCCACCTGGTAAAGTATTCAATGGCGACGAGGATGAACCGATGCCCATTAGATGCTTTCGAATTAATCGTTTCGACTACGACAAGGCCCTAGATAGCAAATGGCCAAGGAGTGGTCATGCAATGTAGATCGATGGCAGGAGTGTGTATCAGACTAGAGTGCTTTTGACACTTGTAGCATTTTTGGACATGTTTACAATAATCTGATTCCATAGTGGTCCAAAAGTATCCCTGTCGCAGAATTTTTTTAGCAAGCATGTCACCGCTGACGTGGGCTTCGCATACTCTCTCATGGATCTCCTTCATGATATTGATCGCTTCACTTTTTATAAGGCACCTGAGCAAGAAGTTATTGTAGGATCGCTTGTAAAGGCATTCCCCGTGAATGACGTAGCCTGTCGCTATACATTGAATGGTTCACCGGTCTGTCTTGGACGTACCCTCAGAGAAAGTTAGGGTCTCAAGGAAATTCTTGATATATGAGAACAAAGGTGGCTCATCATCAGGCCTTGTAGGTTCCTCAATCTGGAGGCAAAAGGCCGGCTCATTCCTTCACTCGATCATGATCGGCTTCATCTCCGCACCATACGAGAATTCTATCATTAATGCCAAAGTTGCTAGTGCATCGGCAAAGCGATTCCTTATCCGGGGTACAAATGAGAATGTCACATCTTGGAAGCAAGCTATCAGGTCCTTGAGGTGCTCATGGTAAGGGATCAGTTTCTCATCTTTCGTCTTCCAGTCACCATTTATCTGGCATATAATTAACTGTGAATCGTCGAACATCCGGAGGTTAGTTACATTCAGATCGAGAGCCGCCAACAGACTAGCGGCACAAGCTTCATATTCAGCCATGTTGTTAGTGCAAGGGAAGTTGAGTTTGATAGAGACGGGTACGTGGGATCCTTTCAGCAAAATCAGAATGGTACCAACTCCCTGACCTTCTGCATTAGCTGCCCGGTCAAAGTGCATTACCTAAGAATCTTCTACTTCTTCTGTATCGTCTTCCGTCATGAACAAGATATCTTCATTTGGGAACTCAGTTCTCAAAGGTTTATAATTTAGCAAATGATTGTTGGCAAGATGATCGGTGAGTGCATGCCCCTTAATTGACTACTGAGTGACGTACGTGATGTTGAACTCAGATAATAAGAGCTGCCAGCATGCAGTCCGCCCAGTGAGAGCGGGCTTCTCAAACAGGTATTTTAATGGGTCCATTCGGGCCAGAAGTAGAATGGCTTGGGATAACAAGTAATGGCGGAACCTCTAAGTAGCCCATATAAGAGCCATGCATGCTTTCTCTAGATGAGAATAGCGTGTTTCATAATCAGTAAACTTCTTACTCATATAGTAAATGGCTTGCTCTCTTCTTCTCATCTCATCATGCTGCCCTAAGACACATTCCATCGAAACTTCCGTCGTGGAGAGGTACATTAAGAGTGGTCTCCCTGGCTCGGGTGGTACCAAAACAGGTGGATTGAGGAGGTAGCTTTTTATTTTATTAAATGTTGCTTGGCAGTCGTCATTCCATTCAACGGGCAAGTTCTTCCTTAGTAGATTGAAGATCGGTGTGCAGATTGGAGTTAGTTGTGCAATGAACCAACTGATATATTGTATTCTGCCTAAGAGCCCTCTAACTTCCTTCTTAGTAGATGGCAGTGGCATTTCTGTGATAGCTTTGACTTTGACTGGGTCGACCTCGATTCCTCTCCTGCTAACGATGAATCCTAGTAATTTTCTAGACATAGCGCTAAAAGCGCACTTCTGTGGATTCAGACATAATCTATACTTTCTCAGCCTCTCAAATAGTTTCTGGAGGTTTACCAAGTGATCACCTCACTCTGGGGACTTGGCTATCATATCATCAACATATACCTCAATTTTTTGGTGCATCATGTTGTGAAACAGTGCGGTCATAGCCCTTTGGTATGTTACCCTGGCATTCTTTATCCCAAACGGCATGACTCTGTAGCAAAAGGTTCCCCAGTGGGTGATGAACGTAGTCTTCTCTTGATCTACCTCTGCCATCTTTATCTAATTGTATCCTGAGAATCCATCCATGAAAGAAAGCATCCCATGCTTGGCAGTATTATCGACCAAGATGTCGATGTGCAGCAATGGGAAATCATCCTTCAGGCTCGCTCTGTTCAAATTTCAAAAATCGATGTACATGTGGACCTTTCCATCTTTCTTTGGCACAACCATAATATTGGCTAGCCACTGTGGGTATTTAGATACCATGAGGAACTCCGCGTCATACTGCTTGATGACCTCGTCTTTGACTTTCAACACCCACTTGGGTCAGAGACGTCTCAGCTTCTGCTTGACCGGCTTCATATCAGGGTAGAGAGGCAACTCATGCTCGACCAAATCGGTGTCTAGACCAGGCATGTCCTCGTATGACTAGGCAAAAATGTCTTGATATGACCGGAGGAAGTCGATCATGCTTTTTCTTTCTTCTGGAGAAAGCGACGTTCCGATCTTGGTAATGCAAGGAATCTCCTCAGTCCCTAGATTAACGTCCTCAGTTTCCTCAACAATGGGGGTAGGGCCATGCTCAAACTTGGCAAACCAGTCAAGGAGCTCATTGGGGAGCTCCTCAAAGGGGACATCCTCATCCAAACTTGTAACACCTACCTCTTCTTGTATTTTTACAGGAAGGGGGTCGATTTTATGTGGGACGGATATTTTGATTAAGGCATCTTTTTATGGAATTTTATCTAGAATTTTAAATGATAATATTTTTGGACTTTGTATTTTTTCGATGTTTTTGGAATTTTGTATTTTTTCAATGTTTGTGAGATTTTTGTTTTCTTCGGAGATGGACCCTTGACAGTGTGAGTCTGTGTATATACAAGGTATTGCCTACCAAGGGCTTATCTCACTTTTTATAGGTTATTTTTTCTTTTGGGAAATGGGTGCCAAATGTTAGGCCACTCCCCGCTTCCAGGGTTTGGGGCAAAGATGCTCAGTTGCGTACCTGAGGGGTCGCTCCTTTACCTGATTGGATGGAGGGAGCTGACTGGTATGGCTCATTGGAGTCAGCTTCCATCATGTTGATCCCCATTTCGTCTGAGATTTCATCCTCAAACGTCAGCAGAGTCCTGTGGTGGTTTACCACGGGAGGAGTTTGTTTAGGTATGGAATGCTGCTCCTCACACTACGTGAAAAAGCCAAAAAACCACTGCCTTAAACAGTGGTTTTTTCAAAAAACCACTGCCCTAAACAGTTGTAAAAAAAGGAGTGGTTTTTTTTTACCACTATACAAGACAGTGGTTTATGAACTTCAACAACAACTGCTCTTAATAATCATAGAAAAAACCACTGCTTTTTTTACAACTGTTTAGGGAAGTGGTTTTTTTATGCAAATTTTAAATATATATATATATATATATATATATATATATTTAAAAAAAAATAAAAATTACGTCGACAATTTTTTATGCAAATTTTTTTAAAATAATATTTTTTAATGCAATTTTTTTACGCTTTTGGTAATACTTTTTTTTTAATGCTTTAGAGAGACGGTTGCAAGAGAGTGATTAGAGAGAGATATTTTCGATAGAGAGAGAAAGATTAGAGAAAGAAAGACAAGGAGGTGCAATTATTATTATTATTTTAGGTGCAATCATAAGAAGTGTGTGCAAGGACAAATTTTGGTCAACTTAGTGCAACTACTTAAAGAGCATGTGCAAGTAAAGGCTCCCTAATGTAAATCCATTATAAAGAGAAAAAAAAAAACAACAAAATAAAAGGCACTAACCTCAACCCCAAGTTACCTACAACATTTCTTATAAGCACACAAAATACATAATATATATTTTTTAATTTAATTACATAGTTGTTTAAACATAGAACACTAAGGAAGTAAACTAGATCAATGCCCGCCTGCTAACAGGGATTCCGATTGCTTCTCATAACGGAAACCGTTCCCTTTAGAGTCTTCAGCGGACCAAACAAAAATACCATGTAGCTTCCCTTGCCTCTTGAGAGTAGCACATGCCTTAAAGGCCTTAAAGAAGTCATCTTCTGGGGACAGGCCGCCACTTCCATTGCTAATGAAACTGGCCAAAACCTTACCTCTGTCATAATTAGTGCTTTGTGTTTGGACCTGCATAATGTCAAAGCGCTTGTGATTAAAAACATATGATTGACGAAGAAATACATCCTTAATTATGATTGCTAAACCTGTTCTTTTAGACTTAAGATGGTCCAACCAGACCACGCAAACGGTCCACATAAACTAACATCATCACCATTAAGGTTCTGTGCGAACTTAGCTCTAACTTCACTCTCCACTTGTGCAAGTGACTCCTTTTCAAGTGATTCTTGAGCCTCTGCTACCTAGAATTAGAATGAGGAAAAAAATGAGAAATAGGAAAAACTTACAGCTCTGCAGACTAAAAGAGGGATAAGAAACAATCCAGACAAAGTAATATACCTTGCTTTCAACTTCCAAAAGCTCCTCAATTAGCTCTTCAGTTTCTGCATCAGTCAAAGGCACCTGCAGAAAAGAAACTCAAAACATGTTAAATATAACATTAAGCAAATTATTGCTGGCAGAAAAAGCAAAAAAATTATGTTGGCATATTCATTGATAAAAATCACAAAACAGTCCTCAATCATACCAAAAAATCAAAATTCATCTCAGGCTAGTTTAAGGCCCATTTGGTCTTCTCTGCTAGGGCCCAATTGGTCAACGATTGTACCAGGGATGAAGACGATTCCTAGATGATGTGCATCACATGGTGTAAAAAGTGGGCTGTCATGACCCTAATCTGCATCTTTGTGGTCGTAGGTCTCTATTTACAACAGGCCTCAGAAACCAAATCCATCGTACTGTGACACTAAATGGTTTTCTATTTTGATTAAAGCATCGTTCATGCTCTCATGTTCACTAAACTTGCACTTTATGCATCCGGTTTTCATTTTCCTAATTATCGAATCATTAACTCTTAAAATCTAAAGCCTGTTCTTCATAGTTCCAACGTATCATTTACAGGCTTTTCTTGATGGCCAATTAGCACTAAATCGCTTGCAAATGAAATATATAATGAATCCTCATCATGTATTTTTTTTGTTGTTGAAGTATCATATCTTTACATTTACAAGGCTTAATGTTAAAGCACCAACATAATTTACGATAGATTAGGCATTTTTAGTCTGCTTGCAAACAATGTATATCATGAAACTATGGTAAATTAGGGATTTTTACAAGACTGAATGCCCAAAAACTAAGGTGAAAAGGCTTGAGAAAATCCAATGGAACTTTCTATGGAGTGGGAGAAAATCTGAGAAGAAAATCCATGTTACTAATTGAGACGTGGCTCAACTTCCCATTACGCTTGGGGCTTAGACATCCATTCATTGAAAACTTTAATAAGGCCTTGTTGGGGAAATGGCTTTGGAAGGTGAGTGAGGGAGGAGAGTGCGTCGTGGTGAACTGGAGGGCATAATTGGGAAATACGATAGAGATAGGTCGGTGAGTGAGGGAGGAGAGTGCGTCGTGGTGGACTGGAGGGCATAATTGGGAAATACGATAGAGATAGGTCGGATGGTGGAATTAGGGGCCTGAGAGGTCAGGTTGGCTCGGGTTGGTGCAAATAGGGTTAGGACTAGCTTCGAGGACACTAATTCTCATCACAAAAATCTCAAAAAAATCAATAAATCCCATAAAAAGAAAGCTTCCAGAAACTGTCATTTTTTTAATGATTGATGTAGAGCTGATTGTCAGTCTTGGCATCAGCACTTGAGTGGGAGCATGCGGGAGTTAGTTGCCAACAGCTCTGATACCGACTTGATTTTGATAACGGAGTTAGGGTTAGAGTTAATGAATGGCTTAAATGAAAAATAAGCCCCACTAATATATACTTTACAAACCCAATCATACATCTAGTACCCACACACACCAACAGGATAAACCTAGTCAATACTGAAGCATTTAAAAATCGTCAAAGGAAGCGCTATAATTATAATAGAGCAAAATAAAATAAGTTTTTTAATGCCTTGTCATGTCAGTAATGACAACGCTTTGGCAGAATATCGGCGATGAATCACCCAATTGACTGTGTTGTAAACAAATATTTCGGACATAAGATCTGAATATATACAATTAATTATTAGTTTTGCAGAAGTGAATAGCATTACTGCACTAAATCTAACCATTATAAGAATATATACCAAGTTTAATATACAATTCTTTTCAGGGAATCCATAGTCTTACAAGATATTTATATTTTAGGAATAATATGTCATTTTGACAGCAGAAACAGCATTTTACAAACCTTCAAGTTTGTGGCTTCTAAAACATAGAGACAAATGCAAGGTCTAGTTTGTGGCTTCTAAAACATAGAGACAAAAACACCTTGAAAAGGAGAGTGCACCGCAGCCACAACGAAAATCATTGACAGATTTGAATAAGAAGGTATAGAACAATTTTTATCTCAAATTTTCACGCAATAGATCTTAAAATCATGGGCATAGACTTAACATCATATGGTCAATTTTTATTCCAAATGGTACACATCACCACAAAAAAAGGGACCTACGTCAACGGCTGGCAGTCGTTGGCGTAGAGTTCCCCAACCGTCGGCGGGATAGGGTAAGGGGTCCTACGCCGACGGCTGCAACCGTCGGCGGGATAGGGTAAGGGGTCCTACGCCGTCGGCATAGGTGTTTTTAATTTAAAAAAAAATATATTATAATTTTATTTTGTTTTATTTGTTTTTATTTAAGTTTCCCCACCTACGTCGACGGCTGAAGTCGTCGGCGTAGGTGTTTTTAATTTTTTTTTTAAAATAATTAAAAATTTTAATTAATTATTATTATTATTATTTAAATGTATTTACTAAATTTAGCGACCCAAAGTTTAGCGCAGCCCAAAATATTCTTCTTTGATATGAAAATCGCCCAAGAAGGTTTCCAAATCATTCTTTAACTATTCCACTTCAGAGTACAGATTCAGAGTAACCAAAAAGAAAAAACTAAATACAAAATCAAGCAATTTAGAATAAATTAATTTTGCATACCGTAGGGGCACGAACTAAAGTTGGATCATTGATGAGATCAAATGGATTTATGGATTTTGATGGATGTGGAATAGTTGGCATTGTCTACAACAGAAGAAATCATACTTAGAAGTTATTGTCAGTAGGATAACCCCATGCCCTGTGGAGGGCCAGTTTTCCAACCAGGAACTGATACAGGGGCAGGTGAATAAACTGCAGTAAAAATGTCCTACAATACCCACATATTAGTTAATTTTAAAAAACATATGAAATGAGACCAGAGACAACCATATAAGAACACTTACCTCTTGAAGTTCTTTTCTTCCAATAGGTTTTGCGACACCAGGGGGAGGTTGTGACAGAACTCCAGTGCTTGTTTCTTGTTCTGGCTTTGTTGCAGCTTGAGAGGGTTGTCCAGTTGGAGTGGTCAAAGGGCCTTGTACATTAGATGCAAGTGATGAACTCCATGGCTGTGAAGAACAATGTACGACAGATAACAATGTAAACTACTAAATCTATAATGTAACAAAATAGAAAATAGAGACTGCTAGCAGGCATGAATTACCTGATTGTTTGGAGCTCCAGCAACTTATGGGCTGAACTGTGAAACAGTAGAATGACTATCAGTAGCTGCAAATAAAGAAGGCGGTTGATGTTGCTGCATGATCGGCCATTGACCACCTTGAGTACCTTTACCAAAGGAATCTACTGTCAAAGTTGGCATGTTTGCGAGTGACAATTCTAATTGTGATTCCAATGTGAAAGATGTCGTCCTCTGCGATGAAAACCCTTCTAAGGATTAGTAGGTAACTTATTTTAGAAATTACACATCCATATAAGCTTCCAAATCCAGAAAGTAACTTAACATAATTCAAGTTGCAACAGTTTATGCAACACTAGTAAGGTATATATTTTCAAGGTTTCGTCCTGTCTATAGCCATATCCCAAAAAATGAAAAAAAATGTACAGAATTATATGATACCAAGAGCCCCTTATTCAAACAAATGCTCTGGAAACTTACTCTTAAGAACCAAGATCTTAGAATAAATTGTCAATAGAAGTTATCCATAGACCCAACTCTTGTTGAAACACAACCTACAGAGTTCCTCAAGTCATCTACTACTATAAAAGGAAACTTAAGATGATTAAAAAAAAAAACCTCTCCCCCATCATAATCCATACCTCTATAAGTATCCTATCTGTCTGGTCCTCTCATATTTTTCAGCTAAGGCTAATGGAGGTTTGGATTATAATAGGGGAGAGAGTATTTTTTTCAGCTAAGGCTAATGGAGGTTTGGATTATAATAGGGGAGAGAGTTTTTTTTATAGCCAAAGCTAATTTTACTGTTGCTTCAAATGTTTTGCTAATCAGCCCTTGATTTGGTTCTTCTTCTTACTCGACTTCCATCACATATTCCATATTTTAACGAGTCCTCAAAATTTATTTTTCATTTATTCTTTATCTCATCGTCTTTCACCAAAACCATTATTAGTGTGGCAACAAACCCTTTTTTTTTATACGAATACAAGTTTTCTTTTATTTTCTTTCTTGATAAACAAGATAAATAGAAGTTGTTTAATTTTTCTATATTTTTTATTTACTATCATTCCAATCTAGATCTGCATCACTTATGTATCTTTGATATGATAGAAATTAAGAAACAAATGATAAACTGATTTTTTTTTACAAATTTAGAAGGTCAGGTTCCGTTTTAGGTCCATTCCAGAGAAACATACCAGCCAGGTCGGCATGTGCCAGGCCTTTTCTGCCAAGTCAGGCTATGGTCTGGGCCTCTACTGTGTGCAAATAAAGGAATACATGTGCAGTAGCATGCTTATGCGTTTCTTCCAATGACATGTAATCTATGCCAACTGGGTAGACGAGGTAAACATGCATGTGAATGGTTTATTTCTTGTTAAAGCTTGTTTTTGTATATTCCAACAAAAAATTGAGCAAACAAATAAAGATAAATTACCTTACAAATAAGCTCCCCCTGAAATCCTCTAGTTACTAGTAGCTTATCCTTCACAGCTAATGTACTAACTTGGGTTTGAGTAAATCCTTCTAACAGAGTTCAAACATTGTTAAGAATGTAGTGTAATCATGGAAAAATACATATTATTAATAGACAAGGGAATAAATTTTAACTGCATGATAGATCAAATAAGAAAAGTTTGCTCTTCAATGTATTTATTGGGAAAAACATGCACCTCGCATGGTGCCACAGGTCCTTGAACATTGAGAACTTCAGATCTATTGCAAGTTATTGAGGACCAATGAATGACAGAGATGTGTGACATTAAATACACATCATGCTTTGACGTAGCCCAAACCAAATTCCTTAGCTGCAAAGCCAAACAAAGATAAAGGAAGTCAATACCATTGTTGCACATTATTTGGAAAGCCTCGATTGCAGGTAAAAATGCCAAATGCAAGCATGAAAAAAAAAATAAAAAAATTTCATGTAACATTTGGTGAACACCATGATTTTTTTTGAAGACTTGATGGCAATTATCGCTAAAAGTAAATTAGGAAGGTTAAAAACATTCCGCACATAGAGCATACCTGAAGCTCAACAAAGACATCAGGAAGGGACCCAACCTCCCCAAGGAACTGACCTACCACCCTATTAGCACGTGTTAGTGTGGGGTTCATGGTAGTACCAACCCCGATAAGACCCCCCCGGAACTGCAAACTGCAGCTCATTTTGTTATGCAAATAGCGAAACTATTCTTGAATATATTGGAGTGCATTTAATGTTACCACTCTCGTCTTTTACAACAATGCCAGGACGGACTTCGATGAACTGATTCACCTTCAAAACACCTTGTATAAGCATGCCCATAAGAGCCCAAAATGCATGTGCCCAACAGTTGAAAAATGGAGTGCGCCCTCAGGGGGTCCGAGGGTAACATAAAAGATATGGTAACATGTTGTTTTCAGAAGTAGCAAGAGAGTTGCAGTAGCAACCATTAATGGCCTGTTCCAGCAGCAACATCATCAACATTATATGTTTTTGGTTTCATCTTCATCAAACATCATATGTTCAGTTCATTTCTCTAGTTTCATTCTTATCTGTTTTGCAGATGTCAGCCCTAAGGCTGTTGACTTCAGCATATGGTCAAAAAGTTGAGCATGATCTAAAAAAAACTGGTATTTCCTTGGAGACCATAATTTTCTAAAACAAAAGGCCAGTTGGGATCCTCAATAGATGATTGTCCACCTAAAGCAGAACCACCAATATTATCCCGATCAGCGGCCTCAAAGATAATTGCTTGGATCAATCCAGTACTATGTTCCATACTTGAATGCAGCTCAGCAGATTCCTCACTCCTCCAAAATGTAATATTTTCAAACTTCTTCATGTGGTGTCTAATCAGTGCTAAAAACACTTTTTAGTAAAATATAAGTTATCTAGATGAATGTTTCAGTATATCAATACATCAAATATGATTTTAGATTCCTAGTACTAAGTGGACAATCATTAAGCTGCTCAAAGGTATATCATATAGATAGAAACAAAGTTTTAGAAATTGACCAAGTCAGTGCAAGTTGGCTGAGTCAAGTCAATGTTGGTAGCAGCAAACGAGACATTTGTATATACAAAGACAAATTGGGGAATCAGGAATTATTCAGCAAGGACAAAAATTCTTGATTCGAAAAAAATAGTGAAAGTCAGAAGAAAGGAAAAAAAATCATTATTTGAAAAAAAAAGGCAAATTCAAAGAAAAATTGGGAAGAGATATTAGAAAAATATGGAACAGAGTTTTTTATTTAAAAACTCCAGTTCACTTATTTTTAGTTGGGTTTTAAAAGAACCCACCTATAAAGTCAAATGGTGTTTGAACTAAAACTAAGGGGGCCTAGTTGTTAGGAGTTGATATGAAGCACTGGTACTAGTACGATGTGCCAAATAATATTTTGGGAACATTTTATATTGGTATGTTTTTGGTACAAGATTGGTTCGGCATAAATATGGCATATGGACAATATCGATCTCATAAATAGATGGGTACAACATAAATATATTTTTTCTTGAAGGGCTAACTAAATCCTTTATCATAATTCGTAAAATTCTTAAATGATGTTAGGATCAAGCTTCATCATAATTTGTAAAATTCTTAAATGATGCTAGGATCAGGCTTCAGGGATACAAGCAGTCATTTCTAAAATTCAAGACAAGGATATGGATATCCAAGTCATACCTATATAATGTTTGCATGACGTAAATATAATGTAATATGGTAAAAAAAGCAGAAAATTGCTATCAACCGGACCATTAGGGAAAAACCCCCAATCACCTCACTTTGTAACACAAAGGCATGAATTTACTATCATACAACTGACCAGGTTTATTACCTTCTCCTGTAGAATCTACACCAATAGATGTTTAAAACTCAATTAAAGTGGAATCAGCCTGAGTAAGATGACGTGTACTCCACGAGGGTGTAGTCCAAGATCTGTGCACAGCATTTTCAACCCTTGTTGTAAACTAAATCATGTGACAACATAGTGGGGCTTATCCACGACTTGACCTAAATAGTTAGATGGTTTGAAATGTCTGCGTGGTGTGTTTTTAAGCTACAACCTACCCAAGAGGTGGAAAACTTGGAATGGTTAACCTGTGCGCTATTTATTGAAGAACTGATATTGGGTTACCCGACCTGAGCACCTGCAGCAACACTCGGGTCAATCTCCTGTCCAATTGCTCAAGCCTTGGAAGCCGCACATGTATTTATGAGCATACAAATTAGTGAAAGTTCACTTTTGATCTTTCGGAGTTCAAGCTCAAAAATATCAATGCATCTTCCAAGGTTGGTGTTGTGACATTCACCCAAGCACTGCCTCTGGCTCTCGGGTTTGTTGCCTTATAATATACTGAATGGCTCCCTGCAGATGGGGTCGGACTATTTCTCAAGAGCCTCATGCCCATGCTATTTTGATTGAAGTGACTATAAGTGCCGCATGTAGGGGGCTCACTGGTAGGGGTGTCAATGGGAAGTTCGAGCTTGATTACGGATTGGGACCAAACCTGGTCTACCTGGGTCAGGCTAGCCTTGCTGTTTAATGTCAATTGGTCGGCCTGATTTTAATCACGCTGACCACTTGGACCCAAACCCTGCCATAACTAATCGGACCAGGATGGGTCTAGCTTTGATTACTAATTGGGTTTATGATTACTCCCCAAACTCAGTCCAAAGTCCGAACTAGGTTGGGTAGGCAGCCTGGCCCATTGACACCCCTACTCATTGGCTAAGGGTAGAAGATAGAATTGCAACTGTTTTGAAACGGCTAACGTCCTACTGATGACTACATTTTGATCGTAATCCAATTCTCTAGCCCCATTGCATGGCGTATATCCTTCTCAACAATAATCAACATTTAGCACTTAACTAAATAAATAAAATTTGCACACGAGAATTGTACTGTGGCACATGGTTAAAAAGAGAGGTTTTGTTATTTTTAGGATTTGTGCGATGAGGAACACCATCTAAACCATCTGATTTGAAGACCATGATGGAAAGACCTTTGAGCCGGAAATCGGCACTAAACAATAAACATTATCTCTATCATCTGATTTGTCAGAGTCAACCATTGAATCAGATGATAGCCTTTGACTGAATTCAATCAGATGATAGAGATTACATTTCATGCCAATCTTTACCCTCAAAGATCTTTCTATCATGGTCTTCAAATCAGATGGCTTAGATGATGCTCCATGGTCGATTTTAAATGTAACCCTTGCAAGTGCACAAGATCTATTGCAGTATGGCAAGAACAAAGGTGTCGAACCCACAAGGAAATCTTGAATTTTAATTAATTCTTTCAGAGATTTAAAAACGTCCCCAAGGAAGTACCAAAGGGCATATTCAATTTTACCAAAATTTATCACACTTTTCCTAAATGCAGAAAAATAAATTAATCTAAACAACTAATTATCGATGAATCTAAAATAATAATTAAATGAGATCAAGGAATATGCTACCCCAGATTTGTACCCCTTTTCTACCATTAAAACCTACAGTTTCATTAAAGCATCATTCACACCATCATTCATCTATAAAAAATGATTCGAAATAAAATATGATCATCAATCCGGCATACCCTATCTAAAAATAATGACTCAGCCTATCATTGCGGTATGAGTCATGTAAGAAACATAGCGTATCTCATGATGTTTAGATCACAACAGTAAGTACATAATCGCTCTGCAGCCTAGATCAGTCTGCAGGTCCAGATCTAACGATTATAGTCGTTGATACGCGCCATTAACGGTCATAACAAGCATTCAATATATTTTCAATAACACAAACTTTTAGCAAAACGATTCCATGATGACAATAAATCGACTATGGTATTAATCATAAATAACGGTACTTATCTGGGGATCGCATCTTCCCCGATCAACTAATTTAGCCGCTCATCTTTGGTGTATGATCTCCTTGTTCATTCAAAGTCATTCCTCTTTTTATTTCTTCCAAAAGAATCTTTGGTTACAATGCCTTTTTCTAAATACAATCTATGAATGTAAAAGAAAGACAGTGCAAATCTTAAGTACAATCTACCCAGATGGAACCCTAGAAGAAGCAGAAAGAAGAACTCTTGAAAAGATGCCAAGAGGAGTCTAAAACCAAAAATAATAATAATGAATAATAATCTTCTAAAAAATTCTCTCCAAAAACTCTCAAAAAAGAAAAGTCCAAAACTCACTCTCTAATTATCTATCTCTAATTACTCTCTCTAATTCCTATCTCTAATTCCTATCTCTTTTTCTTTCCTCTTTTTTCTTTCGAAGTGTTTGATCCGCTTTAAATAGAGCCGAAGTTTCTCAGCCGCAGAGGTGTTCCAACTCGAAAATTTAGGTTGATTAATTGACCCAATAGGGTCGATGCATCGACCTCCCAGATTTTCGTGAATTTCCGCCGAACTTTTCATCAGACACTACTTCCGTATTTTAGCCATAACTTTCTGTCCCAAACTCCGATTAAGGTGATTCTTGCGCCGTTGGAAAGCTGATAGAAAGCTCTACAACTGTTGTGTTTTGACAATTTCATAATTCAGCCATTTTGAAGGTCCAAATTGATCTGTAAGTCACACCAAGTTCTCGATGACCCAAAGTTATAGTGTTTTGACATTATTTTTAGAATTCTTGGGCTGTTTTCTGCACTTGGCTTGTATTTACCTGAAACACTTCAAATCTAATAATTCTTATCAGATAGCCTTCATCGGATAGCTAAATATAGGTATCTAGGGGTGAAATATTATCATATTTCACTACTCATCACTCCACGTGGCACAAATTCCAAAAATAACAAGTCTTTCTTTTTAACCATGTGCCATGGTATATATATATAGTTTCTATGACTGCTCAATTATCCTCATATCTATGATTTCTCGCATATAAGAAGTGCTGCAATGCACAAGATATCTATATGATACTAAGATGAATAAAAGGTGCAAAATTAAGGAAACTTTGTGCGAATGAACGACCATAACCTCAAATTTTTGCATTTCATTACAACTATAAGACTGACAACAGAGCAGTACCTTTGATGTATCGCTTAAATTACGAGGTTCAACTAAGCTACTCCCATTTGCAGAAGTCCAAGCATGATGATATATTAGACAAAAATCAATTTAAACTTCGTGTAAATTCAGAAGTTCAATTTTAGGCAAAAGTGCATATGATATATTAGAGTCAAAATTCAATTTAAACTCTACGCGCAAGGTGGAAATGTCCGTGTTTATTAGAGAGGCAGCAATCTTGAGGATTTTATACTTTTTCATCAAGAGTGGATCTATAGGCATCCAATGGAGCATATATGGCATAGCATGATGGATTGCCATTTGGACAATTTAGATTGATCACAAATGTGCGCCACATGACATCGTAATAAACTATACTTCAGTGGTGTAAGATAAAAAAAAGTTCTAAATTTAAATTTAAAGAGCATTGATGTATAAATGTCGATAAGGAGCCATTATCCCTAACAAAAAAGTGTACAGAGAAATAGCTGATTTTATTAGCTTGGTTTGAGCATTTTGATGGAAGAAGATTGACCCCTACACAGCCTCAGTCTAGGCCGATTCAGGGTGGTAATAGTAAACATCTACTGTTACCAAAATGTAAAATACTCGTCTATCGTCCATATGATATTATTTTTCATCAAAATATCTGTAGTGAGTGGCACGGGCTATTAGGGATGCAAGTTTAATGTACCGAACTGAACCCAAATTTTTTGGTGTTCGGTTCGGTACACCCCAAACCAAAACCGAACTGAAACCCATTTAGTCCGATCAATTTTTTCTATTCTTGAAACCAATTTTGATCGGTTCGGTGTAGGTAAAATACCTACTTTTTTTAGTTTTCTTCATTTTTTCCGTTTTTTTTTTGTTTTTTCAAATTTACACTAGAAAATCATACATCTTCGTTGAATCCAAAACAAAAAAACCACTCACACGATCTATTTTTGATATGCGATTTCGTGTTCGAGATTTGTACAGAGAAACCAATTGTTCTAACTTCTATTTCAAAAGAAAAAAAAGGAGTAGAGAAATTTGGATTTAAGAAAGGTGAAAACATGTGAAAATTTTAGGAAAAACCTAAATACAAGTTTTCTGTGACTTTAAATTACTTACTTGATGGGAGATTTCTTCTTCTCCGATTGATCTGAGGTCCAGCAGAGATGACTCTAGGGTTGCGTTGTGGTAGTGAAGTAGGGAAAATGGCGCAAGAGACAGATTTGAGAACTAGAGCTGAATCAGATTGAACGAGAGAGATTGGGGAGAGATCGGCGAGAACAAGACAGATTTGGGAGAGATCGGCTAGAACAAGAGATTGTTTAGGAATGTGGTTGGGCGGCGCGTGGGTTTAGTTGAGACTCACCGATTCTGACTCTGCTCTTTGAGGACCTGGATCTCACCTCTACAACTCCTCACAATCTGAACCTCAATCCATCCATAAAAACCTCCTTCAGTTCCACTAGAAAGATTGAAAAAACAAAATTCAATAATTAAAAAAAATTGAAAATCAAAACGAAATTAGAGGGTAGAAAAACCTATTGAGAAGGCTTTTTGCAGAAATACAGAGATAACAGAGCAAAAAGATTTAGAATTACTTTAACGAATTGCTAAGATGAGGGAGTTTGAGCGAGAGAGAAGTTGTTGGAGAACCAACCCATAATTTGTTTTTTCAGATCCACTAACCTTCCTTTTCTGTTTGCCTCCGCCAGATTTAGCAAGCTTCGAAGACGGAGCCAACTCGTTTCCGAATCTGCTCTTCGAATAGCTGGATCTCGCCTCTACAACTCCTCACAGTCTGAATCCCCAATCCTTCCACAAAAACCTCCTTCAATTCCACTAGATCTGACATCCGCCCCTCCTCAAATTCATCAACAAACGAATGAATCCGTAGTCGGAGCATTCCTTCGTTGGATCAATAGAGAAAATGGATTAGGGTTTCATGTTTTAGAGAGGGAGAGAGAGAGGGAGAGGGAGAGAGGCTCCGGTTGAAGATGAAAACTAAAAACGGGGGAATAGATATAAAGAGAGACAAGAGAGGATTTTTGGAATTAAGTTCCCGATGGAGTTGCACATGATGAGGCATGTGATAGCATTTTAACTTATAAAAACCACTGTTTTATAAGTTACACCACTATTTAAGCTATGGAATATTATACCGTTATTTTAAGCAGTGGTTTATTTTTTGTTGCTAAAGTGGTTTTTTCCTTATTTTGACGTAGTGTCAAATAGGGATAGGGCAGCCAGATCTATTTCGAGGTTAGGAAGGGAGATGTTGGGATTGGTGGGATGGATAGGGGCTGTGGGTTTCTGTGGGTCAAATGGGTTACCCCATTTCGATCGATCTTTATGACCCCAACTCTGACAAAGGAGTCCCTGATGTGCGGCCTAGGGCGAGGTTTCTCTTCTATGTTGATCCCTCGAGCTCTTGCAGCTGTAGCGACCCTGGCTTTCTCTTTGGCCTCCCGGACCTCTTCCTCTGTGGGCTTGTAACCTAACCCGAATTGGACCTTCTACCCCTTGGCAACAACTGGCTCTCTTCTGCCCTGCAGTCTAGGCCCGAGCCCTCGGCCTTTCTGATAGCCTCACTTTTGGAGCATAGCCACCGCTGCTACCATACCGCCTCTCGTTTTAGGCATAATGCCCTCAATGGCCTCTGGGAGTATCGTCGACACCTCATATTCAAAATTGTGGAGGTCGACGTCCTCAGCGGGGTGCGGCACATCCAACATATTGGGTTTTTCGATGCTATTGGCGGCCTTTTCTTTTTCACTGTGCCCCTCACCAATGATCATGATAATCTTATGCCCAGACACAAACTTGAGTTTTTGGTGCAAAGTGGAAGGTATGGCTCTGACCTCATGCAGCCACGGGCGCCCCAACAATAGATTAAACAAGGATTTGATATCCATTACTTGAAACAAGATGGAAAAGGTCATTAGTCCGATCAACAGCTCAAGATCAACTTCTCCCATTATTTCTCTCCTGGTATTGTCAAAACCTCTAGCGCTAGTCCTCGTGAGCCTTAACATGCATGGATCGATCTCGATCTTGGTGGCGGCTCTTAAGGGGCATATATTCAATGTGGATCCGTTATCAGTCAAAACTAGGGGAATGACCATATTTCCAGACTCAACAGTTATGTTTAAGGATTTTGAATGGCTACATCCTTCCTCAGGTAAATCAGCATCAGAGAATGAAATGGCATTTGGAGCCATCACTTGCCCAATTATCTGCCCGACTTCATCTGGGCTAACCTGGAGTGACACATGCACATTTTTTAACGCCCCCATTAATGTTTGAAAATAGAGTGGGGATGTCATCAACAGATCTCAGATGGTTATATGGGCGGGCATTCTTCTTAGTTGAGTCTCTAGTATGTGTTCCCGACTCATCTTCTCAAACGGATTCACAATGCTCTCTTTCTTCCCTTCAGGCTTGGCTTGTATTGCTGCCGGTGCTTCTAGCTACTTTGATATCTTCCTTGACCTGGTAACAAAGTCCACAGTCCCCTCTTTGCTGCTGCTATTGGCATTAGCGTTGGTCTGTTCATAACTCAGCGGGACCTGGTGAGGATCATAGGTTGGTCCCGAGAGGAAAGGTATGGCTGCCGGTACCGGAGGCACTTGTACTGCGGGCTCAGGAGGTGTGGGCAACACTTGATTTATTTTGATGGTGGCGGTTGGGTGGCAAAATTAGGCCAGATGGGGGTGGTGAAGCTTGAGGGTGGTGGTATTGGGGGGAAGGAGGCAAAAGCAGGTCATTGATAGTTGGTAGGTGCTGGCGGGGGATCGGGGTTTGATGGGCCCTTAGGTAATTGACAGGGGTGGTAGACTTTTCAGGTGGCTGAATTGGGGGCAATGGGGTGGGCACAGGCCATGGATAACTGATGAGTGCAGATGTAGGATTGGGGGCCTGATGGCTTATTGGGTAATTGACAGGGGTGTATGGCTGGTATGCACTTATGTGCATATAATTGACAGGGGTGGGTGATGGAAAGTATGCCTTGAGATCTAGGGGTTCAATTCGCGGAGTCAAGTTGGGGAAATAATCTGACAAATTCAGGGGTTCAATCACCCCGATGTTCCTTTCTTCAATATTCCTTGACAACGGCGGCACATAACTCTCCCGATCACTGATGTAATCAGATGGGTCAAACTCAAACTCCTCTTCATTTTCTACCATTCCGACGGTGGGTCTGGGATCTGCTCCTCCAGTAGGATGTGGGGGTAATAGCCCTTGATGGACGTTTGCGTGCTGGTTTGCTTGAGAAGGTGATGGTAGAAATATTTTCCCGGCGTTAATCAAATCTTGGGATTGGATGAGGAGGAGGTTGTGGTTGACGAATAGTGACTAACCCTTTTTCTATTAATAAAGGCAAAAGTACACTGAAAGATTGCCCCAGAGGTGTGAACACTCGATCATAGTGGACTCTTCTCTGTTCTGGAGTCATTTGTATTCCTTTCCTAGTCCCTACTCTCTGCATTTACTTAGTTCTAACTAGTGCTAACGGGGCAGCCTGAAATTGAAACGGGGTAGTATTGTTATTGGGCTTGGTATTGGCAATGTTTTAAACATCGGCCCCTGTTCTCTTCTCGTTTCTTTGTTTTGAAAATCTTCTAACCCACTGGGTCCGCTCGGCATGTTCTTATTCAGACGGCCCTCCCTGATGGCATCCTCACATCGATTAGCATTTCTTACCAGATCAGTAAAGCTGGACTGCTGTTGGTACACTAAAAAGTCTGAGATCATTGACAAAGTATTCTTTGAAATCATTTTGATCTGCTCTTCGTCAGGTATCTTGTTTCTGACCTGAGCTGCCAGTGCTCTCTACCGTCCTAAGTAGTCGTTGAAGGTCTTGTTTTGGTTCTATCTTAAATGGGCCAAGTCTGACTTTCACAGTTCAATGTCTATATTGCAGACATATTATTCTTGAAAGAGGTGCGTTAAGTTCCTCCACATTTTCATCATAGATGGTTCTAAAGATGTGAACCATTTTAAAGCCGGACTGGTCAGACTCTTCTAAAAGACTTTTATCAGTAGTCTTTTGTCCCCTCCGTAATAGCACATGTCCCCACAATAGGACTTCAGGTACACAATAGGATTGCCAGTGCCATTATATTTGTCGAAAGCCGACATTTTAAATTTGGGGGGCAGGGGGACCTCAGCGAATAAAACATAAATCTGTGAAGTCCGTGGTATGGATTTCAGCACCACCCATTTTCATCAGCTGCTTTTGTATTTTGTCCAATTGTTCTTCCAGCTGCTCTGACTCTTTCGATACAGGGGCCGCTTTCTCGGTCGTTAGTTGAACTTTGCTCTGGGCCACCAAGGGGTGGGCAATTATGGGAGGAAGGTTAAGGCTGGCCAATGCCCCAGCATAGGCCTTGCTATTCCTAATCTCGTCTTCCTCATACTGCTAGGCGGCATAATGTGTAGTGAGGGCGGGATTCTCTTATTGTTGTTGCACGGGTTGGATGGGAATGACATGAGTGGGGGTTGGGTGAGCCCATTAGGGGGGAGGAAAGGTTTATTGGGTGATGGGATTTTGGTTTTGAGGTGGGGCCTGATGGGGCCATTGGGCATGGGGGAAGGTTTGGAGATGGCCTTGGGGTGTGGGGCCATGGGACAATTGGGTTTGGAGTAGGGTTTGACCTGGGTGTGGAGGCTGGGTGAAATGTTGGGGATATTGTGGAAGGTATGAGTGTGGGGTTTGAGTTTGGGCCATGGGTCCTTGATAGGTTTGGCCCAATGGGCCTTGGTGGGTTTGGGCCATGGACCCTTGATGGGTCTTGATGGGTTTGGGCCATGGGCCCTTGGTGGGTCTAGGCCATGGGCCCTTTGTGGGTATGGGCCATGAGCCCTTGATGGGTCTGGGCCATGGGCCCTTGATAGGTCTGGGCCATGGTCCCTTGATAGGTTTGGGCCATGGGCCCTGGGTAGGTTTGGGTGGTGAGGTACTGGGCCATGGGGCCCTGAGATATGTGGGAAAAGGAGAATTGGACCATTAGGCCTTGGGGTGTATGGGTAGTGGGAGGTTGGGCCATGGGGCCTTGGGGCATGTGGGTAATGGGGGTTTGGATGTTGTGGACTATAGGGGGTTGATGGGGGTCATGGGGGAGTGAGGCCTGGAGATTGGCTAGGGTATAGGATGGGTTCATGGGCATGGGGTGTGGAGGAGAGGTATTTTGAAAAGCCTTCCATGAGGAGTAGGCTTGGAACATCTCCTCCATCATGGCCATGGAGGGGAGATCGGATGTGGATGGTGGATTTAAGGGGTGATGAGACGTAGATGGGGGGGTGTGGAGGAAAATTTGGGCATGGCCATGGTAGGTAGTGGGATATGGGGTGGATGAGATGGGTCATTGGGAAAGGGGAAGCTATGGTGGATGTATGGGGATGATGAAAGGTTAGGTATAGGTGTTTGGGAAAAACCGAGCATGGCCCCGGTAAAAATGGGCATGACCAGGGTAGATGGGGGGTTTGGGGGGTTGGATAGGGAGGAAGTGGTGTATGTGAATGTGGGTGGATCAGGCCTATAGGAGAAAGATGGGAAATGGGGCATGGATGTGGATTGGGAGAATGGGTTTTGTGCGGGTGTGGAGGGGAAATGGGTTGGATTTGGCATGGGTATGGTTTGGGCAAAAGATGGAGAATGGGGGGTTGGACTTTGGATATTTTGGGGGGTAGTGGTTGGAAAAATGGGCGCCAAATGGGCCGATAACGGTAAAAGGGGGTTGGGTGAGGGGGATGGTGGAAAAAATTTCTCCCGAATGGGAGTGGGTTGGAGAATGTTGCGGGGCTGAGTCGAGATCGGCATAAGCCGGGTCCACTACCCACGACATTCTACGAGAATGGGTTGGGTAAGGGTGCCTTGGATAAGGCCTAAAAATCCTCCTCCTTCCCCTACAGGACGGTGGAGGGCAAGATGATACCGTCATGCCGGTACCACATACTATTTTTTTTTTTGGGGTTTTGATTTGATTTTTTTATTGTTTGATTTTTAGAAAAAAGTTTTTGAAAAATAAAGGTTCCGAGGCCTTGGAATTCCCTTTTCGAGTGACTCTCATACCCTAATTTAAGATCCGTGACGACTACTCTGACGCACTTGAAAGAATCGAAGGAGGACCTTTGATCTATTGAAGGCACGAAAATCGAGGCCAATAATCAGAGCCCCCTAAATGAGCTAAAAAGAAGTTGCCCTCTTTTTATCGGTGGGGGCATATTGGGTGTCGGAGATGGCGGGGCCCAAACAAGGTACTAAGCATACTAATCGGGAGACTCGGGAGGTGAACCAGGCCACAAATTCGGGCTAGTGCTGTGTAGAACAGACCTGGCGCAACTAATACACGCGCCTAGGTTGCAGGGCTCCCTTTTTACACTAACGCAACTATTTGTTGCGCCAAGGTAAAATGTGGGGATTTAAAGCTGGCACAACTATTAGTTGCGACAGTTATAAATTCTAGCTTTTTGCACTAGCGCAACTAATACTTGCGCCAAGCAAAAAGTACTGCTCCAGAACTGATGACAGCAGGCACCAACACCCGAAATCAGTCGCTTTTTTTGGTTTTTTGTGGAAGCTAGGCTTCTGAGAACTGAGTTATTTTTCTTTGTGATCGATTTTCTCCTCACCGCACCTAAAGGTCTTGAGTTCGGTATTACTCGCTAGCGCGCTCCCCAAGGATTTTAAGCTTTGGAATGGGAACCCACCTGATATATCTTCGGTGCGAGTACCTTCTCAGATACTAGGTGGGCTAGGACTTTTTTGGATCATCACCACTAGGGGCTGCTGCCATACTAAGACCCGGGTGGTTGTATGTTTGCCTAATCCCAACCCTTTTAAAATATACCCCGTAAAAGTAAATTAATTAAACTCCCTAACTTGGTTCAATATTTTTTTTCAAAGCTTTTCTTCTTTTCTTTAGAAGTTTTCTTTAGTTTAAAGATCTGGGGTGTTGATCTCGTGCCACCACTACGGGCCGGCGTCCACTGTCGGAATATATTTGCCCAAGTAGGCCCGCCAATCGGCTAAGGCACTTTAAATGATGGAAAATTAAAGAAATTGAAAGACAATGCTCAAGTAGGCCTGCCAATCGGCTAAGGCACTAAAATGACGAAAAAGTAAGAAAATTTAAAAGACGATGCGCATGTAGGCCTGCCAATCGGCTAAGGCTCGTAAATGATGGAAAAGTAGAGGTGAGAAAAATTAAATAAAAAATAGTAAAAAAATAGCAAAAATAGTTAGTAAAATTAAAAATAAAGGGCCAAACTTCAAGGAGAAGCTCTACAAGCTTTCCCCAGCAGAGTCGCCATTTGTGCAACCGTGGGATTTTTGACGATCCCGTCGCGGCGATGAGCTCACTTGCAAAAAAATAGAGTCGCCACCCGGAGCTTTTGGTGTCCCGGGATGCCTATATCATTTTTATGAGCACCGAAGTGCTAAAAATATGACTCTGAATCCGGTCCACACCAAAGCTCTTGGGTAGGGGTTTCGGTTATTGATCGGGAAGGTGTTAGGCACCCGATCAACCCGCTTAACGCGATCTCTACTAATGGCCAAAATAAAAATAAAGTAAAAGAAAACAAAATGGCTTACTCTTGCCTAAAAGGGCTTAGAATCCTATTTGTGCCCCTCCGTTCTTACCAAAAATTCGGTGGCGTAACGGCACAAATGGGAGGATGAGAAGAGCCAAAAAGAGATAGGAGAAGAAAGGGGAGAGTCAGAGCCCTCGGGACCTTGTAGCACCGTAGGAGAGCCTTGCATGGCTTGCTTTTGATGAGCTTTTGAAGGCTTGAATGGTGGAAAGAGGGGTTCTAACCACTAAGGCTTACTAGCTAAGAGGTAGAGAAGGGAAGCAAATGGATAGCACACACCTAACCAAGAGGCTTTTTAGGAAAGGCAAGGCATAGAATGAGGTTTTGAAATTTTAGAATTTGTATAAGCAATGGTGCACCAAAGGGAGAAAGATCTTCTCACTTTAAGCTCGTTCTCTCTTAGGCAAAAATTCTCAACCCTTAAACCAAGGGGAGGAGGGCTCTATTTGTAGGAAAAGGGTGGATTAGGAGAGTGCTTAGATGCTAATTAAGGTTAGAAATTAGATAATCTAGCATCTAAGGTTTCCTAGGGTTTTTGGAGCCTTGAAATATGTGAGAAGGTCCTCCAATGGTAGATGATGTGGTGAGGCCTTAAGCCACTTAAAGGGTTACAAATAGGTAGTGAATGTGTACAACAGAACTATCAAAATACACCCCAAAGGTTGAGGTGGTCCACAAGTCAAATCCTAATCATGAAATTTGGGGCAAAAAGACATGGTTACTATTCATATGCCTGGCACAACTATTAGTTGTGCCAGGCAAATGTACAGTAAAACAGTGCTGAAAAGTGTTGGAAGTTGGCTTGCGAGGGTGGGGTCCACATTTAAAACTGGCGCAACTAATAGTTGCGCTAGGCTTAATTTCTGGGAGAAGTGGCCTAGTGCAACTAGTAGTTGCGCCAGGCAAAATTATAACTGGCGCAACTATTAGTTGTGCCAAGCCATCTCTGGGGAGGAATGGTCTGGTGCAACTATTAGTTGCGCCAAATCCCTAGGGGGCCCACCTGATTTTGCTCTTTTGTCCTTCGGGTTCGGACCGCTATATATTTTGATGTACAACTCCGATTGGGGTGATTCTTGGATCGTTGGAAAACTGGCGTCCTCTACTTTTCAATGGTATGAGATTCGATCATAGTAGAAGACTGTGGCTAGTCCCAATACACAGACTCTTTTCCAAGGTTTTGGAAGGTTAGGTTTAGGTTCAAAATGGGTTCTAAGGGTTGGGATTGATTTTTAAATGTTCGGGGCAGGTTCCTAAGGGATCCAGGATGATTGCTAAGGGTTCTTAAGGGTTCTAGAGTGGTTCCTAAAGGTTCCATACATGCCATCAAAAGCTCGGAAGTGCACCTTTCTCGGAATGTATTTTGATCGGGCCTTGGGCCAGATTTGGGTGTCTACATGTTGCCACCATTTGAAGTTCGAATCGTCGAAATTGTCTAACTTTTGGATATTGTTGGGCAGTGTAGAATGAATTTTGCCGGTCAATACGGGAGGAGTCAAGGCTGTGATGTGGTTCATATTGGTTTAAAATTGTTGGAAATATTGGTATATAATGCAAGAGAAGATAAAGATTGAAACGAAGAAATACACTAATCTAATTCGAAGCACGTTGTAAATTGTTATCTTTAAACTAATATTTGCCCCTACCACTATAATTGTGTCGTTATCAACAGGTTACCAGCAATTCGGTTCTAGGATACAACGAATCGACAATGTATTCTTGTGATAGCTTTGGTGAATCTAATCACACAACTAGAACACCAAATAGCACAGGAGAGGAACTCTAGAAGAAAGCTTTAAAGCGTAAATACAAAATAGAAAACACAGCGAAGAAAAAGAAAGGTCTCGGGTCCTTTTTATAGAAATCAAGAGGTGCAACCGCACCGATTGGACAGAACGGTTACAGTAACCAATCGGACACAATGGTTATAAAAGGTTCATTTAGACACAAAGGTTACAAAGAATGGTTTTAAAATTTTAAATGATTAATACACCAAACGGTAAAACCACAATTATGCTTTTGTCTAAAAAATTATTTCTAAATGCACCGCACCGTGACGCCACGCTCCTGCTCATGCTCGTCCCGTCCCGACCTGGCCCGGCTCGGCTTGGCACGTGCACGTGTTTTACTGATGGGGTGCATGATGGTGGAACCTACAAAATTCAGTGCCCGCTGGGTGAAGGCTATAAGCCTTGAGCCAACACAAAGTTATTTTTTCGGTTACACGATGTGGGACAAATCCACAAACCAAAAAGCAAAAAACAAGACATTTTAAAATTATCCAATACTCTTCTCACTCGTTGTCAGAGTAGATTTTATTTACTCTGGTAGGGAGTTAGTAGAGAGCAAAGAGGTTGTTGCTAGAGCAGATAAATCCTCCATTGCAGGGTGTTAGAAAAAAGAATGGGAAACAACCAAAGGAGGTGAACTCTATTGTGGTAGGGGCTAGCAGAGAGCTATGCCATACGCAGCCTAAGTCTCCATATTTGTTACCAACACAACATTGGGATGTTTTTTAAAGCGTTAGTGATTTGTTTTGTCACCTTAATTTTTAATCCAAAGATCCAGATGGCCTCTAAAAACTGTTAGAATAGTCCCAAATCGGTTGTGGGCTTGGAGGTCTTGGGCTATATATAATATGGGCACTCCTCATCTTACAAGCCGGTTTTGTGAGGTTGAGTTAGGCCCATTGGATTTCTTATCATGTTATAAGAGCCAGTATATCTCCACTCCATGTCACCCAATTCAATTGTCCACGTTATTTGGCTTGGCTAAATCCCGCCAACACGTGCAGGGTCGTATTTGAATGTCCCACATCGGTTGTGGGCTTGGAGGTCTTGGGTTATAAGCCGGTTTTGTGAGGTTGAGTTAGGCCCGTTGGATTTCTTATCATGGTATCAGAGCTTAGGAAAGGGCGGCCAAACATATTTTTGACCAAATCATAATTTTAAGTGATCAAAATATGTGACTTTGACTTATGATTTAAGGGTACATATAAACTTAGGTTAAAAACCTTTGATTTGAATTAGGTTCAGTTAACACTAAGGGTTCCAACTGGCTAGCGGGCCAGGACTGTTTTCATGGCGTGGCAGGCCTGGCCTGAATCTCAACAAGGGCTTTGATGGGTAGAAAATCAGTCTAGGAAAATGTTAAGGGTACTTGTATTTACAACCCAAGATTGGGCAGCCGTTGTGGTTGTTATAAACGGACTCTAACTTTGATAAGTCGCTTGAGTGGGAACCAAATCCGCTCGAGCGAGATGCGTACTCAAACAAGGGAAAAAGTTCTGGTTTTAGTTGCTCAAGAGACCAGAGCGATCTGCGAAGACGAAGTTACGTGCATACTCAGGTTTTGGTTAGTTTCTCTTGGGTTAGAAGTAGGACTCTTGTCTTCTATATAAAGGGAAAAGCCATAGTCGAACTGAGAGAAAGCAAAAGCTTTGGAAAACCTATCTAAGGGTTTTGAGGAGAGCTTTGGTGAGGCTTGAGTGTTCTTGTATTCTTCTGTAATCATCAATATAATGAATAATTGCTGCCCGTGGATGTTGGCATATTGCTAAACCACATAAATATTGTCTCTTGTGTATTTGTGATTGATTTTCTTCTATTTTTACATTTTTATTTGATCATTTATCATGAGATCGTTAGTTAGTTTATGAGCTTCCGGGCAACAGTGAGTTCGTCTTGGATAGTTGGATGGTTTCCTAAGCTCAAGGAACCATGGATACAGGATTTGAAGCAATTGAATGCAGTGGCAATAGAGAAGGGCAAGCATCCGAGAATTTAAACTGAGAGGTTGTGGAGAATTGAAGGTGTTGCCTCAAGGCATTCAATGTCTTACAAGCCTCCAAGAGCTTTACTTAGAAGATATGCCCAAGGAGCTCGTAGAAAAGCTGAGATGAGACAAAAACGAGTATAATCCAAAGGTTCGGCACATTCCCAAAATCACAATTATTTGAAGAGAGGGAGAGAAATGGTTCTACAAAACCCTTTCTGATGTCATCCATCTACAATTTAGAAGCTCCTCTCTCTCTCACATGTTGCCAATCTACTTTTATTTTCTAAATGGTAAAGGCTAAAAAATAAGTGATAAATTCCTTTGGAGATCATCTACAATTTTATTCTTTATGACGGGAAAGAAAACAACTCTTAGAGGGCATAAAGTCATGAAGTGGTTTTAGCCACCGATTCCTTTTAAAATTTGACTCCCTAAGATTTCAGATTTATTTTTTTGATCGATAAATTATAATTTCATTGAAAATTAAAGAAATTAAAAAAGAGATCAAGACCAAATGAGAAGCTTCGAAAAGAAAAACAAGAAAAAAAAAACAAAAATAAAAAATGGAAAAGAACAGGAGGAAACGGGCAAACTCCCCAACCAATCTCAGCGGCTGTCGAGCATGGATGATTGACGGTTGACTGCTGAGGAGGAAATGGATGACCATAGATTAATAGCACAAGAGACATTGGCAATGCGAATGACAGTGTGCTTAAATTTTCCTTCAAAGATCCTGGAGTTGCACTCTTTCCAAATAGTGGAGAAGATGGAGATAGGAAGTAAACTGTATAAAGGGCCGGATTTCTTGATGAGAATGTCGTTGAATTTGCTTAGGAGGTCCGCACACGAAACAGGTAAGCAACCGATAATATTCATCTGAGCACGAAAGTGGTTCCAGATAACGAAAGCAGTAGGTGGAGAAAAATATGGTTTGCAGACTCCTCGTGAAAGCAACACAAAATGCAGCAAAGGAATTTGGAGGCCGCGGCATCTAAGAAGATCAACTGATTTTATCCTGTTAATAGCAGCGAAACACGCAACAAGCAGAGCTTTAGGGGGCTTTAACTTTCCACACACCAATGCAAGGGCAGATAATAATGGGTCTTCTCCATAACCTGTCAAAAGCTGATTTCATAGGAAAGTTACCATGCTTGCTGTAAGTACCTATTTGTCACGCTCTACGACGAAAATCGTGTACATCTCCCTTAAGTTATGTGTGTGTGCCAAGATGGATGGATCTACCTTGATGAAGTAAGACTAACAATCACATTCTCCAAAATCCTTAAAATATTTATTTTAAAGGACACTTAAAATACCAGAACCAGGGTGTTGTCTGTACAATGGCAGCACGCTGTGATAATGTTTGCAGCGTGCTGTGATAATGTTTACAACGCGATGTTGGTTCAAGGGACACCTTACTTTGAACCCCTAGTTTCTTTTATGTAAAAGGGTTATTTTGGACTTTTCTAGCAGTTAGGATTTTAGGTTTTTTGATAAAAGCTTTTTTAAAAGAGGAGGGAAGCAAGCAAGCAAAAAGCTTCTTCCTCCTTGAGCCAAAACCCTAGGGCCTTTGAAACTTTTTGTGTGTCTGCAAAAGATTTTAATTCAAAGGTTTTCTATCTTCCTTCATCATCATCTCTCTTTGTTTTGCTCCAGTGTATTAAGTGTGTTTTATCCCTAGAGATTAGAGTGTGATTGATAGCCTTGTGGATCTCAAGATAGATCGTTGTGCGTTCATCAACGGCAAAGAAAGCATCCAAATCGAAATGCTATGGAGGCGGCCCGTGACGGGATGATGGATTTCTAGGAGGTTTGATAGGGCATGTGCATGTGTTGGTATATCATTCTAAACTCCTTGTAATCTTTTTGTTTCATAGTGGATTTGGTTTGTGGACTTCGGTCCCGTAGTTTTTTTCAGAGATTGGGCTTCCACGTATTTCTCGTGTTATGGTGATTGTTGGCGCTATATAGTATTTTCTCTAGATTAATTAGAATTAATCGATTAGCCCGATCAATTCCGTGATCGATGAAATTTCAATTGGTATCAGAGCGGGTTCGCTCGTTTAGTTTCTTTTTGAATTGAGCGTCTATGGCGTATTTGGGAAATTCTGATTTACCTTGAGAGGGCATCTCCACAACACATCCTCTATTGTTTGATGGACATAACTACCCTTATTGGAAGGCCAGGATGAGGGCCTTCCTGAGATCTATGGATCTCATGGTCTGGTCTGTAGTTGAAACTGGTTGGTCTCCACCTCAAGAACTGGTTCATCTTGATGGCATTGAGAAAATCACTATTAAACCCGCAAACCGTTACAGTAGCGAAGAAAAACAAGTTGCAAATGATAACTCTAGAGCCTTGTATGCTATTTTTGGAGCTGTAACGGCTTCTGAGTTTAAGAGGGTGTGTAACTGTGAGGTGGCAAGAGATGCTTGTTGATTCTAGAGACCACATTTGAAGGGACTCTACAACTTAAGATTAACAAATTGCAAATGTTAACAATGCAATTTGAGAATCTTCAGATGGATGATGATGACAAGTTTACGGACTTTTACACGAAATTAAATGATATTGTCAATGGATTTTTTTACCTTGGTGAAGAAATACCATCTAACAAAGTTGTCAGAAAGGTTGTAAGGTCCTTGCCTAAGAGATTTAGACCTAAAGTAACGGTTATCTCTAAAAGTAAAAACATTAATAAGATCAATATCTACGAACTTGTGAGATCACTTCAAACCTATGAGTCTGAGATTCAAGGGAGTCGAAAGTAAAAGAAAAAGGATGAGGATGAGGATAGTGTTAGTGATGATGACAAGGATCTTGCACTGTTCGCGAAAAAATTTAAGAAATTTTTCAATAATAAAAATAGTGCTGGCAAGTCTTACGATAAGCCAAAGATTTTCGTAATAAATTCTCATAAGGAATCTTCTGAGGGAACACAATGTTTCAAGTGTCGTGGCTATAGGCACTTTGCTTATGATTGTCCCAACAAGAAAATTTTTTTTGAAAAATCTAAAGCCATGGGTGTGGCAAAAGATGATGACACGATGATGAGGGTTCCTCAAATGAGTTAAATGTGTCCCTACATGGGTTTCGGGCATTTGTTGCTTCTATTTCTAAGGAGACCCAAGTTCCCCCTCTTGTGATCCCTGATGGTTCGGATGAAGAGGAAGATGAGGTTGACATATTTGAAGTGTATAATGAGCTTTACCTTGTCAGTATTCAATTGAATAAAGAGAAGATAAAGTTAATCCATGATGTGTCATCTCTCTCATCCTCGTATATTTTTAGAAATGTTGAGAAATATTTTTTGATTGAAAATGTTGAATCTTTGGAAAATGAGATAAAAAGCATAAGGGATAAAATTAAGTTTTTAGAATTTGAAGAGGCTAAGTATTGCCTTAAATACAACAGTCTGAGTGTTGAGAATGAAAGGCTCAAGAAAGAGCTTTCAAATGAAAAAATCACCCTAGGAAAGTTACAAAATACTAGGGTTGACACTCAAAAGACTTGGGAGGCTTGCAGGGGATGGGGTGATAAAACTGGGTTGGGTTTTAAGCAATTAAATCACTTTACCCCTGAGAAGAAAGGTAAAGAAAAATTAAAATTTGTTTCCAAAGTCCCAAGAAGTTCTAACTGTGGTTCGACATCCACTTTACCTCCTCTTTTGCCTACCCCTCCTCATGCTAGAATGGCTAGTGGCGAAAAGGGTTCTAACTGTTTCTATTGTGGAAGAAAATGACACATAAGCGTCTTGTGTCCGATTAGAAAAATGGATCTCTTTCGCCAAAAGCATGACTCAATAGTTGTTTAATCGATTGAGGAGTCTTTGCAATTTGATGAAGTGGAAATGGGTGAAGAAAATTTCTGAAAATGTGTTGGTTACACACACTGTACTACAAGATTTTGAGCCATCTAAGTAGTTTCTAGACAGTGGGTGCTCAAAACACATGACTAGAAACAAGTCATACTTTTCATCTCTTGAAAAATGTGACTCTGGTTCTGTCACTTTTGGAGATGGGGGTTGTTCGAAAATTGTTGAGAAATGAGTGGTTGATGCTCCTAGCTATCCCAAGCTCTCTGATGTTTTGTATGTTGATGGATTAAAGGCTAATTTGATTAGTTTCAGTCAATTATGTTATGAAGAGATGAACATCACTTTTACTAAATCTGGGTGTTCTGTTGTTGATAAATCTAAAATTTTTTTTAAAGTGGAATTAGATCCTCTTATAATTGTTACACCTTTCATGTGCAATCTGATCCCACATGTTTGTTATCCTCCAGTGATTAGCTTGAACTGTGGCATCATCGTCTTGGTCACATGAATACTAAGGACCTTGTGAAAATTGCTAATGACGAAATTGTCAAAGGGTTATCTAAACTAAGAAAAATATCTGACTCGGTTTGTGGTGCTTGTCAGCTAGGCAAGCAAACTCGAGCTCCTCATAAGAAACTCTCCAGTACCACTACTTTTAGGGTTATGGATCTTATTCACTTTGATCTTGTTGGACCAATGAAAGCTAGCAGTATCAGAGGACAGCGATATATCCTAGTTATGGTTGATGATTTCTCTCGATATGTTTGGATTGATTTTTTGAGAGAGAAATCGAATGCCTTTGATGAATTTGTCATTATTATTAGACGATGTCAAGTGAAGAAGGGTTTTAATGTCAAACGTATCAGGAGTGATAGTGGTGGTGAGTTTAGTAATTCCAAATTAGTGGTGGGAATCATGCAAGAGTTCTCCTCACCTCACACTCCTCAGTAAAATAGAGTGGCTTAAAGGAAAAATCATATGCTTCAAGAGATGGCTCGTGTCATGTTAAATGCCAAAGATTTAGCTCAACATTTTTGGGCTGAAGTTGTCTCTACTGCCTGTCATATTTCTAACAGGGTGTTTGTGCGTCCCGGTACTAACCAAAAACCCTATGAGATTTGGAATGACAAGAATCCCAAAGTGAGTCATTTTAGGACTTTTGAGAGTCAATGCTATATCTTAACTCATCGGGATAATTTGGGAAAATTTGACCCTAAGGGTGACCTCGGAATTTTTCTTGATCATGCTCAAAATAGTAAGGTATTTAGAGTTTTCTATTTGAGAACTCAGTCCATGATGGATTCATTCAATGTGGTCATTGATGACCTTGCTAGTACCCCTCATGTTGTTGACAATGGCGAGGATAGTCTGACACCTCATAGCACTTCTAACATTGATACTCGTACGTCTATATCGGTTGAAGAGAGTTGACCCAGTGTTGAGAACAATGAATCTTCCTCTCCACGGATTGAGGAACCATCTTGTGTCAGAAAGAAGCATCCTTCGTATGCTAGAGACATGAAAAGTCACTCGTCGAGTGATATTAGGTGATCCACAGGCTGGTCTTCAAACTGGATATAGTTTAAAGCACGTTGTTAACGTCATTTGCAATGTGTGCTACACCTCCTCTCTTGAGCTGAAAAATGTGAAGGAAGCTCTCATTAATGAGAAGTGGATTCCTGCCATGCAAGATGAGTTACTTCAAATTTCTAGGAATGGCATTTGGGACCTTGTTCCGACCAGCAAATATTCGTGTTATTGGAACTAAATGGGTTTTCAAGAACAGGACGGATGAAAAAGGGAATGCCATTAAGAATAAGGCTCGGTTAGTTGGCCAAGGGTATACTCAAGTTGAAGGTATTAATTTTCATGAGACCTTTGCTCCTGTGGCTAGATTGGAGTCCATTAGAATCATGTTCTCTATTGTATGTAATCTCAATTTTAAATTGTTTCAGATGGATGTCAAAAGTGCTTCCTTAACGGGCTATTGAAGGAGGAAGTGTTTGTCGAGTAACTGACAAGTTTCGAAGACCCTCACTATCCCCTTCAAGTGTATAAATTGAAGAAAGCACTTTATGGTCTAAAACAAGCCCCGTGTGCTTGGAATGAACACTTGACAAAGTTCCTTGTATCAAACGGTTTTGATAGAGGGGGTGTTGATAAAACTCTTTTCATTCTTAGGGAAGATCATGCTTTAACTATTGCTTAAATCTATATGGATGATATAGTGTTTGGATCCACACATGCTCCTAAAACTGAATGGTTTTCTAACCTCATGAAATCTGAATTTGAAATGAGTCTTCTGGGTGAGCTCACTTACTTTCTTGGGTTGCAAATCAAGAAATGTACTTTTGGCATTTTCATATCCCAATCCAAGTATGCACGTGACCTTGTTAAGAAACTTGGGCTTCAGAACACTAAGCATGCTCGGACTCCCATGAGCACTACTTCTAAACTTTCAAAAGATGTCACTGGAGTGGAGGTTGATAATACTCTATATCACAGTATGATAGGAACTCTTCTCTATCTTACTGTCACTCATCCTGATATTACTTTTAATGTTGGTTTGTGTGCTCAGTATCAGGCCTCTCCGCATGAATCTTACTTAAAATGTCTTAAGAGGGTCGTCCAGTATGTGAATGGGTCATCTGAGTTGGGTCTCTGGTTCCCATTTGATACATCTTCATCTGTTGTCTGCTTTTTCGATGCCGATTGGGCTGAAAATGCTGATGATCGTAAGAGTACTAGTGGGGGTTATTTTTACATTGAAAATTGTCTTATTTCTTGGAAATTATCTCTCTCCACTACTGAGACCGATTACATTGCAGCTGGGAGCTATTATACTCAAATTCTGTGGATGAAACAAAACAAATACTTCGGGATTATGAGATTGATCAAGATGTGATCACCCTTCATTGTGATAATACTAGTGCGATCTGTATTTCTGAGAATCTTGTTCAACACTCTCGTACTAAGCACATCGATATTCGTTTCCACTTTATCTGTGAGCTAGTTGAGAACAAAGTGATCTCTTTAACTCATATTGATACTGAACGTCAATTAGCTGATATTTTTACAAAACCTTTAGATGTTGCTCGATTTGAGTATCATCGCAAATCTATTGGTATTGCTTCATTGAGTAGGGTCTATGCTCTTCTTTTTTTTGTTTATTTTGGTAGACTCTTCTCTTATTGTCTGTTTTTAGTTTCATTATTTTGTCTTACTTCTCTTTCTTCTAGATGCTACCTTATTTATTTTATCTGATGGGATTAGTGATTGATTTCATGCTTTTGTTATATTGTCTATCATGACCTAAGAGTGTGCTTTTGGTCGTTAGAGCTTTGTTTAATGTGGTTGTTCTACTGCTGCTCATGATTTTGTGATTAGTTCTATTTTTATCTCATGAAGTCTTGTTCTCCCATTTTTTAGTTTTGTTCAGTTTATATGTTGGTGTACACTAAGAGTGACTTTCCGACCTATGTATCTCATGTGGTTATTTGAAGCTCTCCTTACTATGGTGGTGGTCACAATACGCACCTAATTAGTGTAAGTTGGCGTATCAATCCACAGGATATGTGAGATAGCTTCCATTGGTCTGGACTTTTTGAAAAATATTGTGAAGATTGTGTCTTGCTTCTCTGTTTCTATCTTGCTACGTTGGAAAATGCCCAAAGTGGGTGTCTGGCTTCTATCTATGTGTCTTTGTTACTTTGGCACAAGAAATTTGTTTGGAAAAGACAAGTATGTTTAATGTCTATGTGCGTCCAGTCTTTACATTGTGAGAGCTACCCACTGCGAGCCAGTTGGACAGCCTTACCGAGCGTCTTACCCACGTAAGCATTGTGCCTACAATCGTGTTCCTATCGTAGGAGAGGCAAGGGCAACATGTATGACAATTTTAGTTTCGTCCTTAACTCACCTCTGAGCAATGCTCCGATTCAAGTTTCACTCCTTAGTGTGCGTGCATATTGTTAAATTGGCAAGGTGAAAATGGGAGTTCTTATGTTCTTCATGGGATATTTATATTACTTGCTAAAATCATGCATGTGGTTCTATGTTTCTATCATTGATATAGTTCAGATCTGTGTATTGATGCTCCTTGCTTATGATTGGATGATCTAATGGTTTTGCATAAAATCCGTCTTTAATTTGGTCAGTGGTTTTTGGATTGGGCATCTACGTGTTTAAAAAAAAACAAGGGTTTGACAGCGCGTCGTGGATCTGATACAACGCGCTGCCACTATATTTATCTATCTGCTGAGATTTTTTTTGTTCCCTTTGACAATGCGTTGTCTCGTTTCCACAGCACGCCATGGCTGGAACTTTCTCATTCACTATCTTCCCTTCCAACAACGCACCGTGGGTTTAGAACAACGTGCTGCCACTGTACTGGTTTTAACCTCTGGATTTTGTTCGCCCACTTTGACAGGGCACCGTCGACCTGTAATAGCGCGCCATCACATCTCCTTTGTTTTTTTGCAAAAGCTTCTAGTTTTCCCTCTACGGCATGCTGTGGGCTTGTAGCAGCGCACCGCCAATGTGTGTGTTTTTTTATCTCGGTGCATTTTTGTTCACTTCAACAGCACGTCGTGGATTCTCCACAGTGCACCATCATCTGTAGTTGCAGTTGTGCGCTTCTTATGGTTTTCCTTGGGAACTGGCGTTGACTGCCTGACAACGAGCTGTGGTATCTATGACAGCGCGCTGTCACTGACGGTTCATATTCCCAAGAATTGTTTCGAACTATTTTTCGACGGGAGTAGTTATTTCTTTAATGACAGCGCACTGTCAGACTCTTAACATCGTGCTATCAACTCCGACTGGTTTTAAAAGCAAATTTTTCTTTCTTTTTTTCCTCCCGGCGCTTTCCCTCTTTCTTTTCCCCTTCCCTCCTCTCTCTTGTCTCTCCAGTTTCTTCCATGGCTCCGCCCAAGAAACAAAAGGCGGGCGCTTCCTCTTTCGGTGTCACGGCTTCGCTCCTCTTCCGTTGGAAAGATGCAGAGAAAATTTTTACCTTTCTTCAAGGTCGGCCTTTTGCTATGGAGCGACATTTCGATCTCAGCTGTCTTTCTGAGTACTCCTTCTATGGTAAGATCTTCTCTCGGGGTTGGGATCCTCTTTTCTCTATTCGCGGTTCGGCTTATAAGGACTTAGTTCTATATTTCTACGCCAACTACGACCCTGGCTCTAGTGTCTCTTCCGTGGAATAAAAACATCTTGTGTCGTCTATTTCGAGCGTGAAAATCACCGTCACCCCCGCTATCATCTCTAAGATCCTCGGGATTCCTCTTAATCCCAATGGGGTCCTTTTTCCTTGTGAATCGACTTCCCCCAAGAGGACTCGTTTGGGTTAGTGTGGCATGACTTCGTAGATTATGTGTGTCTATCTCCTGGGGTGAATCCTCAAACTGTCATTCTGGCAAATTTCCTCAAACGTCATTTTTACGTCTTATGCATGCTGATATTCGGTACCCTCTGGCTGAATATCAGTAATCTTAATGAGGTTCGACTTTCAGAGATTTATCTCATGTGGCTGATCAACTCCGATCACCCTGTGTGTGCTTGCACTGCTATTTGGCTATTGATTCATGCTCGGTGCATCAAACCGCGGGACCAAGGGTCCATTCCATTCCTCATTATTGTTTCCAAAATCCTCAATTCCTTCATGAGTGTTCCTGGACATTCTCCCATCATTCTTTAGGGTACTGATTTTCTCCAAACCTATCTCACCACTATTGAGAACACATGGAATAGCCATCCCTCCCATCCGTTTGCGTCCACGCCGGCTGCGTCTTCCTCCGCGGCTGGATCGTCATCCGCTATAGCTCGTGATCGTGCTCTCTCGATCCTTGATTTTCAAAATCTCGTTATCACTCGATTCGACTCCATCGATCGGGCTCTTCGGGTGCTTGAGGCTGAATTAGGTGTAGTGCGTGCACATGTTGACTCCTTGGCAGATATTTTGATCTGTGGTGCGCAAACCAGGCCTTGGAAGATGGAGATGATGGTGTGCCAGATGTTGGGATGGGTGTTGCTGCACCTCCTTGATCAGGGAAGTATCCCGTTTACTTTGCCTAGATACTTTTATCTTTTGGATATTGATGGGGATTTTTTTTTCATATATATTGTGATTGCCGGATGGTTTGGTTATTTTTCGTTTATGGATATGGTCCGCATTCCACTGTTCGTTATATTTATTTATGGAGCTGTTTTAGTTATGTTGTGGATGAATGTGTTATCTCTATGCATGGTGGTTGATTCAAAAATTGTGTATTGTATGGTTGGTGGATCATTGTGGTGGGGCCCTTGCATTGGTTGAGATTCTCTCCCTTTGTCCATTGTGATAAAAAGGGGAAGAAATGTTTAAGGAAAGATGTGGTTGTATCTTTGATTAGCATATAATATCACTGTTGGTGTTGGATGGTTTTGTGTCCTATTTTTTTTGCAGGCGTTTGATCAAGACCCACCTTGGCTTAGGGTAGGCATAGATTTAGGGGGAGATCATGAGTCCTTATAATCATTCTTAATTATCCTCTCATATAAATGATTGTATAGGATTAGTAGAGCCATCCTGATGTAATGTGTATGTTTTGATGTAAACATGATTTTTATCGTAGAATGTGACAAAGGGAGAGATTGTAAGTACCTGTTTGTCATGCCCTACAACGAAAACCATATAGATTTCTTTTAGGTTATGTGTGTGTGCCAAGATGGATGGATCTATTCTGATGAAGTAAGACTGACAATCACATTCTCCAAAATCCTTAAAATGTTTGTTTTAAAGGACACTTAAAATACCAGAACCAGGGTGTCGTCTATACAATGACATCGTGCTGTGATAATGTTTACAGCGCGCTGTTACAACAGCGTGCTGCCATAGATATAACAGCGCGCTGTCATATATATGATAGCGCGTTGTTGGTTCACGGGACACCTTACTTCGAACCCCTGGTTTCTTTTATGTAAAAAGGTTATTTTGGACTTTTCTAGCAGTTAGGATTTTAGGTTTTTTTATAAAAGCTTTTTGAAAAGAGAAGGGAAGCAAACAAGCAAAAAATCTTCTTCCTCCTTGAGCCAAAAACTTAGGACATCATCTTCTTAAACCTTTGAAACTTTTTGTGTGTTTGCAAAATATTTTAACTCAAAATTTTTCTATCTTCCTTCATCATCATCTCTCTTTGTTTTGCTCAAGTGTATTGAGTTTGTTTTATCCCTAGAGATTAGGGTGTGATTGATAGCCTTGTGGATCTCAAGATAGATCGTTATGCGTTTATTAACAGTAAATAAAGCATCCAAATCGGAATGCTATGGAGGCGATCCATGACGGGATGATGGATTGCTAGGAGGTTTTATAGGGCATGTGCATGTGCTGGTATATCATTCTGAACTCCTTGTAATCTTTTTGTTTCATAGTGGATTTGGTTTATGTA